>CM077665.1:73838953-75078953 GCA_039707655.1 Elymus sibiricus
TTGGATGCGCAATCCCTTAATGCAAAAGAATGTCACTTTATATTGTCTCTTGTGATAAAGAACTTTATTATGCAGTCTGTCGCTTTTAGTTCTTCCATATCACAAGTTCGTATAAAGTTTATTTTCCTCACACTAATAGATCATACATATTTAGAGAGCAATTTTTATTGCTTGCACCGATGACAACTTACTTGAAGGATCGTATTCAATCCATAGGTAGGTATGGTGGACTCTCATGGCAAAACTGGGTTAAGGGTGTTTGGATGCACAAGTAGTATCTCTACTTGGTGTGGAAGTTTTGGCTGATATGGGGTGGAAGCAAGCGTCACATGTTAAAGGATCTATAACCATATAACTTCTATTCAGAAATAAGCAAACATAACCCATTATGTTGTCTTCCTTGTCCAACATCAACTTCTTAGCATATAATATTTTAATGAGTGCTCACAATCATAAAAGATGTCCAAGATAATATATTTATATGTGAACCTCTCTTTCTTTATTACTTCCTTTTAATTGCAACAATGACTAATCGCTATGTTTGTCAACTCACAACAAATTTCAATCGACATACTTCTTATATGTGAAGTCATCACTCCCCATAAGATCATCATATATACTCTTTGCTTTTATTCTATACTTCTTTCTATTTCTTTTTCTCAAGATCATAGCAAGCAAGCAAAGCCCTCAACTCAAAACTACTTTTTATTATATAACTCTCGGACTCGCTTACATAGGGGGAACATAAAGCAAAACTCTAAACTAGATCACACTAAAGACTTTATTCTACGAGATCAAGATAAAACCAAAAGGATTGAACTAAGAAAAACGATAAAAGTAAAAGATGTGATGGTGATACGATACCGGGGCACCTCGCCCAAGCTTGGCACAAGCCAAGGGGAGTGCCCATACCCATGTGTTTAGTTGTCTTTGTTCGGAGGTGGCGATGTTGGAGTTGGATCTTTAAGCTTGTTCAGTTTCCTCTTAAGCATAAAATTATGTTCCCTCAGATCGTCTACTTCCTGCTCGAGCTTCAATATCCTTTGACATAATTCTTGCTTGCTCTCCTGCAGGAAACGAGAAGGGATAAATAGAACCTTAGGTTTTCTCCTTGTGTTTGGGAGGCTCGATTTCCTGAACTCCACGTGCATATCTCCTGGTTGAGGCAGGGGGATCTCTTCTTCATCCGAGCTTTCTTCCTCATACTTGCCATCTTTTTCCTCCTTCGAGAACAATCCATAAGGATCTAAGTCCCCATAGAGCTTAGGATTGGCAAGATAATGCGATACATAGCTCTCCCCATCGGAATCTTGGGACGACATACTGCTCTAAATCTGCTGCAGAAACAACTCAAAACAAAAACATGAGGTATTGTCATGATACGAAGGTCCAAACCTTCGGGAGACAATATAATGAATTTTTACCGACCCGAAGGAGCATACCATAAGAAAACGGAGTCCGGAGGGTACACGGGGTGGCCACAAGCCTCAAGGGCGCGCCCAGGGGGTAGGGCGCGCCCCCTGGCTTGTTGCCTCCTCGTGCACTTTCCGGACTGCTTTAAATTTTCCTAATTTATTAAATATTCCAAAATGGAGAAAAATTGCTATTGGAATTTTTTTGGAGTCGGTTTGCTTACCGTACCACATACCTATTCCTTTTCGGAGTCTGAAACGTTCTGGTAGGTCTCCCTAATGTACTCCTCCGGAGTCATGGTATTGATAATATTGGTTTCAACATTTATGGGAGTACCTGAGATATAATGTTTGATTCTTTGCCCGTTTACCACCTTTGGGTTAGTGCCTTCGGCGTTGTTGATCTTGATGGCATCGGAACGATATACTTCCTCGACAATGTAAGGCCCTTCCCATTTAGAGAGAAGTCTTGCTGCAAAAAATCTTAAACGAGAATTGTATAGCAAGACATGGTCACCTACATTGAATTCATGCTTTTGTATCCTTTTATCATGCCATCTCTTAACTTTTTCTTTAAACAACTTGGCATTCTCATAGGCCTGGGTTCTCCATTCATCAAGTGAGCTAATGTCAAATAACCTCTTCTCACCGGCAAGTTTGAAATCATAGTTGAGCTCTTTAATTTCCCAATAAGCTTTATGTTCTAGTTCAAGAGGTAAGTGACATGCTTTACCATAAACCATTTTATACGGAGACATACCCATAGGGTTTTTGTAAGCAGTTCTATAAGCCCATAATGCATCATCAAGTTTCTTAGACCAATTCTTTCTAGATCTATTAATAGTCTTTTGCAAGATCAATTTAATTTCTCTATTGGTTAATTCTACTTGACCACTAGACTGAGGATGATAAGGAGATGCAATTCTATGATTAAAATCATACTTAGCAAGCAATTTACGGAAAGCACCATGAATAAAGTGTGAACCACCATCAGTCATTAAATATCTAGGGACTCCAAATCTAGGGAAAATAACTTCTTTAAGCATTTTAATAGAAGTGTTATGATCAGCACTACTAGTTGGAATAGCTTCTACCCACTTAGTAACATAATCAACTGCAACTAGAATATGAGTATACCCGTTAGACTTTGGAAAAGGTCCCATATAATCAAAACCCCAAACATCAAATGGTTCAATAACAAGAGAGTAATTCATAGGCATTTCCTGACGCCTACTAATATTACCAATTCTTTGACATTCATCACAAGACAAGACAAACTTACGAGCATCCTTGAAGAGAGTAGGCCAATAAAAACCAGATTGTAATACCTTGTGTGCAGTTCTATCGCCAGCGTGGTGTCCTCCGTAGGCCTCGGAGTGACACTTGTGTAGGATCTGTTCCTGTTCATGCTCAGGTACACAATGTCTAATAACACCATCTACTCCTTCTTTATAAAGGTGTGGATCATCCCAAAAGTAATGTCTTAACTCATAGAAGAACTTTTTCTTTTGTTGGTATGAATTTAGCAACAATGTAATTAGCATAATCAGCATCCCATGGAGCATTACGCGAAGCATTTATGACAACTAATTGTTCATCAGGAAAGCTATCATCAATAGGTAGTGGGTCATCAAGAACATTTTCTAACCTAGACAAGTTGTCTGCTACGGGGTTCTCAGCACCCTTTCTATCAATAATATGCAAATCAAATTCTTGTAGCAGAAGAACCCATCTAATAAGTCTAGGTTTAGCATCTTTCTTTTCCATAAGATATTTAATAGCAGCAAGATCAGTGTGAACAGTTACTTTCGAATCAACAATATAAGGTCTGAACTTATCACAAGCAAACACAACTGCTAAAAATTCCTTTTCAGTGGTAGCGTAGTTTCTTTGAGCACTGTTTAGAGTTTTACTAGCATAATGGATAACATTTAATTTCTTATCAACTCTTTGTCCTAGAATAGCACCAACGGCATAATCACTAGCATCACACATAATTTCAAAGGGTAGGTTCCAATCAGGTGGTTGAACAACAGGTGCAGAAATCAAGGCTTTCTTAAGAATTTCAAATGCTTGTACACAATCATCATCAAAAACGAATGGAATATCTTTTTGCAAAAGATTAGTGAGAGGCCTAGAAATCTTAGAGAAGTCTTTAATAAACCTCCTATAGAAACCAGCATGACCAAGGAAACTTCTTATACCTCTGATATCCGTAGGACACGACATTTTTTCAATAGCATCAACTTTAGCTTTATCCACCTCAATACCTCTTTCGGAGATTTTGTGTCCCAAAACAATGCCCTCATTAACCATAAAGTGGCACTTCTCCCAATTCAAGACAAGATTAGTTTCTTCACATCTCTGCAAAACTCGATCAAGGTTGCTCAAGCAATCATCAAAAGAAGTTCCGTAAACGGAGAAATCATCCATGAAAACCTCAAAAATCCTTTCACAAAAGTCAGAGAATATAGCAGTCATACATCTTTGAAAGGTATCAGGTGCATTGCATAAACCAAAAGGCATACGTCTATAAGCAAAGTTACCAAAAGGACAAGTAAAAGTGGTCTTCTCTTAGTCCTCTTTTGACACAGGTATTTGAGAGAAACTAGAATAACCATCTAGAAAGAAAAAATGCGTGTGTTTGGATAGTCTTTCTAGCATTTGATCAATAAAAGGTAGAGGGTAATGATCTTTCCTAGTAGCTTTATTTAATTTCCTAAAATTGATTTCCATTCTATATCCGGTAACAATTCTTTGCGGGATCAATTCATTTTTATCATTAGGAACAACGGTAATACCTCCCTTCTTAGGGACACAATGAACGGGACTAACCCATCTACTATCAACAATAGGATAAATTATACCTGCCTCCAGAAGCTTTAATATTTCATTTCTTACCACTTCTTTCATTTTAGGATTTCACCGTCGTTGGTGATCAACAACTGGTTTAGCATCAGGGTCCATATTAATTTTATGCTGACATAGAGTGGGACTAATGCCCTTAAGATCATCAAGAGTATATCCAATAGCAGCACGGTGCTTCCTCAGAGTTTTCAATAATCTCTTTTCTTCATGCTCTAAAAGGTTAGCACTAATAATAACAGGATATATTTTCTTTTCATCAAGATAGGCATATTTCAGAGTATCCGGTAATTGTTTAAGCTCAAACACGAGATCACCCTTGGGTGGAGGAGCATCCCCAAGTATTTCAACAGGCAGGTTGTGTTTCAAAATAGGATGCTGATCAAATAAAATCCTATCTATTTCATTCCTTTCATTCATATGCATATCGTTTTCATGGTCTAGCAAATATTGTTCTAAGGGATCAGTAGGAGGCACAACAATAGAAGCAAGACCAATAATTTCATCCTTACTAGGCAATTCTTTATCATGGGGTTGTCTATGAAATTTAGAGAAATTAAACTCATGGAACACATCCCCAAAACTTACAGTAATAGTTTCTTTCTCACAATCTATCTTAGCATTAACAGTATTCAAGAAAGGTCTACCAAATATAATGGGACATAAATCATCTTGTGGGGAACCAAGAACAAGAAAATCAGTAGGATATTTTATTTTCCCACACAAAACTTCAATATCTCTAACAATCCCAACTAGTGCTATATTATCTCTATTAGCAAGCTTAATGGTAACATCAATTTCTTCTAATTCAGCTGGTGCAATATCATTCATAATTTCTTGATATAAGGTAAAGGGAATTGCACTCACACTAGCACCCACATCACATAAGCCATGATAACAATGATCTCCTATATTAACAGAAACAACAGGCATGCCAACAATAGGTCTATGTTTATCTTTAGTATCAGGTCTAGCAATTCTAGCAACTTCATCACAGAAATGAATAACATGCCCATCAATATTATCAACCAAGAGATCTTTAACCATAGCAATACTAGGTTCAACTTTGATTTGTTCAGGGGGTGTAGGTGTTCTAGTATAACTCTTACGAACCACAGTTGAAGCTTTAGCATGATCCTTTATTCTAACAGGGAAAGGTGGTTTCTCAATATAAGCAGCAGGAATAACAAGATCAACATTATAAATAATAGTTTCTTCTTCAACTTTAGTAGGTTCAACTACTTTCACTTTAATGGGAGGATGATATTTAAACCACTTCTCCTTAGGGAGATCAACATGAGCGTCAAAAGATTCACAGAAAGAAGCTACTATCTCAGAGTCAAGTCCATATTTAGTGCTAAATTCACGAAAAGCATCGGTGTCTATTAAGGATTTAACACAATCAAACTTAAGGTTTATACCTGACTCCTTACCTTCGTCGAGTTCCCAATCTTCAGAGTTGCGTTTAATTCTTTCCAATAAGTCCCATTTGAATTCAATATCTTTCTTCATAAAGGAACCAGCACAAGAAGTATCGAGCATGGATTGATCATTACGAGAAAGCCGAGCATAAAAATTCTGAATAATAATTTCTCTTGAGAGCTCATGATTGGGGCATGAATATAACATTGACTTAAGCCTCCCCCAAGCTTGAGCGATACTTTCTCCTTCACGAGGCCAAAAATTATAAATATAATTCTGATCACGATGAACCAGATGCATAGGATAAAACTTCTGATGAAATTCCAATTTCAATCGGTTGTAGTTCCATGATCCAATATCATCACATAGCCTATACCATGTCAATGCCTTCTCCTTCAAAGATAAAGGAAAGACCTTCTTCTTGACATCATCCTCAGGCAAACCTGCAAGCTTTAATAATCCACAAACTTCATCCACATAGATTAGATGCAAATCAGGATGTAGTGTTCCATCTCCTGCATAAGGGTTAGCTAGCAGTTTCTCTATCATACCCGAAGGAATTTCATAATAAATATTTTCAGTAGGTTCAGTAGGTTGAGGAGCAACTCTTTGTGCTTCCGGTCAAGGTGAAGATACCCCAGACAAGCCCCTCAAAGGATTATTTTCCATAGTAACAAGTGACAGTAAATTTTAGCACACTATATAAATTTTTCCTTACCAAATTCCACTCACCAAAGGTGCTTCACTCCACGGCAACGGCGCCAGAAAAGAGTCTTGATGACCCACAAGTATAGGGGATCTATCGTAGTCCTTTCGATAAGTAAGAGTGTCGAACCCAACGAGGAGCAAAAGGAAATGACAAGCGGTTTTCAGTAAGGTATTCTCTGCAAGCACTGAAATTATCGGTAACAGATAGTTTTGTGATAAGATAATTCGTAACAGATAGTAAGTAACAAGTGTAGCAAACGTTCACATAACACCACTAGAGGAGAGACAACATACATCTCATCGAAATATCGAACGGATACCAAATTCACATGATTACTTATAACAAGACTTATCCCATGTCCTCGGGAACAAACGTAACTACTCACAAAGCATATTCATGTTCATAATCAGAGGAGTATTAATTATCATTAAGGATCTGAACATATGATCTTCCACCAAGTAAACCAACTAGCATCAACTACAAGGAGTAATCAACACTACTAGCAATCCACAGGTACCAATCTGAGGTTTTGAGACAAAGATCGGATACAAGAGATGAACTAGGGTTTGGAGAGGAGATGGTGCTGGTGAAGATGTTGATGGAGATTGACCCCCTCTCGATGACAGGATCGTTGGTGATGACGATGGCTTCGATTTCCCCCTCCGGGAGGGAAGTTTCCCCGGCAGAACGGCTCCGCCGGAGCCCTAGACTGGTTCTGACCAAGTTCCGCCTCGAGACGGCGGCGCTTCGTCCCGAAAGCTCTCTTATGATTTTTGCCAGGTCAAAACCCTCCATATAGCAGAAGATGGGCACCGGTGGGCTGCCAGGGGGCCCACAAGCCACAGGGGCGCGCCCTGGGGGGGTAGGGCGCGCCCCCCAGGCTTGTGGCCTCTTGGTGGGTCCCCTCTGGTATTTCTTTCGCCCAATATTTTTTATATATTCCAAAATAATTCTCCGTAACTTTTCAAGACTTTTGGAGTTGTGTAGAATAGGTCTCTCATATTTGCTCCTTTTCCAGTCTAGAATTCCAGCTGCCGGCATTCTCCCTCTTCATGTAAACCTTGTAAAATAAGAGAGAAAAGGCATAAGTATTATACCATAATGTGTAATAACAGCCCATAATTTAATAAATATCGATATAAAAGCATGATGCAAAATGGACGTATCAAACACTCATTGGATCGCTTACATCAACATGTATCATTTCCAATAAGTCACTTGCCCGCTCGATCATATCGAAAAACGGGGTCTTTAGTCATCTTGCCCAAGAGGCATGGTCCGCATGTCTCAACCGATTCAAAATCGAAGGAGTCAAAAGATCCATCAGCATGGAGTTTCTTCATGCGCTTTACACCAATATGACCTTGGCGGCAGTGCCACAAGTAAGTGGTGCTATCATTATTAACTTTGCATCTTTTGGCATCAATATTATGAACATGTGTAACACTACGATCGAGATTCAATGAACCATTCACATTGGGTGCATGACCATTGAAGGTATTATTCATGTAAACAGAATAACCTATTCTCTAACTTAAATGAATAACCGTATTGCAATAGACACGATCTAATCACGTTTATGCTCAACGCAAACACCAAATAACATTTATTTAGGTTCATCACTAATCCCGAAGGTAGAGAGAGCGTGCGATGGTGATCACATCAACCTTGGAAACACTTCCAACACACATCGTCACCTCGCCTTTAGCTAGTCTCCGTTTATTCCGTAGCTTTTATTCGAGTTACCAACATTTAGCAACTGAACCGGTATCTAATACCCAGGTGCTACTAGGAGTACTAGCAAGGTACACATGAATAAAACGTATATCAAATATACTTCTGTTGATGTTGCCAGCCTTCTTATCTACCAAGTATCTAGGGAAGTTCCGCTTCAGTGACCGTTCTCCTCATAATATAAGCACTCAGTCTCGGGTTTGGGTTCAACCTTGGCTTTCTTTACTGGAGCAGCAACTGGCTTGCCATCCATGAAGTATCCCTCCTTGCCCTTGCCCTTCTCGAAACTAGTGGTTTTACTAACCATCAACACTTGATGCTCCTTCTTGATCTCTACCTTCGCGGTGTCAAACATCGCGAATAGCTTGGGGATCATTATTTCCATCCCTGGCATTTTATAGTTCATCACGAAGTTCTAGTAGCTTTGTGGCAGTGACTTGGAGAACTATATCAACCACTATCTTATCTGGAAGATCAACTCCCACTTGATTCCAGCACCCAGTCAATCTGAGCACATGCTCACCGATTGAGCGATTCTACTTCATCTTGCAGGCAAAGAATCTTGTTGGAGGTCTCATACCTCTCAACACGGGCACGAGCCTGAGATCCCAATTTCAGCTCTTAGAACGTCTCATATGTTCTGTGACGTTCAAAAACGTTTTGGAGCCTCAATTCTAAGCCGTAATGCATGACGCACTGAACTATCAAGTAGTCATCAAAACGTGTCTGTCAGATGTTCACAACATCTACAGACGACGCTTGAGGGGGTGGCGCACCGAGCGGTGCATTAAGGACATAAACCTTCTGTGCAACAAATGAGGACAATCCTCAGATCACGGACCCAGTCCGCATTATTGCTACCATCATCTTTCAACTATATTTTCTCTAGGAACGTATAAAAACACAGGGGAGCTACAGCGCGAGCTAGTGATCTACACCATAATTTGCAAAGAAATTTTGACTATGTTCATGATAATGAGTTCAATTAATCATATTACTAAAGAACTCCCACTCAAATTGACATCCCTCTGGTCATTCGAGTGTCACATGATCCAAATTCACCAACCCAAGTCCGATCATCACGTGAGATGAGGTGGTTTCAATGGTGAACATCTCCATGTTGATCATATCTACTATATGACTCATGTTCGACCTTTTAGTCTCTTGTGTTCCGAGGCCATGTCTGTACATGCTAGGCTCGTCAAGTTTAACCCGAGTGTTCCGCACGTGCAACACTGGCTTGCACCCGTTGTATGTGAACGTAGAGTCCATCACACCCGATCATCACGTGGTGTCTCGAAACGACGAACTTTCGCAACGGTGCACACCCGGGGAGAACACAATATTATCTTGAAATTTTAGTGAGGGATCACCTTATAATGCTACCGTCATCCTAAGCAAAATAAGATGCATAAAAGGATTAACATCACATGCAAATCATAAGTGACATGATATGGCCATGAACTTGTGCTTTTGATCTCCATCTCCAAAGCACCGGCATGATCTCCATCGTCACCGGCATGACACCATGATCTCCATCATCTTGATCTCCATCAACGTGTCACCATAAGGTTGTCGCGCCAACTGTTGCTTCTACGACTATTGCTTACTCATTGCGATAAAGTAAAGCAAAAATGGCGAAAATAATTAAAGACAACCCTATGGCTCCTGCCGGTTGCCGTACTGATCGACATGCAAGTCGTGATATTCTATACAAAACATGATCATCTCATACATCACATATATCTCATCATGTAATTGGCCATATCACATCACAACATACCCTGCAAAAACAAGTTAGACGTCCTCTAATTGTTGTTGGAAGTTTTACGTGGCTGCTACGGGTATTTAGCAAGAACTATTCTTACCTACACATAAACCACAACGGTGATACACAAATTGCTATTCAACCTTCTCAAGGACCGCCTTTGTCGAATCCGATCCAACTAAAGTGGGAGAGACAGACACCCGCCAGCCATCTTTATGCAACAAAGTTACATGTCAGTTGATGGAACCGGTCTCTCGTAAGCGTACGAGTAATGTTGGTCCGGGCCGCTTCATCCCACAATACCGCTGAATCAAGAAAAGACCAAGGGAGGAAGCAATCTGAGCATCAACGCCCACAAACTCCTTTGTGTTCTACTCGTGATCTCATCTACGCATAGACCTAGCTCTGATACCACTGTTGGGGAACGTTGCATGGGAAACAAAAAATTTCCTACGCACACGCAAGATCTATCCATGGTGATGAGCATCTACGAGAGGGAGAGTGGATCTATGTACCCTTGTAGATCGCTAAGCGGGAAGCGTTAAGAAACGCGGTTGATGTATTCGAATGTCTTCGTGATCCAAATTGCAAGCCGTCCCGCGATCCAATCATGATCCGTCCCGATCTAGCGCCGAACGGACGGCACCTCCGCGTTCAGCACACGTACAGCTCGATGACGATCTCCGCCTTCTTGATCCAGCAAGAGAGAGTGGAGAGGTAGATGAGTTCTCCGGCAACACGACGGCATGGTGGCGGTGGTGGTGGTGCTATCCTGGCAGGGCTACGCCTAGCGCTACCGAAACCGCGAACGGAGGAGAAAATGATCTAGGGAGAGAGAGGGGCGCCAAGGGCTTCGTGTGTGCTCTTGGGGAGCCCCCTCCCCTCTATATATAGGTGGAGGGGCGTGGAGATCAGTCCCTCCAAGCCCTAGGGCGCAGCCAAGGGGGAGGAGTTGGACTCCTAGTCCAATTCCCTCCCTTTCCATAAACAGGTGGACTTTCCACCTCTCCCAAGCCACATGGGCCTTGAGGGACTTGTGCGCCTGGCCCAATAAGGCTAGGGCGCCTCCCCTCAGTCCATGCAAACCCTTGGGACATGGTGGAACCCTTGGTGGACTTCCAGACTCCTCCGGAAGTTTCCGGAACCTTCTAGAAGCTTCCCGGTACAATACCGGAAAAACCCGAAACTTTTCCGGTCGCCAAAATATGACTTCCCATATATAAATCTTTACCTCCGGACCATTCCGGAGCTCTTCGTGATGTCCGGGATCTCATCCGGGACTCCCAACAACCTTCGATCACCAACATACATAACTCAATAATACCGAAACGTCACCGAACGTTAAGTGTGCAGACCCTGCGGGTTCGAGAACTATGTAGACATGACCGAGACAACTCTACGGTCAATAACCAATAGCGGGACCTGGATGCCCATATTGGTTCCTACATATTATACAAAGATCTTTATCCATTGAACCTCTATGTCAAGGATTCAGTTAATCCCGTACGTTGTTCCCTTTGTTCATCGGTATGTTACTTGCCCGAGATTCGATCGTCGGTATCTCCATACCTAGTTCAATCTCATTACCGGCAAGTCTCTTTACTCGTTCTGTAATACAAGATCCCGTGGCTAACTCTTTAGTCACTTTGCTTGCAAGGCTTATTGTGATGTTGTATTACCGAGTGGGCCCTGAGATACCTCTCGGTCACACGGAGCAACAAATCCCAGTCTTGATCCATGCCAACTCAACAGACACCCTCAGATATACCTATAGAGCATCTTTATAGTCACCCAGTTACGTTGTGACATTTGATACACACAAGGTATTCCTCCGGTGTTAGTGAGTTACATGATCTCATGGTCATAGGAACAGATACTTGACATGCAGAAAACTATAGCAATAAACTGACACGATCATATGCTACGTTCATAGTTTAGGTCTTGTCGATCACATCATTCTCCTAATGATGTGATCCTGTTATCAAATGACATCTCATGTCTATGGCTAGGAAACCTTGACCATCTTTGATCAACGAGCTAGTTTACTAGAGGCATACTAGGGACACAGTGTTGTCTATGTACCCACACATGTATTTGAGTTTCCAATCAATACAATTATAGCATGGATATTAAATGATTATCATGAACAAGGAAATATAATAATAACCAATTTATTATTGCCTCTAGGGCATATTTCCAACATATTACTCATGTAATATATGAGCGTGAACCATGGATATAGCATAAAGATGGAATAGGAAATGGTGGTAGGTTTCAAAGGGGTAAAAGTGGAGAAGAAAGTCTCGCATCAACTCGGCATGTCAACGGGCTATGGAGATGCCCATCAATAGATATCATTGCGAGGAGTAGGGATGACCATGCAACAGATGCACTAGAGCTATAAGTGTATATATCAAAGCTCGACTGAAGCTAAGTGGGTGTGCATCCAACTTGCTTGCTCATGAAGACCTCGGGCATTTGAGGACGCCCGTCATCAGAATATACAAGCCAAGTTCTATAATGAAAAATCCCCACTAGCATATGGAAGTGACAAAACAAGAGACACTCTATATGAAGAACATGGTGCTACTTTGAGGCACAAGTGTGGTAAATGATAGTAGCAAAGTCCCTTCTCTCCTTTTCTCTCCTTTTTTTTATTTTTTTTCATGGTGCGCTTTTTTTCTCTCTCTCTTTTTTTCGCCTCCCCCATTTTTTTTGTGGTGGGCTCATTTGGCCTCCCCCATTTTTCATTTTTCGTCTGGAGTCTCATTCCGACTTGTGGGGGGATCATAGTCTCCATCATCCTTTCCTCACCGAGACAATGGTCTAATAATGATGATCATCACACTTTTATCTATTTACAACTCGATAACAAAAACTGATAGGATGATATGACTCTATATGAATGCCTCTAGCAATGTACCAGGATGTGCAATGATCTAGCATAGCGAAAGATTTCAAAAAATGGGCAAGCCATGTAAATGTCATGCTAGCTATTTACGATCATGCAAAGCAATATGATGATGGAAATACATGTCATATGAAGTGATGGTGGAAGTTGCATGGCAATATATCTCGGAATGGCTATGGAAATGCCATGATAGATAGGTATGGTGGCTGTTTTGAGGAAGATATAATGAGGCTTATGTGCAATAGAGCGTATCATGTCACGGGGTTTGGATGCACTGGCGAAAGTTGCACCGATCCTCGAGGTGAGAATGGGCAATGCACGGTACCGAAGAGGCTAGCAAATATGTGGAGATGAGAGCGCGTATATCCATGGATTCACATTAGTCATAAAGAACTCACATACTTATTGCAAGGTTTTATTAGCTCTCTCGAAGCAAAGTACTACTTGTGTACTCCTAGGGAGGATGTTGGTAGGAGTTAACCATCACACGCCCCCGATTATAACATCACAAAGGATTTCAATCAAGGATAAATTATGCTCCAATCTTCATCGCATAACTAGAGACTATACGTGCATGCTTCGGGAATCACAAACCTTAACATCATATTCTTACTAATCCATAATCATCAACTAGTGCACCCGCATATTACTATCTTAATGTCGCAAAAACTATTGCAAGGAATCAAACATATCAAATTCAGTGATCTACAAGTTTTATGTAGGATTTTATGACTAACCGTGTAAATGACCAATTCCCGTGGACTCTCTAAATAGGTATAAGTGAAGCATGAGAGTTTAATTCTTTATACAAAAGACCTGGACATGCTCTAATAAATATAAGTGAAGCAGAAGAGCATTCTACAAATAACGGTTTTCTATATGTAGAGAAACAGGCATCCAACTTGAAATGATATAAGTGAAGCACATGAAGCATTCTATAAAGCCATACTCAAAAGATATAAGTGAAGTGCAAAGAGCATTATATAAATCAGCCATGGACTTTCCCATACCAGCATGGTGCATTGCTAAAATAAAAATAAAAGGCACACGACGCTCCAAGAATTTACGCATATCATGTGAACAAAGCAAAAAACCGAAACATACTGATAGTTGTTGAAGAAGAAAGATGGGATGCCTTCCGGGCATCCCCAAGCTTAGACGCTTGAGTCTCCTTGAATATTTACTTGGGGTGCCTTGGGACTCCCCAATCTTGAACTTTTGTCTCTCCTTATTCTTCTGATATCGACACCTCCTCAACCTTCAAACACTTCATCCACACAAAACTTAACAGAACTTTCATTAGAAACGTTAGTACATAATCATTAAATCTCTTCATGTACTGCCATAACATTATTGCATAATTATAATCTAACATTACCCACTGTATACTATCACAATTCTATGGCTCCCAAGTCATTGGGGCTCAACAAAAATTCAAACATAAGCACGCAAAGAAACTATAACAGCAATATGTGAAAACAGGACAGTCTGTGATGATCTATAGAGAAACTATACTTTGTAAAAATTTCAGAATTTGTTCAAGCTCCAGTAAAATATGAAAATTCAAACACTACAACAAAAGTTTCTATTTTTACACAGCACATATCAAACAAACAATTCAAACATCCTAAAGGTAATTCTTGGCACATTATTTTTATAATACAATGGATTTGTACAAGGGGATAATTATTTTTGTTGAAAAGTTGTTGTAATCAAGATTCACAAAGTTTCCATGGGCATGAACAAAAGTTCAAGGACGTCCCCCACTTCAACGGTGCTCATCTTTCTCACTTTCACTTCTCTTTTTGAAAAGGTTTTAAGTTCCTGACTTTATTTTTTTGTTTTTAATTATTTAAAAGCACACAATAGAAATAAATGACTCTCTAAAACTTCTGGGTTGTCTCCCTAGCAACGCTTTCTTTAAAGCCATTAAGCTAGGCATATAGTGCTCAAGTAATTGATCCACCCGGATCCCAAGGTATATCTAAGACAATTTTAATTAACAATGATTTGTAATTTAGTAGTGAGCACAAAGTGATATATATCATGTGACAACGAAGTCTAGCTCTCTTCCTATGCATTGGCATGTGATAAAAGAACAATTCATTCACACAAAGTAAAGACCAATACATAGCATGAGTAGTTTCTTGCAATTTTAATGTATTGGAAACATAGAGAGGTGCAGATTTGGTTCCTCTCTCATAATAATTGCAAGTAGGAGCAGCAAGCACATGCATATTATATTTATCAAAATCATCATGTGTGATAGTAAAATGTTGGGGAACGTTGCATGGGAAATAAAAAAATTCCTACGAACACCCAAGATCTATCTATGGAGATCAACAGCTACGAGAGGGCGGGTGCATATACATACCCTTGTAGATCGCTAAGCGAGAAGCGTTAAGAAATGCGGTTGATGTAGTCGAACGTCTTCGCGATCCAATCACGATCCGTCCCACGATCTATCGCCGAACGGACGACATCTCCGCATTCAGCACATGTACAGCTCGATGACGTCTCTGCCTCCTTGATCTAGCAAGTGAGGGCGGAGAGGTAGATGAGTTCTCCGGCAGCACGATGGCGTGGTGGCGGTGATGGTGGAGCTGTGCCGGTAGGGCTTCGCCAAGCGCTGTCACGGCAAACTAGAGGAGAAAACGATCTAGAGGAGAGGGAGGGCTGCACCGTGGCTTGTGTTTCGGCTGCCCTCCCTCTCCTCTCATATATATAGGGGGAGGGGAGATGGGCGCCATCCCTAGGGCCTCCCTCAAGGGGGGCGGCGGCCAAGGGGGAAACTTGGCCCCCAAGCCAGGTGGGGCGCCCCCCTTAGGGTTTCCCTAAACCCTAGGGCGCCTTGGGCCCTTGGGGGGAGTGGCGCCCAGCCCACCAGGGGCTAGTGCGCCACCTCTGTCAGTCCATGGCCCCCCAGGGCAGGTGGACCCTCCCGGTGGACCCTCGGAACCCCTTCCGGCACCCCCGATGGAATTTGGCAAACCGATACTATTCCGGTACCCGAATACCAACTTCCTATATATGAATCTTCACCTTCGGACAATTCCGGAACTCCTCGTGATGTCCGCGATCTCATCCGGGACTCCAAACAACCTTCGGTCACCAACATATATAACTCAACAATATCGAATCATCACCGAACGTTAAGTGTGCAGACCTTGCGGGTTCGAGAACTATGCAGACATGACCGAGACACCTCTACGACCAATAACCAATAGCGGGATCTGGATGCCCATATTGGTTCCTACATATTCTAAGAAGATCTTTATCGGTGGAACCACAATGTCAAGGATTCAATCAATCCCGTATATAGTTCCCTTTGTCCATCGGTATGTTACTTTCCCGAGATTCGATCATCGGTATCTTCATACGTAGTTCAATCTCGTTACCGGAAGGTCTCTTTACTTGTTCCGTAATACAAGATCCCGTGACTACCTCCTTAGTCACATTGCTTGCAAGCTTCTTGTGATGCTGTATTACCGAGTGGGCCCAGAGTTACCTCTCCGTCATACGGAGTGACAAATCGCAGTCTCGATCCACGCCAACTCAATAGACACCCTTGGAGATACCTGTAGAGCACCTTTATAGTCACCCAGTTACGTTGTGACGTTTGACACACACAAGGCATTCTTCCGGTGTCCGGGAGTTGCATGATCTCATGGTCGTTGGAACTTATACTTGACATGGACAAAGCAGTAGCAATAAACTAGAACGGTCAAATGCTATGCTTACGGTTGCGTATTTGTCCATCACATCATTCTTTTAATGATGTGATCCCATTATCAAATGACAACTCATGTCCATGGTCCAGAAACCTTAAACATATTTGATCAACGAGCTAGCCTAGTAGAGGCTCACTAGGGACACAGTGTTGTCTATGTATCCACACATGTATCTGAGTTTCTAATCAATACAATTATAGCATGGATAATAAACGATTATCATGAACAAGGAAATATGATAATAACTATTTTATTATTGCCTCTAGGGCATATTTCCAACAGTCTCCCACTTGCACTAGAGTTAATAATCTAGTTCACATCGCTATGTGATTTACTTTGTAATGAATCTAATACCCATAGAGTTCTGCTGCTGATTGTTTTGCCCGTGGAAGAGGCTTAGTCAACGGGTCTGCAACATTCAAATCCGTATGTACTTTGCAAAATTTATGTCCTCCTCTTTGACGTAATCGCGGATGGAATTGAAGCAGTGCTTTATGTGTCTGGTCCTCTTGTGAAATCCGGGCTCTTTGTCTAGAGCAACGGTGCCAGTGTTATCACACAAGAGAGTCATAGGATCCAGTGCACTGGCCACAACTCCGAGATCTGTCATGAACTGCTTCATCCAGACTCCTTCCTTCACCGCTTTCGAAGCAGCGATGTACTCCGCTTCACATGTAGAATCAGCTACCACGCTTTGCTTGGAACTGCACCAGCTTACCGCTCCACCATTCAGAATATATACATATCCGGTTTGAGACTTAGAGTCATCCGGATCTATGTCAAAGCTAGCATTAATGTAACCCTTTAGGACGAGCTCTTGATCACCTCCATAAATGAGAAACATTTCCTTAGTCCTTTTCAGGTACTTAAGGATATTCTTGACCGCTTTCCAGTGTTCCATTCCTGGATCACTTTGAAACCTTCCAGCCATACTTATGGCAAGGCTGACATCTGGTCTTGTGCACAGCATCGCATACATTATAGAGCCTATGGCTGAAGCATATGGGATGACACTCATATTTTCTCTATCCTCTGTAGTCGTTGGGCATTGAGTCTTACTCAACTTCACACCTTGTAAGACAGGCAAGAACCCTTTCTTGGACTGATCCATTTTGAACTTCTTCAAAATCATATCAAGATATGTGCATTGTGAAAGTCCTATTAAGCGTCTCGATCTATCTCTATAGATCTTGATGCCTAATATGTAAACAACTTCTCTGAGGTCTTTCATTGAGAAACCCTTGTTCAAATATATCCTCACGCTTTCTAAAAGTTCTATATTGTTTCCAATCAGCAATATGCCATCCACATATAATATTAGAAACGCTATAGAGCTCACACTCACTTTCTTGTAAATACAAGCTTCTCCACAAACTTGTATGAACCCAAACGCTTAGATCACCTCATCAAAGCGAAGATTCTAACTCCGAGATGCTTGCACCAGTTCATAAATGGATCGCTGGAGCTTGCACACTTTGTTAGCATTTTTAGGATCGACAAAACCTTCTCATTGCATCATATACAACTCTTCCTTAACGAAACCATTAAGGAATGCAGTTTTGACATCCATCTGCCAGATTTCATAATCGAAAAATGCAGCTATTGCTAACATAATCCTGATGGACTTAAGCATCACTACGAGAGAGAAAGTCTCATCATAGTCAACTCCTTGAACTTGTGAAAACCCTTGTGCAACAAGTCAAGCTTTGTAGACGGTGACATTACCGTCCGCGTCCGTCTTTTTCTGAAAGATCCATTTATTCTGTATGACCTTACGATCATATGGTATGTCCTCCAAAGTCCACACTTTGTTCTCATACATGCATCCTATCTCGGATTTCATGGCTTCTAGCCATTTGTTGGAATCTGGGCCCACCATCGCTTCTTCATAGCTCGTAGGTTCATTGTTGTCTAACAACATGACCTCCAAGACAGGATTGCCGTACCACTGAGGGACGGTACAATTCCTTGTCGACCTACGAGGCTCACTAGTAAATTGATCTGAAGTTTCATGATCATCATCATTAGCTTCCTCTTCACTTGGTGTAGGCGCTGCAGAAACATCTTTCTGTGTCGCGCTTTGATACGTCCATTTTGCATCATGATTTCCTACTGTTATTTACTTTGTTGTGTTGAATAATAATGCTTTGGGGAGTGATTCTAATGCCTTTTCTCTCATAATATGCAAGGTTTGCACAAAGAGGGGGAATACCGGCAGCTGGAATTCTGGACCCAAGAAAAGCACGTCAGAGATACCTATTCTGCACAACTCCAATGAAGCTGAAACTTTACGGAGATTATTTTTGGAATTAATAAAACATACTGGAGCAAAAATATACTGGAGGGGGGCCACCTGGTGAGGAGCACCCACCAGGGCGCGCCAGGCACCCCCTGGCGCGACCTGGTGGGTGGTGATCACCCTGGCCCACCTTCGGAGCCCATCTTCTGGTATAAATTCCCAAAAAACCTAAAAAATTAGGAGGAGGACTTTCGGGACGAAGCGTCGCCGCCTCGAGGTGGAACTTGGGCAGGAGCACATTTGCCCTTCGGCGGAGCGATTCCGCCGGGGGAACTTCCCTCCCGGAGGGGGAAATCGAAGCTATCGTCATCACCAACACCCCTCTCATCTTTGGGAGGCCAATCTTCATCAACATCTTCAACAACACCATCTCCTCTCAAACCCTAGTTCATCTCTTGTGTTCAATCTTTGTACCGGAACCTCAGATTGGTACCTGTGGGTGACTAGTAGTGTTGATTACCTTGTGTAGTTGATTACTATATGGTTTATTTGGTGGAAGATTATATGTTCAGATCCATTATGCTATTCATTACTCCTCTGATCTTGAGCATGATTATTATTTGTGAGTAGTTACCTTTGTTCTTGAGGTCACGGGAGAAGTCATGTTGCAAGTAATCATGTGAATTTGATATGTGTTCGATATTTTGATGATATGTATGTTGTGATTCCCTTAGTGGTGTCATGTGAACGTCGACTACATGACACTTCACCATTCATGGGCCTAAGGGAATGCATTGTGGAGTAGTTATTAGATGATGGGTTGCTAGAGTGACAGAAGCTTAAACCCTAGTTTATGCGCTACTTCGTAAGGGGCTGATTTGGATCCACATGTTTAATGCTATGGTTAGACTTTGTCTTAATACTTTTCTCGTAGTTGCGGATGCTTGCGAGGGGGTTAATCATAAGTAGGTTGTTAGTTAAAGTAAGAACAGGACCTTAGCTCCGGTCCACCCGCATATCAAATTATCAAAGTAGCGAACACGAATCAAACCAACATGATAAAAGTGACTAGATGAAATTCCCGTGTACCCTCAAGTACACTTTGCCTATTACTAGTGATTGTTCTGGCCTGTCCTTTGCCTCAAAAGGATTGAGCTACCTTGCTGCACCTTGTTTACCATTACCGTTACTTGCTCGTTACAAATTATCTTGCTATCAAACTATCTGTTACCTACAATTTCAGTGCTTGTAGAGAATACCTTGCTGAAAACCGCTTGTCATTTCCTTCTGCTCCTCGTTGGGTTCGACACTCTTACTTATCGAAAGGACTACGATTGATCCCTTATACTTGTGGGTCATCAAGACTCTTTTCTGGCGCCGTTGCCGGGGAGTGAAGCGCTCTTGGTAAGTGGAAATCGGTAAGGAAAAACTTACACTACGTGCTGAAATTTATTGCTACTTGCTACTATGGAGAACAATCCTTCGAGGGGTTTGTTCGGGGTATCTTCACCTCGATCGAAACCACAATTAGTTACCCCTCAACCTATAGCACCTACTGAAAATGTTACTTATGAAATTACTTCGGGTATGCTAGAACACTTGCTTGCTAAACCTTATGCGGGAGGTGGAACTGAACATCCTGATATGCATCTCTTATATGTGAACGAAATATGTGGATTATTTAAGCTTGCAGGTTTACCCGGAGATGAATTTAAGAAGAAGATTTTCCCTTTATCTTTGGAGGGAAAAGCATTGACATGGTATAGGCTATGTGATGATCTTGGATCTTGGAACTGGAATCGTTTGCAATTGGAATTCCATCAAAAGTTCTATCCTATGCATCTAGTTCATCGTGATCAGAATTATATATATAATTTTTGGCCTCGTGAAGGAGAAAGTATCGCTCTAGCTTGGGGGAGGCTTAAGTCAATTTTATATTCATGCCCCAATCATGACATTCCGAGGGAAGTTATCATTCAGAATTTTTATGCTCGGCTTTCTCATAATGATCAATCCATGCTCGATACTTCTTGTGCTGGTTCTTATATGAAGAAGACTATTGATTTCAAGTGGGATCTCCTAGAAAGAATTAAACGCAACTCTGAAGATTGGGAACTCGACGAAGGTAATGAGTCAGGTAAAAAACTTGAATTTGCTTGTGTTAAATGTTTTATGAATACCGATACTTTTCACAAGTTTAGCACTAAATATGGACTTGACTCTGAGATAGTAGCCTCTTTCTGCGAAGCATTTGCTACTCACGTTGACCTCTCGAAGGAGAAGTGGTTTAAATATCATCCCCCTATTAAAGAAGAAATTAAGTAACCGGTCATAGCTAAAGAAGAAACCATCTTTTACAATGTTTACCCAGTTGTGCATACCGCTTATATTGAAAAACCACCTTTCCCTGTTAGGATAAAGGAACATGCTAAGGTATTAACTGTGGTTCGTAAGAGTAATATAAGAGAACCTAAACCCCGTAAGCAAATTAAAGTAGAACCTAATGTTGCTATGGTTAAAGATCTCTTGGAAGAAAATATTGATGGGCATGTCATCTACCTTTACGATGAAGCTGCTAGAATTGCTAAGCCTGATAAGAAAGATAAACATAGACCTATAGAAGGCTTGCCCGTTGTCTCAGTTAAAATAGGAGATCATTGCTATCATGGTTTATGTGATTTAGGTGCTAGTGTGAGTGCTATCCCTTTTACCTTATACCAAGAAATTATGAATGAAATAGCACCTGCTGAAATGGAAGATATTGATGTTACTATTAAACTTGCTAATAAAGATATTATCACACCACTTGGGATTGCTAGAGATGTTGAAGTCTTGTGTGGGAAAGTAAAATACCCTACAGATTTTCTAGTTCTTGGTTCCCCACAAGATGAATTTTGTCCCATTATCTTTGGTAGACCTTTCTTGCACACCGTCAATGCTATGATAGATTGTGAAAAACAAACTGTCGGTGTCAGTTTTGGTAATGTGTCTCATGAGTTTAATTTTTTTAAGTTTAGTAGACAACCTCGTGATATAGCGTTACCTAGTGAAGATGAAATAATTGGTCTTGCTTCTATTGTTGTGCCTCCTACTGATCCCTTAGAACAATATTTGCTCGACCATGAAAACGACATGCACATGCGTGAAAGAAATGAAATAGATCAAATTTTCTTCGAAAAACAACCTCTCTTGAAACACAATTTGCCTATTGAAACCCTTGGAGGACCTCCTCCACCTAAAGGTGATCCTGTGTTTGAATTGAAACAATTGCCTCACACTTTGAAGTATGCTTATCTTGATGAGAAAAAGATATATCCTGTTATTATTAGTGCTAACCTTTCAGAACATGAAGAAGAAAGATTATTGAAAGTTCTAAGGAAGCACCGGGCTGCTATTGGATATACTCTTGATGATCTTAAGGGCATTAGTCCCACTCTATGTCAGCACAAGATCAATATGGAACCAGACGCTAAACCCGTTGTTGATCACCAACGACGATTGAATCCTAAGATGAAGGAAGTGATAAGAACTGAAATATTAAAGCTTCTGGAAGCATGCATAATCTATCCCATAGCTGATAGTAGATGGGTAAGTCCCGTCCATTGCGTCCCAAAGAAAGAAGGTATTACCATTGTTCCTAATGATAAGAATGAACTCATTCCACAAAGAGTTGTCACTGGCTATAGAATGGTAATTGATTTTAGAAAATTAAATAAAGCTACAAGAAAAGATCATTACCCTTTGCCTTTCATTGATCAAATGCTAGAGAGACTATCTAAGCACACACACTTTTGTTTCTTAGATGGATATTCTAGTTTGTCTGAAATACCCGTGTCACAGTCCGTTCAAGAGAAAACCACCTTTACTTGCCCTTTTGGAACCTATGCTTATAGACGTATGCCTTTTGGTTTATGTAATGCACCTACTACCTTTCAAAGATGTATGACTGCTATATTCTCTGATTTTTGTGAAAAGATTGTGGAGGTTTTCATGGATGATTTTTCCGTTTACGGAACTTCTTTTGATGATTGCTTAAGCAACCTTGATCGAGTTTTTCAGAGATGTGAACAAACTAATCTTGTCTTGAATTGGGAGAAGTGCCACTTTATGGTTAATGAAGGTATTGTCTTGGGGCATAAAATATCTGAGCGAGGTATTGAGGTGGATAAAGCTAAAGTTGATGCAATTGAGAAAATGCCATATCCTAAAGATATTAAAGGTATTCGAAGTTTCCTTGGTCATGCTGGTTTTTATAGGAGATTCATTAAAGACTTCTCTAAAATTTCTTGGCCTCTTACTAATCTTTTGCAAAAGGATATCCCTTTTGTTTTTGATGATGATTGTGTGGAAGCCTTTGAAACACTCAAGAAAGCCTTAACCTCTGCACCTATCGTTCAACCACCTGATTGGAACTTGCCATTTGAGATTATGTGTGATGCTACTGATTATGCTATTGGTGTTGTCCTAGGACAAAGAGTTGATAAGAAGTTGAATGTTATCCATTATGCTAGTAAAACTCTATACAGTGCCCAACGAAACTATGCTACTATCGAAAAAGAATTTTTAGCAGTTGTGTTTGCTTGTGATAAATTTAGATCCTATATTGTTGGATCCAAAGTTATTGTTCACACCAATCATGCTGCTATAAAATACCTTATGGAAAAGAAAGATGCCAAACCTAGACTCATTAGGTGGGTTCTCTTGCTTAAAGAATTTGACTTACATATCGTTGATAGGAAAGGAGCTGAGAACCCCGTAGCTGATAACTTGTCTAGGTTAGAAAACATTCTTGATGACCCACTACCTATTGATGATAGTTTCCCTAACGAACATCTAGCTGCAATAAGTGTCTCACACAACACACCTTGGTATGCTGATTATGCTAATTACATTGTTGCTAAATATATACCACCTAGTTTCACATACCAACAAAAGAAAAAATTCTTCTATGACTTGAGACATTACTTTTGGGATGACCCACATCTTTATAAAGAAGGAGTAGATGGTATTATTAGGCGTTGTGTACCTGAGCATGAATAGGAACAGATCCTACGGAAATTTCATTCCGAAGCTTATGGAGGACATCATGCGGGAGATAGAACTGCTCATAAGGTATTGCAATCTGGTTTTTATTGGCCTACTCTTTTCAAGGATGCCCGTAAGTTTGTCTTGTCTTGTGATGAATGTCAAAGAATTGGTAATATCGGTAAGCGTCAAGAAATGCCTATGAATTATTCTCTTGCTGTTGAACCATTTGACGTGTGGGGTTTTGATTACATGGGTCCTTTTCCTTCCTCTAACGGGTACACTCATATTTTAGTTGCGGTTGATTATGTCACTAAGTGGGTAGAAGCTATTCCAACTAGTAGTGCTGATCACCACACCTTTATTAAAATGCTTAAAGAGGTTATCTTTCCGAGGTTTGGAGTCCCTAGATATTTAATGACCGATGGTGGTTCACACCTCATTCATGGTGCTTTACGTATGACGCTTGCTAAGTATGATGTTAACCATGGAATTGCATCACCCTATCATCCTCAATCTAGTGGTCAAGTAGAACTTAGCAATAGAGAAATAAAATTAATATTACAAAAAACTGTAAATAGGTCTCGTAAGAATTGGTCTAAGAAATTAGATGATGCACTTTGGGCCTATAGAGCAGCTTATAAAAATCCTATGGGTATGTCTCCATATAAAATGGTGTATGGGAAGGCTTGTCATTTGCCTCTAGAACTAGAACACAAAGCATTTTGGGAAATTAAAGAACTCAATTATGATTTCAAACTTGCCGATGAGAAGAGGCTATTTGATATTAGCTCACTAGCTGAATGGAGAACCCAAGCGTATGAAAATGCCAAGCTATTCAAAGAAAAGGTAAAAAGATGGCATGAAAAAAGAATCCAAAAGCGTGAATTCAAAATAGGAGATTATGTTCTTTTATTCAACTCTCGTTTAAGATTCTTTGCAGGAAAACTTCTCTCCAAATGGGAAGGACCATATATTATTGAAGAGGTTTATCGATCTGGAGCTATCAAGATTAATAACGCCGAAGGAACTAACCCGAAGGTGGTCAATGGCCAACGAATTAAGCATTATATCTCAGGTATGCCTATTAACGTTGAAAGCAATGTTATCCAAACCATGACACCAGAGGAACACATAAAAGAAACCTTCCGGAACACTCCAGAATATTTAAAAATAGGAGGTACGTGATACGGTAAGTAAACGGACTCCGAAAAATCCGCAAAAATATTTTCTGTCAGTTTTGGAATATTTTAGAATTTTAGGAATAAAAAAATAAACCGGAAGGTGATCGAGGTGAGCACGATACACCAGGGCACGCCAGGCACCCCTGGGCATGCCCTGGTGGATGCTGCCCACCTCGAATGTCTTCCCGACTCCGTTTTCCTTCCAAATAATTGTTTCCCAAGAATAAAAATTCTCTATATATACCCCTGACTGTTTTGACGACCGCATCGTAGAAAAATCCTCTGTTCTTGTTTTGTGTTGTTTTCCTGACAGATATGAGAATATGTCGTCTCAAGATTCAGATGGGGAGAGCTATGTTGATCCCTATGTTCCAGACCCGAAGATCTTTAAGGAGATTTACCCTTATCTTTGGACCTCGGAGGAGGAAGAAGATTCTACCATGTAGGAAACAAAAGATGATAGCTCTGAGGAAGAGGATGATCCATTGCCTCAACCCAGAGACATGCATGTGGAAT
Organism: Elymus sibiricus; assembly: GCA_039707655.1. NCBI lineage: Eukaryota > Viridiplantae > Streptophyta > Magnoliopsida > Poales > Poaceae > Elymus > Elymus sibiricus. Next base: position 73,864,470 of record CM077665.1, read on the forward strand.
TCAAGAAGTCAAGCCTCCCTAGAAGATATAAACCTAAGGTCCAATTTATCCCGTCTCGCTTTCCGCAGGAAAGCAAGGAGGCCTTATGCCAAAGGATATTAAAGCTTGAATTGGTGAATGATGATCTAAGGGAGGAAAACTTTATGCTTAAATATAAGTTGAAGAAGAAGGCTTCCGCATCACCACCACCAAAGGAGACTTGAGTACACGGGTATGAGCACTCCCCCTTGGCTTGATCCAAGCTTGGGGCAGGTGCTCCGATATCGTATCACCACCACTTTTATTCACCTTTACCTATTCTAGTTTTATTTTTAGTTTCCCTTTGCCTTAGTCGAATAAAAGTTTAGCGAGATCTATTTTCGTGTGTTAGTTTTGTGGCCTACCTATCTATGTAATCGTGTGAAAGTTATATAATAAAGTTTATTTTGAGTTTTTGCTTCTCTACTTTCTTGTTGCAATCAAATAAAAGAAAGACAAATAAATGAAAATAATCATATGCTAATCTTATGGTGAGTAATGACATCACATAAGGAAAAGTATAAGTAGTAAAATTTATTGGAGATTGACAAACATAGCATTGGTCAATGATGCAACTCATGAAATAATTAATTAGGGAAGAGCAGATTCACATGCAAATACACTATCTTGGACATCTTTTATGATTGTGATCCCCCATCAAATATTATGTGTCAAAATTGTTGACGTTGGACAAGGAAGACAACGTAATGATTTATGTTTGTTCATATCCACATAGAAGTTATATTGTCATAGATCCTTTAACAAGTGGTGCTTGCCCAATATCTTTGCTAGCCAAAAATTCCGCACTAAGTAGAGATACTACTTGTGCATCCAAAAACCAATACCCAGACTCTTTCCTTGAGTGTCCACCATACCTACCTATGGATCAAGAAAGATCCTTCAAGTAAGTTGTCATCGGTGCAATAAGGCAAAAAAATTGCGTCTAAAAGTGTTTTGATCAATTAGTGTAAGAGAAAATTGAGCGTTATACGAACTTATGATGGCAAAGTAATAAAAACGACGGACTGCATAATAAAGGTTGCTATCATAGGGGGCAATATAGCGTGACGTTCTTTTACATTAAGGGATTGGGCACACAAACCAATAAACGCATGACAACCTCTGCTTCCCTCTACGAAGGGCCTATCCTTTACTTTTATGCACTTACTTTTATGCAAGAGTCAAAGTATTCTTCCCTATTCCTTTTTACTTTTTCTTTTGCAAGCATCATGTGGTGAGGAAAGATCTAGGCACATATATCCAGTTGGATATGAGTGGGCATGAGTTATGATTGTTGACATCACCCTTGAGGTGAGTGAGTTGGGAGGCAAAACTATAAGCCCCTATCTTCCTATGTGTCCGGTTGAAACTTTTTGTTCATGGGTATGCCGTGAGCGTTAGCAATCATAGAAGACTAAATGATGGTTGAGTATGTGGACTTGCCAAAAGGCTCCAACATGAGACCCTTCCTGAAAATATGATGAATTGTAGTTGCAAAGTTGACTGAGAACATAGTTTGTTGGTTCCCAATAAGGTTTATGCTTTATACTTCTATGTTGTGATGAATTGTTACTTGTTCATGAGAAGCTTTATGATAAAAATATATTGAAATAAGTTCTTATGTTAGAGTTTGTTGCTGTTATGTTAATAAGCATGATGCTTCTATGTCCGTATTTTGTTTTTATCGACACCTCTATCTCAAACCATGTGGACATGCTTTTCAATATCGGCTTTCGCTTGAGGACAAGCGAGGTCTAAGCTTGGGGGAGTTGATACATCCATTTTGCATCATGATTTCCTACTGTTATTTACTTTGTTTTGTTGAATAATAATGCTTTGGGGAGTGATTCTAATGCCTTTTCTCTCATAATATGCAAGGTTTACACAAAGAGGGGGAATACCGGCAGCTGGAATTCTGGACCCAAGAAAAGCACGTCAGAGATACCTATTCTGCACAACTCCAATGAAGCTGAAACTTTACGGAGATTTTTTTTGGAATTAATAAAAAATACTGCAGCAAAAATATACCGGAGGGGGGCCACCTGGTGAGGAGCACCCACCAGGGCGTGCCAGGCACCCCCTGGCGCGGTCTGGTGGATGGTGCTCACCCTGGCCCACCTTCGGAGCCCATCTTGTGGTATAAATTCCCAAAAAACCTAAAAAAATTAGGAGGAGGACTTTTGGGACGAAGCGCCGCCGCCTCGAGGCGGAACTTGGGCAGGAGCACCTTTGCCCTCCGGCGGAGCGATTCCGCCGAGGGAACTTCCCTCCCAGAGGGGGAAATCGAAGCTATAATCATCACCAACACCCCTCTCATCTTTGGGAGGCCAATCTTGATCAACATCATCAACAGCACCATCTCCTCTCAAACCCTAGTTCATCTCTTGTGTTCAATCTTTGTACCAGAACCTCAGATTGGTACCTGTGGGTGACTAGTAGTGTTGATTACCTTGTGTAGTTGATTATTATATGTTTTATTTGGTGGAATATTATATGTTCAGATCCATTATGCTATTCATTACTCCTCTGATCTTGAGCATGATTATTATTTGTGAGTAGTTACCTTTGTTCTTGAGGTCACGGGAGAAGTCATGTTGCGAGTAATCATGTGAATTTGATATGTGTTCGATATTTTGATGATATGTATGTTGTGATTCCCTTAGTGGTGTCATGTGAACGTCGACTACATGACACTTCACCATTCATGGGCCTAAGGGAATGCATTGTGGAATAGTTATTAGATGATGGGTTGCTAGAGTGACATAAGCTTAAACCCTAGTTTATACGCTACTTCGTAAGGGGCTGATTTGGATCCACATGTTTAATGGTATGGTTAGACTTTGTCTTAATAATTTTCTCGTAGTTGCGGATGCTTGCAAGGGGGTTAATCATAAGTAGGTTGTTAGTTCAAGTAAGAACAGCACCTTAGCACCGGTCCACCCACATATCAAATTAGCAAAGTAGCGAACACGAATCAAACCAACATGATAAAAGTGACTAGATGAAATTCCCGTGTACCCTCAAGAACACTTTGCCTATTACTAGTGATTGTTCTGGCCTGTGCTTTGCCTCAAAAGGATTGGGCTACCTTGCTTCACCTTGTTTACCGTTACCGTTACTTGCTCGTTACAAATTATCTTGCTATCAAACTATCTGTTACCTACAATTTCAGTGCTTGCAGAGAATACCTTGCTGAAAACTGCTTGTCATTTCCTTCTGCTCCTCGTTGGGTTCGACACTCTTACTTATCGAAAGGACTATGATTGATTCCCTATACTTGTGGGTCATCACGCTACTATCCAATTGAAGTGACGGTTCAATAACCTCATCAAGTTATACCTTCCTCCCACTCAATTCTTTCGAGAGAAACTCTTTCTCGAGAAAGGACCCGTTCTTAGCAACAAACACTTTGCCCTCAGATCTGAGATAGAAGATATACCCAACTGTTTCCTTAGGGTAACCTATGAAGACGCATTTTGCTTTGGGTTCGAGCTTATCAGGTTGAAGCCTTTTCACAAAAGCGTCGCAGCGCCAAACTTTAAGAAATGACAGCTTAGGTTTCTTGCCAAACCATAATTCATACGGTGTCGTCTCAACGGATTTTGATGGGGACCTATTTAAAGTGAATGCGGCTGTCTCTAATGCATAACCCCAAAATGATAGTGGCAGATCAGTGAGAGACATCATAGATCGCACTGCTACTTCTTGAGCTTGCGTTGGTTTTCCCTTGAAGAGGAAAGGGTGATGCGGCAAAGTAGATAAGTATTTCCCTCGGTTGTTGAGAAACAAGGTATCAATCCAGTAGGAGGTACAAGCAAGGCCCCAATCTTTGCACCTACACAAACAATCAAACACTTGCACCCAACGCTATAAAGGGGTTGTCAATCCCTTCATGGTTACTTGCAAGGATGAGATCTGATAGAGATAGATATAAAAGATTACTAAAACGAAAAGTAAAATAAAAGTAAAAAGATTGCAGCAAAGTATTTTTGGTATTTTTGGTTTATAGATCTGAAAATATAATATGGAAAATAGACCCTGGGGCTATAGGTTTCACTAGAGGCTTCTCTCTTGAAGGAAAATAATACGGTGGGTGAACAAATTACTGTCGAGCAATTGATAGAAAAGCGCATAGTTATGACAATATCCAAGGCAATGATTATGCATATAGGCATCACGTCCGTATCAAGTAGACTGAAACGATTCTGCATCTACTACTATTACTCCACACATCGACCGAATCCTGCCTGCATCTAGAGTATTAAGTTCATGAAGAACAGAGTAACGCATTAAGTAAGATGACATGATGTAGAGGGATAAACTCAAGCAATATGATGAAAACCCCATCTTTTTATCCTTGATGGCAACAATACAAATACGTGCCTTGCTACCCCTACTTTGTCATTGATTGAGGACACCGCAAGATTGAACCCAAAACTAAGCACTTCTCCCATTGCAAGAATTACCAATCTAGTTGGCCAAACCAAACCAATAACTCGAAGAGACTTACAAAGATATGAAATCATGCATATAAGAATTCAGAGAAGATTCAAATAATATTCATAGATAATCTGATCATAAACCCACAATTCATCGGATCTCAACAAACACACCGCAAAAGAGTATTACATCGGATAGATCTCCATGAAGATCATGGAGAACATGGTATTGAAGAACATAGAGAGAAAAGAAGCCATCTAGCTACTAGCTATGGACCCGAAGGTCTGAGGTGAACTACTCACGCATCAGCGGAGGGGCAATGGAGTTGATGTAGATGCCCTCCGTGATCGAATGCCCCTCCGGCAGATTACCGGAAAAGGCCCCAAGATGGGATCTCACGGGAACAGAGGCTTCCGGTGGCGGAAAAGTATTATCGTGGCTCTTTTTGGTATTGGGGAATATTTCTGAATTTATAGGCGGAGAATTAGGGTTGGAGGTGCCACGGGGGGCCCACAAGCCAGGGGGCGCCCCCCCAGGGGCGTGCCCAGGTGGCTTGTGGCCCACCCGTGGGTCTTCTGGCCTCTTCTCCAAGTCTCCTGGGTACCTTCTGGTCCAAGAAAAATCATCGTAGAATTTTATTCCGTTTGGACTCCATTTGATAGTCCTTATCTGCAATACTCAAAAACAAGGAAAAAACAGAAACTGGCACTGGGCACTAGGTTAATAGGTTAGTCCCAAAAATAATATAAAATAGCATATTAATGCATATAAAACATCCAAAACAGATAATATAATAGCATGGAACAATCAAAAATTATAGATACGTTGGAGACGTATCAAGCATCCCCAAGCTTAATTCCTGCTCGTCCTCGAGTAGGTAAATGATAAAAACAGAATTTTTGATGTGGAATGCTACCTAACATATTTATCCATGTAATATTCTTTATTTTGGCATGAATGTTCAGATCCGTAAGATTCAAAATAAAAGCTTAATATTGACATAAAAACAATAATACTTCAAGCATACTAACAAAGCAATTGTGTCCTTTCAAAATAACATGGCCTAAGAAAGTTATCCCTACAAAATCATATGGTCTAGCTATGCTCCATCTTCCCCACACAAAGTATTTAAATCATGCACAACCCCGATGACAAATCAAGCAATTGTTCCACACCTTTCATGTTCACAAACCTTTTCAACTTTCATGCAATACATGACCGTGAGCCATGGATATAGCACTATAGGTGGAATAGAATATGGTGGAGGTTGTGAGGAAAAGGAGAAGATAGTCTCACATCAACTAGGCGTATCAACGGGTGCTACTTCTTGAGCTTGCATTGGTTTTCCCTTGAAGAGGAAAGGGTGATGCATCAAAGTAGATAAGTATTTCCCTCAGTTGTTGAGAACCAAGGTATCAATCCAGTAGGAGATACAAGCAAGACCCCAATCTTTGCACCTACACAAACAATCAAACACTTGCACCCAACGCTATAAAGGGGTTGTCAATCCCTTCACGGTTACTTGCAAGGATGAGATCTGATAGAGATAGATATAAAAGATTACTAAAACGAAAAGTAAAACAAAAGTAAAAAAGATTGCAGCAAAGTATTTTTGGTATTTTTGGTTTATAGATCTGAAAATATAATATGGAAAATAGACCCGGGGGCCATAGGTTTCACTAGAGGCTTCTCTCTTGAAGGAAAATAATACGGTGGGTGAACAAATTACTGTCGAGCAATTGATAGAAAAGCGCATAGTTATGACGATATCCAAGGCAATGATTATGCATATAGGCATCATGTCCGTGTCAAGTAGACCGAAATGATTCTGCATCTACTACTATTACACCACACATCGACCGACTCCTGCCTGCATCTAGAGTATTAAGTTCATGAAGAACAGAGTAACGCATTAAGTAAGATGACATGATGTAGAGGGATAAACTCAAGCAATATGATGAAAACCCCATCTTTTTATCCTTGATGGCAACAATACAAATACGTGCCTCACTACCCCTACTTTGTCACTGGGTGAGGACACCGCAAGATTGAACCCAAAACTAAGCACTTCTCCCATTGCAAGAATTACCAATCTAGTTGGCCAAACCAAACCAATAACTCAAAGAGACTTGCAAAGATATGAAATCATGCATATAAGAATTCAGAGAAGATTCAAATAATATTCATAGATAATCTGATCATAAACCCACAATTCATCGGATCTCGACAAACACACCGCAAAAGAGTATTACATCGGATAGATCTCCATGAAGATCATGGAGAACATGGTATTGAAGAACATAGAGAGAAGAAGCCATCGAGCTACTAGATATGGACCCGAAGGTCTGAGGTGAACTACCCACGCATCATCGGAGGGGCAATGGAGTTGATGTAGATGCCCTCCGTGATCGAATCCCCCTCCGGCAGATTACCGGAAAAGGCTCCAAGATGGGATCTCACGGGAACAGAGGCTTCTGGCGGAGTAAAAGTATTATCGTGGCTCTTTTTTTGTTATTGGGGGAATATTTGGGAATTTATAGGCGGAAGATTAGGATTGGAGGGCCTGCTGGGGGGCCACAAGCCAGGGCCCCCCCCCCAGGGGCGCGCCCAGGTGGCTTGTCGCCTCCTGGCAGGTCTCCTGCCCTCCTCTCCAAGTCTGGTTGGTTTCTTCTGGTCCAAGAAAAATCATCGCGAAGATTTTATTCCGTTTGGACTTCGTTTAATATTCCTTTTCTGCAATACTCAAAAACAAGAAAAAAACAGAAACTGGCACTGGGCACTAGGTTAATAGGTTAGTCCCAAAAATAATATAAAATAGCATATTAATGCATATAAAACATCCAAAACAGATAATATAATAGCATGGAACAATAAAGAATTATAGATACGTTGGAGACGTATCAAGCATCCCCAAGCTTAATTCCTGCTCGTCTTCGAGTAGGTAAATGATAAAAACAGAATTTTGATGTGGAATGCTACCTAACATATTCATCCATGTAATATTCTTTATTGTGGCACGAATGTTCAGATCCGTAAGATTCAAAACAAAAGCTTAATATTGACATAAAAACAATAATACTTCAAGCATACTGACAAGGCAATTGTGTCCTTTCGAAATAACATGGCCTAAGAAAGTTATGCCTACAAAATCATATGGTCTGGCTATGCTCCATCTTCCCCACACAAAGTATTTAAATCATGCACAACCCCGATGACAAGTCAAGCAATTGTTTCACACCTTTTATGTTCTCAAACCTTTTCAACTCTCATGCAATACATGAGCGTGAGCCATGGATATAGCACTATAGGTGGAATGGAATATGGTGGATGTTGTGAGGAAAAGGTGAAGATAGTCTCACATTAACTAGGCATATCAACGGGCTATGGAGATGCCCATCAATAGATATCAATGTGAGTGAGTAGGGATTGCCATTCAACGGATGCACTAGAGCTATAAGTGTATGAAAACTCAAAAAGAAACTAAGTAGGTATACATTACAATGAAAAATTCCACTAGTTATATGAAAGTGACAAAATAGGAGACTCTCTATCATGAAGATCATGGTGCTACTTTGAAGCACAAGTGTGGAAAAAAAGATAGTAGCATTGTCCCTTCTCTCTTTTCTCTCTTTTTTTTGTTTTGGTGGGCATCTTTGGCCTCTTTTTTTATTTGGGCTTCATTGGCCTCTTTTATTATTTGTAAAGTCCGGAGACTCATCCCAACTTGTGAGGGAATCATAGCTTCCATCATCCCTTTCTCTCATGGGACAATGCTCTAATAATGATGATCATCACACTTTTATTTACTTAGACCTCAATAATTACAACTCGATACCTAGAACAAAATATGACTCTATATGAGTGCTTCCGGTGGTGTACCGGGATGTGCAATGATCTAGCATAGCAAATGACATCAAAAAACGGACAAGCCATGAAAACATCATGCTAGCTATCTTACGATCATGCAAAGCAATATGAAAATGATGGTGCGTGTCATAATAAACAGAACGGTGGAAGTTGCATGGCAATATATCTTGGAATGGCTATGGAAATGCCATAATAGGTAGGTATGGTGGCTGTTTTGAGGAAGGGTATATGGTGGGTTTAATGCACCGGCGAAAGTTGCGCGATACTAGAGAGGCTAGCAAAGGTGGAAAGGTGAGAGTGCGTATAATCCATGGACTCACATTAGTCATAAAGAACTCGCATACTTATTGCAAAAGTCTGTTAGTTATCGAAGCAAAGTATTAGACGCATGCTCCTAGGGGAGAGGTTGGTAGGAGTTAACCATCGCGCGCTCCCGACCCTCACACAAAGGATGACAATCATTAAACAAATCATGCTCCGACTTCGTTACATAACGGTTCACCATACGTGCATGCTACATGAATCACAAAATTTAACACAAGTATTTCTACCAATCCACAATTACTCACTAGCATGACTCTAATATCACCATCTTTATATCTCAAAACTATATGCAAGGAATCAAACTTCTCATAGTATTCAATGCACTTTATATGAAAGTTTTTATTATATCCCTCTTGGATGCCCATTATATTAGGACTAAATTCATAACCTAAACCAATTACCATGCTGTTTAAAGACTCTCAAAATAATATAAGAGAGGTACGAGAGTTCAATTGTTTCTATAAAATAAAACACCACCGTGCTCTAAAAAGATATAAGTGAAGCACTAGAGCAACATTGCCTAGCTCAAAAGATATAAGTGAAGCACATAGAGTATTCTAATAAATTCACGATTAATGCGTGTCTCTATCAAAAGATGTGTGAAGCAAGGATTATTGTGGCAAACTAAAAAGCAAAGACTCATATCATACAAGACGCTCCAAGCAAAACACATATCATGTGGTGAATAAAAATATAGCCTCAAGTAAATTTACCGATGGATTGAAGACGAACGAGGGGATGCCTTCCGGGGCATCCCCAAGATTAGGCTCTTTGGTATCCTTAAATATGGCTTGGGTGTGCCTTGGGCATCCCCAATCTTAGGCACTTGCCACTCCTTATTCCATAGTCCATCAAATCTTTACCCAAAACTTGAAAACTTCACAACACAAAACTCAACAGAAAACTCGTGAGATCCGTTAGTATAAGAAAAATAAATCACCACTTTAGGTACTGTTGTGAACTCATTCTTTATTTATATTGGTGTAATATCTAATGTATTCCAACTTGTCCATGGTTCATACCCCCCGATACAACCCATAGATACATCAAAATAAGCAAACAACACAAAGAAAACAAAATCTGTCAAAAAACAGAACAGTCTGTAGCAAGCTGTAAACTTCGAATACTTATGTAACTCCAAAAATTCTGAAAATTTATGAAAATCTGGGAAATTTGTATATCAATCTTGTGTAAAAATTTCAGACTCATTCGACGCACTGGTGAATTTATAAAATTCCTGGACTGAGCGCAAAAGTTTCTGTTTTTCAGCAAAATCAAATCAACAATCACCGTAGACCATCCCAAAGGTCTTACTTGGCTCAAACACTAATTAAAACAATAAAACACAATTAATACAGAGGTAATAATGTGTAAAGCACTCAAAAACAGAAGCAAAAACAAACAAAATAAAAACATAAAATAAAATTGGGTTGCCTCCCAACAAGCGCTATTGTTTAACGCCCCTAGCTAGGCATAACGCAATAGATCTAGGTATTGTCATCTTTGGTATGCAATCCATAAGTAGCTCTCATTCATAAGGTAATTTTATTTTATTTCTAGGAAAGTGTTCCATACCTTTCCTTAACGGAAATTGGAATCTAATATTTCCTTCTTTCATATCAATAATTGCACCGATCGTTCTAAGGAAAGGTCTACCAAGAATAATAGGACATGTAGGATTGCAATCTATATCAAGTACAATGAAATCTACAGGCACATAATTCCTATTTGCAACAATAAGAACATCATTAATCCTTCCCATAGGTTTCTTAATGGTGGAATCCGCTAGATGCAAATTTAAAGAGCAATCATCAAATTCATGGAAACCTAGCACATCACATAAAGTTTTCGGAATCGTGGAAACGCTAGCACCCAAATCACACAAAGCATGGCACTCATAATCTTTCATTTTAATCTTAATAGTAGGTTCCCACTCATCATAAAGCTTTCTAGGTATAGAAACTTCCAACTCAAGTTTTTCTTCAAAAGATTTCATCATAGCATCCACGATATGTTTAGTAAAAGCTTTATTTTGATTATAAGCATGCGGAGAATTCAACATGGATTGCAACAAGGAAATACAATCAATAAAAGAACAACAATCATAATTAAAGTCCTTGAAATCCAAAAGAGTGGGTTCATTGCTATTTAAAGTTTTGACCTCTTCAATCCCACTTTTATCAATCTTAGCATTAAGATCTATAAACTCCGAATCATTGGGACGACTTTTAACTAAAGTTGACTTATCTCCAGTCCCATCTTTATCAAGATTTGTATTAGAAAATAAAGATTCAATAGGAGTCACATCAATCACTTTAATATCTTCATCATTATTATCACGAGAACACACTTTTTCAAGCCATTCACGCTTAGCACGCATTCTAGCGGTTCTTTCCTTACACTCATCAATAGAAGTTCTCATAGCTTTTAAAGACTCATTAATATCACGCTTGGGTGGAGTAGATCTAATTTTCAAAGAATCAATCTCAAGCGAAATTCTAACAACGTTCCTAGCCAAATCATCAATCTTGAGCAATTTTCTTCAATCATAGCATTGAAAACCTTTTGCGAACTAATAAATTCTTTAATATTATTCTCAAGATCAGAGGGCATCTTATTATAATTTCCATAAGGATTCTTGTAGGAATTACCATAATTATTAGAGGAATTACTAGGAAACGGCCTAGGGTTGAAATTACCTCTATACGCGTTATTACCAAAATTATTCCTACCAACAAAATTCACATCCATAGATTCATTATTATTTGCAATCAGAGAAGACAAAGGCATATCATTAGGATCAATAGGAGCACTCTTACTAGCAAACAATTTCATTAATTCATCCATCGGATAGATCTCCATGAAGATCATGGAGAACATGGTATTGAAGAACATAGAGAGAGAAGAAGCCATCTAGCTACTAGCTATGGACCCGAAGGTCTGAGGTGAACTACTCACGCATCATCGGAGGGGCAATGGAGTTGATGTAGATGCCCTCCGTGATCGAATCCCCCTCCGGCAGATTACCGAAAAAGGCTCCAAGATGGGATCTCACGGGAACAGAGGCTTTCGGCGGCGGAAAAGTATTATCGTGGCTCTTTTTTTGGTATTGGGGGAATATTTGGGAATTTATAGGCGGAAGATTAGGGTTGGAGGGCCTGCTGGGGGGCCACAAGCCAGCGGGCGCGCACCCCCCCAGGGGCACGCCCAGGTGGCTTGTCGCCTCCTGGCAGGTCTCCTGCCCTCCTCTCCAAGTCTGGTAGGTTTCTTCTGGTCCAAGAAAAATCATCGTGAAGATTTTATTCCGTTTGGACTCCGTTTAATATTCCTTATCTGCAATACTCAAAAACAAGAAAAAAACAGAAACTGGCACCAGGCACTAGGTTAATAGGTTAGTCCCAAAAATAATATAAAATATCATATTAATGTATATAAAACATCCAAAACAGATAATATAATAGCATGGAACAATCAAAAATTATAGATACGTTGGAGACGTATCAACGGGCTATGGAGATGCCCATCAACAGATATCAATGTGAGTGAGTAGGGATTGCCATGCAACGGATGCACTAGAGCTATAAGTGTATGAAAGCTCAAAAAGAAACTAAGTGGGTGTGCATTACAATGAAAAATTTCACTAGTTATATGAAAGTGACAAAATAGGAGACTCTCTATCATGAAGATCATGATGCTACTTTGAAGCACAAGTGTGGAAAAAAGATAGTAACATTGTCCCTTCTCTCTTTTCTCTCATTTTTTTTGGTGGGCATCTTTGGCCTCTTTTTTTTATTTGGGCTTCATTGGCCTCTTTTATTATTTGTAAAGTCCGGAGACTCATCCCAACTTGTGAGGGAATCATAGCTTCCATCATCCTTTCCTCTCATGGGACAATGCTCTAATAATGATGATCATCACACTTTTATTTACTTACAACTCAAGAATTACAACTCGATACCTAGAACAAAATATGACTCTATATGAATGCTTCCGGTGGTGTACCGGGATGTGCAACGATCTAGCATAGCAAATGACATCAAAAAACGGACAAGCCATGAAAACATCATGCTAGCTATCTTACGATCATGCAAAGCAATATGAAAATGATGGTGCGTGTCATTATAAACGGAATGGTGGAAGTTGCATGGCAATATAACTCGGAATGGCTATGGAAATGCCATAATAGGTAGGTATGGTGGCTGTTTTGAGGAAGGGTATATGGTGGGTTTAATGCACCGGCGAAAGTTGCGCGATACTAGAGAGGCTAGCAAAGTTGGAAGGGTGAGAGTGCGTATAATCCATGGACTCACATTAGTCATAATGAACTCACATACTTATTGCAAAAGTCTATTAGTTATCGAAGAAAAGTATTAGACGCATGCTCCTAGGGGAGAGGTTGGTAGGAGTTAACCATCGCGCGCTCCCGACCCTCACACAAAGGATGACAATCATTAAACAAATCATGCTCCGACTTCGTTACATAACGGTTCACCATACGTGCATGCTACGGGAATCACAAATTTTAACACAAGTATTTCTACCAATCCACAATTACTCACTAGCATGACTCTAATATCACCATCTTTATATCTCAAAACTATATGCAAGGAATCAAACTTCTCATAGTACGTATTCAATGCACTTTATATGAAAGTTTTTATTATATCCTTCTTGGATGCCCATCATATTAGGACTAAATTCATAACCTAAACCAATTACCATGCTGTTTAAAGACTCTCAAAATAATATAAGTGAGGTACGAGAGTTCAATTATTTCTATACAATAAAACACCACCGTGCTCTAAGAAGATATAAGTGAAGCACTAGAGCAAAATTGCCTAGCTCAAAAGATATAAGTGAAGCACATAGAGTATTCTAATAAATTCACGATTCATGCGTGTCCCTCTCAAAAGATGTGTGCAGCAAGGATGATTGTGGCAAATTAAAAGAAAAGACTCATATCATACAAGATGCTCCAAGCAAAACACATATCATGTGGTGAATAAAAATACAGCCTCAAGTAAATTTACCGATGGATTGAAGACAAAAGAGTTGATGCCTTCCGGGGCATCCCCAAGCTTAGGCTCTTGCCACTCCTTATTCCATAGTCCATCAAATCTTTACCCAAAACATGAAAACTTCACAACACAAAACTCAACAGAAAACTCGTGAGATCCGTTAGTATAAGAAAAATAAATCACCACTTTAGGTACTGTTGTGAACTCATTCTTTATTTATATTGGTGTAATATCTAATGTATTCCAACTTCTCCATGGTTCATACCCCCCCGATACAACCCATAGATACATCAAAATAAGCAAACAACACAAAGAAAACAGAATCTGTCAAAAACAGAACAGTCTGTAGCAATCTGTAAACTTTGAATACTTCTGTAACTCCAAAAATTCTGAAAAATTAGGATAATCTGGGAAATTTGTATATAAATCTGTTGTAAAACTTTCAGACTCATTCGACGCTCTGGTGAATTTATAAAATTCCTGGACTGAGCGCAAAAGTTTCTGTTTTTCGGCAAAATCAAATCAACAATCACCGTAGACCATCCCAAAGGTCCTACTTGGCTCAAACACTAATTAAAACACTAAAACACAATTACTACAGAGGCAATAATGTGTAAAGCACTCAAAAACAGAAACAACGAAAAAGAAAAAAAAAGAAAAAAGAAAATTGGGTTGCCTCCCAACAAGCGCTATTGTTTAACGCCCCTAGCTAGGCATAACGCAATAGATCTAGGTATTGTCATATTTGGTATGCAATCCATAAGTAGCTCTCATAATAGATTCATAAAGTAATTTAATTTTCTTTCTAGGAAAGTGTTCCATGCCTTTCCTTAACGGAAATTGGAATCTAATGTTTCCTTCTTTCATATCAATAATTGCATCGATCGTTCTAAGGAAAGGTCTACCAAGAATAATAGGACATGTAGGATTGCAATCTATATCAAGAACAATGAAATCTATAGGCACATAATTCCTATTTGCAACAATAAGAACATCATTAATCTTTCCCATAGGTTTCTTAATAGTGGAATCCGCTAGATGCAAATTTAAAGAGCAATCATCAAAATCATGGAAACCTAGCACATCACATAAAGTTTTCGGAATCGTGGAAATGCTAGCACCCAAATCACACAAAGCATGGCACTCATAATCTTTAATTTAATCTTAATAGTAGGTTCCCACTCATCATAAAGCTTTCTAGGTATAGAAACTTCCAACTCAAGTTTTTCTTCAAAAGATTTCATCATAGCATCAATGATATGTTTAGTAAAAGCTTTATTTTGATCATAAGCATGCGCAGAATTCAACAAGGATTGCAAGATGGAAATACAATTAATCAAAGAAAAACTGTCATAATTAAAGTCCTTGAAATCCAAAAGAGTGGGTTCATTGCTATTTAAAGATTTGACCCCTTCAATCCCACTTTTATCAATCTTTGCATTAAGATCTATAAACTCCGAATCATTGGGACGACTTTTAACTAAAGTTGACTTATCTCCAGTCCCATCTTTATCAAGATTTGTATTAGAAAATAAAGATTCAATAGGAGTCACATCAATCACTTTAAGATCTTCATCATTATTATCACGAGAACACACTTTTTCAAGCCATTCACGCTTAGCACGCATTCTAGCGGTTCTTTCCTTACACTCATCAATAGAAGTTCTCATAGCTTTTAAAGACTCATTAATATCACGCTTGGGTGGAGTAGATCTAATTTTCAAAGAATCAATCTCAAGCGAAATTCTATCAACGTTCCTAGCCAAATCATCAATCTTGAGCAATTTTTCTTCAATCATAGCATTGAAAACCTTTTGCGAACTAATAAATTCTTTAATATTATTCTCAAGATCAGAGGGCATCTTATTATATTTTCCATAAGTATTGTTGTAGGAATTACCATAATTATTAGAGGAATTACTAGGAAACGGCCTAGGGTTGAAATTACCTCTATACGCGTTATTACTAAAATTGTTCCTACCAACAAAATTCACATCCATAGATTCATTATTATTTCCAATCAAAGAAGACAAAGGCATATCATTAGGATCAATAGGAGCACTCTTACTAGCAAACAATTTCATTAATTCATTCATCTTTTCACTCAAAGTATTTATTTCTTCAATAGCATGCACTTTTTTACTAGTAGGAGATCTTTCGGTATGCCATTGAGAGTAATTTGCCATAATATTATCTAGGAGTTTAGTAGCTTCTCCTAATATGATTTCCATAAAAGTACCACCCACGGCGGAATCTAAAAGATTTCTAGAAGCAAAATTCAATCCCGCATAAATTTTTTGTATAATCATCCATAAACTCAAACCATGTGCGGGGCAATTTCTAATCATTAGTTTCATCCTCTCCCAAGATTGTGCAACATGCTCATGATCAAGTTGCTTAAAATTCATTATATCGTTCCTAAGGGAGATGATCTTAGCAGGCGGAAAGTACTTGGAAATAAAAGCATCCTTACACTTATTCCATGAATCAATACTATTTTTAGGCAAAGATGAAACCAAGTTTTAGCACGATCTCGTAGTGAGAACGGAAATAGCTTCAATTTAACAATATCATTATCCAGATCTTTCTTCTTTTGCATATCACACAACTCAACGAAAGTATTTAGATGGGATGCGGCATCTTCACTAGGAAGGCCGGAAAATTGTTCTTTCGTAACAAGATTAAGCAAAGCGGCATTAATTTCATAAGATTCCGCACTAGTGACGGGAGCAATCGGACTACTAATAAAATCATTATTATTAGTATTGGGGAAGTCACACAACTTGGTATTCTCTTGAGTCATCGTGACAAAGCAAGCAATCTAGCACACAAGCAAACAAAAAGCAAACGAAAAGACGAACGGAAGAAGGGCGAATAAAAAGGCAAATCTTTTTGGTTTTTTCTGAAAATCGTTTTAGAAGTGGGGGAGAGGAAAACGAGAGGCAAATGACAAATAATGTAAATTCAAAAGATGAGTTTGTGATGGGTAATTGGTAGGCTTGATGTCTTGACTTGCTATGTATCCTCCCCGGCAACGGCGCCAGAAATCCTTCTTGCTACTTCTTGAGCTTGTGTTGGTTTTCCATTGAAGAGGAAAGGGTGATGCAGCAAAGTAGATAAGTATTTCCCTCAGTTGTTGAGAACCAAGGTATCAATCCAGTAGGAGGTACAAGCAAGGCCCCAATCTTTGCACCTACACAAACAATCAAACACTTGCACCCAGCGCTATAAAGGGGTTGTCAATCCCTTCACGGTTACTTGCAAGGATGAGATCTGATAGAGATAGATATAAAAGATTACTAAAACGAAAAGTAAAATAAAAGTAAAAAGATTGCAGCAAAGTATTTTTGGTATTTTTGGTTTATAGATCTGAAAATATAATATGGAAAATAAACCCGGGGGCCATAGGTTTCACTAGAGGCTTCTCTCTTGAAGGAAAATAATACGGTGGGTGAACAAATTACTGTCGAGCAATAGATAGAAAAGCGCATAGTTATGAGGATATCCAAGGCAATGATTATGCATATAGGCATCACGTCCGTGTCAAGTAGACCGAAACGATTCTGCATCTACTACTATTACTCCACACATCGACCGAATCCTGCCTGCATCTAGAGTATTAAGTTCATGAAGAACAGAGTAACGCATTAAGTAAGATGACATGATGTAGAGGGATAAACTCAAGCAATATGATGAAAACCCCATCTTTTTATCCTTGATGGCAACAATACAAATACGTGCCTCGCTAGCCCTACTGATCATAAACCCACAATTCATAGATAATCTGATCATAAACCCACAATTCATCGGATCTCGACAAACACACCGCAAAAGAGTATTACATCGGATAGATCTCCATGAAGATCATGGAGAACATGGCATTGAAGAACATAGAGAGAGAAGAAGCCATCTAGCTACTAGCTATGGACCCGAAGGTCTGAGGTGAACTACTCACGCATCATCGGAGGGGCAATGGAGTTGATGTAGATGCCCTCCGTGATCGAATCCCCCTCCGGCAGATTACCGGAAAAGGCCCCAAGATGGGATCTCACGGGAACAGAGGCTTCCGGCGGCAGAAAAGTATTATCGTGGCTCTTTTTGGTATTGGGGGAATATTTCTGAATTTATAGGTGGAGAACTAGGGTTGGAGGAGCCACGGGGGGCCCACAAGCCAGGGGGCGCCCCCCCAGGGGCGCGCCCAGGTGGCTTGTGGCCCACCCGTGGGTCTTCTGGCCTCTTCTCCAAGTCTCATGGGTTCCTTTTGGTCCAAGAAAAATCATTGTAGAATTTTATTCCGTTTGGACTCCGCTTGATATTCCTTATCTGCAATACTCAAAAACAAGGAAAAAATAGGAACTAGCACTGGGCACTAGGTTAATAGGTTAGTCCCAAAAATAATATAAAATAGCATATTGATGCATATAAAACATCCAAAACAGATAATATAATAGCATGGAACAATCAAAAATTATAGATACGTTGGAGACGTATCACGCACCATATCCAATAGAGTATGATTATGACGCTCAGACACACCATTACGCTGTGGTGTTCCAGGTGGCGTTAGTTGTGAAACAATTCCACACTGTTTCAAATGCATACCAAACTCATAACTCGGATATTCTCCACCACGATCAGATCATAGAAACTTTATCTTCTTGTTACGATGATTTTCTACTTCACTCTGAAATTCCTTGAACTTTTCAAATGTCTCAGACTTGTGTTTCATTAAGTAAATATACCCATATCTACTTAAATCATCAGTGAATGTAAGAAAATAACGATATCCACCGGGCGCCTCAACACTCATTGGACCGCACACGTCAGTATGTATGATTTCCAACAAGTCACTTGCCCGCTCCATTGTACCGAAGAACGGGGTTTTCGTCATCTTGCCCATGAGGCATGGTTCACATATATCAAACGATTCAAAATCGAGTGATTCCAAAAGTCCATCAGCATGGAGCTTCTTCATGCGTTTTACACCAATATGACCTAAGCGGCAGTGCCACAAGAAAGTGGTACAATCATTATTAACTTAGCATCTTTTGGCATCAATGTTATGAATGTGTGTATCACTACTATCGAGATTCAACAAGAATAAACTATTCACATTGGGTGCATGACCATAAAAGATGTTACTCATATAAATAGAACAACCATTATTCTCTGATTTAAATGAATAACTGTCTCGCAATAAACAAGATCCAGATATAATGTTCATGCTCAATGCAGGCACCAAATAACAATTATTTAGGTTTACTACTAATCCCGATGGTAACTGAAGAGCGAGCGTGCCGATGGCGATCACATCAACCTTGGAACCATTTCTGACGCGCATCGTCACTTCATCCTTCACCAGCCTCCGTTTATTCCGCAGTTCCTGTTTCGAGTTACAAATATGAGCAATCGAACCAGTATCAAATACCCAGGCACTACTACGAGAGCTAGTGAGGTACACATCAATAACATGTATATCAAATATACCTTTGTTGACGTTGCCAGCCTTCTTATCAGCTAGGTACTTGGGGCAATTCCGCTTCCAGTGGCCAGTCCCCTTGCAATAGAAGTACTCAGTCTCAGGCTTGGGTCCAGCCTTGGGTTTCTTCACGGGAGAGGCAACTTGCTTGCCACCCTTCTTGAAGTTTCCCTTCTTTCCCTTGCCTTTATTCAAACTAGTGGTTTTATTCACCATCAACACTTGATGGTCCTTTTTGATTTCTACTTCCATGACTTTCAGCATCGCGAATATCTCGGAGACAGACTTTTCCATCCCTTGCATATTATAGTTCATCACGAAGCTTTTGTAGCTAGGTGGCAGTGACTGGAGAATTCTGTCAGTGACCGTTTCGGGCGGAAGCTGGACTCCCAAATCATTCAAACGGTTGTAGTACCTAGACATTCTGAGTAGGTGCTCACTGACAGAACTATTCTCATCCATCTTGCAGGCGAAGAACTTATCGGAGGTCTCATACCTCTCGATCCGGGCATTTGCTTGAAATACTAACTTCAACTCCTGGAACATCTCATATGCTCCATGGCGTTCAAAACGCTTTTGAAGTCCCGATTCTAAGCCGTACAGTATGGCGCACTGAACTATAGAGTAGTCATCAGAACGTGCCTACCAGGCGTTCACAACGTCCATAGACGACGCTGGGGGTGGCACACCAAGAGGCGCATCAAGGACATAAGCCTGTTGCTAGGCCGTGAGGATAATCCTCAGATTACGGACCCAGTCCGCATAGTTACTTCCATCATCTTTCAACTTAGCTCTCTCTAGGAACGCATTAAAATTCAGGGGAGCTACTGCGCGAGCCATTGATCTACAACATAATTTTGCAAAGACACCTTTAGACTATGTTCATGATAATGAGTTCAATTAATCATATTACTAAAGAACTCCCACTCAAATCAACATCCCTCAGGTTGTCTACTTGTAACATGATCCAAATCCACCAACCCAAGTCCGATCATCACGTGAGATGAGGTGGTTTCAATGGTGAACATCTCCATGTTGATCATATCTACTATATGACTCATGTTGACCTTTTGGTCTCCTGTGTTCCGAGGCCATGTCTGTACATGCTAGGCTCGTCAAGTTTTAACCCAAGTATTTCACGTGTGTAAATCTGGCTTACACCCGTTGTATGCGAATGTAGAGTCTATCACACATGATCATCACGAGGTGCTTTGAAACGACGAACCTTCGCAACGATGCATACTCGGGGAGAACACAATTTATCCTTAAATTTTAGTGAAGGATCATCTTATAATGCTACCGTTGTTCTAAGCAAAATAAGATGCATAAATAGGATAAACATCACATGCAAATCATATAAGTGACATGATATGGCCATCATCATCTTGTGCTTTTAATCTCCATCTCCAAAGCACTAGCATGATCTCCATCGTCACCGGCATGACACCACGATCTCGATCATCATGATCTCCATCATCGTGTCGTCATCTGGTTGTCGCGCCAACTATTGCTTCTACAACTATTGCTAACTCATAGCGATAAAGTAAAGCAAAAATGGCGAAAATAATTAAAGACAAACCTATGGCTCCTGCCAGTTGCCGTACTCATCGACAAGCAAGTCGTGATAATCTATACAAAAACATGATCATCTCATACATCACATATATCACATCATGTCTTTGACCGTATCACATCACAACATGCCCTGCAAAAACAAGTTAGACGTCCTCTACTTTGTTGTTGCAAGTTTTACATGGCTGCTATGGGCAACTAGTAAGAACCGTTCTTACCTACGCAAAGCCACAACGGTGATATTCAAGTTGCTATTTAACCTTCTACAAGGACTACCTCTGTCGAATCAGATTCAACTAATGTGGGAGAGACTGACACCCGCTAGCCACCTTTATGCAACTAGGTTACATGTCAGTCGGTGGAACCGGTCTCTCGTACATGGACGAGTAAGGTTGGTCCGGGCCGCTTCATCCCACAATACCGCCGAATCAAGATAAGACTAAGGAAGTAAGCAATCTGAACATCAACGCCCACAAACTCTTTTGTGTTCTACCCGTGCATGTTATCTACGCATAGACCTAGCTCATGATGCCACTGTTGGGGAACGTTGCATGGGAAACAATTTTTTTTCCTATGAACACCCAAGATCTATCTATGGAGATCAACAGCTACGAGTGGCGGAGTGCATCTACATACCCTTGTAGAGCGCTAAGAGGGAAGCGTTAAGAAACGCGGTTGATGTAGTTGAACGTCTTCGCGATCCAATCACGATCCGTCCCGCGATCCAATCACAATCTAGTGCCGAACGGACGACACCTCCGCGTTCAGCACACGTACAGCTCGATGACGTCTCCGCCTCCTTGATCTAGCAAGCGAGGGCGGAGATGTAGATGAGTTCTCCGGCAGCACAACGGCATGGTGGCGGTGGTGGTGGAGCTGTCCCGGTATGGCTTCGCCAAGCACTGCCGTGACAAACTAGAGGAGAAAACGATCTAGGGGAGAGGGAGGGCTGCGCCGTGGCTTGTGTTTCGGCTGCCCTCCCTCTCCTCTCATATATATAGGGGGGAGGGGGAGATGGGCGCCGGCCCTAGGGCCTCCCTAAAGGGGTGATACATCTCCGTCGTATCTATAATTTTTGATTGTTTCATGCCAATATTATACAACTTTCACATATTTTTGGCAACATTTTATATGATTTATTGGACTGACATATTGATCCAGTGCCCAGTGCCAGTTCCTGTTTGTTAAATGTTTTTTGTTTCACAGAATATCCATATCAAACGAAGTCTAAACGCGATGAAAATTTATGGAGATTTTTTTCGGAATATTTGTGAATTTTTAGAAGTGGAATCAATGCAAACGGAGGCCCACAGCCCCCACGATACATCAGGGCATGCCCTACTGGCCCAGGTGCGGCATGGTGGGTTGTGCCCACCTCATTCATTGGTTGGGTCTCTACTTCGGGCGCAAGGAAGCTAATTTTTGGATAAAAATCCCTTCAAAATTTCAGCCCGATCGGAGTTACGGATCTCCGGGAATATAAGAAACGGTTTTCGGCCAGAAAACAAGAACGCGAAACAGAATAGAACAGAGAGGGAGATCCAATCTAGGAGGGGCTCCTGCCCCTCCGCCGCCATGGAGGCCATGGACCAGAGGGGGAACTCTCCTCCCATCTAGGGGTGAGGCCAAGGAAGAAGAAGAAGGAGGGGGCTCTCTCCCCCCCTCTCCCGGTGGCGTCGGAACGCCGCCGGGGCAATCATCGTGACAACGATCTACTCCAACAACTTCGTGGCCGTCAACACCAACTCTCTTCCCCTCTATGCAGCGGTGTAATACCTCTCTTCCCCGCTGTAATCTCTACTTAAACATGGTGCTCAACTCCATATATTTTTTCCCAATCATATTTGGCTATCCTATGATGTTTGAGTAGATCTCTTTTGTCCTATGGGTTAATTGTGGTATGATGTTATGGATGTGAGTTGTATGTTGATATGGTGCTGTCCTATGGTGCCCTCCGTGTCGCGCAAACGTGAGGGATCCCCATTGTAGGGTGTTGCAATATGTTCATGATTGCCTATGGTGGGTTGCTTGAGTGACAGAAACATAAACCCGAGTAGGTGGGTTGTTGCATATGGGAGTAAAGGGGACTTGATACTTAATGCTATGGTTGGGTTTTACCTTACTGAACTTTGGTAGTTGCGGATGCTTGCTAGAGTTCCAATCATAAGTGCATATGATCCAAGTACGGAAAGTGTGTTAGCGTATGCCTCTCCCTCATTGCATATGACAAGTATCTATCATATTATATTCAATTGCCTAAGGACAATCTATCTCTTGTGTTACACAAAAAGCGTTCTACTAAGTTATTTATTTTTATTGTTCTTTTATTAAAACAACACCTAACTTTTATTTCCACATTCTTTATTTTCTTGCAAAGTACTTCTAGTTTTACTCCCGCAAAGTAGTTTCGTACTTGTTCTAGGTAAAGCAAACGTTAAAGTGTGCGTAGAGTTGTATCGGTGGTCGATAGAACTTGAGGGAATATTTGTTCTACCTTTAGCTCCTCGTTGGATTCAACACTCTTACTTATCAAAAAAGGCTACAAACGATCCCCTACACTTGTGGGTTATCAAGGGGGTCGGCGGCCAAGGGGGAAACTTGGCCCCCAAGCCAGGTGGGGCGCCCCCCTTAGGGTTTCCCTAAACTCTAGGGCACCTTGGGCCCTTGGGGGGAGTGTCGCCCAGCCCACCAGGGGCTGCTGCGTGACGTGGCTTGGACTGCGTCGGTATTTCCCCAAAGAGGAAGGGATGATGCAGCACAACGACGGTAAGTATTTCCCTCAGTTATGAAACCAAGGTTATCGAACCAGTAGGAGGATCACCACCACCCAATAAGCAGCACCTGCACACAAACAACAAATACTTGCAACCCGACGCGAAAGAGAGGTTGTCAATCTCTCTATGGTAAATAGATAGATTAAGTAGTGATAGATAGGAGAGATAGATCTCTCAAGAACACAAATAAAAAGAGTAAATATGCAGCAAGGTATTTTTGGGTTTTTGGTTTTGTAAATCTGAAAACAAAGATTGCAAAAAACATAGATCGGAAAGCAATATGATAGGAAAATTAGACCTGGGGGCCGTAGGGTTCACTAGTGGCTTCTCTCATGAGTATAGAGCACGGTGGGTGAACAAATTACTGTTGGGCAATTGATAGAAAATCGAATAGTCATGCCGATATCCAAGGCGATGATCATTATATAGGCATAACGTCCAAGATAGATAGACCGACTCCTGCCTGCATCTACCTCTAGTACTCCACACATCGACCGCTATCCAGCATGCATCTAGTGTATTAAGTTCATGGAAAAATGGAGTAATGCAATAAGAACGATGACATGATGTAGACAAGATCTATTCATGTAGGAATAAACCACATCTTGTTATCCTTAATAGCAATGATACATGCGTGTCTTGCTGCCCCTTCTGTCACCGGGAAAGAACACCGCAAGATCGAACCCATCACAAAGCACCTCTTCCCATGGCAAGAAAAAATTGATCTATTTGGCCTAACTAAACCAAAGATTCGAAGAAGAAATACGAGGCTATAAGTAATCATGCATATAAGAGATCAAAGAGGACTCAAATAATATTCACTTATAGAAACTGATCATCAACTCAAAATTCATCGGATCCCAACAAACACACCGCAAAAGTTTACATCAAATATATCTCCAAGAGACCATTGTATTGAGAATCATAAGAGAGAGAGAAGAAGCTATCTAGCTACTGCTTACGGACCCGTAGGTCTATGGTGGACTACTCACGCATCATCGGAGAGGCACCTATGAGGAAGATGAACCCCTCCGTGATGGTGTTTAGATTGGATCTCGAGGTTCTGGAACTTGCGGCGGCTAGAATTGTGTTTCGTCGACTCCCCTAGGGTTTTTGGATTTCCAGTGAATTTATAGGCACGATAGTCGGTTGAGGGGGTGCCGGAGGTGCCCAGTACCCACCAGGGCGCGCCAGGGGGCCTCTGGCGCGCCGATGTGGGTGCTGGCCACCCTGGGCCCCCTCTTCTGGTGTTCTTTGGCCCATCTGGTTTCTTCTGGTCTGTAAAAAATCCACAAAAATCCCCGCAGTGTTTCATCTCTGTATGGTACTGATTTCCTGCGAAGTAAAAAACAAGCAAAAACAACAACTGGCACTTTGGCACTATGTCAATAGGTTAGTCCAAAAAAATGATATAAAATTGTAATAAAAAGATTGTAAAACATCCAAGAATGATAATATAACAGCATGGAACAAGCAAAAATTATAGATACGTTGGAGACGTATCAAGCATCCCCAAGCTTAATTCCTACTCGTCCTCGAGTAGGTAAATGATAACAACATAATTTTTGATGTGGAATGCTGCCTAACATGTTCATCATATTCTTTTCTTCTTTGTATAGCATGGACATTTGGACTTGTAAATGATTCAAAGCAATAGTCTAGTTTTAACATAATGACTTCAATACTCAAGCATGTCAACAAGCAACCATGTCTTTCAAAATATCAACACTAAAGAAATTTATCCCTAGCCCATCATGCTCAATCATTGATCCATTCATGAAACACACTCAAATATTAGCTATGCCCAATGCTCAAGTACGATCATAGTGCCCCCTAGTTGGTGCTTATAAGAGATGATGGAGACTCAAAGCAAAAATAAAGTTTGCATAAAGTAAATAGATAGGCCCTTCGCAGAGGGAAGTAGGGATTTGTGGAGGTGCCAGAGCTCAAGGTTTAAATTGAGAGAGGAAAAATATTTTGGGTGGCATGCTTTTCCTGTCAACGAAAACGACAAAGTAGCTCACAATACTTTCCGTGCTAGGTATATCATAGGCGGTTCCCAAACAAAAAATAAAGTTTATTCCTTTTTCCACCAAACTTTCACTTTCCATGGCGGGCCGTATCTACGGTTGCCTTCCATACCAACACTTTCCAAGGAATTTATTATTTGACAACATAAAGTAAATATTTTTTCTTTTTCATTTCGGGAATGGGCATCCCTATTACCGCCGCACTCTCGTGCAATGACAAGTGAATAAACACCCATCTTGAGAATAACATATCTAGCATGGAAAAATATTGGACACTCCCCACCATTTCATGAGCGGTATGGGCACACAAAAGAGAAAATTTATTTTGAAAATTTAGAGATGGAACATACAAATTTGCTTGGAACGGCATGAAAATACCGCATATAGGTAGGTATGGTGGACTCATAATGCAAAACTTGGTTTAAGGATTTCGGATGCACAAGTAGTATTTCTACTTAGTACAAATGAAGGCTAGCAAAAGATTGGGAAGCAACCAAACCAAGAAACGAAAAATCACATAAGTAAGCATTGAACATATCTAACACCGAATAATGCACCACAAGTAGGATGTAACTTCATTGCATAACTATTGACTTTCGTGCATGCATAGGGAATCACAAACCTTAACACCAATATTCCTACTAAGCATAATTACTCACTAACATAACTGACATATTACTATAATCATGTTTCAAAACTATTACAAGGAATCAAGTTTAATTTGTCCAATGATCTTTATGAAAGTTTTTATTATATCCTCCTTGGATATCTATCACTTTGGGACTAGTTTCATATATTGCCATTGCTTTTTGGCAAGCTCAAACAAATTTAAGTGAAGCACATGAGCATAAAGATTTCATCTCTCCAAAAGGTATAAGTGAAGCACGAGAGGATTTCTTCAAAGTTTTACTAACTCTCAAATTAATCTAAGTGAAGCATGAGAGTATTTCTACAAAAGTTTCCAAGCACACCGTGCTCAAAAAGATATAAGTGAAGCACTAGAGCAATTCCTATAGCTCAAAAAGTTTAAGTGAAGCACATAGAGCAATTCTAACAAATCGTAGCATGATTTTGGCTTTCTCAAATAGGTGTGTACAGAAAGGATAAAAGGGTAAAACTAACAAACAAAGCAAGCAAAGATACAAGACGCTCCAAGCAAAACACATGATACGTGACAAATAAAAATATAGCTCCAAGTAAAATACCGATGGTCGTTAAAAGAAAGAGGGGATGCCACTCGGGGCATCCCCAAGCTTAGTTGCTTGTTACTCTTTGGGTATATCTTGGGGGTGCAGTAGCATCCCCAATCTTAGGTTCTTGCTACTCCTTATTCCTTCATCCATCGTGATCTCACCCAAAACTTGAAACCTTCAATCACACAAAACTCAACAAAATCTTCGTGAGATCCGTTGGTATAAGAAAGCAAATCACTACTTTAGGTACTGTTGTAAACCCATTCAAATTTTATAATTGCATTATACCTACTGTATTTTAACTTTACCATGGCTCATACCCTTGAATACAACCCATAGATTCATCAAAACAAGCACACAATGCAACAAAAACAGAACTGTCTCAAACAGAACAGTCTGTAGTAATATGTACCATACCCATACTTCTGTAACTCTAAAAATTCTGAAAAATTAGGACAACGTAAGTAATTTGTATAGAAACACTTTGTTAAAATTTCAGATCAAGATAACGTTCCAGTAAAAAATGAAAATTCATATACTGGACGGAAAGTTTCTGTTTCAGATTCAGCATCACTTCTACTCATCCTATGAATCATCCTAACGGTTCTGCTTGGCACAAACACTAAATAAACCATAAAAACACAATCATAACAGAGGCATAATTGTGTCAACACTCAAAAACAGAAAGTAAAAAGAAAAAAATTATTTATTCATTGGGTTGCCTCCCAAGAAGCGCTATCGTTTTACGCCCCTAGCTAGGCATATTGGATAGATTCAAGTATTGTCATCTTTGGTTTTGTACCCATAGGATGCCCTCATGATTGATTCATATGGTGGCTTAATTATTGTTCTAGGGAAGTGTTCCATACCCTTTCTCAAGGGAAATTGAAAACAAATATTGCCTTCTTTCATATCAATCACGGCACCTATAGTGCGTATAAACGGTCTACCAAGTATAATGGGACAAGACGGATTGCAATCAATATCAAGCACAATAAAATCAATGGTAAAATAATACCTATTTTCAAGAATAATAACATCATTAATTCTTCACAAAGGTTTTTTAATAGTAGAATCCGCCAAGTGTAAATTAAGAGAGCATTCTTCAATATTGGTAAGACCAAGCACATCACATAGAGATTTTGGAATCGTGGAAACACTAGCACCCAAATCACACAAAGCTACGCATTCATAATTTTTAATCTTGACCTTAATGGTAGGTTCCCACTCATCATGTAATTTTCTAGGAATAGAAATCTCCAACTTTAACTTTTCTTCAAAAGATTTCATCATGGCATCAACGATATGTTTAGTAAAAGCTTTATTTTGCTCATAAACATAAGGTGAATTCAACATAGATTGCAACAAAGAAATACATTCAATCAAGGAGCAACTATCATAGTTAAAATCTTTGCAATCCAAGATAGTGGGCACATCACTAGTTAAAGTTTTGACCTCTTCAAACGCACTTTTATCAAAATTTTCATCAAGATTTTCACCCTCCAAATTATTGGGACGCCTTCTAGATAAAGTTGACTCTACTTCAGTACCTTCATTATCAATTTTAACATTACTAAACAAGGAATAAATAGAAGAAACACCAATCACTTTAAGATCTACATCATTTTTATAACGGCAATCACTAGAAGACGATTTTACTAAGATTTCTCTTTTAGCTTTAAGCATAGTGGTTATTTTCTTACTTTCATCCATAGAGACATATAAATCTCTAATAGATTCATCAATCTTAGGCACAAAAGCTTTCAACTTGAGATTTTCAACATCATGAGAAATTCTATCAATGCTTCTAGACATATCATCAATCTTATTCAACTTTTCTTCTATCGTAGTATTGAAAGCCTTTTGCGCATTGATAAATTCTTTAATATTACTCTCAAGATCAGAGGTGTTCCTATTATTATTGTAGGAAGAATTACCATAGGAATTACTATAATTATTAGAGGAATTTCTAGGAAAAGGCCTAGGATTAAAATTACCTCTATAAGCATTGTTATTGAAATTGTTGCGCGAGACAAAATTCACATCTACGGATTCACTATTTTGCTCAATCAAAGTAGACAGAGGCACATCATTAAGATCAATAGGAGCATTTTTACTAGCAACCAATTTCATCAAAGCATCAACTTTATCACTCAAAGTACTAATTTCCTCTACCAAATTAACTTTTTTACTAGTAGGTGCTCTTTCGGTATGCCATTGAGAATAATTAGCCATGATATTATCTAGCAATTTAGTAGCTTGACCTAAAGTAATCTCCATAAAAGTACCACCCGCGGCAGAATCTAAAAGATTTCTAGAGACAAAATTCAATCCCGCATAAAAATTTTGTATGATCATCCAAAGATTCAAACCATGTGTAGGCCAATTTCTTATCATCAATTTCATTCTTTCCCAAGATTGGGCAACATGTTCATGATCAAGATTCTTAAAATTCATGATTTGCGTCCTAAGGGAAATAATTTTCGTGGGAGGAAAATACTTAGTGATAAAAGCATCCTTGCACTTATTCCAAGAATCGATACTATTGCGAGGCAAAGATGAAAACCAAATTTTTGCACGATCCCGCAAGGAAAAAGGAAATAGTTTCAACTTGACAATATCATTGTCCACATCTTTTTTCTTTTGCATATCACACAATTCAACGAATGTGTTTAGATGGGACGCGGCATCCTCATTAGGATTACCGGCAAATTGATCTTTCATGACAAGATTCAACAAAGCGGCATTAATATCACAAGACTCCGCACTAGTGGCGGGAGGAGCAATAGGCGTACTAATAAAATCATTGTTATTAGTATTGCAAAAATCACACAACTTGGTGTTCTCTTGAGTCATCGTGACTACACAAACAAGATTACAAGCAAGGAAGAGATCCGGCAAGAAAAAGAGCAAACGAAAAAGAGGGCGAAGAAAACGGCAAATTGGTGAAGTGGGGGAGAGGAAAACGAGAGGCAAATGGCAAATAATGTAATTGCAAGGAGATGAGATTTGTGATTAGGAACCAGGTAGATGATGATGGAGTCCCCTCGGTGCCTACGATAGGCACGTAGAAGAGATTGCTTCCTCCCCGGCAACGGCACCAGAAATTCCTTTGACGTGGCTTGGACTGCGTCGGTATTTCGCCAAAGAGAAAGAAATGATGCAGCACAGCGATGGTAAGTATTTCCCTTAGTTATGAAACCAAGGTTATCGAACCAGTAGGAGGATCACCACTACCCAATAAGCAGCACCTGCACACAAACAACAAATACTTGCAACCCGACGCGAAAGAGAGGTTGTCAATCTCTCTACGATAAATAGATAGATTAAGTAGTGATAGATAGGAGAGATAGATCTCTCAAGAACACAAATAAAAAGAGTAAATATGCAGCAAGGTATTTTTGGGTTTTTGGTTTTGTAGATTTGAAAACAAAGATTGCAAAAAACGTAGATCGGAAAGCAATATGATAGGAAAAGTAGACCCGGGGGCCGTAGGGTTCACTAGTGGCTTCTCTCATGAGTATAGCGCACGGTGAGTGAACAAATTACTGTTGGGCAATTTATAGAAAATCGAATAGTCATGACGATATCCAGGGCGATGATCATTATATAGGCATCACGTCCAAGATAGATAGACCGACTCCTGCCTGCATCTACCTCTATTACTCCACACATTGACCGCTATCCAGCATGCATCTAGTGTATTAAGTTCATGGAAAAACGGAGTAATGCAATAAGAACAATGACATGATGTAGACAAGATCTATTCATGTAGGAATAGACCCCATCTTGTTATCCTTAATAGCAATGATACATGCGTGTCTTGCTGCCCCTTCTGTCACCGGGAAAGAACACCACAAGATCGAACCCATCACAAAGCACCTCTTCCCATGGCAAGAAAAATCAATCTAGTTGGCCTAACTAAACCAAAGATTTGAAGAAGAAATACGAGGCTATAAGTAATCATGCATATAAGAGATCAAAGAAGACTCAAATAATATTCATGGATAGAAACTGATCATGAACTCAAAATTCATCGGATCCCAACAAACACACCAGAAAAGTTTACATCAAATAGATCTCCAAGAGACCATTGTATTGAGAATCATAAGAGAGAGAGAGAAGAAGCCATCTAGCTACTGCCTACGGACCCGTAGGTCTATGGTGGACTACTCACGCATCATCGGAGAGGCACCTATGAGGAAGATGAACCCCTCCGTGATGGTGTTTAGATTGGATCTCGAGGTTCTGGAACTTGCGGCGGCTGGAATTGTGTTTCGTCGACTCCCCTAGGGTTTTTGGATTTCCAAGGAATTTATAGGCACGATAGTCGGTTGAGGGGGTGCCGGAGGTGTCCAGCACCCACCAGGGCACGCCAGGGGGCCTCTGGCGTGCCCATGTGGGTGCTGGCCACCCTGGGCCCCCTCTTCTGGTGTTCTTTGGCCCATCTGGTTTCTTCTGGTCCGTAAAAAATCCACAAAAATCCCCGCAGCGTTTCATCTCTGTATGGTACTGATTTCCTGCGAAGTAAAAAACAAGCAAAAACAGCAACTCACACTTTGGCACTATGTCAATAGGTTAGTCCCAAAAAATGATATAAAGTTGTAATAAAAAGATTGTAAAACATCCAAGAATGATAATATAACAGCATGGAACAAGCAAAAATTATAGATATGTTGGAGGCGTATCACTGCACCACCTTTCTCAGCCCATGCCCCCCCCCCCCCCCCGGGGGCAGGTTGACCCTCCCGGTGGACCCCCTAAACCCCTTCCGGCACTCCCGATGGAATCCGGGAAACCCCGAAACTATTTCGGTGCCCGAATACCAACTTCCTATATATGAATCTTTACCTCCGGACCATTCCGGAACTCCTCGTGACGTCCGGGATCTCATCCGGGACTCCGAACAACCTTGGGTCACCAACATATATAACTCAACAATATCGAATCATCATCGAACGTTAAGTGTGCAGACCCTGCGGGTTCGAGAACTATGCAGACATGACTGAGACACCTCTACATCCAATAACCAATAGCGGGACCTGGATGCCCATATTGGTTCCTACATATTCAAAGAAGATCTTTATCGGTGGAACCACAATGTCAAGGATTCAATCAATCCCGTATATAGTTCCCTTTGTCCATCGGTATGTTACTTTCCCGAGATTCGATCATCGGTATCTTCATACCTAGTTCAATATCGTTATCGACAAGTCTCTTTACTCGTTCCATAATACAGGATCACGTGACTAACTCCTTAGTCACATTGCTTGCAAGCTTCTTGTGATGTTGTATTACCGATTGGGCCCAGAGTTACCTCTCCGTCATACGGAGTGACAAATCCCAGTATCGATCCACGCCAACTTAACGGACACCCTCGGAGATACCTTTAGAGCACCTTTATAGTAACCCAGTTACGTTGTGACGTTTGACACACACAAGGCATTCTTCCGGTGTCCGGTAGTTGCATGATCTCATGGTCGTAGGAACTTATACTTGACATGGACAAAGCAGTAGCAATAAACTAGAACGATCAAATGCTATGCTTACGGTTGGGTCTTTGTCCATCACATCATTCTTCTAATGATGTGATCCCATTATCGAATGACAACTCTTGTCCATGGTCAGGAAACCTTAACCATCTTTGATCAACGAGCTAGTCTAGTAGAGGCTCACTAGGGACACAGTGTTGTATATGTATCCACACATGTATTTGAGTTTCCAATCAATACAATTATAGCTTGGATAATAAACGATTATCATGAGCAAGGAAATATGATAATAACTATTTTATTATTGCCTCTAGGGCATATTTCCAACATAAAACGCAACCCATCAATATAATCCTTAATAAGTGCAAACTTCTTCGATATAGTGTAGTTGGGAGAATTCAAAAACATAATAGGACTATCGTGTGTGGGTGCAATAGCAACAATTTCATGCTTAACATAAGGAACTATGGCAAGTTCATCTCTATAAGCATAATTCATATTGGCATCATGGCCACAAGCATAGCAAGCATCAAGTTCATCAAAAAGGGATATTTCAAATGAATCCAAGGGATCATAACAATCATCAAAGTATTCATCCTTTGATATGTGCGAAGGAAAATTAAACAATGTATGAGTTGAAGAGATACTCTCATTAGAAGGTGGGCATGGGTGATCAATCCGCTCTTCCTTCTTTTGTTCTTCGCTCTCCTCCTCATCTTTTTCATCTAATGAGCTCAATGTTTCAGCAATTTCTTCTTACATAGATTCCTGCAAAATATTAGTCTCTTCCAAGGCATCGGTCATTCTCTCAATAAATTCAATAATATCAGCATTGTATTCATAATTCTCAGCAATATTTAAGTATGGCAAAATTTTCAGATATGAAAACAGCATCATCATAGTTATCATACTTTTCAAAGAATGATTCAATTTCATAAGCACCCTTAAAAGCAACAAATTCTTCTATTTGTTCCACATCATAGTAATCATATATACCCTTAGCATAAGAAGCCAAGGTTTCATTATCATTAAATTCACATTGAAAGGGAAGGTGTAGACCCTTAATCTTAGAGCAACAAGTATAATCACATCTCAAGCATAAATTCCAAGCATACCAACGCAACATTTTAATTTGATCCCATAAGTGTTTCCCTTTTTGAGACAAGCGATAGTCCCTAAAGTACTCATGTTGGTCCAACGTGTCTCCCATTATCAAGTTGAATGGGGATTTCTCAGGATTATCAAAGTAGTATTTAATGCTTTTCACATAACCAGTATCGAGGGTTTTAGGAGGTTCCCCATCTCCATGAGTAGCAAGTACCACTAATTTTTTTGGTGTTTCATGTTCCATATCCATAACTAAAGATATAAAACAAATAATAATAGAAAATAAAACAACTAATAACAGAAAATAAAAATTACTTAGTGATAAAGCAAACAAGCACACATGAGAATATCAACCACTACGCTATTGCTCCCTGGGAACGACGCCAAAAAAAGGTCTTGATAACCCACAAGTGTAGGGGATCGTTTGTAGCCTTTTTCGATAAGTAAGAGTGTCGAACCCAATGAGGAGCTAAAGGTAGAATTAATATTCTCTCAAGTTCTATTGACCACCGATACAACTCTACGCACGCTAACACTTACTTTAACTAGAACAAGTATGAAACTACTTTGCGGGAAAGAAACTAGAAGTACTTAGTAGGTGTAAGAGATAGTTTTGAAAGGTGATAAAGCACAAGTAAATAAAAGTTATGGGCTGTTTAGATTAATATTAAATAGTTTAATTGTTTAGTAGAAAGCTTTTTGTATCACAAGACAAAGATTTGTCCCTAGGCAATCGATAACTAGACCGGTATCATTGTTGCAGTTTTATATGAGGGAGAGGCATACGCTAACATACTTTCCGTACTTGGATCATATGCACTTATGATTGGAATTCTAGCAAGCATCCGCAACTACTAGAAATTCATTAAGGTAAACCCAACCATAGCATTAAACATCAAGTCCCCTTTATCCCATACGTAAACAATCCCCTTACTCGGGTGTAAGCTTCTGTCACTCTAGCCACCCACTATAAGTGAATCATAAACATATTGCAAACCCTCCAGCGGGATTCCTTCATGTGTGCACCTCATGGAAGGCACCATAGGACAACATCAAAATAGAACATACAACTCAAACCAATCACGATCATAAATCAACCCATAGGACAAAAGAAATCTACTCAAACATCATAGGATAGCCACACATCATTGGATAATAATATATAGCATTAAGCACCATGTTTACGTAGAGATTACAGCAGGGAGAAGAGGTTTTACACCGCTGCATAGAGGGTGAGAGAGTTGGTGGTGACGGCAACGAAGTTGTTGGTGTAGATCGCCGTCACGATGGATGCCCCGGTGGCGCTTCGGCGCCACCGGGAGAGAGAGGGAGAGAGCCCCTGATACGTCTCCAATGTATCTATAATTTTTGCTTGTTCCATGCTATTATATTATCATTCTTGGATGTTTTACAGTCACTTTATAGCAACTTTATATCATTTTTTAAGACTAACCTATTGACATGTTGCTGTTTTTGCTTGTTTTTTACTTCGCAGAATATCAATACCAAACGGAGTCCAATCGCGACGAAACTTTTTGGAGATTTTTTTTGGACCAGAAGACACCCAATGGGCCAAAGAAGTGCCAGAGGTGGGCTGTGGAGACCACAACCCACCAGGGCGCGCTAGAGGCCCCTGACGTGCCATGATGGGTTGTGCCCTCCACGGGGCCCCTCTCCACTGCCTCTGTT
Organism: Elymus sibiricus; assembly: GCA_039707655.1. Classification (NCBI taxonomy): domain Eukaryota; kingdom Viridiplantae; phylum Streptophyta; class Magnoliopsida; order Poales; family Poaceae; genus Elymus; species Elymus sibiricus. The sequence goes on from CM077665.1 coordinate 73,899,473, forward strand.
GCCTATAAATTCCCAAATATTCTAGAAACACTAGGGGAGTCAACGAAAAACACATCCAGCCGTCACAAGTTCCAGAACCACGAGATCCAATCTAACACCATCACGGAGGGGTTCATCATCCTCATTGGTGCCTCTCCGATGATGCGTGAGTAGTCCACCATAGACCTACGGGTCCGTAGGCAGTAGCTAGATGGATTCCTCTCTCTCTCTCTCTCTTGATTCTCAATACAATGGTCTCTTGGAGATCTATTTGATGTAAACTTTTGCGGTGTGTTTGTTGGGATCCGATGAATTTTGAGTTCATGATCAATTTCTATCCACGAATATTATTTGAGTCTTCTTTGATCTCTTATATGCATGATTACTTATAGCCTCATATTTCTTCTTTGAATCTTTGGTTTAGTTAGGCTAACTAGATTGATTTTTCTTGCCATGGGAAGAGGTGCTTTGTGATGGGTTCGATCTTGCGGTGTCCTTTCCCAGTGACAGAAGGGGCAGCAAGGCACGCATGTATCATTACTATTAAAGATAAAAAGACGAGGTCTATTCCTACATGAATACATCTTGTCTACATCATGTCATCGTTCTTATTGCATTACTTCGTTTTTCCATGAACTTAATACACTAGATGCATGCTGGATAGCGGTCGATGTGTGGAGTAATAGTGGTAGATGCAGGCAAGAGTCGGTCTTTATATCTTGGACGTGATGCCTATATAATGCTCATCGCCTTGGATATTGTCATGATTATTTGATCTTCTATCAATTTCTCAACAGTAATTTGTTCACCCACCGTGTGCTATACTCATGAGAGAAGCCACTAGTGAAACCTACGGCCCCCGGGTCTACTTTTCCAACATATTGCTTTCCGATCTATCTTTTTGCTTCTTTTGTTTTCAGATCTACTATTCCAAAAACCCAAAAATATATTGCTGGACTTTTTATTTGCCCTTTTTATTTTGTGTTCTTGAGAGATCTATCTCTCCAATCTATCACTACCTAATCTATCTTTTTACCGTAGAGAGATTGACAACCTCTCTTTCGCGTCGGGTTGCAAGTATTTGTTCTTTGTGTGCAGTTGCTGCTTATTAGGTGGTGGTGATCCTCCTACTGGTTCGATACCTTGGTTTCATATCTGAGGGAAATACTTACCGTCGCTGTGCTGCATCATCCCTTCCTCTTTGGGGAAATACCGATGCAGTCTCAAGCCACGTCAAAGGAATTTCTGGCACCGTTGCCGGGGAGGAAGCGGTCTCTTCTACGTGCCAATCTCAGGCACCGAGGAGATACCATCATCATGTACCAGGTTCCTAATCAAAATCTCATCTCCTTGCAATTATAGTATTTTCCATTTGCCTCTTGTTTTCCTCTCCCCCACTTCACCAATTTGCCGTTTTATTCGCCCTCTTTTTCGTTTGCCTTTTTCTCGTTAGATCTCTTGTTTGCTTGTCATCATGAGTGATTTTGGTATGGCAAAAATAGATGATGGCAGGACTCCTAATGTTGGACGTTCTGGTAATCTGGATAATAAAACTTTTGTTTTGGGGCAAGGGAACGTTATAGGAAAAGAAACTATCCAAGAATTTTTCAATTGCGTTGGAAATTTGCCTCTTGATGATACTCCTATACTGAAAAGAACTAAAACTTATGCGGAAGCTATTTCAGCGCTAGATGAAAATAGGTTTATCCGTACCCATCCTACCTTGCAAAGATTATTTTATGAGCTACCCGCCATTAAGAATCCCAAGGCTAAGAGGTTAGCTACCCTTGTTCTCATGAATGAATTTGATCACATAGTATGGCAAGCTAGGGAGATTTTTGATTTCTATGGTATGAGCCGTGGAAAACCGGTAATAGGAGAGATCATTTACAATAGTGATTACATGATGAGATATTTTCTTGGAAATAATTAAATTTTCGATGAGAATCTCAAAAAGGAAGTCCCCGTTTTAGACATGATCCAACAAGTTTTCAATAATGTAAACCAACAATATTTTTGGATTGTGGCCGGGAATCAAAGGGGGTACGTAGAGGGACAACTTGATAATGCTAAGGTTAGTATGGATGATGTGTTCCAAGTTTTATTTGCAAAACCTATTGACAAAAACACCTCTTCGAAAACTAAAGATGACAATACTTGAATCTATGCGTTATGCCTAGCTAGGGGCGTAAAACAATAGCGCTTGTTGGGAGGCAACCCAATGAATAAATTTATTTTTGCTTTTTCCTTTATGTTTTTGAGTGTTGACACAATTATGACTCTCTTATGATTGTATTTTTATGTTTTATTTAGTGTTTGTGCCAAGTAGAGCCTTTAGGATGATTCATAAGATGAGTAGAAACAATGCTGAATCTGAAACAGAAACTTTGCGTCCAGTGTTCGAATTTTCATTTTTACTGGAACGTGATATTGAGCTGAAATTTTAACACAGTGTTTCTATACAAATTATTTACGTTGTCCTAATGTTTCACAATTTTAACAGTTACAGAAGTATGGTTAGAGTACAGATTACTACAGACTGTTCTGTTTAAGACAGATTCTGTTTTCGTTGCATTGTGTGCTTGTTTTGATGAATATATGGGTTGTATTGAATGGTATGGGCCATGGTGATGTTAAAATACAGTAGGTATAATGCAATAATAAAATATGAATGGGTTTGCAATAGCACCTAAGGTAGTGATTTGTTGTATTATACTAACGGATCTCACGACGATTTTGTTGAGTTTTGTGTGATAGAAGTTTTGAAGTTTTGGGTGAGATCGCGATGGATGAAGGAATAAGGAGTGAAAAGAGCCTAGGTTTGGGGATTCTACAGAACCCCCAAGATATATCCAAAGAGAAACAAGCAACTAAGCTTGGGGATGCCCCGAGTGGCATCCCCTCTTTCTTCTAACGACCATCGGTATTTTACTTGGAGCTATATTTTTATTCGTCGCATATCATGAGTTTTGCTTAGAGCGTCTTGTATCATATGATTCTTTGCTTGCTTTGCTTGTTAGTTTGTCACTTGTATCCTTGCTGGACACACATATTTGAGAGAGCCAAAATTATGCTATGATTTGTTAGAATTGCTCTATATGCTTCACTTAAACTTTTTGAGCTATAGAATTGCTCTAGTGCTTCACTTATATCTTTTTGAGCACGGTGTGCTTGGAATTTTTTGTAGAAATACTCTCATGCTTCACTTAGATTAATTTGAGAGTTAGTAAATTTTCAAGAAATCCTCTCATGCTTCACTTATACTATTTTGAGAGATGAAATCTTTATGCTCATGTGCTTCAATTAAATTTGTTTGAGCTTGTCAAAAGCAATGGCAATATATGAAACTAGTCCCAAAGTGATAGATATCCAAGGAGGATATAATAAAAACTTTCATGAAGATCATTGGACAAATTAAACTTGATTCCTTGTAAGAGTTTTGAAACATGATGGTAATATGTGAGTCATGTTAGTGAGTAATTATGCTTTAGTAGGAATATTGGTGTTAAGGTTTGTGATTCCCTATGCATGCACGAAGGTCAATGGTTATGCAATGAAATTACATCCTACTTATGGTGCATTATTCGGTGTTAGTTATGCTCAATGCTCGCTTATGTGAATTCTCGTTTCTTGGATTGGTTGCTTCTCAATCTATTTGCTAGCCTCCATTTATACTAAGTAGAAATACTACTTGTGCATCCAAAATCCTTAAACCCAGTTTTGCCTTATGAGTCCACCATACCTACCTATATGCGGTATTTCCATGTCGTTCTAAGCAAATTTGTATGTGCCATCTCCAAATTTTCAAAATAAAATTCCTTTTTGTGTGCTCGTACCGCTCATGAAATGGTAGGGGGTGTCCAATATTTTTCCATGCTAGATTTGTTATTCTCAAGATGAGTGTTTATTCACTTGTCATTGCATGAGAGTGTGGCGGTAATAGGGATGCTCATTCCCGAAATGAAAATGAAAAAAAATTACTTTATGTTGTCAAATAATAAATTCCTTGGAAAGTGTTGGTATGGAAGGCAACCGTGGATACGGCCAGCCATGGAATGTGAAAGAATGGTGGAAAAAGGAATAAACTTTATTTTCTGTTTGGGAACTGCCTATGATATATCTAGCATGGAAAGTATTGTGAACTACTTTGTCGTTTTCGTTGACAGGAAAGGCATGCCACTCAAAATATTTTTCTCTCTCAATTTAAACTTTGAGCTCTGGCACCTCTACAAATCCCTACTTCCCTCTGCGAAGGGCCTATCTATTTACTTTATGCAATTTTTATTTTTTTACTTTGAGTCTCCATCTTCTCTTATAAAGCACCAACTAGGGTGCACTATGATCATACTTGAGAATTGGGTGTAGTTAATATTTGAGTGTGTTTCATGAATGGATCAATGATTGAGCATGATGGGCTAGGGATAACTTTCTTTAGTGTTGATATTTTGAGAAGACATGGTTGCTTGTTGGCATGCTTGAGTATTAAAGTCTTTATGTCAAAACTAGACTATTGCTTTGAACCATCTAAATGTCCAAATGTCCATGCTACAAAAGAAAAGAATATGTGATGAACATGTTAGGCAGCATTCCACATCAAAAATTCTGTTTTTATCATTTACCTACTCGAGGACGAGTAGGAATTAAGCTTGGGGATGCTGATACGTCTCCAACGTATCTATAATTTTTGCTTGTTCTATGCTGTTATATTATCATTCTTGGATGTTTTACAATCACTTTATAGCAACTTTATATCATTTTTTGGGACTAACCTATTGGCATAGTGCCGATGTGCAAGTTGATGTTTTTGCTTGTTTTTTACTTCGCAGAATATCAATACCGAACGGAGTCCAATCGTGACAAAACTTTTTGGAGATTTGTTTTGGACCAGAAGACACCCAGTGGGCCAAAGAAGTGCAAGAGAGGTGGGCTGTGGAGACCATGTGACGCCCCCATTCTCGACCGTACACTAATCAATCACGCAATGTGTACGACCAAGATTAGGGACTCACTGATTGATATCACAACACAACACTAGACACAAATTAAAGTCATACAGCTTCATATTACAAGCCAGGGGCCTCGAGGGCTCGAATACAAAGCTCGACAAAGCACGAGTCAGCGGAAGCAAATAATATCTGAGTACAGACATAAGTTAGACAAGTTTTGCCTTAAGAAGGCTAACACAAACATAAGCAATGGATCGAAAGAGGCGAGGCCTCCTGCCTGGGAACCTCCTAACTACTCCTGAATGTCGGCGTTCTCCACGTAGTAGTAGGCTCCAGCGGTGGTGTAGTAGTCGTCTCCGGCGTACTCCATCTCCTGGGCTCCATCGTCTGAACGCAGAATCGTATCGAGGGGGGAAAAGAATGCAAAGCAGCGGTGAGTACTCATCCAAAGTACTCGCAAGACTGACATCAGAACTATGCTAAGTATGCATCAGTATCAAGTAAAGGGGTCACATCTGGGCTGACAGCAGAAATGCAAGAATAGGGGAAAAGTCCTAGTCCTATCGAAGACTAGCATCTTCAACATCTTGCAGCATTAGAAGAGTGCAGACTGGTAACTCACATTTAGTCATATTATTGTAGCAATTTTATTAAGTAACCACGCCCAGAGATTCTTCCTCGACTCCCTGCGAGGAAGCAATCTCGGAGCCACAATTCATTTCAAATTAAATCACAATTATAGTTGTATAAGGTCAAGGCACAACTCCAAATCGTCCTGTTACCGTGGACACGGCTATTCGAATAGATTATTCATCCCTGCAGGGGTGCACCGCATTTCCAACACGCCTGATCACCTCCGGCCGGACACACTTTCCTGGGTCATGCCCGGCCTCGGGATAGCAGCACGTCGTCGCCCCACCTAGGCTCAACGAATAGGCAAGCCCGCCGGTCTAAATCCTATGCGTGCAGGGGTCATGGGCCCAATCACCTTTTGCACACCTGCACGATGCGAGGGCGGCCGAGGTCAGTCCTAGCACCCCTTAGTAACAAGCGCGATGCCGTCGCGGACCACTCGGGCGCGCGCCGCTCCATTGCTGACGTCCAAAGAGCTTCGGCTGATACAATGACGCTGAGTGCCCATAACTTTCCCACGTGATGGTTTGGTGCGTAAAAAGGCCAACGACCCAACTCAGATCAAATACCCAACCCATTAGCATTTTATTAATCCGGGGAAAGCGCAACCCATAAAGTGCGGTCAGTCGCCCCGTCTCGAGGATGTGTGGAAAAGGCCTCTCTCGCCAGTCCACGCCTCATCATCATCAACACGCGGGTACCCCTCAAGGCCGACCCATCACCAACATGTTTCAGTAACCCGGTCATCGTAACTGTGTGTATAAATCATCGAGGCGGGAACTGAGGAATCACCCTCAATGGTCCCCGCTCGATGAAACCGTCAAGGTGGACTTAGAGGAATCACCCTCGAGGGTCCCACCCTTGAGGGGTTGCACGACAGAGTCATCGTCAGGAGTGGTGAAGGAGGAATCACCCTCGATAACCACGACCGACTAGCTGCACTACAGAGCTAGCATCATGAGTACTTCACGAGGTGTCACCCTCGGTACTCGATAGTAGCGCCGCAGAGTCGTACGCTAAGGGGTGTGCGGTGATGTGAGGGGCCTGGCTTGTCGGTTGGTTGACCGAGTCTTCGGGTCTTCGAGTCGTCGAGTCGTCGATGAAGAAGCAGGGGCAACTGGGACTAAGGGGCCACTGGGGATTCACTGATCAACCTATACTAAGCAGTTGACATGATTGCAAGTAAAGTAGCAGTTTATCAAAAATAGGCTATGCATCAGAATAGGAGCTAACTAATACAGTAGCAAAAATCTAATGCAAGAATAAGAGGGAAAGGAATAGGCAATATCGGAATGCTCAAGGGGGGTTGCTTGCTTTACTGCTCTGCGGCAAAGGCCTGATCGTCAACGGCGTAGTCGTACCCGGCAGCAGCGTCGGTCTCGGGGTCTACCGGAGAGAAGAGGGGGAAGAAACAATAAATACAGGCAAACAGATGCAACACGATGCATGGCATGGCAATATGCAGGGCTAGGCATGCACTAACGCAGTACTACACATGTCAGACGGAGCGGGAGAATATCTGTCGATATTTCCTGGGTCTTTGGATTTATCGGACAAACGAACCGGAGGGGAAAAGTTCCATGTTCATCATGCTAGAAGCATGTGACAGATGAACGGATAGCGTATTCGGATTCGTGGGATTTTTCTGATCAACGTTCATGTATAAAGTTTTTTGATCTGAGCTACAGATTATTTTCTATCAATTTTCAAAGTTTAAACAATATTCTGAAATTAACAGAATTAATTTAATCCGAAAAATAGAATTATGACGTCAGCATGATATCATGCTGACATCAGCAGCCAACAGTGGGGCTGACTGGTCAAACCTGACCAGTGGGCCTCACCTGTCATACTCTGATCTAATTAAACAAATTTTAGTTTAACTAATTAGCCTAATTAGCAGGTGGGCCCCAGTAGCCAGTGACTGTTTAGACTAAACTAATTATCAGTATCAATTAAACTAATCTAATTAACTAAATAGGGGCTGGGCCCACATGTCATAGGCACAGAGGCGAGGGGCCCCACCAGTCAGTGACTGGGCTGTGCCCAGTCAGCCAGTTGACCAAGTCAACTGGTCAACTGGGCCCGCGGGACCCACTGGCAGGGGCACTGGGGGTGGCCCCCGCCCAGCCACATCGGCGGCGACCGTCGGAGACGCGCCGGCGATTGTCGGACGCGGCCGAGAACTCCGGCGAGCTCGTAAATGCGCCACGGGGCAGGGTTTTGAGCGCGGCTAGGTCCTCTGGAACGGCCTCTCCGCGCCGCGTCCGATGGTGGTGGTTGCGACGGCTGGGGCGGCCGGAATCGGCGTCAGCGACAATGGCAGGCAGCGGCGGCTATGGGAGCACGACGGAAACGGCGCTACGGTGGTCAAAACGGACGGGGCAAGCGCGGGATGGACGCTACGCAACGCGGCGAAGCAGATGGGCACACACCCGTGACCATTTGGTCACCGGAGGCTCGTCGGCGACGAGCTCCGCGGCGATGCGTTCGGGCGCGCGACGAACGGCGGCCACAGCGTAGAGGCGAGCGCAGGGAGAGAGGGAGGAGGACGGGGTGCTCACGGGGAGCCTGCAGGTGTGCAACGGTGGGCTCGGGGAAGGGCGACGGCGGCGAATCGACGGCGGCGATGCAGGTGGAAGAAGACGGCGCGGGGACGATGCAGGGGGCCCGGGGGTCGTTCTTGCGGTCGGAGAGGACGGGGCGGTCGTGGCGGAGCTCGTAGGCGCGACGGCGAGGCGCGGGAGGGCGTGTGGCCGCGGGTTCCACGGTGGCGGCGCCATGGCAGCGCTCGGGGGAGTTGGGAGCGAGCGATGCAGGGGGAGAGAGGAGGAGCCAGGGCGTCCAAAGGGGCGAGGAGGGTCGGTCTTATACTCCACGCGAGCGCGGGCGAGGGCGAGCGCGCGAGGGGGGGCCCCGCGCGGGCTCGCACGCCAGGCGCTCGATAGCGAGCCTGGCGTCGCCAGAGGTAGGGGATGGGGGGGGTCTAGGTGGGCTGGGCCTGGCACTATAGCCCACATGCTTTAGTGCACAGGAGCCCCTTTACCCTTTTCTTTTTCTTTTTATGTTTTCTTTTCGTTGCTTCTGTTTTATTTATTTTAGGCCAATAGTCCTTTAAGCAAAAATGTGTCATATGGTCCAACAATTAACTTGCAATATTTTGGAGGGCCACATCCACTTTGAGCATTTTTAGAAACTGTTTTCATTTTCCATTGCAATTTAGAGCACTTTTAAAATGATTTTAGCTACTGTCACTGAATGGTGGGGGCCACACCAGAAGCTTGGTGACGTTGTTTTCCTCAACATTACATGTTTTGGAATATTTCATAAGTTTGGAACATTTTACTTTTGTTGTTTGCAGAATTATTTTTATCACAATAATTCTTAGGGCATTTTGAAATAGAATTTGAACTTCAACTTGATCATATCTTGTTTAGCAAAATGATTAGGCACTAATCATGGTCATTACTGTGCTTAATTACAATGATCACTGTAGCATAAAACCAGTGTGTCACAATTCTCCCCTACTAACATTAATTCTCGCCCCGAGAATTAAGAAGTAGAAGGAAAGAGCCCGGGGTATTCTGCACGAAGATGATCTTCGCGTTCCCAGGTGGCTTCATCTTCAGAATGATTTGCCCACTACACTTTGAAGAACTTGGTAACCTTCTGACGAGTCCGACGTTCAGTTTCATCAAGAATGCGGACTGGTTGCTCCTTGTAAGAAAGGTCTTGTTGCAGTTCCAGCATTTCATGGTCCACTGCTCGGATAGGATCCTTAAAGCAGCGACGAAGCTGTGACACATGGAACACATCGTGAACCTGAGAAAGGTTTGGTGGTAGTTCCAGTTGATATGCCACCTTACCACGCCTTTCGAGAATTGTGAAAGGACCAATATATCGAGGAGCCAGCTTGCCCTTGATTCCAAAACGGTGTGTACCTCTCATTGGCGTGACTCGAAGATAAGCCTTTTCGCCAGGTTGATAGACCATATCTTTGTGATGACGGTCATACTGACTCTTCTGACGAGACTGAGCAGCCTTCAGATTTGCATGAATAATGCGGACTTGATTTTCGGCATGTTGGATTATATCCGGACCGATAAGTGTACGTTCCCCAGTTTCAGACCAATTCAGTGGAGTCCGACACTTACGTCCATATAATACTTCAAAAGGAGCCATCTTCAGACTAGCTTGATAGCTATTGTTGTAGGAGAACTCAGCATATAGGAGAGATTCCTCCCATTTCTTGCCGAAAGAAATGACACAAGCTCGAAGCATGTCTTCGAGAATTTGGTTGACTCTTTCAACTTGACCCTGGGATTGAGGGTGAAAAGCGGTGCTGAAGGACAAATGAGTTCCCATAGCTTCCTGGAAACTTGCCCAGAATCTTGAAGTGAATAAGCTGCCACGGTCTGAACTAATCACCAATGGAATACCGTGGAGTGAAACAACTCTGGACATGTATAGATCTGCCAGCTGACTAGCAGTAATAGTTTCCTTGACAGCCAGAAAATGTGCAACTTTGGACAACCGGTCAATGACGGCAACAATAGCATCATTACCTTTCTGCGATCTGGGAAAACCAGTAATGAAGTCCATTTCAACATGATCCCATTTCCATTCAGGAATAGAAATAGGTTGTAGACTTCCAGCAGGCCTTTGATGTTCTGCTTTGATCCGACGGCAAATGTCACATTCTGAAACATAGCGTGCAATGTCTTGCTTCATGTTAGACCACCAGAATCTTCGACGAATGTCTTGGTACTACCGGGATGAATAGACAGCGGAGTGTCATGTGCTTCCTTCATGACCTCTTGAGTCATATCCTGGTTTTTCTCCTTACTCGGTACCACTAGGTGGTCTTTGAAGTACAAAGCGCCATCCTCAGCAATAATGAAGGGTGAGGGCTTTCCTTCTGCGAGATCGCGTTTAATCCTCTCGACTTCATTGTCACACTTCTGGATCCACTTGATGACGTCCACAAGATCTGGTTTAGCAACCAGGGTATTGAGAGAACCCTGAGAAACAACGTGGAGGTTCATTTTGTAGGATTCTTCAGGAGGGGGAGTGAGATAACCCTGAGGAACAATATGGAGGTTCAGCTTGCGAAATTCTTCTTGAAGACGGGGATGAACCTTATGAACCTGAAGGTGATTGCAGTACGACTTGCGGCTCAAAGCATCAGCCATTACATTAGCCTTGCCTGGAGTATAAGAAATACCCACATCGTAATCTGCTATGCGCTCCATCCATCTCTGTTGACGGAGGTTCAGATCTGGCTGAGTAAACAAGTACTTCAGACTTTGATGATCGGTGTAGATCTCGCAACGATTACCAACAAGGTATTGTCGCCACTCTTTCAGTGCATGAATTACTGCAGCAAGTTCAAGGTCATGAACTGGGTAGTTCTATTCATGAGGACGCAATTGACGAGAAGCATAAGCAACCACTCTGCGCTCTTGCATTAGGACACAGCCCATTCCTTGACGTGAAGCATCACAATAGATGACGAAGTCCTTACGAGTATCCGGAGGAGCAAGCACTGGAGCAGACGTCAGCTTGCCTTTAAGTGTCTGAAAGCTCTCCTGACATTTCTCTGTCCACTCATATTTAACACCTTTGTGAAGCAAATTGGTTAAGGGTTTTGCAATCTTGGAGAAGTTCTCGACAAATCGACGGCAATAGCTGGCGAGTCCGAGAAAACTTCTGACTTGCTTGACATTCTTCGGGGGAGTCCAGTCAAGAATAGCCTGAACTTGTTCAGGGTTGACCGCAATACCATCCTTGGAGATCACATGACCAAGGTAGGTTACTTCGTCCATCCAGAACTCACACTTTGAATACTTTGCATAAAGTTGATGTTCTCGAAGCCTCTCCAGTATAAGACGAAGATGTTCAGCATGCTTTTCTTTATTCTTGGAGAATACCAGAATATCATCCAGATAAACCACGACGAATTTATTGAGGTAATCCATGAATATATAGTTCATCAGGTGAGAGAAGGTTGCTGGAACATTGGTTAAGCCGAAGGACATGAAGGTGTACTCGTATGAACCATAGCGAGTAACAAATGCAGTCTTGGGAATATCCTCTTCACGAACCCGGATCTGATGGTAACCCAACCTCAAGTCGAGTTTAGAAAATACTGATGATCCAGCAAGTTGATCATACAGATCGTTGATCCGAGGAAGCGGATATTTGTTTTGAATCGTTGCTTGGTTGATGGGGCGATAATCTTGGACCAATTGATTCGTACCATCTTTCTTCTTGACAAAGAGAGAAGGCGCTCCCCAAGCAGAGGAACTTGGACGAATGAACCCCAGATGAAGCGAATTGTCAATTTCTTGCTTAAGTTCTAGGAGTTCATGTGGTGGCATTTTATACGGACACTTGGCAATAGGAGTGGTACCAGGTACCAAGTCGATGACAAACTCGACAGCTCTAGCAGGGGGGGTCCCTGGAAGTTCTTCCGGAAAAACATCTTGGAAATCCCGGACAACTGGAATGTTTTCAATCCCTTCAAGAGGTGACTCGTTTAATGCATTCATAGCATATAGTCGGGCTTCAGCATCTCGAACAAGATGAGCATGGTAGCTGACTATCTCATTCGAAGGATGTAGAAGGTGGACAGTTTTGGTGGCACAAACAACGGAAGCAGTATGTGCCTTCAACCAATCCATCCCCAGAATAAGGTCGATCTTGGAAGACTTCAATATAATGGGGGAAGCATGGAATTCCATTCCTTCTATTTCAATGGGGACATCTTGACAAACCATTGAGGTTCAACATTGGCCAGCGGGGATGTTTACCACTATTGGGATGTTCATCTCCTCATACTTAATGCCATGCATGTATGCGAAATCTTCAGACATGAAAGAATGCGATGTCCTTGTATCAAACAATACAGAAGCTGGTACAGAGTTAACGAGAAGAGTACCCATCACGGTAGCAGGCTGGTCTTGAGCTTCATTCAGTTCAGCATTGTTAGCTTGAGCACGACCCTGAGCAGGCCTGGCATTGTTGTTGCGGGGCTGGTTAATAGGTAGCGCAAGTTGATTCTGACCCTGCCTGCAGTCTCTAGCACGGTGTCCTGGGCGGCCACACTTGAAGCACAGCCCATCCTCAGGGCGAGAAGGGGGAACAGGAGCTCGTGGTGGCGGAGCTGGGAGCCTCGGCTGCCTAGGTGGGGGTGGAGGCAGACGAGGTGCAGCATAGGACGGTCTCGGAGCAGGAGGCGGTGCATGGTACATGTTGTGGGGGATCCAGATCTTGTGCTTCTGAGCAGATGGACCCGAAGATGAGCCCATGTCACGGTTGCGCTTGCTGCTGTCTTTGTAGTCCTGCAGACCCGTCTCCACTATAATAGACTTGTTCACCAAGGTGGCAAAGTTACCGAAGTCTTGGGCAAGGAGTGCCAGCTTGATATCCGGATGGAGGCCTTCACGGAACTTCTCCTGCCTACGAGCATCAGTTGCAACGTCTTCTTCAGCATAGCGAGACAAGTCTAGAAATTCCCGCTGATAAGCATCCACAGTCTTGTTGCCCTGGACTAAGTTGCGGAATTCACGCTTCATCTTATCCATCATTCCCTGAGGAATGTGACGAGCACGGAATGCAGCTTGGAACTCCGGCCAGGTGATGATTGTTCCAACAGGCTGAGAGCGCCTGTGGCTGTCCCACCATTGAGCAGCGGGGCCCTTCAGAAAGTATGAGGCGAAGGTGACATAGCTAGCCACTGGGGCGCCTGAAGACTCCAGCTCATAAGTGATGTCACGGAGCCAGTCATCTGCGTCAAGCGGCTGAGTCGAGCTGCGGTAGATCGCAGGGTTGAGACGCATAAAGTCTTGCAGAGTCATTGGGGCTGGCTGCGGATTCATATTCGGTGTTGGGAACTGGTCCATAAGCCCTTGCATAAATTGGCGATTCAGTTCAAACTGTTGCATCATACCAGCCATGTAGTCCGGTGGTGGTGGTGGTTCAGGCGCACCACGACCACGACCAGCTGGCCTAACCATTCTGTCAAGTTTTAACAGTGGTAGTTTAGCATTGGGTAATTGCAAAAAAAACGACGAATCATTCATGAAGTAAATTGCACAAAGAAAACAGTGCAATAGATACTACATAGTAGTTCAAATTTCAACATACAGATCCATACTTAGGTCTATTACAAACCATAAGTTCGTTACAAAATAGACGATAGGTCTGGCATGAAAATAACCTAGAAAACTAGGCGGCACGCAGGCATGCGGTGGAGAGATACAACAATGAGACATAGCGATATGCTACATCAACGTTGGGGACAACGAAAGTAACCACGGAACTGCAGATAACCCTGATTGTTAAACCCGATGGCAGGGTCCTGCATCCCGTGTACACTCCGATGCAGAACCTGCATACCAAGCGGGAGCGCAGGTCCACGTGCCGGAGTACGACCTCCAACCTCAGGCCATCCAAGACCTGGGGGAAACACAGTCCGAGGCGGGTAAAGGATGTGCTCCGGATGTACCCTCGCACGGACTGCTGGCAACAAGTGCTCCATAGCCTGATACAGACGAGCACGGGTGGCGTACAGCTCGACGCTAAGAGCCCTGACAGTGCGATCCAGAGCCTCAGTGTACTGAATCAGAACATGTGGGTCGTAACGACGACTCACATAGGGGGCGCAGATAGCAGTGTAGGATCGGTCGGTACGCTGCCGTGCGAAAGGGCTCAAGACCTCAGCGTCGGCGGCAGTATCAACTCCAGCAGGAGCATACGGGATGTATCTGTATGCCATCTCCTCCAAACAAGGGTTCGCTGCACGGAGACGAACAATAGCAGCATAGGCAGCATCCTGTACTGCCATCTCAACAGTCACTCCAACGCCACGGAAGGTGTGCAGTTCAGAGATGGAGCGGTCCTGTCGATCCCAGATAACCATCTCAGCCTCATACTGTTCCTGGTTGGACTCGCGGTAGTCCTCGTAAAGAGTGTACTCAGGGTACCAGCGATATAACAGCTTCTTCAAGAGGCCGACCAGAATGGCCGGGAACCCAGTCGTATCGTGCGCGTAGGTCAGACGAACGATCTGTCTACCGGGACGCATCTGCAACAAGGAGATTCAAGATGTCAAATGACAGTGCGTGCGTCATGACTTCCAAGAAGACAATTTTCGATGAAACAATCCTTCGGTGGATGTGATCACGAGAACCTAATGTTAGATTTTAGCAAAATCTTTAACCCGAAAGAGAAGAGAGATCATAACCCAAAGTACAGACGAAGAGTAAAAGATCCTAATACCACCCGATTGAGATGTGGGCCCGTAAGCCACAACAGCAGTGTTAGTAAAAGTTTTCCAATGACTAGACTCAACTTCGGCCAAGGAGTTGGAAAGGGGGCTACCTACAGGCAGTTGGCTCTGATATCAACTTGTGATGCCCCCATTCTCGACCGTACACTAATCAATCACGCAATGCGTACGACCAAGATTAGGGACTCACTGATTGATATCACAACACAACACTAGACACAAATTAAAGTCATACAGCTTCATATTACAAGCCAGGGGCCTCGAGGGCTCGAATACAAAGCTCGACAAAGCACGAGTCAGCGGAAGCAAATAATATCTGAGTACAGACCTAAGTTAGACAAGTTTTGCCTTAAGAAGGCTAACACAAACATAAGCAACGGATCGAAAGAGGCGAGGCCTCCTGCCTGGGAACCTCCTAACTACTCCTGAACGTCGGCGTTCTCCACATAGTAGTAGGCTCTAGCGGTGGTGTAGTAGTCGTCTCCGGCGTACTCCATCTCCTGGGCTCCATCGTCTGAACGCAGAATCGTATCGAGGGGGGAAAAGAATGCAAAGCAGCGGTGAGTACTCATCCAAAGTACTCGCAAGACTGACATCAGAACTATGCTAAGTATGCATCAGTATCAAGTAAAGGGGTCACATCTGGGCTGACTGCAGAAATGCAAGAATAGGGGAAAAGCCTAGTCCTATCGAAGACTAGCATCTTCAACATCTTGCAGCATTAGAAGAGCGCAGATTGGTAACTCACATTTAGTCATATTATTGTAGCAATTTTATTAAGTAACCACGCCTAGAGATTCTTCCTCGACTCCCTGCGAGGAAGCAATCTCGGAGCCACAATTCATTTCAAATTAAATCACAATTATAGTTGTATAAGGTCAAGGCTCAACTCCAAATCGTCCTGTTACCGTGGACATGGCTATTCGAATAGATTTTTCATCCCTGCAGGGGTGCACCGCATTTCCAACACGCCTGATCACCTCCGGCCGGACACACTTTCCTGGGTCATGCCCGGCCTCGGGATAGCAGCACGTCGTCGCCCCACCTAGGCTCAACGAAGAGGCCAGCCTGCCGGTCTAAATCCTATGCGCGCAGGGGTCATGGGCCGAATCACCCTTCGCACACCTGCACGATGCGAGGGCAGCCGAGGTCAGTCCTAGCACCCCTTAGTAACAAGCGCGATGCCGTCGCGGACCACTCGGGCGCGCGCCGCTCCATTGCTGACGTCAAAAGAGCTTCGACTGATACAACGACGCTGAGTGCCCATAACTTTCCCACGTGATGGTTTGGTGCATAAAAAGGCCAACGATCCAACTCAGATCAAATACCCAACCCATTAGCATTTTATTAATCCGGGGAAAGCGTGACCCATAAAGTGCGGTCCGTCGCCCCGTCTCGAGGATGTGTGGAAAAGGCCTCTCTCGCCAGTCCACGCCTCATCATCATCAACACGCGGGTACCCCTCAGGGCCGACCCATCACCAACATGTTTCAGTAACCCGGTCATCGTAACTGTGTGTATAAATCATCAAGGCGGGAACTGAGGAATCACCCTCAATGGTCGCCGATCGATGAAACCGTCAAGGTGGACTTAGAGGAATCACCCTCGAGGCTCCCACCCTTGAGGGGTTGCACGACAGAGTCATCGTCGGGAGTGGTGAAGGAGGAATCACCCTCGATAACCACGACCGACTAGCTGCACTACAGAGCTAGCATCATGAGTACTTCACGAGGTGTCACCCTCGGTACTCGATAGTAGCGCTGCAGAGTCGTACGCTAAGGGGTGTGCGGTGATGTGAGGGGCCTGGCTTGTCGGTCGGTTGACCGAGTCTTCGGGTCTTCGAGTCGTCGATGAAGAAGCAGGGGCAACTGGGACTAAGGGGCCACTGGGGATTCACTGATCAACCTATACTAAGCAGTTGACATGATTGCAAGTAAAGTAGCAGTTTATCAAAAACAGGCTATGCATCAGAATAGGAGCTAACTAATACAGTAGCAAAAATCTAATGCAAGAATAAGAGGGAAAGGAATAGGCGATATCAGAATGCTCAAGGGGGGTTGCTTGCCTTGCTGCTCTGCGGCAAAGGCCTGATCGTCAACGGCGTAGTCGTACCCGGCAGCAGCGTCGGTCTCGGGGTCTACCGGAGAGAAGAGGGGGAAGAAACAATAAATACAAGCAAACAGATGCAACACGATGCATGGCATGGCAATATGCAGGGCTAGGCATGCACTAACGCAGTACTACACATGTCAGACGGAGCGGGAGAATATCTGTCTATATTTCCCGGGTCTTTGGATTTATCGGACAGACGAACCGGAGGGGAAAAGTTCCATGTTCATCATGTTAGAAGCATGTGACAGATGAACTGATAGCGTATTCGGATTCGTGGGATTTTTCTGATCAACGTTCATGTATAAAGTTTTTTGATCTGAGCTACATATTATTTTCTATCAATTTTCAAAGTTTAAACAATATTCTGAAATTAACAGAATTAATTTAATCCGAAAAATAGAATTATGACGTCAGCATGATGTCATGCCGACATCAGCAGCCAACAGTGGGGCTGACTGGTCAAACCTGACCAGTGGGCCCCACCTGTCATACTCTGCTCTAATTAAACAGGTTTTAGTTTAACTAATTAGCCTAATTAGCAGGTGGGCCCCAGTAGCCAGTGACTGTTTAGACTAAACTAATTATCAGTATCAATTAAACTAATCTAATTAACTAAATAGGGGCTGGGCCCACATGTCATAGGCACAGAGGCGAGGGGCCCCACCAGTCAGTGACTGGGCTGTGCCCAGTCAGCCAGTTGACCAAGTCAACTAGTCAACTGGGCCCGCGGGACCCACTGGCAGGGGCACTGGGGGTGGCCCCCGCCCAGCCACGTCAGTGGCGGCCGTCGGAGACGCGCCGGCAATCGTCGGACGCGGCCGAGAACTCCGGCGAGCTCGGAAATGCGCCACGTGGCAAGGTTTTGAGCGCGGCTAGGTCCTCTGGAACGGCCTCTCCGCGCCGCGTCCGATGGTGGTGGTTGCGACGGCTGGGGCGGCCGGTATCGGCGTTGGTGACGATGGCAGGCGGCGGCGGCTACGGGAGCACGACGGAAACGGCGCTACGGTGGTCAAAACGGACGGGGCAAGCGCGGGATGGACGCTACGCAACGCGGCGAAGCAGATGGGCACACGCCCGTGACAATTTGGTCACCGGAGGCTCGTCGGCGACGAGCTCCGCGGCGATGTGTTCGGGCGCGCGACGAACGGCGGCCACGGCGCAGAGGCGAGCGCAGGGAGAGAGAGGGAGGAGGACGGGGTGCTCACGGCGAGCCTGCAGGTGTGCAACGGTGGGCTTGGGGAAGGGCGACGGCGGCGAATCGACGGCGGCGATGCAGGTGGAAGAAGACGGTGCGGGGATGATGCAGGGGGCCCGGGGGTCGTTCTTGCAGTCGGAGAGGACATGGCGGTCGTGGCGGAGCTCGTAGGCGCGACGGCGAGGCGCGGGAAGGCGTGCGGTCGCGGGTTCTACGGCGGCGGCGCCATGGCAGCGCTCGGGGGAGTTGGGAGCGAGCGATGCAGGGGGAGAGAGGAGGAGCCAGGGCGTCCAAAGGGGCGAGGAGGGTCGGTCTTATCCTCCACGCGAGCGCGGGCGAGGGCGAGCGAGCGAGGGGGGGGCCCGGGTGGGCGCGCACGCCAGGCGCTCGACAGCGAGCCTGGCGTCGCCAGAGGTAGGGGATGGGGGGGTCTAGTTGGGCCGGGCCTGGCACTGTAGCGCACATGCTTTAGTGCACACGAGCCCCTTTACCCTTTTCTTTTTCTTTTTCTGTTTTCTTTTCTTTACTTTTGTTTTATTTATTTTAGGCCAATAGTCCTTTAAGCAAAAATGTGTCATATGGTCCAACAATTAACTTGCAATATTTTGGAGGGCCACATCCACTTTGAGCATTTTTAGAAACTGTTTTCATTTTCCAATGCAATTTAGAGCACTTTTAAAATGCTTTTAGCTACTGTCACTGAATGGTGGGGGCCACACCAGAAGCTTGGTGATGTTGTTTTCCTCAACATTACATGTTTTGGAATATTTCATAAGTTTGGAACATTTTACTTTTGTTGTTTGCAGAATTATTTTTATCACAATAATTCCTAGGGCATTTTGAAATGGAATTTGAATTGGAATTTGAACTTCAACTTGATCATATCTTGTTTAGCAAAATGATTAGGCACTGATCATGGTCATTACTGTGCTTAATTACAATGATCACTGTAGCATAAAACCAGGGTGTCACAGACCACAACCCACCAGGGCGCGCCAGAGGCCCCCGGCGTGCCCTAATGGGTTGTGCCCTCCACGGCCCCCCTCTCCACCGCCTCTGATGCCTATAAATTCCCAAATATTCTAGAAACCCTAGGGGAGTCGACGAAAAACACATCCAGCCACCGCAAGTTCCAGAACCACGAGATCCAATCTAACACCATCACGGAGGGGTTCATCATTCTCATTGGTGCCTCTCCGATGATGCATCAGTAGTCCACGATAGACCTACGGGTCCGTAGGCAGTAGCTAGATGGCTTCCTCTCTCTCTCTTTTGATTCTCAATACAATGGTCTCTTGGAGATCTATTTGATGTAAACTTTTGCGGTGTGTTTGTTGGGATCCGATGAATTTTGAGTTCATGATCAGTTTCTATCCATGAATATTATTTGAGTCTTTTTTGATCTCTTATATGCATGATTACTTATAGACTCATATTTCTTCTTTGAATCTTTGGTTTAGTTAGGCCAACTAGATCGATTTTTCTTGCCGTGGGAAGAGGTGCTTTGTGATGGGTTCGATCTTGCGGTGTCCTCTCCCAGAGACAGAAGGGGCAGCGAGGCACGCATGTATCGTTGCTATTAAGGATAACAATGTGGGGTCTATTCCTATGTGAATAGATCTTGTCTACATCATTTCACCGTTCTTATTGCATTACTCCATTTTTCCATGAACTTAATACACCAGATGCATGCTGGCTAGCGGTCGATGTATGGAGTAATAGTAGTAGATGCAGAATCGTTTCTATCTACTAATCTTGGACGTGTTGCCTATATAATGATCATCGCCTTGGATATTGTCATGATTATTTGATCTTCTATCAATTGCCCAACAGTAATTTGTTCACCCACCGTGTGCTATACTCATGAGAGAAGCCACTACTGAAACCTACGGCCCCCGGGTCTACTTTTCCAACATATTGCTTCCCGATCTATCTTTTTGCTTATTTTGTTTTCAGATCTACTATTCCAAAACCCAAAAATATATTGTTGCACTTTTTATTTTCCCTTTTTATTTTGTGTTCTTGAGAGATCTATCTCTCCAATCTATCACTACCTAATCTATCTTTTTACCATCGAGAGATTGACAACCTCTCTTTCACGTCGGGTTGCAAGTATTTGTTCTTTGTGTGTAGGTGCTGCTTATTAGGTGGTGCTGATCCTCCTACTGGTTCGATACCTTGGTTTCATAACTGAGGGAAATACTTATCGTCGTTGTGCTGCATCATCCCTTCCTCTTTGGGGAAATACCGACACAGTCTCAAGCCACGTCAGCCCCCTCCTTCTTCTTCATCCTTGGGCTCCTCCCTAGGTGGGAAGAGAGTTTCCCCTCTGGTCCATGGCCACCATGGCTCCCGGAGGGCAGGAGCCCTGATACGTCTCCATCGTATCTATAATTTTTAATTGTTTCATGTCAATATTATACAACTATCACATATTTTTGGCAACATTATATATGATTTATTGGACTAACCTATTGATCCAGTGCCTAGTGCCAGTTCCTGTTTGTTGCATGTTTTTTGTTTCGCAGAATATCCATATCAAACGAAGTCCAAACGTGATAAAAATTTGCGGAGATTGTTTTTGGAATATTTATGAATTATGAGAAGTGGAATCAACGCAAACGGAGGCCCACATCCCCCACGAGACACCAGGGCGCGCCTAAAAGGTCCAGGCGCGGCGTGGTGGGTTGTGCCCACCTCATACGTCGGTTGGAGCTCTCCTTCAGTTGCTAGGAAGCTAATTTTTGGATAAAAATCCCCTCAAAATTTCAGCCCGATCGGAGTTACGGATCTCCGGGAATATAAGAAACGGTTTTCGGCCAGAAAACAGGAACATGAAACAGAAGAGAACAGAGAGGGAGATCCAATCTAGGAGGGGCTCCTTCCCCTCCACCGCCATGGAGGCCATGGACCAGAGGGGGAACTCTCCTCCCATCTAGGGGCGAGGCCAAGGAAGAAGAAGGAGGGGGGGCTCTTTCCCCCTCTCTCCCGGTGGCGCCGGAACGCCGCCGGGGCAATCATCGTGACGGCGATCTACACCAACAACTTCGCCGCCGTCAACACCAACTCTCTACCCCTCTATGCAGCGGTGTAAAACCTCTCTTCCCCGCTGTAATCTCTACTTAAACATGGTGCTCAACTCCATATATTTTTTCCCAATGATATTTGGCTATCCTATGATGTTTGAGTAGATCTCTTTTGTCCTATGGGTTAATTGTGGTATGATGTTATGGATGTGAGTTGTATGTTGATATGGTGCTGTCCTATGGTGCCCTCCTTGTCGCGCAAACGTGAGCGATCCCCGCTGTAGGGTGTTGCAATATGTTCATGATTTGCCTATGGTGGGTTGCTTGAGTGACAGAAGCATAAACCCGAGTAGGTGGGTTGTTGCGTATGGGAGTAAAGGGGAATTGATACTTAATGCTATGGTTGGGTTTTACCTTAATGAACGTTGGTAGTTGCGGATGCTTGCTAGAGTTCCAATCATAAGTGCATATGATCCAAGTACGGAAAGTGTGTTAGCGTATGCCTCTCCCTCATTGCATATGACAAGTATCTATCGTATTATATTCAATTGCCTAGGGACAATCTTTCTCTTGCGTTACACAAAAAGCTTTCTACTATTCTATTTACTTTTATTGTTCTTTTATTAAAACAGCACCTAACTTTTATTTCCATGTTCTTTATTTTCTTGCAAAGTACTTCTAGTTTTACTCCCGCAAAGTAGTTTCATACTTGTTCTAGGTAAAGTAAACATTAAAGTGTGTGTAGAGTTGTATCGGTGGTCGATAGAACTTGAGGGAATATTTGTTCTACCTTTAGCTCCTCGTTGGGTTCGACACTCTTACTTATCGAAAAAGGCTACAACGACCCCCTACACTTGTGGGTTATCAAGACCTTTTTCTGGCGCCGTTGCCGGGGAGCAATAGCGTGGGGTGAATATTCTCATGTGTGCTTATTTGCTTTATCACTAAGTAATTTTTATTTTCTGTTATTAGTTGTTTTATATCTTTAGTTATGGATATGGAACACAAAACACCAAAAAAATTAGTGGATACTTGCTACTCATGGAGATGGGGAACCTCCTAAAACCCTCGATGCTAGTTATGTGCAAAGTATTAAATACTACTTTGATAATCCTGAGAAGACCCCATTCAACTTGATAATGGGAGTAATGTTGGATCAACGTGAATACTTTAGAGATTATCGCTTGACTCAAAAAGGGAAATTGTCATGGGATCAAATTCATATGTTGCATTGGTATGCTCTGGAGCTATGCTTGAGATATGATATTACTTGTTGCTCTAGGATGAACGCTCCACACCTTCCCTTTTCATGCAAATTTATTGATAATGAAACCTTAGCTTCTTATGCTAAAGGTATTTATGATTACTATGATGTGGAACGAATAGAAGAATTTGTTGCTTTTAAAGGTGCTTATGAAGTTGCTTCTTTGATGGAATAGTATGAGATGTTTCTTACGAATCTGAAAATCTTGCCATACTTAATTATTGCTATGAGAATTATGATTGCAATGCTAATATTATTGAATTTATTGAGAGAATGGCCGATGCCTTGGAAGAGACTAATAATTTGCAGGAATCTATGGAAGAAGAAATTGCTGAAATTGTGAGCTCATTAGATGAAAAAGATGAGGAGGAGAGCGAAGAACAAAAGGAGGAAGAGCGGATTGATCACCCGTGCCCACCTTCTAACGAGAGTAACTCTTCAACTCATACATTTTTTAATTACCCTTCGCGCTTACCAAAGGATGAATGCTATGGTAATTGCTATGATCCCGTGGATTCATTTGAAATATCCCTTTTTGATGAACTTGATGCTTGCTATGCTTGTGGCCATGATGCCAATATGAATTATGCTTATGAATATGAACTTGCTATAGTTCCTTATGTTAAGCATGAAATTGTTGCTATTGCACCCACACATGATAGTCCTATTATCTTTTTGAATTCTCCTAACTACACTATATCAAAGAAGTTTGCTCTTATTAAGGATTACATTGATGGGTTGCGTTTTGCTACTACACATGATGATTTTGATGAATATAATATGCATGTGCTTGCTCCTCCTACTTGAAATTATTATGAGAGAGGAACCAAATCTTCACCTCTCTATGTTTCCAATACTATGAAATTGCAAGAAACTGTCTATACTATGCATTGGCCTTTACTTAAAATTGGCTTTGATATACCTTGGGATCCGGGTGGATCCATTACTTGAGCACTTTATGCCTAGCTTAATGGCTTTAAATAAAGCGCTGCCAGGGAGACAACCCAAAAGTTTTAGAGATTCATTTATTTCTGTTTTGTGATTTTATAAAGTTTAAAAACAAAAAATATAGAGGGGAACCTAAAACTTCACAAAAGGAAAGATGAAAGTGAGAGAGATGATGAGCATCGTTGAAGTGGGGGATATCCTTGAACTTTGTTCATACCCATGGAAACTTTATGAGTTTTGAATCACGGAAACTTTTCCAACAAAAATAATTATCCCCTTGTACAAATCCATTGTATTATAAAAATAATGTGCCAAGATTTTCCTTTAGGATGATTAGATTGCTTGTTGGTATGTGCGGTGTAAAAACAGAAACTTTGGCTGTAGTGCGTGAATTTTCGTTTTTTATTGGAACGTCAAAAGTTTCCGAAATTTTTACACAGTATGTATGTACAAATTTTTTATTTCTTCCTAATTTTTCAGAATTTTTGGAGTTACAGAAGCATGGTAAAAGTTCAGATTACTACAGACTGTCCTGTTTAAGACAGATTCTGTTTTTCATGCATTGTTTTGCTTGTTTTGATAAAACTATCAATTTTATCGGTGGTATAAGCCATGGAAAAGTTATAATACAGCAGGGATAATGCAAATATAAAATATGAATGGGTTTACAATAGTACTTAAAGTATAAATTTGCTTTATTATACTAACGGATCTCACCAGTCTTCTGTTAAGTTTTGTGTGGATGAAATTTTCGAACATCGAGGAGGTCTCGATATGAGGAGAAGGAGGAGAGGCAAGAGTTAAAGCTTGGGGATTCCCAAGGCACCCCAAGTAAACATCCAAGGAGACTCAAGCGTCTAAGCTTGGGGATGCCCCGGAAGGCATCCCATCTTTCTTCAACAAGTATCGGTATGTTTTCGTTTTCGTTTCGTTCATGTGATATGTCTAAATCTTGGAGCGTCTTTTGTGTTTAGTTTTCACTTTTCTTTTATGCACCATGCTGGTATGAGATAGTCCATGGTTGATTTATAGAATGCTCATTGAACTTCACTTATATCTTTTGAGTATGGCTTTATAGAATGCTTCATGTGCTTCACTTATATCATTTGAAGTTTGGATTGCCTGTTTCTCTTCACATAGAAAACTGATAACCCACAAGTGTAGGGCATCGTTTGTAGCCTTTTTCGATAAGTAAGAGTGTTGAACCCAACGAGGAGCTAAAGGTACAACAAATATTCCCTCAAGTTCTATCGACCACCGATACAACTCTACGCACGCTAATGCTTGCTTTACCTAGAACAAGTATGAAACTACTTTGCGGGAGTAAAATTAGAAGTACTTTGCAAGAAAATAAAGAACGTGGAAATAAAAGTTAGGTGTTGTTTTCATAAAAGAACAATAAAAGTAAATAACTTAGTAGAAAGCTTTTTGTGTAATTCAAGAGAAAGATTGTCCCTAGGCAATTGAATATAATATGATAGATACTTGTCATATGCAATGAGGGAGAGGCATACGCTAACACACTTTTCGTACTTGGATCATATGCACTTATGATTGGAACTATAGCAAGCATCCGCAACTACCAAAGTTCATTAAGGTAAAACCCAACCATAGCATTAAGTATCAAGTCCCCTTTACTCCCATACGCAACAACCCACCTACTCGGGTTTATGCTTCTGTCACTCAAGCAACCCACCATAGGCAAATCATGAACATATTGCAACACCCTACAGTAGGGATCCCTCACATTTGCGTGACATGGAGGGCACCATAGGACAGCACCATATCAACATACAAGTCACATCCATAACATTATACCACAATTTACCCATAGGACAAAAGAGATCTACTCAAACATCATAGGATAGCCAAATATCATTGGAAAATAATATATGGAGTTGAGCACCATGTTTAAGTAGAGATTACAGCGGGGAAGAGAGGTGTTACACCGCCGTATAGAGGGGGAGAGAGTTGGTGTTGACGGCGGCAAAGTTGTTGGTGTAGATCGCCGTCACGATGATTGCCCCGGCGGCGTTCCGGCGCCACCGGGAGAGAGGGGGAGAGAGCCCCCCTCATTATTATTCCTTGTCCTCCCCCTAGATGGGAGGAGAGTTCCCCATCTAGTCCATGGCCTCCATGGCGGCGGAGGGGCAGGAGCCCCTCCTAGATTGGATCTCCCTCTCTGTTCTCTTCTGTTTCGCGTTCCTGTTTTCTGGATGAAAACCGTTTCTTATATTCCCGGAGATCTGTAACTCCGATCGGCCTGAACTTTTGAGGGTATTTTTATCCAAAAATTAGCTTCCTTGCGCCCGAAGGAGAGCTCCAACCGACTTACGAGGTGGGCACAACCCACCAGGGCGCGCCTGGGCCCCTCAGGTCCGCCCTGGTGTCTTGTGGGGGCTGTGGGCCTCCGTTTGCATTGATTCCACTTCTCAAAATTCACAAATATTCCAAAAAAATCTCCGTAAATTTTTATCGTGTTTGGACTTCATTTGATATGGAATTTCTGCGAAACAAAAAACATGCAACAAACAGGAACTGGCACTGGGCACTGGATCAATATGTTAGTCCAATAAATCATATAAAATGTTGCTAAAAATATGTGAAAGTTTTATAATATTGGCATGAAACAATCAAAAATTATAGATGCGACGGAGACGTATAAGCATCCCCAAGCTTAATTCCTGCTCGTCCTCGAGTAGGTAAATGATAAAAAAAGATAAGTTTTGATGTGGAATGCTACCTAGCATAATCTTGATCATATATCTAATCATGGCATGAATATTAAGACACGAGTGATTCAAAGCAATAGTCTAGTTTTCATATAAAGACATTAATGCTCAGGCATCCCAACAAACAATCATGTCTTGCAAAATATCAAGGCTAAAGAACGCTATCCCTACAAAATCATATAGCCTTGTCATGCTCTGTCTTCTTAACACAATGTATAAATCATGTACTACCCCGGTGTCAGCCAAGCAATTGGTTCATGCTTTTTAACGCGCTTCGGCATTTTCAACTCTCATGCAATACATGAGCGCAAGCCATGGATATACCACTATGGGTGGAATAGAATATGGTGGTAGGTTTCAAAGGGGTAAAAGTGGAGAAGAAAGTATCGCATCAACTCAGCGTATCAACGGGCTATGGAGATGCCCATCAATAGATATCAATGCGAGGAGTAGGGATTGCCATGCAATGGATGCACTAAGAGCTATAAGTGTATGAAAGATCAATATGAAAACTAAGTGGGTATGCATCTAACTCTAAAATGAAAAATTCCCACTAGTATATGAAAGTGACAACAGAGGAGACTCTCTATATGAAAAACATGGCGCTACTTTGAAGCACAAGTTGCATAGCCATTCCGAGATATATTGCCATGCAACTTCCACCGCCTCCGTTTTGATGACTTGAGCATTCATTGTCATATTGCATTACATGATCGTAAGATAGCTAGCATGATGTTTTCATGGCTTGTCCGTTTTTTTATATCTTTGCTACGCTAGATCATCGCATTCATTTAGGGTCATACTTTTTTCTACTATCATTGTAGTATTGAGTTGTAAGTAAATAGAAGTGTGATGATCATCATTATTCATTAATAGAGCATGCCCCAGTGATGAAAGGATGATGGAAACTATGATTCCCCCACAAGTCGGGATGAGGCTCCGGACAAAGAAAGAAAAAAAATAAAAAAATAGAAAAAAGGGGGGAAAGGAAAATGAAAG
Organism: Elymus sibiricus; assembly: GCA_039707655.1. Taxonomy (NCBI): domain Eukaryota; kingdom Viridiplantae; phylum Streptophyta; class Magnoliopsida; order Poales; family Poaceae; genus Elymus; species Elymus sibiricus. Next base: position 73,926,599 of record CM077665.1, read on the forward strand.
AAGGAATAGGGGCATGCTAATTCCACACTTGTGCTTCAAAGTAGCGCCATGTTTTTCATATAGAGAGTCTCCTCTGTTGTCACTTTCATATACTAGTGTGAATTTTTCATTATAGTTAGATGCATACCAACTTAGTTTTCATGTTGAGCTTTCATACACTTATAGCTCTTAGTGCATTTGTTGCATGGCAATCCCTACTCCTCGCATTGATATCTATTGATGGGCATCTCCATAGCCCGTTGATATGCTGAGTTGATGCGAGACTTTCTTCTCCACTTTTACCCCTTTGAAACCTACCACCATATTCTATTCCACCCATAGTGCTATATCCATGGTTTGTGCTCATGTATTGCGTGAGAGTTCAAAATACTGAAGCGCGTTAAAAAGTATGAAACAATTGCTTGGCTGACACCGGGGTAGTACATCATTTATACTTTGTGTTAAGAAGACAGAGCATGACAAGGCTATACGATTTTTTAGGGATAGCGTTCTTTAGCCTTGATATTTTGAAAGACATGATTGTTTGTTGGGATGCCTGAGTATTAATGTATTTATGTCAAAACTAGACTATTGCTTTGAATCACTCGTCTCTTAATATTCATGCCATGATTAGATATATGATCAAGATTAAGCTAGGTAGCATTCCACATCAAAAATTATCTTTTTTATCATTTACCTACTCAAGGACGAGCAGTAATTAAGCTTGGGGATGCTGATACGTCTCCGTCGTATCTATAATTTTTGATTGTTTCATGCCAATATTATACAACTTTCACATATTTTTGGCAACATTTTATATGATTTATTGGACTAACCTATTGATCCAGTGCCTAGTGCCAGTTCCAGTTTGTTGCATGTTTTTTGTTACGCAGAATATCCATGTCAAACGAAGTCCAAACGCGATAACAATTTACAGAGATTTTTTTTTGAATATTTGTGAATTTTGAGAAGTGGAATCAACGCAAACGGAGGCCCACAGCCCCCACGAGACACCAGGGCGCGCCCAGAAGGTCCAGGCACGGCGTGGTGGGTTGTACCCACCTCGTATGTCGGTTGGAGCTCTACTTCGTGCACAAGGAAGCTAATTTTTGGATAAAAATCTCCTCAAAATTTCAGCCCGATCGGAGTTACGGATCTCCGGGAATATAAGAAACGGTTTTCGACTAGAAAACAGGAACGTGAAACAAAAGAGAACAGAGAGGGGGATCCAATCTAGGAGGGGCTCCTGCCCCTCCGCTGCCATGGATGCCATGGACCAGAGGGGGAACTCTGCTCCCATCTAGGGGGAGTCCAAGGAAGAAGAAAAAGGAGGGGGCTCTCCCCCCCTCTCCCGGTGGCGTCGGAACGCCGCCAGGGCAATCATCGTGACGGCGATCTACACCAACAACTTCGCCGCCGTCAACACCAACTCTCTACCCCTCTATGCAGCGGTGTAACACCTCTCTTCCCCGCTGTAATCTCTACTTAAACATGGTGCTCAACTCCATATATTATTTCCCAAAGATATTTGGCTCTCCTATGATGTTTGAGTAGATCTCTTTTGTCCTATGGGTTAATTGTGGTATGATGTTATGGATGTGAGTTGTATGTTGATATGGTGCTGTCCTATGGTGCCCTCCGTGTCATGCAAACGTGAGGGATCCCCGCTGTAGGGTGTTGCAATATGTTCATGATTTGCCTATGGTGGGTTGCTTGAGTGACAGAAGCATAAACCCGAGTAGGTGGGTTGTTGCGTATGGGAGTAAAGGGGACTTGATACTTAATGCTATGGTTGGGTTTTACCTTAATGAACTTTGGTAGTTGCGGATGCTTGCTAGAGTTCCAATCATAAGTGCATATGATCCAAGTACGGAAAGTGTCTTAGCGTATGACTCTCCCTCATTGCATATGACAAGTATCTATCTTATTATATTCAATTGCAAGGGACAATCTTTCTCTTGCGTTACACAAAAACCTTTCTACTAGTCTATTTACTTTTATTGTTCTTTTATTAAAGCAGCACCTAACTTTTATTTCCACGTTCTTTATTTTCTTGCAAAGTACTTCTAGTTTTACTCCCGCAACATACTTGTTCTAGGTAAAGTAAACGTTAAAGTGTGTGTAGAGTTGTATCGGTGGTCGATAGAACTTGAGGGAATATTTGTTCTACCTTTAGCTCCTCGTTGGATTCGACACTCTTACTTATCGAAAAAGGCTACAAACGATCCCCTACACTTGTGGGTTATCAAGCCCCTCCGAGATTGGATCTCTCTCTCTGTTTCTCTTCTCTTTTTGCGACTAGTTTCTGACCCCTTCACCGTTTCTTAAATATCCGAAGATCCGTAACTCCGATCGAGATGAAATTTTGAGGTGGTTTTTATCGTGAAAATATCTTTCTTGCGGCGGAAGGATAGTCCCAACCGACTTAAGGGGGAGGCACAAGCCATCAGGGCGCGGCCCTTGTGCCTCCCTCGGGCACCGTCTTGCGTTGATTCCGACTCCCAAAATTCACATATATTCCAAAAAAATCTTCATAAATTTTTATCGCGTTTGGACTTCGTTTGATATGGAATTTCTGCGAAACAAAAAACAGGAAGTGGCACTGGGCACTGGATAAGTAAGTTAGTCCCAAAAATAATATAAAATGGTGCGAAAAGTATATGAAAGTTGTAGAATATTGGCATGAAGCAATCAAAAATTATAGATACGACGGAGACGTGTCATTCACCATACTTGGGCCTAAGGGAAAGCATTGTGGAGTAATAAGTAGATGATGGATTGCTAGAGTGACAGAAGCTTAAACCCTAGTTTATGCGTTATTTCATAAGGGGCTGATTTGGATACACACGTTTCATGCTATGGTTAGATTTATATTAATTCTTCTTTCGTAGTTGCGGATGCTTGCGAGAGGGGGTAATCATAAGTGGGTTGCTTGTTCAAGTAAGAACGACACCTTAGCATTGGTCCACCCACATATCTAATTATTAAAGTAACAAACGTGAATCAACTCAACATGATAAATATGACTAGATGGGAACTCCTGTGTGTCCTTGGGAGCGCTTTGCGTCATATAAGAGTACTTTCACGCATGTACTTTGCTACAAAAAGGATTGGGCTATCTTGCTGCACACTTGCTACTATTGTTACTTGTCACTTGTTACGAATTATCTTGCTGCAAAACTATCTATCGTTGTTACTCAGAACACATGCAGAGAATACCTTGCTAAAAATTGCTTATCATTTTCTTCTGCTCCTCGTTGGGTTCGACACTCTTACTTATCAAAAGGACTACGATTGATCCCTTATACTTGTGGGTCATCAGTACCGCTCGGGTGAGCGGTACTTCCGCTTGCACGGAAGTTACTCCACTTAGTGTGAATGAAAAGCTCAAGGAGGCGGTAGTGCCGCCAGAGTGGTACTACTGCTCCCACCAGCAGAACTTTTGCTTATTGCTACATGAGCGGGACAACTAGCAGTAGTGGAGTGGGGTAGCACGGTAGTACTGCTTGGAGCGGTACTACCGCCCGCTACAGGCGCTCAACTTCCGCTCAGAAAATCAAACTGTCCAGAGAGCAAATATAAGCGGTAGTTCCAGTGGTAGAACATCCCGGCAGTACCGCCGGAGCGGTACTACCGCTCTGCTGGAGCGGTACTTTCGCTTAAAACCTGATCTGTAGGCATGGACAGTGGAAGTGGGGTAGTGGTATGAGCATGATAACCCACAAGTGTAGGGGATCATTTGTAGCCTTTTTCGATAAATAAGAGTGTCTAACCCAACGAGGAGCTAAATGTAGAACAAATATTCCCTCAAGTTCTATCGACCACCGATACAACTCTACGCACACTTTGACGTTTGCTTTACCTTGAACGAGTATGAAACTATTTTGTAGGTGATAGGATAGTTTGCACGAATAAAACTAGAAGTACTTTGCGGGAATAAAACTACGAGTAAATTGCAAGATAATAAAAATTAGTTGTTTAGTAGAAAGCTTTTGTCAAACAAGAAGGTTATTTGTCCCTAGGCAATTAATAACTAGACCAGTAATCATTATTGCAATTTTATATGAGGGAGAGGCATGAGCTAACATACTTTCCGTACTTGGATCATTTGCACTTATGATTGGAACTCTAGCAAGCATCCACAACTACCAAAGATCATTAAGGTAAAACCCAACCACATCATTAAGTATCAAGTCCTCTTTACTCCCATACGCAACAACCCACCTACTCGGGTTTGTGCTTCTGTCACTCACGCCACCCACCATAAGCAAATCATGAACATATTGCAACACTCTACAGCGGGGATCCCTCACGTTTGCACGACACGGAGGGCACCATAGGACAGCACCAAAATAAAACATACAACTCATACCAACTACGATCATCAATTAGCCCATAGGACAAAACTGATCTACTCAAACATCATAGGATAGCCACATATCATTGGGAAATAATATATGGAGTTGAGCACCATGTTTAAGTAGAGATTACAACAGGGAAGAGAGGTGTTACACCGCTGCATAGAGGGGGAGAGAGTTGGTGTTGACGGCGGCGAAGTTGTTGGTGTAGATCGGTGATACGTCCATTTTGTATCATGCTTTTATATTGATATTTATTGCATTATGGGCTGTTATTACACATTATGGTACAATACTTATGCCTTTTCTCTCTTATTTTACAAGGTTTACATGAAGAGGGAGAATGCCGGCAGCTGGAATTCTGGACTGGAAAAGGAGCAAATATGAGAGACCTATTCTGCACAACTCCAAAAGTCCTGAAAAGTTACGGAGAATTATTTTGGAATATATAAAAAATATTGGGCAAAAGAAATACCAGAGGGAACCCACCAGGAGGCCACAAGCCTGGGGGCGCGCCCCTGTGGCTTGTGGGCCCCCTGGCAGCCCTCCGGTGCCCATCTTCTGCTATATGAAGGGTTTTGACCTGGAAAAAATCATAAGGTAGCTTTCGGGACGAAGCGTCGCCGTCTCGAGGCGGAACTTGGGCAGAACCAATCTAGGGCTTCGGCGGAGCTGTTCTGCTGGGGAAACTTCCCTCCCGGAGGGGGAAATCGAAGCCATCGTCATCACCAACGATCCTCTCATCGAGAGGGGGTCAATCTCCATCAACATCTTCACCAGCACCATCTCCTCTCCAAACCCTAGTTCATCTCTTGTATCCGATCTTTGTCTCAAAACCTAAGATTGGTACCTGTGGGTTGCTAGTAGTATTGATTACTCCTTGTAGTTGATGCTAGTTGGTTTACTTGGTGGAAGATCATATGTTCAGATCCTTAATAATAATTAATACTCCTCTGATTATGAACATGAATATGCTTTGTGAGTAGTTACGTTTGTTCCTGAGGACATGGGATAAGTCTTGTTATAAGTAATCATGTGAATTTGGTATTCGTTCGATATTTTGATGAGATGTATGTTGTCTTTCCTCTAGTGGTGTTATGTGAACGTCGACTACATGACACTTCACCATTATTTGGGCCTAGGGGAAGGCATTGGAAAGTAATAAGTAGATGATGGGTTGCTAGAGTGATAGAAGCTTAAACCCTAGTTTATGCTTTGCTTCGTAAGGGGCTGATTTGGATCCATATGTTTCATGCTATGGTTAGATTTATCTTAATTCTTCTTTCGTAGTTGCGGATGCTTGCGAGAGAGGTTAATCATAAGTGGGAGGCTTGTCCAAGTAAGGATAGCACCCAAGCACCGGTCCACCCACATATCAAACCATCAAAGTAACGAACGCGAAGCATATGAGCATGATGAAAACTAGCTTGACAGTAATTCCCATGTGTCCTCGGGAGCGCTTTGCTTTATATAAGAGTTTGTCCAGGCTTGTCCTTTGCTACAAAAAGGATTGGGCCACCTTGCTGCACCTTTGCTACATTTGTTACTTGCTACCCGTTACGAATTATCTTATCACAAAACTATCTGTTACCGACAATTTCAGTGCTTGCAGAGAATACCTTACTGAAAACCGCTTGTCATTTCCTTCTGCTCCTCGTTAGGTTCGACACTCTTACTTATCGAAAGGACTACGATAGATCCCCTATACTTGTGGGTCATCAAGACTCTTTTCTGGCGCCGTTGCCGGGGAGTGAAGCGCCTTTGGTGAGTGGAATTTGGTAAGGAAAATTTTATATAGTGTGCTGAAATTTACTGTCACTTGTTACTATGGAAAATAATCCTTTGAGGGGCTTGTTCGGGGTATCTTCACCTCGACCGGAAGCACAAAGAGTTGCTCCTCAACCTACTGAACCTACTGAAAATATTTACTATGATATTCCTTCGGGTATGATAGAGAAGCTGCTAGCTAATCCTTATGCAGGAGATGGAACAATACATCCTGATTTGCATCTAATCTATGTGGATGAAGTTTGTGGATTATTTAAGCTTGCAGGTTTGCCCGAGGGTGATGTCAAGAAGAAGGTCTTTCCTTTATCTTTGAAGGAGAAGGCATTGACATGGTATAGGCTATGTGATGATATTGGATCATGGAACTACAACCGATTGAAATTGGAATTTCATCAGAAGTTTTATCCTATGCATTTGGTTCATCGTGATCGGAATTATATTTATAATTTTTGGCCTCGTGAAGGAGAAAGTATCGCTCAAGCTTGGGGGAGGCTTAAGTCAATGTTATATTCATGCCCCAATCATGAGCTCTCAAGAGAAATTATTATTCAGAATTTTTATGCTCGGCTTTCTCGTAATGATCAATCCATGCTCGATACTTCTTGTACTGGTTCCTTTATGAAGAAAGATATTGAGTTCAAATGGGACTTATTGGAAAGAATTAAACGCAACTCTGAAGATTGGGAACTCGACGAAGGTAAGGAGTCAGGTATAAACCTTAAGTTTGATTGTGTTAAATCCTTTATAGACACCGATGCTTTTCGTGAATTTAGCACTAAATATGGACTTGACTCTGAGATAGTAGCTTCTTTCTGTGAATCTTTTGCTGCTCATGTTGATCTCCCTAGGGAGAAGTGGTTTAAATATCATCCTCCCGTTGAAGTGAAAGTAGTTGAACCTATTAAACTTGAAGAAGAAACTATTATTTATAATGTTAATCATGTTATTCCTGATGCTTATATTGAGAAACCACATTTCCATGTTAGAATAAAGGAACATGCTAAAGCTTCAACTGTGGTTCGTAAGAGTTATACTAGAACACCTACACCCCCTGAACAAATCAAAGTTGAACCTAGTATTGCTATGGTTAAAGATCTCTTGGTTGATAATATTGATGGGCATGTTATTCATTTCTGTGATGAAGCTGCTAGAATTGCTAGACCTGATACTAAAGATAAACATAGACCTATTGTTGGCATGCCTGTTCTTTCTGTTAAAATAGGAGATCATTGTTATCATGGCTTATGTGATGTGGGTGCTAGTGTGAGTGCAATTCCCTTTACCTTATATCAAGAAATTATGAATGATATTGCACCAGCTGAATTAGAAGAAATTGATGTTACCATTAAGCTTGCTAATAGAGATACTATAGCACCAGTTGGGATTGTTAGAGATGTTGAAGTCTTGTGTGGGAAAATAAAATATCCTACTGATTTTCTTGTTCTTGGTTCCCCACAAGATGATTTTTGTCCCATTATATTTGGTAGACCTTTCTTGAATACTATTAATGCTAAGATAGATCGCGAAAAAGAATCTGTTACTGTAAGTTTTGGGGATGTGTCCCATGAGTTTAATTTCTCTAAATTTCGTAGACAACCCCATGATAAAGAATTGCCTAGTAAGGATGAAATTATTGGTCTTGCTTCTATTGTTGTGCCTCCTACTGATCCCTTAGAACAATATTTGCTAGACCATGAAAACGATATGCATATGAATGAAAGGAATGAAATAGATAAGATTTTTTTATCAGCATCCTATTTTGAAACACAACTTGCCTGTTGAAATACTTGGGGATCCTCCTCCACCCAAGGGTGATCCCGTGTTTGAGCTTAAACAATTACCGGATACTCTGAAATATGCTTATCTTGATGAAAGGAAGATATATCCTATTATTATTAGTGCTAACCTTTCAGAGCATGAGGAAAATAGATTATTGAAAACTCTGAGGAAGCACCATGCTGCTATTGGATATACTCTTGATGATCTTAAGGGCATTAGTCCCACTCTATGTCAGCATAAAATTAATATGGAGCCTGATGCTAAACCAATTGTTGATCACCAACGACGGTTAAATCCTAAAATGAAAGAAGTGGTAAGAAATGAAATATTAAAGCTTCTGGAGGCAGGTATAATTTATCCTATTGCTGATAGTAGATGGGTTAGTCCCGTTCATTGTGTCCCTAAGAAGGGAGGTATTACCGTTGTTCCTAATGATAAAAATGAATTGATCCCGCAAAGAATTGTTAGAGGATATAGAATGGTAATTGATTTTAGGAAATTAAATAAAGCTACTTGGAAAGATCATTACCCTCTACCTTTTATTGATCAAATGCTAGAAAGACTATCCAAACACACACACACACTTTTGCTTTCTAGATGGTTATTCTGGCTTCTCTCAAATACATGTGTCAAAGGAGGACCAAGAGAAGACCACTTTTACTTGTCCTTTCGGTACCTTTGCTTATAGACGTATGCCTTTTGGTTTATGCAATGCACCTGCTACCTTTCAAAGATGTATGACTGCTATATTCTCTGACTTTTGTGAAAAGATTGTTGAGGTTTTCATGGATGATTTCTCCGTTTACGGAACTTCTTTTGATGATTGCTTGAGCAACCTTGATCGAGTTTTGCAGAGATGCGAAGAAACTAATCTTGTCTTGAATTGGGAAAAGTGCCACTTTATGGTTAATGAAGGTATTGTCTTGGGGCATGATGTCTACTACGCAACCTTCTTCTTGTAGACTCGTGTTGGGCCTCCAAGTGCAGAGTTTTGTAGGACAGTAGCAAATTTCCCTCAAGTGGATGACCTAAGGTTTATCAATCCGTGGGAGGCGTAGGATGAAGATGGTCTCTCTCAAACAACCCTGCAACCAAATAACAAAGAGTCTCTATTGTCCCCAAGACACCCAATACAATGATAAATTGTATAGGTGCACTAGTTCAGCGAAGAGATGGTGATACAAGTGTAATATGGATGGTAGATATATGTTTTTGTAATCTGAAAATATAAAAACAGCAAGGTAACTATTGATAAAAGTGAGCATAAATGGTATTGCAATGCTTGAAAACAAGGCCTAGGGTTCATACTTTCACTAGTGCAAGTTCTCTCAACAATACTGACATAGTTGAATCATATGTAAATCCCTCACGTGCGACAAAGAATTCACTCCAAAGTCACAAATAGCGGAGAACAAATGAAGAAATTATTGTAGGGTACGAAACCACCTCAAAGTTATCTTTTCCGATCAATCTTATGAGCTATCCCTATAAGTGTCACGAACAGCCCTAGAGTTTGTACTAAAATAACACCTTAAGATACACATCAACCAAAACCGTAATGTCACCTAGATACTCCAATGTCACCACGAGTACCCATGGGCTTGATTATACGATATGCATCACACAATTTCAGATTCATCATGTTCAATCCAACACAAAGAACTTCAAAGAGTGCCCCAAAGTTTCTACCGGAGAGTCAAGACGAAAACATGTGCCAACCCCTATGCATAGATTCCCAAGGTCATGGAACCTGCAAGTTGATCACCAAAACATACATCAAGTGGATCAATAGAACATCCCATTATCACCACGGATATCCCATCGCAAGACATACATCAAGTGTTCTCAAATCCTGAAAGATTCAATCCGATAAGAAAACTTCAAAGGGAAAACTCAATTCATCACAAGTAGATAGAGAGGGGAAAACTCCATATGATTCATCTATATTAATAAAGCTCGTGGTACATCAAGATCGTGTCATCTCAAGAACATGAGAGAGAGAGAGATCAAACACATAGCTACTGGTACATACCCTCAGCCCCGAGGGTGAACTACTCCCTCCTCATCATGAAGACCGTCGGGATGATGAAGATGGCCTCCGGTGATGGTTTCCCCCTCCGGCAGGGTGCCGGAACAGGCTCCCGATTGGTTTTTCATGGCTACAGAGGCTTGCGGCGGCGGAACTCCCGATCTAGGTTTGTTTCTGGAGGTTTTAGTATTTATAGGAATTTTTGGCGTCGGTCTCACGTCAAGGCGGTGCCCGAGGAGTCCACAAGCCAGGGGGGCGCGCCCCCCAGGCTTGTGACCTCCTCGGTCACTTCCTGGCCCAGCCTTTTGCTCCAGTATTTTTTATATTTTCCAAAAATATTCTCCGTAAATTTTCAGCCCATTCCGAGAACTTTTATTTCTGCACAAAAAACAACACCACGGTAGCTCTGCTGAAAACAGCGTCAGTCCGGGTTAGTTCTAATAAAATCATACCAAAATCATATAGAATTATTGTAAACATGGCATGAATACTTCATAAATTATAGATACGTTGGAGACGTATCAGCATCCCCAAGCTTAATTCCAGCTCGTCCTCGAGTAGGTAAATGATAAAAGAAATAATTTATGAAGTGTGAATGCTACCTAACATATTCATCATATTCTTTTCTTCTTTGTATAGCATGGACATTTGGACTTGTAAATTATTCAAAGCAATAGTCTAGTTTTAACATAATGACTTCAATACTCAAACATGTCAACAAGCAACCATGTCTTTCAAAATATCAACACTAAGGAAAGTTATCCCTAGCCCGTCATGATCAATCATTGATCCATTCATGAAACACACTCAAATACTAGCTATGCCCAATGCTCAAGTACGATCATAGTGCCCCCTAGTTGGTGCTTATAAGAGAAGATGGAGACTCAAAGCAAAAATAATAATTGCATAAAGTAAATAGATAGGTCCTTCGCAGAGGGAAGTAGGGATTTGTAGGGGTGCCAGAGCTCAAAGTTTTAAATTAAGAGAGAAAAAATATTTTGGGTGGCATGCTTTTCCTGTCAACGAAAATGACAAAGTAGCTCACAATACTTTCCATGCTAGATATATCATAGGCGGTTCCCAAACAGAATGGTAAAGTTTTTACTCCCCCTTCACCAATCAATCACACTCCACGGCGAGCCGAATCCATGGGTACTGCCCATACAAACAACAATCCTGGGGGAGTTTGTTTCATTATATTTTGATTTGATTTTTGAGCATGGAACTGGGCATCCTGAATACCAGCCACTTTCTCGTGAATGATAGTGAATCAACACATATCGTGAGAATAACACACCTAGCATGGAAAAAATATGGGATACTCCCCACCGTTTCATGAGCGGTTCGGGCACACAAAAGAGAAAAATTATTTTGAAAATTTAGAGATGGCACATACAAATTTTCTTGGAACGGCATGGAAATACCGCATATAGGTAGGTGTGGTGGACTCATAAGGCAAAACTTGGTTTAAGGATTTTGGATGCACAAGTAGTATTTCTACTTAGTACAAATGGAGGCTAGCAAATAGATTGGGAAGCAACCAAACCAAGAAACAAAAATTCGCATAAGTGAGCATTGAACATAACTAACACCGAATAATGCACCACAAGTAGGATACAACTTCATTGCATAACTATTGACTTTCGTACTTGCATAGGTATCACAAACCTTAACACCAATATTCCTACTAAAGCATAATTACTCACTAACATGACTCACATATTACTATCATCATGTTTCAAAACTATTACAAAGAATCAAGTTTAATTTGTCCCATGATCTTCATGAAAGTTTTTATTATATCCTCCTTGGATATCTATCACTTTGGGACTAGTTTCATATATCGACATTGCTTTTTTGACAAGCTCAAACTAATTTAAATGAAGCACATGAGCATAAAGATTTCATCCCTCAAAAAGGTATAAGTGAAGCATGAGAGGAAATGACAAGCTACTCACAAAAGATATAAGTGAAGATCAATGAGTAGTCAAACAATTAAGTAGCTATGTTAGGACTCTCTCTCTCAATAAATATTTTCAGATCTGAGTATTTTATTAAACAGCAAGCAAAAGGAAAATAGCACTCCAAGAATAGCACGCATCATGTGAACGAATAAAAATTTAGGCTCAACATAGGCTAACCGATAATTGTTGATGAAGAGAGGTGGGATGCGTAGCATCCCCAAGCTTAGATGCTTGAGACTTCTTGAAATATTTACTTGGGGTGCCTTGGGCATCCCCAAGCTTGAGCTTTTGTATCTCGTTCAATCCTCTCATACCATGGTTTCACCTATTCTCAAAAACATCTCCCACACAAAACTTGAAAAGAACTCGTGAGATAGGTTAGTACACATAATAATAAATCAACTCTTTATGTACTGCCAAGACAAGTTGCATAATAATTTTCAAACATCATCTATTGTTTACTATCGTTTCCACGATTTATATCTACCAATATAGGCTATGGAAACTATAGGATAAGTAGATAACAAAACTATGACAGCAATCTGTCCAAACAGAACAGTCTGTAGCAATCTATTAAACCAGTGTACTTATGTAACTCAAAAAATTATGAAACTTTAGTACAAGCTAAATAATTTATATGAAAATACTGTGTAAAAATTTCAGAAACTTTCCACGTTCCAGTAAAATATGAAAATTCAAACACTACACCAAAAGTTTCTGTTCTTACACAGCACACATCAAAACATGCAATGCAAGCATCCTAAGACAATTCTTGGAACCTTTTATTGAAAAACAAGATTATAAATAACACCTAACAGAGAACAAGAAAATAAAATGATGCTCCAAGCAAAGCACATATTATGTGAAGAATAAAAATATAGCTCTAAGTAAGATATACCGATAATGTTGAAGACGAAAGAGGGGATGCCTTCCGGGGCATCCCCAAGCTTAGGCGCTTGAGTCTTCCTTGGATATTACCTTGGGGGTGCCTCGGGCATCCCCAAGCTTAGGTTCTTGTCACTCCTTATTCTCCTCATATCGGTGTCTCACCCAAAACTTGAAAACTTCAATCACACAAAACTTAACGGAACTTCGTGAGATGGGTTAGTATAATAAACAAAGATCATTCACTTAGGTACTGTCAAGACAAGATTCATAATTGCTTCCACGTGATACCTACTGTATTCTACCATTCCCATAATTTATACCACTAAATATAAGCTATGGAAACACTAAAACAAGCAAACTATGCATGCAAAACAGAATCTGTCAAAAACAGAGCAGTCTGTGAAGATCTGTAGTATAGCCATACTTCCCTATCTCTAAAAATTCGGAAAAATATACCTTCAAGCACTCACCTCCCCGGAAACGGCGCCAGAAAAGAGCTTGATGTCTACTACGCAACCTTCTTCTTGTAGACTCGTGTTGGGCCTCCAAGCGCAGAGTTTTGTAGGACAGTAGCAAATTTCCCTCAAGTGGATGACCTAAGGTTTATCAATCCGTGGGAGGCGTAGGATGAAGATGGTCTCTCTCAAACAACCTTGCAACCAAATAACAAAGAGTCTCTTGTGTCCCCAACACACCCAATACAATGATAAATTGTATAGGTGCACTAGTTCAGCGAAGAGATGGTGATACAAGTGTAATATGGATGGTAGATATAGGTTTTTGTAATCTGAAAATATAAAAACAGCAAGGTAACTAATGATAAAAGTGAGCACAAACGGTATTGCAATGCTTGAAAACAAGGCCTAGGGTTCATACTTTCACTAGTGCAAGTTCTCTCAACAATACTGACATAGTTGAATCATATGTAAATCCCTCACGTGCGACAAAGAGTTCACTCCAAAGTCACAAATAGCGGAGAACAAACGAAGAAATTATTGTAGGGTACGAAACCACCTCAAAGTTATCTTTTCCGATCAATCTTATGAGCTATCCCTATAAGTGTCACGAACAGCCCTAGAGTTCGTACTAAAATAACACCTTAAGATACACATCAACCAAAACCGTAATGTCACCTAGATACTCCAATGTCACCACGAGTACCCATGGGCTTGATTATACGATACGCATCACACAATTTCAGATTCATCATGTTCAATCCAACACAAAGAACTTCAAAGAGTGCCCCAAAGTTTCTACCGGAGAGTCAAGACGAAAACATGTGCCAACCCCTATGCATAGATTCCCAAGGTCACGGAATCCACAAGTTGATCACCAAAACATACATCAAGTGGATCAATAGAACATCCCATTGTCACCACGGATATCCCATCGCAAGACATACATCAAGTGTTCTCAAATCCTTAAAGATTCAATCCGATAAGAAAACTTCAAAGGGAAAACTCAATTCATAAAAAGAAGATAGAGAGGGGAAAACTCCATATGATTCATCTATATTAATAAAGCTCACGGTACATCAAGATCGTGTCATCTCAGGAACACGAGAGAGAGAGAGATCAAACACATAGCTACTGGTACATACCCTCAGCCCCGAGGGTGAACTACTCCCTCCTCATCATGAAGACCGCCGGGATGATGAAGATGGCCTCCGGTGATGGTTTCCCCCTCCGGCAGGGTGCCGGAACGGGCTCTTGATTGGTTTTTCGTGGCTACATAGGCTTGCGGCGGCGGAACTCCTGATCTAGGTTTGTTTCTGGGGGTTTTAGTATTTATAGGAATTTTTGGCGTCGGTCTCACGTCAAGGCGGTGCCCGAGGAGTCCACAAGCCAGGGGGCGCGCCCTGGGGGGGGGCGCACCCCCAGGCTTGTGACCTCCTCGGTCACTTCCTGGCCCAGCCTTTTGCTCCAGTATTTTTTATATTTTCCAAAAATATTCTCCGTAAATTTTCAGCCCATTCCGAGAACTTTTATTTCTGCACAAAAAATAACACCACGATAGCTCTGCTGAAAACAGCGTCAGTCCGGGTTAGTTCTAATAAAATCATACCAAAATCATATAGAATTATTGTAAACATGGCATGAATACTTCATAAATTATAGATACGTTGGAGACGTATCAGGGCACAAAATCTCCGAAAGAGGTATTGACATTGATAAAGCTAAAGTTGATGCTATTGAAAAAATGTCGTGTCCTACGGATATCAGAGGTATAAGAAGTTTCCTTGGACATGCTGGTTTCTATAGGAGGTTTATTAAAGACTTCTCTAAGATTTCTAGGCCTCTCACTAATCTTTTGCAAAAATATGTTCCATTCGTTTTTGATGATGATTGTGTAGAAGCATTTGAAATTCTTAAGAAAGCCTTGATCACTCCACCTGTTGTTCAACCACCTGGTTGGAACCTACCCTTTGAAATTATGTGTGATGCTAGTGATTATGCCGTTGGTGCTGTTCTAGGACAAAGAGTTGATAAGAAATTAAATGTTATCCATTATGCTAGTAAAACTCTAGACAGTGCTCAAAGAAACTATGCTACCACTGAAAAGGAATTTTTAGCAGTTGTGTTTGCTTGTGATAAGTTCAGACCTTATATTGTTGATTCCAAAGTAACTGTTCACACTAATCATGCTGCTATTAAATATCTTATGGAAAAGAAAGATGCTAAACCTAGACTTATTAGATGGGTTCTTCTTCTACAAGAATTTGATTTGCATATTATTGATAGAAAGGGTGCTGAGAACCCCGTAGCAGACAACTTGTCTAGGTTAGAAAATGTTCTTGATGACCCACTACCTATTGATGATAGCTTTCCTGATGAACAATTAGCTGTCATAAATGCTTCACGTAATGCTCCATGGTATGCTGATTATACTAATTACATTGTTGCTAAATTTATACCACCTAGTTTCACATACCAACAAAAGAAAAAGTTCTTCTATGATTTAAGACATTACTTTTGGGATGATCCACACCTTTATAAAGAAGGAGTAGATGGTGTTATTAGACGTTGTGTACCTGAGCATGAACAGGAATAGATCCTACACAAGTGTCACTCCGAGGCCTACGAAGGACACCACGCCGGAGATAGAACTGCACATAAGGTATTACAATCTGGTTTTTATTGGCCTACTCTCTTCAAGGACGCTCGTAAGTTTGTCTTGTCTTGTGATGAATGTCAAAGAATTGGTAATATTAGTAGACGTTAGGAAATGCCTATGAATTACTCTCTTGTTATTGAACCATTTGATGTTTGGGGTTTTGATTATATGGGACCTTTTCCAAAGTCCAACGGGTATACTCATATTCCAGTTGCTGTTGATTATGTTACTAAGTGGGTAGAAGCTATTCCAACTAGTAGTGCTGATCATAACACTTCTATTAAAATGCTGAAAGAAGTTATTTTCCCTAGATTTGGAGTCCCCAGATATTTAATGACTGATGGTGGTTCACACTTTATTCATGGTGCTTTCCGTAAATTGCTTGCTAAGTATGATGTTAATCATAGAATTACATCTCCATATCATCCTCAGTCTAGTGGTCAAGTAGAATTAAGCAATAGAGAAATTAAATTGATCTTGCAAAAGACTATTAATAGATCTAGAAAGAATTGGTCTAAGAAACTTGATGATGCATTATGGGCTTATAGAACTGCTTACAAAAACCCTATGGGTATGTCTCTGTATAAAATGGTTTATGGTAAAGCATGTCACTTACCTCTAGAACTAGAACATAAAGCTTATTGGGCAATCAAAGAGCTCAACTATGATTTCAAACTTGCTGGTGAGAAGAGGTTATTTCACATTAGCTCACTTGATGAATGGAGAACCCAGGCCTATGAGAATGCCAAGTTGTTTAAAGAGAAAGTTAAGAGATGGCATGATAAAAGGATACAAAAGCGGGAATTGAATGTAGGTGACTATGTCTTGCTATACAATTCTCGTTTAAGATTTTTTGTAGGAAAATTCTCTCTAAATGGGAAGGGCCTTACATTGTCGAGGAAGTATATTGTTCCGGTGCCATCAAGATCAACAACGCCGAAGGCACAAACCCAAAGGTGGTAAACGGGCAAAGAATCAAACATTATATCTCAGGTACTCCCATAAATGTTGAAACGGATATTATCAATACCATAACTCCGGAGGAGTATATTAGGGAGACCTACCAGAACGTTTCAGACTCCGAAAAGGAATAGGTACGTGGTACGGTAAGCAAACCGACTCCAAAACTTTTCCAATAGCAATTTTTCTCCGTTTTGGAATATTTAATAAATTAGGAAAATTTAAAGTAGTCCGAAAAGTGCACGAGGAGGCGACAAGCCAGGGGGGCGCCCTACCCCCTGGGCGCGCCCCTGTGGCTTGTGGCCACCCCGTGTACCATCCGGACTCCGTTTTCTTGTGGTATACTCCTTCAGGTCGGTAAAAATTCATTATATAATCTCCCGAAGGTTTTGACCTTCATATCACAACATTATTTCCTGTTTTTGTTTCGAGTTGTTTTCCGGACAGATTTAGATCGCCATGACGTCCCCAAGCGCTTCGAAGGACAAGTTCTTCGAGAAGGTCATCAACCCCTACCTTGCGGAGGTGCTGCGACACCCCCAAACCATTGAGATGCGTGAGGGCGTGCTGCACATCCGTGATGTTGAGGGGCCAAAGAAGACCGGAAGCGTGGAGACAAGGCTCGAAGCAATGGAGCAGCAAGTCTTCAAGTGCCAAGGGATGGTGGAATGCGGACTCAATGCCAATCACATGATGATCGCGGAGTTTACCCATAAGCACAAGTTGGACGCCAAGGACATCGGGGAGCACATCTTCAAGCTTTACGAGAAAATCGAGCATCTCCAAGCCCAGATCTATGACCTGCAAAACCAAAACCGTGAGTATGAATACAGATTTAAGAGAATGAGTTTGGCTGCAGATTTGAGGATCCCGGAGACTCGTTCATCTTTTTACGATGGTGAGACTATGCCTTGGAAGACGGAGGACAAGCTTCCAACCTCATCAACAACTCCAACATCACCACCTCCGAAGAAAGACAACTAAACACATGGGTATGGGCACTCCCCTTGGCTTGTGCCAAGCTTGGGGGAGGTGCCCCGGTATCGTATCACCATCACATCTTTTACTTTTATCGTTTTTCTTAGTTCGATCCTTTTGGTTATATCTTGATCTCGTAGAATAAAGTTTTTAGTGTGATCTAGTTTTGAGTTTTTCTTTATGTTCCCCCTATGTAAGCGAGTCTGAGAGTTATATAATAAAAAAGTAGTTTTGAGTTGAGGGCTTTGCTTGCTTGCTATGATCTTGAGAAAAAAAATAGAAAGGAGTATAGAATAAAAGCAAAGAGTATATATGATGATCTTATGGGGAGTGATGACTTCACATATAAGAAGTATGTCGATTGAAATTTGTTGTGAGTTGACAAACATAGCGATTGGTCATTGTTGCAATTAAAAGGAAGTAATAAAGAAAGAGAGGTTCACATATAAATATATTATCTTGGACATCTTTTATGATAGTGAGCACTCATTAAAATATTATATGCTAAGAAGTTGATGTTGGACAAGGAAGACAACATAATGGGTTATGTTTGCATATTTCCGAATAGAAGTTATATGGTTATAGATCCTTTAACATGTGACGCTTGCTTCCACCCCATATCAGCCAAAACTTCCGCACCAAGTAGAGATACTACTTGTGCATCCAAACACCCTTAACCCAGTTTTGCCATGAGAGTCCACCATACCTACCTATGGATTGAGTATGATCCTTCAAGTAAGTTGTCATCGGTGCAAGCAATAAAAATTGCTCTCTAAATATGTATGATCTATTAGTGTGAGGAAAATA
Organism: Elymus sibiricus; assembly: GCA_039707655.1. Lineage (NCBI taxonomy): Eukaryota > Viridiplantae > Streptophyta > Magnoliopsida > Poales > Poaceae > Elymus > Elymus sibiricus. Next base: position 73,945,243 of record CM077665.1, read on the forward strand.
AACTTTATACGGACTTGTGATATGGAAGAAATAAAAGCGACAGACTGCATAATAAAGTTCTTTATCACAAGCGGCAATATAAAGTGACATTCTTTTGCATTAAGGGATTGCGCATCCAACTATAAAAGCGCATGACAACCTTTGCTTCCCTCTGCGAAGGGCCTATCTGTTACTTTTACTTTCTAGTACTTACCTTTATGCAAGAGTCGTGGTGATCTTCACCACTTCCTTTATTTCGCCTTTCTCTCTTGGCAAGCGTCATGTGTTGGGGAATGATCTAGACACATATATCCACTCGGATGTGGGTGATCATGAGTTATTTCTGTTGACATTACCCTTGAGGTAAATAGTTAGGAGGCAAAACTATAAGCCCCTATCTTTCTCTGTGTCCAATTGAAGCTTTGACCTCATAGGTACCGCGTGAGTGTTAGCAATTATGAAAGACTAAAAGATGATTGAGTATGTGGATTTGCTTTACAAGCTCTTATATTGACTCTTTCCAATGTTATGATAAATTGCAATTGCTTCAATGACTGAGATCATAGTTTGTCGGTTCTCAATAGAGTTCTTGATTCATACTTTACCTTGTGAATGAATTGTTACTCTAGCTTAAGAAATTATATATCAATAAGTATTGCCATTCTAAAGATGATCATGATGCTCTCATGTCCGTATTTTATTTTATCGACATCTCTATCTCTAAACATGTGGACATATTTATCGATTTCGACTTTCGCTTGAGGACAAGCGAGGACTAAGCTTGGGGGAGTTGATACGTCCATTTTGCATCATGCTTTTATATTGATATTTATTGCATTATGGGCTGTTATTACACATTATGGTACAATACTTATGCCTTTTCTCTCTTATTTTACAAGGTTTACATGAAGAGGGAGAATGCCGGCAGCTGGAATTCTGGACTGGAAAAGGAGCAAATATGAGAGACCTATTCTGCACAACTTCAAAAGTCCTGAAAAGTTACGGAGAATTATTTTGTAATATATAAAAATATTGGGTGAAAGAAATACCAGAGGGGACCCACCAGGAGGCCACAAGCCTGGGGGGCGCGCCCTACCCCCCAGGACGCGCCCCCGTGGCTTGTGGGCCCCCTGGCAGCCCTCCGGTGCCCATCTTCTGCTATATGGAGGGTTTTGACCTGGAAAAAATCATAAGGGAGCTTTCGGGACGAAGCGCCGCCATCTCGAGGCGGAACTTGGGAAGAACCAATCTAGGGCTCCGGCAGAGCTGTTCTGCTGGGGAAACTTCCCTCCCGGAGGGGGAAATCGAAGCCATCGTCATCACCAACGATCCTCTCATCGAGAGGGGGTCAATCTCCATCAACATCTTCACCAGCACCATCTCCTCTCCAAACCCTAGTTCATCTCTTGTATCCGATCTTTGTCTCAAAACCTCAGATTGGTACCTATGGGTTGCTAGTAGTGTTGATTACTCCTTGTAGTTGATGCTAGTTGGTTTACTTGGTGGAAGATCATATGTTCAGATCCTTAATGATAATTAATACTCCTCTGATTATGAACATGAATATGCTTTGTGAGTAGTTACGTTTGTTCCTGAGGACATGGGATAAGTCTTGTTATAAGTAATCATGTGAATTTGGTATTCGTTCGATATTTTAATGAGATGTATGTTGTCTCTCCTCTAGTGGTGTTATGTGAACGTCGACTACATGACACTTCACCATTATTTGGGCCTAGGGGAAGGCATTGGGAAGTAATAAGTAGATGATGGGTTGCTAGAGTGACAGAAGCTTAAACCCTAGTTTATTCTTTGCTTCATAAGGGGCTGATTTGGATCCATATGTTTCATGCTATGGTTAGATTTATCTTAATTCTTATTTCGTAGTTGCGGATGCTTGCGAGAGAGGTTAATCATAAGTGGGAGGCTTGTCCAAGTAAGGACAACACCCAAGCACCGGTCCACCCACATATCAAACTATCAAAGTAACGAACGCGAATCATATGAGCATGATGAAAACTAGCTTGACAGTAATTCCCATGTGTCCTCGGGAGCGCTTTGCTTTATATAAGAGTTTGTCTAGGCTTGTCCTTCGCTACAAAAATGATTGGGCCACCTTGCTGCACCTTTGCTACATTTATTACTTGCTACCCGTTACGAATTATCTTATCACAAAACTATCTGTTACCGACAATTTCAGTGCTTGCAGAGAATACCTTACTGAAAACCGCTTGTCATTTCCTTCTGCTCCTCGTTGGGTTTGACACTCTTACTTATCGAAAGGACTACGATAGATCCCCTATACTTATGGGTCATCAATCGCCGTCACGATGATTGCCCCGATGGCGTTTCGGCGCCACCGGGAGAGAGGGGGAGAGAGCCCCCCTCCTTCTTCTTCTTCTTCCTTGGACTCCCCCCTAGATGGGAGGAGAGTTCCCCCTCTGGTCCACGGCCTCCATGGCGGCGGAGGGGCAGGATCCCCTTCGAGATTGGATCTCCCTCTCTATTCTCTTCTGTTTTTGCGTTCCTGTTTTTTGGCCGAAAACCGTTTCTTATATTCCCGGAGATCCGTATCTCCGATTGCGTTGACATTTTAACATGTTTTTTTTCCGGATATAAGCTTCCTTGTGCCCGAAGTAGAGCTCCAACCGACTTTCGAGGAGGCCACGATACACCACCACGCGCCTGGGCCCTGGGGCGCACCCTGGTGTCTTGTGGTGGCTGTGCGGGCCTCCTTTTGCATTGATTCCACCTCCCAAAAATCACAAATATTCCAAAATAATTCTTCGTAAATTTTATCGCGTTTGGATTTCGTTTGATATGGATATTCTACGAAACAAAAAAAAATGCAACAAATAGGAACTGGCACTTGGCACTAGATCAATAGGTTAGTCCAATAAATCATATAAATTGTTGCCAAAAGTATGTAAAAGTTGTATAATATTGGCATGAAACAATAAAAATTTATAGATACGACGGAGACGTATCAGCATCCCCAAGCTTAATTCATGCGCGTCCTCGAGTAGGTAAATGATAAAAAAGATAATTTTTTGATGTGGAATGCTACCTAGCATAATCTTGATCATATATCTAATCATGGCATGAATATTAAGACACAAGTGATTCAAAGCAATAGTCTATTTTTTACATGAAGACTTTAATACTCAAGCATACCAACAAGCAACCATGTCTTTCAAAATATCAACACTAAAGAAAGTTATCCCTAGCCCATCATGCTCAATCATAGATCCATGCATGAAACACACTCGAATATTAGCTACACCCAATGCACAAGTATGATCATAGTGCCCCTAGTTGGTGCTTTATAAGAGAAGATGGAGACTGACATAAAAGTAAAAATTTCATAAAGTAAATAGATAGGCCCTTCGCAGAGGGAAGTAGGGATTTGTAGAGGTGCCAGAGCTCAAATCTTAAATTGAGAGATAAATATTTTTGAGAGGCGTGCTTTTCCTGTTAACGAAAACGACCGAGTAGTTCTCAATACTTTCCATGCTAGATATATCATAGGCGGTACCCAAACAGAAAATAAAGTTTATTCCTTTTTCCACCATTCTTTCACAATCCATGGCTAGCCGTATCCACGGTTACCTTCAATACCAACACTTTCCAAGGAATTTATTATTTCACAACATAAAGTAAATTTCTTTTTCATTTCGGGACTAGGCATCCCTACCGCCGTACTCTCGTGCAATGACAAGTGAATAAACACTCATCTTGAGAATAACACAACTAGCATGGAAAAATATTGGCCACCCCTTGCCGCTTCATGAGCGGTACGAGCACAAAAAAAGGAAATTCATTTTGAAAATAGAGATGGCACATACAAATTTGCTTGGAACAGCATGGAAATACCGCATATAGGTAGGTATGGTGGACTCATATGGCAAAACTGGGTTTAAGGATTTTGGATGCACAAGTAGTATTTCTACTTAGTACAAGTGGAGGCTAGCAAATAGATTGAGAAGCAACCAACCAAGAAACGAAAATTCACATAAACGAGCATTAAGCATAACTAACACCGAATAATGCACCACAAGTAGGATGTAATTTCATTGCATAACTATTGACTTTCATGCTTTCATAGGGAATCACAAACCTTAACACCAATATTTTTACTAAAGCATAGTTACTCACCAACATGAGTCACATATTACTATCATCATGTCTCAAAACTATTACAAGGAATCAAGTTTAATTTGTCCAATCATCTTTATGAAAGTTTTTATTACATCCCTCTTGAATATCTATCACTTTGGGACTAGTTTCATATATTGCCTTTGCTTTGGACAAGCTCAAATAAATTTAAGTGAAGAACATGAGCATAAAAATTTCATCTCTCAAAATAATATAAGTGAAGCAGGAGAGAATTTCTTCAAAATTTACTAACTCTCAAATTAATCTAAGTGAAGCATGAGAATATTTCTTCAAATAACGGTTTTCTATGTGAAGAGAAACAGGCAATCCAAACTTCAAATTATATAAGTGAAGAACATGAAGCATTGTATAAAGCCATACTCAAAAGATATAAGTGAAGTGCAATGAGCATTCTATAAATCAACCATGGACTATCTCATACCAGCATGTGATGTGGCTTGAGATTGCATCGGTGTTTCCCCAAATAGGAAGGGATGATGCAGCACATCGACGGTAAGTATTTCCCTCAGTTATGAAACCAAGGTATCGAACCAGTAGGAGGATCACGCAACACTATGTAAATAGTACCTGCACACAAAGAACAAATACTTGCAACCCGACGCGAAAGAGAGGTTGTCAATCTCTCCACGGTAAAAAAATAGATTAGATTGTAGATTGGATAAATAGATCTCGCAAGAACACAAAATAAAATAGGCAAATAAAAAGTGCAGCAAGGTATTTTTGGGTTTTTGGAATAGTAGATCTGAAAACAAAAGCGGCAAAAAGATAGATCGGAAAGCAATATGTTGGAAAAGTAGACCCGGGGGCCGTAGGTTTCACTAGTGGATTCTCTCATGAGTATAGCACACGGTGGGTGAACAAATTACTGTTGGGAAATTGATAGAAGATCAAATAATCATGACGATATCCAAGGTGATGATCATTATATAGGCATCACGTCCAAGATTAGTAGACCGAAACGATTCTGCATCTACTACTATTACTTCACACATTTACCGCTATCCAGCATGCATCTAGTGTATTAAGGTCATGGAAAAACGGAGTAATGCAATAAGAACGGTGACATGATGTAGACACGATCTATTCATGTAGGAATAGACCCCATCTTGTTATCCTTAATAGCAACGATACATGCATGCCTCGCTGCCCCTTCTGTCACTTGGAGAGGACACCGCGAGATCGAACCCATCACAAAGCACCTCTTCCCATGGCAAGAAAAATCGATCTAGTTGGCCTAACTAAACCAAAGATTCGAAGAAGAAATGCGAGGCTATAAGTAATCATGCATATAAGATATCAAAGAAGACTCAAATAATATTCATGGATAGAAACTGATCATGAACTCAAAATTCATCGGATCCCGACAAACACACCGCAAAAGTTTACATCAAATAGATCTCAAAGAGACCATTGTATTGAGAATCAAAAGAGAGAGAGAGAGGGGAAGCCATCTAGCTACTGCCTACGGACCCGTAGGTCTATGGTGGACTACTCACGCATCATCGGAGAGGCACCAATGAGGATGATAAACCCCTCCGTGATGGTGTTAGATTGGATCTCGCGGTTCTGGAACTTGCGGTGTCGGAGAAACGACACCTATGGGACCGCGAGGATCCCTTTACGATTCGGCAAGGGGAAGGGTTTGTACAGAGAGCAGATCCGATGATCAACACGCGGGAATTTTACCCAAGTTTGGGCCGCCAAGATGCGTAAAACCCTACTCCTGCTTGGTTGTATTAAGTGTGTTCTAGCTCAAGTCCTGGGAGCGCTACAGTACTCAGCAGCTACACATGCAGAATGAGCTTCATAAGATCCGATCCCCCTGTAGCTACGCCTTGGGCCTCCTTTTATACGTTCGAAGGGGTCACCAATAGTGGCGTACAGTGCATACATGAGGTGTAAAAGTAGCTATAGTGCTATCATACCTAACACTGACGGTTTAGGACAAGAACATTTAATGCTCTGTTGAGGTGTCCCTTAGCGTCTTGGGGCTGGAAAAAGGGGTCGTCCCATCAGCACCGCTTAAGCCCATCCACCGCTAGCGCCTGACACGTTACCAGAAGGACAACAGCTAAAAGACAAGCTGGTAACCGCACTAGAGCGATTATAGGGCAGCGAAGGCTTGCCGGGTGCGAGCCTTGTCGGGGCTACGAGCCATCCCGGCAAGATCTTGCCGGGGCTCCAGCCTCCGGTCTTCTGTCTTCTGATTATTGCCTCGTCTTGGACGCCTCCTTGATAGTCTTGTGCTTGTTCCCAGTTGTCCTCCGGCAAGCATCTTGCCGGGAGTCCAACATCGGGTCTTCTCGGTGACCTGCCTGGAGGTCTCCTCCCAGGAAGGCTTGCTTCCCAGAACTTCTATCTTGATCTTGCCGGCGATGCGCAACGATGTGATGTGCCCATGCTGGAGCCTGAGGCTCGACAGCAAGGACCAAAGGTATGTCTCCTGCCGCGGGAGCGTTTGTCTCTACGGCAAGGGCTTGAGGCCCTGCCGGAGCCTATTGCCCCCCGGCAGGCTCGGTGTTATTCCCGGCAAGTAGTCCTTGCCGGAAACCCTTCCGTGCTCTATGAGTGGATGTCTTCTCAGCCATGCCCTTCCCGCCCGGAGGCTGCAACTTGTCGGTGCATGTCCAAGGGTAATGGGCACCCCCTGTTCATTACACCGACAGGAGCCCCCGGGCCTGGGCCGGACAAGCGCGCACAGTGCTGTCCGGGCTAGGCCCAAAAACATGCACCGGCACACGCGCGGCGAGAAGTAACCGTCACTCATGACTTTAACTGCACGCTGATGATGACGCAAGAGAACTTGCAGTTTGCCGGGCCTTGGGCTTGCCGGCAGCGTGGGCAGACAGAGCAGGACGGCAGCAGGAGTCGTGTGCCCGAAAGGGAGCGCCACACCGTGCGATGAAGAGCCAGCCCTCGAGCCTTCCCTACAAAGGGTACAGCGGGTGCGGTGCTCGATTCATACAGTCATCCCTGCTGTCGCCGCCGTCCCGCCGGCCTCCAGCGCGGCGCCCTTGGCTTTCTCGGTTTTGCTGTAATGGCGCATGTAAAGGAATAATTAATCTTAGTCAAGCCAATCTTGATGTAAGCAAGACATATTTCTTTATGCTGAATGAATGTTTGCTCCTTTCTTGATTAATTCCGTCCTTGCATATATCTTATATCCTACGCTTGTTTGGAAACCTTGCCGGTGCGCACGTTTGCCGCTCGCGCTAGATGCGGGTCTTCAGCAGTCTGCTGGAAACGCCGCCACCGGCAAGGCGACTTGCCGAGTCAGAACGCAGCTGCTAAGCCTGCCGAGCGGACTCAAGGCAAAACTAGAGCGCGAGCTCACCACGACAAGGTTCCTTCGCGTGCAGATTAATGTACAAGGACGAAAAATCAATCAAGACGACCCATGCTTGCCGGAAAGCTTTCCGGTGCGCACGCTTCAGTCGGTAGCACTTGGAGGAACGGGTCCTTAGCAGCTTGCCGGGAACGCCGCCTCCCGGAAAGGTTTACCTTCCCGCTGTCTGTGCAGCCACCTAAGTTGTCGAGCGGACTCGAGACAACTAAGGGCGCTATTGGTCCCGGGAAGGCTCCTTCGCATGTAGGTGTAAGGAGCAAGTGAGGACAACAAAAGAAATGCAAAGTTTTGTAACTTAGCTTTTCCTGCTGTTCATCTTGCATAGCAAGGCCGCGCTCGTGGTGATGACCGGCAGCTCTCTAGAAGGCTACTCTCTAGGACGCTGCCAGCCCCCGAGCCCGCCTTCCATGTGTATTCCTGCAACACTAATTGGGCATGTAATGCCGCGACAGCGTTTTAGCACAGCAAGTTAATTAGCTTCTGCTTTATGATTAACTTGTTGTAATTTGAACTTCTGCCGAATGTTCCCTTGCTTGCCGGAACACTTTCCGGTGTGCACGATCCAGTCAGCAGCGCTTTGAGGAACGGGTCCTTAGCGGCTTGCCGGGAACGCCGCCTCCCGAAAAGGTTTACCTTCCCAGCTTTAGTGCAGCTGCTCACATCGCCGAGCCGACTCGAGGCGACTAGGAGCGCAACTAGCCCCGGGGAGGCTCCTCAGCATACGGGTTTACACAGAAATCAAAAATAAAACTCATCGAGCCTTTTCCTTGAACAAATGCATTTTTGTACAATGAATCCTTGCGCTTGCTGGAATACTCCTCGAATGTGCACGTTCTGGTCGATGGCGCTTAGGATCGGGTCCTGTCTAGAAGCCTATCGAGAACACCGCCTCTTCAGGAGCTTAACACTCTAGAAACAAACGCAGCTGCATCTGTGTTGTTGGGCGGACCCAGAACAACCAGGAGTGCAGAGTGTTTCTAGAGCGCTCCTTCGCGCACAGGTTATACAAAACTGCCATCAAGGATAAGGCTACCCAACAAAAAGCAATCAAAACTTTAGGACTTAGCTTTCTGTAAGTAGAGCGAGGTCGCCATGGACGATGAAGCTGATGCGCTGACCGCCAGATCAGGTCCGCACAACCTTCTTCCCCCTACCTGGCGGGCCAAAGATGTTGGAGAAACAACACCTATGGGACCGCGAGGATCCCTTTACGATTCGGCAAGGGGAAGGGTTCGTACAGAGAGCAGATCCGATGATCAACACGCGGGAATTTTACCCAGGTTCGGGCCACAAAGATGCGTAAAACCCTACTCCTGCTTGGTTGTATTAAGTGTGTTCTAGCTCAAGTCCTGGGAGCGCTACAGTACTCAGCAGCTACACATGCAGAATGAGCTTTCGAAGATCCGATCCCCCTATAGCTACGCCTTGGGCCTCCTTTTATACGTTCGAAGGGGTCACCAACAGTGGCGTACAGTGCATACATGAGGTGTAAAAGTAGCTACAGTGCTATCATACCTAACACTGACGGTTTAGGACAAGAACATTTAATGCTCCGTTGAGGTGTCCCTTAGCGTCTTGGGCCTGGAAAAAGGGGCCGTCCCATCAGCACCGCTTAAGCCCATCCACCGCTAGCGCCTGACACGTTACCAGAAGGACAACAGCTAAAAGACAAGCTGGTGACCGCACTGGAGCGATGACAGGGCAGCGAAGGCTTGCCGGGTGCGAGCCTTGTCGGGGCTACGAGCCATCCCGGCAAGATCTTGCCGGGGCTCCAGCCTCCGGTCTTCTGTCTTCTGATTATTGCCTCGTCTTGGATGCCTCCTTGACAGTCTTGTGCTTGTTCCCAGTTGTCCTCCAGCAAGCATCTTGCCGGGAGTCCAACATCGGGTCTTCTCGGTGACCTGCCTGGAGGTCTCCTCCCAGGAAGGCTTGCTTCCCAGAACTTCTATCTTGATCTTGCCGGCGATGCGCAACGATGTGCTGTGCCCATGCTGGAGCCTGAGGCTCGACAGCAAGGACCAAAGGTATGTCTCCTGCCGGGGGAGCGTTTGTCTCTACGGCAAGGGCTTGAGGCCCTGCCGGAGCCTGTTGCCCCCCGGCAGGCTCGGTGTTATTCCCGGCAAGTAGTCCTTGCTGGAAACCTTTCCGTGCTCTATGAGTGGATGTCTTCTCAGCCATGCCCTTCCCGCCCGGAGGCTGCAACTTGCCGGTGCATGTCCAGGGGTAATGGGCACCCCCTGTTCATTACACCGACATGCGGCGGCTGGATGTGTTTTTCGTTGACTCCTCTAGGGTTTCTGGAATATTTGGGAATTTATAGGCATCAGAGGCGGTGGAGGGGACTCTCGAGGTGGCCACAACCCATACGGGCATGCCTGGGGCCCCTGGGGCGCCCTGGTGGGTTGTGGGCGGCCTGGGCTCCCTCTTGGTAACTTCTTTGGCCCACTGGCCTTCTTCTGGTCCAAAAAATCTCCAAAAAGTTTTGTCGTGATTAGACTCCGTTTGGTACTGATATTCTGCGAAGTAAAAAGAAGGAAAAACAGCAACTGGCACTTTGGCACTATGTCAATAGGTTAGTCCCAAAAAATGATATAAAGTTGCTATAAAATGATTGTAAAACATCCAAGATTGATAATATAACAGCATGGAACAAGCAAAAATTATAGAGACGTTCGAGACGTAACAACATCCCAAGCTTAATTCCTACTCGTCCTCGAGTAGGTAAATGATAAAAATAGAATTTTTGATGTGGAATGCTGCCTAACATGTTCATCACATATTCTTTTCTTTTGTAGCATGGACATTTGGACTTTTAGATGGTTCAAAGCAATAGTCTAGTTTTGACATAAAGACTTTAATACTCAAGCATGCCAACAAGCAACCATATCTTTTCAAAATATCAACACTAAAGAAAGTTATCCCTAGCCAATCATGCTCAATCATTGATCCATTCATGAAACACACTCAAATATTAACTACACCCAATGCTCAAGTATGATCATAGTGCACCCTAGTTGGTGCTTTATAAGAGAAGATGGAGACTCAAATAATAAAAATTGCATAAAGTAAATAGATACGCCCTTCGCAGAGGGAAGTAGGGACTTGTAGAGGTGCCAGAACTCAAAGTTTAAATTGAGAGAGAAAAATATTTTGAGTTGCATGCCTTTCCTGTCAACGAAAATGACAAAGTAGTTCACAATACTTTCCATGCTACATATATCATAGGCGGTTTCCAAACATAAAGTAAAGTTCATTCATTTTTCCACCATTCTTTCACAATCCATGGCTGGCCGTATCCACGGTTGCCTTCCATACCAACACTTTCCAAGGAATTTATTATTTGACAACAAAAAGTAAATTTTCTTTTTTTCATTTCGGGACTGGGCATCCCTATTAAGGCCGTACTCTCGTGCAATGACAAGTGAATAAACACTCATCTTGAGAATAACACATCTAGCATGAAAAAAATATTGGACACCCCCTACCGTTTCATGAGCGGTACGAGCACACAAAAAGGAAATTTATTTTGAAAATTAGAGATGGCACATACAAATTTGCTTAGCACAGCATGAAAATACCGCATATAGGTAGGTATGGTGGACTTATAAGGCAAAACTGGGTTTAAGGATTTTGGATGCACAAGTAGTATTTCTACTTAGTACAAGTGGAGGCTAGCAAATATATTGAGAAGCAACCAAACAAGAAACGAAAATTCTCATAAGCGAGCATTGATCATAACTAACACCGAATAATGCACCATAAGTAGGATGAAATTTCATTGCATAACAATTGACTTTCGTACTTGCATAGGTAATCACAAACCTTAACACCAATATTCCTACTAAAGCATGATTACTCACTAACATGACTCACATACTACTATCATCATGTCTCAAAACTATTACAAGGAATCAAGTTTAATTTGTCCAATGATCTTCATGAAAGTTTTAATTATATCCTCCTTGGATATCTATCACTTTGGGACTAGTTTCATATATTGCCATTGCTTTTGACAAGCTCAAACAAATTTAAGTGAAGCACATGGGCATAGAGATTTCATCTCTAAAAATAGTATAAGTGAAGCATGAGAGGATTTCTTCAAAATTTACTAACTGTCAAATTAATCTAAGTGAAGCATGAGAGTATTTCTACAAAAATTTCCAAGCACACCGTGCTCAAAAAGATATAAGTGAAGCACTACAGCAATTCCATAGCTCAAAAAGTTTAAGTGAAGCATATAGAGCAATTCTAACAAACCATAGCATAATTGTGGCTCTCTCAAATAGGTGTGTCCAGCAAGGATACAAGTGACAAACTAAAAAAGCAAAGCAAGCAAAGACTCAAATGATACAAGACGCTCCAAGCAAAACTCATGATATGTGACGAATAAAAATATAGCTCCAAGTAAAATACCGATGGTAAATCTTGGGGGTGCTGTAGCATCCCCCAACTTAGGCTCTTTTCACTCCTTATTCCTTCATCCATCGTGATCTCACCCAAAACTTGAAAACTTAAATTACACAAAACTCAACAAAATCTTCCTGAGATCCGTTAGTATAATAAAGCAAATCACTACATTAAGTACTGTTGCAAACCCATTCATATTTTATTATTGCATTATACCTACTGTATTTTAACTTTAACATGGCTCATACCCTTTAATAGAATCCATAGATTCATCAAAACAAGCAGACAATGCAACGAAAACAGAATCTGTCTTAAACAGAATAGTCTGTAGTAATCTGTACTCTAACCATACTTCTGTAACTCTAAAATTTCTGAAAAATTAGGAAAACATAAATAATTTGTATAGCAACACTGTGTTGAAAGTTCAGCTCAATATCACATTCCAGTAAAAAATTAAAATTCGAACACTGGACGCAAAGTTTCTGTTTCAGATTCAGCATTGTTTCTACTCATCTTATGAATCATCCTAAAGGCTCTACTTGGCACAAATACTAAATAAAACAGAAAAACACAATCATAACAGAGGCATAATTGTGTCAACACTCAAAAACAGAAAGTAAAAAGAAAAAATAAATTTATTCATTGGGTTGCCTCCCAACAAGCGCTATCGTTTTACGCCCCTAGCTAGGCATAACGCATAGATTCAAGTATTGTCATCTTTGCTTTTTGCTACTTTTGTGAGGGCTTTCGCAAACCTGGGGGGGCTCTTTATGCTTAAAATTTTCAGGAGAAGAAACCATCTTGAGATCCAAAATATCCAAACACGTATTGCAAAGAGTAATCAAAGTATTCAAGCGATTGAGGTTCCCACTAATATGTTTGAGAGGTTCATTACATTTTTTTAACTCGACCAAGTGCTTATGTAGGTCACCCAATTTGTCTAAAATTTGAATCCCCTCTTGTGTAAAAGAAAGCCCCTTTTTTGATGGAGGAACCCCCAATATCCCTTCCAAAATTTCATAAGCGGTGTTTGCATCAAGCTCAATAAAGTTCCCTTTAGAGGCAAAATCCAAGAGTTGTCTATGATGCAAAGCTAACCCTATGTAAAAAATTTGAAGCAAAATTTTTGCATCTCCTTTTAAGTTGCAAATGCGATAGGATTCCATTAGCCTATACCAGGCATCTTTCAAATTTTCCCCTTGTTTTTGTTCAAAGTATAGAACTTCAAAATCTGGTGACAAAGGGGGAGTAGTAACGCCATTCATAGCAATACGGTTGGCAAACAAGAGATCCGACGAGAAAAAGGCAAACGAAAAAGAGGGCAAATAAAACGACAAATTTGGTGAAGTGGGGGAGAGGAAAACGAGACGCAAATGGCAAATAATGTAATTGCAAGGAGATGAGATTTGTGATTAGGAACCTGGTAGATGATGATGGTGTCTCCTCGACGCCAGAGATTGGCACGTAGAAGAGACCGCTTCCTCCCCGGCAACGGCGCTAGAAATTCCTTTGACGTGGCTTGAGACTGCGTCGGTATTTCCCCAAAGAGGAAGGGATGATGCAGCACAGCGACGGTAAGTATTTCCCTCAGTTATGAAACCAAGGTATCGAACCAGCAGGAGGATCACCAACACTACGTAAACAGCACCTGCACACAAAGAACAAATACTTGCAACCCGACGCGAAAGAGAGGTTGTCAATCTCTCTACGGTAAAAGGATAGATTAGGATATGATAGATTGGATAGATAGATCTCTCAAGAACACAAAATAAAAAGGGAAAATAAAAAGTGCAGCAAGGTATTTTTTTTTGGAATAATAGATCTGAAAACAAAAGCGGCAAAAAGATAGATCGGAAAGCAATATGTTGGAAAAGTTGACCCGGGGCCGTAGGTTTCACTAGTGGCTTCTCTCATGAGTATAGCACACGGTGGGCGAACAAATTACTGTTGGGCAATTGATAGAAGATCAAATAATCATGACGATATCCAAGGCGATGATCATTATATAGGCATCACGTCCAAGATTAGTAGACCGACTCCTGCCTGCATCTACTACTATTACTCCACACATCGACCGCTATCCAGCATGCATCTAGTGTATTAAGTTCATGGGAAAATGGAGTAATGCAATAAGAACAGTGACATGATGTAGACAAGATCTATTCATGTAGGAATAGACCCCATCTTGTTATCCTTAATAGCAACGATACATGTGTGCCTCGCTACCCCTTCTGTCACTGGGATAGGACACCGCAAGATCGAACCCATCACAAAGCACCTCTTCCCATGGCAAGAAAAATCAATCTAGTTGGCCTAACTGAACCAAAGATTCGAAGAAGAAATACGAGGCTATAAGTAATCATGCATATAAGAGATCAAAGAAGACTCAAATAATATTCATGGATAGAAACTGATCATGAACTCAAAATTCATCGGATCCCAACAAACACACCGCAAAAGTTTACATCAAATAGATCTCCAAGAGACAATTGTATTGAGAATCAAGAGAGAGAGAGGAAGTCATCTAGCTACTATCTACGGACCCGTAGGTCTATGGTGGACTACTCACGCATCATCGGAGAGGCACCAATGAGGACGATGAACCCCTCCGTGATGGTGTTAGATTGGATCTCGTGATTCTGGAACTTGCGGCGGCTGGATGTGTTTTTCGTCGACTCCTTTAGGGTTTCTGGAATATTTGGGAACTTATAGGCGTTAGAGGCGGTGGAGAGGGGTCCCGAGGAGGGCACAACCCATCAGGGCGTGCCCTGGGCCCCTGGCGCGCCCTGGTGGGTTGTGGTCTCCTCGACCCTCCCCTCTGGAACTTCTTTGGCCCACTGGATGTCTTCTGGCCCAAAAAAAGTCTCCAAAAAGTTTCGTCGCGATTGGACTCCGTTTGGTACTGATATTCTGCGAAGTAAAAAACAAGCAAAACAGCAACTGGCACTTTGGCACTATGTCAATAGGTTAGTCCCAAAAAATGATATAAAGTGGCTATAAAATGATTGTAAAACATCCAAGAATGATAATATAACAACATGGAACAAGCAAAAATTATAGATACGTTGGAGATGTTTCAGTAGGTATGGTGGACTCATAAGGCAAAACTAGGTTTAAGGATTTTGGATGCACAAGTAGTATTTCTACTTAGTACAAGTGGAGGCTAGCAAATAGATTGAAAAGCAACCAACCAAGAAACGAAAATTCACATAAATGGGCATTGAGCATAACTAACACCAAATAATGCACCATAAGTAGGATGTAATTTCATTGCATAACTATTGACTTTCGTGCTTGCATAGGGAATCACAAACCTTAACACCAATATTCTTACTAAAACACAATTACTCACCAACATGACTCACATATCGCTATCATCATGTCTCAAAACTATTGCAAGGAATCAAGTTTAATTTGTCCAATGATCTTCATGAAAAAATTTATTATATTCCTCTTGACTATCTATCACTTTGGGACTAGTTTCATATATTGCCATTGCTTTTGACAAGCTCAAATAAATTTAAGTGAAGAACATGAGCATAAAAGTTTCATCTCTCAAAATAATATAAGTGAAGCATGAGAGTGTTTATTCAAAATTTACTAACTCTAAAATTTATCTAAGTGAAGCATGAGAGTGTTTCTTCAAAATTTCAAAGCACACCGTGCTCAAAAAGATATAAGTGAAGCACTAGAGCAATTCCATAGCTCAAAAAAATTTAAGTGGAGCATAAAGAGCAATTCTAACAAATCATAACATAATTTTGGCTCTCTCAAATAGGTGTGTCCAGCAAGGATACTTGTGACAAACTAAAAAGCAAATCAAGCAAAGACTGGAATAATACAAGACGCTCCAAGCAAAACTCGTGATATGTGACGAATAAAAATATAGCTCCAAGTAAAATACCGATGGTCGTTAGAAGAAAGAGGGGATGCCACTCGGCGGCATCCCCAAGCTTAGTTGCTTCTTTCCCCTTGGATATTATCTTGAGGGTTCTGTGGCATCCCCAATCATAGGCTCTTTTCACTCCTTATTCCTTCATCCATCGTGATCTCATTCAAAACTTGAAAACTTCAATCACACAAAACTCAACAAAACCTTCGTGAGATCCGTTAGTATAATAAAGCAAATCACCATTTTAAGTACTATTGAAAACTCATTAAAATTTGATTATTGCATTATACCTACTGTATTTTAACTTTACCATGGCTTATACCCTTCAATACAAACCATAGATTCATCAAAACAAGCACACAATGCAATGAAAACAGAATCTGTCTTAAACAGAACAGTCTGTAGTAATCTATACTCTAACCATACTTATGTAACTAATTCTTACAAATTAGGAAAACGTAACTAATTTATATATCAATACTGTGTTAAAATTTCAGCTCATTATCACGCTCCAGTAAAAAATGAAAATTAACGCACTGGAGTCAAAGTTTCTGTTTCAGATTCAGCATTGTTTCTACTCATCTTATGGATCATCCTAAAGGCTTTACTTGGCACAAACACTAAATAAAACATAAAAAACACAATCATAACAGAGGCATAATTGTTGCAACACTCAAAAACTGAAAGAAAAAGATGAAAATAAATTTATTCATTGGGTTGCCTCCCAACAAGCGCTATCGTTTTACGCCCCTAGCTAGGCATAATGCATAGATTCAAGTATTGTCATCTTTGGTTTTTGCTCCATAGGATGCTCTCATGATTGATTCATATGGTGGCTTAATTCTTTTTCTAGGGAAGTGTTCCATACCTTTTCTTAGTGGAAACTGAAATTTAATATTGCCTTCTTTCATATCAATCACGGCACCTATAGTGCGTAAAAATGGTCTACCAAGTATAATGGGACAAGACGGATTGCAATCAATATCAAGAACAATAAAATCTATGGGCACATAGTTCCTATTTGCAATAATAAGAACATCATTAATTCTTCCCAAAGGCTTTTTAATAGTAGAATCCGCCAAGTGCAAATTAAAAGAACATTCTTCAATATTGGTAAGACCAAGCACATCACATAGAGATTTCGGAATCGTGGAAACACTAGCACCCAAATCGCATAAAGCAAAGCACTCATAATTTTTAATCTTGACTTTAATGGTAGGTTACCACTCATTATGTAATTTTCTAGGAATTGAAATCTCTAACTCCAACTTTTCTTCAAAAGATTTCATCATGGCATCAACAATATGTTTAGTAAAAGCTTGATTTTGTTCATAAGCATGGGGTGAATTTAACATGGATTGTAGCAAAGAAATACATTCAATCAAGGAGCAACTATCATAATTAAAATCTTTGCAATCCAAAATAGTGGGCATATGACTAGTTAAAGTTTTGACCGCACATCCAAAATATTGTGTAAAAATTTCAGAAACTTTTGACGTTCCAGTAAAAAATGTAAATTCACACACTACAGCCAAAGTTTCTGTTTGTACACCGCACATACCAACAAGAAATCTAATCATCCTAAAGGTAAATCTTGGCACATTATTTTTATAATACAATGGATTTGTACAAGGGGATAATTATTTTTGTTGAAAAGTTTTTGTGATTCAAGATTCACAAAGTTTCCATGGGCATGAACAAAGTTCCAAGAATTCCCCCACTTTCACGATGTTCGTATCTCTCACTTTCACTTTTCTTTTTGTGAAGTTTTAGGTTCCCCTCTATATTTATTTTGTTCTTAAAATTTATAAAAGCACTCAACAGAATAAAATGACTCTCTAAAACTTCCGGGTTGTCTCCCTGGCAGCGCTTTCTTTAAAGCCATTAAGCTAGGCATAAAGTGCTCAAGTAATGGATCCACCCAGATCCCAAGGTATATCAAAGCCAAATTTAATTAAAAATGATTTGTAATTTAGTAGTGATCACAAAGCAACATATATCATGCAATGACAAAGTCTAACTCTCTTCCTATGCATCGGCATGTCATAAAAGAACAAATCATGCACATCAAGTAAAGGCCAATGCATAGTATAAACAGTTTCTTGCAATTTTATCGTATTGGAAACATAAAGGGGTGGAGATGTAGTTCCTCTCTCATAATAATTGCAAGTAGGAGCAGCAAGCACATGCATATTATATTCATCAAAATCATCATGTGTAGTAGCAAAACGCAACCCATCAATATAATCCTTAATAAGAGCAAACTTCTCCGATATAGTGTAGTTGGGAGAATTCAAAAAGATAATAGGACTATCATGGGTGGGTGCAATAGCAACAATTTCATTCCTAACATAAGGAACTATAGCAAGTTCATCTCCATAAGCATAATTCATATTGGCATCTTGGCCACAGGCATAGCAAGCATCAAGTTCATCAAAAAGGGATATTTCAAAAGAATCCACGAGATCATAGCAATTATCATAGCATTCATCCTTCGGTAAGCACGAAGGGAAATTAAATAATGCATGCGTTGAAGAGTTACTCTCATTAGAAGGTGGGCACGGGTAGCTAATCCGCTCTTCCTCCTTTTGTTCTTCGCTCTCCTCCTCATCTTTTTCATCTAATGAGCTCACAATTTCAGCAACTTCCTCTTCCATAGATTCCTGCAAAATATTAATCTCTTCTTGGATAGCAGAGGAGTCATCAATATATTCTTTAACATAAGCATTGGAAGCAAAGTTTTCATAGCAGTATTTAAGTATGGCAAAATTTTCAGATTTGTAAAGAGTAGCATCATACTTTTCAATCAACGAAGCAATTTTATAGGCACCCTTAAAAGCAACAAATTCTTCAATTTGTTCAATATCATATTAATTATAAACACCCTTGGCATAAGAAGATACGATTCCATTATCCTTAAACTCACATTGGAAGAAAAGGTGTTTCTTAGGGTCTTCGGAACAACAAGTAAAATCATGTATTTTGCATAAATTCAAAGCATAGCAATACAAACTATTAATATGATGCCACAAAAGTTTCCCTTTTTGAGATAAGCGGTGTCGCACAAAATAAGCATGCTCATTTAATGATTTTCCCTCAACTAAGCTAGTTGGGTTTTCAGCGCGAGCACAAATGGATCGAAGATGATCCAAATAGAAAGTTTCAGTAGTATGATAGATTTTGGGTGGTTCTTCAACCATTGGTTTAGCAGGTACCACTATTTTTTTTGGTATTTTACGTTTCCTACACATAACTAAAGATAGAAAACAAGAGCACAAAATAAAAACTACTTAGTGATAAAGCAAACAAGCACACACGAGAATATTCACCCCACGCTATTGCTCCCCGGCAACGGCTCCAGAAAAAGGCCTTGATAACTGTGACACCCTGGTTTCGTGCTACAGTGATCATTGTAATTAAGCACAGTGATGACCATGATCAGTGCCTAATCATTTTGCTAAACAAGATATGATCCAGTTAAAATTCATATCTCAATTTAAATTTCACTTCAAAAGCCAATTGAATTTTATGGTAATAAAATAGTTCTCCAAACAGCATCAGGAAAATGTTGCACACTTGTGGAATAATCCAAAATAAATGTTGTTAAGGAAAACAACATCACCCTCACACTGGTGTGGACCCCACCATCAAAACAGAGCCATTTTTGCATTTAAAATGCCCTTTAAATTGCATGGTTAATTCCAACAGTACCCAAAAATGCTCAAACTTGGTGTGGCCATTCAAAATAATGCATGTTATTTTGTGGACCATGTTACACATTTTTGCTAAAGCAAATATTAGCTAAAAGGAATTAAAACAGAAACAAAGAGATGAAAACAGAAAAAAAAGAAAAATAAAAAGGTAAAGGGGCACTGTGCACATGGGCCATAAGGCGCCACAGTACGGCCCAGCCCACTCCCGCACCCCCGTCCCCTACCTCGCGGCGACAGGAGAAGGCCGGCGCGCCATGGCGATCGAACGCGGGCGTGCGGCCTTCGAGCGTCCCCAGCTCCCTCTGGGGATAAGGACGAGCTCCCCAGCTCCCCCTCTACCTCTCCCGCAAACCCTAGCCCTCGCCCGTTCACTCCCTCGCTCTCCCCACTCTCCACCGAGCGCCACGGCCGACGTGCCGCTGTCACCGTCGCGGCCACCGGCGCCCTTGTGCCCCTCCGCCGAGTCCAGACGCTCCGCCGGCGCCTACCTCTTCCTCCTCGACCCCGCAAACGAGCCGCAGGCCGCTGCAACGCCCGGAGCCAGCCGTTCCCCACCTCGAATCACCGGAGCTCGCCGGCGTCGATCCCCTGCACGGCAGCTCCTAAACCTCTCACGGGCCAACTTGCGCCGCTCGGTGAGCCTCCCCTCTCTTCCCTGACCCCCGTTGACTGCTCGCGCGTGCGCTGGATCGGCAGAACCGCTCGTGCCCGAATGCTCTACCGTCCGCCTCGCCGCCGGCGTAGCCATGATGACCTTTGGGTCCCGTGCGCGCCACCGTCACACTCGCTGCGTCGCGTAGAGACCGTCTGGCCGTTTAGTTGCTCGCTTGCGCGATGAAACGCCGAATCCCCACTCGCCCGACTCCGGCCGTCCGCCGACGAGCTCGCCGCGCTCGCCTCCGGCCACCCCAGCCCGCGTGCCTACCACCGTTGGACGCGGCACTCCGCGGCCGTTCGGACGGCACCGACCGCGCCCGTTTTGGCCCACCGCAGCGAAATCCCGACGCTGGCCGCAGCTCGCCGCCGCGTTTCAAGCTCGCCGGAGTTGCTCCGGCGACGGTTGTCGGCCGCCGCTGAGCTGGCTCCACCGGAGCCACTGTCAGTGACCCTGGCCAGGGGCCCCAGGGCCCCAGTTTGACCAGTTGACCAAGTCAACTAGCTGACTGGGCAGGGCCAGCCACTGACATGTGGGGCTCGACCCCCACTAGGTCTATGACATGTGGGCCCAGGTGTTTAGCACTAATTAACCCGGTTAGATTAGTAAAAATGATTAAGTTAAGCTAATGTGACACTGACATGTGGGACCCCACCCTGATAATTAGCCTAATTAGTTTAAATTAAACCCTGGTTAACCCTGAGTCAATGATAGCTGGGGCCCACTGGTCAGGTTTGACCAGTCAGCCCCACTATTGACTGCTGATGCAGTGATGATGTCATGCTGATGTCATAAAGCATTTTCGAATTAATATTAATTCTGTAATTTTAGAAATTGTATAAAACTTTGAAAAATCATAGAAAATAATCCGTAACTCGGATGAAAATAATTTATACATGAAAGTTGTTCAGAAAAATCCCACGAACCCGAATACGTAGTCCGTTCGTCCGCCACGTGCTCCTAGCATAGCGAACGTGGAACATTTCCCTCGTTTTCATCTGTTCGGTAAAAGCCAGAGACCCGGGAAATATAGTCAGATATTCTTCCGACCCGTCTGCGATGTGTAGTACTGCGTTAGTACATGCCTAGCTTTGCATATTGCCATGTCATGCATCGTGATGCATTTGTCTGCTTTATATTTATTGTTTCTCCCCCCTCTTCTCTCCGGTAGACCCCGAGACTGACGGTGCTGCCGGGTACGACTACACCGTTGACGATCAGCCTTTTGCAGCAGAGCAGCAAGGCAAGCAACCCCCCTTGAGCATTCCGATATCGCCCATTTCTTTCCCTCTCAGTCTTGCATTAGATTTTGCTACTATATTAGTTAGCTCCTATTCTGATGCATAGCCTGTTTTTGATAAACTGTTACTATACCTGCAATCATATCAACTGCTTAGTATAGGTTGATCAATGAATCCCCAGTGACCCCCCTTAGTCCCAGTTGCCCCTGCTTCTTCATCGACGACTCGACGACTCGAAGACCCGAAGACTCGGTCAACCGACCGACGAGCCCGGCCCCTCACGTCACCGCACACCCCTTAAGTATGGCACTGCAGAGCTACTACCGAGTGCCGACGGTGATACCTCACTTAGCACTCCCGGTGTTAATTCTATAGCGTAGCTAATCGGTCGTGGGTATCGAGGGTGATTCCTCCTTCCCATTTATCGATAGCGACTCTTGCCATACACATACCTCGAGTGGGATCCATCGAGGGTGATTCCTCGGATATTCACTTGGTGTATAAACACACAGTTACTTCAACTTGACTTTGTTTACATGTGAAAGACGGGACTGGAGGGACAGGCGGTACCACCCTGGTTGAGGTGGACCTGAGTTCCCGACAGTCTTGAGACGGGTCGGCCCCAAGAGTACCCGTGTGTGAGATGTGGTGGGATACGCCGGTAAGGCATCCAAAGGATTATGTTGAGGCGTGGACGGGCAGGAGAGGCCCTTGCCACACATCCTCGAGACGGGGCGACGGACCGCACTTCATGGGTCGCGCTTGCCCCGCATTAATAAAATGCTAATGGGTTGGGTATTTGATCTGAGTTGGGTCGTTGGCCTTTTTACGCTCCAAACCATCGCGTGGGAGAAGTTATGGGTACCCAGCGTCGTTGTATCAGCCGAAGCTCTTCGGACGTCAGCAATGGAGCGGCGCGCGCCGGATTGGACTGGACGGTGCAGCTCTTGGACTGGAGTGTACTAGGTCTGCTTCCGGCCGCCCACGCATCGTGCAGGAGCGCAGAGGGCAAGTGGGCCCACGACCCCTTTGTGCTTAGGATTTAGACCGGCGGGCTGGCCTCTTCGTTGAGCCTAGGTGGGGCGACGACGTCCTGCTATCCCGAGGCCGGGCATAACCCAGGAAAGTGTGTCCGGTCGGAGGTGATCAGGCGTGTTGGAGATGCGGTGCACCCCTGCAGGGATGGATAATCTATTCGAATAGCCGTGTCCACGGTAACAGGACGACTTGGAGTTGTGCCTTGACCTTATACAACTATAATTGTGATTTAAAATTGAAATGAATGTGGCTCCGAGATTGCTTCCTCGTAGGGATTCGGGGAAGAATCTCTGGGCGTGGTTACTTAATAAAATTGCTACAATAATATGACTATATATGAGATACCAGTCTACTCTCTTCTAATGCTGCAAGATGCTGAAGATGCTAGTCTTCGATAGGACTAGGCCTTCCCCCTATTCTTGCTTTCTGCAGTCCGTCCAGATATAACCCCTCCCCTTGATACTGATGCATACTTAGCATAGTTCCGATGTCAGTCTTGCGAGTACTTTGGATGAGTACTCACCGCTGCTTTGCTTTCTCTTTCCCCCTCGATACGATTCTGCGTTCAGACGACGGAGCCCAGGAGATGGAGTACGCCGGGGACGACTACTACACCACCGCTGGAGCCTACTACTACGTGGAGAGTGCCGACGCTCAGGAGTAGTTAGGAGGTTCCCAGGCAGGAGGCCTCGCCTCTTTCGATCCGCTGCTTATGTTTGTGCTAGCCTTCTTAAGGCAAAACTTGTTTAACTTATGTCTGTACTCAGATATTATTTGCTTCCGCTGACTCGTGCTTGTCGAGCTTTGTATTCGAGCCCTCGAGGCCCCTGGCTTGTAATATGAAGCTGTATGAATTTAATTTGTGTCTAGTGTTGTGTTGTGATATCAATCAGTGAGTCCCTAATCTTGGTCGTATGCATTGCGTGATTGTTTAGCGTACGGTCGAGATCGGGGGCGTCACAATAACCCACAAGTGTAGGGGATCGTTTGTAGCCTTTTTCGATAAATAAGAGTGTCGAACCCAATGAGGAGTTAAAGGTAGAACAAATATTCCCTCAAGTTCTATCGACCACCGATACAACTCTACGCACACTTTAACGTTTGCTTTACCTAGAACAAGTATGAAACTATTTTGTAGGTGATAGGATAGTTTGCACGAATAAAACTAGAAGTACTTTGCGGGAATAAAACTACGAGTAAATTGCAAGATAATAAAAGTTAGTTGTTTAGTAGAAAGCTTTTGTCAAACAAGAAGGTTATTTGTCCCCAGGCAATTGATAATTAGAACGGTAATCATTATTGCAATTTTATATGAGGAAGAGGCATGAGCTAACATACTTTCCGTACTTGGATCATATGCACTTATGATTGGAACTCTAGCAAGCATCCGCAACTACCAAAGATCATTAAGGTAAAACCCAACCATAGCATTAAGTATCAAGTCCTCTTTACTCCCATACGCAACAACCCACCTACTCGGGTTTGTGCTTCTGTCACTCACGCCACCCACCATAAGAAAATCATGAACATATTGCAACACCCTACAGTGGGGATCCCTCACGTTTGCACGACATGAAGGGCACCATAGTACAGCACCAAAATAAAACATACAACTCATACCAACCACGATCATCAGTTAGCCCATAGGACAAAATGGATCTACTCAAACATCATAGGATAGCCACATATCATTGGGAAATAATATATGGAGTTGAGCACCATGTTTAAGTACAGATTACAGCGGGGATGAGAGGTGTTACACCACTGCATAGAGGGGGGGGAGTTGGTGTTGACGGCGACGAAGTTGTTGGTGTAGATCGCCATCACGATGATTGCCTCGGCGGCGTTCCGGCGCCACCGGGAGAGAGAGGGGGAGAGAGCCCCCCCTCCTTCTTCTTCTTCCTTGGACTCCCCCCTAGATGGGAGGAGAGTTCCCCCTCTGGTCCATGGCCTCCATGGCGGCGGAGGGGCAGGAGCCCCTCCGAGATTGGATCTCCCTCTCTGTTCTCTTCTGTTTTTGCATTCCTTTTTTCTGGCCGAAAACCATTTCTTATATTCCCAGAGATCCGTAACTCTGATTGCGCTGAGATTTTAACACGATTTTTTTTCGGATATAAGCTTCCTTGCGCCCGAAGTAGAGCTCCAACCGACTTTCGAGGAGGCCACAATACACCACCACGCGCCTGGGCCCTGGGGCGCGCCCTGGTGTCTCGTGGTGGTTGTGGGCCTCCTTTTGTGTTGATTGCAACTCCCAAAAATCACAAATATTCCAAAATAATTCTCCGTAAATTTTTATCGCGTTTGGACATTCTTTGATATGGATATTCTACGGAAAAAAAACATGCAACAAACACGAACTGGCACTGGGCACTGGATCAATAGGTTAGTCCAATAAATCATATAAATTATTGCCAAAAGTATGTAAAGTTGTATAATATTTGCATGAAACAATAAAAAATCATAGATACGACGAAGACGTATCAGAGCGCAGTATTGCAGGAGCGGTACTTCCGCTCAAAACTAGCGATCTACTTCCGCTGTCAATACCAGAGAGCAGAATGTAAGCGGAAGTGGCAGCAGCACTGAACCGCAGTAGTACCGCTGGAGCGGTACTATCGCTGGTCAGCGCGGTACTACCGCTTATCAGACTCTAGACAATTTAAAGCAAGGAAGGATAGAAGCTCCAGATGCCGGGAAGAAAGGCGGGGTGCAAAGTGACTGTGTACGTGAAGATTCCACCCAAACCTTTCCGAGCGGACCCCCTCTTGATAGTACGGATTTCCTACAACCCAAGTCCACCAACACTAAATCGTCAAAAAATAATCATCTTCTCTTTAAACACCGAGGGGAAATAAACCGTCTCGTGCCACCTGATAATCTCTGAAACCTAAATGCACACGGTTATTCCGCAAAGGGCATTGTCATCAATCACCAAAACCACTTAGGGAAAATTATGTTCTAACACTGTTGTACTTATCATGACTTTCCACGTACTTACACAGGACAGCAATGGGAGTGGCCGACGTTTTCCATCGAGGTTAGTTTCATCCATCGGCTTGTACTCCCTCTGTTCCATAATGTAGTGCTTATAGATTTTTTGAACAGTCAAACTTTGCAAACTGTGATCAAATTTATAGAGAATACTATTTGTATCTACCACACCAAATTTATAGAGAATACTATTTATATCTACGCTAAAATACATTTTGGAATTTTAGATGTATATGTTTTGGTCAAAGCTAGTAAATGTTGATTTCACAAAATATTTATACGCAACACATTGTGTAACTAGGGGATATATTACCATTCTGCAATTGTATTTTAGCTTCTAGTATTGACTTGTTGCTTGTAGGTATATATGTCCTTGGTAAAGATCCACGCTTGGACCCTTTTTGCGCGTGGGACAATGAAAATTCATGAACCAACATCAAGTGAGGAAACTGATAAGGGTTGTTAGGGAAAAGACAAACTATTAATATATTTGTTTACGCTCTATCCAACACAACAATGAGCTGTAGGATGGTAACTACGAACTTTGTAGCCTTCTACTAGTACTGCCCATAATGAGTTGTCACACAACAATATCCGAATCTTTTTATTTTGTGGTGGTTCCCAAAGCAGTTTACTCAAGAATATCTCGCAAAGTACATGACTGGTGGACATGCAATGAAGGTTAAACTATTTCATCGAGACTACAATGAGTATCGAGAAGTCAAAATAAAGATAGTGAAGGATGGGCAGGCAGTCATCACTAGGGGTTGGCCTAGAGTCGTGCGTGCGTTAGGTACAGAGGAGGGCACAACATGGGCATTTCGCTTCACCTTCTCCAGCAACCAGCATGTCTTTCGGCTCTCTCTTTACCGTCTTTAATACAACTCTGGTTCCATCATTCTTTATTTGGTGCTTGTGTAGTTTTCTTTTATTTTTTAGAATATGTGCTTATATAGTTCTTGAGTATATGAACATGTGAATCGAATTATGCATTCGTTCTTAAACCTATATTTTTAATCGTGATTCGATATGAAATAATTGATTTCCTATTTTCAAATTCAAATTATGTGAATTTTAAACGCACGTATTACATAAGGGATAAATTATGCTCTACGGGCCATTACATTGCACACAGTTTGAAAAAGCAAAACGTGTGCGATCAACGTCAAGATTAGACGCGTTTCTCCACTCACGACGTGTGCGATGAATCTCTGCTGCACACAGGATCACCCAAGAAATAACGTGTGAGATTAAGAACACCAGCGCACATAGTTACTTCTTACGAAGTTTTTGTGATAGTCTCCTTATCACACACGATTTGATATCGTCAATTGTTTATGATGTCGTGCCCATCGTAAACGTTGGTCATAGAAGAACGCGTGTGATAGGTCTTCATCCGACACGGGTAGTACAAATGAAATGTTTGGGACATTATATATACCACAAACGTTTATCAATAGCCCAACGTGTGGGATAGATTCAACTTTCGCATACGGTTTTATAAGGATAATTGTATGCACTCTTATATCCTATCACAGACAGTCTCGTAGAACGAAAAGTGTGTGATAGTCCCTTATCATACACACTTTACAATCATAAACCGTTTGTGATGCGGCGCACATCATAAACGGTACACCCCAAAATAGCGCATGCGATGGTAATGCGATCCCACACAAGTAGCAAGGATGCCCCGTATGGAAAATATGACATATCTCAAATGATTGATCGAAAACTCTCGTTTCTGATAGATGTGCACATCGCATACGCTTGTTTATGCCAAATGTTTGTGTTCTTGTTCCATATCGCTGACGATTATTCCGTATCTTGTGGGATGGACCCCTCTATCGCACACATATGCAAGGCGACGGTTTAAAATTACGTCGTGGAAAGGGGTTAAAAACGTTTATATAGCACATCGCCGCACCAGTGAATCATATCCCACCTACCACGCAAACGGAGAAGTTCTTGTCGAATCTCCTCTGAGTTCCTTTCCGGGCACTTCTCCGGGAGACCGGGTAGGGAAAAACACTTACCCAACTCCATCAGGTGCCTATCACTACTAAGTAATTCTTTAAAACACACATTATGCCTCTTCATTCTTCCGCATTGCACAAGAGCAAATTACACATCAGTGGGGTAAAACCGTTGGACATGATTTGAAATATGGCTAAGAAAATATGCACAAGACAACAGGCAAGGGGGTGGTTTTATAGAATGACGGTAAGGGGTGACGGGAAAGACTGGCGGGAAAGAAGATGGCGGGAAAGAATGGCAGGAAAGAAGATGGCGGGAAATACTGATGGGAAAGACTGGCAGGAAAGAATGGAGGGAAAGGATTGGCGGGAGTAGATGGAGGGAAAGGGTGGCGGGAAATACTGATGGGAAAGACTGGTGGGAAAGAATGGAGGGAAAGGATTGGCGGGAGTAGATGGAGGGAAAGGGTGGCGGGAAATACTGATGGGAAAGACTGGCGGGAAAGAATGGAGGGAAAGGATTGGCGGGAGTAGATGGAGGGAAAGGGTGGCGGGATAAAATTACACTTGAAAATGTGGTTTACGCATGGTTCATGTAGTTGTCGAGTTCACCAAAGCCGACATGAACTAATTGGTCACGATGAAACCAATTAGTATTAATTGATAATAAAGCTAAAACCGACAGAAGACTGCGCTTGGAGCCGAGTGACTAGTCGGCTTCGCCAAGACCGATGGGGTCCAATCGGCTTGGACTAAGCCGAGGCTGTGCTACTTTAAAAAAAATCAGATTCGTGTATTATTTCTCAAAAAAATGAAAAAAATATGTATTATTTAAAAAGAAATAGCCATCTCCTTTCCTCTAGTTGCTCTGCTTCCCTGTCTTCGACTGAGGGTGTGTGAATGTGGCTGCCTTGCTGGAGGACCTGGAACACCCACGCACTACGCCTGACTTGGGAGTTTCTGAATCAGAAGACATGGCATGATCTTCAGAGTCAGATGAGATCATGAGAAGGCAGAACCTTCATAGTCAGACAAGTCTAGTTTAATCTTACGAGCCATCTGCAGATGGATACAACATGATGCAAGGTCAACAATCCAGTACTACAAAACATTGACACGTTTTCTCAATTGCACTGACAGCCTAGC
Organism: Elymus sibiricus; assembly: GCA_039707655.1. NCBI lineage: Eukaryota > Viridiplantae > Streptophyta > Magnoliopsida > Poales > Poaceae > Elymus > Elymus sibiricus. Next base: position 73,973,797 of record CM077665.1, read on the forward strand.
AGTAACTGAAATTGTGGCCTGCATTGGTGATATACACTGCTGACTAGAGCAAGAACATGCAATTAGCGAGGTTGATACACGGGGATTAAATATTGTCCAACACAAACATAGGCATTGCATGAAGAGTTTGTGCATTATAATGCATCACACGACAATGTAACTAGGTAATTTAGATTGTCTCAATGATTATGGGAGAGACTGCAACTACGAACAGCGCGATTCAGAGTGTCTCACCGAACCAGATAACTTGTATTACATGACATTTGGATTCAGAACTAACAAAAGATTGATGAACAGGCCGACTGAAAGTCATCCAGAAGAACTGAGTGGTGAATGCATGTATTTGCAAGTACGACTCCTGTCACCAATACGTGAGTGTGCTTAACCAGGTGCAACACGATCCTCAAATTGTTGTGTCACCGGAAAATATACGCGCCTGGCCGAAAGATCGTGTCGACCAATTCGTTAGACACAACCAAGGCCCTGTTTGGATTAGCGTGTTTTTTCTAATTATAATTACATCTATAAAACATACACGCCTCAGTCCGTCGGTTCCGTTTCCGACCAGAAATGGCTCGTGACCGGTATAATACACCTGTAAATTTTACACCTATATATTGCAATACATCGAATCCAGGCGTGACCTAACGGGTTGGCACATTACACTCGGCAAAAGTCGACATACCGTTTGTCGTTGATCATGCGAACGTTGTGGCGGCTATTGGAACTCGTGTTCGGCGGGTGCCACGTCGGCGGTTGTAGTGACGACCGTTGAACTTTGACAACCAAAGACGGCAACCGGTTTCGCCTATGTACATATTCGTGACACGTCTAGCGGATAGTCATTTATGCAGAGGGCGGACGAGCAAATAAGTTTTTCATGGGGCTATGTACTCCCTTCGATCATTTCTAGTCTACATATAAAATTTGTTTGAAGTCAAACGCGATAAAGCATGACCAGAGTGAGTATGTGCTTAAGTCTATAATAAGAGCATCTACAGCCGGACCCCCTATATGCTCCTCAAACGCCCGGAACGTCTTTCCGGTCACTGACCGGTCACAAAAATGCGACCCAACCGGACCCCTCATATCCATCTCAAACGCCCGGACTGACCGGCACCCCTCATATCCATCTCAAATATGGGGACGATATGAGGGTTCTCGGACGCGTCCGGACACGCCCGGTCAGTGCGCCACGTAGGACGCGACCCCACTCCGGACCACCTTTTCTCTTTTCTTATTCATTATTTTTTTTCTCTCTCTTCTTCTCCACCAATCACGTGCAAGTGACCGGACATATAAGAAGAAAAATGAGAAATGTGGCTGCGCGGACCAAATTATAGGGGCTCAAAACGGACACGCCCGGTCACTGGCCGGGCGCGTCCGCGGACGTTTAAGGGGTCAGATTTGCTAGGTCCGGCTGTAGATGCTCTAATACGGCTACGCGAATAAATACCAGAGAATGGAAGCGCCGCTGGGAAGGGACCCCACGTGATCTGGGAGGATAAAATCGATTTTGGCATTGGAATGATACAAAAACAAAAACACCAAGTTGGAAACCTCTATCAATGTTAGTGAGGCACATAATAACTGAGATCCCTTTACTTTGATTCGTTGTATGGTGTACTTAAGTTTTGTGCCTAAAGAAAATATTGGAGGACGTGTGTTTGTGCGCGCGCGCGTGTAGATAAAAAATGTAGGATACGAACATAAAAAATGTCCTTTTACTCTTCTATATTATTTTATGTTGAACTGTTGAAGCAGCTATGTAGTATCCATGTTACTGAAAATGAGCTGAGATAATGCAAATTGCTTTTTTTTGCCGCATGTTATCTTTCTTAGGTTTATGGGCTTATGGTTTGTGCACAAGGATATGGATTCCAAAGAGTTATGCTACACGTGTGCTTTGTCTGGGTTGTAGAGTTGTGGCTTAAACAATCATGGTTAAGTTATACATGAAGCTCTCAATTTCGCAACATTTGCATCCGCCATACTGAAAAGTTAACCCTGCAAATATGACATTGTCTTCGGAAGTTTATGTATTCGTTTGAGTCAATTAGATGTAACATGCAAAGAGGAATCAGTAATTAATTACCTCTCATATGCTGGGTTAAATTAACGTCTTTGATCTCCACGGCATGGTTATTGTATTTGTTATGTTACGATGGATTGTCTCGGCATGCTTTTGTACTAAAGCCTTTTATAGTTGCCTGGACCAGCTGCTTTGTACTAAATATGTATAGCTTGTTTTTGGACTAAAGACTTATAGTTGCCTGGACCAACTGCTATGTACTAAATATGTATAACTTCCTTTTGGACTGAAGACTTCTGTTGTTTCCTGAACCAATTGTTATGCACTGAATGTGTATGTATCGACACAATGCTTCTGATATAAAATTGATATATTAGATTGATAAACACAACTACACTATGTTATTTTTTATATTTGCAATGCTTCAAAGACTATATTACCGGATTGGATATGATTATGCCCGGCAGCGGTGTGCTGCCGGGTGCGGCAAGCCACACTTCCTACCTAGTTGGAATGATGTTGGGTGCAGAGGAGAGACGACACCCAATGTAAAGTGCAACAAGTTGACTTGGAGACCAGTCCGAAGGAAGGATATGCACGGGGGCCTTCCGCGTGTGTCATTGAGCCCACCGAATATGATGAACCGTTCCGAGGATCCGAGTGTAGCCTTCTTGGCCCATCTCACCCGAAAACCTTCCGCGATCATTTAGATTGTAATGTTCGGACAACGGAAGCCATTCAACACGGTTTTGCGGTCTGGGCGTGTTTTTTTTCGCAAACTGAAAACAAACGTGGCAAGCCCGCTTTCTGACCGTCCTGATCAAAAAACAAACTCTCCCCCTTCCGCGTGCGTTTTCCGCCCGACGCGAGCTGCTCGTATTCATGTTGATGTAGAGCACGTCGCTCCACATTGAAGGGGGCTCAGGACGGACGCGACCTCTCACTGCCTCCGTCATTGAAGCGGCCCGCCGGCCGAGGGCGCCAGCCGCTACACGCCTGGCTGAATACGCCTCCTCGCCGCACTCAAACGCCTTCATTAATCCCGCATAGAAGCCAAGAAATCTACTCCAGCCACACGTCCGTTCTTAAGCGGGCTGGCATTAAACGCAACATCGTCCGAGCTCCTCCCTTCCGCCCTCTATTTAAACGAGGCCAGACGCCGGGCAAGAATCGAACCTCTTCGCCGCGTCGACCTGGTCCAGGAGGAGGAGGCCAACGCCGTCGTGCTGCGCGGCGCCGTTGCGCTGGGCCGTCAGGAGGACGCTACCGGCCGCGCCAAAGCGCTGCCCACCCCACACGCGGGCTCCTCCGCGGTGGTCCTCCGAGGTGGGCACGGGCACGGGCACGGGACGCGCGGCGGCCTTCCGCTGGAGGAGGCTACCGGCGGCATCCAAGGGCAGCCCACACCAGGCCTGCGCTCCTCCACAGGGGCCCTCCGTGGACACGGAACGCGCGGCGGCCTTGCCCGTGACGAGCCTACCGGCGGCATCGAATCGCTGCCCACCAGCCACCTGCGCTCCTCCACGGCCGCCCTCCCCACGCACGGCGTTGCCCTCAACCCGCAAGCGATGATTCCGTGCGGCTCCTCGTCGTCAGCGGGCAACAAAGGAGGTGGGCTGAGCCTGAGCAGCGATGAGATCAAGCAATTCCAGGCCATCCTGCAGAATCTCAAGACGAACGATCCTACGTCCATCCGTTCCATATGCCGCACCGCACTGAAGCTCCATCACGACGGCCAGAATCGAACGGCGCTGGCGATCTCGGAGTACCTCGTCTTCAACAGCAAATGCCCTGAAACTGAAAACACTGTCGCGCTCAACCTCTGTGCCGGTCTGCACCACAGCGAGGGCGCTGAAGCAATGCAGCTAGTGCATCGTGGCGATAAGGAGGCCAGCCGTGAAGCGGCCTTCCACTACTCCATGGCCAGGAAGCATTACCAGGCAGCAGCGCGGCTTGCTCCAAGGTGCATCGTCACGGCTGTGGCTCACGGCAAGGTGCTAGCGGTATTGCAGATGCTTGCGTCAGCACAGCAAGAGTTGCAAAGGGCGAGCTCAATCTTGACAGACAGCGCCGACGACCCAGCCAAACACAACGTCGGCTACGACATTCGGCGCCGGGCAAGTTCAGAGGAGATCCTACACACGACTTCCGCCGCACGCATTGACAAGGCACACGCTGAGGCCGTCAGAGAAGTCCAACGATTTGAGTCAATGATATGTGAGATGTATATCCCTTCCAAGTGTACCGACTCGTTGCTGCAGCTTGAGAGAGGTTACTGCACTTTGGAGCAAGTGTTGGATTTAGCTCAGTCAATGTCCAGTGACTTCAAATATTGCATCAGGACTCACGTTTTCCTCACCCATGTGCAACTGCTATGCTTAGACGACAGTGAAGAAGAGATGGTGACAAGCAGTGGCGGAGCATGAAACAAAACGAAGAACGGGCCAAGGGCGGGCCGAGAGGTTACTCAGTGAGCCATCTTTTGTTATTGGGCTAAATCCAGATCAAATTCTCAAAGGAAGTCAAGAAAAAAGGCCGGGCCATGGCCCTGTTTGGTCCCCAAGAGGATCCGCCACCGGTGACAAGGAAGCTGGGGGAAGTGTTGAACACACTCAACAAGAACACAAGAGACTTGAGAAATTCCCTGTTTATTGCCTTTCTACGTTCAAAGATCCTCCTGATGGCTGGTAATTTGGTCGATGCGTCCACCGAGGTTTGCAGGGCATTGGATGTCCACGCCCCCTCTGATCCGAAAACAGAGGACATACCCGTAGGATTCGTTGAGGGCGTTGATGCATATACTAGGAACAGCTTCATGAGGAGGATGTTGGAAGACGTGCTGACACGCATCAGGGCTTCTGAGGAACCAAATCAACAAAATAATGGTATACACTCTTCTTCTTGTCATACATTGATGCATTTCCTATTACTAGTATTGCACAGCGCACATAGGTAGCCGTCCCTCTATGGGCCTCAGGTGCACTGCCAATCAAATTATAGACAAAGAACATTCAGTGGTTGTCATATGCTTAGTAATGCATAGTCAGTACTTACCACCAATGTGAGATTGTGAAGAGGTTGAATATCAGAACACATCATGCTTGCTATCTGCCATAAAAGTTAGTAGAGGAGCATCCACATTAGTATTATGAATTGGCGACGGAAGAAAAAGCTGAACATATAAAGTGAAAGTACTTTGTAGATTATAGTTGGACCTCATTATATATGTTCTGTTTGCTCAGCAGTCCAATCATCCTTAAATAAACATTTATTTTACTTTATTTCTTATTTTGTTTCTGTTGTGCCTCTGCTTCATACTAGTAAGTGATAGTCAAATTACAACCAAAGTAGACATAATGTTACTGTATTAAATATAACAGGCTAGTGGAATTGTGAGAGATATGCATGAAGTATGAGATGCACAAATCACGTAAAATATATCAAGCATGTTTTGTGTAGGTGTCTTTTTCAGCTATCTCAAAGTTAATGTACTATCCGCAAAGATAAATATGATTTATGAAGGTACCTAGCCTTGAATATGACGTAAAAAATGAATGATAATTTGGATAGAAAAAGAATTTAGGACGGACTGAGTATGGAAGAGTCTAGAATAAAGTAGAAGTGTGCCTTAAGTTTTGTGCAAAATGTCCATATGGCTTAGGATCAACCATAGAATCTTCTAGATAGTACACGTGGCAGAATCTGGTGAAGTAATGAGAAGATCCAACGGTCAGGAATACTCGGATTTGCCACGTCTCTATCGTTGGATTGGCTTCATTCGACGCTTGTTATTCAAAGTTATTCGTACACTATCTAGTGGTATGGATACATTGTTTTGTATCTTCGTATGTTATGTAGTACTCCCTCCATCCCAAAATAAGTGTCTCAAGTTTAGTACAACATCTAACCGCTGTGTTACTAATACGCAGAGGCACCTCCATCCAGCTCATCTGCAAAGTCCCGCTCATTCGCAAAGTCGAGGCACAACTCTGCTTTCCTGTATACTCATGTTCCAAGAAAACACCAAGAGCCTCCTTTGAAGTTTACTGGGATCGAGGTACCGGAGAAGAAAGAGCCTGTTACATTCCCTGTACACGTAAGTATACTGCTCCTCTTTCATACTACATGTAACGCACCTCATCGTATCAACTGATATATTTTTTGTGGATAGTTTGTGAGGGGTAGGCTAGTGTCGCTGCGGGACTGGAGCCTCTACAGGAAGTTCTGTAGTGCAAGTTCAAGATGTGAAGAAGGTCAAATCGCATGCCACCTCTGTTGCTTCGAGCTCGGACGTGACGCCATAATAATTCGCGAGAGAGATGTAAGTATCTTACAATCTCAATTTTGTTATTGTCCATAAAAGAATTTAAAATGCAAGTTGACCTCAAATTTTCATTCCAGGAGATCGCGCATCATCATCGACTACACGTGGACGTGGACAAAAAGCAACCGGAGTGCATCCGCTGCGAGGTGACCGGGTGTCACACACGTATGAGGACCTCCATGGATCTGCATCTTCATCGCTACTTTGTGCATCGCTTACGCACTGGGTGGTGGAGAATCACCTAGAGCTAGAGGAGAAATAGTCGTACCTGCTCGTGCCCTGTTTTTTTCTTTTTGCTACATTGCCCTTGTTGCTATGTTGGACATCAAACTCTTTGTAGGCATGTTTGTACCTGTCTGCTCATACTCTTGATCTTCTAATACCCAGACCGTCAATCATGCATGCAATTCGGACAATATTTTTTTCTCTCTTACAAGTTGGATCTGTATGTATTTATCCCTGTGACGTATGGTTGGGTAAGATCGTGGTACATTTTTTTCGGAAAGAGGGGATATCCTTCGGCCTTTGCATCGAGTGATGCACACATCCTTTTATTGATTTTTTTGAAAGTGCATCATCCAATGACAAAAGGGTTCAACAAAAACTGCCACACATTGCTGCCCCAAGGGCAAATTGAAAAAAAAACATAGGAAAATGAGCCTCATGCATCAAAAATCCTATTAGTAGGCTGCCAATCAAATCGGTTGAACAAATCCCGAGCGATCATCTCCCATCGGCTACACCCATAGACCATGGCTGCCCTATCCTTCTCCTTGCGTAGTAACGGCCACGTACGATTCTAGCTGATGGCCTTGAAGATAACCTGCAAATTTTTTGAAACTCTCGTTCGGTAAAAATACAATCATTACGAGTGTTCCAAACGGCCTAAAGTAACGGTACTGTGGATGGACTCTAAGATGGCTTGTTAGAGCATCTCTAGCAGACCCCGTATAACTCGCGAAACTGTAAAATAACCGTCGGTTTACAATTTTAGGCGGAAAAAGCGGCCCGAATAGAACCCGTAAAAGACTCCGACCTGTAAATTTTTTTGAGAGGCACGGTAAAAAGCTCCTTCCAATTTGCAAAAACACAGTTTTCGTGTCCGCTTCTACGGTACCCTGTATCGAGAGAAAGCAGCAGTTGGCTCCCGCCAACTGCCACGAAAACTTCCGCGTCCGCCGTCCACGTCCGCCGTGCGCCGCCCCGGACGTCGCCCCGCCCGTCCCCGGAGGCCGGCCGCCCCGGCCGCTGCGCCTGCCCGCTCTGCCCTGCTCGTCCTGGCCGGATTCGGCGTCGGCGACGGAAGCTAGCTAGCTAGCTAGCTCCTGGCTCCTGGATGGATTCGGGGACGGGAGACCGTGGATGGATTCGGGGACGGGAGACCGGAGCTAGCTAGTTAGCTCCTCCTTTTCTCAGTTCCTAACTCATTCTGCTCGTGAATGGATGTGTTCCAGGGAGCAACTGCACCAAGACATGCACCGTGGCGGACCCGGAGATACGGCACATCCAGGTCGACGGCTACAAGCACGGCGACCGCACGCAGCACATGAACCCGGCGATTCCGTATTTAGCCGTTTCATGCACTCTCCGTCGGCTTTTAGGAACGAATTTAGTTGACCATGGACACGGGCGAGAGGAAGAAGAAGATGTGGGGGAAAAATGTAAGCGAAAATTCGATTTACAGTTTAAGTTTAAGGGGTCTGTTCGGCCGCAGCTCGAACCGACCCTTATAACGTGTTTTCCGCGAACTGAAAACGCGGTTTTCAGTTTTGCGTTTTAAGGGGTCTGCTAGAGATGCTCTTACTCCGCCATCTCCTCGGCTTGGGCGACGGCGAACTTCACCTCCGCTTTCGCCATGTTGAACCCCGGAGCAGGCTACTCCGCCTCGTCCTTCATCAGCTCCGGCAGCTATTCCCCCTCCTCCTCCTCCGGCTACTGCTCCTCCTTCTCCTCCGGCTTCGACGAGTCCGGAGGAAGCCCCGCAGCGATGCGGGCGGCGCGCCTAGCCTGGATCTCTGCCTCGATCTGCATCCGACGCTCCGGCGTGAGCATCGCGTAGGTGATGATCTTACGCTGGACCATGGCGACTCCGTAGAGCGTGGGAGAGCGGGGGAGAGGAGGCGGATGGGCTAGGATGGCGGCGCAGAGAGGGAGGAGGTGGGTGTGCTAGGGCTGGGGGACGCCGGCCGGCTTAAATAGCCGGATTTGTCCTCGGACGACGACCCGGAGCGGCGCCACGCGGCGTTCACACCGCGGCGACGGGCGTGGCGTCCGTCGGACCGCCGGGTTTCCGAGCGAGTCCGCGTGGAACCCCATCATCAGTCCTACGTGGCGGGCGTGTGCGGACGCGCCCGAACGCCCCCATATCCTCCACATATTTGGGCTGGATATGAGGGGTGCCGATCAGCCCGGGCGTTTGAGGCCCGTTTGAGGCTCCCGGTTGGGTCAAAATTTCATAACCGGACGACCTATCAGGACGTTTGAAGGGGGTTTGGGACGCAGTGTAGATGCTCTAATGAGGTACCTAATCACTAGAGGTGTAAATGGGTGTCCTTTAGTTCAATTAAATGAACTAACTTTTCAAAAATTCAAATATAACTTCTGAATTTCACTTCTGAAAATTTAGTTGGTTTGGTTGGGCCATGGAGGGTGAGAAGGAATCCCGAGGATCATAAAAATTTACATCCCTACCACAAATTTTTTTTCTAACACGGTACGGACTCAGACGCTCATACATCTGCGCATACTAATCACAAGGTCAAGAACGAAGTTTACGTTAATCCTAAAGTTTTATGCTAAGACCGCCCAGTGACAAAAGCCACAATCCACACGAACCGGAGTTGCAGCACTTGTTCCTCAGCACAGTCCGATCGATCAGTCGTCGCACGCACCACCAGGTCTGGTCTGGTACTATCACTAAACATACTAACACGGACCAGAGCAGGGAGGACGCCCTCCTCGATCCTCTGAGAACTGCTGGCCGCGACGATCACCCATCCCGCCGGCGTCGCACGCGAATGAGCCGCCGCCGCCTCCGCCGTCGGACAGCTCAGCGAACCGACGCCGCCACCTCTCCGCGCGCGCCATGCACTTCCTCTTCCAGTGGTGGTCTTGCTCTCTCGTGCGCTTCCTGCTCTGCTTCTCCCCCGGCCTCTGCCCGCCATGCCGCTCCTTCTGCTGCTGCTGCTGCCACTCCGGCGCCGGCGGCCGCTCCTGGTGCTGCTGCTGTGGGCTCCAAGCAGGCGAGGAAGAAGAAGAAGAGGCGCCCGGCAGGCTCTGCCGCTTGTGCGCGTACCCATGCAGCAGCTGGGTGATCTCCGCCTTGACGCCGGTGCGGTCCGCGATGTCGATGTGCTCGTCGACCGCCTTCCACGACAGTATCAGAGCGTTCACCTGCTTCGTCATGGCCTCGTTCTGCTCAAGGCAAAACTCCAAGGGGGTTAGATCAGCTGGAACGAAATGATGTGTCATGTATTTGCATTTTGCAGCACATCGGGCAGTATAAGGAAAGCGATAGTAGTAACAATAATAATGATAATAATAATAATCCTGTGAAATAGCTGGACACCTCTTCCATGGAGCGAACAGAGCTATTTTCTTCTAAATCGCGACGAGGGTAATCCGTCATTGTGATTTGAAGCACCCACTACCCACTACTCGACGACATACCAATTATTCCAGGTTTGTGCAATTTAGTTCCTGATGATGAAAAGAGCTGAAGGCTGCTTGCGCGTTCACCTTGGTATCAATAATATCATTGAGTATAGATTTTGATTCAAGATTCAGAGTTTTGAAGCAGAGGAACTACTACGAGTGTTACAGCAGACGATCGCATCGCTCTAACCTACTCACTTTCATATGAGCTTGACAAGTACAAAGATGTTAGATATCTCATGTTCAATTTTGACAAAATACTCTTATGCAACACAAGATAATTCTTATTGAAGAAGGTATAGGACGAACCAGAGACTCCGGTGAATCGCCTTCCCTGCTTAATATCTCCTGAGCAGTCTTCTTAGCCTTCTCAACATACTCATTCATGAGGGTAAGTGGAGGATACTTGTTGGTCAGATTCAAATCACGCGCCAGTTTGATAGCATCAAGTTGCTGCCCATTCTCAATCAGATAGTTGATAGCAGCACGTTGCTGCCCCTTCTCAACCAGATAGTTCACCGAGTCTGCACAAGAACAGAGTCCACAGCTCAACACAACACATGCAACTGGCAAAGCTAGTACGACAGAGAGCTAACACTCTCATTACAAATACAATTTAAACCAGAGGTTTAGGAGTATATCAAGAGTTCAAAAGATGCTCTGCTACAAGTAATAAGGTTTTCTATGGCTGTGTGCATCACATGATGCAGAGGCCGGGGTTATCCCCTTTTCGGAAAAGAGTAATAAGTAACGTTTTCTAACTGCAAAAGATATTTACAATTACTAACTGCAAATGAGACATTGGGAGAAGGTCAGCCAGTAAAAGACCATATCACTGCATACTGCTAAACTTTGCATCCATGCATGCATGATGACAACATAACATATATTTCAGCTTGAAATTATAGCAAAGTAGCAGCTTGTCCACTTGACATTAAGTATTCATCAACAGGTGGTGATATTGGATAAAATATGACTTGGAAGTAATAACAAACAAATGTATGTGCATGACTGTCGATTTCGCCACTGCATCGACAAAATAACATGGAGAAATATGATTCCTCACCAAACAGAAAAGCATTATTATACAAGAGAATGATTAGAAAATATGTAATGGGCTTGTTTGGAATGCAGGAAAATTTTCCAATTCTTGTGGGATTTGAACTATTTCCTGTTGAATTATTGTGTTTCGGCGGGAGCTTTTTTACGGTACCCTATACCGCTATGGAAGATTAAGCAGTATAAATCTGATCCAGCCGTTGATTTCTTAAGGGTACTTTAGACTTTTCTCGTAAAAAATATTACTGTATGATCTGGCATGTACTAAAATAATTGGCTAATATTTTGGCCCATGCATGTGGTGTGACCATGCCACCATGCACACCCATTTTCCTTGTCTCGTCGCCACAGTTGTGTTTCTCCCGTCGTCGTCCTTGCCACCGGTCACCATTATGGCTGCACTAGCTGTCCCGTCCAGCCGAGCTGCACTAGCTGCCCCATCCCGCCATGTTTGCCGAGCTCGCATGGCCGTGTTTATCTCTCCACTCTCACGGGGCTCTTCGGCCTCGTCATGCAGGACTACATGAAACCATTTCCTAGTACTTCAATTCTTGATCCGAGGTTATTGTAATTACTTGCTACATCCGATTTGAGATTTCCTGAGAAGGCGACGAACATCTGCGTGTCAGTTTGTAAACAAGCCTGGAGAGTAATTGTTTTCTAAGAGAAGCCTGTCGCAAGAGATGTTCGCCTATGTATGGGTTCATTTATGAACTAATCTATTTTCGTTTGCATTGATAAACTAGACTAAAAACTACAATCACGCATGTCCAGGCTGAAATATCGGAACTTGTAGCCGGGATTTGTATCCCCAATCTTCCCAGGTTGCCCTAAGTGGCCATATACTGCTCCGTGCTGCACGGGATTAGGTTGGGTATACTGTTGACATAAACCACCAGTATAGATCAACAGGGTTCATTGGATTTTCTTGAATGGACGATCTGTATTGATCAGGGGGTACCATAAAAGAGCTCGGCGGAAAGGGCCAAACATGTATGCGGTAAGATTTTAACTTGTACAGCTACAGGTTGGCAAAATCTAAACACCAGTATATTTATTATATAAATGCTAGCAATCAGATTCTTTCACATGCTAGCAATTGAGAAGAACATGGTAGAGGTCCAGAGAGAGTACTTGGAACACTAAAGTGCAACATTATAGGACCATGACTCGTATCTCAATAGGACTCATGAAAATGATCCGACTGAAAGTATCTCAATAGGACACATGAAAATAATACGAATAGGTTCACCACTGGTAGTCTTATGCCAATGATTATAATAACTAGTAGGTAGAGTATCAAGTTGTTTCGGAGACCGTGTCACTGCAAAAAAACAGAAGTTCTACACAGAGAGGATCGTCATCAAACTGAAGTCCACAACAAAATTCATCTGCTTCACAGCACTTAATGCTTAGCTAAATGTGTCCTGAGGCAACTTCCACGGGGGTTTGCAAAACAAGCCGAACATTGACAATGTGAAGTGACGGCCGACGACACCGATGAATGAGTAACAATCGATGTAGGCGAAAACGAAAAGTATATGCTAAGTGGACTGTCGAACACACTGACAATCTGCATTTGAGCACAGCATTTCATGAAACTAAGTATGATTCAGCAGTGAGAGGCATCCCAGCATACCAGCGATGGTGTGAACCAGCCCGAGGCTGTTGCAGAGCTCGACGCAGCTCTGCTTCTTGTTGCGCGGGACGTCGGCAAGGAGGCGGATTATCCCACGAGCGTCCAGCTCCAAGGCGATCTTGTACGAGACGAGGAACTGCAGAAGGCCCCATACGGCGAGCCGGCCGAGGCCCCTGCGGCCTTCGGGCTCGCCGACGATCATCTCCCTCCAGTCCTCCGCCAGCCGGCTGGCCCGCTCCAGCGTGGCCGGCGACGGCTCAGCCGTGAGGTTCGGGGCCAGGCAGAGCAGCGCGGCGCAGTTCTCCCAGTTCTTGTCGCTCTTGGGCTCGGTCCTGTCCAGGAAGTCCCTGACGGCGCCGACGACGAGCGCGTGCGGCTCCGCGGCGCACAGCAGCGCCGGGCGGAACTGGCTCCGGGCGCGCAGGCACCTCTTGTTGCCCCAGTAGAGCATGTCCGCCAGCAGCGACGCGTCCCTGACTGCGCGCCCCGCCGCGAGATCCCACCTCACCGCCTCCCTGATCGCGCGCGCCGCCGCGAGATCCCACCTCCCGGCCTCCCCCGCGCCGCCCGCGGGGTCCGGCATCGTCTCCCCATGGCGATGGCCTGGGTACGCCCTTGCGGTGGTGTCCTCGGGATCCTCCTCGTCCTCCTCCTCTGGTTCGAGGCCAGGAGACGCCTCCCCCTCCTCGACGGCGTCGTCTTGGTCGGGAGACCACTCGGGTGCCATCTCCGCCTCCCCCTGCTCAACGGCGTCGTCTTGGTCGGGAGACCACTCGAGTGCCATCTCCGCCTTCCCCTCCTCCCCCTCCTCGTCGGCATTGAGGCCCGAAGGCGGCCGATTGACCCGCCCCCCATCCTCCTCCTCCGGTTCAAGGCCAGGGGACGCCTCCCCCTCCTCAACGGCGCCGTACAGGTCGGGAAACGACTCGATAGACATCTCCGTACTCCCCTGCTCCCCCTCCTCCCCGGCATTGAGGTCCAAAGGCGCGCGATTGGGCCGCGCCCCATCATCATCCTCCTCCTCCTCCTCGCGGCTCTCTTGGCCCTTGTCCCTGACGTGGTGCCGGACGGGGTCGGCGGTGGCTGGGCGCGCGGCGGCCTGGCGCGACTGGAGCAGGCGGAAGCGGGCGGCGATGGAGGACTGGAGGGAGGAGATGTGGGCGTCGACGTCGGCCCAGGTGAAGGGGATGGGGACGGGGGAGGCGGCGGCGAGGCGGTCGAAGGAGTCCCGGAGGCGCTGCTTCTTGGCGGGGAGGGCGGCGATGGCGGCCTCCAGCTCCGACGTCGCCGACGCCGACGCCATCGGAGACCTGCCGGAACGGAACGGGGATGGATTCCGGGGAGGGGCTGGGGTTTTCTTGCCGGAGGGCGGAGGGGTTGGTTGGGGTTTAGAGAGGGAGAGAGAGAGAGAGAGAGAGTGATGGTGATTGGTGCGTGTCAGTCAGCCATTCTTCGCCCCCATTTCCATCAAAGCACTCCTTTGTCTTGTACTGCTTGGCTTTGTGGAATTGGGGAGAGGAAAGCTTACTGATTTTTCCTTTACTTTTGCGAACCTTTAATTCATTGTGTGAGCTATACATTTGGTTGATGGAATTTATGGACGATAAGGTTATTGAGGATCGTCATGGTGTGAAGGCAGTGACACTGCTTCAAGGTGTATCGTATCTACTCCCTCCGTCCTTAAATCTAAGTCTTCTTAAATATTTCATTACGAACTACATACGAAGCAAAATGAGTGAATCTACATTTTAAAATGTGTCTATATACATTCGTATATAGTCCATAGTGGAATCTCTAAAAAGACTTGTATTTAGGAACAGATGAAGTAAAAAATACTTTCAAAGAGTATTCATGAGGCAATGATTGGAAGTAAACTACCACAAAACCGAGTGGTTTTTATAGGACAAGCCAAAGAAAATGCTAGTAGTTTGTTTAAGATGCCGATAGACGAAAATAGATTACATAAGATGACTCTGCCGGAAAAGTTGAGGATCAACATGTGATGTTGGTTAAACATAACTCTAAATATACTCCGTCTGTTCCTAAATATAAGTCTTTTTAGATATTTCAATAGAAGGCTACATACGGAGCAAAATGAGTGGATCTATACTCTAAAGTATGTCTAAATATTGTAGTCTCCTAGTGAAACCTCTTAAAAGACTTATACTCAGTCTTTCTTGGACAAGTATTTCTTAAAGGTTGCTGAAAGTGAAGGGCCTTTCTTTTTTTGAAAGGAAAACTGTAAGGGAAGCCCCCAAAGCGAGATTTTTTTTTAAATAATAAGAACCCAAATTCGCGCCCGTGAGGACTTGAACCTGGGTGGCTGGATTGTACATCCACTCCACTAGCCAAGTGAGCTAGGCTCACTTCTTAGTGAAGGGCCTTTCCCTGTCATGTCATAAATTTTGTGTCAGAAAGGGGGGGTAGAGCAAGGTTTTGCGAGGATAAATGGTTGGGCAATGATTCCCTAGCTGAAAATCTCCCAAGGCATTACTTCACATCCCTTGATCAAAGTGTGATAGTTAGAGAAGTTATTAAGGTGCGTTTGGTTACCTGCATGGGTTTTTGCCCATTTGCATGCTTGACCCAGTTGGGCCTGGCTGAGCATATGCAGGCAAAACCAACATTTGCATGCTGATTGGTTGTGTGCATTGCATCAAGGCCCAGCTGGGTGCGTGTTGTTTGGTTGCCTGTGTTTGTGCATTGGGTGTGAGCAGATGCAAAGCAGAGCTATTTGGTTCTGTGCAAGTACTTGATCTGCTCACACTTTTTAAATGTGGTGGACTTACCACCCATTTATCAGCACACAACACACTGACCATTAGCAGCAAGAACAAAGCAAGAACACAACAGCAACAAAGCAAGAACAAAAGCAAAACACGCAGCTCTTAAGTACTACTAGGCATACGTTTAAAACAACAGGGCATCCCATGCCCCTGCTGGACCCCAGGGTGCTGGTCCCTGGGCAAAATATGGACAAGTTCATAGCAAAAGACACGGTCTGACTTCAGTTCAAACCTACACTACTTCAGTTCAGTTCAGGCTACAAGGAACAAACTATATGGCATGAGCGATGTCTCCAACACAGCTTTGCTTGGAGCACCAGACCCTGTAGATGTTGGAGCTGTTGGCGTTGAAGATCTGCACCTTCAGCCCCAGGCCGGAGAGCCTGAAGACTACAAGGTCGTCGAGGACGATCTTGTGCCGGCGGCGGAAGTACTCCCAGTCACGCCCCAGCACCATGTGCCCCCTGAACATCTGCACCTGGACCCAGAACTCGCACCACTTGTTGGCGGAGAGGCTGGCGACGCAAGGAGGGTCGGTGACCAGCCATTGCTTCATCACCGACCTAAATTTAGGCGGGATGATGAGCATGGCGATGTCCTCCTGGTCATGGATCTGCATGTAGAACCTGATAGGTTCCCGCGCACCCTCCTCGTGGCCGGTCCTCAGCCTCCTGCCAGCGCCCAACGACATGCTCATATACTCCCTCTGGCCAGGAAGCACCACCCTCTTCAGCCACCGGTTTGTGGGGATGAGGTCCTCCGCCCCATGTGCGCCGATGACGACCTGCACACCACCGCCGGCTCTGTCCCACTCCGTCTTCATTATCTTGTCAGCAAGTTGTACATTAGTTAGCAACAGATCACACACGATCAGAGCTAACAAGTAGGACATATGATCATTGCTAACATATGCCATATGACATTATCTATGCTCACTGACCACAGCTTACATTGATCACTGCTAACAGTTATAAGTGCTAGCAGTGATAAGATCTAGCAATGATCAATGATAGCACTGATCAAAGCTAACAATGATCAGTGCTAACAGTGATCGGAGCTACCCTGATCAGAGCTAGCAATGATCAGATCAAGCCACCAACATGCATTGTTCTACTCTGTCCTACTTGCACCTACTATTTTTGGCATTCAGGTATGTCCTACTTGCATGCCACATGCACTCACGTACCCTAGCAACAAGAGAAAGAACAACACTAAGAACTAACAACAACAGTAAGAACATGAGCATATACACTAGTAACAGCACTAAGAACTAACATTGTGGCAGTAAGAACTAACAATGTGCCACTAACACCTAACAATGTGACAGCAAGAAGTAACATTGTGGCACTACAAACTTACAATGTGGCAGCACAAAGTAACAATGTAGCACTAAAAGGATGCAAACTAACACTGCATTATGAATAATCTAGCCACTAACACGCATGCACTCTGGTTCATCCCAAAAACAGTGGATTCGAATCGAATCCGGTCGAATCCAGTCGAATAGGATTGAATCGGGTCAAATTGGATGTCCACAATCTAATCTAACACTACTAGACCTACCCTAAGAGCCCTAAGTACGTAGCAAAGGGGAGATTTGAGATCTTGCAGTGGGGGTTGCCGGTGTAGCGTACCGTGGCCATGGAGAAAAACCCGACAGGAAGAGGGGTGCTGGCACTGCTGATGAAGAGGACCCGACCATTCCGAGAGCCGCGGCCGTGGACCTCGTCCTGCGTCGGCTCGAAGATGACGCCGACGTCCTGGAGCTTCCCTCCCCTTGCACCGGACGCAAAGGAGAAAACCTTCGTATGGGGGTAAAAATACCCCCATAAGTGGGGCCGGCAAAGGACGGTGTCGGTGGGTATTGGATCCCTGCTAGGTTTGAGCCGAAGGCGTAGACCACCGGCTCCGGTGGCAGAGACAGAGCGACCGGTGCCAGCGCTGCATTGGCCCGGGGTGGCGGCATGGTGTAGAAAGGGGAGGGGGCATGCAGTGCCGCCGCTAGATCTAGTCTGGCGGAGGACAGGCCGGCAACCCACCTCTCTTGGATGGGATTGCTGCCAGCGATGACCGGAGTGGGTGGGGCATGGCGAGATGGCGGCGTTGCCATCGAAGAAACTGAACGGGCGGTGAGGTGAGAGAGAGGGAGTGGGTGTGAACTGACGGGAGAGGTGACAGGAGGGGGCGTGGGGAGTTATGGGTCGTCGTGTCGTCTCCCGCGCTTCCCTAAGCGTCTAGGCGCTCGCCACGCATGGCTAGAGCGAGCTTGGCTCGCAAAAAACGGCCGATTTGGCCGTTCCTCCATAGCCAGGCCCATGCCTGCTTTGAGGTTCGTGCAGGCCATGAAACGCATGCGAGCGAGACAACCAAACGGGCCAAATTCTTCCCGCACGGGCCTGCCCGACCTAATGCAGCCTACCAAATGCGTCCTTAGTAGCAACCTCAGTATCTCAAAATTGAGAAGCGCTCTTGTGGGTAAGAAATTTGTGTAATGGAGGGCCTTGCAGGATTTATGTGAGAATGTAGTTTTGTCTAATGGTGATGATAGAATAAGTTGGTTACTTGCTGAATTTGGAAACTGGATTTGCAATGCAGAGTTGTGGGACAACACCATATATGTTTCTTTCAAAAGTTGATTCTCTTTAGGGTGAAAACATGTTCTTAAAAAAGCCTCTTAGTGAACATGATTGCTTATTTTGTGGTAAAAATAGAAACTATTGTTCATCTTCATTTTATTATGCTCTTGCCAGATATATTTGGAATGTGACTGATACTTGTGATCTACGTTGGGTTTTTTCCGTGAAGAGGAACGGGTGATGCAGCACAGTATAGATAAGTATTTCCCTCAGTGAGAACCAAGGTTATCAAACCAATAGGAGGACCACGCAACCCCCGTCTTCAGCGCCTACACACAAAAGAGCAAACACTTGCACCCAACGCAGGCAAGAGGGTTGTCAAGCCCCTTGAACTCATTAATTGCAAGTAGATAAGTAGCGTAGTTCATAGTTGGATAAATATAAATTGCAAAAATAAATAAAAAGTAAATAATGGCAGCAAGAAAGTAGTAGTGTTTGTAAATTTATAAGTGAATAGACCCGGGGGCCATAGTGTTCTCTAGTGGCATCTCTCTCTCTCGAAGTAGGCATACGGTGGGTAAACAAATTACTGTTGGGCAATTGATAGAAAAGCGTATAGTTATGCAATATTTATTCACGACAATGATCATGTGTATATAGGCATCACATCCATAAGCAAATAGGCTGACTCCTGCTTGCACCTACTACTATTACTCCACGTCGAGAGCGCTTCTATGCTTTCCTCTCTAGGTATTAAGTTTATGACAAACAGAGTAATGCATGGAGAACGATGAAATGATGTAGACAAAGAGAATCCAATCAATATGAATTAACCCCATCGTTTTATCCTTGGTGGCAACAAAACAAATATGTGTCTTGTCCCTTTCTATCACTGGGATATAGAGCACCACAAGATTAAACCCACTACAACGCACCCCTCTCACTGAAGATAGATCAATCTAGTTGGCCAAACCAAATAAACAAATCGGAGAGATTTACGAAGCTATAATAATCATGCAAACAAGAATCATAAAATAATTCAGAGAAGACTCAAATCTTTTTCATGAATAATCTGAACATAAATCACAATTCATCGGATCCCAACAAATGCATCGCACAAAGTGATTACATCGAATAGATCATCGCGAAGATGCGATGAACTTTGTATTGAAGAGCAAAGAGAGAGAGCCATCTAGATACAAGCTATGGACCCGTAAGTTTGTGGTAGACTACTCACACATCACCATGGGAGCAACAAGGTTGATGAAGGGCCCCTCCGTGATCGATCCCCCCTCCGGCAGAGCACCGGAACTGGGCTCCAGATGGGCACACGGCGGAACAGAGACTTGCGGCAGCGGAAAAATTGTTTCGGGAGCTCCCTTAGGGTTTTTGAGGAATATGAGAATTTATAAGTCAGAGAACGAGGACAAGAGAGCCACGAGGGGCCCACGACCCAACAGGGCGCGGCCACCCCCCTGGGGGCGCCCCTGTTGGCCCGTGGGACCCTCGTGTGGCCCCCGGCCTTCTCCCGAAGCTTCCAAGTCTTCTTTTGGTTTCAGAAAAAATCGTCAAAAAGTTTCGTGGTATTTGGACTCCGTTTGGTAGCGTAAACCTGAAAAGCCAAAAACATGCAGAAAACAACAACTGACACTGGGCACTAGGTTAATAGGTTAGTGCTCAAAAATAATATTAATTGGAAAATAAATGCCTAAAAAGCATCCTAGAATTATAATATTATAGCATGGAACAATCAAAAATTATAGATACGTTGGAGACGTATCAGCATCCCCAAAAGCTTAATTCCTGCTCGTCCTCGAGTAGGTAAATGATAAAAACAGAATTTTTGATGTGACATGCTACCCAACGTGTAATCTATTGCAGGTGTGATCATTGAGAAACAATGAATTAACAAACATTAACATAGTAATATCCATAAACATAAGTAACATAATCGTTAATATTCAAAATATACGATCTTTAAAGAATGTTTACCCCCCATTCATTTTATCATATTACCATGTCATGGCTCCATCTTCACCACATAAATACAAATGTCAAGCATCACGGTGTCAAGTGAGGCCATTGATCATATATTTTAACGCGCTTCAGCTTTTTATTACTCACGCAATACATGAGCGTGAATCATGGATATAGCATATGGGTGGAATAGAATATGGTGGTAGGTATCAAAGGGATAAAAAGTGGAGAAGAAAGTCTCACATCAACTCAATGTATCAACGGGCTATGGAGATACCCATGAATAGATATCAATGCGGGAAGTAGGGATTGCCATGCAACGGATGCACTAGAGCTATAAGCAGGGGCGGGCCCACCTCAATTCAAGGGTATTCAGTTGAATACCCATTATTTTTGCCAAAAAAAACTAGGTATATATAGTGTATATACAGAGAATGTATAAGGAAAAACGAAAGTGTACACTCAAACTTGCTAGTTAGGTATTTTAGCCCAAAACATCATGACTCCATGACTTGGCCCATTGGCCCAAGTGGGTGTAGCGCACGCACACATGAAGACCGTCGATTTGTCGATCATCGCCCCCAAAAAATATGTCGATCAGGTCAGACGGAGACGAACCAACCCCTTCCTTCCCCTGCTCTCTCGCAACGCGAGCGGCAAACCGCCAGGCGGCCAGGGTCGTTTACATCGCCTGCTCGGCAATCGGACGTGCGCACGGCAGTGCGGACGGCGCGACGAATCCATCCCCCGCAGGCTACAGACAACACCTAGTAGGCGTTGGTTTAGTTTCAAAGACGCAACCCCCACAGATTCTGGTATAATTGCTAATTAGAAGTATTAGTCTTTCACTTCTGAAATTAGGACCTCTCTGCTCATGCCAATTCTTATTTCTTAGTACACATGAATTCATCTATCGCTGCAGGCAGGAGCACGGTTTTCTTCTCGTACTGTTGAGAAAATAGTAAGTTAGTTTGAACACTTGTCTGTCTATTTAATTATAGTGAAGTTATAAATTGTTTGCAATCGATTATGAATTATTTAGACATGACAATTTCCAATTTTCCATTCAAATTTGTAATGTGAGAATGTTTCTAAATTTTGAATTTGCTACAGTGAGCATTATTTTATCTATAAAGAATAGTACTCGTGTAACTTGCAAGGTTTCTTATTTGCTATTTTCTATTCTCTATATATCTTAGATTTTCCACAATATGTTGAACCATTTTTACTTCTATATGTTGAACAATACCAAGTTATGATCAATTTGTATGAATATAATATATTATGCAATATATTTTATATAGTTTAAACTAGCACAATATGTTGCTATAATCGGTTATACGCGCCAAAAGTAAGGGCTATAGGCTTAAAAAAAATTGAATACACAGTCTTAAATTCCTGGGCCCGCCCCTGGCTATAAGTGTATGAAAGCTCGAATGAAGCTAAGTGGGTGTGCATCCAACTTCCTTGCTCATGAAGACCTCGGGCATTTGAGGAAGCCCGTCATCAGAATATACAAGCCAATTTCTATAATGAAAAATTCCCACTAGCATATGGAAGTGACAAAACATGAGACTCCCTATATGAAAACATGGAGCCACTTTGAGGCACAAGTGTGGAAAAAGATGTAGTAGCACTGTCCCTTCTCTCTTTTCTCTCATTTTTTTCTTTCTTTCCCTTTTTCTTTTCCCCTATTTTTCTCTTTTTCTTTTTTTTTCTTTTTCGTCCGGAGTCTCATCCCGACTTGTGGGGGAATCATTGTCTCCATCATCGTTTCCTCACTGAGACAGTGCCCTAATAATGATGAACATCACACTTTTATTCACTTACACCTCTATATGGAAAACTACTAAACAATATGACTATATGAATGCGTCTCGCAGTGTACCAGGATGTGCAATGATCTAGCGTAACATGTATGATAATGATGAACGGTGGCTTTGCCACAAAACTATGTCCGCTACATGATCATGCAAAGCAAATATGACAATGGGTGTATGATACTTGTGATCTGCGTTGGGTTTTCCGTGACGAGGAACGGGTAATTGCATCACAATACGGATAAGTATTTCCCTCAGTTAAGAAACCAAGGTTTATCGAACCAATAGGAATATCAATTCACAACCGTCTTCAGCGGTTGCACACAAAAGAGCAAACACTTGCACCCAACGCGGCAAGAGGGTTGTCAATCCCCTTGATCTCGTTATTTGCAAGCAAGTGAAGTGTGTAGATAATAGTAGATAATTGTAAATTGCAAAATAAAATAAAAAGTAAATAATGGCAGCAAGGTAATGATAGGTTTTGTAAATATATAAGTGAATAGACCCAGGGGCATAGTTTTCCCTAGAGGCATCTCTCATGTAGGCAACATACGGTGGGTAAACAAATTAATGTTGGACAATTGATAGAAAAGCGCATAGTTATGTGATATTCACGGCAATGATCATGTATATCTATGCATCACGCCCATAAGCAAATAGGATGACTCCTGCCTGCACCTATTACTGTTACTCCACCCATCGACCGCTATCCAGCATGCATCTAGAGTATTAAGTAAAACAGAGTAATGCTTGGAGAACATTGACATGATGTAGACAAAGAGAATTCAATTGATATGAACTAACCCCATCGTTTTATCCTTAGTGGCAACAATACAAAGACGTGTCTTGTCCCTTTCTTTCACTGGGATATAGAGCACCTCCGGATTGAACCCACTACAACGCACCCCTCTCACTGAAGAAATATCAATCTAGTTGGCTAAACTATTTCAATAGATCGGAGAGATTTACGAAGCTATAATGATCATGCAAATAAGAATCATAATATTCAGAGGTGACTCAAATACTTTTCATGAATAATCTGAAACATTAACCCACAATTTATCGGATCCCAACAAACACACCGTACAAAAGAATTACATCGGATAGATCAAAGCGAAGATGTGATCATTGTATTGAAGATCAAAAGAGAGAGATATAGCCATCTAGGTACAAACTACGGACCCGTAGGTCTGTGGTTAACTGCTCACACATCATCATGAGGGCAGCAAGGTTGATGAAGAGGCCCTTCGTGACCGATCCCTCCTCCGGCGGGGTGCCGGAACGGAGCTCCAGATGGCATCGCGGCAGAACAGAGACTTGCGTGTTGGGTAACGCAGCAGAAAACAAAAATTTCCGACCTACGCACCAGCCCAGGATCACTATGGAGACTGCATACAAGGTTTGATCTTTTTCGTTACCGACTCGTAGCGCAGCGGAAGTAGAGTCGATGACGATCGGCGGTGCAGATCCCCGCAGCTAGGATTTACAACCTCCCAACCGCGAGGATGTATACCCTCATCCGCCCCTCGGACAGCCCTCCGGGAGGCGGTCGGACAGTCCCCCGGACGGTGTCACGGACAGCCCTCCGGGAGGACCATCGAAACTCGGACAGTCACTCGGACAGCCCTTCGGGAGGACCCTCGAAACTCGGACAGTCACTCGGACAGCCCTTCGGGAGGACCCTCGAACTAAGACCGAAACTACGATCTCTCTACAGAGTTGCACACATACGGTGTCATCTATCCGGCAGGGCTTCGCCGTCCAGAACTAGTTCCCACCGGAACCCAGACAACCTTTCGGCTCTACGAAACTATGTCGCTGGGAGGGAGAGAGAAAGCCAGATCATGCATGGCACTTGTATGTGAGAAAGAGTGAGTGTGGAGAGTGCATCTCCACCTCTATTTATAGGAAAACCCAAGGGGTAGGGTGACACTTGAAATACCCAAAATGCCCTTCACAAGGGCACAAAGGTAAAAGCAAGTGGGCAGCCCTTATCCTTCCATGTCATCCCTAAAGATATTTGTGAGTAAAGCCCCAAAAGGTGGCTTTCCATAAAGTAATCCAAAAAGCACTTTCACTATTCACGATGACATATTTCAGCGTCTGTTCGAACTGAAAATATTCATGTGGGCTTAGAACATTTCCAGTACCCACTAAAATAATTTTCAACGCGATCCGAAACAATTCCGGTTTAGTGATTTTCATCTGCGAAAAGCATCTGAAGCGGTTCCGGCAGCTCCGGAACATTTCCGGTTTTCATCCCGGAAAATTCTAGAAAGTTTCCAAAATGATTCTGGCACCCTCCAAGAATTATCAGGCATGTGCCGAAACCAATTTGACTTTATGGTGTACTCCGAAACAGCTTTTCGGTTTAGTGATTTTCATCTGTGAAAAGCAACTAAAGCGGTTCCGGCAGTCCGGAACATTTCCGGTTTTTGTCTCTGAAAAATCTCAGAAGTTACCGGAACAATTCTGGTACCTTCCAATAATTTCCAGGCATGTGCCGAAACCAATTTGACTTTATGGTACACTCCGAAACAACTTTTCGGTTTTACCGAAACTCTTCCGGTGTTCTCTCTCCGGAACTCTTCCGTTGTCTCCGAAACTTTTTCGGTGAATTTCTCTCAGACTCCCTGTCTAGTATTCAACAGACAGATGACCCTTAAGCGTGTGACCCTATAGGTTCGGTGAAGCATAGACATGACCCGGAACCCCTTCCGATCAATGATCAACATCGGAGCCGTGGACACCCATATTGACCCCTATACCCACACGAATGAATATTCGAGTGAACCTCCAGTTACCGTGTGCTATTCCTGTTGCATTGTGATATGTTACAAATACCTGAGGTGAGACATGTTGGCATCCCCGTGGATCAACAACTTGTCCACTATGCCAGTTACCTCGTTACCGGTATTGTTCTCTTTTCTCGTTCCCGTGTTCCGGCATCCCCGTGATCAAATCACAAAGTGTCTGGCCAGACGATGATGGATACCGTAACACCGAGAGGGCCCAGAGATATCTCTCCATCATCGGAGGAGCAAATCCCAATCTTGAGCTATCAAGTTACTTGACATACTTTTCCATGAACCCGTAAGCCGCCGTAATAGCCACCCATGTACGGATGACGTTTAACAAACCCCAAAGTTCATGAAGCAAGCATGAAGAAACTTGATACTCTCATGGTCTAAGGAATTATGCAAACGTTAACCATCTCTGTGTTATTAACCATTAACTTGTGACGAATGAATCTCATAGCATAACATCAATACGGGTCGATTCAACACAAATGTTCTTCCAACATTGTGCCCTCAAAGTTGCTGGCATAGACATGCCCATGATCAGGAAAACAGAACCATCATGCAACACTTGAGCTAGTCTTAGAGGCCAGACTAGGAATACATTTTACCGTTTATTATTCCACACGTGCATATGAGTCTTCCTCCGAGCCTCGTGGTTATTGCAGACTCGAGAACCATAGCAGTTATAGCATGGAACATAAACCTAATTATGAACAGGGAGATAATCAATAACATTTATTATTGCCTCTAGGGCATATCTCCTACAGACTCCCACTTGCACTAGAGTCAATAATCTAGTCAATGCTAATGCACTTTACACCTATGGCATACTGGTGTAAAATATGCTTCGCATGTGGTATAGCCTGATGTCCAACAGATCTGACAACTTCAGCTCCGTGTGTAACTTTGCATATCCTTGCGTTTTCACGCTTTCACAAAATTCATATTTTGTGTGGACTTGGCTTTGCATATGTGTGAATCATTGGTCGAAACCTGATTCCTCAGACTGAGCTATGGAGCAACTATCTGCAATAGTGTCCCATAGACCAAAGCCATCTTGGAACCATACTAAGTTCAAGAATGAACTATATGATTCAACAACTTCTTTGTCGCTTCTAAAGCGTCAACATACTTAGGCTTTGTTATAGAATTCACCACAGTATCTTGTTTGGAACAATTTCCAACTACCGTGCCACCATGTTGTGTTTTACACAAAACCCTTAACTTAAATCGAAAATCGCATGGAGCATTGATGAAGACTGTATCGATGTAATTACTTACAACGAGCACTTCATAATCTCTGCTTGCGAGAAAACATGTCATCACTACTACTCTAGTACTCAATGACATCTTTCACTGTTGTCCTATGATCAGTACTTTGATCACTTTGGTATCTATACTCGCAACAACTTTGGAGTATTGGACATATCTGGTTGCTTTTACATACCATGGAATACATGATTAATCCAAACACAAGAGTGTGTGGAATCTCCATCATGTATTTTACTCATCAGTGTTTTGGGACACCGAGTCTTGAAAAACTCTTTCCATGTGACTTCGGCAAGAATCACTCCTTGGCGTTTTAAATGCTAAAAAGTTTTAGCATCTTGTCAATATGTATTCATAGCTTAGCCCCATTAGGTAAATCTATATCCATAGATCATCATGCCTAATATTGAGGCTATTTAGCCTAAGCACTTCATCGAAAAACTATTTTCAAATGAAGTCCTAATTCGTGTCAAGAAATTTATTTCCAATTAACAATGTGTCAAGTACACAAGGTTTTTAGAAATATTATTATGCTCCCACTTACTTTCTTGAATCACAAGCATCTTCGATACCCATTTGATGAAGTCAAACCCCTTTGACCATTCCATCAAAAACGAAGATTCCAACTCCACTTTGCTCTCTTCTGTCCATCGCTGGAACTCTGAAGTTTGCATACTTACTAGCATCCTCTGGATCGACAAATTACTTTGGACTGTATCACATACACGTCCTAGGTTTCATTTCCATCAGATGGAAATCCTTTTGTCATCCATGTTTCATATCTCATGATTGAAATATGTATTAATTGCTAGTTCAACCCGAACCGACTTCAAGCATCGCTAAGGTGAGACAATCTCATCGTAGTCAACTCCTTGAACTTGTTAATGCAACAAGTCGAGCTTTATGGATAAAACATTTTATCCGTATCAGTTTTTTTTTAGTTCCATAAATATTCGTTAGACTCTAAGTCTTCCGAATGGTGTATCAAGATTTTAATCTCGAATCACTTATATGGAAACTATCTCGGATTGTATTGGCATTTAGCCAATTCCGGAGTCAGGGCCCATCAACGCTTCCTTGTGTATTGTAGGTATACTGTTCTCTAACAACAATATCTCGTTTGCGCACCTGATAGGTTTGCACGAGCTTTGCCTACGTGGTTCAGCTGCAAGTTCGGCCGAAGTCCATACATTTTATTGTAGAGACTTCCGTATCAGTCGCAGTAGGAAACTCCGGAATCACTTCCAAGGTTTCTTTCCTTTGATCTGATGACGAAGATACTGGTTATCTCGTCGAGTTGCACTGTCCTCCCACTCACCTTTTGTAAGAACTATTCTCTTTAAAAGCATACCGTTTTGTGGCAAAATCCTTTGCCTCGGTATAGTGGTGGGGGAATACCCAATGACTTGGGACAACCAACAAAGTAGCACTTGTCTGATTTGGAATAGGTTTGTAACCTTTTACACAAGCCCCATATTCCAAATGTTAAGAAAAGATATAACATGGTTGGGCGTACCATACCATGGCGTCATTTCAACAGACCTGATGGATCTCTTTTCAGTGTAAAAGCCGCAGTCTCTAAAGCATCACTCCTTAAAAGGGGTAATGGCAAATTTATTTATGTCATCTTTGATCTTACCATGTCATGAATGGTTCGATTACATCTACACGGACTCTCCACTTGCAGTGGTGTTCCGGGAGGTGCAAGTTATGAAACCCCTTTCACAACTCATCAGACATTCGCTAAACTTGTAACTCTAATATTCCTTTCTGCAATCGAATTGTAGAAACATAATTTTCTTGTTACAACAACTTCTACTTCATTTTTGAAAACCTTATGAATGAATTCAAAAGATCCAGACTTATGTCTCAACAAGTAAATATCCATATATCTACTTGAGTCATTTCTGAAGATAGATAAATCCACTACTTGCAACAACATTTATTGGACTACACACATCATAATGTATGATCACCAATATGTTCTTTGCTCGTTCCTTATGGCCTGTGAACGGTATTTCAGTCACTTCACCTTTCAGAGGAAAGTTGCAAGTGTCAGATGATTCAAAATCAAACGACTTCAAAATCCATCATAATGGAATTTTCCATGCGGGTTTCTCCAATGTGACCAAATGCAGTGCCACACTTGTGTGGTATTCTTTTAGTCTTGCGACATTTAGCGTCAGTGTTATGGATGTATCATATTTCCATCAATATTCATAACATACATCCCATCTAGGATGGAAGCATGACCCTTCATGTTATTCATAATACTGAACAACAATTGTTGTTTTTATGAACAACTTTTTTACAACAAACATTGTGCAATGGGCTAGAGTGTATGAAACTCTAAAATGAATTATGAAAGTAAACACAGAGGTAATATATTAATATCATTATTCATAACATACATCTCATTCATAATGAAAGTATGGCCCTTATGTTATTCATAACACCGAACATCAAAAGTTCTCTTATGAACAACCTTCTTGCAAGATACCTTATGCAAAGGGCTAGAGTGTGAAACTCTAAAATGAATTATGAAAGTAAATACATAGGGAATACACCGATGGAAGGCATAGTAACATTTACTATGTTCCCTACGTGTATCTAAACCTCATTTTTGGCTAGTCTTTAAGGCCATAGTAGTTCTTACATCAAGTTGCAACAGAATGCAATCGAGCGGGTATCTTTGTGATTAACTCACAATACCCAAGAATTAGTGATTAACATGTTTAACCATAATTCCCAAGAACTATATCTTTGACCAGCCTTCTATACATCAAAAACTTGTATGACATTCATACATGAGCTGGACATTCCAGTCTTCTTTCCTTTTGCCTTTATACTTCTAACAATTTAACTTTTAGTATTTCTCCTACTCTCAGAAGAAGCATCCAACTTAAGAGTGGCATTAGCCCCGGACTTCCTAGGCGTGAAAGTCTTACTAACACCCTTCGGACACTTCCTTTCTCTTTAAGTTGTTGTTTTATTCACCTTTCATTATATGACAGGCGTTCTCCTGGATCCCTCTCTTATCAGTCTAATGCATAGTAAACTCCTTTACAAATAGTTTGCAAACAAACATTGCTTTGGATATCTCATATCTTTTAGCCTTTGTCTGTCTCTGAAAATGATTTTCAGATTCCATGAATATCACATAACTATCCAAACTTTCGAAGTTCGGGTCTCATGGAAGCAAACATATTGCACTTTGACTGAAAAGGAATTCTAGCTTTTGGATCGAAGGACGAGAGTCACATGATCCATAGCATTTGCGGGAGAATACCGAAAGCATGCGATAGGACAAAGTCCTTCTCGGCACTCTTGAGGATAATCCTCACATTACGTTACCAACTGTAAAGTTTTAACCAGATATTTAACAGCTATTCATTTTAATAGGGAAGGTGGAAACGCGAGCCATTATTCTACAACTATTATGCAAACCACACTTAGACAGTGTTCAAAATTAATTGCACTGAGAATTAAACAAGTTAATTCTACAGTGCGCTCCCACTCAAATCAATATCTCTCATAATTGATTGTGAGTGATACAAGATCCACATTTCAATTCAACGCCATTGATGTGGACATCACTGATGACGAGAATTTCAATTGGTGGGCAAACATGCCGATCACATCTCTATGTGACTCCTGTTCATCTTTCGATGGGCGTGTTCCAAGCTCAGGACGATCAAGCCAGAATGTCAAGACAACCAAGTGATCTCGCTGCGAGGTCTGACCTCACCCGCCTCACACTTCTCTAATCGTTCGTACCCATGTGGACATGGCGCACCCCGAAAAGTTAGATGCCGTGACGGTGCTACACTTGGGAGAACACTAACTACTTGATATTTTTGTGAGAGATCACCCTAATAAAAAGCGACTACTGCGCAATCAAGAAGGGTGCATCATAAGGGATAAACATCTCAGGCAATTCATAATAGCATGATATGGTATAGCCCTTTCTGACGGAGAAGTCTTTTATTTCTTCGTCTTCGGCATTCGCGTCGGTGTTCACCTTCGCGAAGATTGCCATCACCTTGTCGATGCACCAGATAATATTGCTATCTCTATAGCTAAT
Source organism: Elymus sibiricus (assembly GCA_039707655.1). Taxonomy (NCBI): domain Eukaryota; kingdom Viridiplantae; phylum Streptophyta; class Magnoliopsida; order Poales; family Poaceae; genus Elymus; species Elymus sibiricus. The sequence continues at coordinate 74,003,818 of CM077665.1, forward strand.
AAAATAAGTGCATTACATAAGGTTGACACGCAGGTCATTAAAGTGCAATCATATGGCTCCAGCCATCATGCCGAATCATGACACGCAGGTCATGTTAATCAAATTACATCATATAGTCATCTCATACATAATCAAATTAATATGAGCACTGCTATACCACATCATATGCACATGCAAACCATCTTGCAAAACCAAGATAGACGCCTCTAATCGGTTCATGCAAAAACTTGTTTTACGTGGCTTCTAAGGTTTCGAAACAAACCGAAGCTACCAACGTCCATCATCAAGCATGATAATCCAAGTCGCTAGATTAACATTGCGGGGTGTATGAAACACGAGATAATAATATCTCGAGCCCCATACTAAACTTCGTCATACGCGTGACCCCCGTGCAGATCACATCTGCATTGCCCTTTCGTCTGCGAAACATCCATCTTTCTTTAACTATGGTGGAACCCAAAGAACTGTTAGCACTTCGTTGATCTGTCAATCAGCATACTCAGGAGCAGCATGAAAGGATCGCGGATTGCCAGAACTTTGTGAGATTCCACCATGCCGTCAAGATCAGGACTACGCAAATTCACGGGAAGCAACAGGAACATCGGGTAACAGATTTCATCTTCTAACCGCACAAATAACTTTCAGTAATAGAACTCATCTACTACCTAATTATATTGTGCAACACCCATACATCTCTATGTATTCTAGATCACAACCTGCATCTACGCATAGCACGGCTCTGATACCACTGTTGGGTAACGCAGCAGAAAACAAAAATTTTTGACCTACGCACCAGCCCAGGATCACTATGGAGACTGCATACAAGGTTTGATCTTTTTCGTTACCGACTCGTAGCGCAGCGGAAGTAGAGTCGATGACGATCGGCGGTGCAGATCCCCGCAGCTAGGATTTACAACCTCCCAACCGCGAGGATGTATACCCTCATCCGCCCCTCGGACAGCCCTCCGGGAGGCGGTCGGACAGTCCCCCGGACGGTGTCACGGACAGCCCTCCGGGAGGACCATCGAAACTCGGACAGTCACTCGGACAGCCCTTCGGGAGGACCCTCGAAACTCGGACAGTCACTCGGACAGCCCTTCGGGAGGACCCTCGAACTAAGACCGAAACTACGATCTCTCTACAGAGTTGCACACATACGGTGTCATCTATCCGGCAGGGCTTCGCCGTCCAGAACTAGTTCCCACTGGAACCCAGACAACCTTTCGGCTCTACGAAACTATTTCGCTGGGAGGGAGAGAGAAAGCCAGATCATGCATGGCACTTGTATGTGAGAAAGAGTGAGTGTGGAGAGTGCATCTCCACCTCTATTTATAGGAAAACCCAAGGGGTAGGGTGACACTTGAAATACCCAAAATGCCCTTCACAAGGGCACAAAGATAAAAGCAAGTGGGCATCCCTTATCCTTCCATGTCATCCCTAAAGATATTTGTGAGTAAAGCCCCAAAAGGTGGCTTTCCATAAAGTAATCCAAAAAGCACTTTCACTATTCACGACGACATATTTCAGCGTCCGTTCGAACTGAAAATATTCATGTGGGCTTAGAACATTTCCAGTACCCACTAAAATAATTTTCAACGCGATCCGAAACAATTCTGGTTTAGTGATTTTCATCTGCGAAAAGCATCTGAAGCGGTTCCGGCAGCTCCGGAACATTTCCGGTTTTCATCCCGGAAAATTCCAGAAAGTTTCCAAAACGATTCTGGCACCCTCCAAGAATTATCAGGCATGTGCCGAAACCAATTTGACTTTATGGTGTACTCCGAAACAACTTTTCGGTTTAGTGATTTTCATCTGTGAAAAGCAACTAAAGCGGTTCCGGCAGTCCGGAACATTTCCGGTTTTTGTCTCTGAAAAATCTCAGAAGTTACCGGAACAATTCTGGTACCTTCCAATAATTTCTAGGCATGTGCCGAAACCAATTTGACTTTATGGTACACTCCGAAACAACTTTTCGGTTTTACCGAAACTCTTCCGGTGTTCTCTCTCCGGAACTCTTCCGTTGTCTCCGAAACTTTTTCGGTGAATTTCTCTCAGACTCCCTGTCTAGTATTCAACAGACAGATGACCCTTAAGCGTGTGACCCTATAGGTTCGGAGAAGCATAGACATGACCCGGAACCCCTTCCGATCAATGATCAACATCGGAGCCGTGGACACCCATATTGACCCCTATACCCACACGAATGAATATTCGAGTGAACCTCCAGTTACCGTGTGCTATTCCTGTTGCTTTGCGATATGTTACAAATACCCAAGGTGAGACATGTTGGCATCCCCGTGGATCAACAACTTGTCCACTATGCCAGTTACCTCGTTACCGGTATTGTTCTCTTTTCTCGTTCCCGTGTTCTGGCATCCCCATGATCAAATCACAAAGTGTCTGGCCAGACGATGATGGATACCGTAACACCGAGAGGGCCCAGAGATATCTCTCCATCGTCGGAGGAGCAAGTCCCAATCTTGAGCTATCAAGTTACTTGACATACTTTTCCATGAACCCGTAAGCCGCCGTAATAGCCACCCATGTACGGATGACGTTTAACAAACCCCAAAGTTCATGAAGCAAGCATGAAGAAACTTGATACTCTCATGGTCTAAGGAATTATGCAAACGTTAACCATCTCTGTGTTATTAACCATTAACTTGTGACGAATGAATCTCATAGCATAACATCAATACGGCTCGATTCAACACAAATGTTCTTCCAACATTGTGCCCTCAAAGTTGCTGGCATAGACATGCCCATGATCAGGAAAACAGAACCATCATGCAACACTTGAGCTAGTATTAGAGGCCAGACTAGGAATACATTTTACCGTTTATTATTCCACACGTGCATATGAGTCTTCCTCCGAGCCTCGTGGTTATTGCAGACTCGAGAACCATATCAGTTATAGCATGGAACATAAACCTAATTATGAACAGGGAGATAATCAATAACATGTATTATTGCCTCTAGGGCATATCTCCTACATTGCGGCGGCGGAAAAAGTGTTTCAGAATGCCCTCTAGGGTTTTTGGAATATATGTGAATTTATAGACCAGAGAACGGGGGTAGGAGGTCCACCAGGGAGGGACAAGCCATCAGGGCGTGCCGACCCTCCTGCGCACGCCATGTTTGCTTGTGCCTCCCTCGTGCGGCCTTCGGTCTTCTCCCGAATCTTCTAGGTCTTCTTTTGGTCCAAAAAAAATCATAAAAAAGTTCGGGGCAATTGGACTTCGTTTGGTACTGTAAACCTGAAAAGTAAAAAACACGCAGAAAACAGCAACTGGCACTGGGCACTGGGTCAATAGGTTAGTGCTCAAAAATAATATAACCGGTAAATTATTACTGAAAAAGTATCCTAGAATGATAATATAATAGCATGGAACAATCAAAAATTATAGATACGCCGGAGACGTGTCAGTGCACAAGTCATATGATGTGATGGTGGAAGTTGCATGGCAATATATCTCGGAATGGCTATGGAAATGCCATAATAGGTTGGTAAGGTGGATATTTTGAGGAAGATATAATGAGGCTTATGTGCAACAGAGCGTATCATGTTGCGGGGTTTGGATGCACCGGCGAAGTTTGCACCGATCCTCGAGGTGAGAATGGCCAATGCACGGTACCGAAGAGGCTAGCAAATATGGAAAGGTGAGAGTGTGTACATCCATGGATTCACATTAGTCATAAAGAACTCACATACTTATTGCAAGGTTTTATTAACTCTCTCGAAGCAAAGTACTTCTCGCATGCCCCTAGGGAGGAGGTTAGGAGGAGTTAACCATCGCGCGCCTCCGACCTAACAGCACTAGAATTTCAATGAGGAATAAGAATGCTCACACATCATCACCATGTCATAACCAATATTTAGATGAACAGCAAATAAACACCCTTTAACTATCGATATTTCTACTAACCAATAACCATGATCTCACGCCCTTTCATATTACCACATCAATGTCATTAACCCACAATTTCTCTTTTATGTGCCACATGTGTTTTGATTATGCACTCATTGAATACCTATTATTTTTGGACTAGTCTTATAACCCATGCAAATGACCGTCTCTATTTATGAACTCTCAAACAAATATAAGTGAAGAATGAGAGTGCAATTATTTCTATAAAATCTATATGCCACCGTGCTCAAAAAGATATAAGTGAAGTACTAAAGCAACGGCTAAACTCAAAAGATATAAGTGAAGCACATAGAGTATTCTAACAAATTATGGTGAAAGTGTATCTCTCTCAAGTAGGTGTGTCCAGAAAACAATGATTGTGGCAAACTAAAACAAAAGCAAATGACACTCCAAGCAAAACTCATATCATGTGATGAATACAAATATAGCTCCAAGTGACATACCGATGGATTGAGACGAAAGAGGGGATGCCTTCCGGGGCATCCCCAAGCTTAGACGCTTGAGTCTTCCTAGAATATGACTTGGGGTTCCTTGGGCATCCCAAAGCTTAGGCTCTTTGCTGCTCCTTGTTCCTTCATCCATCGCGATAACACCCAAAACTTGAAAACTTCGGCACACAACTCAACAGAAACCTTCGTGAGATCCGTTAGTATAATAAACATATCAAATACTTTAGGTATTGTTATAAATTGATTCATATTTTATTATTGCATAATTTACTGTATTCTAACTTCTCCATGACTTATACCCCGCGATATAATCCATAGCATCATCAAAACAAGCAAACTATGCAAGCAAAAACAGAATCTGTCTAAAACAAAACATTCTATAATGATCTGTAGAGAAACTATACTTATTTAACTCCAAAATTTCTGAAAAATAGGAAAATTTGAGTAATTTGTATATCAATACCGTGTAAAAATTTCATATCAAAAATACGTTTCAGTAAAATCAGAGAAATTATGCACTGGACGCTAAAGTTTCTGTTTTTGCACTGTATCAATTCTACCCATCATGCAAGTCATCCCAAAGGCTTTACTTGGCACAAACACTAATTAAAACATAAAAACACAATCATTACAGTATCAACAATCATGTTATAAAACCAAAATATAAATTATTGGGTTGTCTCCCAACAAGCTCTTTCTTTATAGCCATTAAGATAGGCTTGAAATTTGAATGATGCTCACATAATAGACGAGAAATGAGGCACAAAGAGAGCATCATAAAGCATGTGAAAAACACATCTAATTCTAACATACTTCCTATGCATAGGCATTTTATAGGAAAACAAATTCTCAAGACAAGTGAAATCTAGCATAAGTAAATAGGAAGAGTGAAGCATTAACAATTTGAATATAAAGAGAGGTAAGTGAGTAACATGAAAATTTCTATAACCATATTTGCCTCTCTCGTAATAATTACATGTAAGATCATATTCAAATTCAACAATATAGCCATCATATGAAATATTTTCTCCATGACCCACATGCACAAAAGTCATACAATCTTCCAAGATAGTGGGATTAACATTAACTAAAGTCATGACCTCTCCAAACCCACTTTTAATAGTATTGCAAATATCATAATTAATAATAGATTCATCATGAAGCTTAGAATTATCAAGATCACAAGAAACATCATGAGTATCACCCCAATCATGATCATTAGCACATTTGATATTCATAGAATTTATACTAACAACATGGCAATCATGCTTTTCATTCAAGGAACTATCATGAATCACTTTCTTTTAACACTTCATCACAATTTTTAGATTCATGATTTTCAAGAATGACCCCATAAAGATAATCTAGTGCACTTGACTCACTAGCAATTGGTTCAACATAATCGGGTCTTTTGAAAATATTAGCAAGTAGATGAGGATCCATTTATCTTATTTTTTTATACTTTATGTTCGTGTGAGATAAAAATAAAGATAACATAACTGGACAAGTAAAAACTAGAACAAGTGAATGATAATTTGTGAGAAGGTACTTGATAGTAAGTTGGTGATACTCCCTGGAAACGGCGCCAGAAATCCTTCCTGATACATGTGATCTGCGTTGGGTTTTTCGTGAAGAGGAACGAGTGATGCAACACAGTATAGATAAGTATTTCCCTCAATGAGAACCAAGGTTATCGAACCAATAGGAGGACCATGCAACCCCCGTCTTCGGCGCGTACACACAAAAGGGCAAACAATTGCACCCAACACGGGCAAGAGGGTTGTCAAGCCCCTTGAACTCGTTACTTGCAAGTAGATAAGTAGTGTAGTTGATAGTTGGATAAATATAAATTGCAAAATAAATAAAAAGTAAATAATGGCAGCAAGAAAGTAGTAGCGTTTGTAAATTTATAAGTGAATATACCTGGGGGCCATAGTGTTCTCTAGTGGCATCTCTCTCGAAGTAGGCATACGGTGGGTAAACAAATTACTGTTGGGCAATTGACAGAAAATCGCATAGTTATGCAATATTTATTCACGGCAATGATCATGTGTATATAGGCATCACGTCCATAAGAAAATAGGCCGACTCCTGCCTGCACCTACTACTATTACTCCACGTCGAGGCATTAAGTTCATGACTAACAGAGTAATGCTTGGAGAACGATGATATGATGTAGACAAAGAGAATCCAATCAATATGAATTAACCCCATAATTTTATCCTTAGTGGCAACAATATAAATATGTGGCTTGTCCCTTTTTGTCACTGGGATATAGAGCACCGCAAGATTGAACCCACTACAACGCACCCCTCTCACTGAAGATAGATCAATCTAGTTGGTCAAACCAAATCAATAGATCGGAGAGATTTACGAAGCTATAATAATCATGCAAATAAGAATCATAAAATAATTCAGAGAAGACTCAAATCTTTTTCATGAATAATCTGAACATAAACCCACAATTCATCGGATCCCAACAAACGCACTGCACAAAGTGATTACATCGAATAGATCATCGCGAAGATGCGATGAACTTTGTATTGAAGAGAAGAGAGAGAGAGAGAGAGAGAGAGAGAGATCTAGATACTAGCTATGGACCCGTAGGTCTGTGGTAGACTACTCACACATCACCATGGGAGCAACAAGGTTGATGAAGAGGCCCTCCGTGATCGATCCCCTCTCCGGCAGAGCACCGGAACATAGCTCCAGATGGGCACACGGCGAAACAGAGACTTGCGGCGGCGAAAAAATTGTTTCGGGTGCTCCCTTAGGGTTTTCGGGGAATATGATAATTTATAAGACATAGAAAGAGATCAGGAGAGCCACGAGGGGCCCACGACCCAACAGGGCATGGCCACCCCCCCTGGGCGCGCCCTGTTGGCTCGTGGGGCCCTCATGTGGCCCCCGGCCTTCTCCCGAAGCTTCCAGGTCTTCTTTTGGTCCAGAAAAAATCGTCAAAAAGTTTCGTGGTATTTGGTCACCGTTTGGTAGTGTAAACCTGAAAAGCCAAAAACATGCAGAAAACAGCAACTGGCACTTGGCACTAGGTTGATAGGTTAGTGCTAAAAAATAATATGAATTGGCAAATAAATGCCTAAAAGCATCCTAAAATGATAATATTATAGCATGAAACCATCAAAAATTATAGATACGTTGGAGACGTATCAGTGACCAGTTTGTCCCCGCTTTTAACTGTCCTGATGCGGACACATATTTTAATATGTGGTCAAAAGGCAAGGTGAGAAAAGGGAAGCTTTTTTGTGAGTATTGTAGCAGTGCTCTCGAGCGTATGGAAGGCTTGTAACCTTGCTTCCTTCTGGCAGAAACGGCCTGCAGAGCCTATTGATGTATTATACTGTTGTGCATACAAAGTAACACGGTGAAATAACATCTGTTGTGATTTGCAAGAGAAGAAGGACGCAAGACTAGGGCTACGGTGCAACACAGAGCTACTAGAATAAGTCGCGACTGAGATCTTCCAATCTAGAAGAAGCTGCACATCGTGGATACCATGACTGGTTGACTTAAGAAAAGGAGACAAAATGATGAAAAACAGAAGATCATGGGGTCTTGTTATTGTTGTTTTGTTAATAAAACCATCTGATCCTTTATTGGAAGCGTTTGCTTTGCAACGGGTAGATTTGCTAGTCTGCGTTGTTTTCAGTTGTGTTGCTTATTTCCACTTTGCTTAGCCTTACTTACTAAGGTGTTTGATGCATGTTATTTTTAAGGTAACCCCACCCCTCAGGCCGATGTTTGAGTGACCTATTGGGTGGTAGTGTGTTATGGGTGTAAAGACATGTGGTTTCTTTAAGTGAAGTCGAGAGAGAAATCCCTTTTAGTCCAAAAAACTAGCACACAAATAAGAGACTGTATCTTGTTTTACATTGTGACTTGTCATCATAACCAAAGCGAGCTAGTATTTTAAATCGCGATGCCATGTGATTCTTCATCCCCAAAATTCTCCACTCGCTTATTTATTCCCAGCTCTCTCCATCCCCACTGACGTGGCTTGAGACTGCGTCCGTATTTCCCTAAAGAGGAAGGGATGATGCAGCACAGCTACGGTAAGTATTTCCCTCAGTTATGAAACCAAGGTTATCGAACCAGTAAGAGAACCACGCAACACTATGTAAACGGTACCGGCACACAAAGAACAAATACTTGCAACCCGACGCGTAAGAGAGGTTGTCAATCTCTCCACGGTAAAAAGATAGATTTGTTTGTAGTAGATTGGATAAATGGATCGCACAAGAACACAAAATAAAAGATGCAAATAAAAAGTGCAGCAAGGTATTTTTGGAATAATAGATCTGAAAACAAATGCGGAAAAAGATAGATCAGAAAGCAATATGTTAAAAGAATAGACCCAGGGGCCGTAGATTTCACTAGTGGCTTCTCTCAAGAAAATAGCACACGGTGGGTAAACAAATTACTGTTGGGCAATTGATAGAAGATCAAATAATCATGACGATATCCAAGGCGATGATCAATATATAGGCATCACGTCCAAGATTAGTAGACCGAAACGATTCTGCATCTACTACTATTACTCCACACATCGACCGCTATCCAGCATGCATCTAGTGTATTAAGTTCATGGATAAACGGAGTAATGCAATAAGAACGATGACATGATGTAGACAAGATCTATTCATGTAGGAATAGACCCCATCTTGTTATCCTTAATAGCAACGATACATGCGTGCCTCGCTGCCCCTTCTGTCACTGGGAGAGGACACCGCGAGATCGAACCCATCACAAAGCACCTCTTCCCATGGCAAGAAAAATCGATCTAGTTGGCCTAACTAAACCAAAGATTCAAAGAAGAAATACGAGGCTATAAATAATCATGCATATAAGAGATCAAAGAAGACTCAAATAATATTCATGGATAGAAATTGATCATGAACTCAAAATTCATCGGATCCCAACAAACACACCACAAAAAGTCATTACATCAAATAGATCTCCAAGAGACCACTGTGTTGAGAATCAAAAGAGAGAGAGAGAGAGAGAGAGAGAGAGAGCCATCTATCTACTGCCTACGGACCCGTAGGTCTATGGTGGACTACTCACGCATCATCGAAGAGGCACCAATGAGGATGATGAACCCCTCCATGATGGTGTTAGATTGGATCTCATGGTTCTGGAACTTGCGGCGGCTGAAATTGTGTTTCGTCGACTCCTCTAGGGTTGTTGGAATTTCTGAGAATTTATAGAGCTGAGAGGCGGTGGAAAAGACCTCCGTGGGCCCCCACGATACATCACAGCGCGCCGGGGGCCTCTGGCGCGCCCTGGTGTATCGTGGGCTCCACGGGCCTCCCCCCAGGTGCTTCCTTGGCTCCCAAGTTGTCTTCTGGTCCAAAAAATATCTCCAAAAAGTTTCGTGGTAATTGGACTCCGTTTGATACTGATATTCTGTGAAGCAAAAAACAGCAACTGACACTGGGCACTATGTCAATAGGTTAGTCCCAAAAAATGATATAAAGTTGCTATAAAATGATTGTAAAACATCCAAGAATGATAATATAACAACATGAAACAATCAAAAATTATAGATACGTTGGAGACGTATCACCCACGTGCTTCATCGTCAATATACCCGAAGCACTTCATCATCAACATGAAATACAAGGGCCATGTGATCTTAGAGTTTGTGTGACTGGTTCCCTTGATCTCCTAGAGGGAAACATGAACTAGTGAGGTTGTCTCTAATCTCACTTACATTTCGTTCTGCATCCCACCTTAAGTTTGTCTGTCCATGTCAATCAGTTCGTTTGTTCATGTCCGTGTGACCCTAGTTTGGATGACAAACATATGCGATGGTTGATCGTTAGTCACTCTTCGGGTAAGTAGGTACGGGTGAATTTGACATGGATTTTTAGGCACACTTGATTTAGCAAAAGTTATAAATGTAAGAAATTTTTATACTTTATTTGACGATTCCATTTCTTCGCGTCGCACATTTTTCCCAAAGGAACACACGATGCATTTCATTACATAACATTGTTGGGCAAATCGCCCATTTCATAGTTTAGTATAAATTCTGGGAGCTGGCCCAACCAGGTATCACACACATCAAGTCCCAAATTAGCTCCATATGCAGCTAAAGCAGGTTGCACCATGTTACCAGCCAGGGGGCAAGACACAACGCTTACAACAAAAAAAACCAACACACACCTGGAATTTGATACTCCTGACTGTAGCTCCTAGATTTGCTATCATAATTTAGTATTCACTGCCCTCATCAACTGTGTTGACTCGATTTCAAACAATACCTTGTCGCGCCCCATATTTTTTCAAGAATACACCATGGAGAGGTGCATCAGTAACATAGAAGAAGGGACAAGACGATACAACGCATTTCGGCACACAATAGACACACCGCGGCTACAACAACATAAACAACTCGCCTAGTCGAACCTCAAGCCACAATGGCAAGGAGACACCCCATATGAATAGCCATTTTCATAGCATACAACAAAGCACCCCATATCAATTTCTCTCAGCTTACCCAATGCACTTTATTTTCCTTTTCAACTTGACTCCACCAATACATGTTGATCATGGTGTTCAGTCCTTCACGCAAGCCCCAGTGCAAACAGGAATTGCTTGTGCCATAGCTTTTATAAAGATTTCCTTCCCTACCTCTGAGAGGAACTTCTCCTTCCGGCCTTAAATCATTTTTCAAATTCTTTCCTTCACATATTTAGAAGTCTTCGCCCTCGCTTGTCCTACATATGTTGGAACACCTACATATTTTCATGATAGCCCCCCCTCCCCCCCAAGAGATCTGCAAGCCCCTCATTTCTTGTTTTTGTCGTACCTTCGTGTTCTTACTAAACAAGATCGATGACTTCTCCTTATTAATCATTTGAGCGGAGCATGGTTCATATGCATTCAAATGCGGTAAACTTCCATGGCATTACTTTAGTTAGCCTCATCAACAACAAAGAACCTTCTCAAAAAGCAAGTGGCTAACACTAGGGGCTCCCCTACAGATTTTGATTCCTGTGAGCAAACCATTTAGTTCCGCCTGCCTTGTGAAGCACGGCTGAGAACCCCTCTGCGCAAATCAAGAAAATGCATTTTGGGGGGGGGGGGGGGGGGTCGTGTAGGTAGACCTGGGCATTCTCCTGGCCGGGTCATGCCGGGCATCACAAAGCCCGACCAACAAAATCCGAAGCCCCAGCCCGACCCGAAGCCCGTAAAGACGCCTATTTTTGTATTCTAAATTAATAAATACATATTTTGGGGTTAAATAATACTCCCAAAAATACATGTTTGTCGGGCTTTTCCCGGACTTCAGGCCAGACCGCGGGCTGAAAAGCTAGGCCCGGGCCTCCCATGCGCCTAGGTTTATGTGTAGAGCAGAAGATACAGCTTCTCTAATTGAGTTAGGCATTTCCAGTTGGAATTTGAAAAGAGCAACATAAACGATCCTCTACAACAGGATCACATTTACATATCCTTCATATATCTGTGATAAAACACATTTACCAGCTGTAATTTTAAACTTAATTCGGGTTTCTTGTTGACACTTACAACATGCTCAGGCAAGCAAAAAAACTAATGTAGGTTTCCTCAAAATTAACACAGGAAACGTTCGCCATCGTCACGGCGATGGTAGTTTTTCTTTCTTTCTTTCTTTTTCTTGTACTTCCTTTCACAACCAAAACCGTGCACGTGTAATTTTATCAAAGACAAGAAAAACAGAGAAAAGAAACAACAAGCATCCCATTTGTTGCGTCTGTCTTCATTAAACCTAACAGCGTATAAAAACTCCTGCCAATTGTTGGCAGCCCACATCACAGTGGTAATACAACCTACTAATTCGCACTCCAAACCTGCAGTTTTTATCTCACGCGACATCAACTCGTCATAGGCTCGCACTCCGCGGCAGGGGCATCTTTCTTGTCGTCTTCACCCTTGGGATCTTCGCCTTCGCCTTTGCTGCCATCGCCATCTTCGTCGTCCGCAGGGGAGGCATCCTTCATCTGGTAATCCACCTTGAAGTCGTAGTCCGCGTCCATGTCGTTCAGCACGCTGAACTTGTTCCCCTTGCGCCGCTTCTTCTCCGCTTTCTTCTTGCGGGGATCAAGGATGCCCTCGGCGGTGTACAGCTTGTCGTGCTGCGTGCCACCACCGGCCGCTGCCTTGCTTCCTTCACGGTCGTTCACGTCGGACATCGATTCGTCCTTCACAGGTGCACTCTGCGTTGGGGGATCCTGTTCAATGCGGGACAAATATCATCTTAGCTGTACTACTAGTAATATGCAACTTGAAAGTTAACTTATCAACTCCAACAGATATAAGAGATACGAAGCGAGTTGTTTCTTTTCTGTCTCCCCAAAAGATAGAATAAGAGCTCTACAGTTTATAACTTCTTTCTTACACAGATTACTCATACAGTCAAGAAAAAAGGAAGAATAAGAGCTCCAAAGTTCAGTAGATCAACGCAATGGACTGTTAGCAGTAACCAACAAAAAAAAAGTCAAAAAAAAACCACAGTACCACAACAAGAAAGAGAGAAGGATGCATCTGTATAATCACAATTAGGGCAACTCTATTCCATGCCTATAACATATAATATATAGCTCCCGAAAAACTGCTGCCAGCCAATGTGGGGGGATGGGTTAGAGTTGCTCTTAGTTAGAACATTGCCAACCAAGCATATCTAGGAACTAAAGCATAGTACTGTCAAGAAAAGGGTAATTGGTTGCAAAAGTCTACAATAATAGCATTGCTGCGTTAATTAAACGAAGATCACTGCAGCTGTAAAAAATACCTGGAGCATCGCTTCATCAATCTCTGCTGGGGCATTAGATGGAATTTCAATATGACTGAAATCCTCCATAGATTTTAGACCACTAATATATGAGGACTCGGCTTTGTAAATTTCATCAACATTAAATTCACTTCCGTCTTCTGTGATAATTACTGCATTGGCGTCCTCCACGGCATCCCTTTTAGGTGGCAGTGTAAAGTAGGGTACCTTGCCTAATAACAAGAGGGTTAGATGGCTTGGAAACAAAATAATAAAAATTCCCGCAAAATTGAAACGAAACAATAAATTGACAATTACAGGATAAGTTGTCAATTGTACCTTCATTCCAGTCATGAATCACTATTTTTGCCGCAGCTTCTACATCCACTATACCACCCTTTTTCAATTTCCCCCGGAGGGTAGCAAGTTTTTGAAGGAAATCATCAACTGAAGTAAAGCTCGGCACCTTGTACAGAGACAGCAATTTTTCTTGTGGGCAGAGACCGAGGATTTCTTTAACTGCAAGAATACAATAAATATGGAGTAACTGAGTAAGTCGTTGCATGGTGCATTTCCAGGTACATTATCGTACTAGCTTATTGTTAGATTGGTATCAGCAAAGAAAACTAGGAGTACAGTAACTAGGATGAATATAAACTATCAAAAAACTGGCTGGAATGATGATAAAAAACAATACAACATAGCACCTACCAGGAGTGATTACATCTTCCATCTTCTCAACTCTTTTGCAGTTGCGAAGGGCTACAGACACACCACTGCTGGCAGATCTGAGCATCACAACACCAGGACAATCCAACAACTTCACCTTCTTGTCTAACTGAACCTCCTGCATTGATCTAGTAACCCCTGGAGTAGAACCGACATTAACCACACGGGACCTCTTCAAGCTGTTGATTAGACTGCTCTTGCCAACATTAGGAAGGCCAACAATGCCCACAGTAATTGCCAACTTGAGCTGCAAGCACACCCCAATAGTTAAATTTTGGCACAGGATCACTATAAAATCAGGAGCGTCAAAGCTAAAGAAGCTAGGTAACAAAGAAAAAAATCAGACGCAGGTAGTTATCAAAATGTCATGATGAGATTTATTGAATCAACACCAATTGAATGTTGAAAAAAACAGATTCAACATGTCGACATGAAAAACTTAGGTGCATACATGAGAAAAAAGTAACTGTCTGTCAATGTTTATGGCAAAAGGACAGATATCCAATAGCATGAAGTCAGGTGAAGCATATTTACTGTTAACTATGAAAATAAGAAAATTAGAAATCCTAAGAACAGTGAAATTCCTGACTGAAGCTAGATAAATACAGGTAAACAAAGATAGTCACGGAACATCTCCAAAAAGATCAAGATCAGCTACCTCGTGACTCCTGGAATAATTTTTTAGTAGTTTAATCAGATTCTCAGCACCAAGACAATCACTGCTTTGTGGGATATTGCTTGTTTTATCAAGCTTTGATGATTTCCATCCCAGCTTGGTCCTCTGCTCTTGAGTGTTGCACTTGAATGCGACAGTTGGCAATTCCTCCCTTAGATATGAAAGCCACTTCTCCACCGACTCCTTGGGGACAAGATCTACAATCCACAAGAAAGATGACATAAGATGCAGAGATGGAAAAGATCACACCAATGATGAAGTCATAAAAAGTTACACTATACCTATCTTATTGAGAAGTAGCACAATCCGTTTAGTTGGATCAGCTTTCCTGACCATCTTCTCCATGTCAACGCAGCGAGTGCCCAGTGGGTCCCTTGCATCAAGAACCTCGAGAATCACGTCAGAAGCTTCGATGACTTTAACCAGCTCCTTGTAGAAGGCTCTCTCCGAATGATCTGAACACACATTCAGCAGCTTTAGTCAATAATGCATATGCAAGCCATAAGCAGTGCGGGAAGGGAAACCAACCATTGGTCTTGGGCACCGCTAAAGCAGCAGTCTCCTCTGCTGCATCATTCTCATTAGGCATGTCTTCATCGTCGGGTATTCTGAGCTTTCTCTTCCTAGCCTGAAAGAGGAGGCCACAATACTTGAGATTAGGGGTGCAGAGCGGCGTCCCGCGAAGTCCCGCAAAAGTGCCCAGCTAGTACAAATTACTCTAACTCACTCTGATCCAGCTAAAACAGATTTTTCTCGTTTTGAACTAGAAGCGGGGCGGATCGGGCGCCGCCCTACATCCCTACTTGAGATCATCGTTCAACTTCCGAAGGCAGACATAACAAAGGAAGCCAACTCTCAACATCTATAGCCAACCAATATATCTATCTACTAGGCAAGCATCTAATGACGACTATGGAGGAGTAATCGTTTGACACTGAAAAATATTAGTATCATCAGAGGCCGCTAATAATTTGGTCCCGTGACCTCGAACACTGAGAAATTGGTGGCAGGCTGCACAGCATGGAAGGAAACTGGGCGAAAGTGAGAGAAGAGGCGGACGGTTGCTTACCCTCTCCTTGCGGGCCTCCTTCTTGTCCTCGAGCTCCTTGATGGCCATGGCGCGGCGCACCTCGAGGGCCTTGAGCTCCTGCTCCTTGAAGGGCCACTCGTTGGGGATCCCGGGGTCCTTCTCGACCTTGCTCCGGCCGGTCTTGCCGTCCTTCCTGGCCTCCTTGCGCTTCTTGCGGTGGTGCTCCTTGACCTTGCGCAGCACCTTGTGCTTCGCCTTGAGCGTGATGCGCTTGCTCTTGCTCTTCTTGCTCTTCTTCGGCATCTTGCCGCCGACGCCGCTGGGGGGTTGGGTGGCGAGGAGGTGGAGAGAGCCGCCGGCGGAGGGAGGGAGGGAGGAGAGAGCCGGTGGCGACGGGAAGGTATGGATGGCTCTGGCGGCTGGTGGCTGAAGCAGGGGAGAGGTGCTAGGGTTTAGGAAGTCGACGGATGGGCCTTGTGCTACGCTGCGTGTGCGGACCTGGGCCATAAAGCCCATAGCAGCCCTCTACCACCCCGATGTTGGCCCAATCAGCAATGCGTTTTCTCCCCCTCCCCCCGCCATTGTTGATCTATATCTATACTTTACTATTAAAAGACCAAACATGACTTCCCCTAGTGCACACAAGATAACCCCACGTCGGATCAGATCCACTTAGTACCATCCAACTGTCCACGTTACGTCAATTATCTGTCAATCAGATCAACGAATTAGATTAAATGTTCTGCCAAGCAGAAGCAATCTGCCAATTCTCCTAGCGCTCCGCGTCCCCCACCCGTAACACGCGGATCGATTCCACCCGCCTTCACATCAAAAAAAAAGAAGAGATTCCACCCGCCTGGCCACCTCCATCGTTCCCCACCCCTCCCTCCTCTCTCCTACTCGCTGCCGCTACAGGGCGCTGCCGGGCATGCTTGGCCTGCGTCGGCGGAGCCGGCGTCGCCCTCCTCCCTCGAGCAGCGTCGCCGGCGCGGGACGCAGCGGGCTGGGCCTGTGTCGGCGGTGCCGGTGTCCCTCTCCTCCGTCGAGCGGCGGCGGCGGCGCGGGACGCAGTGGGCCTGACCTGCGTCGGCGACAATGGGGTGCCTCTCCTCCGTCGAGTAGCTGCGGCAGCGCGGGATGCAGCGGGCTCGGCCTGCGTCGGCGTCGGCGGCGGCGGGTGTCCATCTCCTCCCTCAAGCAGCGGCGGCTTGGGACACGGCGGGCTCGGCCGCGAAGATCGATCTCCATGTCGCGACCAATCCGCTCTCCGCATCCACCAACGCCCCCATCTCGCGACGCCTGGATCGGGCCAGGAAGACCATGGCCAGCACGGCCGCTGCGGACGCATCCACATCTAGCGCCGGTTCACTGCGCCGCGTCGGGAGAGCGGGGCACAAGACACCTGCGCGTCGCGGAACCCACCAGAGCAGGTTGCCGCTGCGGCATGTCGCGCGAGCGCGACCCTCGCGGCTGCGCCACGCGAGCCCTGCACCGCCGCCTCCTCAGCTGCTTTGCTCGGATGGAGATACCAGATGACCACGGACACGGACGACGGCGACCTCCTTCCACTACCGCACAGGTGATCCGCACCATGCCCAACAGCGCCTTAAACCTATCCTTCGTCGTCAGTGACGCCAAGAACGGCAGCCACGGGTCCATGTTGGTGGAGGCCTTCACCGGGAACGTGACGTAGAAGGTGTCGTTCGAGTCCACGGGGAAGGGCGGGTTCAAGCCGACGAGCCCGAGGTTCGTCGCCGCAGGGATCCGGACCAGGGTCACCTTCTACAGCTCCTTCTACCACACCAAGGTCAGTGACGGTGTCTCGCTGCGGCCCAGTGCTGGACCAGGTCAAGATCCTGCCGGTGAAGCTCCAGTGACCGGTATTCAGTTAGCTCCTAGATCAGGATCTCAGATCTTTGCTCGCTATCGTTTATGAGGATGTTTTGCTCTATATTGCTCTTCCCTATATTTAGACGAAATTTCTTTCACTTCAACTCTGAATTCTAATGGAATTGCTCTGTTTCAGCCTGAAATTAAATCACGTTCACTCATTTATGCCTGATTGGTCTTCGGTTCAGGGTGTTTTGTTTACCTCTATTTCGAAATTGTCATGTATAGCATTTTATTCTGCTCTAGATTGCTCTTACTAATACAGATTCGTTCCAATTTGTCATTTATTGTATTTTTTTCTGCTCTATATTGTGCCTATCAATACCAATTCGTGCATTTGAGATGAGGTACAAAATCAGTTGACAGCCTTAACTTTGTCCAACCATATTATGTTAATGTGTATTGGCTCACCGCATACCTTGCAGATGGCACATCAACCGAAAAAATCAACTTTGAGGTTGGAGGAACGCTCCAATACAGGACAACGGATGATGTTTCGTTCTTTAAAATCAAGAATGAACATTGTGGAAATACTTATATAAGTAATTATTAGACAGAGGTGGTACTATCAGATTGTTTCTTGTATAGAAAGCTTGCACCTGTTCTCATTTTTTGCCATTTTCAGGGCCCTTTTTGGTGGATGGGCTGGCATACAATAAGTCTTCATTGTTACAAGCTGTACCACACAAGTTGTAAATGGTCTGTGGCTTGCAATAGATTGGCTTGCAAAATTTACGAGTAGGTTTCGTTTTGTCTAACTAACCGACGACCTTTGTTTCTGTACATAGCTACGATCGGTGGGTTGAAAGACAAATATATCATTTTTTTATTTTGTTCTATAAGCAGGTATTGCTATAATGATCGTATGTTTTTCCAGTGGAAAACATGAATAAGAAGGGACGATACAAAAGTATTCAAGGTTTGGTTATTTTGATTTACGTGAAATTTTATATTATGTGCCTGACCTTTCCTTTTGGTAATCTATTTTATTTCCGTGGTAGCAGATAAGGGAGTGCGGATGCTGGGCTTAGATAAAAGAAAGTGAATAAGCTGAGGTTCTCAAGGTTTGCTTCAAATTTCTGTTAGGCGCGTGGCTCTTCTCTAGATGTCAATTTTTCTTTTGAACTCAAGAAAGTTGATGCCCATGTAAAGTCTTGATCACAGATCCTCCGATGGTGCAAGAGCTTAATATTTTCAACCTTTTTTGCGGAATTCCCTCAATTCATTATCTTGTGATAGTTCTACAAGATGCAAAGTGCAAGTACACCCTAACCTAACCTCTGAAACTCTCAATACTTTTTGAAGGTCTGGGATAAACTTGGTGGACCCCGAGCTCTCCAAATTCAGCAGCTAGGAGGTGGGCAGAGTGATCCCGTCGCGCTCATCTGCACCCAGGGATCACCTCACAGATGACCGTCCATGTCGGGGCTGGTCTCGGTGCTCACATGTTTTTGTCCACATGTTTTTGTTGTCACAGATGTTACATGAGTAAAACGCAGTGGCGGTCCCAATTCTTTCCCGCTGCCTTCACTTAAGTCCTAATTCTTTCAAACTGCACAGGCAGGTCCTAAATGTTTCAAAGTTGCGTCACGCGAGGTCCTAAACTGGTATGACCACCGGTTGACCGGTGCCACGTAGGCAGTGGGCCCGTAGAGGCGTAAGGGTCCATCGTGGATATTTGCCAAAACCCCCCCGCGTCCAAATAATTCAGCAGCCAGTCCCATTCATCTCCCTGTCCTCTGTCTCGCGGAAGAACTCGCGAACGGGAGACGAACCTGGCGGCGGCGCTGTTCCGGAGACCTGGCGGCGGCGCTGGGCACCGGAGACGAGCGTGCGGCGTTGGAGGCTGCCGCGAGGATGGAGCCCGCGAGCAGCAAGGAGCTGTCCCTGCGTCGACCGGGCGATCCTCCTCCTAGATACGGTAAGAACCCTAACCCTAATCCCCTTTCTTTGGACAGTGGCTTCTGGTCGGTAGATTTATAGGTCGAATCTGGGAAGAGCATTGACGATTTGCATCTGATTTAGGACCACAAGAAGAAAACTTCACCGTAGAGATCAATTATGGTGGGTATTTTCGCGGGCTCGGCTCATCGAAGGCGTATGTCGACGGAAAGGTTGCTCGTTTTGATGGCTGTGAAGCAGACACTTGGTCTCCACTTTGGCTCACTGATTTCATGCAGCAGCTAGGTTATAATGAACCCGACAAATATTCCTTGTACTGGCTGCTCCCTACTCTGGATCTTGACAGAGGACTACGCATAGTTGACCGTGATACAGACACATTGAGCATGATTGCAGTTGTTCCAAAGTTCCAGTATTTTCAGATGTATGTGAACCACAATAATATGGAATTTGGCACTGCTGCTAATATTATTGATCATGTTGTTATCTCTGGTTCCCCTATTCAGCCTGCTGTGTTGAGCCCCAACTGTGGCAGCAGCTTCCAAAATGTTGCACATGAGCCTAGAAGAAGCAGGAGGAATCTTATGGAAGAAGAAGGCCCCGATTGTACTGAAAATGCTGGCGCTGATAGTGAGGACAGTGAATATGATGAAGAGTGGGTAGATTCTGACAATGAGATTGCAGAAGATGATGATGACCTTTATGAAGAATGGGTGGATGACAAGCTTGATACAAAAAAGAAGAACAACTCAAAAATGGAGCAGGACAGTGACTATGATACAGATTTGGAGGAGCTGCAAGATTCTGACATTGAAGAAGAGGATTCAGCAGATGAAGTGGAGGTAGTTGACAAGTATGGAAAGAAGAAAATAAAGAAGAAAGTGAAGCTGAGAAGGTGGAGGCCAGAGAACATGAAAGGAGTGGAATTTCACATTGGCATGATCTTTTTGTCATCGATCGAACTTAGAGCTGCAATTCAACAATATATTGTGCAGCAAAGAGTTGGAGTACACTATTTGAAGAATGATAAGGAGAGAGTCAGATGCAGATGTGAAGAATTATGTCCATGGTACTTATATGCTGCACCTGACAGCAGGAAAAATGCTTGGGTGGTGAAGAAATATGTGGGACAGCACAAATGTGAAAGAGATTGGGTATTCAATCAATTCACGGCAAAGTATCTAGCTGCCAATTACTTGGAAAAATTCAGAGCTGATGATAAGATGTCACTCAAGAACTTTGCATTGATGATTCAACAAGACTTCAACATGAGTGCAAGTAGGAGCAAGCTAGAAAGAGCTAGAAGAATTGCACTGAAGCAGATCAATGGAGATGAACTGGCACAATACAACTTACTCTGGGATTTTGCAGCTGAAGTCAGACGATCAAATCCTGGAAGTACAATGTTTGTGAATGCAAAGGATGGATTGTTTGAGAACTGCTACATGTCACTGGATGCATGTAAGAGAGGTTTCCTAACAAGTTGTAGGCCCATTATAGGCATAGATGGATGTCATATAAAGAACAGATTTGGTGGAGTCATGCTAGCTGCTGTTGGAGTTGACCCAAACGACTGCATCTACCCTCTTGCAATTGCTATAGTGGAAGTAGAAGATACTATCACCTGGAGGTGGTTTCTGAGCACATTAAAGGAAGATCTTGGAATAGAGAACACAAGCCCATGGACAATCATGAGTGATAGACAGAAAGGATTGATCAAAGCTGTGAATGAACTATGGCCCGATGCACAACACAGGTTTTGTGTACGACATCTGCATCAAAACTTTGCCAAGCAGTGGAGAGGTGATATATTCAAGAACAAGTTGTGGCAGATTGCTAGAGCAACAAGGGAGGTAGACTGGCAGCAATATATGGATGAAATGAAAGTATTGGACCAGGGTGCATTTGAGTACTTGGATGCAATTGATCCCAGGCAATGGTGCAAGGCATTTTTTCAGGATCTGCCAAAGTGTGATCTGCTTCTAAACAATATTTGTGAAGTATTTAACAAGTGAGTACACTACCATTTACTTGCAGAAACTTACCATTTAGTAGCAGTAGCTTACCATTTAGTAGCAGTAGCTTACCATTTACTTGCAGCAATTTACCATTTAGTAGCAGCAACTCATCATTTACTTGCATTCCTATTACTAGGTATATACTTGATGCAAGAGAACTACCTATTGTTACATGCCTAAAAAAGATCAAGGACCAGATAATGGTTAGGTATTTTAACAAAAGGAAAGAAACTGCGGACATGTGTGGTACCATTTGTCCTAAAATTAGGAAAAAGCTTGACAAAAATATTGATTGGGCAAACAACTATGAGGCACTACCTTCTGCAGAGCAACTATTCAAGGTTAAAGGTAAGAATGGGGAATATGAAGTAAACATAAAGAAAATGGAGTGCTCATGTAGGGCATGGCAGCTCTCTGGAATTCCATGTTGGCATGCTTGTGCATGTTTTAGGAATGAAAGGATCAAGCCAGAATCTGTGGTCCACAAGTGCTACAGCGTTGAAGCTTTCAAAGGTGCTTATGGTCCTGTAATAATGCCATGCAGTGATCCCAAAGTGTGGCCAAAAATGAATGGGCCTGCAATGAGACCACCAAAATTTGACAAGCAAGTTGGAAGGCCTAGCAAGAAAAGAAGGAAAAGTCCACTTGAGGAAGAAAATGGCACTAGGATGAGTAGGCATGGAATTGTTGGCCACTGTAGTGTTTGCAATTCTACTAAACACAACAAGAGGAAATGTCCTGAACTTGGTAGAGGCCCACAAGACCATGCAGCAGCCCCTGAATCACAAACAGCACCAGCCCCTGAATCACAAACAGCACCAGCCCCTGAAGCACAAGCAACAACACAACAAACAGCACCAGCACCAGTAGAGCATGTGGTACATGCACAACCTCCGAAGAAGCTGCCTGTGAAAAGGCAGAGTAATGCCAAGGTAAATATGGCTGTCAATATCAATTTTAATTGCATTTACTACTCAATTGCATTTGTCATTTGTGTCACGCATATGTTTAACTAATTTCAGAAGAAGGCATTACCAAAAATTAGCACGAGTGCATCAGCTAGTATTGTTGAGTCTGCTATGAGTTATGACATTTCTTCCTCTAGTGTCATCCAAATTCTACAGGACCAAGTAAGTTTCCTATGTACTGTTGAATCTTTTCATGTACTCTACAATCTGCAACCTAGTTGTTTCATTTGCACAATGAATTATCTACAGGCTCTAGCAACACAGCAATCTCAAACTCCACTGCCAGGTTCTCTACCCGAATGTCAGTTTATTGCTAGCTGCAGAGACAATCTACCCCCTCGAAGATCAACTACTGCAACTCTTGGTCTGAAAAGAAAGAAGCCTCGCACGAAGGAGAACATGGTGCCGAAGGTGTAGGTGACACCGAGAAGAGAACGTTTGGACAGAACTAGAAAATAT
Organism: Elymus sibiricus; assembly: GCA_039707655.1. NCBI lineage: Eukaryota > Viridiplantae > Streptophyta > Magnoliopsida > Poales > Poaceae > Elymus > Elymus sibiricus. The sequence continues at coordinate 74,026,641 of CM077665.1, forward strand.
TTGTGGTTTCTTTTGGCTAGGTTTGTACTGAAACCTGAGATGTGGCTGCAGGTTTCACACAAACCATGAAAGTGCAACTGATTATGTGCACTTGAAATCTGCCTTTCTTTTGCCTAGTTGGAGACGATATTCCAGACTGTACGTACTTAATTAACTACTATGTGTAATGTTCACCGAGACTTTGGTATGCTGAGACTATGTACGTACTTGAAATCTGCCTCTATTTTCTTCAATTCTGTCACTTTGTTATACATGTGAGTCAGTTTGCTGCCAATATTCAGAAAAAACAAATAAAATGCTGCCAAAATTTTGTATTTTTTTAGCCGGTGCTACTCCAGACTGGATGCGCCTGGATGCGCCGTCGCCGTTGCCCGTGCTTCCTCGCTGCTTCCCAGCGGAGGTAAACATCGCTGCTGACAGAGAGAGCTGGGAAAAAAGAACTGGGGGCTGAGAAATGTACTTGTTAAGGGTTCATTTGCAAAAGAGTCCAACTGCCCACCGCGGGAAAACTCCCGCCACACCCCCCACTGCCGATGTGGCACCGGTCAGCAGTGGTCAAACGAAAAAAGGACCTCGCGTGACGCAACTTCGAAAGATTTAGGACCTGCCTGTGCGGTTCGAAAGAATTGGGACTTAAGTGAAGGGATAGGAAAAGAATTGGGACCGCCAGTGCATTTTACTCATGTTACATCTCTACTACTATGAAAAGAGCAAACATAAACTCCCCTAAAGCCACACAACAAACTGTACACAAGATTATCAGGACCCTCCGATCAAATATACTTAAACACATCCTACTGTCCATATTACATTAATAGTCTGCTATCTAGATCAACGATCCAAAACAAATGTTCTGCCGAGCAGACGTCTTGGTCTGCCCATCCTATTAGCGCTCCGCGTCCCCCGCCCACAACTTGCGGATCGTTTCCACCAGCCTCCATCGTTCCCCACCTCCCCCTCCTTCTTCTCTCCTCCTCGCCGCTGCTATAGGACGCCGTCGGGCGAAGCTCGACCCGCGTCGGCAGAGCCGGAATCGCTCCCCTCCCTCAAGCAGCGTCGACGGCGCGGGACGCAGCGGGGTCGGCATGCATCGGCGGTGCCAGTGTCCCTCTGCTCCATCGAGCGGTGACGCGACGCGGGACGCAGCGGGCCCGACCTGTGTCGGCGGCGGCTGGGTCCCTCTCCTTCATCGAGCAGTGGCGGCAGCGCGGGACGTAGTGGGCTCGGCCTGCATCGGAGGCGGCGGGGTCCATCTCCTTCCGCGAGCAGCAGAGGCGTGGGACACTGCAGGCTGGGCCGCGAAGATGGATTTCTCGGGCGGGGCATTCGAATCCTCGCCTCTGTTCCTCGACCTCGCGTCAGGGACGCATATGCACCTGCGGCCGTTTCTCATGATCAGCGACGCAGATGGCGCCGCTGCCGTTCCTCGCACAGCCGAAGACGCGGAAGCCGCTGCCGCTGCTCCTCTACGCGACGGTGAGACACACCGCGTAGCCGATGCCCTCCAGAACCATGGCAGTACGCCGTTGAACGTCCCAGCGAGGCACACTGCTAGGGGATCACGATGTAGCGTGTGGATGCCCACCAAATGTTCGATGAGTTCCCCTAATTGATCTTTCTATATAGCTAGCCCTCTCTGTTTCAGTCTCTCCCTGCTCATATACTCCATGCCTTGATTCATTCATATATGATCTTATTTTTTTTTTCAGGTTTATGCTAGATTTAACACTGACATTTGTTCAAATCCTATCCAGGTAACAACTCCAGGGGAATCAGTTTGGTGCTCTGTTTCTATATGTTCAGTGTGACTAGGAACCAACATGCTCACTGCTAAAGTTCTTGCAGGTGTATTGCTTTAATTTGAGAAGGCTCTATATAACACTGGGAAAAAGTTACTACTGAAGAAATCATTCTGGAACACTCGATCTTGAGTCTGCACTTGCTAAAAGAGATGCACCCAAAACAATATACTCCTGATTGTTTGATTGGTAACGTCCTCTCGCAGAAAACTCTAATTAGATTCTTTTTACTTCCTAATCTTGTCATTTTGCATTTTAATCATTATCCTATATGCACAGGATCATAGAAAAATATTATTAATGTCTGCATTGGAAAGGATCCAAACTCTAAACAAGTTATCGGTGAATAATTTTTTATCTAGGTTTAGAAGTTGATAATCCACTATAGTTCTTTCATTGTGCATGCGGACTCAGGTACGACGAAACGGGTTTCTTTTGCTTTTACCCTCAACTGCACTCTACTGCACCTTCTATCTTGATCTGCTTGACAACTTATAATTTGCACAAGCATTCCCCTGCATAGTTTGTCCATGGTCTGAAAGAACAATTCTTGATGATATATTCCAAATCCGGTCGTTGCCTGGATCGTATGGACATCTTCACTAATCAACAGGTCTTACCACATTTCTCTTGTTTTCTACAGTTGACGACTTCAAATTATTCAAGAGTGCGCGACGCACAAGGATGTAAGGTTTCCGCACTTGCATCCATAGAAATCTGGGTGTTGGTAAATTCTGTTTTGGATGGATTTTGAAGGGAACTTTTGTTTTTATCGAGGATCAGACACTACTAAGGGACTAACAAGAACACAGTAAATTACTAGATCATCCATAGTTCCCTAGCCTAGAATATAACCTGTTGTGGTAACTTGGGCTCTGGAAATAATTCTTCTGAAACTGAATCATTCAGTCATACCTTCAGTTTAATAAATAATGGCTCTGGATATATACTGGGATCTCTCATCTTGGTTACTTTAATATACTGCATTGCAAAACCAGAAGCTCAAGCTAGGCTAGGCTCATAGAATAATGATGATGATTACTTAGCAAAAATCCTAAGATCTGGAACTCCCTACCCATTTTCTCTAGCTGGCAGCAAGAATACTGAACATAAAGCACTATGCCCGGTTGCGTCGTGAATATGCCTAATCAAGTTCCATATGGATATAATTTCATTGTGTTTGCCTTGTGAAATCGATGCAGATGTGGTCATCGAAGTTTGATCCGTTCGCGGTCAGATGCGTCGAACTGCATATTAAACCAGGTATATTTAATCATTTCGAACATTTCAACTAGATACTTCATCGATTTGTTTTCGACCATAAGTGGGTTTGGATTAATAGTTGATATCTTGCTATTATTACAAGCACTCATATTTCAGAATTTTGGTTAAATTGGTTGTGTATTGTATAGCTGATATTGATATGTTGCAAAGTATTCCAGCCCATTGATATATTGCAGTCATATATTTCCTATTTCTGGGTGAATCAGATTTCAATTGATATCTCAGTCATAAGAGTTCGAGTGCAAGTACATCGTGATATGCACTTCCATCCCTATTTTCTGCTTTTGGTGAATATATATTCTTGATTTCAGTTTTTGTAATGGTTATTTAAGTGGATATGATAAGTCGATAATTACAAGGAATTGGAATGCAATGGGCAAGAAAAATATATGAGAAGAATCCGGAAAAATATACGTCGAGCTCACGGAACTATTTCAGTTACTTTCAAGTTTCAGTATTTTTCAGGTGATTTTGATGTGTTCAATGTGTATATGTCTGCAAAGCTTGTAAGTGGCTATTGGCAGATCCAAGATGGCCTTCATTGCATGATAACACCAGACTGGGGAGTTAATGGCGCAGTTCTACGATGCATTTTTCTTCTCCTTCTGAAACTTGTTTTAAGTTCGTTTTTTGATTAGCTGATTATAAGAAACATTTTCTTCCTGCAGATTAAGAAAAGTGTTTACATCAAAGGGTTGTGACTGCATCCCCTTGAAGAATTGTCAATTTGACATATTATCTTGAAAATGTTATGTATGTGCTAGGTTTGGCATGCTGTTGGAAATTGAAAAAAAGGGTCTTGATATTGTGCCGGTAGTTCTACTTGATCCTGAAAAAAAATTAGTCGAGACATGCATCGAAGATGATATAAGTTATTAGCATCTTGTTACAAAGTTAATTTATGGGATATGATAAGTAACTGATGTAAGGCATACAAATATGCATCTACTCTTGCATTGTATTATCCTTATGTGAAAAATAGTCCATGCGAACTTGACAGCAGCAACTGTTTGTATGCTAAATATCTTTTATTTTCTATGTGATATAATGAATGGACATGCTAACTGGTAATTATGGGAATGCTGTGACATGTATGGTGGCAAGGAAGGATAAATTCAAAGCTTGTAGATTGTATGCCTGGATGAGAGTGTGGAGGATAGCTGACTCTACATTGTGTAAATTGTTTTGTATCCACGGTAGTACAGAAGGATGGGTCCCTTGCCATTGCCATTAATACATGGATGAGCGAGTTAGGAGGAAAACACATTGTACTTTCATAATTTGTTGTGTATCTGAGTCCTCGACTTTATATGACTGTTCTATTGGATTTCCGTTGGTAATTTTGTTGTTATCACACGTGTCTTATTTGCCTCTTTACATTTTTCTATGATATATATAATCTTCACATTTTTAGTGCATGTGATATGGTAGACAAGTATTGTGGCCGTTTTTATGATATTGAAAAGCGGATCTTTGAAAGCTCAGATATGTTCCATATAAGCATCTCAAGTTAAATACATATTTTATTGTATGACCAAAGGATAAATCTTATGCTTTAGTCAAGTTTGTGAAGTATTGGATCCCATCAAGATTTAAACTCGAAGAGTGCATGGATGTACATCAAAATCATTGCAGATGCATGATGTAGATATATGTGGATTGAAATTGTGAGCTTTAGGAATTCAAGTCTTGCGAGCTTTAGGAATTCAAAATTTGTATTCTGACGAGACGTGCGTTGCACGTGCACACTTACTAGTTGCATGATAACACCAGACTGGGGAGTTAATGGCGCAGTTCTACGATGCATTTTTCTTCTCCTTCTGAAACTTGTTTTAAGTTCGTTTTTTGATTAGCTGATTATAAGAAACATTTTCTTCCTGCAGATTAAGAAAAGTGTTTACATCAAAGGGTTGTGACTGCATCCCCTTGAAGAATTGTCAATTTGACATATTATCTTGAAAATGTTATGTATGTGCTAGGTTTGGCATGCTGTTGGAAATTGAAAAAAAGGGTCTTGATATTGTGCCGGTAGTTCTACTTGATCCTGAAAAAAAATTAGTCGAGACATGCATCGAAGATGATATAAGTTATTAGCATCTTGTTACAAAGTTAATTTATGGGATATGATAAGTAACTGATGTAAGGCATACAAATATGCATCTACTCTTGCATTGTATTATCCTTATGTGAAAAATAGTCCATGCGAACTTGACAGCAGCAACTGTTTGTATGCTAAATATCTTTTATTTTCTATGTGATATAATGAATGGACATGCTAACTGGTAATTATGGGAATGCTGTGACATGTATGGTGGCAAGGAAGGATAAATTCAAAGCTTGTAGATTGTATGCCTGGATGAGAGTGTGGAGGATAGCTGACTCTACATTGTGTAAATTGTTTTGTATCCACGGTAGTACAGAAGGATGGGTCCCTTGCCATTGCCATTAATACATGGATGAGCGAGTTAGGAGGAAAACACATTGTACTTTCATAATTTGTTGTGTATCTGAGTCCTCGACTTTATATGACTGTTCTATTGGATTTCCGTTGGTAATTTTGTTGTTATCACACGTGTCTTATTTGCCTCTTTACATTTTTCTATGATATATATAATCTTCACATTTTTAGTGCATGTGATATGGTAGACAAGTATTGTGGCCGTTTTTATGATATTGAAAAGCGGATCTTTGAAAGCTCAGATATGTTCCATATAAGCATCTCAAGTTAAATACATATTTTATTGTATGACCAAAGGATAAATCTTATGCTTTAGTCAAGTTTGTGAAGTATTGGATCCCATCAAGATTTAAACTCGAAGAGTGCATGGATGTACATCAAAATCATTGCAGATGCATGATGTAGATATATGTGGATTGAAATTGTGAGCTTTAGGAATTCAAGTCTTGCGAGCTTTAGGAATTCAAAATTTGTATTCTGACGAGACGTGCGTTGCACGTGCACACTTACTAGTTGCATGATAACACCAGACTGGGGAGTTAATGGCGCAGTTCTACGATGCATTTTTCTTCTCCTTCTGAAACTTGTTTTAAGTTCGTTTTTTGATTAGCTGATTATAAGAAACATTTTCTTCCTGCAGATTAAGAAAAGTGTTTACATCAAAGGGTTGTGACTGCATCCCCTTGAAGAATTGTCAATTTGACATATTATCTTGAAAATGTTATGTATGTGCTAGGTTTGGCATGCTGTTGGAAATTGAAAAAAAGGGTCTTGATATTGTGCCGGTAGTTCTACTTGATCCTGAAAAAAAATTAGTCGAGACATGCATCGAAGATGATATAAGTTATTAGCATCTTGTTACAAAGTTAATTTATGGGATATGATAAGTAACTGATGTAAGGCATACAAATATGCATCTACTCTTGCATTGTATTATCCTTATGTGAAAAATAGTCCATGCGAACTTGACAGCAGCAACTGTTTGTATGCTAAATATCTTTTATTTTCTATGTGATATAATGAATGGACATGCTAACTGGTAATTATGGGAATGCTGTGACATGTATGGTGGCAAGGAAGGATAAATTCAAAGCTTGTAGATTGTATGCCTGGATGAGAGTGTGGAGGATAGCTGACTCTACATTGTGTAAATTGTTTTGTATCCACGGTAGTACAGAAGGATGGGTCCCTTGCCATTGCCATTAATACATGGATGAGCGAGTTAGGAGGAAAACACATTGTACTTTCATAATTTGTTGTGTATCTGAGTCCTCGACTTTATATGACTGTTCTATTGGATTTCCGTTGGTAATTTTGTTGTTATCACACGTGTCTTATTTGCCTCTTTACATTTTTCTATGATATATATAATCTTCACATTTTTAGTGCATGTGATATGGTAGACAAGTATTGTGGCCGTTTTTATGATATTGAAAAGCGGATCTTTGAAAGCTCAGATATGTTCCATATAAGCATCTCAAGTTAAATACATATTTTATTGTATGACCAAAGGATAAATCTTATGCTTTAGTCAAGTTTGTGAAGTATTGGATCCCATCAAGATTTAAACTCGAAGAGTGCATGGATGTACTTCAAAATCATTGCAGATGCATGATGTAGATATATGTGGATTGAAATTGTGAGCTTTAGGAATTCAAGTCTTGCGAGCTTTAGGAATTCAAAATTTGTATTCTGACGAGACGTGCGTTGCACGTGCACACTTACTAGTAGCATTAAAAAAATGTTCATAGACTAAAAAAAAATTTAAAAAAAAGTTCATAACATTGAAAATATGTTCACATGTTTCAAAAAATATGATTGTGACATTTTCTTAAAAAGTGCCCGTACAATGTAAAGAGATATTCACGTACATTAAAAAAATGTCTGTACAATTAAAAACAATGTGATATTTTAAAAATGTTCACGTGTTTAAAAAAAATGTTCATGACTTTTTTTTAAATGTCTATACAATGGAAAAAAATGTCCCCATCTTTTTTTTCAAATTTTTTGCATGACATTCACAAAAAAAATGTTCAACATGTATTTGAAACAATGTTTAGTATGTATTCAAACAAAATGTTCAAAACGTGTATTTGAAAATATTCAACGTGTGAACATACAGGAGAACTGGAGTGGCACTTTTCAAACTTCGAGAGCTTTCTCAAATTTGCTAGAATTGCAATGGCATCTATCGAATTAACCAAGAAAAACAAACTCAACATAGAGCAACCCCATACGTTCATGCCTCTCATTGTACATATAAATTTGGTTTTTGTTCTTTTGATAACATGAAATTTATGTCAGCACCACTAGTCCCTCCTCAAAGCTTACCATCACATTGTTTCTTGGTAATACTAGATATTTGCACGGTCCTAGCACATCCGAGCATCTTAGATGCCTAAAAAAATCAGATATTATTTTTTTTGCTATTTTGTTTTGAATTTACTGTTCATCGAGAGGAGCCTGGGCTCATCTGTGGATTACCGTTGCAATTTACCTTGTCAAACAATTAAACACACATCGCTTCCCTCAAACAGATTCTGCAAACCAAATGGCAGGCATTCTTATATTATGTACCTTATGGCAGCTACATCTACATGTACCATGAACGAACGTGTTCAGTAACCGTGGTTGCAACTTGCAAGAACCCTCCCTATGCATCGCCCTGTGATTCCATCTGCACCATAAACCTTTCCACATCCGTCCACCAGTCAGCATCATCACAGCCGCCATCCTCCTGCGCATGCACACACATATCAGGGATCATGACTTCGACTGCCAACTTGGGGCAGCAAAAGCGGCAGTGACACAAACTACTAACCGAGTTACAAGATGCAGGAGGAGCGTGATCCACATTCTCGACACTGTCGGCAAACTTCACAGCTTCTTCCCACCAACCAGGATCCTCCTCCTCGTCGCCCCCGCTCTCCGTAACAGAATAACCATCGTTTCTGCTGCCTTCCATATTGATTTCTAGAACGTTCCCCTGATAATCTCTCTGGGCCGAACCGGCTATGGAGGTGGTAAGCTCAGGAATCACATCCCAGGGTACGGCACGCAATGGAGAACGGTACCCTGTTCATTCCAAAGCACTCATCTTAAGAGGAAACGATTAAAGTGAATGCATGAGTTGCTGGAACAATCAATGTTCCTTGCTTACCTCGGCAATCCGGGTCGTAACACTTCTGGTAATACGCAGCTCTTTGGAAATCAACGATGTACATAACTGGTGCACCGTAAGGATCAGTCATTAGCTAATATGCTAACATGAAATAGTGACAAACTTTAGGAATCACAACTACATGTGCAGGCAAAATTTGCTTGCAAGTATTTTTCTAAACTGAAAACATCTGGTAGCTGAAAGGGGGGCTGAGGGCCACATGTCACCGACACACAGTTAATGTTTCCTACTTTGATCATCTTTGTAGGGTTTGTAAAAACTTTTTTGCAAAAAGATTCATTGCAGCTATTACAGGCCAACTACTTCAAGCATCCTCTAACAGAAAATTATGATAATATGCACTTACGATGATTTTGCAGCAGAGTGAACTAGCAGATAAACACAACATGAGATGATTGTAATGCTTAACAAACATGTCAAGTATTAAGGCAAAGAACATAACACAAAGAATTTGTTGCAGCAGCACTTGGCCATTATACATTTGTTCTTGCAAAAATGCTAACAGTAAATTAAGAGCAAACACATGATGATACACATCCAAACAACACTACAGTAGCCTACACAAAGTACAGTATAAACTTATGGTATTTTCTCAACTAACTGATTATGGTACATTTGTCTGCAGCATCAACAAAGTAATGCACTGCTGTGCAACAAAGTCATATATAGAGAACGGTAAAATGTTACCATGATTGCTTTTATGCTCTCTTCCAATATGCTCACAGTATCTACTCCTTGACATGCTATAAATCATTAAACCATCTTGGGAAAACCAGTACCAGCATCGAATTTTCCCTGCAATAATAAATAAATGTTTAAGATAGTGAGGAAAGAGTAAGACTGGCATCTCCCAAAATGCAGCATGCATTTGCTTTCAGCATAAAATTAATCAAATAAGAGTACTAAGAAATAATCTCCTAATACTATATTACAATATTATCTGTGGAAACACCAATAATGTGAAGCCTTCAGCAAATGAAACAGCGCAGCAAAAGTTCAGGATTAACGGCCAGAAACCTTATTATTATTATTTTCTGTGGAGGGGCTTAGGAAGACACATTTCCAACTAAAGGTAGTGTCCTGGCATGCTAGTGTAGCGATGTGCCGTATCTATACAGCACCGCGGCAGCAGCAGCACACAACTAGACAGCATACGCTCAGGTTATGTTTTGACATTATATGCTTCTAACTTCTAAGTACTTTCAGATATACATATATTCGTTCTTTAAAATTTTCCACTACATTCGGTTTTAACTGAATACAAGATAATATTGTTCTACTCTAGCACATTGAAGTCCTGGGTCGTCGACATGAAGTCAAAAAATAGCATCTCTCTAGGAGCACCAGGAAAAAGTGGCACCACGGTGAGTAGTCCCAGACCTGAAGGAGCAGGCAGGAAAGATCCGTTGTGCAGATGTGGTGCACTAGGGTAGAAAAGGCAATAACTAGATGTGACCAAACAGTGACGCTACCGTGGCTCATGGTGAAGAGACTGAGTAGAACTCTGTTGATTATTGTTCAAATAGCGTCCATTCACTGAGAGTACGCAAAAGAATAGCTAAATAAATAGGTGGGCTACATCCAAGTTAGACATGTACTAATACTGCTGAATCATCTGCACCTGCTGTATGAATGGGGAATGTCAGGCCGTCAGTACAGGACATGCGCAATTGTCAAACCGTGATAACAAGTCTATACGGTTACTAACATGGTGACAATGTCTCTTGGGGGGTGAGCAATCCATCCTATTTTTTGTTATCTTTCATCATTTGTGATTGCACACAGAAAATCACAGATTAAGGGGTTTGTCAAGACTACCATTTGAATCTTCAGAATAAAAACTATTCAATGGCAACGTAACTACTATAGGCATATTGTGGAACCATGTTCTTTGACAGGACTATGCCCACGAACACACATTTCGGAATTTCAAAAAGACCGCCAGAGGCAGACAAATCTGTTGAAACTGAGTCTTGTAACACATAAATGTATGCTAGAAAGATGAACCATTGTCAAACAAAAATACTTCATCCAGAAATAGAAGGCGCAACGCTTCTCATGATTAATCTCTGACCGAGATCTGTTCAACACAATATGTGGATTACGTGACACAAGATCAATATATTGGATTCGTAGTATAAAAGCACTTCTCAATGATATCGGTTTTGTATCAGATAATCTACATATAGTTGGACTAATTGCTGGTCAAAATCATGTGCCTCATATTTCTGATGAAGGGAGTAGAAGGATATCTGTGAGGAAGAACCAAAAACCTGAGACACTTTCAAAAGAAGCTATAGATTCAATAAAGCCGTCCAGAGCTGGAAAAGGAGATCTCCCGTAAGTGTATGCTTGAGAAAAATCACTTCGGTAAGTATCAACGGCATCCCGATAGTTTTTTCCTCGAATCTAGTCATGGCACATTAGAGAAAAAATCATATATAGACTCAACATAGTAAAAATACATCAGTAATGCAAACCGCAAGTACTCACTCGTGTAATGCTGGCTTCAGTGTCAAAATGCAACGCTTTCTTGCATTCCAAATCAAGTTTGCAGATCAAAAGCTTATCACAGTCATCATCTAATCTACAAATAAGTGACTCCATAAATAGTTCCTTGTCATTCTGTAAACAATTAGAACATCATATCAGCCTATCAGATGCAATGTTGAGATAAACCTGACAAGGTTGCGTAATGACGCTATGACAGGAAAAGGGAACCAGAGACTCTATAGCATCACTATCACATGAAAATCTGCATCTGTCAAGTTGATTTGTCTGCAAGACTGCAAGCACATAGGGACTGCAGTGCAGACAAAAATCTAATCGTCGACTGCATTTCAGCATTTTATTTAAATTCCTCATGCCAAAAGATATTAAAAACTGTTGATGCTCGATTTTGATTTGGAAAAAGAGCTGCCTGCACCGGTCTATTTTAAAATAGATGGTTTGGGATGAATTCCCAGGTCACTTATGGAATGTAATCTTCCTCATTAAGTTACATTATATTTGGAAAATGGTGCTTTGAAATACTTTCAGATATAATATTAAAATCTTTATTTTACCTTCTGCAATGCATTGGCATTTTATAGTTTTAACTGACAGTGACAGAGCAATAATATTTTTCTCATGGAATTTCAAGATTTGTTACATGTACACAAGAGAACCGAGTGTCACTCATTTTGCCGCAGGCACCCTCACGGTTTTCTCGCATTTTTAGATAAGAAATCTGCAGGGTACTACTAGCCCCTGTAGGCCTAGTTTTCTCTTCTGTTACATGTACAGAATGGAACTCTTTTATTAAAAAAATCACAAGGCCTGGTACCTGCAAGTCTAGTTTTTAACACATTATTCGTACATGTAAACACATACTTTGGAGCTTCTTTAAAAATATTAATGTGTATATCCCGATCGGAATGCTCCTTCCTGATTGCACCGGTCCGGGGAGAGGGGGGGGGGGGGGGGGAGGGGGGGGGGGGCGATCACCACCCTTCGCCTCCAGCACGACAAACTGCTGCTGCGACATCTCCGACCAGCAGGAGACTGTCATGTTTCCCCACAGCACACATTTCTAAACTCCATTGGGCAGCAGGAGACCGGTGGGGAGCAACATTGCATGCACCAGCTCGTCCCGAGCCGCACCGCAGCAGCGGCTCGCAGCGCTCACAGAAGGTGCTCGACGAAATGCACGAAGGGGGGGGGGGGGGGGGGGGGTATAGATGCTGAAGGGTGGGAGTTTTGTTTGGCAGGTCATCACTTATAGCGGGACCCACCCACCGTCAGATTCTGCAAAAAATTACTGAATGTTGGTTGGTTTTTGCAAAGAAAGGTGGTGGTGTTTTTACTCATCAGCCACAGTTGTGGTGGTTGTCTGAAATTAACTCATCATTAAAGCCTTTTTCTTGTCTAGCATAAAAACGAGCATGTGGTCAAGAGCTGCTTACCATGTTCTTACATTTGAAACGTCCAGTAGCCACAAGAAATGACTTTTTCCCAGACTTTGATGAGAAGGCTAAACGGAAGCAACGATTACGAGAGTATACAGCAGTATCCACAAAGAGCTGATCAACAGGTTCTGCGCCGCTGCTATCTTTTGTAATATACAGTTTATCAAGGTTGGGATTGGTTGCACGTTGAGCGGCAATCCGAGAGCAGATCTGTGGAGAAGAAGAATATTTCATTCTGGAAGCCACAGGAAGCAATACAGTTTATCAAGGTTAGAACATGTAACACAATCAAACTCTACCCTTGAACCCCAAAGGATGCGAAAAAATCTATTTCTCTGAACATAAACCCCATTGCCAAAAAAATATTGGAAAACATATAGTCTCCATTTCAATTCGAAGTTTTCTTTTCGTTTTTCTAACAACAGTGCTATATTTTCATTACAAAAGAAAACAGAAAATGAATTGACTAGCTGTCAGTCCTGAAATGTGGTAAGTCTCTGAAATGTGACAAATGAGCTCTTTGTTCTATGTCTTAATCTTTGACTTGTTCTTTTATTTGTCCCTCTTCCTTTGACTTGTTGACCATGATGGCCTGCTTAGGCCCATGATAGCTTGCTCGGACTTTTGTTGACTGTCTTAACTTGTGTTGACCGCCTATGCAGATGTCATGTAGGACTAGGTTGGAACCCTAGTATAAGCATTTTATTTTCCCACAACAAAAATATTCTGAATCCCCCCCCACCCCCCACCCCAAAAAAAGGAAACAGAAACCACGCTATCCAACTATTTAATTATCTTGTTGAACACTGACAGACATGTTTTAAAGAAGATAACATGGAACCCATTTATCAAGGGGCTTTCAATCCCTTACTGGAAGAATGAAAGGACTGTAATTTTTCCTCGATACAGAAGAGGTTTTGATTAAATAAATTACCAAATATAGTTTGAGTACTATGTTCTATGTTGTGCTTGCTCTATTGGTGGCTCGCTGCTAATACAATACACATTAAACAGACGTTTCACATATGTACTTCCACCATGTACTGCTTAGAACATTGCTAAAATGTATAAATTCAGAATTGTTGTTTGCTTGAATATAACCAGTACATCAAGCTGTATAGCAATTGATAAAGATAAATATAACCAGTATAACGAGGTATTCAGCAACTGAAATTTATAAATTTACAGAAAGCAGCAAAACTAAAGATTGAGATTGAATAATACCTCAGAGATAAATGCACCAACATGGGAGTTATCCTTGAATGCAGTCTTTGGTATACGAATGATCAAATGGCGCGAAAACTTTTCTAAGCAAACAACAATAGTTGTCATGTGAGTACCATTAAGCAGAATAGAAGTTCACCATGACAAGAGTTTAGTCTATAACAAAGAAAACTAAAAAATATATGGAAATCTTTGGTGCAAACACATTTGAATAATAATCAAGAAGAGGCAACTTCAATCTGTGCATTGTTCTACTTCTCGCAACTCCTTGCTTGTAGTATAACTTGTTTGTGGTGGAAAAGGCATACATTAAGTACATGAAAACAAACTAATGCTTTAACCATATCCACTCCGATAATATATAAATCTGCGACTTATTTTACTACAAGTGTTCTAGAACCGTGATTATAATTTGTGCTCACCCTGTCCTAGACAAATTACTTAGTAATAGTACTGTCTTTTTCTTGCTTGTACTCTCGATGTTAGATTTCCAAATTTCTCTGTGGAGAAGCCCTGCACCTTGAGAGAAGAATCCAGATGCATCACAACATGATTAGGCTGAGAGCCATGATGCCTCGGTTCAGCATTACTAAGAAGTGGTAGCATACAATTTAGTTATATGATTTCCGAACATGCCTAGTGTACACATCTACTCAATAATTATGCAAGAATAAACCTCACATTATGTTAAAGGTTACAGAATCACATAGCCACCAGTCAACCAGAACATGCACAAGCTAATCGTATTCATGGTAGGGTGATCCCACCGTTCTTATAGAAAGCAATTTTCCAGGGTTAAAACAGATGCAAAGGGGAACAAACTGGGCCACCTTCATTAGATGAGTCTAATTCTATGATCCATTCTTCTTGTCCTTCGATGGAATATTTGTCCTGCAAGGCACTGAATGTGACAGCAACCAATGTATCAACCATTTCATCTGCATCTCTCTTCTGGTTCAGTTTTGCATTAAACTCGAGATCAAAGTAAATGTGGCAAGGTGAACCCTGTAGCATCAGTAGAGATGTTATAGTCGATATCTAGGTTGTGCCATTTGTGGTAAAATTCAAGCATTAATGTATGTAAACTGATTAATCAAATCTAAACCATAATAGTATATTTTTTCTCTATGGAGAGCATTAATCCCCTGGCAAGACAGCTTGCAAATAATGCACAAAAAACACTCAGATTGAGTAAAGTTGAGGCAAGCATAACCTGCTTTTATTTACCAAGTTTATGAGTTAGGAATTATAAAAGCCAGAGATAATTACATCCTTACGGACTCTTCCCGCACATCCTCCCCATCATAACAGGGAACTAGAACATGAAAATAAGATGATATACAGAATTTTCTGTGTAAGCTACCATGTAACATATAATTTATGACCATTTTTAGGACAAGGATATGGAGACTTGCCTCCTGGATAACTTCATAGTGATGGCGGATCTGTGGGTCCATACTATTGTACCTGGAAGAAGACGGTACCACGGAGCAGAATGGATTGGTATTATCGATATGATTAGACCATTTAAGGAAAACAAAACAAAAATTCAAATATGGCACTTATTCAGAGGGCAGAGCTTGTTTCGCCCTCTAGTAACAGGAGGTTATAATGAAACAATCAAGCAGAATGAGATGGATAGATATAAGTAATAAGGCATGTATGAAATGGAAAGGTCAACAATGTAACAAGGTTTGAACCTTCTCCAGAACTCGTCATATGTAGACACAAGGAATCTTCTTTGCCCGCTCAAGTGATCTTGATAGCTGAAGACTTTGGTGTGTGCATGTTCCTTTGAGAACCTTATTGCCTCGTCTTGCCTAGGGAATGTAGCCCAAACAACATCCCTACAAACCCACAAAAAGAACAGCATTCAGAACAAAGCGAGCTCATTTGCCACACACGAATGCAACATCGACTGAACTAGACACCTGGAGATCACATCAGTTTGCTTCTTGAGGTCAATGTGGATTTCACGAAGCAGCCTCAAGAGGCTCATCGGCTTTTTCACTGGAACACCTTGCGGAGAACCATAGAACACAACTGGAGACATCTGCTTTCGATTTCTGAATTTGATCGCCGCTGATGATGGCTCCCTATGCTGGAATGAACCAGGAGCCGCATGAATTCACTTTCTCTTTCATGTTTCTTGTAATTAAACCATAAAATCAAACTTAAAAAAAGGTCACCTCGCTCGCATTTTCCCCAGCTTTCCGTGTTGAAGCAGAAGAGGAACTGCTTCCGCCACCATCAACTTCCGCCGAAGGCGTGACCCGCAACTTCTTGCCCTGCTGACGCGGTCTCACCCTGAATGCCGACTCTGAATCCCAATCGAGTCAAATCGACCAAATAAATCAAGATACCTTGGGGGGGAAACCGCCATTTGTTTTTAGAAAAGAGGAGCTTACGAGGAGGGGAGATGCCGCATTTGAAGCAGGCGAAGAGGCGATCCACATCGTCCTTTGAAGATCCCATTGGGTTCGAGTCGATTCAAATTCCGTGTGACAATGTTCTTGATCCCCTTGGTAAGTAAGGTTTGTGGTTCTGGGGTAGAAAACTAGAAATGCTCATGAGCAGGAAACTGGTTTTCCGTTAGCGCGGACGGGCTGCTCGGGCGGCGGTCGAAGCCAACCACCGCTCGCTTTTTATTTTTCTTCTGGGCCGAACAAAAGGAGAATTAACTTCTTTTGCTTGCTGTCCATCTACATTGCAAAATTGAACCAAAAAACAGGACACCATGATCAGGGCCAATACAGTACAGATAACTTCAAATAGACGCTCAAATATATCCTCATTGTTCCACGCCAAAAAAAAAAACTCACTATTCATACAAAAAAGAAATGCATGCCCACTGTCCATACGCAATCGAATATATGCTTGGGTATGCTCAATCAAACCATAGAAATGCACAACAAAAATCGGTTGCTATGTGCAGCAGGGTTATACCTTTGATTTTTGAGGGAGAAATGGGCTGCCTGCCTTGCTGCTTTTATGCGTCGGCTCGGTGCTCCTCTTTGTTAACTGCAGAGAAAGTGAGAGATGCATCAGATCTGGCACAAAGAGGAGCAGCAAGGAACACAGAACATATAGATATGTCGCATCTTGCAGAGAAACGAGAGAGAGGGGAGGAGGACGGGACGGAGCAGCGCCTCCGTGCCCCGCCGTCGGCGCCTCCATTCCCCGCCTCCACAGCGCCCTGCCGCCGGCGCTCACGTCCACAGCAGCCATCGGAACCAGAGTAGGGGGAGAGGGAGAGGGAGGGCTAGAGAGAGAGGGGGGGGAGGAGGGAATGCACCTGCAGGCTGCAGCGCTGCCTCTTTTGCTCAGCCGCGCCGCCGCTCCGATCAGGAACCGCAGCCGCCGCCGCTGCCTTTTCGCCTCCGTGGGAGCGGCGAGAATAGAGGAGGTTTTGGCGGGCGCTAGGCGTCGTCCGGCCGACGCTAGCCCAAAGATCAACCGCCTCGCGGGCCGTTGGATCGGGGGTTGCCTACTTGCCTAGCCATTCGATGAGCGCAAGCCGGACCCACGCTACTGTTACAACTAGTGTCTTTCAACGCACCACCCCTTCCTTCCCCGACTGCAAAACACTTGCAAGCGAGCCACAAAACACTAATGGACGGTTAACTTTCGCCCGCCGCCGACAGCCACTGTCATCCCGACCGCAACGTTCGTAGGCCCCATCCCACAACTACCACCCAGTACCCTCCTCCTCTCTCGCGCCCTTGATTCCGACTCGTTAGCGCAACATATCAACATGGCTTGAAGCTCTGGGGTTCGATCGTTCCCTAGGTTATCCGACAGACGTTTCAACTTCAGCAAGCGGTGCGGATCCCATGATGTAGGGTGGTACCGTGATCCACCTTTTTTTTGCGGGGGCGAAAGGGATTGTATTACTCAAGAGCCAAGAAGGTCCTCCCTACACAAGCTAGGGACATTGTCCGGGCCAGAGCGGAGCCAGACCACAATTCGGTCTTGAGATCTCCCAAAGTTCGCCAACATATGGCTTACAATATTTTGCTCTCAAGAAATATGAACGACACGACACTCCCTTTCACTCATAAGACGCTTCACCTCCGAAACCACCATGGCATACCGTGAGCGGTCTTGGCCAGCTGCAGAAATCAGTTGCACCGCCTCCAAACAGTCACTCTCGACGATGAATGGCAGCTCCGTCCATTGGACGGCCAATGCAATTCCCTCCATGCATCCAGCGAGCTCAGCATGCAGAGGATCCGGGCATGACCAAAGCGAACGGCACGCAGAAAATATGATGGCCCCTTCCTGATCACGTAGCACCATTCCCGCTCCGGCCCTTCCGTCGTCATGGGAGAATGAGCCGTTGAAAGGATCGATATGGTTGACTAGAGGGGGGTGAATAGGCAACTAACAATTTTTAGCTTTTCTTGACCAAATTAAACTTAGCATCAAATAGGTTGTCTATATGTGCAACTAGGTGTGCAACCTATATGATGCAACAACAACAAGCACACAAGCAAGCAAGGGATACAGCACAATAATAGCTTGCAAGAAGTAAAGGTAAGAGATAACCAAAAGTGGAGCCGGTGGAGACGAGGATGTGTTACCGGAGTTCCTTCCCTTGTGAGGAAGTACGTCTCCGTTAGAGCGGTGTGGAGGCACAATGCTCCCCAAGAAGCCACTAGGGCCACCGTATTCTCCTCACGCCCTCACACAATGCGAGATGTCGTGAATCCACTATTGGTGCCCTTGAAGGCGGCGACCGAACCTTTACAAACAAGGTTGGGGCTATCTCCACAACTTAATTGGAGGCTCCCAACGACACCACGAAGCTTCACCACAATGGAATGTGGCTCCGAGGTGACCTCAACCGTCTAGGGTGCTCAAACACCCAAGAGTAACAAGATCCGCAAGGGATTAGTGGGGGGAATCAAATTTCTCTTGGTGGAAATGTAGATCGGGGCCTTCTCAACCAATCCCTAGAAAATCAACAAGTTTGATTGGCTAGGGAGAGAGATCGGGCGAAAATGGAGCTTTGAGCAACAATGGAGCTTGGGAAGGGAAGAGGTGGTCTTCTTGGGGAAGAAGACCCCCTTTATATAGTGGGGGGAAAGATCCAACCGTTATCCCCACTCTCAGCCCGCGCAATGCGGTACTACCGCACAAAGCCACGGTACTACCGCAAGAGGCTGCGGTACTACCGCAGCAGGGTGCGGTACTACCGCTCGCACGGTAGTGACCAGACGAAGACCTATTGCACAGGGCAACGAGCGGTAGAACCACCGGAGAGGTAATACCGCGCTCCAATACGGTACTACCGCATGGTAGGTATCATCTGGCACAGGATATGCACGGAAGTAAAAAATTACTTCCGTGCCTACCTCCGCTGAGGGCGGAGCTGTGCAAAAGTCCGGCACGGTAGTACCGGACATACATCACGGTACTACCGCTCGAGGGCGGATGTAAAAAATTACATCCGCGCCTACTACCTTAAGCGCACGCATCAGGTGTTGGGGACAGCGGTACTACAGCTCACTGGAGCGGTACTACCGCTGTCTCCTGCGGTACTACCGCTCCCTTGAGCGGTACTACCGCATGCCACTGAAGCCTCCATCGAAGCGAAGGAAAGGTGGTGCAAAAGAACAGATGTGTACGTGTTGATTCCACCCTAACCTTTCTGAAGCGGACCCCCTCTTAATAGTACGGCTTTCCTACGACTCAAATCCACCGAAAAGAAACGTAGAGAACAACCGTCTTCGATAGACTCCGAGGGGCACCGAATCGTCTTGTGCCTAGACATGAGATATCTGAAATGCTCAATGCACACGATTAGTCCGCAAATGGATTGTCATCAATCACCAAAACCACTTAGGGAGAAATATGCCCTTACAATCTCCCCCTTTTTGGTGGATTGATGACAATACGGGATTTGCACATAAAGATATATAATGAGCATATGCAAACCCAAAATCTATAAAATATAGACAGGCTCCCCCTCGATGTGTGCAATCTATAGATATGCTTTGGACTGCAAAGCACACACACTAGGATCAACACTCCCCCTATATTTTATAGACAAGGCAATCCTTGCAACAGAATGAATAACACTAAGCATGGAAACAAGGCATAGCATGTGAGCATGAAGATAAGGGCACATAACAGATAAACTCACAAGCTACTAATCATACTGGACAATAATATGATAAGAGTGATAGCATATGTCTCACACCATATGATAGAAGAAGTCTCCTGGTCTCACACACAAATAACATAAACCAAAGCAACAACGAAGGTTCAACGAAAGCAAGGAGACGACGAAAACGAACGAAAACACTCGCAAATCCTACACTCTCTCCCCCTTTGGCATCGAGACGCCAAAAAGGCAGAGAGGACACCTAAGACACAGGTGGTAGCTCCCACTGCAGAAAGATCATCCATCAAGCTCCTCCTCTGATGCAGCTGGAATAGACTCCTCATCTGAATCAACCCACTGATAGCTCTTCTTCTTCATCCAAGCAGCCTCAGGAGTGATGTTCTTCTCAGACCCACTCGAGATGGTCTCGCCAAGCTTCCTCAAAATCCGCTTGTCGCGCTGACGACTCTCCTTCTGAGCAACGTGAGTCTGGTACTGTCCCTTGGCCTGCATGAGAACAATGTCTTCATCCTGTTTTTGAGCTTCTTGGCCCAAGATGGCTCAGTAGACGGTGGCTCATACATCTCTGAACTGTCCTCCTCCTCCTCTTCAATCTCATCCTCATCAACACCCATATGTGCAGTAGCAGGCCTAGTGGTAGTGTTAGCCCACTTGTCCTTCTGACGCAGCCGAATGGGCTCATGACAGGTCCAGTTGGGAGCATGAAAATCATCACCCGGAAAGGTCTTCTCCCAAGTCTTCTGAATCAAGTAGAACAAGTAGGGTCCATAGATGGGGACCTTACGGTGGAACACAGCAGACTGAAGCTCACTCCACATGATGTGAGAAACATCAAGTGGTCCAGGAATGTGAATCCGCCCTTGCTCACAAAGGAGCAGCATATCCACTAGATAGGAATGCACCTTGTCCTTGTCTCCCATGCGAGGAAAGAGAGTGTTGCGAAAGATCCGGTGCATGACATCGAGAAACGGGTTTAGCACATAAGTTTTCTCACCAGAGGGTAATGTCTTCCCAACAAGGTATGGCAGAAGCTTCTCCTTGGGTGCAGAATGTGGGTTGGCGTGCGGGCGCAAACCAACGGGCTCATCAAGCCCCTCATCACGAACGTGCAACAGATCCATGAACTCCTTCCAGTCAGCAGTCATCCTCTCTCCATTGGTCATCCAAGTCATGCTCCGCTTCACATCCGAGTGGAAGTGGACGGAAGCAAAGAACTGAGCCACAATCTCGGGATCATAATCAAGATGGAACGAGATTATATCCTCGATAGCAAACTGCTCCACCATATCCAGAGGCTCACCAAAATATGCTTGGTTCTTCCTCAGATGTGCCATGTCAATCCACTGGACATGAACATTGATATTCTTCTTTGCCTTGATCACAACTAGATAGATGAGATTTTGTTGCTTGGTCCAAAACAAGTCATTGCCCTTGAGATGTTCCCTAGGGTTGATATAGGGGTTGATCTTCCGGCGAATCTGAAACTCTGCTTGAGGCATATCTCCAAGCTGACAACTGGCTCCTTGATCTTGGTTGCGGTTCTCTTGAAGTTGCGATGCGAGGCATTGGACCCCTCAGGTGCATCTTGATTGTGTAGACGCTTTGAACTCGTATCACGAGGAGGATTCGAGCGTCTTGAACCGGAACCGGAGCCACCACCTATGACACACAACGCAACCACACAAGAAGAGCGAGAGAAGTCATTTCAAAGACCAAGGTAAATAAGCAAACAACATAGAAGTGAGATGGGATGTGACAAAACAAGGTAGTTTCAGGTCACACGGTAGTACCGCAGCATGCGGAAGTAAAAATTTACTACCGGGCTGACCGCGGTAGTACCGCTCCAGGGAGGTGCGGTAGTACCGCGCTCAGCGCGGAAGTAAAAATTTACATCCGCCCGCCGAGCGGTAGTACCGCTCCAGGCGGAGCGGTAGTACCACACGGGGTGGATTTCGCACGAACGGATCTAAAACATCTGTAGAGACGAAACGGTACTACCGTTGATCAAAACTACATTATTGTCTCACACCAAATAACACAACTATTGCACAAGCACTCTCCAACCATCACCTCATGCAAAGATTTAGCCAAAAATCACAAGACCAACTCATATTTCCCCCTAAACCTAGATTCAAAAATAGAGAGGCAAAGAGAGAAGAACTAGGGGAAATACCGGGGTCCATGGCAAGAGGAGGAGGTGGGGAACGATCCCACCGGTTGGAATGGGAGGAGAGTGGTCGGAGACGGAGATCCGGCGAGGTCCTCCGGCGCCGTTCGTGGGGAGGAGAGAGAGAGACGTGAGGGGAAGAGATGAATGGGTATGGGGGAGTTTGAACTCCCCCTGCCCGCTCTTAACCCCCACACGGTTCTCACGGCACGGTAGTACAGCAGGTCATCACGGTAGTACCGTCGGGCGATAGTACCGCTTCACAAGCGGCAGTAAAATTTTACTACCGCGCTGGAGGCGGTAGTACCATGCCGGGGTCGCAACTGTGCGAGCACAGGAGCAACCCCACTCCAGCGGTAGTACCGTGGCGTACCACGGTAGTACCGCGCTGCCAACAAAATGCAGGTTTTGGCGAGAGAGAGAAAGAGAGGCCTTTGCACAAAAATTCGAAGGAATTTTGAAAGACATTAAGGCATGAAGATAAATCAATAAGCTTCAAGCAAAAAGGACACATACGAAAAAGCACAAAAGAAGCAACTCAACCACGAACAAGGTCCAAAAGATTAGAGAGGAGAAACGAGGACCAAACATCGAACCACTACCTCTCATGAAGAGAGGGCGGTGGCCGGAGCCACCTATGTTTGAGTCAATTGGTATGGCACCGCGAAGAATTATCCTTGGGCCCATGACCAAAACTCGTCTTTGAAGCACAAGTGCCATCAATAATGGCGAATGTGAAAGAGTTGATCGATTTATGCATAATGGGGGGAGGGAGAGTTCATTGAGAGAACAATACTCCCCCTATGTCCATGCCTACACCTAGATAAGATAACATGATGAGTATGGGGTGTGTGCAAAGATTCAAGCCACATTGCTCAAATCAATGATATTTAGCTCATGCCTTAACTCGCGAAATCTTGCTTCATCCAATGGCTTCGTGAATATATCTGCAAGGTGTTCCTTAGTATATAGATGAATAAGATCTATGTCTCCACGCTTGATGTGATCCCGGATGAAGTGATGACGAATCTCAATATGCTTTGTCTTGCAGTGTTGAACCGGGTTGTTGGAGATCTTGATCGTGCTTTCATTGTCGCAGTAAAGAGGTACTTTGTCACAGTTGACACCATAATCCTTTAAAGTTTGCCTCATCCAAAGAATCTGAGCACAACAGCTTGCGGCGGCTACATACTCGGCCTCGGTGGACGAGAGAGAAACACAGTTTTGTTTCTTGGAAGACCAACTTACCAGAGAGCGGCCAAGAAATTGGCAACCTCCGGAAGTGGACTTCCTTTCCACACGGTCTCCTGCCCAATCCGAGTCAGTATATCCAATGAGATCAAATGAAGCACCTTTGGGGTACCATAAGCCAAAGTTTGGGGTATGAGCCAAATATCGAAAGATTCGCTTGACAGCCACATAGTGACTCTCCTTAGGTGCGGATTGAAATTGTGCACAAATTCCCACACTCAACATGATATCCGGCCTAGATGCACAAAGGTAAAGCAGAGATCCAATCATGGAGCGATATACCTTCTGATCCACAGCCTTACAATTGGGATCACTGTCAAGTTGGCATTTGAGTGGCATCGGAGTGTTGGCCTTCGGAGGATTTAGCTCATCCATCTTGAACCTCTTGAGCATGTCTTGAGTGTATTTGGCTTGGTTGATGAAGGTTCCTTGGCTTCGTTGCTTGACTTCGAATCCAAGGAAGAACTTCAACTCTCCCATCATAGACATCTCAAACTCTTTGGTCATTAGTGCGGCGAACTCATCATTAAAAGCTTTGTTAAAAGAACCAAAGATAATATCATCTGCATATAGTTGGCATACGAACAAGTTCCCGTTAACCCTCTTAGTAAAAAGAGTGGGGTCGATTTTCCCAATTTCAAACCCACGATCCTGCAACATCTCGGTAAGGTGCTCATACCACGCACGTGGGGCTTGTTTAAGGCCATAGAGTGCCTTATCGAGAACGTATACATGATTGGGGAACTTGGGATCCTCAAACCCCGGGGGTTGCTTGACATATACCAACTCCTTAAGTGGACCATTAAGAAAAGCACTCTTCACATCCATTTGAAATAATATGAAATTATGATGAGAAGCATAAGCAAGCAACATGCGAATAGATTCAAGGCGAGCAACAGGGGCAAAGGTTTCACCGTAGTCGATACCCTCGACTTGGGAGTAGCCTTGAGCCACCAGTCTAGCCTTGTTGCGAATAATGATACCATGTGCATCTTGCTTGTTCTTAAAGATCCATTTGGTTCCAATGACATTATGATTCTCTTTTGGTCTTGGCACCAATCGCCACACTTTGTTGCGCTCGAAGTTGTTGATTTCATCATGCATGGCTTCAAGCCAATCCTCGTCTTCGAGCGCATCTTGTACCTTGAGGGGTTCAAAGCAAGAAACAAACGCATGATGTGCACAAAAGTTTGTTAATTGATGACGAGTAGTTACCCCTCTTTTCAAGCTTCCGTAGACGTTCTCTAGGAGGTGTTGCTTTTTCTGAAGCTTGGAAGCAATCGTGGCAGCTCGTCTTTCAAGAATTTCCTCCATGGACAGTTGAGGCTTGGTAACTTGACGAGCTTTGGTACTAGCACCGGCTTGCTCATGATCTTGAGCATGATCTTGATCTTTAGCTTGACCTTGATCTTGAAGTTGATCTTGGTCCTGAGCTTCATCTTGATCTTGAGCTTGCACGGGGGTGTGAACAAGATCTTGAGCATCATGTGAAGTAGAAACATCACTAGCAAGTTGATCTTGCCCTTGATCTTGATCACGGGGTTGAGGGCCTTCACTGCGTTCTTCGAAAGCGTGTGGGTCGTGCGTCGGTGATGGTTCCACTTGAGTGGAACATTGTCCTTCTCCTTCAGCCACAAGGGGTTCCTCAACGGGTAGGAAGTATCCCACACCCATTCTTCTTATGGCTTGGGGAGAAATTTCATCACCTACATCACAAAGACCACTTTGCTCCACTTGGGAGCCATTATTTTCATCAAACTCTACGTTACTCGTCTCCTCAATGAGTCCCATGGACTTGTTGAGGACACGATAAGCATGAGAGTTTGCAGCATAACCAACAAATATGCCCTCATGGGCTCTAGATTCAAATTTAGACAAACGAACACCTTTCTTGAGAATGAAACACTTACAACCGAACACCCGGAAGTATTTGAGGTTGGGCTTGTTCCCGGTAAGAATCTCATAAGGAGTCTTGTTCAAGCCTTTGCGGAGATAGAGCCGATTTGATGCATGACACGCTGTGTTGATGGCTTCGGCCCAAAAGTTGTACGGAGATTTAAACTCTGCCATCATGGTTCTTGCCGCATCCATCAACGTCCGGTTCTTCCTCTCCGCAACACCGTTTTGTTGAGGGGTGAAAGGTGTGGAATATTGGTGCTTTATCCCCTCATCACTGAGAAAATCATCTAGGGTGTAGTTCTTGAACTCAGTGCCGTTGTCACTTCTAATCATCAAAATCTTTGCTTCATGTTGATGTTGGACTTCATTTGCAAAGTTGATGACGGTCTGTTGGGTCTCAGTCTTCCTCTTGAAGAAATATACCCATGTGTATCTCGAGTAATCATCTACAATCACCAAGCAATATCTTCTTCCTCTAAGGCTGTCAAAAGATGGAGGCCCGAAGAGATCCATGTGGAGGAGCTCTAGGGTCCTCTTCGAGTAGATTGTAGTAGTTGGACGATGAGCTTTTTCATGTAGCTTTCCTTCGATACAGGCACTGCAAGCACGATCTTTGGCAAAACTCACATTTGTTAGTCCAAGAATGTGATCCCCTTTGAGGAGACTTTGCAAAGATCTCATATTGACATGGGCTAGTCGGCGATGCCAAAGCCATCCCACATCAACTTTAGCCATTAGACATGTCGCGGTCTTAGTGGATCGCTCCGAGAAGTTAATCACATAGAGACCGTTTTCGACATGCCCAACAAAGGCTACTTTAAGAGTCTTGCTCCACAAAAGGGTCACGGTATCAATGCCAAAGAACGTACTAAAACCCATGAGTGCAAGTTGACGAACGGAAAGTAAATTGTATGCAAGGGTCTCAACAAGCATGACTCTCTCAATGGCTAAGGTCGGAGAGATAACCACCTTGCCAAGACCCAATACCTTTGAGATTGCATCATCGCCAAATGAGACTTGGGTGGCCACGGATGCATCGGGTCAAACATCCACCACCAAGTCCTTGCTTCCGATCATATGATTTGTTGCTCCGCTATCGAGCAACCATGAGACTCCCCCGGAAGCAAAGTCCTACAATAGATCAATGCTTGTATTTAGGTACCCATTCTTGAATGGGTCCTTTCATGTTAGTGACAAGGGTCTTAGGAACCCAAATAGACCACTCAATATACTCATAAGAAGAACCAACATATTTGGCATAAACATGCCCATCACTAGCACAACACAAAACATAGGAGGGGTTAAAATCGCTGGCCCTGTTGGAGGGAGTGATCTTGCCCTTCTTGGCACTATCACTCACAACCTTGTCTTTCTTCTTCTCATGAGTAATGTTCCCCGCTTTGACAAATGTTTCCTTGAGTGGAGGAACCTGCGTGGTCTTCTTCTTCTTCTTCTTTTTGGATTTGGGTGCAAACCCAACTCCTTCCTTTGCAATCACTTCCCTTTGATTGCTCAAAAGGCCATTGAGATTCTTCTCACCTTGTATACATGTCACAAGGCCTTTCTCAAGCTGCACTTTTAGCTTAGCATTTTCCTCCACAAGATGTGCATGCTCACAACACGGGTTAGTAGCAGATGCATTATCAATTAAGACAAAGGGAGGACACGTGGCAATTTCTTTAGTGAGTTTCACTTGGAGTTGATCATGCGACTCTTTAAGAGAAGCATGAACGCTCTTCAATGCCTTATGAGCATTGTCAAGAGAGACAAACTCATCCTTGAGTCGAGCATGGTCAACCCCAAGTGCAACCTTCTCAGATTTAAGAACACGGTTAAGAACAATAGCATGATCATAATCTTTACGTAATTTAGCAAAGTCGTCATTTTGTGACTCCTTAAGAGTCAAATGAAGACCTCGCTCTTCCTCTAGAGCAATAGAAAGATCTGCTATCTCATCGGCATAATCACGACTATGGCCTCTCATCTCCTCAAGAAATTCTTCTTGAGATTCAATCGTGTCATTGGCCTCACCAAGTTGTTCCAAGAGAGCAACGAAGTGCTTCTTGGACTCTCCCTTGAGTTTACACAAGAACTTGTCAAACTCATTCTCACCCTCTATCGCCTCCTCAAGTTCATCCACACAATCTAACAAACACGGAGTGGAAGAAGCAGAAGTCTTAATGTTTGAGGTTTTGGCGTTGGAGGTTACCTTGGTGATACCTTTTGCCATGAGGCACCTAGCGATGTGGTTCTCATTGGGGGCGTCGAAGAGTGACACCTTTGTTGGGGTAGAGGATGCAATTGCCACAGATGCCATTGCCATTCCTTCACCACTTGTGTCTTCGTTATCACCATCATCATCCGATGCATACTCTTCTTGAGCCACCAACACTTTGTGAGAAGTCTTCTTGGTGAAGTTGGTCTTGTTGGGGAAAGACTTGGCCTTATCTTTGCGGATGAGCTTGCCACCATTGTCTTCCCTCTTCTCGTATGGACAATCCACCACAAAGTGACTCACATTACCACAATTGTAGCAGGTCCTCACACGTTGCTTGCCCTTTGACCCGTTTGAGTTGTTCTTGGAGAAGTTGGGCCTTGTGTTTCTCTTGTTGCCCCAAAATTGCCTGGACGCAAGAGTCATATGCTCATGATAAGCATATTTGGTGTCCTCGGGGCAACCATCTTCTTCTTCTTCTTCTTCCTCTTGACTGACCTTGGCCTTCAAAGCAAGGTTGGGGGATGATTTCTTTGATCGTTGCACGCGAGCGAGAGCATTGTCAGCTGTCGTGTTCAAGATGTTCATTGCAATAAATTCATCCAACACATCACCAGACGACAAGGTGTGAAAGTCCGGTCTTTGACGGATGACAGCGGACATGGCCTTGTTGTAGGGCATGATGGCCTTCAGAAACTTACGCTTGATCCAAGTATCATCCACATCCTTGCTGCCATGATCTTTGAGGGCAACGGCGAGAGCAGTCATCCTTCTATAGAGCTCACGCGGTTCCTCATCTTCTACCATTACAAACTCATCTGACTGATCAAGGACAACTTCATAGTTTGACCGTTGAATGCTTGAGCTGCCCTTGTACATGGAGACAATGTGTTCCCAACACTCTTTAGCAACAGTGAAGGGACGCAGGTGAGGTAGGTCTTCAGTAGGAACAGCAGCTTGGAGTATGAACAAAGCGGAGGAATTTAGTTGTTTATCCGCTTCTTCTCTTGGAGTGAGGTTGCGTGGATCACGAGGGTAGTATCCTTCTTCAATGACTCGCATGAGTTGAATTGAGCTGTGATCCAAATGAGACTTGATACAGAAAACCCAATTAGCAAAATCATTTTTAACAATTTTAGGAGGAGGACCGTGATTAACTATATGAGGTGGGTGCACCGGTCCTCCATAGACCAAGGGAGGGGGAACTGAGGCAAAAGTCCCCGACCCATTAATTCCTTGAGAACGATTATCCTTATCAGCACTAGCCCCCTCCTTACTGGAGTTGACATCCGATGTCGAGTTAGTGGGGTTGGCCACTTGCACCGCATCGGTGGAAAGTTTAAGAGTATCAAGGAAATCTTTAAACATGGATTTGATCTCGGTCGTCATGGAGGATTTAAGCAAGGACATAGCCTCGTTCAAATCCTCGCGAGAGACCGTGTTCACTCCCACGGCCTCGGGAAGTTCTCCCAACCGCTCCTCTTCGCCAGCCATATTCTTCGGGTGGTGAAACCCTTAATAAAGAGACGAGGCTCTGATACCAATTGAAAGGATCGACATGGTTGACTAGAGGGGGGGTGAATAGGCAACTAACAATTTTTAGCTTTTCTTGACCAAATTAAACTTAGCATCAAATAGGTTGTCTAGATGTGCAACTAGGTGTGCAACCTATATGATGCAACAACAACAAGCACACAAGCAAGCAAGGGATACAACACAATAATAGCTTGCAAGAAGTAAAGGTAAGAGATAACCAAAAGTGGAGCCGGTGGAGACGACGATGTGTTACCGGAGTTCCTTCCCTTGTGAGGAAGTACGTCTCCGTTAGAGCGGTGTGGAGGCACAATGCTCCCCAAGAAGCCACTAGGGCCACCGTATTCTCCTCACGCCCTCACACAATGCGAGATGCCATGAATCCAGTATTGGTGCCCTTGAAGGTGGCGACCGAACCTTTACAAACAAGGTTGGGGCTATCTCCACAACTTAATTGGAGGCTCCCAACGACACCACAAAGCTTCACCACAATGGAATGTGGCTCCGAGGTGACCTCAACCGTCTAGGGTGCTCAAACACCCAAGAGTAACAAGATCCGCAAGGGATTAGTGGGGGGAATCAAATTTCTCTTGGTGGAAATGTAGATCGGGGCCTTCTCAACCAATCCCTATAAAATCAACAAGTTTGATTGGCTAGGGAGAGAGATCGGGCGAAAATGGAGCTTTGAGCAACAATGGAGCTTGGGAAGGGAATAGGTGGTCTTCTTGGGGAAGAAGACCCCCTTTATATAGTGGGGGGAAAGATCCAACCGTTATCCCCACTCTCAGCCCGCGCATTGCGGTACTACCGCACAAAGCCATGGTACTACCGCAAGAGGCTGCGGTACTACCGCAGCAGGGTGCGGTACTACCGCTCGCACGGTAGTGACCAGACGAAGACCTATTGCATAGGGCAACGAGCGGTAGAACCGCCGGAGCAGTACTACCGCGCTCCAATACGGTACTACTGCATGGTAGGTATCATCTGGCACAGGAGATGCACGGAAGTAAAAAATTACTTCCGTGCCTACCTCCGCTGAGGGTGTCGTGGGAATGATTCCGACAATAGAGAGGGGTAGTGTAATGGAGCATGTTCTATCGAGATGCAAATGGGTGACACGGTGATTTTAGCGAGTTCGGGCCTCTCGCGGTGGAGATAACAGCCCTACGTCTCGTGCTCCGGAGAGTCTTTCCTTTATCTGTCATGAACACGGAGTTACATGGTGTATTTGAGAGAGAGGGGAGAACGGATCTCCATGCCTGAGCTATGTCTGAGCATAATGGTGAGAGAGATGAGAGAGAGGAGAAGAATGAGGGCCTGCCCCCTTAGCTACGTGGTGGGAGGTAGCTTATATAGAGTGCGCCACCCCCCACCTCTTATGTTACAAAATGAGGCATGAATGCCATAATGCTAACCCACTACGAAGTCTCCATTATGAGAATGATGCTTTGACTGCCTTGCTGCCTGTTGTTCTTCGCATACCCGAGTGAGTCATACGGCCGAGTGGTGGACTGTCATCCGAGTGGATGGTACGTTGCTTGTCGAGTGAATAGTATGTCTGTATGAAATTTATCTGGACCCACATGATGTGTGGACCCCATGCTTTATGATATTTCGACCCTTCGTGGGCCTACCTGTTACGTGTATCCCCAACATTAGCCCCCGAATCGATTGTGATTTTGTAGAACGAGTTTGTGAAAGACACAATTTGGCCCGAGTGATTACGGAAATACTCGGTACCTGTCATCGTGCTTTCAGACAACCAAGGTTTGAACAAAATCTCAATGGATTTTGGCACTGCGCTTCCCGACCGATCTGGGGTAAGTGCCCGCGAGGAGCAACTTGGTGACATTCGTTCATCTCTCGGAAGAGGTTAACTCGTGATCAGAGTATGGGTGTGTCATTAAATCCGGGCAACAAGATTGACGCATGGACTGTTCTCTCGGAGAGATGCCATTCTTATCCCAGAGGAACGTCAAAACGAGTCGGTTCTAGATCCGAACTTATGAGTTTCACGCTTTAAGTCCTAGAAGAAGGCTCAAAACAGGTCCACAGAGGAGCGTTAAACTCACCTTATAGCAATTTTTTTGGTAGCCGACAGGAGCCTTAGAACTTGTTTGTTTGTTGTTCGTCACTCGGACTGGTCAGGCCATACCGAGTGGAGATTACTCCAGTGGGGGCACGCTGAGTGCACCCACTGGGTGTAGTCCTCGAGACCGCCGTCGACTGCGAGCAGTCGGCGGGGGTCTGAGAGAACTAAAAATCTTCTTAACTGGTACTGATCGAACTTGTTCTTCTCCGACTCGGAGGTCGAGTAGTACTTGAGGATCTGGTATTGGTCTAGCTTGTTTCTCCTCGACTCAGAAGTCGAGTAATACTTGAGTGATCTGGAGCTGGTCTTGACCGAGCATAATGTTCTTTTCTGAGTTCTCTTCCAGTGGGGGCACACTGAGTGCACCCACTGGGTGTAGTCCCCGAGCCTCTACCGGACTAGATGAGTCTGGCAGAGGGTTTAAGTCTCCTGGTAAACCTCCATGCAGTCGGCACGGTGAATATCTTTTAGTCTGAAATTGAGTCAATCGGATGGATCTTTAGGCGCTTGTCATGGTAAATAAGCTCAGCCTGGAGCTGAATCAGTCGGACTGATCTTCGTGCACTTAGCACGGTAAATAAATTCAACCTGGAATTGGATCAATCAAGCGAATCTTCGTGCACTCGGCACGATGAATGAATTCGGCCTTGAAACTAGGTGTAGTCCCCGAGTGATGGTCGAAAGAGGTAAGCTTGCTACAACGTGTGATATGAGGTTTTGATCATATGAGTGACTTAGTCGTTCCCGTGTTGGGGGAGTAGTGGTGAAGACATGTCCAACTGATGGCGACGCGCGGGGCGGCCGAGGGGCGAGGATGTGTACAACCGAATGGCGACGCGCGAGGCGGCCGAGTGGTGAAGACGTGCACAACCGAGTGGCGACACGTGGGGCGGCCGAGTGGTGAAGACGTGCACAACCGAGTGGCGACGCGCGGGGCGGCCGAGTGGTGAAGACGTGCACAACCGAGTGGCGACGCGCGGGGCGACCGAGTGGTGAAGACGTGCACAACCGAGTGGCGACGCGCGGGGCGGCCGAGTGGTGAAGACGTGTACAACCGAGTGGCGACGCGCGGGGCGACCGAGTGGTGAAGACGTGCACAACCGAGTGGTGACGCGCGGGGCGGTCGAGTGGTGAAGACGTGCACAACCGAGTGGCGACGCACGGGGCTGTTGGAAATATGCCCTAGAGGCAATAATAAATTGGTTATTATTATATTTCCTTGTTCGTGATAATCGTTTATTATCCATGCTATAATTGTATTGATTGGAAACTCAAATACATGTGTGGGTACATAGACAACACTGTGTCCCTAGTATGCCTCTAGTTAACTAGTTCGTTGATCAAAGATGGTCAAGGTTTCCTGGCCATAGACATGAGATGTCATTTGATAACGGGATCACATCATTAGGAGAATGATGTGATGGACAAGACCCAAACTATAAACATAGCATATGACCGTGTCAGTTTATTGCTATAGTTTTCTGCATGTCAAGTATCTGTTCGTATGACCATGAGATCATGCAACTCACTGACACCGGAGGAATACCTTGTGTGTATCAAATGTCACAACGTAACTGGGTGACTATAAAGATGCTCTACAGGTATCTCCGAGGGTGTCTGTTGAGTGGGCATGGATCAAGACTGGGATTTGTTACTCCGTGTGACGGAGAGGTATCTCAGGGCCCACTCGGTAATACAACATCACAATAAGCCTTGCAAGCAATGTGACTAAGTGTTAGCCACGGGATCTTGTATTACAGAACGAGTAAAGAGACTTGCCGGTAACGAGATTGAACTAGGTATAGAGATACCGACGATCGAATCTCGGGCAAGTAACAAACCGAAGAACAAAGGGAACAACGTACGGGATTAACTGAATCCTTGACATAGAGGTTCAACCGATAAAGATCTTCGTAGAATATGTAGGAACCAATATGGGCATCCAGGTCCCGCTATTGGTTATTGACCGTAGAGGTGTCTTGGTCATGTCTACATAGTTCTCGAACCCGCAGGGTCTGCACACTTAAGGTTCGGTGGCGTTTCGGTATAGTAGAGTTATGTATGGTGGTGACCGAAGGTTGTTCGGAGTCCCAGATGAGATCCTGGACGTCACGAGGAGCTCCAGAATGGTCCGGAGGTAAAGATTGATATATAGGAAGTCCTGTTTTGGTCACCGGAAAGGTTTCGGGTATTTCGGTAGTGTACCGGGAGTGCCGGGAGGGGTACCGGGGACCATCGGGAGGGGTGTCTTGACCCAAAGGACCTCATGGGCTGTGGGAGGAGTCAAACCAGCCCCTAGTGTGCTGGCCTAACCCCCCATTAAGGCCCATGTGGCTTTGGGTGGAAAAAATCCAAAGGAGGAAAGGTGGAAAGGGTTTCCAAGTGGAGAGGAGGAATCCTACTCCTAATAGGATTGGAGTAGGACTCCTCCACCTCCAATTTCGGCCAAACCTTGAGGGTTTGAGGCTGCCTCCTCCCCTCCCTCCCTCCTATATATACTAGAGGATTTAGAGGGAAGTGCTAACCCTAATTGCCACGTGCTCCCTCTACTTCATCTAGATCGGTTTCTCCTCTAGTCTAGTTTCAGCGGTGCTTAGGCGAAGCCCTGCCGGAATTGTTCCACCACCATCGCCGCCGCACCGTCGCGCCGCCGGAGAACTCTTCTACCTCTCCTCTCCCTCTTACTGGATCAAGAAGGCGGAGATCGTCATCGAGCTGTACGTGTGCTGAACGCGGAGGTGTCGTCCGTTCGGCGCTAGATCGGAAGGACCGTGATCAGGATCGCGAGACGATTCATGATTTGATCGCGGGACGGATCGTGATGGGATCACGGGACGGATCGAGATTGGATCGCGAGATGGATCGTGATGGGATCGCGGGACGCTCGGCGATTTGGATCGCGAAGACGTTCGACTACATCAACCGCGTTTCTTAACGCTTCCCGCTTAGCGATCTACAAGGGCATGTAGATCCACTCTCCCTCTCGTAGATGCTCATCACCATGGATAGATCTTGCGTGTGCGTAGGAAATTTTTTGTTTGCCATGCAACGTTCCCCAACAGGGGCGGCCGAGTGGTGAAGACGTGCACAACCGAAATGTAGATGTGTCTCACCGAATGGCGACGCGCAGGGCGGCCGAGTGGTGAAGAAGTGTCTCACTGAGTGCGACGCGCGGGGCAGCCGAGTGGTGAAGGAGTGTCTCACCGAGTGGCGACGCACGGGGCGGCCGAGTGCTGAAGAAGTGTCTCACCGAATGGCGACGCGCGGGGCAGCCGAGTGGTGAAGACTGTTGGGGAACGTTGCATGGGAAACAAAAATTTTCCTACGCACACACAAGATCTATCCATGGTGATGAGCATCTACGAGAGGGAGAGTGAATCTACATACCCTTGTAGATCGCTAAGCGGAAGCGTTAAGAAACACGGTTGATGTAGTCGAACGTCTCTGCGATCCAAATCGCAAGTCGTCCCTCGATCCGATCACGAACTAGTGCCGAACGGACGGCACCTCCGCGTTCAACACACGTACGGCTTGATGACGCCTTCACCTCCTCGATCCAGCGAGCGATGGTGAAGTAGTAGATGAGTTCCGGCAGCACGACGGCGTGGTGATGGTGGTGAGGAACAATCTCTGCAGGGCTTCGCCAAGCACTACGGAGATTATGACGGGAGAACTAGAGGGTTAGGGTTGCCGACACACGGCTTGGGAAATCTTAATGTATGTCGTGTGCTAGCCCTGCCCCTCTATTTATATGTTGAGCCTTGGGGTCTAAACTTGGAGTAAAAGCCTCCTCCAGGTCGGTTTTGCCCGCACAAGGTCGGTTTGGCCCGCAGGGAAAGAGTCCAACTCGGATCCCTGCGGTATCGCGCACAAGCGGTAGTACCGCTCACGAGCGGTAGTACCGCTTCACACAAGCGGTAGTACCGCTTATGCGGTAGTACCGCTTCACACAAGCGGTAGTACCGCTTACGCGGTAGTACTGCCTTACCAGCGGTAGTACCGCTTAAGGCAGCAGCAAAACTTCCTTTTGCACTTTCCAATACCTCGTGGGCTTTACCCTTTTGGCTCATATAAAGTGTTGCTGCACCCGAACATTTCGGTAAACATCCGGAACCCCTTCCGGTGAATTCCGGAACTCTTCCGGAGATCAAAACACTATTATCACATATATCAATCTTTACCTCCGGACTATTCCGGAGATCCTCGTCATGTCCGGGATCTTATCCGGGATTCCGAACAACCTTCGGTCACCAACAAAATAACTCAACTATACTAATCGTCACCAAACGTTAAGTGTGTAGACCTTGCGGGTTCGAGAACTATGTAGACATGACCGAGACACCTCTACGATCAATAACCAATAGCGGGACCTGGATGCCCATATTGGCTCCTACATATTCTACGAAGATCTTTATCGGTCGAACCTCTATGTCAAGGATTCAGTTAATCCCGTATACTGTTCCCTTTGTTCTTCGGTATGTTACTTGCCCGAGATTCGATCGTCGGTATCTCTATACCTAGTTCAATCTCGTTACCGGCATGTCTCTTTACTCGTTCCGTAATACAAGATCTCGTGGCTAACACTTTAGTCACATTGCTTGCAAGGCTCATTGTGATGTTGTATTACCGAGTGGGCCCTGAGATACCTCTCCGTCACACGGAGTAACAAATCCCAGTCTTGATCCATGCCAACCCAACAGACACCCTCGGAGATACCTGTAGAGCACCTTTATAGTCACCCAGTTACGTTGCGACGTTTGATACACACAAGGTACTCCTCCGATGTCAGGGAGTTGCATGATCTCATGGTCATAGGAACAGATACTTGACATGTAGAAAACAATAGCAATAAACTGACACGATCATATGCTACGTTTTATAGTTTGGGTCTTGTCCATCACATCATTCTCCTAATGATGTGATCCCGTTATCAAATGACATCTCATGTCCATGGCTAGGAAACCTTCACCATCTTTTGATCAACAAGCTAGTCAACTAGAGGCTTACTAGGGACACAGTGTTGTCTATGTACCCACACATGTATTTGAGTTTCCAATCAATACAATTATAGCATGGATAATAAACGATTATCATGAACAAGGAAATATAATAATAACTAATTTATTATTGCCTCTAGGGCATATTTCCAACAGTCTCCCACTTGCACTAGAGTCAATAATCTAGTTCACATCACTATGTGATTTACATTGTAATGAATCAAACACCCATGCAGTTCTGGTGTTGTTCATGTTTAGCCCTTGGAAGAGGTTTAGTCATCGGATCTGCAACATTCAGATCCGTGTGTACTTTGCAAATATTTATGTCGTCCTCCTTGATGTAATCGCGGATGGAATTGAAACGTCGCTTTATGTGTCTGGTCCTCTTGTGAAATCTTGGTTCCTTGGCTAGAGCAATGGCACCAGTATTATCACAAAACAGAGTCATTGGGTTAAGCGCACTAGGCACTACTCCAAGATCTGTCATGAACTCCTTCATCCAGACACCTTCCTTCGCCGCCTCCGAGGCTGTGATGTACTCCGCTTCGCATGTAGAATCAGCTACCACGCTTTGCTTGGAACTGCACCAGCTAACCGCACCCCCATTAAGAATAAATACGTATCCAGTTTGTGACTTAGAGTCATCCGGATCAGTGTCAAAGCTTGCATCGACATAACCCTTTACGACGAGATCTTGATCACCTCCATAAGCGAGAAACATGTCCTTAGTCCTTTTTAGGTACTTCAGGATATTCTTGACCGCCGTCCAGTGTTCCATTCCTGGATCACTTTGAAACCTTCCGACCATACTTATGGCAAGGCTAACATCGGGTCTTGTGCACAGCATTGCACACATGATAGAGCCTATGGCTGAAGCATAGGGGATGACACTCATCTTTTCTCTATCTTCTGCAGTTACTGGGCATTGAGTTTTACTCAACTTCACACCTTGCAAAACAGGCAAGAACCCCTTCTTGGACTAATCCATTTTGAACTTCTTCAAAACTTTGTTAAGGTATGTGCTTTGTGAAAGTCCTATTAAGCGTCTCGATCTATCTCTATAGATCTTGATGCCTAATATGAAAGCAGCTTCTCCTAGGTCCTTCATTGAAAAACTCTTGTTCAAATATTCCTTCACGCCTTCCAACATTTCTATATTGTTTCCAATCAGTAATATGTCATCTACATATAATATTAGAAACGCTATAGAGCTCCCACTCACTTTCTTGTAAATACAAGCTTCTCCGTAAACTTGTATAAACTCGAACGCTTTGATCACCTCATCAAAGCGAAGATTCCAACTCCGAGATGCTTGCACCAGTCCATAAATGGATCGATGGAGTTTGCATACTTTGTCAGCATTCTCTGGATCGACAAAACCTTCTGGTTGCATCATATACAACTCTTCCTTAAGGAAACCGTTAAGGAACGCTGTTTTGACATCCATCTGCCAAATTTCATAATCGAAAAAGGCAGCTATTGCTAACATGATTCTGACGGACTTAAGCATCGCTACGGGTGAGAAGGTCTCATCGTAGTCAACTCCTTGAACTTGTGAAAAACCCTTTGCCACAAGTCGAGCTTTATAGACGGTGACATTACCGTCCGCGTCCGTCTTCCTCTTAAAGATCCATTTGTTCTGAATGGCCTTACGCCCTTCAGGTAATACTTCCAAAGTCCACACTTTGTTTTCATACATGGATCCCATCT
Organism: Elymus sibiricus; assembly: GCA_039707655.1. NCBI lineage: Eukaryota > Viridiplantae > Streptophyta > Magnoliopsida > Poales > Poaceae > Elymus > Elymus sibiricus. Next base: position 74,064,528 of record CM077665.1, read on the forward strand.
CGGATTTCATGGCCTCTAACCACTTCTCGGAATCCGGGCCCATCATCGCTTCTCCATAGCTCGTAGGTTCATCGTTGTCCAACAACATGACCTCTAAGACAGGGTTGCCGTACCACTCAGGAGCAGTATGCGTCCTTGTCGACCTACGAGGTTCGATAGCAACTTGATCCAAACCTTCATGATCATCATCATTAACTTCCTCTTCAGCTGATGTAGGCTCTACAGAAACATCTTTCTGCGCTGCGCTACTTTCAGGTTGAAGTAAAGGTTCAACAACCTCATCAAGTTCTATCTTCCTCCCACTCAATTTTTTCGAGAGAAACTCTTTTTCAAGAAATGTTCCGTTTTTAGCGACAAACACTTTGCCTTCGGATCTGAGGTAGAAGGTATACCTAACTGTCTCTTTTGGGTATCCTATGAAGACGCATTTCTCCGCTTTGGGTTCCAGCTTTTCAGGCTGAAGCTTTTTGACATAAGCATCACATCCCCAAACTTTAAGAAACGACAGCTTTGGCTTCTTGCCAAACCAAAGTTCATATGGCATCGTCTCAACGGATTTCGATGGTGCCCTATTTAAAGTGAATGCAGCTGTCTCTAATGCATAACCCCAAAACGATAGTGGCAAATCGGCAAGAGACATCATAGATCGCACCATATCCAATAAGGTTCGATTACGACGTTCGGACACACCATTACGCTGTGGTGTTCCAGGCGGTGTCAATTGTGAAACAATTCCACATTGTCTTAAGTGACTGCCAAACTCATAACTCAGATATTCTCCTCCTCGATCAGATCGTAGGAATTTAATCTTCTTGTTATGATGATTCTCAACTTCACTCTGAAATTGTTTGAACTTTTCAAACGTTTTAGACTTGTGTTTCATTAAGTAAATATACCCATATCTACTTAAGTCATCAGTGAAGGTGAGAAAGTAACGATAACCACCGCGCGCCTCAATGCTCATCGGACCGCATACATCAGTATGTATGATTTCCAATAAGTCACTTGCCCGTTCCATTGTTCCAGAGAACGGCGTTTTAGTCATCTTGCCCATGAGGCATGGCTCACATGTGTCAAGTGATTCAAAATCAAGTGACTCCAAAAGTCCATCAGCATGGAGCTTCCTCATGCGTTTTATGCCAATATGACCTAAACGGCAGTGCCACAAGAAAGTGGTATTATCATTATCAATTCTACATCTTTTGGCATCAATGTTATGAACATGTGTATCATTACTATCGAGATTCAATAAGAATAAACCCCTCACATTGGGTGCATGACCATAAAAGATATTACTCATATAAATAGAACAACCATTATTCTCTGATTTAAATGAGTAACCATCTCGCATTAAACAAGATCCAGATATAATGTTCATGCTTAACGCAGGCACTAAATAACAATTATTCAGGTTCATCACTAATCCCGATGGTAATCGAAGAGCGAGCGTGCCGACGGCGATCACATCAACCTTGGAACCATTTCCCACGCGCATCGTCACTTCGTCCTTTGCCAGCCTCCGTCTATTCCGTAGTTCCTGTTTTGAGTTGCAAATATGAGCAACCGCACCGGTATCAAATACCCAGGCACTACAACGAGAGTTGGTAAGGTACACATCAATAACATGTATATCATATATACCTTGTTTGTTGTTGGCCGCCTTCTTGTCAGCCAAATACTTGGGGCAGTTCCGCTTCTAGTGTCCAGTTCCCTTGCAATGAAAGCACACAGTTTCTGGTTTGGGTCCAGCCTTGGGTTTCTTCACGAGAGGAGCAACTGCTTTGCCACTCTTCTTGGAGTTACCCTTCTTACCCTTGCCATTTTTCTTGAAACTAGTGGTTTTATTGACCATCAACACTTGATGCTCCTTCTGAATTTCAGACTCAGCGGCTTTTAGCATCGCAAATAGCTCGGCGACTGACTTGTTCATCCCGTGCATGTTATAGTTCAACACGAAGCTCTTGTAGCTAGGTGGCAATGATTGAAGAACTCTGTCAGTGATAGCCTCTGGCGGAAGGGGCATCCCCAATTCAGCCAGACGGGTGGAGTACCCAGACATTCTGAGTACGTGATCACTGATAGACCCGTTCTCCTCCATCTTGCAAGCATAGAATTTATCGGAGATCTCATATCTCTCGATCCGGGCATTCTTCTGAAAGATAAACTTCAACTCCTGGAACATCTCATATGCTCCATGACGTTCAAAACGTCTTTGAAGTCCCGGTTCTAAGCCATACAATATTGCACATTGAACTATTGAGTAATCTTCAGAACGAGCTTGCCAGGCGTTCACAACGTCTAGAGACTCAACTGGAGCGGGTGGATCACCAAGCGGTGCATCAAGGACATAAGCCTTCTGGGAAGCCGTAAGGATAATCCTTAGATTACGGGCCTAGTCCACAAAGTTACTTCCATCATCTTTCAACTTAGCTTTCTCTAGGAACGCATTAAAATTCAGGGGTGCTACTGCGCGAGCCATGATCTACAACATAAATATAGTAAAGACAACTTAGACTATTGTTCTAGATAATGAGTTTAGTTAATCATATTACTTAAAAACTCCCACTCAAATTGACATACCTCCGGTCATTCGAGTGTAACATGATCCAAATCCACCAACTCAAGTCCGATCATCACGTGAGTTGAGGTGGTTTCAATGGTGAACATCTTTATGTTGATCATATCTACTATATGACTCATGTTCGACCTTTCGGTCTCTTGTGTTCCGAGGCCATGTCTGTACATGCTAGGCTCGTCAAGTTTAACCCGAGTGTTCCATATGTGCAACACTGGCTTGCACCCGTTGTATGTGAACGTAGAGTCTATCACACCCGATCATCACGGCGTGTCTCGAAACGACGAACTTTCGCAACGGTGCATACTCGGGGAGAACACAATTGTATCTTGAAATTTAAGTGAGGGATCACCTTATGATGCTACCGTCGTCCTAAGCAAAATAAGATGCATAAAAGGATTAACATCACATGCAAATCATAAGTGACATGATATGGCCATGAACTTGTGCTTTTGATCTCCATCTCCAAAGCACCGGCATGATCTCCATCGTCACCGGCATAACACCATGATCTCCATCATCTTGATCTCCATCAACGTGTCGCCATGAGGTTGTCGCGCCGACTGTTGCTTCCACGACTATAGCTAACTTATAGCGATGAAGTAAAGCAAAAACGGCGAAAATAATTAAAGACAACTCTATGGCTCCTGCCAGTTGCCGTACTCATCGACATGCAAGTCGTGACATTCTATACAACACATGATCATCTCATACATCACATATATCTCATCATGTACTAGGCCATATCACATCACAACATACCCTGCAAAAACAAGTTAGACGTCGTCTAATTGTTGTTGCAAATTTTACGTGGCTGCTACGGGTTTGCAAGAACCGTTCTTACCTACGCAAAACCACAACGTGGTGTAGTGATTGCTTTTTGATCTTCTAAAAGAACCCTCTTCATTGAAATCGATTGAACTAAAGTGAGAGAGACAGACACCCGCTAGCCATCTTTATGCAACGAAGTTACATGTCAGTTGAAGGAACCTGTCTCGCGTAAGCGTACGCGTAATGTCGGTCCGGGCCGCTTCATCTCACAATACCGCCGAATCAAGTATCAACTAGTAACGGCAAGCAATATGTATACACCCACGCCCACAACTCGTTTCTGTTCTACTCGAGATCTCATCTACGCATAGACCTGGCTCTGATACCACTGTTAGGGAACGTTGCATGGGAAACAAAAAATTTCCTACGCACACACAAGATCTATCCATGGTGATGAGCATCTACGAGAGGGAGAGTGAATCTACATACCCTTGTAGATCGCTAAGCGGAAGCGTTAAGAAACGCGGTTGATGTAGTCGAACGTCTCCGCGATCCAAATCGCAAGTCGTCCCTCGATCCGATCACGAACTAGTGCCGAACGGACGGCACCTCCGCGTTCAACACACGTACGGCTTGATGACGCCTTCACCTCCTCGATCCAGCGAGCGATGGTGAAGTAGTAGATGAGTTCCGGCAGCACGACGGCGTGGTGATGGTGGTGAGGAACAATCTCTGCAGGGCTTCGCCAAGCACTACGGAGATTATGACGGGAGAACTAGAGGGTTAGGGTTGCCGACACACGGCTTGGGAAATCTTAATGTATGTCGTGTGCTAGCCCTGCCCCTCTATTTATATGTTGAGCCTTGGGGTCTAAACTTGGAGTAAAAGCCTCCTCCAGGTCGGTTTTGCCCGCACAAGGTCGGTTTGGCCCGCAGGGAAAGAGTCCAACTCGGATCCCTGCGGTATCGCGCACAAGCGGTAGTACCGCTCACGAGCGGTAGTACCGCTTCACACAAGCGGTAGTACCGCTTATGCGGTAGTACCGCTTCACACAAGCGGTAGTACCGCTTACGCGGTAGTACTGCCTTACCAGCGGTAGTACCGCTTAAGGCAGCAGCAAAACTTCCTTTTGCACTTTCCAATACCTCGTGGGCTTTACCCCTTTGGCTCATATAAAGTGTTGCTGCACCCGAACATTTCGGTAAACATCCGGAACCCCTTCCGGTGAATTCCGGAACTCTTCCGGAGATCAAAACACTATTATCACATATATCAATCTTTACCTCCGGACTATTCCGGAGATCCTCGTCATGTCCGGGATCTTATCCGGGATTCCGAACAACCTTCGGTCACCAACAAAATAACTCAACTATACTAATCGTCACCAAACGTTAAGTGTGTAGACCCTGCGGGTTTGAGAACTATGTAGACATGACCGAGACACCTCTACGATCAATAACCAATAGCGGGACCTGGATGCCCATATTGGCTCCTACATATTCTACGAAGATCTTTATCGGTCGAACCTCTATGTCAAGGATTCAGTTAATCCCGTATACTGTTCCCTTTGTTCTTCGGTATGTTACTTGCCCGAGATTCGATCGTCGGTATCTCTATACCTAGTTCAATCTCGTTACCGGCATGTCTCTTTACTCGTTCCGTAATACAAGATCTCGTGGCTAACACTTTAGTCACATTGCTTGCAAGGCTCATTGTGATGTTGTATTACCGAGTGGGCCCTGAGATACCTCTCCGTCACACGGAGTAACAAATCCCAGTCTTGATCCATGCCAACCCAACAGACACCCTCGGAGATACCTGTAGAGCACCTTTATAGTCACCCAGTTACGTTGCGACGTTTGATACACACAAGGTACTCCTCCGATGTCAGGGAGTTGCATGATCTCATGGTCATAGGAACAGATACTTGACATGTAGAAAACAATAGCAATAAACTGACACGATCATATGCTACGTTTTATAGTTTGGGTCTTGTCCATCACATCATTCTCCTAATGATGTGATCCCGTTATCAAATGACATCTCATGTCCATGGCTAGGAAACCTTCACCATCTTTTGATCAACAAGCTAGTCAACTAGAGGCTTACTAGGGACACAGTGTTGTCTATGTACCCACACATGTATTTGAGTTTCCAATCAATACAATTATAGCATGGATAATAAACGATTATCATGAACAAGGAAATATAATAATAACTAATTTATTATTGCCTCTAGGGCATATTTCTAACAAAGACGTGCACAACCGAGTGGTGACGCGCGGGGCGGTCGAGTGGAGGACTACGTGTCCAGCCAAGTGACGAAAATGGTCTTCGAAGGAGTTAGCCAGATGCTTTCGAAGCTAATGTAGCGACGAGGTCGGTGTAATGTGGTTGCGACGCAACAAGACCGGCGCGACAACTGAGTCTGAGTAGGAACGAAGATGGGACGCAGAGCGTTTGAGTGATTATGTAACTTGTCAAAGCGGCGGATATGAATGTACTCGTTGAAGTGAAGGATCTGACTGGTGATGAAGGATTCGACCGCTCAGGAGAGTGTGATTCCGAATGAGCTGTAGCCCCCGAGCGTACTACCGGCTCGACGGTGGACCTGTCGGAATACGAGAAATATAGTTTTGAATGGATACGTTGCAATTCATCGAGTAGGACTCGGGTAAAGGTGAGGAGCAGCTTCCGAGTGATGCTCGAAAGAGGTAAACTTGCAAAGTAGTGAAATATGCAGTTTAATTATAAAAGGGACTTATCTGTCTCATGCCCAACGAGACGACGAGGTCAATATCGTTGACACGATGAAGAGGACACCATGGTGGGGTTGACCGATGTGTTCAAAGTCAACAGAGCGACAAGGTCGGTGTTGCGGTGTGCTAGGATCGACACGGTGACCGAGACCGAGAAGCGATGAAGTTGGCGCACAGGGCCGTCGAGTGATCGCGCAACTTGTGTATGAAAAATAGCACAAGCCAACGTAATAATTTGTCGAGATAATTTGTTGTGTGCTAAAATGATTTGTGGAAATAACACCCATAGACACCCGCTGGGAGTGCAAGGGGCTTGCCGATTGAGAACCAGCAAGAGTCTAAAAGAGCGAATGATCCGATCAAACGTGTCGGAGTGAAGGGTCCGACTGAAGTCGTTGGGGTACTAGACCCAAATGAAGCGGAAGTGTAGTGTTCTGACTAAGTTGCAGCCCCCGAGGACCGATGCGAACTCAAAATGAAGAACACATGGTGTTTGTGAATGACATACGCGTTAAAATGGAAGTTGGACTCAGGAGTCAAATAACCAGTACTAAGCCAGTATGTGAAAACAAACAACCGAATGCAGAGGTACACTCGGTGGCGTGGCCTCCGAGTGAATGTAGTGTGTGAATTATGGGACACCCGGGAACGTGGAAATAACAGAATGCAATGCATGTAGAATGACTTAGCTGTTTGACGGCGCGCGAGTGGCCGAGTGGGCGTGTTGATGAAGACGTGCCCACCCGAGTGGTGGCGCGCGGGATGGCCAAGTGATGTAGATGTGTCTCACCGAATGGCGACGCGTAGGGCGGCCGAGTAGTGAAGAAGTGTCTCACCGAGTGCGACGCGCGGGACAGCCGAGTGGTGAAGGAGTGTCTCACCGAGTGGCGACGCACGGGGCGGCCGAGTGGTGAAGAAGTGTCTCACCGAATGGCGACGCGCAGGGTGGCCGAGTGGTGAAGAAGTGTCTCACCGAGTGGCGACACGCAGGACCGAGCTTTTTTTTTGTTTGGTCTGAATGCTTTAGGAGCACTCGAAATATGTTTCCGAATCATGGCTAGTTGCGCCTTGGATGAAAACACAACAGATTCCGGACCGAAAGGTTCTCCGAATGATCGGATGTTGTTGATCGCCGAGCAAAACTTGGTGGCATTCATATGTCTCTCGGAAGAGACAGACTTGAGGTCCGAGTGTGTTCATGCCATAAAAACTCGAGTGACGACGCTAGCGCGTGGTCTGATTCTCCGGGGAGATGCCACTCCTTATCCCGGGGGAACGCCAGCGCAGGCCATCTATGAGTCCAAGTTTATGAGGCATGCGCCTTGGACCCTAGTGGAAGGGCCAAGTTAACCCGCGGAGGGGCGTCAAGCTCGTCTCATAGCGATCCTGAAGGTGACTTCAGTCAGGTGTTTTACGTGTCCGAGTGCACGGGTCCCCATGGAGGGTGGTCAGTCGGACTGACAAACATCCTTTCGGAAAGGAACTGTGGGCAATCGATCGGATCAATTTGTCGCGGAAATTCCGGGTGAGGACTAGCCCAACCGGGTGGCGATGCGCGGGGCGTCCAAGTGGTACGTATCCAGCTGAATGATGACGAAGCACGGGGCGACCGAGTGATTGCTGCAGCAAAACGTCCCTATCCGACTGTCGCATTGGTGTGTTAACCATCCGAGTAAATTCGTCCGAGCATGCGTGCGAATCGTTCGAGTGGACGGTCATTCAAGTGAGCTTTAGTCCCGTCCGAGTGAACCTGGGTTCGAACAGAAAAGGGACTGTTAAGCAATTGTACAGTAATTTGAGAACTAAACTATAAAATGATCGGAGAGGTTGAGGTCCTTAATCCTCTGTCGAGTGGCTGGGGACTTGTTCCGCCGGGTTCGTCGCACGGGCGGCCGAGTGGCGGCGCACGGGCGGCCGAGCGCCAGTGATCCGGTTTAGTCCAAGTGAGCTAGTCCCATCCGAGTGATCATGTCGACTAAAGGGAGTTGCTGCCGAGTGGTTGATGCCGGAAGGAGTGTGCGCCCGCGCAGCGCCGGGCGGACGATACATGAGGGATGAGCCGCCGAGCGCCCACAGAGGCTGCCGCCGAACCACCAACGTCGGAGGGAGAAGCTGCTGAGCGTGGCGACATGACCAACTCCTGGTCCCCGCGCCGCGTCGGGTTTGTGCCTCCAGCGCGGGAGACGCTGTCGTGTGCGAGGGCTTAGCCAACTTCCGGTTGCGGCGGTGTGGTGTTGGCTCTATCGTACAGGCTATCGGCGAGCGCTTGGAGTCGGGCGGAGGAACCGTCGGGGATTCGCCAACGCCTGCCGCTTCAGATGCCGTTACCATGCATTGATGGAGTTGATCACGTCCAAAACCTGTACCATGCAAGAGGCTTAATTAGCGGTAATTAAGCAAGAGTTTAAGATGGGACTGCATGCAATGGAAGTTTCCTTCTTCCACGGGGCATTTATCTCCCTGCATGCTGTTTACTCCCTGGGAAGGAATTGAGATTTAATAGAGAGTGATTCGTCGAGTGAGCAGGTTAGCTGTCGGAGTGAACAATTCGTCTGAGCGCAAGATTTTTCCCGAGTGAACCAGCGAACCGCTCAATCGGACGCGTCTCCGCAGCGCGGAGGCCGCCATCGACCAGTCGACTGGGCGGAGGAGTCTTGCGTTGCGGCTGCTGCGTCTCGCTGCTCGAGGAGCCGGACTGCCTGTCGGGGCCATGAAGAAGACATTACGAGGCATTGATGGAGCTGCCCACGTCTAGAATCTGCATGCTGTAACTCTTGCCAAATTGATGAAATGGCAGTTTCCTTCTCTTGGCCATGCACTAATTGACATTGATTTGGCAATCAAAACAATTTTCTTTCTCCTCCTTCCGTTCTCAACGTGCATGCAAGTGGGATATGCGTGAGCCCGCATGCATGCGAGACAAACGCAAACCCAGCCGCAGAGTGATTGACACCGGTTGGAGGAGGTGGCCGAGCGTGAGGACGTCGCAGACGGGCCGGAAACGACGCGGCGGACCGCGCCAGTGGCTGTTTGACGGCGCGGCGGACCGCGCCGGAGGGCGTTTGGACGAGCTCGCCCACGGCGTCGTAGACGAGGCCAGAGACGACGTGGTGGACCGCGCCGAAGGGCGATTGTACGAGCTCGTTGACGGTGTCGTAGACGACGCCGGAGACGACGGGACGGCCAGCACCAATGGCCGTTTGTGGTGATTGCCATTGATGATGATCCTGTGAGAAGGCAAGAAAGATGAGGAATGACTTGCCCTTTTCTCTTCCTCTCTGCTTCATGACCGATCATGCATGGGTGTGTCTGATCCTACAGGAGGAAATGACAAACTCGTTGTTGGACAATGTATTGTAAAAAGACTAGATCAAATGGATACTTCACTGATCCTTTTGTTTGTACGAATGGCGCGATGACCAGAGCTCTAGCGGCCAATTTCTCTGGCGATGGTAGTTGATCCGCTGTTGAAGATTGAAGAAAAAACCATTTGCACCATGGTTCGACAGACGCCATGCCCCACGGTGGGCGCCAACTGTCGTGGGAATGATTCCGACAATAGAGAGGGGTGGTGTAATGGAGCATGATCTATCGAGATGCAAATGGGTGACACGGTGATTTTAGCAAGTTCGGGCCTCTCGCGGTGGAGATAACAGCCCTACGTCTCGTGCTCCGGAGAGTCTTTCCTTTATCTGTCATGAACACGGAGTTACATGGTGTATTTGAGAGAGAGGGGAGAATGGATCTCCATGCGTGAGCTATGTTTGAGCCTAATGGTGAGAGAGATGAGAGAGAGGAGAAGAATGAGGGCCTGCCCCCTTAGCTACGTGGTGGGAGGTAGCTTATATAGAGTGCGCCACCCCCCACCTCTTATGTTACAAAATGAGGCATGAATGCCATAATGCTAACCCACTACGAAGCCTCCATTATGAGAATGATGCTTTGACTGCCTTGCTGCCTGCTGTTCTTCGCATACCCGAGTGAGTTATACGGCCGAGTGGTGGACTGTCATCCGAGTGGATGGTACGTTGCTTGTCGAGTGAATAGTATGTCTGTATGAAATTTACCTGGACCCACATGATGTGTGGACCCCATGCTTTATGATATTTCGACCCTTCGTGGGCCTACCTGTTACGTGTATCCCCAACAGAGGGCGGAGCTGTGCAAAAGTCCGGCACGGTAGTACCGGACATACATCACGGTACTACCGCTCGAGGGCGGATGTAAAAAATTACATCCGCGCCTACTACCGCAAGCGCACGCATCAGGTGCTGGGGACAGCGGTACTACAACTCACTGGAGCGGTACTACCACTGTCTCCTGCGGTACTACCGCTCCCTTGAGCGGTACTACCGCATGCCACTGAAGCCTCCATCGAAGCGAAGGAAAGGTGGTGCAAAAGAACAGATGTGTACGTGTTGATTCCACCCTAACCTTTCCGAAGCGGACCCCCTCTTAATAGTACGGCTTTCCTACGACTCAAATCCACCGAAAAGAAACGTAGAGAACAACCGTCTTCGATAGACTCTGAGGGGCACCAAATCGTCTTGTGCCTAGACATGAGATATCTGAAATGCTCAATGCACACGATTAGTCCGCAAATGGATTGTCATCAATCACCAAAACCACTTAGGGAGAAATATGCCCTTACAGTCGTCGACGTTGAGTTTCGTCCAGTTGGCGGGCGGGGGGCTCCACTTCCGGGGTGTCCGCGACGCACCACTCACATGCGATATAGGTTGCTCAGCCCCATCGTTCTGGATGGGCATCTTCCCTTCGTCCCACTCTCCCAGCGGATACTGCTGAGTCCCGAGGAGCGAGGCCACGTAGCTCTGCAAAAAGCGTCGAGATACCTCCACGGGCGGCGCCGGCTTGTCATGAGTGATCTCATTACGCACATGCTAGCATCTCCATAACAACATGAGCACGCGCAGCCGGTCCCCTTCATTGCATTCTGCAATAAGGTTCAGGAACCACTCAGGGCCGGTGTTGAGCACTGATTCAATGTTCGGTATGCTCTAGACCTCCGCCATAGTCCACCACAAGTGCACAGCTCGTGGGCACCTACAAAACACGTGGAAAGTGTCCTCGCGCTCGAGACCACATAATGGGCAAATATCAGTAACCTCCATGTGACAAGTGGATTTATTAGACCAGGTGGCTAGGGAGTTAGTAGCCAAGCGCCATGCAAACACACGCACCTTAGGAGGAGCAGGGCACCTCCATAATAATGCCCAGACGGCATGTCGCCTGTCCGGTGCCCTGCTCGCCGTGACTGCTGAAGGACGAAGCTTGTCCTCAAGCGCCAGCCGATATGCACTACGTACGGTGAAGATACCAGTACGTTCCGCTCCCCATGCAAGGAAATCCGCCCCCAGCCGGGGGGACGCCTTGATCTTCATGATCTCCTGAACGTCAACGTGTAGAAAGTTCTGCCGGAGAAGATTACCACACCATGCACCATGCTCGTCCAGGAGCTCTGAAACTCGACGGAGACAACACCTCCCCTATTGTGTGATTGGCGATCGGCCAACAGGGTGTGGTATCCATGAGTCTCGCCAGATTCTGACCGACTGCCCATTACCGATGCGCCAGACTAGGCCTTTCTTCAACAATTCCAACCCATGCACAATGGACTGCCATGTTTGCGACGCATTGCTGGTGAAAACAGTATCTTCAAGACGTCCATTGGGGAAGTATCTTGCCTTCAACACACGCGCGCAAAGGCATTCCGGTTTAACCATAATACGCCATGCTTGCCGCGCCAGCATTGCTTGGTTGAATAGCCTGAAGTCCTTGAAACCCATGCCGCCGGCTGACTTGGGTTTGAGCATCGTGTCCCAAGCTTTCCAGTGCGTCTTCCTCTTGCCTCTGTATGCACCCCACTAGTAGCTGCGGATCATCCGACCCAGATCGTCACATGTGCTTCGTGGAAATTTAAACTAGCTCATGAGGAATGTGGGCAAGGCCTGTGCAACCGCCTTAATAAGCACCTCACATCCAGCCCGAGACATCAATTCCCCCCATTGGATAATCCTCTTTGTCACTTGCTGCTGTAGATTGTGTAGTTTTCCTTTTGTGAAGCGGCCACTAGGCGTTGGAAAGCCGAGGTATTTCTCCTCAAAGCTCATGTGCACCACGTCCAGAGTTTGCATGACCACCTGTTTGTTAGCTTGTGAGCACTTGGGGCTGAACATTATAGAACACTTAGCTGGATTTATTAGCTGGCCTGTAGCTCTAGCATAAGTGCCGAGTGCTTCCTTGACTTGAGCAGCCTCCTGTCCATTTGCTCGAAAAAACAGCAAGGTGTCGTCCGCGAATAGCAGATGAGAGATGCCCGGGGCTTGGGGGCACACCCGGAGTGGAGTGAGGCGATTAGCTGCAATCTCCTATTTTAGAATAGCATCAAGACCGTCAGGGACAAAAAGGAATAAGAAGGGTGAGAGGGGGTCTCCCTGCCGTAGGCCACGAGACGGTGCGAATGAATCCGAGAGGGCTCCATTGAATTTAACATTGTACCTCACCGAGGTGACACACCTCATAATCCAATCCACCCATCGGTGAGAGAAACCCATCTGTTGCATCACTCGCTCCAGGAAAACCCAGTCTACCCGATCATAGACCTTGGACAGGTCCAGTTTATAGGCACAAAAGCCCTGTTCCAGGTCCTTCTCCTGCTTGATCGCATGAAAGCACTCAAAAGCGATTAAAGCATTATCTGTAATTAATCTACCCGGTACAAATGCGCTCTGCTCCGGGGACACCAGCTCGTCCAAGATGGGCCGCAGTCTATTGACTAGGCATTTCGCTATTACCTTGTATATAACATTACATAGACTAATAGGCCGGAAATCGGTGAGGCGAGACGGTGAGTCGATCTTCGGGATCAAAACAATGACCGTACTGTTAACCCCTTCCGGCATGACTCCAGTGGCGAAGAACAGTTTAACTGCACTAATTATGTCATCCTTCATCACCGCCCAATGCCGCTGGAAGAATCTCGCCACTAGTAGAAAAAGGCCCATTTGTCCCGGTTCCAGAGGCCCATTTGTCCCGGTTCTGGAACCGGGACTAAAGGGTCGGGACTAAAGCCCAAAACCTTTAGTCCCGGTTTTCTTACGAACCAGGACCAAAGGCCCTCCACGTGGCCGCTGCGGGGAGCCCAGGCAGGAGGACCTTTAGTCCCGGTTGGTAACACCAACCGGGACCAAAAGGCATCCACGCATCAGCATCTGGCAGGAGCTGGGGTTTTTGTTTTTTTAAAGGGGGGGGGGTTTAGGGGGTTCTGTAGGGTTAATTTAGGGGTTTCATATTGTGTTAGCTAGCTAATAGAGAGAAGTGTCCTCTCTTTCTCCGTGCTTGGTCGACGCTAGCTACTATAGAGAGAACTCGACACGCTAGCTAGTAAGCAAATGAAGGAACCATTAAGTACATAAGATCGTCATGAACATATACAGAGAGAAGTGATCGACCTCTCTTTCTCCGAGAGATTGGTCGAACAACAAGTTTTCGTATATCTATCCGACGGTACTACATATATACAATATAACATCTTTTACAATCCCTAACATCATCTACCTAAGATCCAATCACAAATCCGCATGGTATTATCCATCTTTAGGTATGACGTGGTCAAGAAAGAATCCCGCCAATTCCTCTTGAATTGTTCGTATGCGATCATGTGGTAGGAGTTCATCCCGCAGATCTAATTTAAAGAAGGGGGTCAATACATGCATATATATGAATAAAACTCAACACAATTGATGGTAATATATAAAATAAAATTGTGAATATTATTTACGTACTTCAAATTGTTTGTCAGAGAAGCCCCGCTCAGAGGTCGAGTGGCGAATGAACTCGCATACGTAGTATGCACATAAAGAAGTCCCTTCTTTCTGGTACAAGCACTTTACGAGAATAGAGTTCAATCAAACTGATAAGCAAGCATGGTAATGATATATTGATGAAAATTTGAATCAATTAGAGATGCGCGGAACTAGCTAGTACTACTTACTTTGGGGTGCGTAAATCGCAACTCTTTGTTTAGACCGGGAACCTTTCGGGTGAACTTCTTCCAAACCCTGCCAGGCAAAGAAAATGATTACTTGATATCAGGAAATTAACGAAAGTTGCATGCCGATATGGTCCCGGTATTGACTGAACTTACTTCTTGAGCATTGCAGTCATGTCCGCATAATTCTTGGGATCTTTACGTCTCGAGTCTAAGACAGTTACTAATGCCCCGTCAAGCTTAATGGATAGCAGAATAAAGTGGAAACTGCGCACGCATATATAACTCATCAATTACATTACTTAACCTCGAGTAAGCGAAACCGAGTATACAGAGAAGACAACAACACTCACTTGAAGTTGTAAGGAAAGAGTATTTCCCTTTTGTTTTGATGTATAAGGAACGACTTTAGCAAGTTCTACTCGGTCTCTTTGATTGAGTTTCGTACCGTCCATTCATTTACGGCATCTGGGCTAATGAACCCAACGTCGAAGATTCCTAGTTTTTTTGCATTCGACGATCTTCAATCTGCATAATATAGTGAGGATAATTATATATACATGCAATGAACGAGCTGAGCTAGAGACTTAACTATAGAAGTAATACTTACAGACAGTAGGCATCCATGAGTTGTTTGTCGAGGGCCAGTTGATTGTATAACTGAAATAACTCCACAAATTCAACAGGCATCACGGGAAGTCCAATGAATTCGTGCTCTGGTTTCACTGCCATATACATAGTGTCTCTCCCAGACTCCCTGCAGGTTTTCATGTACCACTCATGCAATTTGTACATCATCGTTGTTAGAGGAGGATGATCAGGTTTGACGAGAGGCTTCCCGTGCATGTATTCATATTTTTCTTTTGTTACCTCAGCCGTTTGAAAAATTACATCATCCCCCAAGTAATCACCAGGATTGGTACCGGGCACCATCCCCGGATGATTTGCGACGATATCGCTAGACACCTTGAGCGGGGGGCACGATTGCTTCTCCTGTTCGCCGAGCTGGGGAATTGTTTTCCCACTTCCTCGTTCTGCTAACCTTGCATCACTAGAAGTACTTCCCGACCGCCGCGCTTCTTCATATGTCTTTTTAATAATCCGGACATAGTTGGAATCCGGCGGAGGCGGTGGTGGTCGCTTCAGGGCATCGATAGTGCGCTTCGCTTTCACCGGATCTAGCTTCTCCTTCGGAGGTGGAGTTTTCTTTGCAAAATGGGCCCTCAATTGGTCCTGACATATCTCCTCATTTTCAGACCCGGTCCTCTCATATGGTAACTTTTCTAGAGGCTTGAGAGATGGACCGTATCTGTATTCCCTCCTGCCTCTGCTTGTACTGCTAGCCGCCGGAGCGGCGGCGTCTCTCTTCCGTCGTTGCTTACGAGGCAGAGAAGGAGGCGGAGTGCTCCGACGCGCCGGAGGAGCCGGGGCGGCGGCGTCTGTCTTCCGCCGTTGCCGACGAGGCTGAGGAGGAGGCGTACTGCTCCGACGTGCCGGAGTAGGCGAAGGAGGAGGCGGAGTGCCCTCACGCGTCGGAGGAGCCGGAGAAGGAGGCGGGGTCCCCTGATCACTCGCCGAAGGAGGAGGAGGAGGAGGAGGAGGAGGAGGAGGAGGCGGAGTGCCCTGACTCGCCGGAGGAGGAGGAGGAGGCGGAGGCGTCCAGTTTGGAAGCTTGATGTACTCCTTCTGCCATAGACATGTACTCCTCAGGGCACGACCCAGCCGATTCTCCCCTTCACCTGTAGAGTGGTCAAGCTCGAGCTCCGCAAATCCCTCCATTACTTCATCCACCATCACAACAGCATAGCCATGTGGAATCGGACGGCAGTGAAAAGTTCCGTTGGGTTGAGGAGGTGCAACAGAGCCGACAGCCGCCAATAAAGTGAGGTTCCGGCATTTCTTCATAAGCTCGCAATGTTGAGCCTCCGTGATAGTATCCACGGGGTAGCTAGGAGACGTGAAGTCAGGCTGAACGGGCTCCGTGGAAGCGACGCTGCTTTTCCGCTGAGATGGCGGGGTAGCTTCTGGGGTAGCTTCGTGCCGCTGAGATGGTTGGCCGGCAGCTCGCTGGCTCTCAGCTTCCTCTAGCTTTTGTAGTCTTGCATTGAGCTTCCGAATTTCGCTCAGCTCCGCTTTCCTCTTTCTCTCCCGGCTTCTGTAACCGCCTGCGTCGGGAAACCCAACCTTCCACGGAACGGAGCCTGGTGTGCCTCGTGTTCGTCCAGGGTGCTCAGCATTCCCTAGGGCCTCAGTCAGCTCGTCCTTCTCTCTGTCGGGAATGAACGTCCCTTCCTGCGCTGCGGTGATATACTCCTGAAGCTTGTTCATGGGTATTGCAAGTTGCTCGTTCGTCCAGCGGCACTTCCCTGTTTCAGGGTCCAAAGTTCCCCCAACCCCGAAGAACCAAGTCCTTGAACGGTCTGGCCAGTTCAATGTCTGTGGTACGACATTTTTAGCAATCAGGTCATTCTCAGCTTTGTCCCACAACGGCCGGGCTTTGAGGTAGCCACTTGACCCCGTGTGATGGTGATACTGCTTCTTTGCAGCATTGATCTTGTTTGTTTCTGACATTTTCTTACTCTTGTCCGATGTCTTGTAGGCCACAAATGCGGGCCAGTGATCTCTTATCTTCTCAAATCGGCCGGTGAATTTTGGAGTCTTCCCTTTGTCGACAAACTTTGATTTCAACTCATTCTTCCACCTCCTGAATAGATCTGGCATCTTCTTAAGAGCACACGCCTTGACCAGTGGCTCTATAACTGGCTTATTCGGATCCTCCTTTGGCGGTAGGGTGAAATTTGCCTTCAGCGCGGTCAAAATATCATCTTTCTGTCTATCGGATCCCCCATTGCAGCATCACCGTATTCAGGGGGCGGGTAGTTGTCGTCATCCTCTTCTTCTTCGTTGTCTTCCATCATAACCCCTCTTTCTCCGTGCTTGGTTCAAACATTATAGTGTGGCATAAAACCCTTCTGAAGCAGGTGGAAGTGAAGGGTTTTATAGTTGGAGAAAGCCTTCGTATTCTCACAGACAGTACATGGACAATGCATAAAACCATTCTGCTTGTTTGCCTCAGCCGCTTCGAGAAAATTATGCAGGCCCTTAATATACTCGGAGGTGCGCCGGTCACCGTACATCCATTGCCGGTTCATCTGCGTGCATATCATGAATAGAGAAGTGACCAAATTAATAGAAATTCATCATCACATTAAAGCCAAAGTACAGTAGTGACCAAAATAAATACATAACGTTCATACATAGTTCTCATTATTGAACAACATATAGCTCTCTAGAGCATCTAATTAAAACATACATTGAAACTATAAAATTTAAATGCAACAACAAATGCGATCATAACCGCAACTAAGGTACCAATTGATCCAACGGCATAATGATACCAAGCCTCAGTATGAATGTCATATTTTCTAATCTTTCTAATCTTCAAGCGCATTGCATCCATCTTGATCTTGTGATCGTCGACGACATCGGCAACATGCAACTCCAACTTCATCTTCTCCTCTTCAACTCTTTGTAATTTTTATTTCAAGTAATTGTTTTCTTTTTCAACCAAATTTAACTTCTCGACAAGAATTTCTATGTCGGTTGGAATTTCCGGTTCACATACCTCCTAGATTAAAAAATCTATGTCACGTTGGTCGGCATAATTGTCATAAACACTAAATAAAACAAATAATTATAAAAGATAATATATACCACATCCGAATCATAGACCGGACGAGGGCCGACGTGGGCGGATACCATGACCATGGCACTATATAATAACAAACAATAATAAAAGTAAGAAAATTACACAAGTATCTATCTAAATGATACAAGTAAGAATTTTTTTCTTTTAGAAAGAAGATAAGAAGAAGAGGCTAACCACGGTGGTGCCGGCGCCGAGATGGGCATGGGCGATCGACGGCGGTGAGGACGGGGACGGGACAGGACGGACCGCCAAACCTAAACAAATCTTGAGGAAAATGGAGCTTGGACAAGGAGCTTCAAGAGGAGAAAGCTTAAGTGTGGTTCGGGCATTTCATCGAACACCTCATGTGCATAGGAGGTGAGCTAGAGCACCACAAAGCTCTCCCACGGCCGACCAAAAAAAAGTGAGCAGTGCATTGCTCTGCTCGCGGGCAGGGGGTATATATAGGCCGACCATTGGTCCCGGTTTGTGGCTGGAACCGGGACTAAAGGACACCATTTGGTCCCGGTTCCAGCCACAAACCGGGACCAATGGTTGTGGGCCAGGAGCGAGGCCCATTGGTCCCGGTTCGTGTCTGGAACCGGGACCAAAGGGGTCAGACGAACCGGGACCAATGGCCCACGAGGCCCGGCCGGCGCCCTGGCCTCACGAACCGGGACCAATGCCCCCATGGGTCCCGGTTCGTGAGTGAACCGGGATTAATGGGCTTCTCAGGGCTGGACCAAAGCCCTGTTATGTACTAGTGCGCGGGGAACCCATCCGGCCCCGGCGCCTTCAAGGGCCCAATCTGGAACATAGCATTCGAGATCTCCTCATCAGTAAAATCCTTGCACAAACTAATGTTCATCTCCACGGACACCTTGGGCTGAATGAGTTGCAACACATCATGCGGCTCCAACATAGGATCAGCTGTGAATAAGTTTTGGAAGTAATTGTTAACCATTTGTACCATAGTAGCTTGTTCAGTGCGTATAACACCTGCCTCATCTGACAGCCCTCGGATTTTATTTTTCCTTGCACGCCAAACTGCCTTCCGGTGAAACATCTTGGTGTTACGGTCCCCCTCCTTTAACCAATCAATCCGCGATCGCTGGAGCCATAACATTTCTTCCCTGTACAAGAGCTCATTCATCTTGTCCATCTCCTTTCTTATTTCAGCTCGATCTGACATAACAGTAGCCGGAGCTGCCCTAACATCTCCCAGATTCCTCTTCGTGCCTTTGCTTGACCAAGAATTAGCGATAATGGCCTCCAGGGCCGGCGATCGCTCCCACATCAACTCGTACCGGCGGCTACTCCGAGGCCGCACGTCCCGCTCTAGTAAGAGCTTGAGGAGCAGCGGACTATGGTCCGACGCCGGTGACACAAGGTGGGCCACCGATGCCTGCATGAACAAGTCCCTCCAGTCGTTGGACGCCACCGCTCTATCCAAACGAACTTGGACGTTCGCCCTGCCGCTGCGCCTATTATCATATGTGAAGGGATGACCTGAAAAGCCAAGATCAGTTAGTCCACACGCTTCAAGTGCATCCCGAAAATTAATCATTTGGCCAGCAGGTCTCGGGGTTTCCGATTGATGCTCAAAATCCCACATCGCCTCATTAAAGTCACCAATGATCACCCATGGCAGCGTACTCTTGAGCGTGCAGTCCTCTGAGCTTATCCCACATCACAGGCCGGTTCTCTACTCTCGGTTCACCGTATACAAATGTGGCTCTCCATAATGGCGCATCCGGGGACACACGTAAGTACACATCAATGAATCTTTCATTTGCATCTTGCACATCGACGTACATAGACTCATGCCAAAACAGTGCTAGGCCGCCACTACGGCCGTTACTACTAACTCCTTCAAAGCCAGAGAGCCATATCCTATTACGTAAGCGATACATCTTACCTTTATTTTGTCTAGTCTCACACAAGAACACGAGACTAGGGGAATGCGTCCTGACAAGAGACGCAAGATCACGAACCGTCGAGGGGTTCCCTGCCCCCCGACAGTTCCAACTCAGCCAATTCATTGCTCCTGACGGGGCGGCTCACCCGACCCCGTTAGTTTACCGGCGGCCCCAAGGCCGGTTGCCTCCATTCCTTCCAAGCTAGCCGAGTCCCGCATCTCCACCTCTTGATCATTTCCCTGATCACTTTGCTGAGTCTTCCCACGTTTCTGCTTATTGCTAGCCCCTCTCTTTGTGTGAACCACCAAAGCTCCCTGTGTAGGAATCAGCTCTTCAGGTACTTGCCCACGGGAGAATCTCTTACCCAGGATAGAATCCGCCTCCTGCATGCGCTCCCTGTGTGATCCACCATTTGTGTTTGCTAATGGCGCTTCACCCAGATCCACTGCAAATTTTGTTTCTTCGATAAAGAATGAATTTTATTGACTCAAAATGAAGCATCAAGTAGATACAAAACACATTAAACACACACCCGGTTTCTGCAACTATGCACACAGTCAACACCAATGCACACACACAGAACACATCGACAAAGAGCAAAGTCATGCAAGAGCAAAGTTATGCCAAAGTGCGAAAAAATAAGAAAGAAAAAACCGAAGCGATCAACACTGTAGATTTTGTGAGGATGCTTCTGAACCCCTCGCCCCCTAATTCTCTTGCACGAGTGTATGTCGCGGGCAAAAGCATCTTGCGACATCACATTGCTCCACTATCAGGAATCGTGCGTCTGAAAAATGATTCTCTGAATGTTGTATATTCGCGTTCGCCAACTGAAAAAAATTCAGTATCAAAAAGTCAGTAAAGACATTACGCTGGGCCTGGGCTGGCAAGGCCCATGCGTTTCCCGGGCGAACAAACCCAGTCGCAGCACCGCGCCGCGCCGCGCCGGACCGGGTCGCGATCGGCAGTTCCGCCTCGATCGCGCTCCTCTCTCTCTGCCGCGATCGCACGCACGGCGGCGCGACGGAGGGACGGCACACCGCCACGCCACGCCACGCCCCGACCGGCCTGGCCCCCCTCTAGATTTTTCCTTTCCTCCTCTGCCCCGCGCGCGCCGGGGCCGGAGGGTCGGTCGATGGGCAACGCGAGCGGCAGGCTGGAGGACATCGCGGACGCCGAGATGGACGAGGGAGGCCGCGGCCACGTGCGGCGCGCGTCGTCGACGGGGTACGTCGGGGGCGTGAGGGGAGGCGTCGGCGGCGGCGTCGGCGGCGGGGGAGGGGGAGGAGGGTCGTCCTCGCCGGGAAGCCCCCCGCGGCCGCACTCGCCGCGCATGTTCGTGCCCCAGGTCAGTCAGATCGATCACATTACACGCAATTAATCCTCCCTCAATCCCGAGCGTCGCCCTCGAGCGATGATCGGTGAGCTCAATCCTCATCTTCCTGCCTCCAAATTCCCAATGCGACATGCCGCGCTGCGCTTCTCGATCCGATGACTGGGATCACACCATGACCCCGAAGGCATCAATCGATTGGAGCAGCCATGGTTGAGTGCTAATTAACAACTGCGTAGTCCGGTTAATTTAATCCCTAGGCTGTCTGTCGTCGTCGTCACTGTGAACCCCCATTGTTATCTGAAGATGTGTTGTCTGAAACTTCATATTTGTTTGAAAGGAGTAGAGACATATGGTGTGATTGGTTCAGATCAGAGTTGGGCGAGATGAACAATATTGGACATTTTGGATCCAGATATTGAACAGCTTGGTTTCACCTTCCTGGCGAGTGGCTTCCAACTAGAAATCTCCAGCTCTCCTCCCACCTGTCAACTTTGGGTAGTTGATACTGGACAAGAAAACCACGGGCTGTTTGTGCCTCTTGCTCATGTGTTCAGTTACCAGAGTACACTACTATTGAAGGTCTTTAATATTAACAAATGGCACACAGAGTGTATAGAAATTTGTTGCATAAACATATTCAAAGAACAATTCAGTTATACTTGCTAATGGCATTTCTTCGGAAGAAAATCGTGGCATATCTGTTAGCCAAAAGTCTCAATTCCTACCTATCTTATCAACGGATTTTACCGCCTCGATCTCATTTTTGCCATAAGAAACAGTATAGCGCTTGTTACACCTCTCATCCGTATGTGCACTGATATTTATCTTTTGTCATCGCAGAGCCCTGTAACTCCACTGCAAAGAGCTTCAGATGTGCCACCTCCGGTGTTCAACCAGATATTGATGCGTGACCAGGACGATTCCGACGGCCCCCCGCCAAAGAGGATCCCTACCTTGCTTGTGTGGCCTCACGGAGGCAAGTGTATCTACGTGGAAGGATCATGGGATCACTGGACATCAAAGTACATTCTCATCAACCAGACATAACAGACACCTTTTCTCCCCAGAACTGAAACCAGAAATGCTGACCGTGTCATCAAACATATATGGCAGGAAAACCGTTCAGAAATCTGGCAAAGACCACACCATCCTGTTAGAGCTTCCATCAGGAGTTTACCGCTACAGATTCATCGTGGATGGAGAAAGAAGGTACCTCCCCGATCTTCCCTGTGAAACCGACAACGTGGGCAACATCGTGAACCTTCTCGACGTCAATGTGAGTATCGAATCCTGACCTCACGTATGATGCAAAGCATGTATATTTTCCATTGGATCATTGGGAGGCAACACGAATTATATGCAGGACTTTGTGCCGGAGAGCGTGGAGAGCGTGTCGGAGCTGATGGCGCCCCCCTCCCCGGACTCGAGTTACGGGTTCCAGATCCCCGAGGACAAGGAGTTCGCCAAGGAGCCCCCCACCCTGCCGGCGCCGCTCTACCTGGGCGTGCTCAACTCGCGGAGCGCGGAGCGGGAGTGCGCGAGGCCGAGGCACGTGGTGCTGAACCACCTCTACATCGAGAAGGGGTGGGGCGCGCAGCCGCTGGTGGCGCTCGGCCACACCCACCGGTTCCGGTCAAAGTACGTCACCACCGTCCTCTACAAGGCCATCGAGCGATAGCGCTGCCGTAGCGCATGAAGCCGCCGCCGCCGCCGCCGCCGACCCGGAGCGAGAGGATTCTCACCCGCATGTCTGCACCGATTGGATCGTGCATAATTGCATAAACAAGCTGTAATTTTCATATAGAGATCATGTTCATTTTTTTTCTATCGAGACAACTGCACTCATTTGCCAAGAATAAAATCAGAGTAACACAAGGATTATGTAGTGTGTCGGTTTTCATGTGCCTGATTTAAAACTGCTCACAAACAGAACCGCCGCTGTTTGCACCTTCTAGGAAAATACATAAATAGAGTTGCTCATATGAGTGATTTCAATGGTGGTGAACTGCTCATAAACATCGCTGATGTTTATAATCGCTAGAAAATAAATAAATACAGAGGGCTTGATTTCCCGGGCCTAATAAAAGGAAGGTGTAACCTAAAGGCCCAAAAACGAGCAGTGGTGGTTCCAAAAGGCCCAAAGTCCGGATGAGTTCTTTTTTTTTTCTGGAGGAAAAGTCCTGACGAGTCTGATGGACGAAAACCTGCAGAACTGGAGGACCGATTGGCGAAATTGGGCACTCCGCGTCCCAACCGCGTGGAGGGCATTTCCGTCATTTCTTCCCTGTTTGAAAGATGCCAGCGGAAAGTGCATTATCGAGAAATTCCTTGCTTGCGCAGCCCCACGTGTCGGCGCTGTCCACGGAGATGCACGGGACTTTGGCCCTAACGGAGCGCTCGAGATTACCAAAATGCCCCCTCGTTAGTCTTAATCCGTATATTTGCAAAAAATCCTTGTGTTTACGACTCTTTTCATATGTTTTCTATCTTCTATAGTATGTTGGTTTTGCAGGGATTAAATCCTCTATGTTGTTTGCCATGTGCGCTTTTCATGAGGTATATTGTGAAGCCGCAAATATAATTGTGCTTTTATCATGTTAAGAAAATGACACATTTGAATGTATTTTTAGAAGACTTTTTTAAGACTTTTAGACACGCGAGAGCAACCCGGAAGGATCACATAGCTCATCAAAGAGAAGTACTGCATAGAAACCATGTATTTGTTTCCACGAAGTAATACTATACTGTGATGTCGATCATTGTCCTCGTGTCATGAACAGATAGCTGAATCTTATCGTCGGTTTAGGCAAAAATAGATGAATGCTTCATAGGAGGAAGAACAGAGGGAAGCATATGAGATTAATTTTTTTTGTTTTCGATCCCCTTACCCATCCACACATCTTAGGCTAAGTAACAATAGACAACCACGCGCACGCATGACACACTCATGGATTAGTCCATTTTGTCGAGTCTTCATCTACGGGTCTATTGCTTATGTATCTCTTTTCACGACTTACCGTCCTTGACATCATAGCATTCTACATAGTAAATGTTATCATGAATTCACTGAAATGCCATATTTGTCATTTCTGCTAGTTAAGTAAAGATAAATATTAACATGTCCCGTGTACCTTTGACATTAGGACAACACTAATTCAGGCATATGGTATAAACAGTGTGGGAGCATGATAGAAAACAAGAAGGTCTGATTTCACATACATAGACCATGAGACAGTCGTGTTAATGTACAGATGACCTGACTCAAGAGCCTAGCCATAAAAAGAAGCTGCGTTATTTTTCTCGAGCCTAACCATATCATATGACTATTCCATTAGTTCGTGCCTCTCACCTAACCAAAGCACACCAAATGTGCATTAGAAATCACAAGTGGCACATCCCTTCTACCAGCAATCAATTATTCAAGCCCGCCATCTACTATTCTTCTTTGCTACCGGAGGACGTCAGAGGGATGTAAGCACGCAACCCACGAAACATGCTCGTGAGTATAAACTTGGCTCATCAAGAGAAGTATCTCGTGTAAACCGCGCATTTCTCCTCACGGCATATTTTTCACATTTTCTACTTATAAGCAAACTCAAAATATCAACATATTCTGACTCTGGCGGCAAATAAAAGAAGGCCTAGTTGGTCGCAGGACTTGCTTTTTAAAGGAAACCCATATGATAGGACGAGCGAGAGCGTGGTCATCATAAAAATAAACTCCGCTATTTTCTTCTTCTTGAAGTTGGGTGGCCATCTCAAAATTGTTCCATGAATTCGTGCCACCTACCAAATCATACCAAATGTGCATTAGAAATCACAAGTGGCGCATACTACCCGTCTACCAGCAAGCCATTATTCGCAGATTTTTCTTAAAAAAATTTGCAGAAAAAAAAAGCTAGCTATCTATTTATTCTTTTTTTTTTTGAACAGCCATCGACTTTCTCTCGAGCTAGCAGTAATAAACAACAAGAGGGTCACGGGAGGACGGCAGAGGGGCAGTTCGGGGAATTCAGCGCGCGGACGCTAACGGCCGCGTTTAGCGGGGCTGACGGTGGGCGCTGTATAAATCGAGCTGGGAAAATTCCACCGGACGCCACGCCACAGAACGCTCCCGGCCTCTCTCTCTCCGCTCTCGCATCCGCCGCGCCCACCCCCGTCCGCGCCCGCCTGCGCTTGCGTCCACGCTCGGTCGTTCGCCGCCGGCTCCGTCGATCCACCGGCCCACCCCCACCGCGCCGAGGCGGCATGGCGGATCAGCTCACCGACGACCAGATCGCCGAGTTCAAGGAGGCCTTCAGCCTCTTCGACAAGGACGGAGATGGTGAGCGCGTCCCTCCTCCCTTCCCCCTCCCCTACCTCGGATCTCTCCTCCGCGCGACGCTCGCCACCGCCGTGCGCATTGCACCCGCCCCTGCGCTCACCACGGCGCGTCGAATTCGCGCCGCCCGGTGGTAGATCCGGCACGGATCTGGGCCTGGCCGCCGCGGTCGTGTGCGTGCCTAGTGGCGAGTCGATGATGTTGATGTGCACGCGACGCTTATCTTCCTGGTTGACCATTTCGTGACGGCGACGCCTCGTCTCCGTCTAGTCTAGGTTTTATTTATTTTCCGGATCGCGTCGCGATCGCGTCCGCTGTTGCTTCTAGGGCAGCTCCGTCTGAACGGGTCGTCGTTGTTGACCGTGGACTGTCGCTGTGTAGCAGTAGCCTGGTCTTTATCGCACTTTTTTTTTCCGATTTAGGTACTTAATTCATGTGGAGATCCCTGGAGATAGAGAAAAATCCTGTCATCTAGTTTTGTAGGGAAATTTATGAACGTTTGATGACGCGTTATAGGAAATTTTAAGTTATTATTATTTGATTCGGCTCTGAATGATCTGGAGGCTAAGTTTGTCTGAATACATATGGTTCTACTGTAGCTGGAGTTCTTGTATTGTACTACCATGATTTGGTTGAGGTTTTCTTAGTACTCATGTAGAGTACTATAATGCACTCCCTCTTAGTATAAAGTTGAGTCACTTATTTTGGGACCGAGGGAGTAATAGTTTGGTTAGTAACTGTGTAGTGCTCTCTGGGTTTGAACTTTCCACAGCGAATTTACTGTTACATTAATCTACTTTGATGTTATTGTGTGAACTTGTCACTGAGGATAAGATAAATCTAGATATTCACCTTCCCACTTGAACCCTGCGTGGATATTCTCAGTATTGTACCGTGCGTGGATATTCTCAGTATTAGTACCCTGCGTGGATATATTCCTTACCGCTTTCAATCTCATTTAGACCTTATCCATTACTGGCAATAATCAACTATAATTTCCTTTTTTCCATAAGCTTATCTCTCCTGATTTGATGTGTAGTTAACAGTGATAGTTTCTGTTTTCTAAAGAAAATTTAATTTTTTTTAAGCACAACCAATGTTCTGTGTTTGATCCTGGAGTTGATTGTATGTATTTCTTACAGGTTGCATCACCACCAAGGAGCTGGGAACAGTCATGCGTTCGCTGGGGCAGAACCCAACAGAGGCTGAGCTCCAGGACATGATCAATGAAGTCGATGCCGATGGCAACGGCACCATTGACTTCCCAGAGTTCCTCAACCTGATGGCCCGCAAGATGAAGGACACCGACTCAGAGGAGGAGCTCAAGGAGGCCTTCAGGGTGTTCGACAAGGACCAAAACGGCTTCATCTCTGCTGCTGAGCTCCGCCACGTCATGACGAATCTCGGCGAGAAGCTCACCGACGAGGAGGTGGACGAGATGATCCGTGAAGCGGACGTCGACGGTGATGGCCAGATCAACTACGAGGAGTTCGTCAAGGTCATGATGGCCAAATGAGCACCGAACCGTGCTCCCAAGACAGGAGGAGAATTGTGCATTGCATATTAGTTTTAAGATGCAACTCTTATTTGATCGATTTCCAGTTAAGCATCCTACCTAGCTGTAGCTGCTAAACGGACCGGACGACGCAATTCCTGCTATGTTCTCCAGTGTGTTTCCAGACCTCTTGTGTTTTATGTGAACTTGTGTCCTCCCTGGTGTATCCTGATTGATGTTGGGCCCCGTTTGTAGTATATTTTTTCATCAACTTCTGCTTCACTCTTCTAGTATCAATGGAAAGCCGGTGTTTCGTAATTCTTAGACTCTCTGTTAATTTACAGATGTTATCCTGTGCTTCACTATGCGTTTTTTGCGTGTGAATGGCCGATGAAGATACAATTTATGTATGTGATGCTGGATGAAATTTGGAATTTATATCTAGTCTTCACAGGAAAGCATCAGGCTTAAATGTGCCTCTGGGTAGGTTGCAACAAACAGTTTGCTGGATGATAGCAACATTGCAGCCTGTGCCTGTGAGTAGTAGTAGATAGCAACTACCACCATGCTCCTGGTCTTCTTAAGGCCTGGAATTCCCTGTGCCTGTGTGCTGTGCCTGGAAGAGTGAACACTTGGCACATGGAGCAGGAGAAGAAGCTCAAGGTGCTCTGCCTCCACGGCTTCCAGACAAGTGGGGCTTTCTTGAAGAAGCAGATCAGCAAATGGCACCCTTCCATCCTCCAACAATTTGACACGGTTCTTCTCTCGACTCGATAATAGATCCTGTTTAAGCGTTTTTCGCCTTTTGCTTCAACTCGCTCTCGACTTCAACTCTGCTGGTTTTTCAGGTCTTCCCTGATGGTCAGTTCCCAGCTGGAGGGACATCGGACATCGAGGGCATATTCCCCCCACCATACTTTGAGTGGTTTCAGTTCGACAAGGTACCTTCTGCCCTTTGAAACCAGAACTGAATTCTGCACTTCTAAGTTCCATTGCCATCTTCAGTTTGGTCCCCTGCTAACATCACTCATGTATTCCTACTGCAGGATTTCACCGAATACACAAATCTAGATGAGCGCATTTCATATCTGTGTGATTACATGGTGAAAAATGGACCTTTCGACGGCCTGCTTGGGTTCTCCCAGGTAAAGAAGCAAAACCTGCTAAGTAACTACTTTTTCCAACAGAACCGCATTCGACTGTTTGAGGCGCTTATGGCAACACAGGATCTGCTGTGTGTTGAAAACATAGTTGTGTATGTTTTTGTTCATCTATTTAACTTCCCTTTCCTTCCAGGGTGCAACACTTTCAGCCCTTCTGATAGGCTACCAATCACAGGTACTCCTCTTGAACTCTCAAATTCGGCAAACTTTGGGACTGGGTTAAGATCCAGAGATATAGAAAGGAGCAGGAAGCAACGGATCGGATCTGTAAATATTAATATATCAACCGTGACATCCATCTACCGTTATTAAACAACAGAGTCCCCGCGATCTAGCAATTCAGTTGGTGGTTGAGAGTTTTTTGGCCCCTTTGTTAATAGGAAACTCCTGTCCGTCCTGACAGAATAGTAAGTTTTGATAGATTTAGCAGTGTCACATGCCACACCAATGAAAGAGAAAGTTATTCTTCAAGAGCATATTGCCAAAGATATCATATTCTTATGCAGAACATGGCAATACAATCTTGCATCTATTTAAGTTGACAGTTCTAACAAGTATTTACTAGGACATGAAAAATTAGGCAGTAAATTTGGTTCTCAATGCAAGATATCCTCCAAGCCATGTGCTGCTTCTGGTTCCATGTGGATTCTGACTAGGTTGAATGATTTAGGGCAAGGTGCTGAACGACCACCCACCAATTAAGTTCATGGTGTCAGTATCTGGGAGCAAATTCAGGGACCCAAGCATCTGTGATGTGGCCTATAAGGACCCGATCAAGGCGAAATCCGTCCATTTCATTGGAGAGAAAGACTGGCTGAAAGTACCTTCCGAGGAGCTGGCTTCTGCCTTTGCTGACCCTCTCATCATAAGGCACCCCCAAGGCCACACCGTCCCCAGGCTTGGTTTGCACTCTTCCCTGGCTTTCTATGCAAATAATTGTCAAAAATTCTTGTGGGTAGATTGAGAGGCAGATCGTTTGTCTTTTACAGATGAGGCATCGGTGAAGCAGCTTTCTGAATGGAGCGCAAACATCCTGGAAGACCTCAAGAACGCAGGCGCTCCCAAGGCCTCAAATTCGGAGAGTTCAGCAGATAAGGACAATGTTGGTGTGGAGTCAGCAGAAAACCTGATGGAACAAGTTGCAGCTTGAGGCAGTCGCTGAACTTCGCTGGCTGAGTTGCGGTGGTGTCTGAAACCTGTTGCTTGCTTGCTTTATCCAGATTACTTGATAGACCTTGTTCACCGTAATGTGCCTCACTGAGAGATGAGAATAAATCAGTCACAGTTGCCTGTTCTTTTTCTCCCATGTTCATGCCTAATCTTGATATCAGTACGCTTCGATGCTACTCGACAAAACTTTAACCTTTCCTTCTCCAAGGGAAAAAAGAGAGGCACTTGAACCTACTGGTATATGTTTCATCTGCTTCTAGACCATGAAGTCATGCGCCAGCCTAAAACTCTATATACATCGGGCACCGGACGAATCTACAAGGAAGGGACAAAGGAGAACTATATACATGAGAACCTAAAATACTACTCCCTCCGTCCAAAAATACTTGTCATCAAAATGGACAAAAAAGGATGTATCTAGAACTAAAATATGTCTAGATACATCCCCTTTATCCATTTTGATGACAAGTATTTCCGGACGGAGGGAGTACTTCCTGAGAAAGACACTCTGCATCTGCCTCATGTGGAGCTTCTTTCTTCAGCCTCACTCTCGCAAACCCAAACAACATCCTTTATCTGTGCAGAGAGTGTTTTATAGAACTGCAAACAATTAATGCCGAGTCAGTAAGGTTTACCCATTGGATATAAACTGATTTGCAACCACAAGAATAAACTCAAGGTAAACAAAAAAGACATTCTTCTTTGTTGGGTACTGACTGAGCTCTCCTTGAGCTCTAGTGGTTGTGTTCTAAATCACTTGCTTAAATTACGTGTGCATAGTCTTCATGGGCACTTGAATAGCATAAAAATCTTCAGGAAAGAAGCTACAGCTTAATTTACCGATGAAATGAGTAAAAGAGCTATATAACCATAATATTCAAAAGCAGTACCTTCTGAAATTCCAGAGTATCTCCTTTTGCCTTTTTCAGCTCAACAACAAACAAAGATGGAGCCACTTGGAAAACCTAGAAATGTCACCCTTGATCAATAATTGTATTACATTGTAAAAGACATTTCTCAAACTGCTGTGTTCTTTTCTAACCTCAGTTGCAACATTTAGGTTTCCTTTTCTTCCTGCTTCTAGGTTCTTCATTCGCATCTAGAAAGACCAAGATATAAAATGAAAGGTACAAGTCATGGGGATGACAAGGACAGTCTCAGTTACTCATATTCAGATACTTCAAATTTCGCACAACCTATGTTAAAAGTCGTATGCATGGAAGGATGCTGGACATTACCTTGTAGTTATTCTTTTGGATATCAAACCCAAGTGGCTTAGCTGCTTCCTCTATCCGACTGATGATTTCTTCAGGAGGACATTGCGATGTAAATCTTGTTTCTCTTCTGTACTTCTGTCATTGGTTAACAAATTTTAGCTGACTGCAGTTGCATGGTGTGAAAAATTGCGACAAATATACAGATGTTGTAAAGAGATTTATGGACACAATGCTGCAACAGTTCCTAACCTTATCAGCTTCAAAAAAATTATCTAGGTTCAGTCCCTTATTCAGCGATATCAACTCAAATGCGTTCATCGAAGCTGGCTGCCCTTCCATTTCCTCCTTAACTTGTTTTTCCTGGCAATCACAGTAACCATCCATTTTAGTAATATTATCTCAGCCATTAAGGCTAACAGATTTTCTAGTTTGATAGATCGATTAACTCACTTCTGAGTCTCCAAAAGCAGCATCGACATCATCCAAACTAGTTTGATATTTCTCATGAAAAGCAGGTGGCTTGTATCCTTTTTTGAACCATGCGTCTTTCAATAGCTGTGGGATAGTTATCCGCTGGTCAACGACAATGAAGAACCGAGTAAGAAAGAACTCCATAGTAATGTAGTAATTAGACCAAAAAAGTGCAGAGCCACCACTTGTGTTGCATGGGAGCAGTTCTGTTGACCCTTTGGCTGGCTACTTTCAAATTTCAGAAATGGAATGTGAAGTAAAAAAGCTTACAGTAGAAGGATTAGGATCCAGAATCCTGTGAATTAGTCTTTTAGCTCCATCAGAAAACCAAGAGGGACAAGTAAACTGAGCTCCAGAGATCTGTTATGAGAAAGAAGTTAAACGCAAATATACATCCAGTAATATCTGTGTTTATGTAGTACTGCCTCCGTCCCATAGTAATTCTCGCTGAAACGGATGTACCTAGACGTATTTCAGTGCTAGATACATCCGTTTGAGCAGACGGAGGGAGTATTTACTTATTCCTTCTGCTATATTACCTTTTTATAAAGGGCTGAGACGTTGTCATCCTCAAAAGGCAGATATCCGGCAAGCATCACAAAAAGAATTACCCCACAAGACCAAAGGTCTGCAAACGCACCATCATAGCCCTTATCTTCAATAACCTGGATATTGGGTAGCATTAGATTATAGGCATGTTATAGTAAAAAAAAGATTATAGGCACGTTTATTCCTGGTTAAAACAAAATCAGAGCAAAGGCAGAAGCAACAGTTACCTCGGGAGCAACATAGTTTGGTGTCCCACATGTAGTATGTAGTAACCCATCAGCCTGTTGAGTTGAAGTAATCAGGGGTTGCAGTTTAATAAGTTAAATGACATCCACATGTTTAAGATTGTTATATGTGTTATTACCTTCGCCTGCTCAGATATCGCACTCAAGCCAAAGTCTGAGACTTTGAGGTTCCCAGCAGTATCAAGCAACAAATTCTCTAGCTGGCATACATAAAACACACATTTGTCAGTTTCATGTTCTGCTAAATCATATATTTTCTATAGATCATAATTGTTGATACATGGATTCGAACAAAGGGGTTGGTGGTTGGTGCTGTACCTTCAGATCTCGGTGGTATACACCTCTACTATGGCAATAGTCAACAGCGTTGATCAATTGCTGAAAGTATCTGCGTGCTTCATCCTCCTTCAAGCTCCCACGGGCGGCCTGATCATGAAGTTAGTAGAAATCAATAAAGGCGAATGTAAAAGTAAGGCATAGTGTAATAGTATAAGATTACAAGGTTTCAAGCAATTGGTATGCTGCTAAACTCCCATCAGGGAGAAATGTGAAAGAAGAGATACAGTAGTAGTACTAACAATGATGTCATGGAGCTCTCCACCCGTAACATATTCCAGAACAATGAAAATTCTCGCCTTGCTTCCCATCACCTGTTATAGTGGAGTCAAAATAGTTAGTTATCAACTGTAGACTTGGATGTAAATATTTATAATGTAGGTAGGCGATATCATACTTAAAACAAAACGCCAAAGGTTGGTGTTTAGTCTTTACCTCATGCAGGCGGACGACATTGGGGTGCTGTATCAGCTTCATCGTACAGATTTCTCGTCTAATCTGCCATAAGAGTTCAGAGCAGCGTCAAAATCAAGATAGCGCATAAGCCCGTAAACTAGCCTTTCTTGACTATATTTAGAATGAAACACACAGGGACAGTTAATTTTTGTGCATAATGACAGCTCAGTTCCAGAAAGCATGAGCCAGGGAACTTTCTCTGTGCTGTGAAAAATCTAGGAAACAGAGGACTCATGCAAAGGAAAATTAGCAGAAAATGATCTGACCTGTTCGACCAACCCGTGCTTCTGAACCTTGGCCTTGTCAAGGATCTTGATGGCAACAGGATCCCCGGACTCGGTGTCCTTGGCGAACCGGACCTTGGCGAACGTCCCTTCCCCGATCGTGCGCCCGAGCTCGTACTTGCCGACTCGTCGCCTCGCCTTGAGTGAGGCTTGCCTCCTTGCCTTGTACATCCTCCAGGTCAGATTTCTCTCCCAGGTGCCCTTCAAGCTGGTCTTCAAAGACCTGCCATTTTTAACAATTGAGATGTGGTGGAACCAGACAATTCAGCACCCAACACAGGCAGCACGAGACAGCTCAGGCGAGGGTGGAGGAGGGAGGAGCAGGACAAATGCCGCTGGATTAATTTGACTATATATATAGGGAGTATATATATAACGCTTTTCCTTCGCGACTGGAAACCGAAATCAAATCCGCTACGTGCAAGCTTCATCTACTGCACGCAGCTTCCTGGAAGCTGCCGAGACCTTTAGACATTTATGGCGGCCGATTAATTTCAGTGGTTACTGCTTCATGGCAAAACGTCAGCAGTGGGATCTCGCCGTTAAACATCCGGATTACTTGCGTGCTTCACGAAGCACGCCACGCAGTCGGGCCCCTGAAATCTCAGGCGGATATTTTGCGTCCGGCGCTCTGATGCAAGCGTCGGGAAGAATTTAGGAAACTTCGATGTCAGAACTACTGAAAAAGCCCAAGCCAAGGGGATTAACAAGAAAAAGGATGCAGATTTTGGGCTATCATCTGCGGCGGCACCGGGCGAAACGAATGGTGGAAAGCTCCATGGCGTCATTCTTTTTGCCATTCCTCAAGCGGAACTGAGCGGAGCGAGGATGCAAGGCGCTGCTGACACAATGCTGCACGTGCAGGTGCGGGGAGATCGGCACGCAGGCCGGCCGCCCAGCCAGGAGCCGGAGCCCCCTCCCCCGGGGCGCAAGTCGGAGGGAGGAGGGCTCCCCGCCTCTTCTTGGTTCACGGACGGAGAGGAGGCCGGGAATTCCGGCGGTGAGATGAGATGCCAGCTGACCAACCAATGCTAGCCTCGCCCTCGCGCGCGGACCGGCGGACAGCCGGGGCAAGGGAGAAAGGGATACTGCTCGTGGGGAGACGTACCTTCGCCGGAGAGTCGCCGCCGGGGAGCGGAGAGGAGCGGGGGCCACGGCTCACGGGGGAGGAGGGAGGGAGGAGCAGCAGGCAGCAGCCAACGCGCGGGGGAGGGGGGGGGGGGGGGGGGGGGAGGGGGGGGATGACGAGGGAGAAGCTCGCAGCTGCGGGTGCGGGGTCGCCTCCTGGCCTTTCCTTTTTGTAAGGCGTGTGGGGACGGACCGGACAAACGGCCCCGCTCTTTTGCCCCTCCCTCGTACCTGCACCGTTGATGGTGATGGGATGGCATCATACATCATTTCTACAAGTAACAAGGATTCTTTTTTATTTAGCCCTAAGACAAAGAATAAGGGTTTTTTGGCTCTCTGCCCTTTCCACCCTCCCAAAGCGGTGGGGCCGCTTGTATCGGCGTTTCTCGCGCGGTGATGTATTGTGAAACGGAGGGAGTAGTGTTGTTGTGTTTTCGATTGAAAGATGATACCGTGAGATGGAGAACGAATTACATATTTTGTTATCACCAGATCTTATCGACGAATGGATATGCGCTATTCCTAAATTGGTTGGTTGTTTTTTCTTTTTGCAATGGGTGGTCATGACACGATTCGATGTTGGAGAAGGGGGGGGGGGGGGGATACAAAAAGGGTTTACTTTACCTATGTCACATTTCTGTGGTGACAAATGTATTACCATTGTTGACAACCTCTATCGAAGGGATCAATGCTCTCAAATTTAGTGTGCCACTTCTGTTAAGGGTCTTCCGAGAATCCCACCCACCTTCGCAAGGGTTGCACCTACACGACAAAGGTGTGATCCGTCATCAGTCGTGTCCGCTATCCATGTGGAACACCACCACGCCTCCCCCTCCCCTCGAAGGTTATTGGTGCGCCAATGGTACTTTCTGTGATTGGTGCGAGAAGCACCGATAGCATCCGCAAAGTAGCATCGTCATTCTGAGGGTACGCGGCGTCGAATGTTTGGAAACGGTATGACCAGGACGGATCTTAGAAACAAGGGATTTCCACGTCACATGTCGCCTACATTTCGGAGAAAGGTATAGGTTTTATGATAGATGAACCACAAGATGAGGATACGCAGCATCGAATGATGGTGGCAATGGACCTCCCACTGTCAATGGCATTTCTGTCAGAAAGTACTTCCTTGCATCCTAGCGTGTTTTTTCATCACTATTACAAGAATGTCCTTTTTTCCTTTTTGTATTTTTCAAGATAGATGAACCACATATACCCACGCCGTCACAAGGTCCACACTTTAGCATTGCACCACACATTACAATGGTGCTAGCCAAATATCGGGGGGGGGGGGGGGGGGGGGTACAAAAGTTGAAGACCTAGGGGGCAAAAAGCTTTTTTTTCCTCATCTAAGCCCTTCAATTTTTTTTCTTCGTAGTTGTCTCCAAGGCTTGGGGGGCGCGGGGGGGGGGGGGGGGGGGGAGCTAACACATAGCTCCGCCGTTGATACATTACTCCAATCTTTTCGGTGAACAAGAAGTGCTCATGTTGGATTTAAATTTTGTTGCGGATCTATTTTAACGATCCAATCATATCTACTACCTCTTAATTACTTTTTTTTTTGTGAGGGCTGGCTTATCATATGTAGTTGAGTTTCTAAGCGTTTTCTAAGGTGGGAAATGGTCCATTTTCAAGGGAGAGAGATGAAGAAAAAGAAGAGCTTGTTGAGGCTCGATCACGTCGCGCTGTTGTTTTCGGTTACCAGCTGCGACGACCCCGTTTATTCAATTGTTTTTATGGACTATACTATGACGATCGATTAGCATGTAGAGACTTTTTTTTTAAATCGCTTACCAAAGCATTGACATTCTTTGGCGATTGGCTCGTCGATCCAATGGATCGCCATCCGGATATTCTTTAATTAGGGTTTAATCTCTCTCGGCTAGGCTAGCTAGCAGCTGGTCAGATCAGATCGGCGCCGAGATCCACGCTAGAGAGCAAGCAACTTGTACACCTAAGTATCCAAGAGGATGGTTTATTCCCTCCATCTACCCAAAAAAGAAAGACATGCTTTATTCTTTCTTTTTTTGAGAATATTGTAGTGAGCACATTTTTGTTGAGATTACGACCAGTGTTTAGGAAATGATTAGGAGCTAGCAGGACTGCTTAGAAAAATTATTAGGGCTAAGAGTGTTTAGAAAAGGATCGGTACTCGGAGATCATATCAAATATACATATATCTCCGCTGCGTGCAACATGCTCGGCAGACTCGAATATATTCATGGCAAGAAAGAGAAGAGAGGCTAGCAGACATGCTTGGCAGAACGGAGACATGATCTTATCTTAGGGTGAAATTTCTTGTGGTTCACATTGTGTTGCACCGTCTGCAACCCGCACATGCATGCATGCATGCATGGCATGGCACCAAAGATAGATATTTGTTCTGTCTGTCTCAACTATTACTCCGATCCAATCAAGCTTAGAGCATCTGACCGGCCACATATACGTACAAAATTTGACATTAACTGATCCCTCTCTCTCTCTCATGACAAATAGTTAACGACCAACTAAAAAAAGGTTAAGGAGAAACTCGTCCGTCGAGGAACTTAGTCACCGGCAGCTACATGACACGTATAGCTAACCTACGTAATACCGTCGTTCGTGTGTCTACCGTTTATATTCTTTTGATCTACGCTTTTCTTCATCGACGACGGTAGCTGTTCTGGTGAGCTGGTCCTATGAGGCCTTAGCACAACGACTTTCCGACTGTCTACTATAATAAGGTTTGTCCGGCTCTGATGAGGGAGGTGCGATGACGACGGTGCGCCTTCGACTCGCTAGTGGTCTACACACCTGGATGTATATTTTTGCTTATGTAATTCTTTGTACTATCTTGACAGCTGATGAATAGATCAAAAAATTTCTCGCAAAAAGAACAAAAAAAGCTACAGATAACATATTGCGAGGAGCGACATTTACGAACGTTTTTGCCGACAGTTTCTTCGTAGAACACGCCACGCATTAATCCTACGAGATACACATTTTTCAATTGCCACGAAACTAATTATTAGTAATATATCCAGCCAGCCAGGCAACAAGTAACGTCAGCACTGTGTATGTACTTTTTCGGATTGTTTGTTGGTAACGTGCTACTCTCTCTGTGGGTACGACTTTAATCAGTAGGAAGCTTCCTCGCAGGTGCGCGCGCAGTAGGGGACGACCGCCCGCAGGTGAAGCCACGGCCTGATCATGGGCACATATGATAGCCGGGTTGCCCGTCGTATTTGGAGCTGGGACGCAGGACGCTTTGGAGCTTCTTGCTGCTGCATGCGGGCGGTGGCGGGAGCGGGAGCGGGAGCGGTGCGGCGCGGCGCGGGCGGGTGCGCGCGTGGAGAGGGAGTTCGTTGGAAGAATCTCAATCTTGTGTGCGTCCACGCCCGACGAGTAGGTGAAACCACGTGCGGCGGCGAGAATTTGCCTTGGCTCATCCGGTTGGAAACAGTTTTTGTTTTTGTTTTTGTTTCATGAGGCAACGGTTGGAAGCAGATGACCCCTGGGACAGGAGAGGGGTTGGAAAAAGGAAATTCGCGACGGCGGGAGCATGCGCCTGCCCAGCCCTGCTCGGTCGCCCGCCTCACTGCCTCGGACTCGGAGCATCTACACCCGAACCTCTCATATCCGTCTCAAACGTCCAGACAGACCGTTCGGTCACTGTCCGATCATGAAAAATCGATCTAGACGAGCCTCTCAAACCGGTCTCAAACGTCCGGCCTGACCGGCACCCCCATATCCAGCCCAAATATGAGGTGGATATGGGACAGCCCGGGCACGCCCGTCTGGCCCGCATCGACCCCACATATATTCGTCCTTATCCGTTCTCCGGACCAAACCCTAGCCACTTCACTCCACTCC
The DNA here is from genome assembly GCA_039707655.1 of Elymus sibiricus. Taxonomy (NCBI): domain Eukaryota; kingdom Viridiplantae; phylum Streptophyta; class Magnoliopsida; order Poales; family Poaceae; genus Elymus; species Elymus sibiricus. The sequence continues at coordinate 74,102,274 of CM077665.1, forward strand.
CCTCCACTCCCATCCGTTACCCTAGCTCACCCTCGGCGATCTCCGGCTTTCTCCGCCATGGCGGGCAGGGGATCCGAGTCCTTCACCTCCAGATCCGTCGACCACGAGCTCACCCCATGCGACCCCGAGGAGGAGATGGTCGTCCGGCTTGCGCTGCACCGCTCCCTGGAGGCGGTCGCCCGACGGTAGCGCTAGGACTCGCAACGCCGGGAATCCATTGCGTCGGCACAACCGGTGCTTGGATCTGGCGTTGCTGCCTCACCGGAGGCGGTGCAGTCCGTCTGCAGGCGTCCGAACGCCGTGACGGAAGCGCAACCCCTCCGTTGGCGCGCCGAGCACGAAGCATGACCGTCCTCGGACGATGTCATGGCGCGGCGTGCCCGTCGGGCGAGGCAGCGGGCGCGGGAGGTGGCGGAGGCCCTCGCGGCGATGGACGTTGGAGAGGCGGAGTCGCACTCTCCGGCGCTCCGTAGGATGCACCAGTGCGGGCGCCGCAACTGCGTCGTGGTGGACGTCGGCTCCTCGCATGAAGGATCCGTCATCGACCTCACGTCCACCGGCATCGTCCGGGTTACGGGCTCCGACGAGGAAGAGTAGGGCATGGGAGATGGCGATAGATCGAGTCCTGTGAGCCGGCTAGTGTCCCATGTCTACCTCACCGGCGGCCGGACCGACACTACGAGGGGGCGCAGCTAGCCGTCGGACATAGGCACGGCGGAGCCGGACGACTTTCGCTTAGTATTAGGTTTACGTTGCATGTAATAATATGGATTTGAGGTTTCTAATTTAAGGTATCCAGATGTAAAATCCATTATTGACCGATCAATGTCCGCGAACGGGTCCGGACACGTCCGCGGACGTTTGAGGGACCGGATTTACAAGTTGCGGTTGTAGATGCTCTCACGATCCATAAAAGTAGTTAAGCCCCGCAGGAGGCCACAGTAAGTTTCAAGTTTCAATTATTTAAAACTTACGATTTTGCATCCGAAACCCACGATTTTGTTGGTCGCTGGAATCAAGTTTCAGAGTCAAAACTGTCAGCGAATTTTTTGTCGGCTGTAGGTACTAGAGTTGTGATTCCGTCGTCGCTCGTATTAAACTACAAAAGCTAAAATTCAGCAGAATTTTTAAAAACCCGTCAAAACGTATTGAAAATGGATTTTATTTGAAAGCCGTCGTCCCAAGAAAAATGAATATGAAAATATAACTTAATTCAAACGTTTTGCTAAAAAAAGTATGAAAGATTAAAAATCGGAATCCAAAAGGAAAAGCACGCGCAAAAGGCTTGGGAGCCTTGCACATGCGTGCCATAAATCATCTCCCGGTTGGAACGATTCTTTTTCTGTTCAATACAACCATATAAGAGCAACTTTAATAGGTCCCCCAAAAATGTCCCGTAAATATCTTTTTACGGAATGAACATATGATTTGCGGGAAGTTTTATGATGGTCACTTCTCTCAGTTTCCTTAAAAATTATCCCGTAAAATCTTTATTTTCCCTTTTTCAATTTAGAAAGTCTAGCAAAAAGCCTATGGCCCGCAAGTTAGTGACAGGGGCTAGCGAGGGTGAGGCATGACGGCGAGCGGCGACTGCCAGGGGAGGTGGCAGGGCATGTGAGGCGGCCGGGCAGTCGAGACGAAGCTGCGCGTCGACGCTCGATGGTGGCGGCGCAGACACACCGACACGTCGGCCGAGCAAGGGAGGTGGTGCTGTGCGTAGCTGAGTGATGGCCTGCAAGACATGGGATACTATAGCACCTTCGTGTAAGTTTCTTAATAGTAATCGTCCCAACAAAGAGCGGATGAGGGTATTAATGAAAGGTGTTTTGGTCACACACAAGCTATCACACGTCTTGTGTGAAGCAACCGTTTGAGAATCTGCAGATAGTATTATTGTATTTTGAAACAAATATATCAGAGTGGTAAAAAGGATTTGTTGTTGCAGCGAGAGTAATAACAACTTAAAAGTAAAGAACATAAATTAAAAGACTGAAAATAAAAGTGGTTTCTGAAGTAGAGAGATTAGACCGGAAGAGACTTCAGGTCATGGTGCACATCGAGTGTGCCAGGCTGCCAACACAACGGTAATACCAGTAACCTTGTATCGTGATTAATTGTAGTGATTGTTTGTTCAGTCTGTGGATCACCTTTGGGTTGTAGAACCCTTCCATGTGGGATTTCGTTCTCCTCTATAGTCCTGCTTTGACGTTGCCACGTCGTGGTCGCCTCCTCAATTAAGTTCACTAAACCGAAACCATGCATTAAGTTATGTGGATCATCGTTATCTCATATTATCTTCGTTCCTGGTAGATATCTCTACCTGTTACCTGGAGGTCACAAATTCACTAAGCAATATATGTTGTCTGTGTAGGTCCTCAGATCATGTTGCCTGATGATGACCCACAAATATAGGAAATCAATCGTAGTCATTTCGATAAGTATGGTTGTATTTAAAATTTACGATTTTGCATCCGAAACTTACGATTTTGTTGGTCGCTAGAATTAAGTTTCAGAATTGAAACTTTAAGCGTTGCCGGTCGTAGGTACTAGAATTGTGATTTCATCGGTCGCTCGTATTAAATTACAAAAGTTGGAACTCAACACAATTTTGTGAAACTCGCCAAAACGTATTTAAAATGGATCTTATTTAAATGCCGTCATCAAGGAACATGAATATAAAAATATAACTTAATGTGAACTTTTCGTTAAAAAATATGTCGAGTTTCTGTTTAATATGTTGTGAACCGTGAGAGATGTGGGTGTGCTCCTCACAACGACCTACAAGTTTTGTTATTGTTAGATATTTTTGATGAGCGAATAGGTACTATTTCTTAATTGGTCCGCGGTCATGGCTCATTCTCGATTTTGGAGGGGAAAGATATATGGGAAGAGTTTGTTTAGCCTCGTCATATTTTGGTCTTGATCATATTTTTATGGTGACAATGTATTACTATTGTTGACAACCTTTTTATCGAGGGGATACTTTCAAGCCGGCGTGTCACTTTCACTAGCGGCTTTCCGAGAAACCTTCCACCTTTGCAAGGGTTGCAGCTACACGGCGTAGGTTTGATCTGCGATCCATGTGGAACTCGCCCTCCTTCCACCTCCCTCGGGGCTTACTGATGCACCAAGGGTGCGGTCTATGATTGGTGGGAGAAGCGTCGATAGCATGCACAAAGTTGCGTCGTCATGCCCTTCTAAGGTATGTGATGTGGAATGGATATAAGCAAGACAAAACTTAGAAACTAGAGCTTCCCATGTCACATGTCGCCTACATTTCCCAGATAGGTATAGATTTTGTGACGGTGGCAATGACCCTTCCACCGCCGGTGGCATTTCTGTTCGCAAATACCTCCTTGTTTTGTAGAGTGTTTTTTTCTCCTCACTATTGACCCACAAAAATGCCGTCTTTTTTCTAGATAGCTTACTACATATACCACGTGGTCAGGATAAACAATATATCATTGTGCTATACATCGATCATAATCTTTTTGGTGAATAGGAAGTGCTCTTGCTGGATCAACACAATGACTTTTAAGTTTTGGAGGATCTATTTTACCAATCAAACCCCCAAACTAAAAACAATTCAAATCATAACTTATGTGTCAAGTCTCCAAAACTCTTATATTTGCTTACTTTCAAGAAGGGGAGGGGGGGAGGGTATGTCTAGGGTCGATCACGTTCTGTTGTGTTTTCCAGTTACCAGCTACGGCGACCCTGTTTATTCAATCAATTGTTTTTCTGAACTATACTATGACGATCGTGATTAGCATGTAGAGACTTTTAAAAAAATGTACCAAAGCATTGACATTCTTCAGCGATTGGCGCGTTTATCTCTCTCTCGCTCGGCTAGCAGCCGGTCAGATCACATCAATTTGGTAGTGCAGCCGTACAGCTCTGTATCCAAGGGAGTAAATAGCATAAAGCTACTACTTTACGGGTTAGGGTTCCAAAAAACTACAAGATTTTAATTTTTCGCTGATAACTACCAACTCGGGGGACGACTGTTTAAAAAAAAAAAAGACCGTTGATTAAAAATTAAACATATTTATGACAGGTTGGGCCCACACCTAAACAATCCGTCTATTTGACCGTGTGTTTGACCGTTAACTGATATGTAGGGACTACATGTCAGTTTCGTCTTCCTCCTCTCTTTCTTCTTCCTCTCTGTCTTTTCTCTTCTCTCCCCCGTGTCTCCCGAGCTGGCGATTGATACGTCTCCGTCGTATCTATAATTTTGATTGTTTCATGCCAATATTATACAACTTTCACATATTTTTGGCAACATTTTATATGATTTATTGGACTAACCTATTGATCCAGTGACCAGTGCCAGTTCCTGTTTGTTGCATGTTTTTTGTTTCGCAGAATATCCATATCAAACGAAGTCCAAATGCGATAAAAATTTACGGAGATTTTTTTTGGAATATTTGTGAATTTTGAGAAGTGAAATCAACGCAAACGGAGGCCCACAGCCCCCACAAGACACCAGGGCGCGGCCAGGGGGCCCAGGCGCGCCCTGGTGGGTTGTGTCCACCTCGTAATTCAGTTGGAGCTCTCTTTCGGGCGCAAGGAAGCTAATTTTGGATTAAAATCCCCTCAAAATTTCAGCCCGATCGGAGTTACGGATCTCCGGGAATATAAGAAAACGGTTTTCGGCCAGAAAACAGGAACGCGAAACAGAAGAGAACAGAGAGGGAGATCCAATCTAGGAGGGGCTCCTGCCCCTCTGCCGCCATGGAAGCCATGGACCAGAGGGGGAACTCTCCTCCCATCTAGGGTGGAGGCCAAGGAAGAAGAAGAAGGAGGGGGGCTCTCTCCCCCTCTCTCCCGGTGGCGCTGGAACGCCGCCGGGGCAATCATCATGACGACGATCTACACCAACAACTTCGCCGCCGTCAACACCAACTCTCTCCCCCTCTATGCAGCGGTGTAACACCTCTCTTTCCCGCTGTAATCTCTACTTAAACATGGTGCTCAACTCCATATATTATTTCCCAATGATATTTGGCTATCCTATGATGTTTGAGTAGATCTCTTTTGTCCTATGGGTGAATTGTGATATGTTGTTATGGATGTGAGTTGTATGTTGATATGGTGCTGTCCTATGGTGCCCTCCGTGTCGCGCAAACGTGAGGGATCCCCGCGGTAGGGTGTTACAATATGTTCATGATTTGCCTATGGTGGGTTGTGTGAGTGATAGAAGCACAAACCCGAGTAGGTGGGTTGTTGTGTATGGGAGTAAATGGGACTTGATACTTAATGCTATGGTTGGGTTTTACCTTAATGAACTTTGGTAGTTGCGGATGCTTGCTAGAGTTCCAATCATAAGTGCATATGATCCAAGTACGGAAAGTGTGTTAGCGTATGCCTCTCCCTCGTTGCACATAACAAGTGTCTATCATATTATATTCAATTGCCTAGGGACAATCTTTCTCTTGCGTTACACAAAAAGCTTTCTACTAAGTTATTTACTTTTATTGTTCTTTTATTAAAACAACTACTAACTTTTATTTGCACGTTCTTTATTGTCTTGCAAAGTATTTCTAGTTTTATTCCTGCAAAGTAGTTTCATACTTGTTCTAGGTAAAGCAAGCATTAGCGTGCGTAGAGTTGTATCGGTGGTCGATAGAACTTGAGGGAATATTTGTTCTACCTTTAGCTCCTCATTGGGTTCGACACTCTTACTTATCGAAAAAGGCTACAAACGATCCCCTACACTTGTGGGTTATCGAGACCTTTTTCTGGCGCCGTTGCCGGGGAGCAATTGCGTGGGGTGAATATTCTCGTGTGTGCTTGTTTGCTTTATCACTAAGTAGTTTTTATTTTGTGCTCTTGTTTTCTATCTTTAGTTATGGTTAGGAAACGTAAAATACCAAAAAAAATAGATGTACTTGCTGCTCCAAAAGTTGAGGAACCACTAGTGTTCCGTACTACAGAAGAATATTACTTGGATCATCTTTGATCCATTTGTGCTCGTGCTGAAAACCCAACTAGCTTAGCTGAGGGAAAATCATTAAATGAGCATTCTTGTTATGTGCGACACCGCATATCTCAAAAAGGGAAACTCTTGTGGCATCAAATTAATACTTTGTATTGCTATGCTTGGAATTTATGCGAAATACATGATTTTACTTGTTGTTCTGAAGAAACTAAAAAACACCTTCCCTACCAATGTGTGTTTAATGATAATGAAATACTATCTTCTTATGCCAAGGAAGCCTATTGTTATTTTGATGTTGAACAAATTGAAGAATTTGTTGCTTTTAAGGGTGCTTATGAAATTGCTTCTTTGATTGAAAAGTATGATGCTACTCTTTACAAATCTGAAAATTTTGCCATACTTAAATATTGCTATGAAAACTATGCTTCTAATGCTTATGTTAAAGAATTTATTGAAGGAATGACCGCTGCCTTGGAATAGACTAATATTTTGCAGGAATCTATGGAAGAAGAAATTGCTGAAATTGTGAGCTCATTAGATGAAAAAGATGAGGAGGAGAGCGAAGAACAAAAGGAGGAAGAGCGGATTGATCACCCGTGCCCACCTTCTAATTAGAGTAACTCTTCAACTCATACATTGTTTAATTACCCTTCGTGCTTACCGAAGGATGGATGCCATGATGATTGCTATGATCCCTTGGATTCATTTGAAATATCCCTTTTTGATGAACTTGATGCTTGCTATGCTTGTGGCCAAGATGCCAATATGAATTATGCTTATGAAGATGAACTTGCTATAGTTCCTTATGTTAAGCATGAAATTGTTGCTATTGCACCCACACATGATAGTCCTATTATCTTCTTGAATTCTCCCAACTACACTATATCGGAGAAGTTTGCTCTTATTAAGGATTACATTGATGGGTTGCGTTTTGCTACTACACATGCTGATTTTGATGAATATAATATGCATGTGCTTGCTGCTCCTACTTGCAATTATTATGAGAGAGGAACTACATCACCACCTCTTTATGTTTCCAATACTATAAAATTGCAAGAAACTATTTATACTATGCATTGGCCTTTACTTAATGTGCATGAATTGTTCTTGTATGACATGCCGATGCATAGGAAGAGAGTTAGACTTTGTTTTCACATGATATATATCACTTTGTGCTCACTACTAAATTACAAGTCATTGTTAATTAAAATTGGCTTTGATATACCTTGGGATCCGGGTGGATCCATTACTTGAGCACTTTATGCCTAGCTTAATTGCTTTAAAGAAAGCGCTGTCAGGGAGACAACCCGGGAGTTTTAGAGAGTCATTTATTTCTGTTGTGTGCTTTTATAAAGTTTAAAAACAAAAAAATATAGAGGGGAACCTAAAACTTCACAAAAGGAAAGGTGAAAGTGTGAGAGATGATGAGCATCGTTGAAGTGGGGGATATCCTTGAACTTTGTTCATGCCCATGGAAACTTTGCGAGTCTTGAATCACGGAAACTTTTCCAACAAAAATAATTATACCCTTGTACAAATCCATTGTATTATAAAAATATGTGCCAAGATTTGCCTTTAGGATGATTAGATTGCTTGTTGGTATGTGCGGTGTAAAAACAGAAACTTTGGCTGTAGTGCGTGAATTTTTTTTACTGGAACGTCAAAAGTTTCTGAAATTTTTACACAGTATTTATATACAAATTTTTTATTTCATCCTAATTTTTCAGAATTTTTGAAGTTACATAAGTATGGTCAAAGTTCAGATTACTACAGACTGTCCTGTTTAAGACAGATTCTGTTTTTGATGCATTATTTTGCTTGTTTTGATGAAACTATCGCTTTTATCGGTGGTATAAGCCATGGAAAAGTTATAATACAGCAGGGATAATGCAAATATAAAATATGAATGGGTTTGCAACAGTACTTAAAGTAGAAATTTGCTTTATTATACTAACAGATCTCACCAGTCTTCTGTTAAGTTTTGTGTGGATGAAGTGTTCGAACATCGAGGAGGTCTCGATATGAGGAGAAGGAGGAGAGGCAAGAGTTCAAGCTTGGGTATGCCCAAGGCACCCCAAGTAAACATCCAAGGAGACTCAAGCGTCTAAGCTTGGGGATGCCCCGGAAGGCATCCCATCTTTCTTCAACAAGTATCGGTATGTTTTCGTTTTCGTTTCGTTCATGTGATATGTGTAAATCTTGGAGCGTCTTTTGTGTTTAGTTTTCACTTTTCTTTTATGCACCATGCTGGTATGAGATTGTCCATGGTTGATTTATAGAATGCTCATTGCACTTCACTTATATCTTTTGAGTATGGCTTTATAGAATGCTTCATGTGCTTCACTTATATCATTTGAAGTTTGGATTGCCTGTTTCTCTTCACATAGAAAACCGTTATTTGAAGAATGCTCTTTTGCTTCACTTATATTTATTAGAGCATGGTATTTTGTAGAAAGAATTAAACTCTCTTGCTTCACTTATATCTATTTAGAGAGTCAACAAGAATTGGGCATTCACATGGTTAGTCATAAAATCCTACATAAAACTTAGGGATCACTGAATATGATATGTTTGATTCCTTGCAATAGTTTTGCGATATAGAGATGATAATATGTGGGAGGTACTAGTGGATGATTGTGTTTAGTAAGATATTGGTGTTAATGTTTGTGATTCCCGAAGCATGCACGTATAGTCTCCCGTTATGCTAGGAAGTTGGAGCACAATTTATCCTTGATTGTCTATGTTTGTGTGAAGGTCGGGGCCGCGCGATGGTTAACTCCTACCAACCTCCCCCCTAGGAGCATGCGTAGTAATACTTTGATTCGAGAGAGCTAATAAAACTTTTGCAATAAGTATGTGAGTTCTTTATGACTAATGTGAGTCCATGGATTATACGCACTCTTGCCTTTCCGCAATTTGCTAGCCTCTACGGTACCGTGCATTGCCCTTTCTCACCTCGAGAGTCGGTGCAAACTTCGCCGGTGCATACAAACCCCGTGATATGATACGCTCTATCACACATAAGCCTTATTATATCTTCCTCAAAACAGCCACCATACCTACCTATTATCACTAGTAGAAAACAGGCCTTCCGTTTCAACCTTTAGTCCCGGTTTGGCTTTGGACCGGGACTAATGTGTCCATTAGTCCCGGTTCCAACGGATAGGAGCGGTCGGGGTGTACGGGCCCCATTAGTCCCGGTTCATTCGAGACCTATAGTCCCGGTTTGTATCACAAACCAGGACTAAAGGGGTGGTGGCAGGCTGGTGTCAGGCTGGGGCCCCCACGAGCCCTTTTAGTCCCGGTTTGTGATACAAATCGGGACTATAGGTGGACCTTTAGTCCCGGTTTGTATAACGAACCGGGACTAAAGCTTTCCCTATATAAACCCTTCGTCCAGCCCGACTCCATTTCTCTGTTTTCTTCATTCGAATTCCCCTCTCTGTTCTTCCCCTAGCTCGAGCTCCCCCCTCCATTTTTGCCAAGATTTGTAAAGATTTGAGGTACCCCAATCCATCCAAGTGTCCACAAAGGTTAGCAACTTTGTCCTTTCATCTCTTATTGCTAGATCAGCTCGTGCAATGCTTTATAAGTATAGTGATTTGTGGGTTTTAGTTTGGGTGTAATTATGTGGTAGTTTTTTTGATTTATATGCAATTTGAGCTCAAATTAACTCCTTAGTTTGCATATGTGTAGGTGTGGTTTACTTAGTGTGCCTTCCCGTCCCCGTCCTAACCACCGTCGATCGCCCGCACCGTCCCATCGCCGGCACCACCTTGGTGAGCCTCTTCTTGTGTTCTTATCATTTTTATTAAAAAATCGTATTTGTATGATTTAGATAGTTACTTGCATAATTTTCTTACTTGTATGATTGTTGTTATATATAGTGCCATGGTTATGATATCCGTGCCCGTCGGCCCTCGTTCGATTTATGATTCGGATGTGGTATATTCTCTTTTATAACTATTTGTTGCATTTCGTGTTAATGACAATTATGCCCATCAAGTTGACATAGATATTTGTATCTAGGAGGTAGTTGAACCGGAAATGCCAACCGACCCTATTGTCGAGAAGTTAAATTTAGTTGAAAAAGAAAACGAGGATTTGAAAGGAAAATTGAAAAGAGTTGAAGAAGAGAAGATGAAATTGGAGTTGTACGTTGCCGATGTTGTCGATGATCACAAGATCAAGATGGATGCAATGCGCTTGAAGATTAGAAAGATTAGAAAATATGCCATTAATAAAGAGGCTTGGTATCATTATGCTGTTGGACCAATTGCTACCTTAGTTGCGATTTTGATCGCATTTGTTGTTGCATTTAAATGTTTTATCTAGATAGTTGTATGTTATTTTATGAGAAAAATAAGTGTGTATGAACTTTATGTATGAACTTGTATTAATTTGGTCTTTTCGGTGTTGTGTAATGAAGATGAACCGGCAATGGATGTACGATGACCGATGCTCTCCCCAGTTCATTAATGGCGTGCAGAGTTTTTTGCGTGCGGCTGAGGCAAACAAGCGGGATGGTTTTATGTGTTGTCCATGTGGTATGTGTAAGAATGATAAGACTTACTCTAGCTCAAAACAGATTCACGTCCACCTGTTTACGTCCGGTTTCATGTCCGGCTATAATTGTTGGACCAAGCACGGAGAAAGAGGGGTTCTAATGGAAGAGAATGAAGAAGAAGAGGATGACGACAACTATCCTGGGTGTCCTGAATATGATGGTACTACAATGGGGGAAGAGAATGAAGAAGAAGAAGCTGAGGCATCAGATGAGCCCGCTGATGATCTTGGTCGGGCCATTGCTGATGCAAAGAGAAACTGCGAAAGTGAAAAGGAGAAGTTGAAGTTGCAGCGCATGTTAGAGGATCACAAAAAAGGGTTGTTCCCAAATTGCGAAGATGACAACACAAATCTCGGTACCACACTGGAATTGCTGCAATGGAAGGCGGAGAATGGTGTATCTGACAAGGCATTTGAAAAGTTGCTGAAAATAATGAAGAATAAGCTTCCAAAGGACAACGAACTGCCCGACAGTACATACGAAGCAAAGAAGGTTGTCTGCCCTCTAGGATTGGAGGTCCAGAAGATACATGCATGCCCTAATGATCGCATCCTCTACCGTGGTGAGTACGAGAATTTGAATGCATGCCCGGTATGCAATGCATTGCGATATAAGATCGGTCGCGATGACCCTGGTGATGATGTTCAGGGCGAGCGCCCCAGGAAGAGGATTCCTGCCAAGGTGATGTGGTATGCTCCTATAATACCACGGTTGAAACGTTTGTTCCAAAACAAAGAGCATGCCAAGTCGTTGCGATGGCACAAACATGACCGTAAGAAAGACGGGAAGTTGAGAGTACCCGCTGATGGGTCGCAGTGGAGAAAAATTGAGAGAGAGTGGCCGGACTTTGCAGATGACCCAAGGAACTTATGGTTTGGTTTAAGTGCAGATGGCATTAATCCATTTGGGGAGCAGAGCAGCAAGCATAGCACATGGCCTGTGACTCTATGTATCTATAACCTTCCTCCTTGGTTGTGCATGAAGCGGAAGTTCATTATGATGCCAGTGCTCATCCAAGGCCCTAAGCAACCCGGCAATGACATTGATGTGTACCTAAGGCCATTAGTTGATGAACTTTTACAGCTGTGGAATAAAAAAGGTGTACGTGTGTGGGATGAGCACAAACAGCAGGAATTTGACCTGCGAGCGTTGCTATTTGTAACCATCAATGATTGGCCTGCTCTTAGTAACCTTTCAGGACAGACAAACAAGGGATACCATGCATGCACACACTGTTTAGATGATACCCAAAGTATATATTTGGACAAATGCAAGAAGAATGTGTATCTGGGACATCGTCGATTTCTTCCGACCAAGCATGCCTTAAGAAAGAAAGGCAAGCATTTCAAAGGTGAGGCAAATCACCGGAAGAAGCCCGTCCTCCGTACTGGTGATGACATACTTGATATGGTCAAGGATTTACAAGTAATATTTGGAAAGGGTCCTGGAGGACAATCTGTTCCGACTGACGCTGAGGGACGCGCACCCATGTGGAAGAAGAAATCTATATTTTGGGAGCTAGAATATTGGAAAGTCCTAGAGGTCCGCTCTGCAATCGACGTGATGCACGTGACGAAGAATCTTTGCGTGAACCTGCTAGGCTTCCTGGGCGTGTATGGGAAGACAAAAGATACACCGGAGGCACGGGAGGACCAGCAACGTGTGCATGAAAACGACGGCATGCATCCAAAGCAGTATCAAGGTCCTGCCAGCTACGCTCTTACCAAAGCAGAGAAGGAAATCTTCTTTGAATGCCTGCTCAGTATGAAGGTCCCGTCTGGCTTCTCGTCGAATATAAAGGGAATAATAAATATGGCAGAGAAAAAAATTCCAGAACCTAAAGTCTCATGACTGCCACGTGATCATGACACAATTGCTTCCGGTTGCGTTGAGGGGGCTTCTACCAGAAAATGTTCGATTAGCCATTGTGAAGCTATGTTCATTCCTCAATGCAATTTCTCAGAAGGTAATCGATCCAGAAATCCTACCAAGCTTACAGAATGATTTGGTCCAATGTCTTGTCAGTTTCGAGTTGGTGTTCCTACCATCCTTCTTCAATATTATGACACACGTCCTAGTTCACCTAGTCGAAGAGATTGCCATTCTGGGTCCTGTATTTCTACACAATATGTTCCCCTTTGAGAGGTTCATGGGAGTCTTAAAGAAATATGTTCGTAACCATGCTAGGCCAGAAGGAAGCATCTCCAAGGGCAATGAAACAGAGGAGGTTATTGAGTTTTGTGTTGACTTTATTCCTGACATTAAGCCGATTGGTGTTCCTCAATCGCGGCATGAGGAGAGACTGCGTGGAAAAGGCACGCTTGGACCAAAATTAATAATATGTAGGGACGGGCATTCTTGGGCGCAAGCACACTACACAGTTCTACAGAATTCTACCTTGGTGACCCCGTATATCGAGAAACACGTGGATATTATATGCTCGAAGAACCCGGAGAAGTCTGACCCCTGGATTCAACGTACACACATTGAGGCTTTTGGGCGGTTGGTTGAGAACACATCTCATGAATGACGACAATGTTGAAGATGACTTGTACTTGTTGGCCAAGAGACCATCTTAGACTATATTGACTTTCCAAGGGTACGAGATAAATGAGAATACATTTTACACGATCGCCCAAGATAAAAAGAGCACCAACCAAAACAGTGGTGTCCGCTTTGACGATGCGGCAAACACCAAGGAAAAGGACACATATTATGGTTACATAGAGGAGATATGGGAACTTGACTATGGAGGTGATTTGAAGGTCCCTTTGTTTCGGTGCAAATGGGCCAATCTGACTGGAGGAGGGGTAGTGGTAGACCCGCAGTACGGAATGACAACAGTGGATCTCAACAATCTTGGGCACACAGACGAACCATTCGTTCTAGCCAATGATGTGGCGCAAGTTTTCTATGTGAAGGACATGTCTACCAAGCCGAGAAAAAGGAAAGATAAGAAAGCGGATACATGATACGATGAGCCAAAGCGCCACATAGTTCTTTCTGGGAAAAGAAACATCGTGGGAATGGAGGACAAGACAGACATGTCAAAAGATTATGAAAAGTTTGATGAAATTCCTCCCTTCGCAGTGAAGACTGGCCCAAGCATCCTGTTAAATGATGAAGATTGTCCATGGTTACGGCGCAATAATCAAGGGACACACACGAAGAAAAAGTTTTATACCCCAAGATCCCACTCTGGGATGTGATTGGCTGCACCGTCATCACTTTTCTTCTCTAGTGAGTAGCCGGGATGGTCCAGTTTTGTACACGAAGTGCATCCAGTTTTTGTTGTAACCCTCTCAACTTTTTAGCACATGCTATGTGGGTGAAATGATGATACCATGCCAAGTTTCAACCTTTTCAGAGTTCATTTGTAGTGCTTTTTAATTTCAGGGTAATTTAGCTCAAAACAATTCATTAAATGGATGAAAAATAGCAAATGAAGTTAGAAAGGGTTGAAATTTGAGGATGTGGCTTAGAATGGTGCACATTGAATGCAGAAAAAGTCTGGAGTTGAAATAAGTTAAAAAAATGAAATGCCTTTGTAACAGATGAGTTTTCGTCCGAAACCCTCATACTTCGAAGGAGATGGTCCAGTTTGTACATGAAGTGCATCCAGTTTTTTCCGTAACCCTCTCAACTTTTTAGCACATGCTATGTGGGTGAAATGATGATACCATGCCAAGTTTCAACCTTTTCAGAGTTCATTTGTGGTGCTTTTAAATTTCAGGGTCATTTAGCTCAAAACAATTCATTAAATGGATGAAAAATAGCAAATGAAGTTAGAAAGGGTTGAAATTTGAGGATGTGGCTTAGAATGGTTCACATTGAATGCACAAAAAGTCTAGAGTTGAAATAAGTTAAAAAAAAATGAAATGCCTTTGTAACAGATGAGTTTTCGTCTGAAACCCTCATACTTCGAAGGAGATGGTCCAGTTTGTACACGAAGTGCATCCAGTTTTTTCTGTAACCCTCTCAACTTTTTAGCACATGCTATGTGGGTGAAATGATGATACCATGCCAAGTTTCAACCTTTTCAGAGTTCATTTGTGGTGCTTTTAAATTTCAGGGTCATTTAGCTCAAAACAATTCATTAAATGGATGAAAAATAGCAAATGAAGTTAGAAAGGGTTGAAATTTGAGGATGTGGCTTAGAATAGTTCATATTGAATGCACAAAAAGTCTGGAGTTGAAATAAGTTAAAAAAATGAAATGACTTTGTAATAGACCTTTAGTCCCTTTGTAATAGACGTGTTTTCGTCCGATCAAAGTTATTTAACTTAATATTATATAAAATTTATGCAACTAAAATTATCAAAGTTATTTTTGTTAAAAACTTTAATAGCAAAAAGAATATTCATAAAGTATTTTCTGTTAAGAACTTTTAATATGCAAAAAAATAACATAAAAAAATGGGTGGGCTGGAGCACGAGTTGGAGATCTTTATAGAGCGGAGTAGCTGAGATAGGGGCGGCAGTACGTAACAAGCTCACCTGCTCGGTTGCTCCCAGTAAATTAGTCCCGAGAGAGAAATTAATCGCTGGATCGAGTGGATCAGTGTAGATGAGATGGAGAGCAGAGCAAAAGAGTGACACGTACACTCGTGGACGCCGCCGTGAGAAGAGGTCAGAGGGAAATTAATCACACCGGAGGTGTTGTCATGTCGCGAGCACTCAGAAGCCTCGAGAGGGTGGGCTTGGGCAGAAATTGGGCTGGCCACCGGAGCTATCGTGGGCTACGTGGCGATTGCATGCTGTGTTGTCACGCTCTTCTATCTCGTTGCGTGCATCTGTGCTGGGCACCGCTGATGCCTGACCGTAGACAGCCGATGGACGTGGACATGCTCGATCGGCGGGTTGCATGCAAAGCTTTACGTGGTGAACATCAGCTTAACACTTTTTAACATAAAAAAATAGCAAAAATGAAAATAGATGCGCTTATAGAGAAAATTCAACCTAAATTCAAAGTGCTAGTTAACTTTGAATTTACTAGCACTTTGAATTTAGGTTGAATTTTCTCTATAAGAGCATCTATTTTCACTTTAGTAACAACGACATTGTAGGCACATGTTCGGTTTGAGAGAGGCTCGTGCTGCCTCTCTCACAGCGGGGCTTATAAGCTGGTCGTCGTGCTCCTCAACTAGCGAGGTGGGACTAAACTCCCACCATGATAACCCACAAGTATAGGGGATCGCAACAGTTTTCGAGGGTAAAGTATTCAACCCAAATTTATTGATTCGACACAAGGGGAGCCAAAGAATATTCTCGAGTATTAGCAGCTGAGTTGTCAATTCAACCACATCTGAAAGACTTAATATCTGCAGCAAAGTATTCAGTAGCAAAGTAGTATGGAAGTAATGGCAACGATGGTAAAGTGACAGTAGCAGTTTTGTAGTGATTGTAACAGTAGCAACGGAAAAGTAACTTAGCAGAGATCAATATGTGAAGAGCTCGTAGGCAATGGATCAGTGATGGATAATTATGTCGGATGGCATTCATCATGCAACGGTTATAACATAGGGTGACACAGAACTAGCTCCAATTCATCAATGTAATGTAGGCATGTATTCCATATATAGTCATACGTGCTTATGGAAAAGAACTTGCATGACATCTTTTGTCTTACCCTCCCGTGGCAGCGGGGTCCTAATGGAAACTAAGGGATATTAAGGCCTCCTTTTAATAGAGAACCGGACCAAAGCATTAGCACTTAGTGAATACATGAACTCCTCAAACTAAGGTAATCACCGGAAAGAATCCCAGTTATTGTCACCCTGGGGGATGCGGATCATAACTCGTAATAGGTGTCTACAACTTGCAAGATAGGATCAAGAACACATATATATTCATGAAAACATAATAGGTTCAGATCTGAAATCATGGCACTCGGGTCCTAGTGACAAGCATTAAGCATAGCAAAGTCATAGCAACATCAATCTCAAAACATAGTGGATACTAGGGATCAAACCCTAACCAAACTAACTCGATTACATGGTAAATCTCATCCAACCCATCACCGTCCAGCAAGCCTACGATGGAATTACTCACGAACGGCGGAGAGCATCATGAAATTGGTGATGAAGGATGGTTGGTGATGACGACGGCGTCGATTTCCCCTCTCCGGAGCCCAAATCAGACTCCAGATCTGCCCTCCCGAGGAAGAACAGGAGGTGGCGGCGGCTCCATATCGTAAAACGCGATGAACTCTTCTCTCTGATTTTTTCTCCATGAATAGGAATATATAGAGTTGGAAACGAGGTCGGAGGAGCTTCAGGGGGCCCACAAGACAGGGGGCGCGCCCTAGGGGGGGCGCCCCCTGGCTTGTGACCAGGTGGTGGCCCCTCTCCGGTTGATTCTTTAGCCAATATTTTTTATTAATTCCAAAAATATTCTCCGTAAATTTTCAGGTCAATCCGAGAACTTTTATTTCTGCACAAAAATAACACCAAGGCAATTCTGCTGAAAACAGCGTCAGTCCGGGCTAGTTCCATTCAAATCATACAAATTAGAGTCCAAAACAAGGGCAAAAGAGTTTGGAAAAGTAGATACGATGGAGACGTATCAACTCCCCCAAGCTTAACCCATTGCTTGTCGTCAAGCAATTCAGTTGACAAACTGAAAGTGATAAAGAAAAACTTTTACAAACTCTGTTTGATCTTGCTGTTGTAAATATGTCTAACTGATGTTCAGATTTTCAGAAAAGATTATAGACTAACCACATTCACAATAACATTTAGGTCTCACATTTACTCATATCAATGGTATAACCAACTAGCGAGCAATAATAATAAGTCTCGGATGACAACAATTTTATCAAAACAATCATGATACAATATGACATAATGGTATCTCGCTAGCCCTTTCTGAGACCGCAAAACATAAATGCAGAGCACCTCTAAAGAACAAGGACTGACTAAACATTGTAATTCATGGTAAAAGAGATCCAGTCACAATCATACTCAATATCAATTAATAACAAAGCATACAAATGACGGTGGTGCTCTCTAACTGGTGCCCTTTTTATAAGAGGATGATGACTCAATAGTAAAGTAAAATAGATAGGCCCTTCGCAGAGGGAAGCATTGATTTGCAGAGGTGCCAGAGCTCGAGCTTTTAAAACAGGGATGAATAATGATTTTGAGCGGTATGCTTTCATTGCCAACATAACAACCAAGAGATTTCGGTATCTTCCATGCTAGATACATTATAGGCGGTTCCCAAACAGAATAGTAAAGTTTTTACTCCCCCTCCACCAATCAATCACACTCCACGGCGGGCCGAATCCACGGGTACCGTCCATATAAACACAATCCTGGGGGAGTTTTGTTTTATTATACGTTGATTTAAATTTTGAGCATGGAACTGGGCATCCCGAATACCAGCCACTTTCTCGTGAATGATAGTGAATCAACACCTATCGTGAGAATAACCCACCTAGCATGGAAGATACTAACAACCCCTAGTCACTACATGAGCGATTCGGGCATACAAAATGGAATATTATTTGAAGGTTTAGAGTATGGCACGTGCAAATTTACTTGGAACGGCAGGTAAATACCGCATATAGGTAGATATGGTGGACTCATATGGAACAACTTTGGGTTTATGGAAATGGATGCACAAGCAGTATTCCCGCTTAGTACAAGTGAAGGCTAGCAAGAGACTGGGAAGCGACCAACTAGAGAGCGACAACAGTCATAAACATGCTTTGAGATTAACCAACATTGAATGCAATCATGAGTAGGATATAAATCACCATGAACATAAATATCGTGGAGGCTATGTTGATTTTGTTTGAACTACATGCGTGAACATGTGCCAAGTCAAGCCACTTGAATCATTCAGAGGAGGATACCATCCTATCATACTACATCACAACCATTTTAAAATGCATGCTGGCACTCAAGACAGACCATTATACACTCTTAGCTAATTAAGCATGGCATGAGTAACTATAATCTCTAATTGTCATTGCAAACATGTTTCATCTATAATGAGCTGAATTCAGAACGATGAGCTAATCATATTTACAAAAACAAGATAGGTCGAGTTCATACCAGCTTTTCTCCATCTCAATCATTTCATCATATATCATCATTATTGCCTTTCACTTGCACGACCGAACGGTGTGAATAATAATAAGAGTGCACGTGCATTGGACTAAGCTGGAATCTGCAAACGATAACTCAAAGGAGAAGGCAAGGTAATATGGGCTCTCCGTAAAGTAAACAATAGTGCATATGAGAGCCACTCAACATTTTCATTGTGGTCTTCTCCTTACGACCCAAAGGAAAGAAATTTCAAAACAAGAACGAGAAAAACTATTTACACGGGAAAGCTCCCAACAAGCAAAAGAAGAACGAGAAATCTTTTTGGGTTTTCTTTTAATGCTACAACTAGACAAACTAAAAGGTAAAGCTAAACTAATTTTTTTTGGATTTTCTTAAATTTAATTAAACACACAAGAAGAAAACGAAAAAGAAGAAATAAAATACCATGGATGATACAATGAAAAAGTATGAACACCGACAACTGAAATGAGTGTGTGAACATGAATGTAATGTCAGTGAGAAATACGTACTCCCCCAAGCTTAGGCTTTTGGCCTAAGTTGGTCTAGTGCCATGGCTGAAAATAACCATCTCCTGGATACTCCGGAGGGTCCTGAGGGTTCCATTGGTTGGGGAGCTCCTGTGGCTCCCACTGAAAAACTGCTTCCTGATACGGATCAAGGGCTGGTGCCGGCTCAGGTGCTGGGGGTTGCGACAAACCCCAATATCTGTAGATGTCCTCGGGCATAATAGTGTACCTGCCTGAATGAATATCGAACAAAGAAGAAGCAGGCAGAGCAATAATCTCACAAGTACCCTGACTAAATACTAGGTTGTAAAGCAGCCTCCTATCATTATCCCTCCTAATAAAATCATGTGCTACCATACTATCATAGTCTAAATACCTCGTAGGTAGTAACAATTCCTCTTCCTCGTCAAGCCTAATGGGTATCTTAAAATGTTTGGCTAAGCGAGATGCATAGATACCTCCAAATATGGGACCCTTTGAACGGTTTAAGTTCAACCGTTGGGCCACTATAGCGCCCAGACTAAAAGTTCTATCAGCAAGTAAAGCGTGGCCCAAAATGGCGAGGTCAGGTGCACTAAGGCTTCCACTCTCCCCATGACCAACTAAACATCTCCCCGATAATAATGAATAATAGCGTAGAATAGGAAAATGTAAACTAGCCGCTCTTGCCTTTGACACCCCTCTCTCTTCCCCCACAGTGATTGCGGCAATAAAGTCCTCCATGTCTCTAGGACGTGGTTCACTGATGCTGCCCTCATAAGGTATTTTGCAAACTTTGCAAAAATCGTAAAGTTTCATCTCCTTAGGCACATCATATAAGTAAAATTCTACCATGGGAGGATCCTTCCTAGGATAAAAGTGAAAAATTTGCACGAAGGTATTAGTGAGTAAGAGGTACTGGTCACACTTATCGTTGAGGAAGTCTGTGATGGCTGCATTCCTTGCCAAATAGTAAAAATCTTCATTAATTCCGGCTGCCCTCGAGAATGCATCACTTGGCCATTCACATGGCCGAACCTCCGCGATGCGAGGAAGATTATATTTGAACTTCTTCTTATCCTCATTTTCATCTTCTTTAGAGCATCGGCTTGAAGAGCCTCTTAATAATCTCCTCATCATTTCTCTGAAAAATTTCTGAAATTTTTAGTGACTCAAAGTAAAGGTGAACAAAACTCAACAAAACTTATAGCAACTACTCCCACAAGTGCCTAGAGGCTATATCATGCATCAAAACTACTTGGAACCATACAATTTTGACATGCAAGCTCAAGAACAAGGTCACCTCAGCAGCAAAAATTCGCAATATATAAAGCACTAGAACAAAAACTAATTGGACCATTGGAGGAGTCACATACCGAAGAACAATCCCCCAAAACAGTTTTGCAAATGGAGCTTTGAGCAAGGAGATCGAAAATTGCAGCAAAATGAGCTAGAACACGGGTTTGAGCAATGGTGGGATTTTTTCTGGAGGAAGACGAAGTGGATGGTGGCTGGAATAAGTGAGGGGGCCCTACGTGGGACCCACAAGCCAGGGGGCGCCCCCAGGGGGGTGGGCGCGCCCTGCAGGCTTGTGGCCCACTGGTGCAGCCCCTGATGTGTTCTCAGTGCCAAAAATTCTAAAATATTTCAGAAAAAATCATACTAAATTTTCAGAGCATTCTGAGGACTTTTATTTTCAGGTCATTTTTCTATTGCACGGAAAAATCAGAAAACAGAAGAATAATAGCATTCTTACTTTATTTAATCTAATTAACAGAAAGTAAAAGTTGGGTACAGAAGGTTGTGCCTCCTAAATTCATCCATCTCATGCTCATCAAAAAGAATCTATCAATAAGGTTGATCAAGTCTTATTGACAAACTTTTTTCGAATGACACGGAACCGGAGAATTTTCGAATGACACTAGGTTACCTCAATGGGGATATGCATGTCCCCAACAATAAGTATATCATATTTATTTTTGGCAGTAGGGAGAGGGAATTCAAAACCTCCAATAATAATCGTTGAAATCTTTTCAATGGAGTTGATACTATGAACTTGAGGTTGTTTCTTCGGAAAGTGTACCGTATGCTTATTACCATTAACATGAAAAGTGACATTGCCCTTGTTGCAATCAATAACAGCCCCTGCAGTATTCAAAAAGTGTCTACCAAGGATGATCGACATACTGTCGTCCTCGAGAATATCAAGGATAACAAAGTCCGTTAGGATAGTAACATTTGCAACTACGACAGGCACATCCTCGCAAATACCGATGGGTAAAGCAGTTGATTTATCAGCCATTTGCAAAGAGATTTCAGTAGGTGTCAACTTATTCAAATCAAGTCTACGATATAAAGAGAAAGGCATAACACTGACACCGGCTCCGAGGTCACATAAATCAGTTTTAACATAGTTTCCTTTAATAGAGCATGGTATAGTAGGTACTCCGGGATCTCCTAGTTTCTCTGGTATTCCACCCTTAAAAGTATAATTAGCAAGCATGGTGGAAATCTCAGCTTCCGGTATCTTTCTTTTATTTGTCACAATATCTTTCATATACTTAGCATAAGGAGACATTTTTAGAATATCAGTCAAGCGCATACGCAAAAAGACAGGTCTAAGCATTTCAACAAAGCGCTCAAAATCCTCATCATCCTTTTTCTTGGATGGTTTAGGAGGAAAGGGCATGGGTTTCTGAACCCATGGTTCTCTTTCTCTACCATGCTTCCTAGCAACAAAGTCTCTTTTATCATATCTTTTATTCTTAGGTTGTGGGTTATCAAGATCAACAGCAGGTTCAATCTCCACATCATTATCATTACTAGGTTGAGCATCAACATGAACATCATCATTAATATTATCACTAGGCTCATGTTCATTACCAGATTGTGTCTCAGCATCAGAAATAGAAATATCATTTGGGTTTTCATGTGTATCTATAACAGGTTCACTAGCATCATGCAAAGTCCTATCGTCATTCTTTTTCCTACTATTACTGGGACGACTAGGTGCATCAGAATTAATTCTTTGAGAATCTTGCTCAATTCTCTTAGGGTGGCCCTCAGGATACAAAGGTTCCTGAGTCATTCTACCACCTCTAGTCACAACTCTAACAGAATGATCATTGTTCTTACCATTCATCTCATTAAGCAAATCATTTTGTGCCTTAAGTACTTGTTCTACTTGAGTAGTTACCATGGAAGCATGTTTACTAATAAGCTTAAGATCATTGATAGTTCTACTCATATAATCACCTAAACGATCAAGCATGTAAGCATTATGTTTCAATTGTCTACTAACATAAGCATTGAAATTTTCTTGCTTAACAATAAAGTTATCAAATTCATCCAAGCACTGGCTAGCAGACTTATTATAAGGAATATCACCTTCATCAAATCTACGGAGAGAATTTACCTCTATTACCTGTGTCGGGTTATCAAGACCATGTATTTCTTCAATAGGTGGTAGATTCTTAACATCTTCAGCTTTAATACCTTTTTCCTTCATAGATTTCTTTGCCTCTTGCATATCTTCAGGACTGAGAAATAGAATACCTCTTTTCTTCGGAGTTGGCTTTGGAGGTGGTTTGGGAATAGTCCAATCATTATCACTGCTCAATATATTATTCAATAGTAGTTCAGCTTGTTCAACAGTTCGTTCCCTGAAAACACAACCAGCACAACTATCTAGGTGGTCCCTAGAAGCATCGGTTAGTCCATTATAAAAGATATCAAGTATTTCGTTTTTCTTGAGAGGGTGATTAGGCAAAGCATTAAGTAATTGGAGGAGCCTCCCCCAAGCTTGTGGGAGACTCTCTTCTTCAATTTGCACAAAGTTAAATATTTCCTGCAAGGCAGCTTGTTTCTTATGGACAGGAAAATATTTTTCAGAGAAGTAATATATCATATCCTGGGGACTACGCACACAATCAGGAGCAAGAGAATTAAACCATGTCTTAGCATCACCCTTTAATAAGAAAGGAAACAACTTAAGAATATAGTAATAACAATTTTTTTCCTCATGAGTAAATAGGGTGGCTATATCATTCAATTTAGTAAGATGTGCCACAACAGTTTCAGATTAATAACCATGGAAAGGATCAGATTCAACCAAAGTAATTAACTCAGGATCGACAGAGAATTCATAATCCTTATCAGTAACAAAGATAGGTGAAGTAGCAAACTTAGGATCATATTGCATTCTAGCATTCAAAGATTTTTCCTTCCACTTGCATAGTAATTTCTTAAGATCATCTCTGTCCTTACAAGCAAGAAAGTCCCTAGCTACCTCTCCTTCCATAACATAACCTTTAGGTATATCAGGCAATTCATATCTAGGAGAGCTAGGTCTAGCAGGTGTCTCATAGTGTTCAGTTTTAATAATTTCATCAGATTCAGAGATATCATCAGTTTCAGCATTGACTCTAGCAATTTGTTCATCAAGAAATTCACCCAGTGGCACAGTAGTATCAAGCAGAGTATCATCATAAGCATCATGCATAGCAGAAGTGGCATCATCAATTACTTGTGACTTATCAGAATCAGTAGCAGGTGGTGGTGTCGCAAACTTACTCATAACAGAAGGTGAATCAAGTGCAGAGCTAGATGGCAGTTCCTTACCTCTCCTCGTAGTTGAGGGATAGATCTTGGTTTTTGAGTCTTTCAAATTCTTC
The DNA here is from genome assembly GCA_039707655.1 of Elymus sibiricus. Classification (NCBI taxonomy): domain Eukaryota; kingdom Viridiplantae; phylum Streptophyta; class Magnoliopsida; order Poales; family Poaceae; genus Elymus; species Elymus sibiricus. The sequence continues at coordinate 74,126,017 of CM077665.1, forward strand.
ATAGTGATCAGCAGATATAAATCCCAAGTGACTCAGAGAATAGAGCTATGCTCCCCGGCAACGGCGCCAGAAAAAGGTCTTGATAACCCACAAGTATAGGGGATCGCAACAGTTTTCGAGGGTAAAGTATTCAACCCAAATTTATTGATTCGACACAAGGGGAGCCAAAGAATATTCTCGAGTATTAGTAGCTGAGTTGTCAATTCAACCACACCTGAAAGACTTAATATCTGCAGCAAAGTATTCAGTAGCAAAGTAGTATGGAAGTAACGGCAACGATGGCAAAGTGACAATAGCAGTTTTGTAGTGATTGTAACAGTAGCAACGGAAAAGTAACTTAGCAGAGATCAATATGTGAAGAGCTCGTAGGCAATGGATCAGTGATGGATAATTATGTCGGATGGCATTCATCATGCAATGGTTATAACATAGGGTGACATAGAACTAGATCCAATTCATCAATGTAATGTAGGCATGTATTCCATATATAGTCATACGTGCTTATGGAAAAGACCTTGCATGACATCTTTTGTCCTACCCTCCCGTGGCAGCGGGGTCCTAATGGAAACTAAGGGATATTAAGGCCTCCTTTTAATAGATAACTGGACCAAAGCATTAGCACTTAGTGAATACATGAACTCCTCAAACTACGGTAATCACCGGAAAGAATCCCAGTTATTGTCGCCCTGGGGGATGCGGATCGTAACTCGTAATAGATGTCTACAACTTGCAAGATAGGATCAAGAACACATATATATTCATGAAAACATAATAGGTTCAGATCTGAAATCATGGCACTCGGGCCCTAGTGACAAGCATTAAGCATAGCAAAGTCATAGCAACATCAATCTCAGAACATAGTGGATACTAGGGATCAAACCCTAACCAAACTAACTCGATTACATGGTAAATCTCATCCAACCCATCACCGTCCAGCAAGCCTACGATGGAATTACTCACGAACGGCGGAGAGCATCATGAAATTGGTGATGAAGGATGGTTGGTGATGACGACGGCGTCGATTTCCCCTCTCCGGAGCCCAAATCAGACTCCAGATCTGCCCTCCCGAGGAAGAACAGGAGGTGGCGGCGGCTCCGTATCGTAAAACGCGATGAACTCTTCTCTCTGATTTTTTTCTCCATGAATAGGAATATATAGAGTTGGAAACGAGGTCGGAGGAGCTTCAGGGGCCCCACAAGACAGGGGGGCGCGCCCTAGGGGGGGGCGCCCCCCTGGCTTGTGACCAGGTGGTGGCCCCTCTCCGGTTGATTCTTTCGCCAATATTTTTTATTAATTCCAAAAATATTCTCCGTAAATTTTCAGGTCAATCCAAGAACTTTTGTTTCTGCACAAAAATAACACCAAGGCAATTCTGCTGAAAAGAACGTCAGTCCGGGTTAGTTCCATTCAAATCATGCAAATTAGAGTCCAAAACAAGGGCAAAAGAGTTTGGAAAAGTAGATACGATGGAGACGTATAACACCACAGCCGGGACTAAATATAAAAACAGAAAAACAAAAAAAGAGAGAAAATAGACCTTTAGTACCGGCTGGTATCACCAACCGGGACTAAAGGTCCCTTCCCGCGTGAATTTGGGCCGCCGAAAAGGCCTCTTTAGGCCCGGTTGGTATCACCAACCGGGACTAAAGGGGCTTTGTCCCGATTGGAGCCTATATAACCCCGCCATCTTCCTCCCCAAATCACATCGTCTCCTTCTTCCCTCGACGACGCCGCCAGGCTGCCGGACCCCGACCTCGCCGTCGACACCACGCGTTCTCCTCCCTCCCTCGATGACGCTGCCAGGCTGCCAGAGAGCGCCACCGCCGTCCACCTCGCGTCGTCATCATCGTCTTCCTCCCGCACCCAGCTCCGTCGGCGAATGATACGTCTCCAACGTATCTATAATTTATGAAGTATTCATGCCATGTTTACAATAATTCTATATGATTTTGGTATGATTTTATTAGAACTAACCCGGACTGACGCTGTTTTCAGCAGAACTACCATGGTGACGTTTTTTGTGCAGAAATAAAAGTTCTCGGAATGGGTTGAAAATTTACGGAGAATATTTTTGGAAAATATAAAAAATACTGGCAAAAGAATCAACCGGAGGGGGTCCACCACCTGGCCACAAGCCAGGGGGGCGCCCCCCCTAGGGCGCGCCCCCCTGTCTTGTGGGCCCCTCGGGCACCTCCTTGACGTGAGACCGACGCCAAAAATTCCTATAAATCAAGAAACCTCCAGAAAGAAACCTAGATCGGGAGTTCCGCCGCCGCAAGCCTCTGTAGCCACGAAAAACCAATCGGGAGCCCGTTCCGGCACCCTGCCGGAGGGGGAAACCATCACCGGAGGCCATCTTCATCATCCCGGCGGTCTCCATGACGAGGAGGGAGTAGTTCACCCTCGGGGCTGAGGGTATGTACCAGTAGCTATGTGTTTGATCTCTCTCTCTCTCGTGTTCTTGAGATGACACGATCTTGATGTACCGCGAGCTTTATTAATATAGATGAATCATATGGAATTTTCCCCTCTCTATCTTCTTGTGATGAATTGAGTTTTCCCTTTGAAGTTTTCTTATCGGATTGAGTCTTTAAAGGATTTGAGAACACTTGATGTATGTCTTGCGATGGGATATCCGTGGTGACAATGGGATGTTCTATTGATCCACTTGATGTATGTTTTGGTGATCAACTTGCGGGTTCCGTGACCTTGGGAATCTATGCATAGGGGTTGGCACATGTTTTCGTCTTGACTCTCCGGTAGAAACTTTGGGGCACTCTTTGAAGTTCTTTGTGTTGGATTGAACATGATGAATCTGAAATTGTGTGATGCATATCGTATAATCAAGCCCATGGGTACTCGTGGTGACATTGGAGTATCTAGGTGACATTAGGGTTTTGGTTGATGTGTATCTTAAGGTGTTATTTTAGTACGAACTCTAGGGCTGTTCGTGACACTTATAGGGATAGCTCATAAGATTGATCGGAAAAGATAACTTTGAGGTGGTTTCGTACCCTACAATAATTTCTTCATTTGTTCTCTGCTATTTGTGACTTTGGAGTGAACTCTTTGTCGCACGTGAGGGATTTACATATGATTCAACTATGTTAGTATTGTTGAGAGAACTTGCACTAGTGAAAGTATGAACCCTAGGCCTTGTTTCCAAGCATTGCAATACCGTTTTTGCTCACTTTTGTTACTTGCTACCTTGCTGTTTTTATATTTTCAGATTACAAAAACCTATATCTACCATCCATATTACACTTGTATCACCATCTCTTCGCCGAACTAGTGCACCTATACAATTTACCATTGTATTGGGTGTGTTGGGGACACAAGAGACTCTTTGTTATTTGGTTGCAGGGTTGTTTGAGAGAGACCATCTTCATCCTACGCCTCCCACGGATTGATAAACCTTAGGTCATCCACTTGATGGAAATTTGCTACTGTCCTACAAAACTCTGCGCTTGGAGGCCCAACACGAGTCTATAAGAAGAAGGTTGCGTAGTAGACATCAAGCTCTTTTCTGGCGCCGTTGCCGGGGAGGTGAGTGCTTGAAGGTATATCTTTAGATCTTGCAATTAAATATTTTAGTTTCTTGTTTTTCACTAGTTTGGTTTTATAAAAGAAAACTACAAAAAATGGAGTTTAGGTTGCATCAATTGGTTCATCTTTTTAATGTCTTTCGTGAAAATGATGGTTTGGAAAATTGTGCTCAATTGGTAGAGGAAGAATTTATTAAAATACTTAATGAGAATTCCTTGAATGATGAGCATGATTGCAATATTGCTAGTATGAATTCCTTGAATATTCATGATGCTAATGATATGCAAAGCTACAAGCTTGGGGATGTTATGCTTGATGAAGATGATATGTTTAGTCCCCCAAGTTTTGATGAGCAAATTTATTATGATGAAAGCATGCCTCCTATTTATGATGATTATTGTGATGACATGTATGCTATAAAAAATAATGATAACCATGAAACTTGTCATCATGATTTTAATTTTCAATTTGATTATGCTTCCCATGATAGTTATTTTGTTGAGTTTGCTCCCACTATTATGAATGAGAAGAAAACTGCTTATGTGGAGAGTGACAAAATTTCTATGCTTGTGGATCATGAAGATAATGCTTTATGTGATATTTATATTGTGAAATTACTTCATGATGCTACTAAAAATTATTATGAGGGAGGAACATATGCTTGTAGGAATTGCAATAATATCAAGTTTCCTCTCTATGTGTTCAAAGTTTTGAAGTTATGCTTGTTTTGCCTTCCTATGCTAGTTGATTCTCGCTCCCATAAATTGTTTGCTCACAAAATCCCTATGCATAGGAAGTGGGTTAGACTTAAATGTGCTTGTCATGAGATTCATGATGCTCTCTTGCATGTTTCAATTACTATTCTTATGTGAGCATCATTGAAATCATCATGCCTAGCTAAAAGGCATTCAAGAAAAGCGCTTGTTGGGAGACAACCCAACACTTTTCCTTTCTGTTTTTATGTGATCACATGATTAAGATACTGTAGTAATCTTGTTTTGTGTCTTTTATTTCAATAAAGTGCCAAGTAAAGCCTTTGGGATGACTCACAAGATGAGTAGAATTGATGCTGAACCAAAACAGAAACTTTTGACTCCAGTACAAGAATTTTCATTTTTATTGGAGCGTGATAATGATCTGAAATTTTTACACAGTCTTGATATACAAAATGTTCAGGTTTTCCTAATTGTTCAGAATTTTTAGTGACAGGGAACTATGGTTACACTATAGATCTTCACAGACTGTTCTGTTTTTGACAGATTCTGTTTTGCATGCATAGTTTGCTTGTTTTAGTGTTTCCATAGCTTATATTTAGTGGTATAAATTATGGGAATGATAGAATACAGTAGGTATTATGTGGGAACAATTATGAATCTTGTCTTGACAGTACCTAAGTGAATGATTTATCTTTATTACACTAACCCTTCTCACGAAGTTCCGTTAAGTTTTATGTGATTGAAATTTTCAAGTTTTGGGTGAGACACCGATATGAGGAGAATCAGGAGTGACAAGAACCTAAGCTTGGGGATGCCCAAGGCACCCCCAAGGTAATATCCAAGGAAGACTCAAGCGCCTAAGCTTGGGGATGCCCCGGAAGGCATCCCCTCTTTCGTCTTCAACATTATCGGTATATCTTACTTGGAGCTATATTTTTATTCGTCACATAATATGTGTTTTTCTTGGATCGTCATTATATTTTGTTATTCTCTGTTAGGTGTTATTTATAATCTTGTTTTCAATAAGAAAGTTCCAAGAATTGCATTAGGATGCTTGCATTGCATGTTTTTGATGAGTGCTGTGTAAAAACAGAAACTTTGGCTGTAGTGTTTCAATTTTCATATTTTACTGGAACGTGGAAAGTTTCTGAAATTTTTAAACAGTGTTGTCATATAAATTTTATAGCATGTACTAAATTTTCATAATTTTTTGAGTTACATAAGTACACTGGTTTAATAGATTGCTACAGACTGTTCTGTTTGGACAGATTGCTGTCATAGTTTTGTTATCTACTTATCCTATAGTTTCCATAGCCTATATTGGTAGATATAAATTGTGGAGATGATAGTAAACAGTAGATGATGTTTGAAAATTATTGTGCAACTTGTCTTTGCAGTACATAAATAGTTTATTTATTATTATGTGTACTAACCTATCTCACGAGTTCTTTTCGAGTTTTGTGTGTATGAAGTTTTTGAGAATAGGTGAAACCATGATATGAGAGGATTGAACGAGATACAAAAGATCAAGCTTGGGGATGCCCAAGGCACCCCAAGTAAATATTTCAAGAAGTCTCAAGCATCTAAGCTTGGGGATGCTACGCATCCCATCTCTCTTCATCAACAATTATCGGTTAGCCTATGTTGAACCTAAATTTTTATTCGTTCACATGATGCGTGCTATTCTTGGAGTGCTATTTTTCTTTTGCTTGCTGTTGAATAAAATACTTAAGATCTGAAATTCTTAGATGAGAGAGTCTTCACATAGTTATTTAATTGTTGTCTACTCATTGATCTTCGCTTATATCTTTTTGGAGTAGTTTGTCATTCACTCTCGTGCTTCACTTATATCCTATGAGTAAATGGTTGAATGAATTGAATATCATAAATCTGAAATTAAATATGCTTCATATACTTATCCCATGGGGAGTAATGACTTCACACATCATAAGTATAGGTGGTAAAATTTATTGAAAGTTAGCAAACACCACATTGGTCACTTGAACAATTCATGAAAGAATATTGAAGGAAGAGAGATTCCACATATAAATATACTATCTTGGACATCTTCTATGATTGTGAGCTCATTAATTATTTTCAAACTCGAGCAAATTAGTTAAAATTGGACAAGGAAGACAACTTAATGAGTTATGTTTGGGTATATTTGTATAGAAGTTATATTGTTATGGATCCTCTAACATGTGGTGCTTTCTTCCACCTCATACTAGCCAAAACTTCCGCACCAAGTAGAAATACTACTTGTTCATCCAAACACCCTTAAACCAGTTTTGCCATGAGAGTCCACCATACCTACCTATATGCGGTATTTACCTGCCATTCCAAGTAAATTTGCATGTGCCAAACTCTAAACCTTCAAATAATATTCTGTTTTGTATGCCCGAATCGCTCATATAGTGACTAGGGGCTGTCAGTATCTTCCATGCTAGGTGGGTTATTCTCACGATATGTGTTGATTCACTATCATTCACGAGAAAGTGGCTGGTATTCGGGATGCCCAGTTCCATGCTCAAAAATCAAATCAAAATATAATGAAACAAAACTCCCCCAGGATTGTTGTTTGTATGGACGGTACCCATGGGTTCGGCTCGCCGTGGAGTGTGATTGATTGGTGGAGGGGGAGTAAAAACTTTACCATTCTGTTTGGGAACCGCCTATAATGTATCTAGCATGGAAGATACTGAGATCTCTCGGTTGTTATGTTGACAATGAAAGCATACCGCTCAAAATTATTATTCATCTCTGTTTTAAAAGCTCGAGCTCTGGCACCTCTGCAAATCAATGCTTCCCTCTGCGAAGGGCCTATCTTTTACTTTCTAGTACTTACCTTTATGCAAGAGTCATGGTGATCTTCACCACTTCCTATATTTCGCCTTTTTCTCTTGTCAAGCGTCATGTGTTGGGGAATGATCTAGACATATATATCCACACAAATATATTTGATCATGAATTATTATTGTTGACAATTATCTATATGATAAATAAGTTGGGAGGCGAAACATTAAGCCCCTATCTTTCTCTGTGTTCGATGGATGCTATTTGTTCTAAAAATATGCTTTGAGTGACAATAATCATGGAAGACTATATGATAGTTGAGTATGTGGAATTTGCTAAATCAAAGCTCTTACATAGATCCTTCCTGAAAATAAGATGAATTGCAATTGTTCGATGACTAGGAATATGGTTTGTTAGTTTTCAAGAAACTTTCTGGTCTATACTTTAACATGTGAATAACTTGTTACTTGATCATGAGAAGTTTTATGAGATGAGCTACTATTTATGGTTTATATTGATGCTAGAAAAAGTGATTGGAATTATCATTGATCAAACTTGTGCACTTGCTAGCATTCACACTTCATAAATTATTTCTTTTATCATTTACCTACTCGAGGACGAGCAGGAATTAAGCTTGGGGATGCTGATACGTCTCCAACATATCTATAATTTATGAAGTATTCATGCCATGTTTACAATAATTCTATATGATTTTGGTATGATTTTATTAGAACTAACCCGGACTGACGCTGTTTTCAGCAGAACTACCATGGTGACGTTTTTTGTGCAGAAATAAAAGTTCTCGGAATGGGTTGAAAATTTACGGAGAATATTTTTGGAAAATATAAAAAATACTGGCAAAAGAATCAACTGGAGGGGGTCCACCACCTGGCCACAAGCCAGGGGGGCGCCCCCCTAGGGCGCGCCCCCCTGTCTTGTGGGCCCCTCTGGCACCTCCTTGACGTGAGACCGACGCCAAAAATCCCTATAAATCAAGAAACCTCCAGAAAGAAACCTAGATCGAGAGTTCCGCCGCCGCAAGCCTCTGTAGCCACGAAAAACCAATCGGGAGCCCATTCCGGCACCCTGCCGGAGGGGGAAACCATCACCGGAGGCCATCTTCATCATCCCGGCGGTCTCCATGACGAGGAGGGAGTAGTTCACCCTCGGGGCTGAGGGTATGTACCAGTAGCTATGTGTTTGATCTCTCTCTCTCTCGTGTTCTTGAGATGACACGATCTTGATGTACCGCGAGCTTTATTAATATAGATGAATCATATGGAATTTTCCCCTCTCTATCTTCTTGTGATGAATTGAGTTTTCCCTTTGAAGTTTTCTTATCGGATTGAGTCTTTAAAGGATTTGAGAACACTTGATGTATGTCTTGCGATGGGATATCCGTGGTGACAATGGGATGTTCTATTGATCCACTTGATGTATGTTTTGGTGATCAACTTGCGGGTTCCGTGACCTTGGGAATCTATGCATAGGGGTTGGCACATGTTTTCGTCTTGACTCTCCGGTAGAAACTTTGGGGCACTCTTTGAAGTTCTTTGTGTTGGATTGAACATGATGAATCTGAAATTGTGTGATGCATATCGTATAATCAAGCCCATGGGTACTCGTGGTGACATTGGAGTATCTAGGTGACATTAGGGTTTTGGTTGATGTGTATCTTAAGGTGTTATTTTAGTACGAACTCTAGGGCTGTTCGTGACACTTATAGGGATAGCTCATAAGATTGATCGGAAAAGATAACTTTGAGGTGGTTTCGTACCCTACAATAATTTCTTCGTTTGTTCTCCGCTATTTGTGACTTTGGAGTGAACTCTTTGTCGCACGTGAGGGATTTACATATGATTCAACTATGTTAGTATTGTTGAGAGAACTTGCACTAGTGAAAGTATGAACCCTAGGCCTTGTTTCCAAGCATTGCAATACCGTTTTTGCTCACTTTTGTTACTTGCTACCTTGCTGTTTTTATATTTTCAGATTACAAAAACCTATATCTACCATCCATATTACACTTGTATCACCATCTCTTCGCCGAACTAGTGCACCTATACAATTTACCATTGTATTGGGTGTGTTGGGGACACAAGAGACTCTTTGTTATTTGGTTACAGGGTTGTTTGAGAGAGACCATCTTCATCCTATGCCTCCCACGGATTGATAAACCTTAGGTCATCCACTTGAGGGAAATTTGCTACTGTCCTACAAAACTCTGCGCTTGGAGGCCCAACACGAGTCTACAAGAAGAAGGTTGCGTAGTAGACATCAGCGAACTCCTGCCCGCGTGGTGAGCTCCTCTTCCCCTCTGGCACCGTCCGGCCGACCCCCTCTCCTCCCCGCGTTCCCTCCGCGCGCGCGCTGCCGTCGCCGTGGAGCCGCCGTTGCCAGCCGCTGTCGCCGTGGAGCCGCCGGCCATTCCAATTTGTCTGTTAAATTTCGCCTTTTACTTAGTATTGTTGCTTGTATGAATTTGTCGCCGTGTGCATCTGAATTTGTCGCCGTGTGCATATAAATTTCATCTTTTATACTTAGTATGGTCGCATGTAGTTGTAGTTGTTTTAGTTAGGTTGTTTTAGTTGTAGTTGTTTTAGTTGTTAGTTAGGTTGTTTTAGTTGTAGTTGTTTTAGGTTGTTTTAGTTGTCGATCACCGGAGGAGTCCCCGACGATCGCCGGTGAGGAGCCCCGGACGATCGCCGGAGGAGTCCCGGACGATCGCCAGAGGAGTCCCGGCCCGCATCATCGTCGTCGATCGCCGGAGGAGTCCCCGACCATCGCCGGTGAGGAGTTTAGATGTTAATATGTTCTAGTAAATGAGACTTTTTATTAGGCATTACCTATTTTATATTAGGCAGATATATGATGTTTACATGTTTAAATGTTTAGTTGCATAACGTAGCCGTTGAGTCGACGATGCCCGGCCAGCATCCTCGTCGTCGACACGGTGGCAACAGCGTGCTTGAGAGGCGCCAGGTGCGGGACTGGGCTCCGCCGGGCTAGCACTGGGAGGTGCTGCCTTCCGGGGCGCGGAGCTTGGTGAGGAATGAGGGTCCCGTCGTCGACCCGGAGGTTATTTGGTGGCGGTCGCGTGGACCACTGTCGGTGCAGAGGGAGCCGGCCCCCGCGGAGGTGGTATGTCGCCATGTCAGGGAGGAGGACGAGCACGTCCGACGCTACGTGGCTGCGTTGGACGCCAGGTTCTCCAATACCTGGCAGGTTCTTTAGGGATCACACCCGAGCTATGATCCTGTCATAGTTCCTTATCTTTGAGTGTCCACCGCCTGCGCCGCGAGACGTCAACTAGATCTGTATTAGTGATATTATATTCGATGATGTATTAGTGATACTATTCGATGATGTATTAGTGATATTATATGATCGTATTGTTGCATTGCCTTGTATTGATTTGCATATCTCCGGTTCTGCTTATTGAATGCATTCTAATTGTTTTATATTTGTTCTGGATTAGTTAAGCTATGGACGGTAGAGACAGAGACCATGATCAAGAGAATGCCATGTACGACCTGATACGCTCCGGAAACGAAGAGAATGAAGTAGATGATGACTCACAAGACCTTAACCCATCCGGTGAGGGAATTGATGAAGAACAACCAAGAGACGAAGGCGAACCAGCTGACAATGATGATGGCGAAGAAATTTTTGTCCATTTCACAGAGTCTGGCGAGGTATTAATTTGCACTCTGGTGATCATCAGATGTATTGATTGATTTGTATATATTAACGAATCTTTCTTCCTTTTAGCCCTCCGGATCGAGCAAATCTTCTACAAGGGTTAAACGTGGCCCGACAAAAAAGTTGAAACAAGGCGTAAAGTTTAACATCGATCAAATCAGAGCAGATGGCGAACCGATTGCTCCTAAAGAGAATTCGGACAAATTTATACGTCAATGCGGAGTTATCGTTAGGGACCAAATCCCGATCACCGTTCAAGAATGGAATCAGCCAAAAGATACCCAAGCAGTTTCTTTTGTCAGCCAAAGAGCAAAAGATCTGCTTTGGGAGGAGCTCATGAAACATTTCACCCTACCAGAGGGTCTCACAGATCTCCAACGGGAGAAAGTCAAGAAGTGTGCTCTTAATAAGATGGCCACACAATTCCAGTCTTGGAGGAAAAGATTATGGAAAAGTTACGTGGAAAACGGAAGGAAGACTCCAGAATTCAAAGGAGAATATGTGAAGTTAGCTGATGACTGGGACAAATTTGTGAAGTTCAAGGAATCACAAGTAGCTAAGGAACGATCGAGAATAAATAAGATAAATGCCGACAAAAAAATGTGGCACCATCGTCTGGGGCCAGGCGGCTACAAGTCTGGGTTGCCTAAGTGGGATGAATCTGAGAGAAACATGAAGGCTGCAGGGGTCACTCCAGTAACAGAGACTTGGCCCGAGAGGTGTAGGACTTGGTTTTATGCACATGGGGGAAAGTTGGACCCAAAGACAGGGGAGGTTCTTGAACAGGCAAGTCTTAAAGAAGCCACGGACGAGTTACTTAAAGCAATAGCAGAAGCTCGAGCGGGTGTGTACGAGCCCGAGAGAGAGAAGGACGAGCTTTCGCGTGCCCTCAAGAATCCTGAACACCCGGGACGAACACGAGGCAAAGGCATGGTTCCGTGGCTTCTGGGGTTTGTGGATTGGAACGACAGCTACAGAAGTCGTGACAGAAAGAAGAAGCATGAAGTAGATCGGATTCAGGACTTGGAACGCAAATATAACATGCAGCAGGAGCAAATCAACAAACTTAGCCAGCAAGGAGCGTCTCAGCAGCAGCAGCAACTAGATCCAGCATTGGATGGTACCATTCCATCATCTATGCCGAAAAGCAGCGTGGGTTCCACGGGGGTCCCGGCCGATGATGCACTGCTGGCTCGCTAACCCGTGGATGATATCCTAGAGTCGACACCTTGTGAGCTACACATGAAACTCAAGAACATATCCATGAAGGTGGCGCATGGCTTTGCTTTACCGAATGCACCTGAAGCACTCCTCCACGGCAATCCGATTCCACCTGGCTATGCTCGTGTCGAGGTGGATCAAGTTCTGTCGGGATATGATACACTAGAGCTTGATCACACTAGAGGTCAAGGGGAGCTGACACTAGGAGAAGCCATACGTGGTATCATTGTGTGGAAAAAGGAATGCATCGTGTTTCCAAACTCGGTGCCAAGGCCACCGACTCCTCCTCCAAGTTCACCGCGTCAGCAGACTCCAACCCTCCCCGAGACGGAGAGCGGGGTGAGTCCGCAATATCCATCTCCGCCGCGCCAGCCGAATCCATCGCACCCCGAGACGGAGCCTAGTGCGAATCGTCCGCGATATCGATATCCGCCGTCTCCAAAGCGGAAGAGAACACAAAAGAAGAAACCCGAGCCTCCTGCCAAAAAGAAGTTAGCTTACGAGATGACTGAAGAGGAACTCAAAGAATAAACGGCTAAGGAATTGCAGGCCCATTTTGGACCGAAACCGCCCCCGCCGCCAAAGGAGAAAGTACCCGACGAGGTCGTACAACACTTTATTGATGCAGCTAAACCGGCGGAGAAAAGGCCGGTATCAGACTATGAACGCTGTATTACCAAGTCCTATGAATCCCACAAAAGACAGAAGTCAAGCGGTAGCAGTAAATGCGGGAAAACTGTTCCCCAGCTCGGAGAACAGGCAGTCCAATCGATCAGCCCGCTCAAGGTGAGTGCCAATAACGTGGTAATAACCGACGCTGATAGAGAGAATGCTAGATTGCTCGGTATCACCGTTGAACAATTCCTAGAGATCGAGGAATTTCCACCGTTGGATCCGAAGGAAATAGCATGGCAATATGTCCCCGGGAAACCTCTGGTCAGTCCTGACGACGAGAAGCATCTAACAACGCAAATGTACAAATTGCATGACTGGTACATGAGAGAAGTAAAGGACGGGCGAGAGAGCCTCATGGTGAAAGTCGAGAAAGAGCATTACATCCATGAAAAAGATTTGTGGATTGAAAATGAAGAATTTTTTCAGTTATTCAATCAAAAATCACTCGACAAATCTATCGTCAGTTGCTATTGTCTGTAAGTGATTTCTTTCTGTAATTTAAGTCTCTAGCTCAGCTCGTTCATTGCCTGTTATTATACTCACTATATTCTTTTGTGTGGTATTATGCAGAATGAAGATTTTTGAATTGAAAAGAGCTGGAGTCTATGGCATTGAGTTCATTGACCCAAATACCGTTAATGAAGAAGTGTTGAGAAGGAACCCTAAAGACACGGAGAAAATGCTTCTAAGGTTTTTGAAGGCCCTAAATACCAAACCAGAAATACTTTTACCTTGGAACTTCCAGTGAGTGTTACTGTCTTGTACTACAAATTATATTTTTGCTTATATATATATACTCGATGTTAAGTGTAGTTGATGAGTTATGCATGCCTGCTTATACAAATCGTGTGCGCAGCTACCACTGGATCCTTCTAATCATTAGAGTTGACGATGGAACTGTTGAAGTACTGGACTCACTAAGTAAAGACCCTGAAGATTACATAAGCTTGCATTCGTTGCTCGAAAGGTAATTTCAATCATTGACGCACTATGTCGGCTTCTTTATTAGTTCATTTCCTGATATCAAGTAATTAATAACTCCTTTATTCATTTTGTTTGCCAGGCAGGGTTTGGAAACGTTTCATCAAAGAGGTCACCGGTGAATGGAAACCAGAGTTGAGATGGCGAAAGCCCAGGGCAATTAAGTAGTACTAGCTACGTCCGCGCATCTCTTTAATTCTAGTTTCAATACCATTGTCATGCTTCATTATTATCTGATTGAATTATATTCTCGTAAAGTGCATGAGGCAGGCACAGGGGACTGAACTATGTGCATATTACGTTTGCGAGAACATTCGCTTTATGACCGAAAGCAGCAAGAGTGCAAGAGATCTTTGGGTACGTAAACACCATTCATATTTTTTTATCATGATCTAATACATATACACACAACTAACATGTTCATATTGATCTCCTTCTTTAAAGATGCACGAGATGCGGGATAAGCTCCTACCAACGGACCGAATACGAGCAATTCAAGAGGGAATTGCAGGATTTTTGCTTCAGCAGGTCATATCTCCCGACGGAGAATACCATTACCCGATCCGCAAATGATCTGCAAATTGTGCGAGATATTGTATATACCAAATTGTATATATATATATGTGTATGCATGTGGTCGTACGAGAAATTCTATGATATATGATTGCTTGTACGAGAAATTTTATGATATATGATCGGTTCTACGAGAAATTCTATTATATATGCATAATGTGTACAGTATGTAGTAGCGTAAAATATGTTTGAAATGAAAAAGAATTAAATGGAAAACACAAAATGAAAAGGAAAAATAAACAATAAACACTAAACCCCTAAACACCTAAACCTTTAGTCCCGGTTGGTGTTACCAACCGGGACCAAAGGTCCCGATGCCCTGGCGCGCGCTGCCGACCACGTGGCCAGGGTTTAGTCCCGGTTCGTAGCCAACCGGGACTAAAGGCTTGGACCCTTTAGTCTCTATACTTTAGTCCCGGTTGGGGAACCGAGACTAAAGGCCCTTCCCAACCGGGACTAATGGCCTGTTTTCTACTAGTGTATGGCATTTCCATAGCCATTCCGAGATATATTGCCATGCAACTTCCACCACTTCCGTTTTGATGACTTGAGCATTCATTGTCATATTGCATTACATGATCGTAAGATAGCTAGCATGATGTTTCCATGGCTTGTCCGTTTTTTTATATCTTTGCTACGCTAGATCATTGCATTCATATAGAGTCATACTTTGTAATATTAAGTTGTAAGTAAATAGAAGTGTGATGATCATCATTATTCATTATTAGAGCATGCCCCAGTGATGAAAGGATGATGGAAACTATGATTCCCCCACAAGTCGGGATGAGGCTCCGGACAAAGAAAAAAAAAGGAAAAAAGGAAAAAAAGAAAATAAAGAAAAAAAGGAAAAGAAAAGAAAAGAAAGAAAAAAAATGAAAGAAGAAGGAATAGGGGCATGCTAATTCCACACTTGTCCTTCAAAGTAGCATCATGTTTTTCATATAAAGAGTCTCCTGTGTTGTCACTTTCATATACTAGTGGGAATTTTTCATTATAGAGTTAGATGCATACCCACTTAGTTTTTATATTGAGCTTTCATACACTTATAGCTCTTAGTGCATTCGTTGCATGGCAATCCCTATTCCTCGCATTGATATCTATTGATGGGCATCTCCATAGCCCGTTGATACGCTGAGTTGATGCGAGACTTTCTTCTCCACTTTTACCCCTTTGAAACCTACCACCATATTCTATTCCACCCATAGTGCTATATCCATGGCTTGCGCTCATGTATTGTGTGAGAGTTGAAAATGCTGAAGCGCATTAAAAAGTATGAACCAATTGCTTGGCTGACACCGGGGTAGTACATGATTTATACTTTGTGTTAAGAAGACAGAACATGACAAGGCTATATGATTTTATAGGGATAGCGTTCTTTAGCCTTGATATTATGAAAGACATGATTGTTTGTTGGGATGCCTGAGTATTAATGTCTTTATGTCAAAACTAGACTATTGCTTTGAATCACTTGTGTCTTAATATTACGGCCATGATTAGATATATGATTAAGATTATGCTAGGTAGCATTCCACATCAAAAATTATCTTTTTTATCATTTACCTACTCGAGGACGAGCAGGAATTAAGCTTGGGGATGCTGATACGTCTCCGTCGTATCTATAATTTTTGATTGTTTCATGCCAATATTATACAACTTTCACATATTTTTGGCAACATTTTATATGAATTATTGGACTAACCTATTGATCCAGTGCCCAGTGCCAGTTCCTGTTTGTTGCATGTTTTTTGTTTCGCAGAATATCCATATCAAACGAAGTCCAAACGCGATAAAAATTTACAGAGATTTTTTTTGGAATATTTGTGAATTTTGAGAAGTGGAATCAACGCAAACGGAGGCCCACATCCCCCACAAGACACCAGGGCGCGACCAGGGGGGCCAGGCGTGCCCTGGTGGGTTGTGCCCACCTCGTAAGTAGGTTGGAGCTCTCCTTCGGGCGCAAGGAAGCTAATTTTTGGATAAAAATCCCCTCAAAATTTCAGCCCGATCGGAGTTACGGATCTCCGGGAATATAAGAAACGGTTTTCGGCCAGAAAACAGGAACGCGAAACAGAAGAGAACAGTGAGGGAGATCTAATCTAGGAGGGGCTCCTGCCCCTCCGCCGCCATGGAAGCCATGAACCAGAGGGGGAACTCTCCTCCCATCTAGGGGGAGGCCAAGGAAGAAGAAGAAGGAGGGGGGGCTCTCTCCCCCTCTCTCCCGGTGGCGCCGAAACGCCGTCGGGGCAATCATCGTGACGGCGATCTACACCAACAACTTCGCCGCCGTCAACACCAACTCTCTCCCCCTCTATGCAGCGGTGTAACACCTCTCTTCCCCGCTGTAATATCTACTTAAACATGGTTATCAACTCCATATATTATTTCCCAACGATATTTGGCTATCCTATGATGTTTGAGTAGATCTCTTTTGTCCTATGGGTTAATTGTGGTATGATGTTATGGATGTGAGTTGTATGTTGATATGGTGCTGTCCTATGGTGCCCTCCATGTCGCGCAAACATGAGGGATCCCCGTTGTAGGGTGTTGCAATATGTTCATGATTTGCCTATGGTGGGTTGCGTGAGTGACAGAAGCACAAACCCGAGTAGGTGGGTTGTTGCGTATGGGAGTAAAGGGGACTTGATACTTAATGCTATGGTTGGGTTTTACCTTAATGAACTTTGGTAGTTGCGGATGCTTGCTAGAGTTCCAATCATAAGTGCATATGATCCAAGTACGGAAAGTGTGTTAGCGTATGCCTCTTCCTCATTGCATATAACAAGTATCTATCATATTATATTCAATTGCCTAGGGACAATCTTTGTCTTGCGTTACACAAAAATCTTTCTACTAAGTTATTTACTTTTATTGTTCTTTTATTAAAACAACAACTAACTTTTATTTCCACATTCTTTATTGTCTTGCAAAGTATTTCTAGTTTTATTCCCGCAAAGTAGTTTCATACTTGTTCTAGGTAAAGCAAGCATTAGCGTGCGTAGAGTTCTATCGGTGGTCGATAAAACTTGAGGGAATATTTGTTCTACCTTTAGCTCTTCGTTAGGTTCGACACTCTTACTTATCGAAAAAGGCTACAAACGATCCCCTACACTTGTGGCTTATCAGGGATCCTCCCCTCCATCCTGAGCTGGCGACGACCCTCCCTCACCTCCCCAGCCTCCCCATGGTCGTGGGAGGTGCTCACCGGAGCTCATGGTGGTGGAGTTGGCGACGATGAGGCATTCCAGAGGCCGGCCTCATCCGCGACTGCGAGACGTGCACAGTCCAACAGCAGCACAGGCCCTCCGCGTCGAGCTTGAGGAGCTCGAGGCAGGGGACGCAGGGCATCGGTGGCTGCCACATACGAGGCAGGGAAGGCATGGCATGGCAGCGGCCGCAGGGGAGGCAAGGCATGGATTCAGCCGCAGGTGATGCACGACGTCGATCCGGCCACTGCGGGCGCTGCTCACCGCCCAGAGGAGGCTGCGTCGCGGTTTCGTGCAGAGCGCTCGGGATCGAGCTCATGGCTGCCGCGGGCACGACTCCTCGGGCTCTCGAGGAGGGACCTGATTGCTTTTTACAAAAAAATTGCAAGGACCTGATTGACAACTCATAGGGACCGATTTCTTTTTCCGAGGACTTCCGGGGACCCGATTGCTTTTCTAGACATTGACATGTAGGCCCTACATGTCAGTTAACGGTCAAACACATGGTCAAATAAATTTACCATTTAGGTGCGGGCCCGACCTGTCCTAAACAGGTTAATTTTTAATCAACGACCATTTGGGTTTTTTCGAAACAGCCGACCCCCGAGTTGGTAGTTATCAGCGAAAAATTAAAATCTTGTAGTTTTTTGGAACCCTAACTCGTAAAGTAGTAGCTTTATGCTATTTACTCGTATCCAAGGCATGTTTTATTGGAAGGCTAGCTTACTAGCTAGCTCTGCGTGTGAATGAACTATATAGTGAACAATACTTGAAAAAGATCACATGCATTTTCTATGATGAGTGGGTGATGTACTTATTAAGACTGTGGCAAATAGGGTTTGATTGGGACTTAGAGATCTGATCAAACGTGTGTGTGTGTGTGTGTGTGTGTGTGTGTGTGTGTGTATGTGCTGCGTGCAACATGCTCGACAAAATATATTCATGGCAAAATAAAAGGAGGAGAAGGTAGATAGCAGACATGCTTGGTAGAAGCAAGCAGACATCTTATCTCGGTCAACAAACTTACTTGTCAGGCAGTTGCATGGCACGTATGTACATACAATGACGGAGTTTGATGAAGATTGTTGAGGGGGCTAATCAGAATTAAGGAGGTGAAGAAGATAAATTACGCATGAGATATTCAAGCCTAATAATTAAAGGTACACCTAGGAGTTTTCCTAGAGTAGGGGGGCCATTGCCCCCTTTGGTTTCACTTGGAGTAACGAGCGTCAGAACCCTACTTTGTGCAAGCTGGACTCGGTTTTCTGCAATGCCGACTGGGACATGCATTTTGATTCTCATGTGCTTCATGCCATTTCTTCTTCTCTCTCGGACCATTGCCCTCTCCTCCTTGCCGATGACAAGGGGCCAAAGCGACGAAGCTGCTTCAAGTTCGAGAATTTTTGGTCCTGTCTCCCAGGATTCTTCGACACCGTGTGTTCTCACACGAACACGTCAACGTGTACCCGCAGGGCCGGGGGTGATGCACCGCAACTCGCCCCGCGGGAGGCCGGCTCACAGCGCGATACGCAAGACAGTAAGCCGGCGCTTTTGAGACCAGACGCCCCAGTTCCTCGGGAGGGACCCCGTCGGAGGAAGCCGGCGACGATTGGCTGAACCGGGTCGATTCGCTCGCCCCCGGCTCGGTTGTCGATATCCGATGAACTTACGCGAAGTCTCCGAATAACGGAAGCATGAACAAGGGTTAAGGGGTAAAAAGTAGGTTGTATTGATATGTCGATTGTTTGCTTGATTCAATCGGCCATCACCTCTCACATATATATGAGGCGGCTGGACTTCCCGTGCAAGTAAGAGACTCCTACACGGATTACAAGTTACAATCAGAGTCGGTTTCTAGCCTTAACTAGGTAAGGCACCCGCCAGGGCCGTCTTGGGCTCGGACTCTCTGTTGGGCCGGCTTACAGTATGAGCCGCCGAAAGCATGGGCCGGCCTTGTTCTTCTGAGTCCATCCTTAGCTTCTCGTAGTCAGCTTTCCTTCTCCTGAGCCATAGAGCCGGCTTATAGAGCCGGCTTTCTGAGTCGCCCTTTGCTCTTGGCTTCCTGAGTCGCCCGTGGCTCTCGGCTTCCTGAATCGCCCGTAGCTCTTCTGTGTTGATGCCAGTTCACTTTGCTTCATAACCCGCCGCTTTGCTAGTTAGCCGCCTTGCCGGGTCTCGATGGGCATGGTACCACCGCTCTGGGCACGGCTAAGTGCCGTACTACGAGTCATCTTCGTGCTGGGTCATCGTTATCTGCCGAGTCCCGGTCTTGCCAGCTTTTAAGAACTGAGACATATATGATCAACAGCCCTTGAACAACGCCGGCTCAATATGATAGCGGCGGCTCATCGTCTTTGTCAGAGCCGCCGGTACTGTGAAGCTGAATCCATGATGAGCCGGCTTTGACCTTGAGCTGATTTCTGTAGCCGGGTTACTGAGACATTGAGCCGATAACCTGCCTCTCTGGGCGGCTGTATCTCCTTCACACTGGCGCCTTTCCAGCAGTGATCGTTGAGCCGTCGCTAGCCGAGTCATCGCCACACCGGGTCACCCTCTGGGGCGAGTCATCAGCCTTGAGTCGCCTTCTGCCAAAAATGAGTGCTAACATATGCCCCCATGTTTTCTAGCAGAGCTTGCGTGCTAGAAAATATTCCATGTAGGATTTTTTACTAAGGGCGATGCTTATGTTCATCGGCCATGTAGTCTAAGGGCGATGTTTATGCTCATCGGCCATTAGCATGATCTCAGGCGGATTGCCACACACTTGGGTGGAACTTCTTTAAGTATTTCCCGTTGATAGCTCGAGGTAGTAAGTCGCCCTCCAAAGTCTCAACCAGATAAGAGTTACCGGGTGTTATTCTGGCGACCCGCAACGGTCCTTCCCAACTTGGTGACCACTTGCCAAATTTCCAGCTTCTGGAGCCGACTGGTAGTATAACTTTCCACACTAAGTCGCCAACTTGAAAATTCTTGAGCCGGACTCTCTTGTTGTAAGTCTTTGCCACCCGCAACTTCTCTTTCTCAATGTCCCTTAGAGCCTTTAATCGTTTGTCGGCCACATCGTCTAGGTTATCCATCATTAAGCCGTAGTAGTCTTCGGCCGACAAATCGTTCTGCTTAGCAAACCTTAAGGCAGCCAGATTCACCTCAACTGGTAAGACGGCCTCTTGCCCATATACCAACTCAAAAGGAGTCACCTTGGTAGCCCCGTGCCTTGAGACCCGGTGAGCCCATAATGCTTCGGACAGTACCTCATGCCACCGCCTTGGATGGTCTTTGATCTTTTTCTTAATCAATTTGACCAAGATCTTATTGCTAGACTCAGCCTGTCCATTGGCTTGAGCATAATACGGAGATGAACTGAGCATCTTGATCCCAAGTGATTCGGCAAACTGTTTAACCTCCTTTGCCATGAAGGAAGTTCCTTGATCTGTGGTGAGAGTCTGTGGAATACCGAATCTGTGAACAATATGCTCAGTAATGAATTGAATTACCTCCTTGTGAGTCATGTTCCTGAGAGGTACTGCTTCAGACCACTTGGTGAAATAATCTATGGCAACCAACACAAACCGATGCCCTTTTGATGAAGCTGGGTGAATCATACCGATAAAGTCAAGTGCCCAACCCCGGAAGGGCCACGGTTTTATGATAGGATTGAGTTTGGAAGCCGGAACTAGTTGGATATCCCCAAACTTCTGGCAAGCTTCGCACCCCTTGTAGTACTTGAAGCAGTCATTGATCATCGTCGGCCAATAAAATCCGGCTCGCCGGAGCATCCACTTCATCTTGTGAGCCGACTGATGTGTTCCACATAAGCCGTCATGTACCTCTCCCATGGCGACTCTAGCTTGATCCTCGTCTAAGCACTTAAGCAGAAGACCATCAGCCGTTCGGCGGCATAAGTCGCCATTATCCAGTGTATACTTGAGAGCAAGTCGCCGAACGGTTCTGTCTGTTTTCTGACTCGGGTTCTTCAGATAACTCACAATAGGTGCTCTCCAGTCAGAAATCCGGGTTGCCCCTTCCTCAGTAGCCGATTCATCTGAGCCGGCTTCTTCTCTATCAGCCGGCTTATTTAGGCCGGCGTCTCCCTTATCAGCCGGCTCGCCTGAGCCGGCTTTTCCTTCGCCAGCCGACTCACCTGAGCCGGCCTTCTCTGAGTCAGCAGCAATCAGCATCGGCTTTTCTGCTATGAAGAACATGCCTCTGTCGACATGATAGCCTGATGCCTGTTGAGCTAACTCATTGGCGAGCCAATTATCCTGCCTAGACACGTGAGAGATAGAAAAATAATCCAAACTTGCTATAATGTCTAAGCATCTGTCAAGGTACATATTGAGTGATTCGTCATTGCACTGAAACACCTTTGCCACTTGTTGAACAACTAGTAACGAATCACCGTATGCCTTGATATGAGAGACCCCTGTATTGACTAAAAGCTCGAGCCCGAATAGAAGTGCTTCATATTCGGCTTGATTGTTAGTACAAAAGTAGTTAAGCCGGCAGGAGGCCTCAAATACAGTACCGTGGGGCGAAATGTATGCAACGCCGGCTCCCTGCCCATTCTTGCAAACTGAGCCGTCAAAATAGAGCCGCCACGGCTTAGCCGACACAACGTGTAAGCCGGCTTCTTGCTCCGGGTCAATCCGATGCTCAACAATAAAATCAGCTATGACCTGGCCTTTCACAGATTTGAGAGGTTCATAAGCCAAGTCATACTCAATTAACCCATATGCCCACTTGCTGATTCGCCCGCTGAGAATCGGCCTTTGAATCATGTGTCTGAGAACATCGGTCTGACCCACCACCTTACACTCACTAGATAAGAGGTAGTGGCGTAGCTTAGTGCAGGCATAATAAAGGGATAAGCACAATTTTTCCACAGAGCTGTATCTTGACTCGGCGTCTATCAAACGGCGGCTTAGGTATGTGATGACATACTCTTTCCCTTCGGCTTCTTGGGTTAAGGAGGATCCTATTACTCTCTCTTCAGCAGCAATGTAGAGCCGGCATGGCTGACCGTGAGCCGGCGCCCTCAGAACCGGAGGGGTTGATAAGCACGTCTTTATCCTTTCAAATGCTTCTTGCTGTTCTGCCCCCCAAGTAAATTCATCATCGTTCTTAAGCCGAAGAATCTGAGTAAATGCATCGACTTTCCCAGACAGGTTAGCAATAAACCGCCTCAAATAATTGACCTTGCCGAGGAACTTCTGCATGTCTCTCTTGCAAGCCGACGCCTGCACCTTTTGAATAGCTCTAACCTTTTCCGGGTCAACCTCTATGCCGTGCTCATGTATTATGAAACCTAGAAACTTTCCAGCTGACACGCCAAAGGCACACTTCAATGGATTCATCTTGAGCCCATACTTCCTCATCCTTTCAAACGTAAGTCGTAAGTCGGCCAAATGATCTAACTCGCCGTCCGACTTGACTACCACGTCCTCAATGTAGACTTCCAGTACGACTCCAAGAAGGTCATGAAATATTAAGTTCATCTCTCTTTCATAAGTAGCACCAGCGTTCTTTAATCCAAAGGTCATCACTACCCACTCAAATAGACCAACAAAACCGGGGCAGCGAAATGCCTTCTTAGCCGAATCTTCTTCGGCCATGAATATCTGGTTATACCCTGCGTTACCGTCCAAGAAGCTGATGATCTTGTGTCCTGAGGCTTCGTTGATAAGCATATCAGCTATTGGCATAGGATATTCGTCTTTGGGCGTAGCTCGATTTAAATCTCTGAAGTCTATGCATACACTTATCTTTCCTGACCCCTTCTTCTCAACTGGGACAATGTTTGAAACCCACTCAGCATACTTGCAGGGCCGAATAAACTTTGCTTTTATAAGCCGGCCGATCTCTTCCTTGACCCGGCCATATATCTGTGGGTTGAACTTTCGAGCCGGCTGCTTGTAAGGTCTAAAGCCGGCTTTGATGGGTAACCGATGCTCAACGAGCTGGCGGCTTAACCCAGGCATCTCATGATACTCCCACGCGAAGCAGTCTGCATACTCTCTGATCAGGGCGACTAACTCCTGCTTATAGCCGGCTTCCAGATTCCGGCTTACAAACGTCGGCCTTGGCACCGTGCCGTCTCCAAGATCCACCTCTTCAAGCGGGTCAGCCGACGTAAAGCCTTGCCCCAATTTGTCTAAGTCGCCAGGCTCTTCAATGGTCTCAAACATATCGTTCCTGTTGGCCCGATACTTGTCAAGCCGGCTTTGAAGCCACTCATCGTTGTTATCCATTCACTTGAGTCTGAGCCGGTTTTCACCAACCGGCTTTAGAGATACTGGCATGAACCCATCCCGGGTTGCACTCAGGAAGTCAAACCCGGACAAGTCACGCCCCGAAAGACATGTAGCAGTGGAGTGTTGCCAGTCAACTAGTGACTCGGCTAATGCAATGCAGGCCGAGTTATCTGCAGGGACGACTTCTACTTCATCGTCGACCAACTGAACCAGCTGTTGGTGTAGAGTAGACGGAACGCACTGGTTTGCATGCAACCAATCTCGTCCTAGTTGCACATTGTAGTTCCCTTGCACCTCAGCAACGAAGAAGGCAGTAGCCAGGGTCTTGCTTCCGACTGTAAGCTCTAGACTGATAACCCCTTTAGCTTCCACTCCTTCTCCGCCTCGAACCCGTTGAGTACCATGTTCGTCTTCATCAAATCATCATCATCAAGTTGTAACTTTTTGAAGACTGAATAAGGCATTAGATTGACTACAGCACCTCCATCAACCATCATCCTGGTAACCGGCTTCCCATTGATGTGCCCTCTGATGTACAAAGGCTTGAGATGCTTAATCGGTTCCTCCGGCTTCTCGAAGATAGCGTTCTTGGGTCCAAAGTCAATTTGAGCTACTGAGCCGGCTTCGTCAACAGCGTGAAACTCAGCAGGCAGATAGTACACCATGTTGATATCCATACTCATGTGAGTCGGCGTTCCTTCATAATTCAGAAGCTCTTCATCATCTGTTGACTCGCCCGGCGGCTCATCCATGGCCGACTCTCCTGAGACTGGCGGCTCATCTGACACATGGCTTGGAAGTTCTTCGTCAGCCACTGACTCGTCAGACAGGTCATCCATGGCCGAGTCTAGGTCTGCCGGCTCTCCCAGCATTGACTCTGACATTGCTGGCTCACTCGCCGCCGAATCCTCTGGTGTGGACCATGACGTTGCCGGTTTATCAGTTGCCGGCTTATCTCTCGCTAGGTCTGCAGCTTCAACCTCATCAGCCCATGATGAATAAGTAATAGCCGGTATTGCAACTGGCTCTTTATCCTTATTTAACGCGGAGACTAGTACGCCGGGTGCTTGGGTTATGAGCTCTGTCGGCTTAGCCACCCAGACTTGAGAACGTATTATTGGATGATCCTGGTTGAAACTTGCATCCCTGAGCCATTCAGCTTCTTCTGCAGCCTTCTCTTGATTCCTCAACCTTTGTAGTTTCCTTTTCTGTGTTTTGGTTAACCCGGCAGGGCACCACCTTGGTTGAGTGTATTTTGGGTCACGCGGCTTAGTCTGACCGGAGCTGGCTTCATGGTCATTGGCTGCGCCGTTAGGCCCGATAACAAGTATCGGTCTACCTTTTGTCGGTTCTACAACCGGCTCTTTCATCTTCAGTATCTGGCTGCCAATGGTAAGTGAGTCGCCAAATATTCTGCCTGTCATGCTTTCCGGCTCACCAGCCCTAGCAGTTTGCGGCTTGACACGCCACACCTTTCCTTTCTCTGGACTTGGCATATGCTCCTTGAGCCGGCTTGCTGGCCCTAGCCGGCTTTTGTCAAAAGTGCTTTTCAGAGGTGGCGTCTTTGCTATAGCCGGCTTAAAATACCGACTGAACTCTGCCGGTGACCTTGAACGCTTTCCATAGGGCCGGCTTGTGCTTGCGCCGGCTTGTCTGACATACTTGCTCATCAACATGTCGAAAGTCGGCTTAATGCGTTTGTACTTAGCATTAGCTGTATTAACCCGCCACTGGCCGACTTCCGGGCTCTTCGGCTTAATGAACCTTTGCGGTGATCTGGGCGGCTCTTCCTGTTGCCCCCCGAGCGTAGGATTGCTGATGGTAATCTTGATAACCTCCTTGCCGCCGGGTTCTCGACTTATAGTCGCCTTCCTCCCAGACACCATGTTGCCGGCTTGCGTGTTCCTGGGCTCACCAACAACAACGTTAGCTTTGTTAGATGATCCGGCCGTCTCTGGCCGAATGAGTACCTTCTTTCCCTCCAGGTCTAGCGCGTTCATTGGGAACGGATGTTGATCAATTGCCATGCTAGCAAAGCACAATCATCCGTCATTAAGGGCCGATTGGATCTGTCGACGAAAAACATTACAATCGTTAGTGGCATGAGAAAAAGAATGATGATATTTGCAATAAGCCCGCCGCCTTATCTCTTCAAGCGGTGGTATGACATGATTGATCTTTATAATTTTGTCCTTCAACAAGGCATCAAATATTCTATCACACTTGCCTACGTCGAAAGTGCATTTAAACTCATCTTCCCGATTCTTACGAACCGGCTTAAGATCATCACACACATAAGGTTTGGCTTTACCCGGCCAAACAAACTCAGCAGTGTAAATATCGGTTTCCTCGTCTGAGCCGGCACTTCCCTCAATGGTGTTAAGCCGGCTCCGGCTCACCCGATGTGAGTCTTTCATCTCATTGGCCCGGCTCTCCTGAACCAGAGCCTTTTCTTGCACTTGGCCGACACTTAGGAACTCATACCCCTCTAATTTTTCTTTTAAGTGGGATCGTAAACCATTAAGTACTAAGTCGGCCATATCTCTCTCAGTTATAGCTAAACTATAACACCGGTTTCTTGTGTTCCTAAACCTTTTGACATAGTCGGATACCGACTCGTCATGCTTTTGCTTAACCGATGTAAGGTGGGACAATTTTAACTCAATCTCTCCGGCAAAAAAGTGTTCATGAAACTTCCGCTCTAAATGAAACCAAGTATGTATGGAGTTAGGAGCTAAAGCAGAAAACCATGAAAAAGCAGTACCGGTTAAAGATAATGAGAACAAGCGAACTTTATGATGCTCATGATTGGCTTCACCTAGTTGAGCCAAATATTGACTAAT
The DNA here is from genome assembly GCA_039707655.1 of Elymus sibiricus. Lineage (NCBI taxonomy): Eukaryota > Viridiplantae > Streptophyta > Magnoliopsida > Poales > Poaceae > Elymus > Elymus sibiricus. The sequence continues at coordinate 74,152,521 of CM077665.1, forward strand.
ATGTTCCCATGTTGATTTATTATCCACCCCATTAAACTTAGAAAATTCTGGAACTCGGTAACCAGGGGGATAAGGTTGTAAGTCAAAATATTCGGGATAGGGTTTAGTATAATTTCTAGGTTTTAGCGTCACCCCGAATCTATCGTAAGCCATCTGGTCCAACTCACTCCTTAACTTGGCCATCACATTGTCCACATTGAGCGATTGAGCCGGCACAGTGGATGAGTTGGTCACAGGGGCGGCTTGTGTCCAAAGAGCCGAATTCCGAGTCGGCGCCGGCTCATCTCCAAAGCGTACTGCTTGATCCGGCTGTCTAGCCGAATAAGGCATGCTCTAGATAGGAGTCGGACTTGGCAGTATAGGCACAAGTCGGTTATCTCTATTCTGGCTCATCGGCTGTAACTCCGATGGCCGGCTTAACGGCGTGTTTTCTTTAGCCTTATCACGTTCCAGCATTAGATCATAAATACTATTTGTGCTTTGTCCAACATAGTACTGGATTTCGGCTAATTGCTCAGGAGTAAAGAGGCTATTGCTTACGGCGGGTTGGCTGATCTTGATGCTCAGAGGTACGTATTCCGGCTCTTTGATCGGCGAGATGACTCCTTGTCGACCCTTCTTGAGACTCGCCAGATATAGCTCCCGATCTGCTTCAGCCTGCTTCTGCCGCAACACCTTGAACTCCTCGTCACGCTTCTTCTCCCAAGCCGCCAAGCCTTGGCGTTGTGTTTCTGACAGCTCCTCAAGAGCCGGTTTGATGATGTTGTCAGTGCTGATATCAGCGGAGTCGGTCTTAGAATTGGTCATTGCTGTCCAATTTTTAGATCGAATCGTCCCCAGCGGAGTCGCCAAAAAGTGTGTTCGCACACGAACATGTCAACGTGTACCCGCAGGGCCGGGGGTGATGCACCGCAACTCGCCCCGCGGGAGGCCGGCTCACAGCGCGATACGCAAGACAGTAAGCCGGCGCTTTTGAGACCAGACGCCCCAGTTCCTCGGGAGGGACCCCGTCGGAGGAAGCCGGCGACGATTGGCTGAACCGGGTCGATTCGCTCGCCCCCGGCTCGGTTGTCGATATCCGATGAACTTACGCGAAGTCGCCGAATAACGGAAGCATGAACAAGGGTTAAGGGGTAAAAAGTAGGTTGTATTGATATGTCGATTGTTTGCTTGATTCAATCGGCCATCACCTCTCACATATATATGAGGCGGCTGGACTTCCCGTGCAAGTAAGAGACTCCTACACGGATTACAAGTTACAATCAGAGTCGGTTTCTAGCCTTAACTAGGTAAGGCACCCGCCAGGGCCGTCTTGGGCTCGGACTCTCTGTTGGGCCGGCTTACAGTATGAGCCGCCGAAAGCATGGGCCGGCCTTGTTCTTCTGAGTCCATCCTTAGCTTCTCGTAGTCAGCTTTCCTTCTCCTGAGCCATAGAGCCGGCTTATAGAGCCGGCTTTCTGAGTCGCCCTTTGCTCTTGGCTTCCTGAGTCGCCCGTGGCTCTCGGCTTCCTGAATCGCCCGTAGCTCTTCTGTGTTGATGCCAGTTCACTTTGCTTCATAACCCGCCGCTTTGCTAGTTAGCCGCCTTGCCGGGTCTCGATGGGCATGGTACCACTGCTCTGGGCACGGCTAAGTGCCGTACTACGAGTCATCTTCGTGCTGGGTCATCGTTATCTGCCGAGTCCCGGTCTTGCCAGCTTTTAAGAACTGAGACATATATGATCAACAACCCTTGAACAACGCCGGCTCAATATGATAGCGGCGGCTCATCGTCTTTGTCAGAGCCGCCGGTACTGTGAAGCTGAATCCATGATGAGCCGGCTTTGACCTTGAGCTGATTTCTGTAGCCGGGTTACTGAGTCATTGAGCCGATAACCTGCCTCTCTGGGCGGCTGTATCTCCTTCACACTGGCGCCTTTCCAGCAGTGATCCTTGAGCCGTCGCTAGCCGAGTCATCGCCACACCGGGTCACCCTCTGGGGCGAGTCATCAGCCTTGAGTCGCCTTCTGCCAAAAATGAGTGCTAACACCGTGTCCAAGGCTTAGGAGGAACCGTGCTCCCACACAGAGCCCTGCCAACAAATTTTCCATAAGCTCAGGCAAACGGGGTGGATTTAGTCTAAGTGGAGCAACATGCTCTTCTCCAAGGCAAAGCTAAACTTTCATGCGGCCCTCCTTGTTATCCTACGCCTAGACATTGCCCAAGAGCCGCGCATCCTCTCGGTGGCGGGAGCGGCATGGCGCGGGCGGGAGCACGCGTGGAGAGGGAAAGGCGCGCGCTGCCGTGCGAGTTCGTTGGAAGAATCTCAATCTTGTGTGCGTCCACGCCCGCCAGGCAGGCGAAACCACGTGCGGCGGCGAGAATTTGCCTTAGCTCGCCCGGTTGGAAACATATTTTTTGTTTTGTTTTTTGAGGCAACGGTTGGAAGCAGATGACCCCTGAGACAGGAGAGGGGTTGGAACCCAGAAATTCGCCTCGTAGCCTCGCGATCCGTAAAAGTAGTTAAGCCCCGCACGAGGCCACAGTAAGTTTCAAGTTTCAATTATTTAAAACTTACGATTTTGAATCCGAAACTCACGATTTTGTTGGTCGCCGGTATCAAGTTTCGGAGCCAAAACTTTGAGCGATTTTTTTGTCGGCTGTAGGTACTAGCTAGAGTTGTGACTCCGTCGGTCGCTCGTATTAAACTACAAAAGTTGAAATTCAGCAGAATCTTTAAAAACCCGTCAAAACGTATTTAAAATGGATCTTATATGAAAGCCGTCGTCGCGAGAAAAACGAACATGAAAATGTAACTTAATTCAAACGTTTTGCTAAAAAGATATGAAAGATTAAAAATCGGAATCCAAAAGAGAAAGCACGCGCAAAAGGCTTGGGAGCCTTGCACATGCGTGCCATAAATCATCTCCCGGTTGGAACGATTCTTTTTCTGTTCAATACAACCATATAAGAGCAACTTTAATAGCTCCCCAAAAACGTGCCGTAAATGTTCTACGGAATGAACGTATAATTCGCGTGGAGTTTCATGATGGTCACTTCTCTCAGTTTCCTTAAAAATTATCCCGTAAAATCTTTATTTTCCCATTTTCAAATTAAAAAGTCTAGCAAAAAGCCTATGGCCCGCAAGTTAGTGACAGGGGCTAGCGAGGGTGAGGCATGACGGCGAGCGGCGGCGGCTGCTAGGGGAGGTGGCAGGGCATGCGAGGCGGCCGGGCAGTCGAGACGGAGCTGCGCGTCGACGCTCGGTGGTGGGGCACATGCACCCGACACGGCGGCCGAGCAGGGGAGGTGGTGCTGTGCGTAGCTGAGTGATGGCCTGCAAGACATATGATATTATAGCACCTTCGTGTAAGTATCTCAATAGTAATCGTTCCAACAAAGCGCGGATGAGGGTATTAATGAAACATGTTTTGGTCACACACAAGCTATCACAGGTCTTGTGTGAAGCAACTGTTTGAGAATCTACGGATGGTATTATTGTCCTTTGAAACAAATATAGTAGAGTTGTAAAAAGGATTTGCTGTTGCAGCAAGAGTAATAACAACTTAAAAGTAAAGAACATAAATTAAAAGACTGAAAATAAAAGGGGTTTCTGAAGTAGAGAGATTAGACGCGAAGAGACTTCAGGTCATGGTGCACATTGAGTGACCCAGGATGCCAGCACAACGGTAATACCAGTAACCTTGTATCATGATTCTATTATAGTGATTGTTTGTTCAGTCGGCGGATCACCTTTGGGTTGTAGAACCCTTCCACGTGGGATTCCGTTCTCCTCTATAGTCCTGCTTCGACGTTGTCACGTCGTGGTCGCCTCCACAATTAAGGTCATCAAACTGAAACCATGCATTAAGTTATGTGGATCATCGTTATCTCATATTATCTTCGTTCCTCGTAGATATCTCCACCTGTTATCTGGAGGTCACAAATTCACTAAGCAATATATGTTTTCTGTGTAGGTCCTCAGATCGTGTTGCCTGATGACGACTCACAAGTATAGGGAATCAATCGTAGTCATTTCGATAAGTATGGTTGTATTTAAAATTTGCGGTTTTGCATCCGAAACTTACAATTTTGTTGGTCGCTAGAATTAAGTTTCAGAATTGAAACTTCAGCGTTGTCGGTCGTAGGTACTAGAATTGTGATTTCATCGGTCGCTCGTATTAAATTACAAAAGTTGGAACTCAACACAATTTTTTGAAACTCGTCAAAACGTATTTAAAATGGATCTTATTTGAATGCCGTCATCAAGGAAAACGAATATAAAAATATATCTTAATTTGAACTTTTCGTTAAAAATATGAAAGATTAAAAAATACGTCGAGTTTCTGTTTAATATGTTGTGAACCGTGAGAGATGTGGGTGTGCTCCTCACAACGACCTACAAGTTTTGTTATTGTTAGATATTTTTGATGAGCGAATAAGTACTATTCCTTAATTGGTCCGTGGTCATGGCTCATTCTCGATTTTGGAGGAGGGGAAAGATATATGGGAAGAGTTTGTTTAGCCTCGTCATATTTTGGTCTTGATCATATTTTTATGGTGACAATGTATTACTAGTGTTGACAACCTTTCTATCGAGGGGATACTTTCAAGCCGGCATGTCACTTCCATTAGCGGCTTTCCGAGAAACCCTCCACCTTTGCAAGGGTTGCAGCTACACTGCGTAGGTTTGATTTGCGATCCATGTGGAACTCGCTCTCCTTCCATCTCCCTTGGGGCTTACTGATGCACCAAGGGTGCGGTCTATGATTGGTGGGAGAAGCGTCGATAGCATGCACAAAGTTGCGTCGTCACGCCCTTCTAAAGTATGTGATGTGGAATGGATATAAGCAAGACAAATTTTAGAAACTAGAGCTTCCCATGTCACATGTCGCCTACATTTCCCAGATAGGTATAGATTTTGTGACGGTGGCAATGACCCTTCCACCGTCGGTGGCATTTCTGTTCGCAAATAGCTCCTTGTTTTGTAGAGTGTTTTTTTCTCCTCACTATTGACCCACAGAAATGCCGTCTTTTTTCTAGATAGCTTACTACATATACCACGTGGTCAGGATAAACAATATATCATTGTGCTATACGTCGATCATAATCTTTTTGGTGAATAGGAAGTGCTCATGCTGGATCAACACAATGACTTTTAAGTTTTGGAGGATCTATTTTACCAATCAAACCCCCCAACTAAAAACAATTCAAATCATAACTTATGTGTCAAGTCTCCAAAACTCTTATATTTGCTTACTTTCAAGAAGGGGAGGGGCGAGGGTATGTCTAGGGTCGATCACATTCTGTTGTGGTTTCCAGTTGCCAACTACGGCGACCCTGTTTATTCAATCAATTGTTTTTCTGAACTGTACTATGACGATCGTGATTAGCATGTGGAGACTTTTTAAAAAATGTACCCAAGCATTGACATTCTTCAGCGATTGGCGCGTTTATCTCTCTCTCGCTCGGCTAGCAGCTGGTCAGATCACATCGATTTGGTAGTGCAGCTGTACAACTCTGTATCCAAGGGAGTAAATAGCGTAAAGCTACTACTTTACGGGTTAGGGTTCCAAAAAACTACAAGATTTTAATTTTTCGCTGATAACTATCAACTCGGGGGACGGCTGTTTCAAAAAAAAACCAAATGACCGTTCATTAAAAATTAAACATATTTAGGACAGGTCGGGCCCGCACCTAAACAATCCGTCTGTTTGACCGTGTGTTTGACCGCACTGACATGTAGGGCCTGCATGTCAGTTTCGTCTTCCTCCTCTCTTTCTTCTTCCTCTCTGTCTCTTCTCTTCTCTTCCCGTGTCTCCCGAGCTGGCGATCCTCCCCTCCATCCCGAGCTGGCGACAACCCTCCCTCCCCTCCCCAGCCTCCCCATGGTCGTGGGAGGTGCTCACTTGAGCTCATGGTGGTGGAGTTGGCGACGAGGAGGCATTCCAGAGGCCGGCCTCATCCGCGACTGCGAGAGGTGCACAGTCCAACAGCAGCGCACGCCCTCCGCGTCGAGCTTGAGGAGCTCGAGGCAGGGGACGCAGGGCATCTATGGCTGCCGCATGCGAGGCAGGGGACGCAGTGCATCTATGGCTGCCGCATGCGAGGCAGGGAAGGCATGGCATGGCAGCGGCCGTATGGGAGGCAAGGCATGGATTCGGCCGCGGCTCGCCGGCCGCAGGTGATGCACGGCGTCGATCCAGCCACTGCGGGCGCGGCTCACCGCCCAAAGGAGGCAGGCCCGGCCCTGAGGGGGGGCGAACGGGGCGGCCGCCCCGTGCCCCCGGTGCGAGAGGGGCCCCCAAATGCCGAATTGTTAGGTACTGTCCCTACGATTTCCTTCTTAATCTAGGAATTCCTTCCTTAATCTGCGATCCCTAAAAGAAGGGTAGTCGTTATCCCTAATTTCCTTCCCCGTAAAGGCCCGATCGAGAAACATTGCAGTTATTATATGCGATGAATTAGGGGTAGTTTTGGAAAAAAAATCGCAGTTATTATATGCGATGAATTAGGGGTAGTTTTGATAGAAAAAAATCGCTTTCCTTCCTCAAAGCGAGAGAATTGGATCGCCCCCTGCATTGCAAATTGGCGATTGATATTCATCTGATGTGCGTGCATGGCGCCGTTGCCTAGAATCAGAGCAAGCCTGACTTGGAGGAGTACCGGACTGCCGGAGATAACCACGTCGCTCCTCCCATGCGACCATGCTAACTCTCTGACATACGAGATCGCGTACAAGTTACAAAGAAGAGAAGGTACGTCTCTGATCTTTATTTATACTACAGCTAGTCTAAGCCCTGTGAGATTTAGCGTGGTCACTGATAATTTATTTACAGGCCCGGCCCTGAGGGGGGGCGAACGGGGCGGCCGCCCCGGGCCCCCGGTGCGAGAGGGGCCCCCAAATGCCGAATTGTTAGGTACTGTCCCTACGATTTCCTTCTTAATCTAGGAATTCCTTCCTTAATCTGCGATCCCTAAAAGAAGGGTAGTCGTTATCCCTAATTTCCTTCCCCGTAAAGGCCCGATCGAGAAACATTGCAGTTATTATATGCGATGAATTAGGGGTAGTTTTGGAAAAAAAATCGCAGTTATTATATGCGATGAATTAGGGGTAGTTTTGATAGAAAAAAATCGCTTTCCTTCCTCAAAGCGAGAGAATTGGATCGCCCCCTGCATTGCAAATTGGCGATTGATATTCATCTGATGTGCGTGCAGGCCCGGCCCTGAGGGGGGGCGAACGGGGCGGCCGCCCCGGGCCCCCGGTGCGAGAGGGGCCCCCAAATGCCGAATTGTTAGGTACTGTCCCTACGATTTCCTTCTTAATCTAGGAATTCCTTCCTTAATCTGCGATCCCTAAAAGAAGGGTAGTCGTTATCCCTAATTTCCTTCCCCGTAAAGGCCCGATCGAGAAACATTGCAGTTATTATATGCGATGAATTAGGGGTAGTTTTGGAAAAAAAATCGCAGTTATTATATGCGATGAATTAGGGGTAGTTTTGATAGAAAAAAATCGCTTTCCTTCCTCAAAGCGAGAGAATTGGATCGCCCCCTGCATTGCAAATTGGCGATTGATATTCATCTGATGTGCGTGCATGGCGCCGTTGCCTAGAATCAAAGCAAGCCTGACTTGGAGGAGTACCGGACTGCCGGAGATAACCACGTCGCTCCTCCCATGCGACCATGCTAACTCTCTGAGATACGAGATCGCGTACAAGTTACAAAGAAGAGAAGGTACGTCTCTGATCTTTATTTATACTACAGCTAGTCTAAGCCCTGTGAGATTTAGCGTGGTCACTGATAATTTATTTATTAGATATTGTTTATACTTTACACATGGTATTATTAGGGTTATAACTGTTTTAGTTCTACGACATGCTGAAAGTTGCAATGGAGGAATAAACTATAATTAATCTATGAGACGAGAGGGCTTTACATAACATAGTGAGTTAATTATCACGGGCACTTAAATCATCTGCTAGTGTTGACGATCTACCTGTTCTTAGATTGTGATCAAAAAAATTAGGTTAATCTTAATTGGATATATTAGTAAAGAAAGAGACTTATAAGAGAAAAAACTATAATACTCCATGTGATCTATATTAAGTGTTGCAGTTTTGAACTAAGATTGAACTAACCTCAGTTTAAAATTGTGACACTCATTTTGGATCGAAGAGACTAATATACTTCCTTTGGCTGAGGATTTAACATATTGTTGTGTATTTTCTCTAGGCTTATTTTAAGGGCCTTGGGATCTAGTTTCGCCCCGGGCCCCCGAAATCTCAGGACCGGCCCTGTTTATTTATTAGATATTGTTTATACTTTACACATGGTATTATTAGGGTTATCACTGTTTTAGTTCGACGACATGCTGAAAGTTGCAATGGAGGAATAAACTATAATTAATCTATGAGACGAGAGGGCTTTACATAACATAGTGAGTTAATTATCACGGGCACTTAAATCATCTGCTAGTGTTGACGATCTACCTGTTCTTAGATTGTGATCAAAAAAATTAGGTTAATCTTAATTGGATATATTAGTAAAGAAAGAGACTTATAAGAGAAAAAACTATAATACTCCATGTGATTTATATTAAGTGTTGCAGTTTTGAACTAAGATTGAACTAACCTCAGTTTAAAATTGTGACACTCATTTTGGATCGAAGAGACTAATATACTTCCTTTGGCTGAGGATTTAACATATTGTTGTGTATTTTCTCTAGGCTTATTTTAAGGGCCTTGGGATCTAGTTTCGCCCCGGGCCCCCGAAATCTCAGGACCGGCCCTGAAAGGAGGCTGCGTCGCGGTTACGTGCAGAGCGCTCGGGATCGAGCTCATGGCTGCCGCGGGCACGACTCCTCCGGCTCTCGAGGAGGGACCTGATTGCTTTTTTGCAAAAAAATTGCAAGGACCTGATTGACAACTCACAGGGACCGATTTCTTTTTCAGAGGACTTCCGGGGACCCGATTGCTTTTCTAGACATTGACATGTAGGCCCTACATGTCAGTTAACGGTCAAACACATGGTCAAATAAACGGACCGTTTAGGTGCGGGCCCGACCTGTCCTAAACAGGTTAATTTTTAATCAACGTCCATTTGGGTTTTTTCGAAACAGCCGACCCCCGAGTTGGTAGTTATCAGCGAAAAATTAAAATCTTGTAGTTTTTTGGAACCCTAACCCGTAAAGTAGTAGCTTTATGCTATTTACTCGTATCCAAGGCATGTTTTATTGGAAGGCTAGCTTACTAGCTAACTCTGCGTGTGAATGAACTATATAGTGAACAATACTTGAAAAAGATCACATGCATTTTCTATGATGAGTGGGTGATGTACTTATTAAGACTGTGGCAAATAGGGTTTGATTGGGACTTAGAGATCTGATCAAACGTATATGTGTATCTCTCTCTCTCTCTCTCTCTCTCTCATATATATATATATATGTGTGTGTGTGTGTGTGTGTGTGTATGTATGTATGTATGTATGTATGTATGTGCTGCGTGCAACATGCTCGACAAAATATATTCATGGCAAAATAAAAGGAGGAGAAGGTAGATAGCAGACATGCTTTGTAGAAGCAAGCATACATCTTATCTCGGTCAACAAACTTACTTGTCAGGCAGTTGCATGGCACGTATGTACACACAATGACGGAGCTTGATGAAGATTGTTGAGGGGGCTAATCAGAATTAAGGGGGTGAAGAAGATAAATTACGCATGAGATATTCAAGCCTAATAATTAAAGGTACACCTAGGAGTTTTCCTAGAGTAGGGGGGCCATTGCCCCCTTTGGTTTCACTTGGAGTAACGAGCGTCAGAACCCTACTTTGTGCAAGCTGGACTCGGTTTTCTGCAATGCCGACTGGGACATGCATTTTGATTCTCATGTGCTTCATGCCATTTCTTCTTCGCTCTCGGACCATTGCCCTCTCCTCCTTGCCGATGACAAGGGGCCAAAGCGACGAAGCTGCTTCAAATTCGAGAATTTCTGGTCCTGTCTCCCAGGATTCTTCGACACCGTGTCCAAGGCTTGGGAGGAACCGTGCTCCCTCACAGAGCCCTACCAACAAATTTTCCATAAGCTCAGGCAAACGGGGTGGCTTTTGTCTAAGTGGAGCAACATGCTCTTCTCCAAGGCAAAGCTAAACTTTCATGCGGCCCTCCTTGTCATCCTCCGCCTAGACATTGCCCAAGAGACGCGCATCCTCTCGGTGGAGGAGAGGGACCTTCGGGTTCGCCTCAAATGTCGTGTCATCAGCTTGGCCGGGGTTGAGCGGGCGCGGAAGAAGCAATGCACCCGCATAGCTAACATCAAAGAGGGAGACGCCAATACCAAATTCTTCCACCTCAGAGTCAATTCGAGACGAAGAAAGAACCACATCCACAGGCTTAAGAAGAATTCTGGATGGATCACGGATCACCAGAAAAAAGAGGAAATTATCCACGACCACTTTGCGAGCAGCCTGGAAGGGGGTCAACCCAGACTGAGTGACCTTAAATAGGAGAACCTAAACCTAAGGGTGGTCGATCTCACTGGCATTGATGACAACATCACTGAGGACGAGGGCAAGGCCGCTATTGATCTTATGCCAGGCGACAAGGCCCCGGGGCCGGATGGATTCACGGGAAACTTCTTCAAGAAATGTTGGCACATTATCAAAGATGATGTAATGAGAGTTATTCGCCAATTCAGTAGCCTCCAAACGACAAACCTTCACTGGCTCAACTCGGCCAACATTGTGCTCATCCCGAAGAAGGATGGGGCGAAAGATATCGGGGACTTCCGCCCCATTAGCCTCATTCATGCTATTGCTAAAATCATCGCCAAGGTGCTGGCTACTCGTCTTGGCCCTTTCATGAACAACCTTGTCTCCAATGCGCAGAGTGCTTTCATCAAGAAACGGAGCATCCACGACAACTTGTATGTATGTCAGAAATCTCACGCGACGCCTTCACAGAAACAAAACTCCGTCCTTTCTCTTCAAGTTGGACATTCGAAAGGCCTTTGACTCGATGAGATGGGAGTACGTTCTCGACCTCCTACGACGGTTGGGCTTTCTGGACCACTTCTGGGATTGGGTGGCGGCCCTCCTTTGCACCTCCTCTTCGTGCGTCCTCCTCAACGGTATTGCTGGGCCATCCATCTTCCACGGTCAAGGACTCAGACAAGGGGACCCCCTTTCTCCCCTTCATTTTGTCCTTGTGATCGACCCCCTGCAGCAGCTCCTCGACGTTGCCACAAGTCACAACCCGCTTCACAAGATTCGAGGGCGTGGATCTTCTCTTTGTACCTCCCTCTATGCTGACGATGCGGCAATCTTCATCCCTCCGACACGATAGGACGTTGGCAACCTTGCGACCATCCTTACTGCCTTTGCCGAGGTCACCGGGTTGTCTACCAACTTTCATAAGAGCTCCGTCGTCGCAATTCGATGTGGTCACCTCAACCTTGACGACATCCTTCAGAGCCTGCCCGCCTCGCGAATGTCTTTCCCTTTGAAGTACCTAGGCCTCCCACTATCCATTTGGCAGCTGAAAAGGGTGGACTTCCAGCACCTTGAGGACAAGGTCGCTGCGAAGCTTCCTGGCAAGGGATAAACATCACCATGGTTGGCCGGGTGGCCTTGGTCAAATCGGTCCTCACTTCGCAAGGCGTCTATTACATCACCACCCTCAACGTCCCTCATGGTGTGCTGCACAACGTCAATAGAATCGAGCGTGCTTTCCTCTGGCCAGCTCAGAATAAAACTACAAGTGCAAAATGCAAAGTCAACTGGGAGTCAGTCTGCCGACCTACGCATCTCGGCGGGCTTGGGGTCCTACACTTGGGGAAATTTGCAAGAGCTCTCAGACTGAGATGGCCGTGGGTTGAATGGAAGGAGCCATCTAGACTGTGGGTGGGCTTAGGAAACCCGTGCTCGAAGGTGGATATGGACCTCTTCTACGTCTCCACCGTCATTACCATGGGGAATGGAGGGAAGACACCCTTCTGGGAGGCGCCTTGGTTGAGAGGGAAAAACGATGGATATCGCCCCTCTAATCTTCGCGGCCTCCAAGCGGAAGAAGTGGATGGTGAGGGATGCCCTGCGAGACAATGCTTGGATGCGCAAGATCAACCCTTCCGTCAACCTCTCGATCAACCACATTGTGGAGTTTGTGGACCTTTGGGTTCGTCTTGAGTAGTTTCAACTTATACCGGACATTGATGACGATATCTCTTGGAAATTTGAGGCGAACGGTGAGTACTCAGCAGCCTCTGCTTACAGGATCCAATTCCTAGGCTCCATGACGACCACCATGAACAAGACTATTTGGAAGGTTTGGGCACCTCCCAAGGTCAAGCTCTTCTCCTGGTTAGCGATTCAAAATAGGATCTGGATGGCGGATAGATTGGAGAAGCGAGGTTGGGAGAATTACGGACTGTGCACCCAGTGTAGAAGGGAAAACGAGACGGCCGCGCACCTCTTCTTTCGGTGCAGGTTCACACTGTGCGTATGGAGATTGGTAAAGGAGTGGCTTGGCCTTGGGGCTCTGGAGACCCATCAATGGCCGGCGGAGCGTAGCGTCAAGTATTGGTGGACGAACATGTCGAAGCCCAACGCGGCGAACCGAAAGGCCATGGCTTCCCTGACTATGCTTGTTAGTTGGGCATTTGGAACGAGAGAAACGGTAGAGTTTTCAGGAAGAAATCAACGCCGCCCTTCTACATCCTAAAACTTATCCAAGATGAAGCCAAGCTTTGGGTCACGGCAGGAGCTAGACACCCGAGTATCATCATGAGGCGAGAGTAGTTGTTGTTTCTTTTGTTGTCGGACGGGCTATGATGTGGAGCCATTAACTTGTACTCTAAAACCCTCCTCCTTTATTAATGAATGAGGCAAGTCTTTTGCCTCTGTTTCAAAAAAATTAAAAATAAAGCTCTGCCACTGCGTACGCATATTCTTGGTACAATAAAAACAGTTGATCCACCAAGGCAAGAAACCGCAGATAACATTAATCGACGCTACACGCACGATAAAAAATAGTACAGTCCTTGTAAAGACAGATGACACGAGGTGTTGATTTCCTTCTCGTGTTTCGACCTGAATGGCCCATGGTAGTTAGTGTCGTACAAGGATCATATAGAAAAGTATTTGTATGCACATCGTTTTCGTTTTTCCTTTTGGCGACAGAGATGACATTTTGTTTAACCCACCCACCCACGCACACACAAACATTAGGTTATCCACCACGCATTAATTCCGCCAGATACGCAAATCAAAATAAAACAAAAGTTCCGCCAGATATTTAGTGTAGGTAGTATCTGCCACGAAAAGCCAGGCAGCATGTAACGTCATCGTTCTATACGTATTCTTGCATTGTTTTGTTCGTGTATATTCATACTCTCTATCTACGGAGGCAGGTGCGGTGCTGGTATACGACGACTTTAGGAAGCTTCATGGCAGGTGCGCGCGCGGGAGACGATGGAGTCATGGGCACGTAGCGCTACGTACGCGCGTATGATAAGCACTGGCCTAGCTTGAAATGGCCGTGCATGGAGCTGAGGACGTGTTGGAACTTTGCACGCGTGCATGCAGGCGGGAGCGGGAGCGGTGCCGTGCCGTGTCAGTTCGTTGGAGGAATCAATGTTGTGGACGTCCGTCCACGCCCGCCGGCTACTAGGTGAAAGTGAAACCACGTGCGGTGCGGGGCCAAAGTTAACTCACTCGGGATGGAAACAAATGTCGCCTGAGAAACTGAGAGGGGGTGGAAACGGATGTTAAAGTTGACGGCTAAGAACATCTACACTCGGAGTTGACAAATTCGATTTCCTGTACATCCGTAGACGCATCCGGACATACCCTTATATCTCGCTTTCAACATTAACATATCTTAAATTCGGACTCTCCATGCACATCAATCATACATGTCAATATCACACGCAAATAATAAATGTTGATACCGAAAATAAATTCTTTACATAAAATTTATTTTAAGTACACAACTCAAACATCAGTTTTTTGGTTTTTATTATGGGTCCACATGTACTCCACCAGATCACCGAGTATAAAATTTATTTTATGGGCACAACTCAAATATCGGTTTTCACTGTGGGTCCACATATGTTCACCAGATCATTGAGTAGCTACGCGTGCAATGATGATCTCGAAAATTTTGATGCATATGTAGAAAGTTCATCTTTGTCGGGAAAAAATCTGTAGAAAGCTCATAACCCGAGCTCCATCTTGATCTTTCGGGATTTAAACTTGTTTTTCCAGCGCTTCAAAATTGTTGGTTTGGGCAACACCATCACCCTCATCCTCGACAATCATATTATGCAAAATAACACAACATGTCATCACCTGCCACAAAGTTTCTGATTCCCACATCATTGCAGCTCCACGAACAATTCCCCAACGAGATTGAAGCACTACGAATGCCCTCTCCACATCCTTTCTAGTTGCTTCCTGCATTGTTGCGAAGTGCTTTTGTTTTTTGCCATGTGGTTCGGATATGGTCTTCATAAATGTCGCACCCTGAGGATTGATGGCATCGGCAAGATAGTATCCCTTGTTGTAGTCATGACCGTTGACGGTGTAGTTGCACGACAATGATTCCCCATTGCAAAGCCTCCTGAAGACCGGAGATCGTTGAAACACGTTGATGTCGTTGTGAGAACCCGACATTCCAAAGAAAGCATGCCAAATCCATAAGGCATGTGATGCCACCACTTCTAGTATGATGGTGGCCTCTTTGGTGTGACCTTTATACATTCCCCGCAAACCTTTGGGGCAGTTCTGTCATTGCCAATGCATGCAATTAATTGATCCGAGCATTCCTGGAAACCCTCTGGCCTTTCCAATAGCCAACAATTTCTTCGTGTCCTGCGCATTTGGTTTTCTCAGACACTCTGCTCCAAACACCTGCACCACGACGCGGGCAAACTTGACAGTAGTTTTCAGGCATGTGCTCTCCCCCTTCCTGACCATCTCACCAACGGCATCTGCGACAGTACCAAGTGCAAGCATCCTCAGAGCATCCGTGCATTTCTGCTTAGCAGAGAAAGAAAGTTGACCACAACAATTCCTTGTGAGCTTGAAGTAGTCATTGAGTGCCTCCATTCCCCCCACAATGTGCATGCGAAAACGGCGATGAAACCATGGATCACCCGGGAAGGTTGGGTTCGGAGTAAATTAGTCCCTGTGCAGTAGTCGTATTCCGGACACCCTATCCCGATTGATCACTCTTGTCCCTTTGATTGAGCCCTTGAAACTGAGAATATGCTCCACTTGCTGGTCCATTTTTTCTTGCATGCTCATGGCATGATCATATCCACTTCTTCGTCCGAATATGAGGAATCGAAGAACTCATCTTGAATCATTTGATTAAGCTCCGTCAGTCCATACTCCTCGTCCGATGAAGCATCGGAATTCATTGTTTTCCCTATAAATAATCACAAAAAACTAGGTCGGACAATGTGTCGAACACATAGAGTGCAAGGGGGAGATCAGGAGTTGCCGTTGGAGTTGGTGAGTGCGACTCCTCGTGCCCAAAAAACACCTTCTCGTGCCCAAATTTTTTTACTCCACAAAAATTTTGTGCCCTATTATAGGGCTGATGTTGGAGATACTCAAAAGTTGACACCATGCTCCTTTTTATTCTCCATTTCTTCGAGGATCATCATCGTCATCAACTTGTAGCCGGCATCACCATCGTCAGATGACAACGAATCGAATAGCTCGTTCTAAATAAACTCATCATCCGAGTCCATTTTGTATCCCTACAAATGTGCATAAAACAAGGTAAAAATATGTTCAAAATTTTTGCCTTGTAATAAACTAATAATTGATGATTATTATAGATTCATTTGTGTATTTTTTGGGATGATAAAGGTAAAACCGAACGCACATTCAAGACTTTTGTAAGAAAGGGTCAAAGCTTTAGGTCAATATCAAGAAAGTGTGAAGTGATAATGGGACGAAGTTCAAGATCGCCAATATTGATGTCTTCCTTGATGAAAAAGGGATCAACCACAAGCTCTCCACCGCCTATACCCCTCCACAAGATGGAGTTATGGAGAGGAAAATGAAACATTGATCATGATAGCACACTATATCACTAGTGCAGAAAAGCCTAGCTATGGTGTGGAAAAAATGGCCTTGCTGGCGTGGACAACCGACGTCACCAATATGGCGCCACAGTTTAAAAATAGTGCTAACGTTGGAACCGATGCCAGCAGTATATTACATGTTGCTGGCGTCCATGTTGTCCAACGCCAGCAATTTGTTTTTTTAATAATAAAAAAATACTACTTTAGAAACTAAGAGCTTAAACTTCACAAAAGGTACTGATCAATTAAACTTAGTAATGATCAACTAAACATACTCATAAACTTCAAAGTTTAAAACTTAGTACTGATCAACTAAACATACTCATAAACTTCAAAGTTTAAAACTTCACAAATGGTACCGAAATAAATAACCTACTCTTCATCGAGGATTATCCTCAACTGGCAAATCTTCTTCCGATTGCTCTCTCCATCTTTTTTGAAGTGAGCAATGTCTGTGTGTAGGTTAGTCCTCTCTATCCTGAGTTGTTTTTTCTCCAGCTTGAGTTCATCCCTCGCCTCCGTCAACTTAGCCCGCAGCTCCCTCAGTTTGTTTAACTTAGTGATGGCATTAGCACCCTTTGTGAGCAGACTATCCCTTTCATTCTTCACTGCAGCATTGTTTTCTTCGAGTTTTTTGATCCTCCACTCTGACTGCTCTAAGAGCCACTGATTCCACTTCTCCACGTCGCCCACTGATTCGTTGTTTCTTGATGAATTGTCCATATTTGCTATTTCAAATTATGCACACAAGCAAATTAAATCTTGTAATGAAAGCTCACCATCTTAGAATGAAGAATTTAAAAATAACATGCAGAATTTTGAAAGCTTATATGTGTATTATGAATCATTGCATAGTGGATCCTAACATGCATGATTTAAACTCTTTGGTTCCTTGCTTTCAGATTTAGTAAGTATTAAACATTAGGTTGATCCCTTGCTTTCAGATTTGTTAGCAAGATCTAGAATTGTACTACTTTTTGTGACATATAACGCATATTTGATTAGTCAAATCAATGGCCTAGAACTATGCGCATGACCTGTAAACTGAGACGGAGGGAGTACCTAATTTCGAACGATTTGGTGGGGATGACAGATTTGATGTACCTGTGCTTGACTGTCGGGCGGGTGGCGTTGGGCGGGGCGGAGTCGGGGGGAGTGACGTCGGGCGGAGACGGTGTCGGGCATGACGGCGTCGGGCGGGGGGGGGGGGGATAGAGAGGAGGGACAGGTGGAGTTGGAGATCGAGAGAGTGAAGGATAATTTTTTTACTACGTCGGGAGCTGTTAAAAGCGACTAGTGCTGGCGTGGGCCTAATGGGCCTAAATGTGCAACGCCAGGACTAATGTGCAACGCAAGCACTAAGCAAATAGCTATGGCGTACGAATTTAGCCAACGCCAGCACTATTTAAAAATATTAGTGCTGGCGTTGGTGAAAAATGACGCGCCACTAACAAAAGTTGTGGCTAGCCATTTCTCCACTAGTATATGCTCGACGAGTACAATACACACGGATGCTTTTGGGCCGATGTCGTCAACACCATATGCACCATCAATGAACCATACATCCATGAGATCTCAAGAAGGTGGTACATGAACCATCAATGTGTAGGGTAACGCAGCAGAAAACAAAAATTTTCCGACCTACGCACCAGCCCAGGACCACTATGGAGACTGCATACAAGGTTTGATCTTTTCGTTACCGACTCGTAGCGCAGCGGAAGTAGAGTCGATGACGAACGGCGGTGCAGATCCCCGCAGCTAGGATTTACAACCTCCCAACCGCGAGGATGTATACCCTCATCCGCCCCCCGGACAGCCCTCCGGGAGGCGGTCGGACAGTCCCTCGGACGGTGTCGCGGACAGCCCTTCGGGAGGACCTTCGAAACTCGAACGGTCACTCGGACAGCCCTTCGGGAGGACCCTCGAAACTAAGACTATCACTTGGACAGCCCTTCGGGAGGCACTCTTGAACTAAGACCGAAACTACGATCTCTCTACAGAGTTGCACACATACGGTCTCAACTATCCGGCAGGGCTTCGCCGTCCAGAACTAGTTCCTGCCGGAACCCAGACAGCCTTTCGGCTCTACGAAACTATTTCGCTGGGAGGGAGAGAGAATGCCAGATCATGCATGGCTTGTGTATGAGAGTAAGGATGAAGAGATGGCAGCCCTCTCCACCTCTATTTATAGGAAAACCAAGGGCTAGGATGGGCATTTCAAAAATACCAAAACTTGCCCATGAAGGAAACACTTTCCAAGGGCAAAATGGGAAAGCAAGTGGGCAAGTGGGGCTCCAAGGTGGAGCCCACTTCTTGGCCGGCCACAACCCTTGTGGGGGCCCCCCAAGGTGGTCCCCATCCATCCATCCCTTCTAGAAGCCTTTTGGGAAAATATCCCAAAAGGTACTTTTCCAAAAATATCCCAAAAAGCACTTTCACTATTCACGACGACATATTTCAGCGTCTGATCAAACTGAAAATATTCATGTGGGATTAGAACATTTCCAGTACCCACCAAAATAATTTTCAACATGAGCTGGAACAATTCCGGTTTAGTGATTTTCATCTGCGAAAAGCATCTGAAGCGGTTTCGGCAGCTCCGGAACATTTCCGATTTTCATCCCGGAAAATTCCAGAAAGTTTCCAGAATGATTCTGGCATCCTCCAAGAATTATCAGGCATGTGCTAAAACCAATTTGACTTTTTGGTATCCCCTGAAACAACTTTTTAGTTTCACCGGAACTCATCTGGTGACCTCTCTGCGGAACTTTTCCGCTGTCCAAAACTTTTCCGGCGTCCGAAACTTTTTCGGTGATTTTCTCTCAGACTCCCTGTCTAGTATTCAACAGATAGATGACCCTTAAGCGTGTGACCCTATAGGTTCGGTGAAGCATAGACATGACCCGGAACCCCTTCCGATCAATGATCAACATCGGAGCCGTGGACACCCATATTGACCCCTATACCCACACGAATGAATATTCGAGCGAACCTCCAGTTGCCGTGTGCTATTCCTGTTGCTTCGCGATATGTTACAATTACCCGAGGTGAGACATGTTGGCATCCCCGTGGATCAACACCTTGTCCACTATGCCAGTTACCTCGTTACCGGTATTGTTCTCTTTTCTCGTTCCCGTGTTCCGGCATCCCCGTGATCAAATCACAAAGTGTCTGGCCAGACGATGATGGATACCGTAACACCGAGAGGGCCCAGAGATATCTCTCCATCGTCGGAGGAGCAAATCCCAATCTTGAGCTATCAAGTTACTTGACATACTTTTCCATGAACCCGTAAGCCGCCGTAATAGCCACCCATTTACGGATGACGTTTAACAAACCCCAAAGTTCATGAAGCAAGCATGAAGAAACTCGATACTCTCATGGTCTAAGGAATCATGCAAACATTAACCATCTCTGTGTTATTAACCATTAACTTATGACGAATGTATCTCATAGCATAACATCAATTCGGATCGATTCAACACAAGTGTTCTACCAACATTGCGCCCTCAAAATTGCCGGCATAGCCATGCCCATGATCAGGAAAACAGGATCATCATGCAATACTTGAGCTAGTCTTAGAGGCCAGACTAGGAATACATTTTACCGTTTATTATTCCACACGTGCAAATGAGTCTTCCTCCGAGCCTCGTTTTATTTGTAGACTCGAGAATCATTGCAGTTATAGCATGGAACATAAACATAATTATGAACAGGGAGATAATCAATAACATTTATTATTGCCTCTAGGGCATATCTCCTACACAATGAACCATACATCCACGAGATCTCAAGAAGGTGGTACATGAACTTCCCAGTATAAAGCTCCAAGTTGGATATTTTAGAGTTTTTGCGTCCAAAAGGTATATTCTTGACAAGCATAGTAGAACTGGATTTTCTCCTAAATCCCACGAGGGGTTTCTTCTTGGTTATGGATCAAACTTTCACACACACGTATTCAACAGTTCCCCTGAAAAGTGTTTAAGAAACCCTAGGTGTAAAGTTTGATCAATTTAACAGTTCCCAAGTTGAGAAAATGCAAGTGCAGTAGGTGAACTAGAGACTTGAGAAGCTACCAAGGGTTTAGTAATTATCTATCCTCCTAGGGAAACCCTATGCCCTCGCATCCTCCGTCCCGTGAGACTCGGCGGAATCCAGCCGCCGTCGGGCTCGGCACCCCTCCCCTCGCCCACCTCTGTGTTGCCGCCGCCAGACGGCCGGCTGACGAATCCTCACTGGGCCCTGGGATGGCGGCGGCTGGGCCGTTCTCCCCCTCTTCCATCGCCCCTGCCCTCTCAGATCCGTTCCTGGCGGCGCTGGAGGCCTCCACTGGCCGCGGCAGCGGGCTGGCGGACTCCCCCGGTGGCCCGCCGACGGTCTCTTCCCCAGCCTGTTGCTGGCACTGTTGGTCTCTCCCCGGCCGCAGTTCCTGGTGTGGCGTCCCAGTCCGCCCTGATCTAGCCATGGCCTGGCAGGGACCGGATTGTCGCAGTTGCCTTCTTCTCCGCTGTTCTGCACGATGCGTGGGGCCTGCTGGTTTGCTTGTCTAAGGGAGGTGGTCCTAGGATTCTTCTTGCTCCAAGATGGTGTTTCGCTAGATGCAGGCCCTCTTTGATCTAGCCATTGACGAGTTTCGGAATGCTTCGCCGGAGATCTCCATTGGGTGCATGACACATGTAGATTAATGGATCGGATGGGATTTGGTCGTGTAAGCCCCTATTTCAGCTCGAGTGGCTTCAGGAGGGTATGACACGAAGCTTCCTCGTCTGTTGACATTATGGGACATGTCGGTATTTCGATTTCCATGGAGAAGACAGTGGTGGAGAACGTCATGGTGCCTGAGGTCTGAGGCCTAGCAATGGCAGATCGAGTCTTCGAGGCGGTGAGGACTTTGCTTGGTGATTCGTGACTTGTAGCAGCAACTTCATCAAGTGAGGGCGGCAACACAGGCGGAGTACATAGTGTTAGTTTTCAAGGTAAAACCCAAGGTGTGGCCTTAATTGGTTGTGCCTGGCAGTGTCCTTTTTGAAGGCATTATTTTGAGATTGCGTATTTTCTCGAGGGTGAAAACCTAAGATCTATGATTGGGCGTTGACGGCGCTTGTGCACTGTTTCCTTCTTAGAGGCGCCACTTGTGGAGAATTTGAACTTTGGGTGTTTTCTTGGTGGTGGTTCATGATGTAGCTACAAGGAATGGATCACTGTAGCGGGATTTTTTTGTTTTTTGGCTATGTGCATCCGTAAAGTCTTTAGGACATTTCATTGTTGCAGAGGCTGGGTGTAATTGGTATCTTCGTGATATTAATATATTCCCTTTGTCGAAAATCAAGGGTTTGGCAGTTGACGACATCAAGATGATGGAAGCCAATGAAAACACTTCATCTACTCAAGTGGAACATCCTTCGTCCAATGAAAACGAGCATCAAGATATGTGAATGGAGACGCCTCTACAATTGACTAAGTAGAAGATAAAGTGCAACAACCACCACAACAAGAAGATTAAGAAGTTGAACATGCGAATCTCCAGAAATATGAAATGAAACATCACCCTTTAAATCAAATATTTGGAGACATTAGAGACGGCATAACCATGAGGTCAATTTAAACTCAGAAATATGTGAACCTTACTCGTTGGTTTCCTACTTGGAGCCTACGACGGTTGAAGAAACCTTGAAACATCCGAATTGGGTGAATGATGAGAAATTTCATAACTTTGAGAAAAGCGAGGAGTCGATGCTCGTTTAGATATCATACCAAATCATAACATTATTGCCACTAAATGGGTCTTTCGAGAGAAACAAATAAAGAGACTAGTTATCCTGGGCATGCAAGATCGATTCGGAAAAAACATTGACATAATTTCATTTATCATTTCTCTTGGTTTTGATGACTAGAGACTTCTATACTTCTATAATTAACTTTCATCAGGATTACAAGCTTAACCATTTTATTTAATATATTACTCCCTCCAATACATATTAATTGTCGCTGCTTTGGGTACAAAGTAAAGTGTTTTTTTGTTATATATATGGTTCTGATGTCCATGATTGAACAATACACTTATTCTATGCTAAATGTGTATATCAAATTCTGCAATAAAAAATTGTTTGTTTGTTATTTTTGAACACATTGTCTTGAAAAAAAATCATTAAACCCAACCATGTAATTTTTGACACTTGCATAAAATCATTAAACAATAATATAATTTGCGTATGTGCGTTCGTATTGTATTTATATCCTTAAATACCATGATAGATATCTCTAGAGAGTACAATGGAACAAATATATGTCCTGAGTTGTATGATTAGATATAAGTAATGGAGAATTTTAACAAGGGCCCCACCGTTTGATTATTCTTTCATGTGGTATGTGGTGAGCTAGTTTATTTGATGTTGTGAGCTGGCTAGTTAGATGTCGGTGCAAAAATAAGACCGAAAAGGCTTCAATTTTGACAAAATCACCAGTTCAGGTGTATCCTTGTGCGAGGTCATCCCACATTGCTTTCGCCCGAGACATATGATGCAACGTCCCATGCCAAGGTCGACCACCGGGGAGCTCCGCGTTTGACACGTGGCGGATGGAGAGGGGATCATGCTTGAAAGAATCGAGATGGACCTAGAGGGGTGAATAGGTAAATTACAGATATTAGTTACATATTAGTAATTTTAAGCAAGTGTAGAATACAAATGCAAGCCTAACAGTTGCCAAGTTTCTAGCAAGGATGATAGCAACAATAAGTTGAAACAAAACAACACAATATGATGTATCAAGTGTGAGGACAAGCAAATGGTGTAATCACAAATAAGGAGCTAGGTTTAGTGACAAACTCTGGAGACGAAGATAGTCACCGCTGGAGGGATGAGTGTTACCATGAAGGCACATCAACACCACAAAGGCCACACCTATTCTTCTTGAGATGTCACAACGAATGTGATTATCAACCACTAGTGGTAAACCTTGAGGTGGTCTCCAGACCTTCAGAAAAAAATTGGGGGCAGTGACAATAATCGATTCCTAGCCGAAGAACTCCTACCACCTAGAAGTCTCCAACCTCCAAGAGTAACAAGATCAAGGGGAAATGCTCAATGCTTGCTCAAATAAAGAAACACTTTGGTCAAAAGGGGGAAAGGGAGTATATCTATCACTTGGTGAAATCTCTCTCAAGAATCTCTCCGGGATCTAAGATTTAGTGTGGAAAAGAGAGATGGAGCACTTGTGTTCTTGGGGCCGGGGTGTTAGTAAAGTGGACAGCCGTGTATCGGAGTGGTAGGGCATATATCTACTGCTCAAAAAGTGAAGTCGTTGGGGTCTGTAAGTGCCTAGATGTCCGGGTAGCAACCCCGGCATCCGGGGGATGCCCGAATAGTTTAGCTTGACTAGTGCTCTATAGAACCAATGGAGATATAACTGGTGTAAGAGCACATTTCTCCATGTGTGGTTTTGGTAATTAATGACAATCCCCATGGACTAATGGTTGTATTGAGTTATATTCGAAGGATTTGTCCATAGGCACTTCTTGAAGTCCATCTGTTGGTTTCAAGGAGTTTATATGGTGACCAAGGTGGTATTCAAGATTTTATCCAAAGATTGGTCATGTAAGAGGTGAGCTTATTGCAAGCATGTCTTGAAGAAGAAGATTGTGTGAGCATTCATGTTTACCTTCAAGACATCATCTTTATGAAGAGAGAAGATATGATACAAGGTTGATCAAGACTAAGTCAAAGAGGGAATCAAGTTGATCAACACACAAAGTGTACAAGATGTACCAAGAGGGATCAAGTGATCTCATGGTACGGTAAGTATTGTCCATTACGCTTTGTGTACTACCCCATGGTCTACATGAGAGTTCTATGTGGGGTTAGGTATGTATCCATGGGCTTGCGTCAAGAGGAAGATCTCATACAACCCATGGAGGATGACATCAAGTGGTGATCGTCATCAAGATTGCGGTGAGCAAGTTCAAGTGGAGCATCACGAAGAGATCATGCTTGAAGCTTGTCGTCCATTGTGGTGACAATGGACTTGTGAAGATGTGCCGAAGAGTGGCTCACCCATATTGGAGTATGGGGGAGCAATCAACTAGTCTTCATCGAGCCAACGCAATCAAGAAAGGTGGTCCATCTCGAGGAAGTCAAGATCGTCGCCATATAGCTCAAGTGGACTATGTGCAAGGTATAGGTTTGCCCTTGATAGGTTCTCTATTTTACCGGTCTCATGGTGGTAGTTGGGAGACCGAGTTATAGGATCGATTGTCGTACTATCAAGGGGGGCTCTCAAGTGAGTAGCTTGATCGTATGGTTCGTTGAGAGCTCAAACCATTTGCATCCTTGCATCATCTTTCTTGGTTCTTGTTTGGTGTTTCTCTTTGTGAGTTTTAGAGCTTATGGTCATCTTCATGACAAGCTCGAGTTCATCGAAAACGGAGTCCATATACATCTTCTATGATGTTTTCGGTGTTGGGGTTTTTGCCGGTTCTTCATTCATAGAGGTTTCACATCTCTATATCATTGTCATTTTCATACTACCTTTTCGCTGTTGGATAGCTCTTGTCATTCTGAATCCAACAAGCTTGAGTTTGCTCAATTCGGAGCTCGTATGCGAAAGTTATGGCAGTTTTAGTGCCAGGACAGTTTTTCTCTGATCAAGCGGTAGTACCGCTCGGTACCACGGTAGTACCTATTAGGCGGTACTTCCGCTATGTACTACCACTACTACTACCGCTTATTTTATTCTTCTGGTGCCTTTGCCCTTGTTGAGCGGAAGTGCCGCTGCTATAGAGCGGTAGTACCGCTCAGGTGCTTCAGGCGTCCGCGCTAGCCACCAGACACCTGGTCTGATGCCCACGCCACCCAAGCGGAAGTAAAGGGGTTGTACCGCTGGCAGGAGCGGTAGTACTGCTTCGACGGCACTACCGCCTCGGGGTTTCTGCCATTTGCATATTTTTTCCTGGAACTACCGCACTAAGCGGTAGTACCGCTCAGCCTAGCGGTAGTACCGCTTGTGCACGACCTGTGCACATAACGGTTAGATTTGGGAAGGCCTATTTAAGGGGGTCTTCTTCCCCAATGGTTCTTATATCTTGATCTCGTATTCTTCCCCCATTGTTGACCTTCTTTGAGCTTGCTAACTCTCAATCCCTCCAATGGTTGTTGCTAGTTCTTGAGGGAAAAGAGAGAGGAGATCTAGATCCACATTCCCACCAATCACTTTCTTCTCTATGTGAGGGGAACCCCTTGGATCTAGATCTTGGAGTTCTCCGTGTTCTTCTTCGTTCTTCCTCTGATTTTCTTCCATAGCATTAGTTGTTGTGGTGGGATTTGGGAGAGAAGGACTTGGGCACTCCGTGTGTCCTTGCCATTGCATTTGGTGCATAGGTTTGAGTTCTCCACATTGATACGTGAAAGTGAAATTTGAGAAGCTTATAACTCTTGGGTGTTTGAGCACCCTAAAGCTTGTGCCTCTTGGGTGCCTTGGCGCCCTAGACGGTTGGTGGTGCCTCGGAGCTCAATCATTGCGGTGTAAAGCTCCGGGCAAGCATCGGGGTCTCCAATTAGGTTGTGGAGATCGCCCCGAGCAATTTGTACGGGTTCCGGTGACCCCCCAAGGGTTACCAAAGTGTACGGGTACGGTGACCGCCCCCAAGGGTTGCCATTTGTACGGGTTCGGTGACCGCCCTCAAGGATCCCTTAGTGGAATCACGACATCTTGCATTGTGCGAGGGCGTGAGGAGATTACAGTGGCCTTAGTGGCATCTTGGGGAACATTGTGCCTCCACACCGCTCTAAATGGAGATTAGCATCCGCAAGGGTGTGAACTTCGGGATACATTGTCGTCTCCGCGTGCCTCGGTTATATCTTACCCGAGCCCTTTACTTATGCACTTTACTTTGTGATAGCCATATTGTTTCATGCTATATATCTTGCTATCACTTAGTTGTTTATCTTGCTTAGCATAAGTTGTTGGTGCACATAGGTGAGCCTAGTTATTTTAGGTTTTGTGCTTGACATATTCAACGCTAGTTTTATTTCGCATTTGTTCAAGCCTAAACCGTAATTATTTTAAAGCGCCTATTAACCCCCCCCCCCTCTAGGCGACATCCACGTCCTTTCAACTGGACACAATGTTGCTCTGCGTAAACGTCCGAGGAACCCGGATGACCCGACTGAGGGGTAAACCTACAGGAGTGAAATGCAGGCTGCCCGGATGTCCAGGATGCACATCCACGGTAGCTCAAATACTCTCTGGATGATTGTCCGGACGACAATTCCGGGCTTTTGCTGGATGTCCGGGATCGATCTTGGAAATTACTGCTCTGTGAGAACCCTTCTGTTATTTTTATGGGAGACTAGTCAGACGTCCGAGACGCAATCCGGATGATCCGTCCATCGCATGGACATCCGGGTAGCAACCCGCATGATCTGACAATGAAGGTGAGAGTGGTCATTTCAAAAGATTAACTTTGTTGATAGGTTGATCGAAGACCTATTGGTAGAGATGTGAATGGAATGATGTTGAAAAGATGTTGACTTGAGAAAATCTTTCGCGGACCCCTTCGATCCCCTCTTATAAGTGTGAGATCCTTATATAACTCAAAATTTAACCCAAAAAGCTATGCTTCTTTTCTCGTTTTCATCATGCTTGAGTCATATTCATTTTGGTGGGTCCTCGATCCACACACATAGATGCCAAGGGGACTAATAACCTATGTATTCACTTAAAAAACATGAGTAGTCCCTTATATGTATATTTTCATCACCATTAAAATATTAAGGGCATGATTGCACTTCCAACACCGATTTTCCCGTTTTCTGGTTTGGATATGCTCCACCGTAGAGAGCACATATGTGATCGCCCACGAAGCACATCGGTGATCCCGCTATAGCACACACATGTTTCAAGGTGAATCACATCTTTGCTCGACTGCCAAACATATCTGTGCTTCAACGGTTTTCCTTTTTTCGAGGCATATCTGTACTCTATCCGCTGAAGCACAACTACGCCTCGTGGTGAAGCACACATGTGTTCTACGAATGAAGCACACCTGTGCTTTATCTTTTGAAGCACATTTGTACTCCACTTTTTCCCTTTCTGGGCACGTGCTCCACCCGCCAGAGCACATGTACGCTTCACGGTGAATCACATCTGTTTTTTTCTTTTCCGGTTGCACGTGCTTCACCGCGAGGAAGCACACCTGGCTTTGCGGCAAAACACACCTACGCTTCACGGAAAGCACACCAGTGCTCTACCCACGTGCCTGCGCTTCGAGTGGATCGCACATGTGTTGTGTCACGGGATCACATTAGGAAACAACACGTGGCGCGCTCTACTAAAGTGAGACCTCTGTGGGGCGGTTACAAGGGGTACCCTCCAACTAGTTTGTTCCTAGTTGTTGACGGTTAAAGTTAAAACCCAAAGTACTAAAACTGAAACTTGAATATTGCCATTTGAAAATGAAACTCGGATGATATCTTGTTATTGTGGGCCGAATAGTTAGATGTTGGTGCAAACATTCATATTCCAGTTGTTAACGGTCAAAAAGTTAAAACTAAAGTGCTAAAATTGAAACCGGAATAGTAGCCATTTGAAAATGGATGTATAATATGTTGGTGCAAATATTCATATTCCAATTGTTAACGGTTTAAAGTTAAGAATGAATCGTACTAATTTCCTTTACGTAAGGCAGAGTTGGATTTTGGGGTATTCATATTCCAATTGTTAACGGCTTAAATTTAAAAAGGGTTGTATGTTATGTTGGAGCAAATATTCATATTCCAGTTGTTAACGGTTTAAAGTTAAAAATGGATGTATGATATGTTGGTGCAAATATTCATATTCCAGTTGTTAACGGTTTAAATTAAAAAAGGGTTGTATGTTATGTTGGTGCAAATATTCATATTCCAATTGTTATCAATTAAAGTTAAAACTGTATGTATGATATGTTGGTGCAAATAGTCATATTCCAATTGTTAACGGTTAAAGTTAAAACTGAAACTGGAACGGTAGCCGTTTTGAAAATGGAACTTGTATGATATGCTGAAAGTGGCCTTGGTAAAAAAAATATTCCGTCGCCGGGACTTGAACCCGGGTCTCTCGGGTGAGAGCCGAGTATCCTAACCACCTAGACTACGACGGAAGGTGACGAACATCTGGAAATCCCGCTTGTAGTTCTTCAGCTCAATGTTTGCTATCCATATTAGTTGCCGCTCAAACAGATGTACAATGGATTAATAATCTTCAGATACGGCTACATAATGTTTCTTTCAGACTTACAATCCAGGCACACAGAATAATACAATCTACATTATACGTATACGTAGTGGTAATAATCTCTATGATTTCCTTCCGAAGAAGCTAGTTTCTTCTTCATATGATCGAGTGTTTGCTGGGTTCCAGCAGGAGATCGAACGAGGTGAGGGAGTAGGGGCTCACTGACACGCCCATCTGCTCCTTGGCGTCGGCCACCGGGCTCGACACCGGCGCCACCTGCAGAATTCAAGCAACACAGCTGCAGGGTCAGCAAACACCATAGAGAAACAACACAGCTGCAGAGTCAACTCAGTGCGGTGGTGTGGTGCTGACCTTTTCTGGCTGCTGGAAGGAGTTCTCGTCGAGCGGCGCGGCGGATGTCAGCACCGTCTTCTTCGAGCCGGAGCTCTTGATGCCGCCCTCCAGTCCCGTCACTGTTATGTTGAGATCCACGGCCTTGCTGCCGAAGTTCACGACCTGCGGAAATGATTGTTGCGTTTGGTCATTTTTGTCTAGTAATAAGGTTGGTCAGCAGAGTTTTCTGACTGAAAATTGAAAGAAAAATGGGAGCACCTTTATTTTCAGGTAAGTGTTCTTGTCTTTAGGGCTCTGCCAAGTAATGGCAGATGCAACCATCTGATCGTAGTTGGAGACCTGCGTGGTTGTGGGGTGAAAGGTTGCGCCGCTCGAGTCCTTGAAGAAGTGCAGCATCCAGTAGTTTGGGCATCCGTAATGCTGCCATGAGTTGAACACAATGGCATCCGGGCTCCACCTGTGAAGCACATAATATTTCTCATGTTGGTTATCCAAATACACGGCACGATCGAGGCTGGCAAACCTGAAATCTGAAAAATGCTTTTAAGATGTTGAATCTTTACTTGCGATCGTTGTCATTTACGAAAAGCGGTGCGCAGCTTGCCATCTCGACCACGTCACTGCAGTAAAACAATGGGCAAAACATCAACATTCACGATCAACCGGTAATGCAGATGCCAGAAAGCCCACACAGATGGTGGAAAAGGCTGGGCATTTGCCATTATCATTCATTTGATGTCAAAAGCTCTGCTTCTCAATGCAGTCCTAACTTTTAAATTAGCAAGAGTGAGAAGGAAAACATGTCAATGATGGAAAAAAGAAACTAATAAGAGCATATAATAACCTGTTCTTCTCTAATCCAACGAGAAATGCAGCTTCTGCGAGTGCTGCTACCAGTGTTCCTTTGCCAGCGTCGTTTCCAGTCACGGCGTACTCGCTAACAATTGCCTACAGATCGACAGTGCTTCCACAAGTCATTTCCAGCTAAGGCACAGAAAATTGCAGATGTAGTGATAGCATTCAAAGTTTGGAAAAATACTGCGTACCTTCGGACCGCTGCGTGGTGTGTTGTCAAACATACTAGTTCTGGAAAACATATTAGCAGAAGATGCATAGACCTGCAGCAGAGATGAAGTTCTTATCAATCATTAAGATTAATTTGTTATAGCAAACCACAAAAAAATAACACAGTGACCTTACATGAACATCATAGAGATCAGCAGGGTTAGATGCCGAAATAGTTGACTTATCACAACTTGATATAATGTTGATGTCTGGGTAGGCAGCTTTAATCGCAGAATAGAACTTTTGGTAATTGCCTATTAATCCAAATAAGAGTCCAAATAAACAGGTAGTATGAGCTTTCCTGCTTTATCCATAACAGAAGAAAAAAGAATGTGCACGATCTTTGCTCATCCTTTCACTAAGTAGAGAAGCAAGGTTGAAGATACAGGAGTTATCCAAAGAAGAAAAATAACTAGTAGGCGATCTTTATTCGAAAGTCACATGACTAAAATTCTATGCAATCATGACATACATAGAAAGCTCTTGATCCACAAACACTCTGAATCATGTACAGATTTGTGAAGAAAGATACTAAACTGAACTAACCTCTGTAGTAGAGCATCCAGCATTCTTGATTTCCTATTGAAACATAATCAAGCTTAAAGGGTTGTGGATGTCCCATTGCTGCACGAACTGAACCCCATGTAGTGTTGACCCCTCCCCTTGCGAACTCGATGCCATCAACAACATCCTGGGATACTACAAACATGAAAATGCAGGGAGGGCCAAAAAAGTGGTAACGATACTGGTATAGAAATTTATACATTTTATTAATGTGGAAAAGGTGTTGAATTAAGACCATATAAAATTAACTACATGCCGCCTCAGAATGTTTAGCAACTAATTTCTTTTTCTTGGCGTCAACATGAGGATGGGTTTCATAACTGAGAACAATGTGTGCCGTAATATATTTTGTGGTAGCAACCGAACCAATAATGCTTATGGCAAACTTGATCACAATACAAAACATTTGGTTTGGAAACACATCTGCTATAAAAGTTAGGTTTATTTATTCTTAAAATCTTCAAGCTATTTTAAACCAGTTCTCTTTTGTACTTTTGATGTCTTGAGTCACAGTTCCTCGTCGAACAAGTTCATGTTGCCAACTGGTTGCGAGGTTGGACATCATATGTTGTTTTCAAACAACAGAGGAGAACATGTATGCCACGAAACTAAATCAGAGATTTCATTTTGCGCATTAGGTTATCCAGTCAGGTTTCTTTCCTTCGTCAACTGATTGACAATAAAATGTTGAAAAACATACCTTCACCAGAGATGCAATTATTGCAGTAGGAACTTCTTCATTAATGCTTGCTCCTGCAGTACTGACAAGCATTTCATAAGACAGATCAAGTGTTTGCTAGAAATCGTACATCTATGTAGACTGAACATACCATCATTCACCACCCAAACAGGGGAAGCACCAAGGTCTTCAGCTAACTGCAGTAAATAAATATCAGTATGAACTTATGATATATACTGAGAAATTTTAGTGTTTTAAAGTCAAAGACTCTGTCTGTGTTCCATTTTACCTGAAGGAACTCAAAGAATCCGAGTCCATCGTCAGTCCAGTATCCCCAGGCATCATTGACATGGCCAGGTCTTTCCTCCCATGGACCCACAGTTTCGCCCCAATGAAACGCATTTCTTAGATAGTTTCCCATGGCATAGTTACCGCCTAAAATACATTTGATGTATATCATCAAAATCATGTATGCTGGTATAACTTAACCTTGGATGTAATAACTGCAAATATGACAAACCTGGAAACTTGAGAAACTGGGGCTTTAAATTGGCCAACATAGAAGCAAGATCCTTCCGAAAACCATGTCCCTGTGAAGAAAACATGTAATGGATAAAAGTTCAAACACGGTACAGGTAAGAACATACATAGTGTTCATTCTCACCAAAAGGAAGAGAAACAAACACAGAGAAGGCATACCATGTAAGTGTCTGATGGCATAACCGACACTTGATCGAGCCAGACCACCCCAGTTTTAGAGGTTGTAATTTGAAGCCTTGAATTTGTGTTGTTTTGGCTGGAATACAAACGAAACTGTATCTTTGTCCAGTTGGCGAATTGTTTCTTGCCACCCCTGAAAGCACCAGGGGAGTGCATGTCAGAAATACGCAAACAGAAATGCAGCATCTCTGATAAATTTACGACGGCATAACATTACGTGATGGTGCGAGAAGCGAGTTTGTGCAGACCGTCAGAGCTTGTCAAAGAAACGGTCAAGGAAACTGCATCTGAAGACCTAATGTGCAGGCTCACCTTATAACCCTTCTTTCTTTCAATGTTCTGGAAAGACGAAAGCAATATGAGACAAACTTGTAATGAGTTCCATTTCATTTAAATGGATAATAATGCATTTCAAACCAAACTGAAACGGTCACATATGACCCTGATATTGTAAACCGAATATGTTGTATTTCTTTTGAAAAATGTTCAACATATTACATATGCAGACATATGAAGAAAATAAACACCATACCATGCCCCAGTAACCAGGATTGTAGACCCCAACGCCTCCAGATGGGCAGACATTAGTTCCTTTAGAACCACAAAGAACTTCCATTCGGAGTGCCACCGGGTTACGTTCGAAACAAGATGTCCGATCGGTTCCCACGATGATGCTTGATTCATTTCCAATTATGAACCATGGGTCGATGTTTGATGGTGTATTAGGCCCACCAGCCTCAAAACCTGGAAGCAATTTTGTCAGAGTATACACAACACTGAGCACGGAAAAATTAAAATGCAGAATGGACCCTTGACTCATTAACACATATCCTGATAATTAAGATTTCCTTACCTCTGTTGCTTACAAGCTCTGCCCACAACCCACCAGCACCAGCATGGTTGATCTCCTACAGATAAAACCAGAAAATTATTCGAATTACTAATTGTTGTTGAGTTTCCTCTTTGCAGCAAAATCAAAACCATTTTTCCAAGATCCAACTTTTTTGAACTGAGACAAACTGCGACAGAGCCGCACCCTGTAATCCTATGAGATTCAGTTAACCATTATAGCTGCATACATAGTTTAGACTGTAACCAAACAAAATGTCCTTACTGAAATTTTTACGCAAAGTTTTACCAGGTGGCTAGTACAAACTCGAACAAAGAGCACAAAATTTTCAGCAATCACATCTTAACAAGCAATTTACCAAGAGACTCTTATTCTCACCTCAAAAAAGATACCGAACATCTTGTCAGGCATCTTCCGCGCAGTCTGCGGCGAGGCATCCACGCTCAGCTGCCCGGCCTGACCCGCCACGAACCTAACAGAGGACGACGCCCAGCACAAGGCACACACCACTACCAGCACACAACGGAGCCGACGACCGGCATACGCCCTGGGCACGGCCATTGTGCTCATCTGAACCCGCAGCTCAAATCAAAGAACAGAGTACTGATTACTGAATGCACATCCTATATATATATATATATAGGACAGGCTCTCGCTCATGCAACAAGAGGCTAGAAACGTACTGCGCCAAGTAACCAGCAATTTGAGCAAAAAAGTAGTTCCACGAGTGGAAGCAAAGCTAGCAGAGAAGGCATCCAATCGACGAGGTACTGAATGGACGAAGATGGGCACGGATGGAGACATCAGCATTCTGTTTGAAGCTTTACTCCTCCGTCCCATTCTTGCACCACCACGTCGCGGGGAAGCAACCGAGTTCCGTTGATGAATCAGTGGCAGCCACTCTTCCTCTTGAAGATTATCCGTAAGTGCTCGCACTGGAGGCGACGTCTGCAGAAATGGAAATGGTGGCGGAAAATGAACAGAGACAGTGGCTCGGTGCGTTCTTGAGTAGAGTTGAAGCCAAAGCAAAGAATATGTGCTCGTCTTGGGACCGTGGCCTCGGCTAATTGGGGAATCCAACAGCTCGATGCAGAAAAGATCTGGCTGGGAGGCTCTCTAGGGTTGCGGCGACTCACCGGCGTCCGGTCCGCGGAGGGGGAGGGGGGTCGGCGAAGCGGTATGCGGGAGGAGTGGTCAGCGCGGCGAGTGGGCAACTGGGCATGCGGCGCGGACGGCGGACGGCGGAAGCGGCGGACGTCGCCGGGGGGCTTCGCGACTCGCCGTTGAGCTTAGCTGAAACTTGAAAGATTTCATTTTCCTGATATTTTCTCGCGGGAAAGCTATAGATTTTTTTTATAAGAATATATAAACTCGGAGTTTAAAACTCATCCCACAGTGGAAAAGTATAGGTAGGGGAAACTGTAGATTTTTTTAAGAATATATTGTTGCTATCTTCATTCTTCGCAAAAAAAAAAAGAGTCAAAGAAATCAAATTAAATTTCTTCAAGCTGGAACTTCTAAAATGCATATCATGAGGTTTTAAAACTAGTGAAAAGTATGTTTCTGGTCCCTCAAGTTCCCCAAAAGTATAGACTTTGTCTTTAAGATTTTTTGTATACATTTGGTCCTTCAAGTCACAAAATCAGATAAGTTTGGTCCAAAACCATATTTTCAGCATGTTTGACCGGGTATGACCATGTTGACTAGGTTTGACCGATGAACGGTAAATTAAAAAAAATAGCAAACAAATTCAAAAAAATCTGAAATTTTGTGGCAACCAAGATGCTTGGGTGCGCTAGGTGCGTGAAAAATTGTGTGGTGTTTCGACATTTCAGGAGCTCATGCCAAAAGAAAACAATTTTTGGCACATAGAAAAAAACCAAAATTTCTTTTTTTGCTAGAGCTCCTCAGATGTCATTTGACCACAGAAATTACACGCACCTAGCGCATCTAAACATGTTGGTTGTAAAAAAAAACAGATTTATTTGCTATTTTTTTGAATTTAATGTTCATCGGTAAACCTGGTAAACCTGGTCAACATGCTCGAAATCTGGTTTTGGACCGAACTTATCCGGTTTTGAGACTTGAAGGACACAATGTATACCAAAAAATCTTGAGGGATGATACGTCTCTGTCGTATCTACTTTTCCTCACACGTTTGACCTTGTTTTGGACTCTAATTTGCATGATTTGAATCAAACTAACCCGGATTGACGCTGTTTTCAGCAGAACTATCATGGTGTTGTTTTTG
Organism: Elymus sibiricus; assembly: GCA_039707655.1. NCBI lineage: Eukaryota > Viridiplantae > Streptophyta > Magnoliopsida > Poales > Poaceae > Elymus > Elymus sibiricus. The sequence continues at coordinate 74,187,280 of CM077665.1, forward strand.
TGCTGAAATAAAAGTTCTCGGAACTGGACGAAACTTTTTTGAGATTTATTTTAGAATAAATAAAAAATACTGGAGCCAAGAACCATCGGAGGGGGGGGCCCTGGTTGGGCACGATACACCAGGGCGCGCCAGCCCCCCCCCAGGCGTGCCCTGGTGGGTTGTGCCCACCTCGTGGCCCCACTGACCCTAATTCCGATGCTATAAAATCCTATTTTTGGAGAAAAAAATTAAGGAGAAAGTTTCATCGCGTTTTACGATACGAGCCGCCGCCACCTCCTATTCTTCCTCGGGAGGCCAGATCTGGAGCCCGTTTGGGGCTCCGGAGAGGGGAATCTTCGGTCTTCGTCATCATCAACCCTTCTCCATCGCCAATTCCATGATGCTCCCCACCGGGAGTGAGTAATTCTTTCGTAGGCTTGCTGGTTGGTGAGGAGTTGGATGAGATTCATCATATAATCGAGTTAGTTTTGTTAGGGCTTGATCCCTAGTATCCACTATGTTCTGAGATTGATGTTGCTATGACTTTGCCATGCTTAATGCTTGTCACTAGGGCCCGAGTGCCATGATTTCAGATCCGAACCGTTTATGTTATCACCATTATATCTATGTTCTTGATCCGATCTTGCTAGTCATATGCACCTATTACGTGTTCTGATCCGCAAACCCCGGAGTGACAATAGTCGGGATACTTTCCGGTGATGATCGTAGTTTGAGGAGTCCATGACTTGGCACATGTTCACGCATGTAGTTGAATCAAAACCAACATAGCCTTCATGATATTTATGTTCATGGTGTCCATATCCTACTCATGCTAGTAGTCAATGTTTATTATATGTAATGCATGTTCATGACCGTTTTCGCTCTCTAGCTGGCCGCTTCTCAATCTATTTGCTAGCCTTCGCCTGTACTAAGCGGGAATACTGCTTGTGCATCAAAAATCCTTAAACCAAAGTTATTCCAGATGAGTCTACTATATCTACCTATATGCAGAATTACCCTGCCGTTCCAAGTAAATTTGCATGTGCCATCTCTAAAAATTCAAATGAACATCTGTTTTGTGTGCCTGGACCGCTCATGGAGCGACATGGGGCGGTCAGTATCTTCCATGCTAAGCGCGTTATTCTCATGATGAGTGTTTATTCACTCGTCCTTACACGAGAGGGGCGGTAATAGGGATTCCCAGTCCCGAAATCAAAAATTACAAATAACTAAACAAAACTCCCCCAGGAAAGTTGTTGGTTTGGACGGTACCCGTGGATGCGGCTAGCCGTGGAGTGTGATTGTTGGTGGAGGGGGAGTAAACCTTTACTTTTACCGCTTGGGAACCGCCACTAATTTGTTTAGCATGGAAGATATTGATAACTCTTGGTCGTAACGTTGACAGGAAGGGTGTACCTCCCAAAATTATATATATCTCTGTTTTTAAAACTTGAGCTCTGGCACCTCTGCAAATCCATGCTTCCCTCTGCGAAGGGACTATCTATTTACTTTTATGTTGAGTCATCACCTTCTCAAATAAGCGCCAGACCTGAGAGCACTATTGTCATCCTCGCGCATTGTGTATAGTTGATGTTGGGTGCAGCATGACTGGATCTTTTCTATCATGAATTACAATGTTTAGTCACTGCTTGAACTTTGGAGGTGCTCTGCATTTATGGTTTGCGGTCTCAGAAAGGGCTAGCGAGATACCACTATTGTCATATTATATCATGATTATTTTGACAAAGTGTTGGCGTTTGAGATATCTTATTATTGCTCGCTAGTTGCTTATGTCATTGATATGAGTTAATATAATTTCTAAGAGTTATTGCTGGCATGGTTAGTCATAATCTTTGCTGAAAACCTGGGTGCTACATAAGCATATATATGTAAACAAGAACAAAAGAGTTCATAAAAGTTTTTCTTTATCACTTTCAGTTTGTCAACTGAATTGCTTGAGGACAAGCAATGGGTTAAGCTTGGGGGGGGGGGGTTGATACGTCTCTATCGTATCTACTTTTCCTCACACTTTTGCCCTTGTTTTGGACTCTAATTTGCATGATTTGAATGAAACTAACCCGGACTGACGCTGTTTTCAGCATAACTACCATGGTGTTTTTTTTGTGTAGAAATAAAAGTTCTCGGAACTGGACGAAACTTTTTGGAGATTTATTTTAGAATGAATAAAAAATACTGGAGCCAAGAACCACCGGAGGGGGGCCCCTGGCTGGGCACGATACACCAGGGCACGCCAACCCCCCCACGCGCGCCCAGGTGGGTTGTGCCCACCTCGTGGCCCCACTGACCCTAATTCCGACGCTATAAAATCCTATTTTTGGAGAAAAAATAAAGGAGAAAGTTTCATCGCGTTTTACGACACGGAGCCGCCGCCACCTCCCGTTCTTCCTCGGGAGGCCAGATCTGGAGCCCGTTTGGGAATCCAGAGAGGGGAATCTTCGGTCTTCATCATCATCAACCCTTCTCCATCGCCAATTCCATGATGCTCCCCACCGGGAGTGAGTAATTCCTTCGTAGGCTTTCTGGTCGGTGAGGAGTTGGATGAGATTCATCATGTAATCAAGTTAGTTTTGTTAGGGCTTGATCCCTAGTATCCACTATGTTCTAAGATTGATGTTGCTATGACTTTGCCATGCTTAATGCTTGTCACTAGGGCCCAAGTGCCATGATTTTAGATCTGAAACGTTTATGTTATCACCATTATATCTATGTTCTTGATACGATCTTGCTAGTCATATGCACCTATTACGTGTTCTGATCCGCAAACCCCGGAGTGACAATAGTCGAGATACTTTCCGGTGATGATCGTAGTTTGAGGAGTCCATGTATTCACCATGTGTTAATGCTGTGATCCGGTTCTCTATAAAAAGGAGGCCTTAATATCCCTTAGTTTCCTTATGGACCCCGCTGCCACGGGAGGGTAGGACAAAAGATGTGATGCAAGTTCTTTTCCATAAACACGTATGACTATTTATGGAATACATGCCTACATTACATTTATGAACTGGAGCTAGTTCTGTATCGCCCTAGGTTATGACTTTTATATGACGAATATCATCCAACGAGTTCACCGATCCAGTGCCTACGAGTTTTCCACTTATTGTTCTTGCTAAGTTACTATTGCTGCTGCTACCGTTCCAACTGCTACAAAACTATTGCTATCACTGTTACCGTCACTATTACTGCTGCTACTGCTATCAAAACTATCATGCTACTGTGCTACTAATCACTCTGCTGCAGATATTTAATCTCCAGGTGTGGTTGAATTGACAACTTAGCTGCTAATACTCTCAAATATTCTTTGGTTCCCCTTGTGTCGAATCTATAAATTTGGGTTGAATACTCTACCCTCGAAAACTGTTGCGATCCCCTATACTTGTGGGTTATCAAGACCCTTTTCTGGCGCCGTTGCCGGGGAGCATAGCTATATTTGTTGAGTCACTTGGGATTTATATCAATTGATCACTATGAAGAATCTGAAGGATCCAAAGACCAAGATTTTTTCCTCTAAGACGAGGGGAGGTAAGGAACCGCCATCTAGCTCTGCACTTGATTCACCTTCTGTTATGAGTAAGCTTGCAACACCACCACATGCTAGTAATCCTGATATGTCGCAAGTTAATGATGATGCTACCTCTGCTATGAATGATGCTTATGATGATGCTAGTACCATGCTTGATGATAATGTGCCACTAGGTGAATTTCTTGATGAACAAATTGCTAGAGCTAAAGAGAATGAAATTGCTGAAACCGATGAAGACTTTGAAACTGATGACTATGAAACACCTATTAGTCCTAGCTCTCCTAGATTTGAAATGCCTAAGATACATGAAGGTTATGTTTTAGATGAAGAGATAGCTAGAGAAATTCTTTCTTGCAAGGATAGAAACGATCTTAAGAAATTGCTACGCAAGTATAAGGAAAAGACTTTGAATGCTAGAATGAAATGTGATCCTAAGTTTGCTACTTCACCTATCTTTGTTACCGATAAGGATTATGAATTCTCTATCGACCCATAGATAATTACTTTGGTTGAGTCTGATCCTTTCCATGGCTATGAAACTAAAACTGTAGTGGCACACCTTACTAAATTGAATGATATAGCCACCCTTTTTGCTAATGATGAGAAGATTCTTTTACATTCTCAAGTTATTTCCGTTCTCATTAAAGGGTGATGCTAAGACATGGTACAATACTCTTACTCCTGGTTGTGTGCGTAGTCCCCAGGATATGATCTACTATTTCTCCGAAAAATATTTTCCTTCTCATAAGAAACACGCTGCCTTACAGGAAATATTTAACTTTGTGCAAATTGAAGAAGAGAGTCTCCCACAAGCTTGGGGGAGGCTTCTCCAATTGCTTAATGCTTTGCCTGATCACCCTCTCAAGAAAAATGAAATACTTGATATCTTCTATAATGGACTAACTGATGCTTCTAGGGACTTCCTAGATAGTTGTGCTGGTTGCGTTTTCAGGGAACGAACTGTTGAACATGCTGAGGAACTATTGAATAACATATTGAAGAATTATGATGATTGGACTCTTCCTGAACCACCGCTCAAACCCACTCCAAAGAAGAGGGGTATCTTATTTCCCAGTCCTGAAGATATGCAAGAGGCAAATAAATCTATGAAAGAAAAAGGTATTAAAGCTGAGGATGTTAAGAATTTACCACCTATTGAAGAAATACATGGCCTTAACACACCACCGCCTCCACAGGTGGTAGAGGTAAATTATTTATTAAAGTTTGATGAAGGTTATATCCCTTACAATAAACATCCTAGTCAGTGCTTATATGAGTTTGACAACTATATTATGAAGCAAGATCATTTCAATGCACATGTCCTGAAACAATTGAAATATAACTCTGATATGATTGCTCGCTTGAGTGACTTGCTATTTAGAATCAGTAATGATGTTAGAGGTGTAGGAAAACATGCCTATATGGTTCAAACTCAGTTAGAACAAGTTGCTAAGTCTCAAAATGAATTGCTTGATGAAATGAATAATAATATGAATGATTTTGCTGCTAGAGTAGTAACTAGAGGAGGTAGAATGACCCAAGAACCACTTTATCCTGAGGGTCATCCTAAAAGAATTGAACAAGACTCTCAGAGAAATAATACTGATGCACCTAGTCCTTCTAGAAAGATAAAGAAAAAGAAAAATGATAGGACTTTGCATACCTCTAGTGAACCTGGGATACAAAAACCTCCTGATAACAATAATGTCTCTGTTTCCGATGTTGAAACTCAGTCTGGTAATGAACATTCACCTAGTGATAATGAAAATGATAATGATGATGTTCATGAAGATGCTCAACCTAACAATGATAAAGAACCAAATAATGATGTTGAAATAGAGCCTGTTGCTGATCTTGATAACCCACAACCTAAAAATAAACGTTATGATAAAAGAGACTTTGTGGCTAGGAAACACGGTAAAGAAAGAGAGCCATGGGTTCAGAAACCCATGCCCTTTCCACCTAAACCATCTAAGAAAAAGGATGGTGAAGAATTTGAACGCTTTGCTGAAATGATTAGGCCAGTCTTTTTGCGTACCCGCTTAACTGATATCCTGAAGATGGCCCCTTATGCAAAATACATCAAAGACATAATCACTAATAAAAGAAAGATACCTGAAGCTGAAATCTCCACCATGCTTGCTAATTATTCTTTTAAGGATGGATTGCCTAAAAAACTTGGAGAGCCGGGAATACCAACTATACCTTGCTCCGTTAAGAGAAACTATGTCAAAACTGCTTTGTGTGACTTGGGAGCCGGTGTTAGCGTTATGCCTTTCTCCTTGTATAAAAGACTTGATTTGAATAAACTCACACCTACTGAAATATCTTTGCAAATGGCTGACAAATCAACAACCATGCCTATCGGTATTTGTGACGGTGTGCCCGTTGTTGTTGCAAATGTTACTATCTTAACGGACTTTGTTATTCTTGAGATGCCCGAGGACGACAACATGTCGATTATCCTGGGTAGACCCTTTTTGAATACTGCAGGGGCTGTTATTGATTGCAATAAAAGCAAAGTCACTTTTCATATCAATGGTAATGAGCATACGGTGCACTTTCCGAAGAAACAATTCCAAGTGAATGGTATAAATGTTATTGAAGAATCTCCGACAATCACTATTGGAAGTTTTCAATTACCTCTACCTACTGCCAAAAAGAAATATGATATACTTATTGTTGGGGATATGCACATCCCCATTGAGGTAACTTAGTGTTTTACGAAAGTTCTTCGGTTTCATGCTAATCGGAAGTGGTTGTTAATAAGACTTGATCAACCTTATTAATGGATCATTTTTGAGAGGTATGAAGTTGATGAATCTAGTAAGCACAACTCTTTGCTCCCACTTTTTATTTTCTGTTTTAGTTAGTAAATAAAATAAAATGCCATGTTTATCCTGTTTTCTGTTTTCACTGTGCAATAAAAAAAATGACCCAAAAATAAAAGTTCTCAGAATGTTCTGGAAATTTGATACGATTTTTTCCCCGAATATTTCTGAATTTTTGGCGCAAATAATACCAGAGGGGGGTGCACCTGGTGCCCACTAGACACCAGGGCGCGCCAGCACCCCCAGGCACGCCCTGGTGGGTTGTGGCCCCCACGTGGGCCCCCTCACTTATTCCTTTAGCCCACATCATCCCTTACCTCCAGATAAAAAAATCATCACAGCCACCATTCCCGTCTTCTTGCTCTCAAACCCACGGATTTTGATCTCTTTGCTCGAAGCTCCGTTTCCGAAACTGTTTGGAGGAATTTATGCCTCCCGTGTAGCAGAGAGACTAAATGTATCACCTTGGCCTAATAACCCCATCTTACCTATTTAGTATTTAGACTTTGAGGCCATGAAGCGTCATAAGTTCCTTACGGGCACGACAACTAACCATACCTATAACTTGAGATTTAATAAAAAAACGGTGTGCCTGTCACTTTGCCTGCTCCTGCTCTCTTTTATTTTCACAGTAGGGGAAGATACTATGTTCTTGAGAGCGAAGCCCATGCGTACAATGAGGAGGTCGAAGCTGCCAGGAGGCCCGAGGAGTTTGCACCAAGGGCCTCGGTGAGCTATCGCTCAGACTATTATCCATGCGGATGGTGATCACCAAGCTAGGCCAAAAGCCTAAGCTTGGGGGAGTACGTATTTCCACCGACATTACATTCATGTTCACACATTCCATTCCAGTTGTCGGTGTTCATACTTTTTCATTGTAATATCCATGCTAATTTTTTTCTCGCTTTCTTCTTGTGTGTTTGAAAAAACTTTAAGAAAACCAAAAAACATTTCCTACTTCTTTTCAGTTTTTCTTTCTAGCTTAGTTTAATTGTAGTATCGAAAGAAAACCCAAAAAGATTTCGCGTTTCTTCTTTTACTTGTTGGGAGCTCTCCCGTGTAAATAGTTTTCCTCGTTTTTGTTTTTCCCCTTTAATTTGCCTTCTTCAAGAAAAAACCAAAAACTTCAAAAAAATATTTCAGTATGTTTCTCTGAAATTCTTTTCATTTTGTTGAGTCGTACCAAGGAGAAGACCACGATGAAAATGTTGATTGCCTCTTATATGCACTATTGTTATCTAACAAAGAGCCTATGTTACCTTGTCTTCTCCTCTTCAATAAAATGTTACAGATTCCAGCTTAGTCCACGGCACTGTTGCACTATTATTATTTTCTTATCATTCTATTGTTGAAGTGAAAGGCAATAATGATGATATTTGATGAATTGACTGTGGCAGAGAAAAGCGGGTATGAACTCAACTTGTTTTTGTTTTTGTATATATGTTTAACCTAGTATCCTTGATTCAGCATATTATGATCAAACATGTTTGCAATGACCATTAGAGATTATAGTTGTTCATGCCATGCTTAAGTAGCTAGGAGTGGATAATGAATTATCTTGGATGTCAACATGCATTAAAACGGTTGTGATGTGGTATGATGATATGGTATCCTCCTCTAAATGTTTCAAGTGGCTTGACTTGGCACATGTTCACGCATGTAGTTGAATCAAAACCAACATAGCCTTCATGATATTTATGTTCATGGTGTCCATATCCTACTCATGCTAGTAGTCAATGTTTATTATATGTAATGCATGTTCATGACCGTTTTCGCTCTCTAGCTGGCCGCTTCTCAATCTATTTGCTAGCCTTCGCCTGTACTAAGTGGAAATACTGCTTGTGCATCAAAATCCTTAAACCAAAGTTATTCAAGATGAGTCCACTATATCTACCTATATGCAGTATTACCCTGCCGTTTCAAGTAAATTTGCATGTGCCATCTCTAAAAATTCAAATGAACATCTGTTTTGTGTGCCTGGACCGCTCATGGAGCGACAGGGGGCGGTCAGTATCTTCCATGCTAAGCGGGTTATTCTCATGATGAGTGTTTATTCACTCGTCCTTACACGAGAGGGGCGGTAATAGGGATTCCCAGTCCCGAAATCAAAAATTACAAATAATTAAACAAAACTCCCCCAGGAAAGTTGTTGGTTTGGACGGTACCCGTGGATGCGGCTAGTCATGGAGTGTGATTGTTGGTGGAGGGGGAGTAAACCTTTACTTTTACCGCTTGGGAACCGCCACTAATTTGTTTAGCATGGAAGATATTGATAACTCTTGGTCGTAACGTTGACAGGAAGGGTGTACCTCCCAAAATTATATCTATCTCTGTTTTTAAAACTTGAGCTCTGGCACCTCTGCAAATCCATGCTTCCCTCTGCGAAGGGGCTATCTATTTACTTTTATGTTGAGTCATCACCTTCTCAAATAAGCGCCAGACCTGAGAGCACTATTGTCATCCTCATGCATTGTGTATAGTTGATGTTGGGTGCAGCATGACTGGATCTTTTCTACCATGAATTACAATGTTTAGTCGCTGCTTGAACTTTGGAGGTGCTCTGCATTTATGTTTTGCGGTCTCAGAAAGGGCTAGCGAGATACCACTATTGTCATATTATATCATGATTATTTTGACAAAGTGTTGGCGCTTGAGATATCTTATTATTGCTCGCAAGTTGCTTATGTCATTGATGTGAGTTAATATAATTTCTAAGAGTTATTGCTGGCATGGTTAGTCATAATCTTTGCTGAAAACCTGGGTGCTACTTAAGCATATATATGTAAACAAGAACAAAAGAGTTCGTAAAAGTTTTTCTTTATCACTTTCAGTTTGTCAACTGAATTGCTTGAGGACAAGCAATGGGTTAAGCTTGAGGGGGGGGGGGGGGGTTGATACGTCTCTGTAGTATCTACTTTTCCTCACACTTTTGCCCTTGTTTTGGACTCTAATTTGCATGATTTGAATGAAACTAACCCAGACTGACGCTGTTTTCAGCAGAACTACCATGGTGTTGTTTTTGTGCAGAAATAAAATTTCTCGGAACTGGACGAAACTTTTTGGAGATTTATTTTAGAATAAATAAAAAATACTGGAGCCAAGAACCACCGGAGGGGGGCCCCTGGCTGGGCACGATACACCAGGTCGCGCCAGCCCCCCCCCCCCAGGCGTGCCCTGGTGGGTTGTGCCCACCTCGTGGCCCCACTGACCCTAATTCCGATGCTATAAAATCCTATTTTTGGAGAAAAAAATCAAGGAGAAAGTTTCATCGCGTTTTACGATACGGAGCCGCCGCCACCTCCTGTTCTTCCTCGGGAGGCGAGATCTGGAGCCCGTTTGGGGCTCCGGAGAGGGGAATCTTCGGTCTTCGTCATCATCAACCCTTCTCCATCGCCAATTCAATGATGCTCCACACCGGGAGTGAGTAATTCCTTCGTAGGCTTGCTGGTCGGTGAGGAGTTGGATGAGATTCATCATGTAGTCGAGTTAGTTTTGTTAGGGCTTGATCCCTAGTATCCACTATGTTCTGAGATTGATGTTGCTATGACTTTGCCATGCTTAATGCTTGTCACTAGGGCCCGAGTGCCATGATTTCAGATCTGAACCGTTTATGTTATCACCATTATATCTATGTTCTTGATCCGATCTTGCTAGTCATATGCACCTATTACGTGTTCTGATCCGCAAACCCCGGAGTGACAATAGTCGGGATACTTTCCGGTGATGATCGTAGTTTGAGGAGTCCATGTATTCACCGTGTGTTAATGCTTTGATCCGGTTCTCTATTAAAAGGAGGCCTTAATATCCCTTAGTTTCCTTATGGACCCCGCTGCCACGGGAGGGTAGGACAAAAGATGTCATGCAAGTTCTTTTCCATAAGCACGTATGACTATTTACGGAATACATGCCTACATTACATTTATGAACTGGAGCTAGTTCTGTATCGCCCTAGGTTATGACTATTATATGATGAATATCATCCAACGAGTTCACCAATCTAGTGCCTACGAGTTTTGCACTTATTGTTCTTGCTAAGTTACTATTGCTGCTGCTACCGTTCCAACTGCTACAAAACTATTGCTATCACTGTTACCGTCACTATTACTGCTGCTACTGCTATCAAAACTATCATGCTACTGTGCTACTAATCACTCTGCTGCAGATATTTAATCTCCAGGTGTGGGAATTGACAACTTAGCTGCTAATACTCTCAAATATTCTTTGGTTCCCGTTGTGTCGAATCTATAAATTTGGGTTGAATACTCTACTCTCGAAAACTGTTGCGATCCCCTATACTTGTGGCTTATCAAGACCCTTTTCTGGCGCCGTTGCCGGGGAGCATAGCTATATTTGTTGAGTCACTTGGGATTTATATCAATTGATCACTATGAAGAATCTGAAGGATCCAAAGACCAAGATTTTTCCCTCTAAGACGAGGGGAGGTAAGGAACCGCCATCTAGCTCTGCACTTGATTCACCTTCTGTTATGAGTAAGCTTGCAACACCACCACATGCTAGTAATCCTGATATGTTGCAAGTTAATGATGATGCTACCTCTGCTATGAATGATGCTTATGATGATGCTAGTACCATGCTTGATGATAATGTGCCACTAGGTGAATTTCTTGATGAACAAATTGCTACAGCTAAAGAGAATGAAATTACTGAAACAGATGAGATTGCTGAAACTGATGAAGACTTTGAAACTGATGACTATGAAACACCTATTAGTCCTAGCTCTCCTAGATTTGAAATGCCTAAGATACCTGAAGGTTATGTTTTAGATGAAGAGATAGCTAGAGAAATTCTTTCTTGCAAGGATAGAAACGATCTTAAGAAATTGCTACGCAAGTATAAGGAAAAGACTTTGAATGCTAGAATGAAATGTGATCCTAAGTTTGCTACTTCACCTATCTTTGTTACCGATAAGGATTATGAATTCTCTATCGACCCAGAGATAATTACTTTGGTTGAGTCTGATCCTTTCCATGGCTATGAAACTAAAACTGCAGTGGCACACCTTACTAAATTGAGTGATATAGCCACCCTTTTTGCTAATGATGAGAAGATTCTATTACATTCTCAAGTTATTTCCGTTCTCATTAAAGTGTGATGCTAAGACATGGTACAATACTCTTACTCCTGGTTCGTAGTCCCCAGGATATGATCTACTATTTCTCCGAAAAATATTTTCCTGCTCATAAGAAACAAGCTGCCTTACAGGAAATATTTAACTTTGTGCAAATTGAAGAATAGAGTCTCCCACAAGCTCGGGGGAGGCTTCTCCAATTGCTTAATGCTTTGCCTGATCACCCTCTAAAGAAAAATGAAATACTTGATATCTTCTATAATGGACTAACTGATGCTTCTAGGGACTTCCTAGATAGTTGTGCTGGTTGCGTTTTCAGGGAACGAACTGTTGAACAAGCTGAGGAACTATTGAATAACATATTGAAGAATTATGATGATTGGACTCTTCCTGAACCACCGCTCAAACCCACTCCGAAGAAGAGGGGTATCTTATTTCTCAGTCCTGAAGATATGCAAGAGGCAAAGAAATCGATGAAAGAAAAAGGTAATAAAGCTAAGGATGTTAAGAATTTACCACCTATTGAAGAAATACATGGCCTTAACACACCACCACCTCCAAAGGTGGTAGAGGTAAATTATTTATTAAAGTTTGATGAAGGTGATATCCCTTACAATAAACATCCTAGTCGGTGCTTATATGAGTTTGACAACTATATTATGAAGCAAGATCATTTCAATGCACATGTCCTGAAACAATTGAAATATAACTCTGATATGATTGCTTGCTTGAGTGACTTGCTATTTAGAATCAGTAATGATGTTAGAGGTGTAGGAAAACATGCCTCTATGGTTCAAACTCAGTTAGAACAAGTTACTAAGTCTCAAAAAGAATTGCTTGATGAAATGAATAATAATATGCATGATTTTGCTGCTAGGGTAGTAACTAGAGGAGGTAGAATGACCCAAGAACCGCTTTATACTGAGGGTCATCCTAAAAGAATTGAACAAGACTCTCAGAGAAATAATACTGATGCACCTAGTCCTTCTAGAAAGAAAAAGAAAAAGAAAAATGATAGGACTTTGCATACCTCTAGTGAACCCGAGATACAAAAACCTCCTGATAACAATAATGTCTCTGTTTCCGATGCTGAAACTCAGTCTGGCAATGAACATTCACCTAGTGATAATGAAAATGATAATGATGATGTTCATGAAGATGCTCAACCTAACAATGATAAAGAACCAGATAATGATGTTGAAATAGAGCCTGCTGCTGATCTTGATAACCCACAACCTAAAAATAAACGTTATGATAAAATAGACTTTGTTGCTAGGAAACACGGTAAAGAAAGAGAGCCATGGGTTCAGAAACCCATGCCCTTTCCACCTAAACCATCTAAGAAAAAGGATGATGAAGAATTTGAACGCTTTGCTGAAATGATTAGGCCACTCTTTTTGCATACCCGCTTAACTGATATCCTGAAGATGGCCCCTTATGCAAAATACATGAAAGACATCATCACTAATAAAAGAAAGATACCTGAAGCTGAAATCTCTACCATGCTTGCTAATTATTCTTTTAAGGATGGAGTGCCTAAAAAACTTGGAGATCCGGGAATACCAACTATACCTTGCTCCATTAAGAGAAACTATGTCAAAACTGCTTTGTGTGACTTGGGAGCCGGTGTTAGTGTTATGCCTTTCTCCTTGTATAAAAGACTTGATTTGAACAAACTCACACCTACTGAAATATCTTTGCAAATGGCTGACAAATCAACAGCCATACCTATCGGTATTTGTGAGGATGTGCCCATTGTTGTTGCAAATGTTACTATCTTAACGGACTTTGTTATTCTTGATATGCCCGAGGACGACAACATGTCGATTATCCTTGGTAGACCCTTTTTGAATACTGCAGGGGCTGTTATTGATTGCAATAAAAGCAAAGTCACTTTTCATATCAATGGTAATGAGCATACGGTGCACTTTCCGAAGAAACAATTCCAAGTGAATGGTATAAATGTTATTGAAGAATCTCCGACCATCACTATTGGAAGTTTTCAATTACCTCTACCTACTGCCAAAAAGAAATATGATATACTTATTGTTGGGGATATGCACATCCCCATTGAGGTAACTTAGTGTTTGACGAAAGTTCTTCGGTTTCATGCTAATCGGAAGTGGTTGTTAATAAGACTTGATCAACCTTATTAACGGATCATTTTTGAGTGGTATGAAGTTGATGAATCTAGTAAGCACAACTCTCTGCAACCACTTTTTATTTTCTGTTTTAGTTAGTAAATAAAATAAAATGCCATGTTTATCTTGTTTTCTGTTTTCACCGTGCAATAAAAAAATGACCCAAAAATAAAAGTTCTCAGAATGTTATGAAAATTTGATACGATTTTTTTTCTGAATATTTCTAAATTTCTGGCGCAAATAATACCAGAGGGGGGGTGCAAATGGTGCCAACAAGACACCAGGGCGCGCGAGCACCCCCAGGCGCGCCCTGGTGAGTTGTGGCCCCCATGTAGGCCCCCTCACTTATTCCTTTAGCCCACATCATCCCCTACCTCCAGAAAAAAAATCATCACATCCACCATTCTCATGTTCTTGCTCTCAAACCCGCGGATTTCGATCTCTTTGCTCGAAGCTCCGTTTCCAAAACTGTTTGGAGGAATTTATGCCTCCCGTGTAGCAGAGAGACTATATGTATCACCTTGGCCTAATGACCTCATCTTACCTATTCAGTATTTAGACTTTGAGTCCATGAAGCGTCATAAGTTCCTTACGGGCACGGCAACTAACTATACCTATAACTTGAGATTTAATAAAAATACCGTTCTGCCTGTCACTTTGCCTGCTCCTGCTCTCTTTGATTTTCACAGTAGGGGAAGATACTATGTTCTTGAGAGCGAAGCCCATGCGTACAATGCGGAGGTCGAAGATGCCAGGAGGGCCGAGGAGTTTGCACAAAGGGCCTCGGTGAGCTATCGCTCAGACTATTATCCATGCGGATGGTGATCACCAAGCTAGGCCAAAAGCCTAAGCTTGGGGGAGTACGTATTTCCACCGACATTACATTCATGTTCACACATTTCATTCCAGTTGTCGGTGTTCATACTTTTTCATTGTAATATCCATGCTAAATTTGTTTTCTCGCTTTCTTCTTGTGTGTTTGAATTTTTTTGAGAAAACCCAAAAACATTTCCTACTTCTTTTCAGTTTTTCTTTCTAGCTTAGTTTAATTGTAGTATCGAAAGAAAACCCAAAAATATTTCTCGTATCTTCTTTTACTTGTTGGGAACTCTCCCGTGTAAATAGTTTTCCTCGTTTTGGTTTTCCCCTTTAATTTGCCTTCTTCAAGAAAAAACCAAAAACTTCAAAAAAATATTTCAGTATGTTTCTCTGAAATTCTTTTCTTTTTGTTGAGCCGTACCAAGGAGAAGACCACGATGAAAACGTTGAGTGGCTCTTATATGCACTATTCACTACTACAGAATGGTCCAAAGACGACACATCAATCAGAGACCCTTCATGGAAACTGTGTGCGATCCATCAATCACAAACGGTATAGTTCAAGCTCCATCGCTAATGACACGAACTGTGTGCGATGGCGGATCCATCAAATACGATTCAGAAAATAGTTGCGTGTGTGATGCTGGGCATACAGTTGGTGCTTATGAACTGTTTGCGATTAGAAAAGATAACACAAACGGTTCTCAAAATACATATGTGTGTGAAGTACGGCATACAGTTCATTCAGACAAACTGTTTGCGTTGATCGAGCTAGAACACAAACGAGTTACCATAACAAGGTGTGTGTGAGACCAGGCAAATAGTTCATTCATCAGAATTGTGTGGGAAGACCAATAATAACCCAAATGATTCATACTGACAAGCTGTGTGGGTTGTTGGTAGACGACTGCTGCCAAACGTTTTATAATTTTGACCCGTGTGCCTGCGCATCACCCTTGTAGGAGATATGCCCTAGAGGCAATAATAAATGATATTATTTATCTCCAAGTTCATAATTATGTTTATGTTCCATGCTATAACTACTATGGTTCTCGAGTCTGCAATAACCACGAGGCTCGAAGGAAGACTCATATGCACGTGTGGAATAATAAACGGTAAAATGTATTCCTAGTCTGGCCTCTAAGACTAGCTCAAGTGTTGCATGATGGTTCTGTTTTCCTAATCATGGGCATGTCTATGCCAGCAATTTTTGAGGGCACAATGTTAGAAGAACATTTGTGTTGAATCGACCCGAATTGGTGTTATGCTATGAGATACTTTTGTCACAAGTTAATGGTTAATAACACAGAGAAGCTAATGTTTGCATAATTCCTTAGACCATGAGAGTATCGAGTTTCTTCATACTTGCTTCATGAACTTTGGGGTTTGTTAAACGTCATCCGTAAATGGGTGGCTATTACAGCGGCTTACGGGTTCATGGAAAAGTGTGTCAAGTAACTTGATAGCTCAAGATTGGGATTTGCTCCTCCGACGATGGAGATATATCTCTGGGCCCTCTCGGTATTACGGTTTTCCATCATCGTCTGGCCAGACACAGGGTGATTTGATCACAGGGATGCCGAAACACGGTAACGAGAAAAGAGAACAATACCGGTAACGAGGTAACTGGCATAGTGGACAAGTTGTTGATCCATGGGGATGCCAACATGTCTCCCCTTGGGTATTTGTAACATATCGCGAAGCAACAGGAATAGCACACGGCAACTGGAGGTTCACTCGAATATTCATTCGTGTGGGTATAGGGGTCAATATGGGTGTCCACGGCTCCGATGTTGATCATTGTTCGGAAGGGGTTCCGGGTCATGTCTATACTTCACCGAACCTATAGGGTCACATGCTTAAGGGTCATCTATCTGCTGAATACTAGACAGGGAGTCTGAGAGAAAGTCTCCGAAAAAAGTTTCGGAGACAGCGAAAAAGTTCCGAAGAGAGAGGTCACCGGATGAGTTCCGGTAAAACTAAAAAGTTGTTTCAGGGGATACCATTAAGTCAAATTGGTTTCGGCACACGCCTGATAATTCTTGGAGGGTGCCAGAATCATTCTGGAAACTTCTGGGAATTTTCCAGAAGAAAAACCGGAAATGTTCCGAAGCTGCCGGAACCGCTTTGTTTGCTTTTCGCAGATGAAAATCACTAATCCAGAATTGTTTTGGAACGCGTCGAAAATTATTTTAGTGGGTACTGGAAATGTTCTAAGCCCACATAAATATTTTTGGTTCGAACGGACGCTGAAAAATGTCGTCATGAATAGTGAAATCAGCTTTATGGTTACTTTATTTGAAAGCCACCTTTTAGGGCTTTTACAAAAAGGCTTCTAGAAGGACTTAGGGACCAAGGAAGCCCCTTTGGGGGGGGGGCATGAGGGTGGCCAGCCAAGGGTGGGGTTCCTCCTTGGAGCTCCACATGGCACTCCTTTTTCCCCTTATGCCCTTTATGTATGACATAAAGTGTGGGTATTTTTGGTATTTTTGTGCCAACTCTACCCCTTGGTTTTCCTATAAAAGGAGTGGAGGGGGCTGCCCAAACACTCATCCTTACTCTCATACACATGCCATAGACTTGTCTGGCTTCTCTCTCCCTCCCCGCGAAATAGTTTCGTAGAGCCGAAAGGTTGTTTGGGTTCCGGCAGGAACTAGTTCTGGACGGCGAAGCCCTGCCGGATTGATGACACCGTATGTGTGCAACTCTATAGAGAGATCGTAGTTTCGGTCTTAGTTCGAGAATGCCTCCTGAAGGGCTGTTCGTGTGACCATCCGAGTTTCGAAGGTCCTCTCGAAGGGCTGTCCGAGTGACCGTCCGAGTTTCGAAGGTCCTCCCGAAGGGCTGTCCGCGACACCGTCCGGGGGACTATCCGACCGCCTCCCGGAGGGCTGTCCGAGGGGCAGATGAGGGTATACATCCTCGCAGTTGGGAGGTTGTAAATCCTAGCTTCATGGATCTGCACCGCCGATCGTCATCGACTCTACTTCCGCTGCGCTACGAGTCGGTAACGAAAAAGATCAAACCTTGTATGCAGTCTCCATAGTGGTCCTGGGCTGGTGCGTAGGTCGAAATTTTTTGTTTTCTGCTGCGTTCCCCTACAGTGGCATCATTAGCCGTGCTATGCATAGATACATGTTGCGATATAGAATACATAGAGATGTATGGGTGTTGCATAATATAATTAGGTAGTAGATGAGTTCTATTACTGAAAATTATTTGTGCGGGTAGCAGATGAAATCTGTTACTCGATGTTCTTGTTGCTTCCCTGGGATTTGCATATTTTTGATCTTGATAACAGCATGGTGGAGTTTCAATGTTCTGGCAATCCGCGATCCTGATTGATCAACGAAGTGCTAACAGTTCATTGAATTCCATTGTAGTTAAAAAGAAAGATGAAATTTCGCAGACGAAAGGGAAATGCAGATATGATCTGCACGGGGGTCATGTGTATGACGAAGTTCAGTATGGGGCTCGAGATTTTATTATCTCGTGTTTCATACACCCTGCAAAGTTAATCAAGCAACTTGAATTATCATACTTGATGATGGACGTTGGTAGCTTCGGTTTGTTTCGAAACCTTAGAAGCCACGAAAAACAAGTTCTTGCATAAACCGATTAGAGGCGTCTAACTTGGTTTTGCAGGAGGGTTTGCATGTGCATATGATGTGGTATAGCAGTGCTCATAATAATTTGATTATGTATGAGATGACTATATGATGTAAATTGATTAACATGACCTGCGTGTCATGTTTCGGCATGATGGCTGGAGCCATATGATTGTCACTTTAAAAGACCTGCATGTCAACCTTTTGTAATGCACTTATTTTATTAGATATAGAGATAGCAATATTATCTGGTGCACCGACAAGGTGGTGGCAATCTTCGCGAAGGTGAACACCGACGAGAATGCCGAAGACGAAGAAATGAAAGACTTCTCCGTCAGAAAGGGCTATACCATATCATGCTATTATGAATTGCCTGAGATGTTTATCCCTTATGATGCACCCTTCTTGATTGCACGGTAGTCGCTTTTATTAGGGTGATCACTCACAAAAAATATCAAGTAGTTAGTGTTCTCCCAAGTGTAGCACCGTCACGGCACCTATCTTTTCGGGGTACGACATGTACACATGAGTACGAACGATTAGAGAAGTGTGAGGCGGGTGAGGTCAGACCTCACTGCGTGATCACTTGGTTGTCTTGACGTTCAGGCATGACAGTCCTGAGCTCGGAACACACGCATCGAAAGATGGACAAGAGTCACATAGAGATGTGATTGGCAAGTTGGCCTACCGATTGAAGTTCACGTCATCAGTGATGAACCCGTCAATGGCGTCGAATTGAAATGCGGATCTTGAATCACTCACAATCAATTATGAGAGATATTGATTTGAGTGGGAGCGCACGGCAGAATTAACTTGTTTAATTCTCAGTGCAATTAATTTTGAACACTGTCTAAGTGTGATTTGCATAATAGTTGTAGAAGAATGGCTCGCGTTTCCACCTTCCCTGTTAAAATTGAATAGCTATTAAATATCTGGTTAAAACTTTACGGTTGGTAACGTAATGTGAGGATTGTCCTCAAGAGTGCCGAGAAGGACTTTGTCCTATCGCATGCTTTCGGTATTCTCCCGCTAATGCTATGGATCATGTGACTCTCGTCCTTTGATCCAAAAGCTAGAATTCCGTTTCAGTCAAGTGCAATACGTTTGCTTCCATGAGACCCGAACTTCAAAAGTTTTGGGATAGTTATGTGATATTCATGGAACTGAAAATTAATTTTCAGATACAAACAAAGGCTGAAAGATATGAAATATCCAAAGCAATGTTTGTTTGCAAACTATTAGTAAAGGTGTTTACTATGCATTAGACTGATAAGAGAGGGATCCAGAAGAACGCCTGTCATATGATGAAAGGTGAATAAAACAACAACTTAAAGAGAAAGGAAGTGTCCGAAGGGTGTTAGTAAAACTTTCACGCCTAGGAAGTCCGGGGCTAACGCCACTCTTAAGTTGAGTGCTTCTTCTGAGAGTAGGAGAAATACTGAAAGTTAAACTGTTAGAAGTATAAAGGCAAAAAGAGAGAAGACTGGAATATCCAGCTCATGTATGAATGTCATACAAGTTTTTGATGTATGGAAGGCTGGTCAAAGATATAGTTCTTGGGAATTATGGTTAAACATGTTAATAACTAATTCTTGGGGATTGTGAGTTGATCGCAAAGATACCCGCTTGATTGTATTCTGTTGCAAATCGATGTAAGAACTACCATGGCCTGAAAGACTAGCCAGGAATGAGGTTTTGATACGCACTAGGAACATAGTAAAAGTTACTATACCTTCCATCGGTGTATTACCTATGTATTTACTTTCATAATTCATTTTAGAGTTTCATACACTCTAGCCCTTTGCATAAGGTGTCTTGCAAGAAGGTTGTTCATAAGAGAACTTTTTATGTTCGGTGTTATGAATAACATAAGGGCCATACTTTCATTATGAATGAGATGTATGTTATGAATAATGATAATAATATATTACCTCTATGTTTACTTTCATAATTCATTTTAGAGTTTCATACACTCTAGCCCATTGCACAATGTTTGTTGCAAAAGAGTTGTTCATAAAAACAACAATTGTTGTTCAGTATTATGAACAACATGAAGGGCCATGCTTCCATCCAAGATGGGATGTATGTTATGAATATTGATGGAAATATGATACATCCATAACACTGACGCTAAATCTCGCAAGACTAAAAGAATACCACACAAGTGTGGCACTGCATTTCGTCACATTGGAGAAACCCGCATGGAAAATTCCATTATGATGGATTTTGAAGTCGTTTGATTTTAAATCATCTGACACTTGCAACTTTCGTCCGAAAAGTGAAGTGACTAAAATACCGTTCACAGGCCATAAGGAACGAACAACAAACATATTGGTGATCATACATTTGATGTGTGTAGTCCGATAAATGTTGTTAGTAGTGGATTTATCTATCATCAGAAATGACTCAAGTAGATATATGGATATTTACTTGATGAGACGTAAGTCTGGATCTTTTGAAATCATTCGAAAGGTTTTCAAAAATGAAGTAGAAGTTGTTGTAACAAGAAAATTATGTTTCTACAATTCGATTGTAGAAAGGAATATTTGAGTTACAAGTTTAGCGAATGTCTGATGAGTTGTGAAAGGGGTTTCCTAACTTGCACCTCCCGGAACACCACTGCAAGTGGAGAGTCCGTGAAGATGTAATCGAACCATTCATGACATGGTAAGATCAAAGATGACATAAATAAATTTTCCATTATCCCTTTTAAAGTGATGCTTTAGAGACTGCGGCTTTTACACTGAAAAGAGCTCCATCGGGTCTGTTGAAATGACGCCATGGTATGGTACGCCCAACCATGTTATATCTTTTCTTAACATTTGGAATATGAGGCTTGTGTAAAAGGTTACAAACCTATTCCAAATCAGACAAGTGCTACTTTGTAGGTTATCCCAAGTTATTGGGTATTCCCCCACCACTATACCGAGGCAAAAGTTTTTGCCACACAAAATGGTATGCTTTTAAAGAGAATGGTTCTTGCAAAAAGGTAAGTGGGAGGAAAGTGCAACTCGACGAGATAACCAATATCTTTGTGATCAGATCAAAGGAAAGGAACCTTGGAAGTGATTCCAGCGTTTCCTACTGCGACTGATACGGAAGCCTCTACATGAGATGTATGGACTTCGGTCGAACTTGCAGCTGAACAACATAGACAAAGCTCGTGCAAACCTCTCAGGTGCGCAAACGAGATATTGTTGTTAGACAATAGTATACCTACAATACACAAGGAAGCGTTGACGGGCCCTGACTCCGGAATTGGCTAAATGCCAATACAATCCGAGATAGTTTCCATATAAGTGATTCAAGATTAAAATCTTGATACGCCTTTCGGAAGACTTAGAGTCTAAACGAATATTTATGGAACTAAAAACTGATACGGATAAAAATGTTTTATCCATAAAGCTCGACTTGTTGCAATAACAAGTTCAAGGAGTTGACTACGATGAGGTTGTTTCACCGTAGCGATGCTTAAAGTCGGTTCGGGTTGAACTAGCAATTAATACATATTTCAAAACATGAGATATGAAACATGGATGACGAAAGGATTTCCATCTGATGGAAATGAAACCAATGACTTACATGTGTTACAGTCCAAGGTATTTTGTCATTCCAGAGGATGCTAGTAAGTATGCAAACTTCAGAGTTCCAGCAATGGACAGAAGAGAGCAAAAT
The DNA here is from genome assembly GCA_039707655.1 of Elymus sibiricus. NCBI lineage: Eukaryota > Viridiplantae > Streptophyta > Magnoliopsida > Poales > Poaceae > Elymus > Elymus sibiricus. The sequence continues at coordinate 74,208,963 of CM077665.1, forward strand.
GGAGTTGGAATCTTCGTTTTTGATGGAATGGTCAAAGGGGTTTGACTTCATCAATGAGTAACGAAGATGCTTGCGGTTTCAAGAAAGTAAGTGGGAGCATAATAATATTTCTAAAAACCTTGTGTGCTTGACACATTGTTAATTGGAAATAAATTTCTTGACATGAATTAGGACTTCATTTGAAAATAGTTTTTCGATGAAGTGCTTGGGCTAAATAGCCTTGATATTAGGCATTATGATCTATGGAGATAGATTTACCTAATGGGGCTAAGCATGAATACATATTGACAAGATGCTAAAACTTTTTAGCATTTAAAACGCCAAGGAGTGATTCTTGCCGAAGCACATGGAAAGAGTTTTTTGCAAGACTCGGTGTCCCAAAACACTGATGAGTAAAATACATGATGGAGATTCCACACACTCTTGTGTTTGGATTAATCATGTATTCCATGGTATGTAAAACCAACCAGATATGTCCAATACTCCAAAGTTGTTGCGAGTATAGATACCAAAGTGATCAAAAGTACTGATCATGGGACAACAGTGAAAAGGGTCATTGAGTGCCACAGTGGCACTGATGACATGTTTTCTCGCAAGCGGAGATCATGAAGAGTTCATTGTAAAAGGTTACATCGATACAGTCTTCATCAATGCTCCATGCGATTTTCGATTTAAATTAAGGGTTTTGTGTAATACACAATATGGTGGCACGGTAGTTGGAAATTGTTCCAAACAGGTTACTGTGGTGAATTCTATAACAAAGGCTAAGTATGTTGACGCTTTGGAAGCGACAAAGAAGTTGTTGAATCATATAGTTCATTCATGAACTTAGTATGGTTCCAAAAAGGCTTTGGTCAATGGGACACTATTGCAGATAGTTGCTCCATAGCTCAGTCTGAGGAATCAGGTTTCGACCTATGATTCACACATATACAAAGCCAAGTCCACACAAAATATGAATTTTGTGAAAGCGTGAAAACGCGAGGATATGCAACGATACACACGGAACTGAAGTTCTCAGATCCGTTGGACATCAGGCTATACCACAAGCGAAGCATTTTTTACACCAGTATGCCATAGGTGTAAAGTGCATTAGCATTGACTAGATTATTGACTCTAGTGCAAGTGGGAGTCTGTAGGAGATATGCCCTAGAGGCAATAATAAATGATATTATTTATCTCCAAGTTCATAATTATGTTTATGTTCCATGCTATAACTGCTATGGTTCTCGAGTCTGCAATAAGCACGAGGTTCGAAGGAAGACTCATATGCACGTGTGGAATAATAAACGGTAAAATGTATTCCTAGTCTGGCCTCTAAGACTAGCTCAAGTGTTGCATGATGGTTCTGTTTTCCTGATCATGGGCATGTCTATGCCAGCAATTTTTGAGGGCACAATGTTAGAAGAACATTTGTGTTGAATCGACCCGAATTGGTGTTATGCTATGAGATACTTTCGTCACAAGTTAATGGTTAATAACACAGAGAAGTTAATGTTTGCATAATTCCTTAGACCATGAGAGTATCGAGTTTCTTCATACTTGCTTCATGAACTTTGGGGTTTGTTAAACGTCATCCGTAAATGGGTGGCTATCACGGCGGCTTACGGGTTCATGGAAAAGTGTGTCAAGTAACTTGATAGCTCAAGATTGGGATTTGCTCCTCCGACGATGGAGAGATATCTCTGGGCCCTCTCGGTATTACGGTATCCATCATCGTCTGGCCAGACACAGGGTGATTTGATCACATGGATGCCGGAACACGGTAACGAGAAAAGAGAACAATACCGGTAATGAGGTAACTGGCATAGTGGACAAGTTGTTGATCCATGGGGATGCCAACATGTCTCACCTCGGGTATTTGTAACATATCGCGAAGCAACATGAATAGCACACGGCAACTGGAGGTTCACTCGAATATTCATTCGTGTGGGTATAGGGGTCAATATGGGTGTCCACGGCTTCGATGTTGATCATTGTTCGGAAGGGGTTCCGGGTCATGTCTATACTTCACCGAACCTATAGGGTCACACGCTTAAGGGTCATCTATCTGCTGAATACTAGACAGGGAGTCTGAGAGAAAGTCTCCGGAAAAAGTTTCGGAGACAGCGGAAAAGTTCCGAAGAGAGAGGTCACCGGATGAGTTCCGGTAAAACTGAAAAGTTGTTTCAGGGGATACCATTAAGTCAAATTGGTTTCGGCACACGCCTGATAATTCTTGGAGGGTGCCAGAATCATTCTGGAAACTTCTGGGAATTTTCCGGAAGAAAAACCGGAAATGTTCCGGAGCTGCCGGAACCGCTTTGTTTGCTTTCGCAGATGAAAATCACTAATCCGGAATTGTTTTGGAACGCGTCAAAAATTATTTTAGTGGGTACTAGAAATGTTCTAAGCCCACATAAATATTTTCAGTTCGAACGGACGCTGAAAAATGTCGTCATGAATAGTGAAATCAGCTTTATGGTTACTTTATTTGAAAGCCACCTTTTAGGGCTTTTACAAAAAGGCTTCTAGAAGGACTTAGGGACCAAGGAAGCCCCTTGGGGGGGGCATGAGGGTGGCCAGCCAAGGGTGGGGTTCCTCCTTGGAGCTCCACATGGCACTCCTTTTTTCCCTTATGCCCTTTATGTATGACATAAAGTGTGGGTATTTTTGGTATTTTTGTGCCAACTCTACCCCTTGGTTTTCCTATAAAAGGAGTGGAGGGGGCTGCCCAAACACTCATCCTTACTCTCATACACATGCCATAGACTTGTCTGGCTTCTCTCTCCCTCCCCGCGAAATAGTTTCGTAGAGCCGAAAGGCTGTTTGGGTTCCGGCAGGAATTAGTTCTGGATGGCGAAGCCCTGCCGGATAGATGACACCGTATGTGTGCAACTCTATAGAGAGATCGTAGTTTTGGTCTTAGTTCGAGAGTGCCTCCCGAAGGTCTGTCCGTGTGACCGTCCGAGTTTCGAAGGTCCTCCCGAAGGGCTGTCCGAGTGACCGTCCGAGTTTCGAAGGTCCTCCCGAAGCGCTGTCCGCGACACCGTCCGGGGGACTGTCCGACCGCCTCTCGGAGCGCTGTCCGAGGGGCAGATGAGGGTATACATCCTCGCGGTTGGGAGGTTGTAAATCCTAGCTGTGGGGATCTGCACCGCCGATCGTCATCGACTCTACTTCCGCTGCGCTACGGGTCGGTAACGAAAAAGATCAAACCTTGTATGCAGTCTCCATAGTGGTCCTGGGCTGGTGCGTAGGTCGGAAATTTTTGTTTTCTGCTGCGTTCCCCTACAACCCCGTCCTCCTTTGTCGCGTCTTGTCACCGCGTTGCCGCCCGAGGATTCCAGTGCACGATTCGGCACCGCGTTTGGCCACACATCCGCTCGATGACCCCGTTCCCGCGCAGGTTCCCACGCACAAAACCGTCCTACGGCTCTAGCTTCCCGCCCGGCTCGGTGAAATCCCCAATGCTTGCCGGCCTGCTATATAAACCCTCACGGCCGATGACTCCACATTGCCTTCATCCCCCCCCCGTAGCTTGTCTAGTTTGATTCTCCCCCAATCGCCAATGGCACCGGCCGTTCGTCGTCGCCCAGCCACTCCGCCAGAGGACAGCTCCAGCTGGGAGGCTTCACCGCGTCGGCGCGGCAGTCCTCTGAAGCGTATGGTGCACGTGGCGTCCCTGGTGGGTGTGCGCACGCCACAAACTACATGCTCAACCACCGCTGCCCGAAGGCAGCTGCTGCCGGTGGCCGCCGTGGCCGCCAACACGCCGGCAGCCGCCGGGGCCGCCACCCCACCGTCGTCCGTCTTTGCCATGACCCCGCCGTCAGGCAGCGGGGTCATCACCCGCTCCACCACCAAGGCTCGAATGCGGGAGGTGGAGGCCACCAAAGGCCCGCCGCCGGGCTTCTGCGTCACAACCCTTGCGCGCTACATCTACTTCCTAGAGAAGGAGGTGGAGCGCCAGGTTGCGCACGCGAAGAAGCTCACCGACGCCATGGCTGCAGGAGAAGCCGTAGCGGCGGCGCAGAATGCGGAGATCTACGCCGAGTCCCGTCGCTTCGAGGAGGGGCGTCTTGTGCGCCGGAGGGCAGCACTGGCAGGCAACGAACACGACTCCGGCAACTCGTCGGCAGGCTCCTCCTCCACTTGCTCTTACTGAGTGCGCTCGATTCTGCTGGAATTGGTACAAAGCCCCTCCGTAGTACTAGTATTTAGGGGCTATTTTGTTCAGTTCATCTAACTATAGATATGGTTGAATTGTACCACGTACTTTAAATTAGCTAGTATATATAGTTGAACTAGCTATTTCAGTACGTGGTTGGCAACAATTGGGGAAAAGTTTGTTCGATTCAGCTGTCGAGTTGAACTATTTTGTATAAAGACCAATGGTTAATCTATTAATGAAATCCATGTTTGCTGAATTTCAGTTGCAAAAGTGCACCGTAATAGTGATTTTGTTCCTGCGAAATTCGATAAATGCCAGTGCTACAATGTTGACAAATGCCAATGTTACTAGATCGACAGATGCCAATGCTTCCGATTTGACACATGGCAATTTACCCAATATGATAGATGCAAATCTTCCTGGATTGTCTGTACTAGGCACACGGGTCATATTAGAGAAACGTTTGCGATGACGCATTGCACCAATCCCGCGCGCCAATATTTTCACTTGGCTTACGGGCGAAGGAAAGATAGCTGTCGATCTGTATACGGGTATTCAACCTGAACCATTTGTGATGAGTGTTTATTTAGAGAAAACGATGATCGTTTTTGTTTGCTATGTGAATTCAGAGATAAATACTTAGTTCATCAAACCATAGATTTCATTCAGTCAAGCTTTGACTTTACATTCATACAATCGAGATACAATATAAAGAAAACTAGTTGCGGCGGCGGTGGCGGCGGCGTCGTCCTACGGCGGCGTTCTCATGCTCCGGGGCGAAGTTGTACAGTTCTTAAAACAAGACCAGAATGTTATGGACTTCACAATCAAAGAGCCGATCGTCGCGCGATCGACGGGCGCGGGGCCGGGGGGCGGCGACTAATGGCGCTGCGAGGAAGCTGTCGACGGCGGCATCCCAATCCGCTGAGGGGCCCGTGACGGGTGCAGGCGCGCGCACGGGGTCGAGCGCCGTGGGTGCGGGCACGCGCACTGGTACCGGTGTGGCGTGTGCAGGGGCGCGCACGAGCACGGGCTAGGGAGGAGGTGCTGGCACTTGCACGTACACGAGCTCGCGTGGGACCGCGGGGACCTCCCTGACGCCTGCGGTTTCCAGCGCTGCGATGATGCTCGGCGACCAGCCTGTCAATGCCACGGGGATGGTTGCTGGCGCGGGCGCGGGGATGGTTGCTGGCTAGTGCGTCGGGGCAGCATCCGCTGCGGCATGTAGCTCTTCCAGGGCCATGTCCATGGCGTCCCATTCGTCTTTATGTTCTATCTCTTCCGGCTCGGTGTCAACTTCACCAAACCGGAAGACTAGTGGCATATGATTCTTGTGCACCATGGCGTAGGTCGTCGTGGAGGTCTGAATGATGGAGGGGAATGGGAGGTGAAGATGTAGAGAGGATTGTGAGTGAGTGGGCAGTAAAGCCGCCTATTAGAAAGTGGCTCGGGCGCCATTGATGGACAGGTTGGAAGCGAGGAGGGCGGATACGGTGGTCAAAGGGCTCGCTTCCCGATGAGCCTGCGGCGTACAACCCGCACGCCTCCCGGTGAGCCTGCGCAGCAGAGGCCAGCTCGCACGCCTCCTGTCAACTATAGCATCTGCTCACACGGCACCTCCTAAGCCCTGGCCAATAGAAGAGTGCGACGCTTGGCAGCACGTAAGGGCAGTTGAACGCCCACGGTTTCAAAATAATGCAACCGTTTCTGTGGAAATGTGACAGTTCCTTGTTCCAAAAAGATTTTGTTAGCTACTAATGTGTCCGTCTTTTTCCAAAATGGACACGAAAAATACCACAGCATATTTGTGCTATATCACGATGCCGTGCCCAATTTCTTGAATTTTGTGTCAGTTCTAGATTTACTATGATTTAACGTAATATTCTCAATGTTAGCTCTAAAAGAAAAATATATATTAAAAAACAAGTCTCAAATAGGAAAACAAAATGATATGACGCCTTTATGTGCCATGTTCATGATAGCAAGCCAAGTTTCATGAATCTTCTGGCGAGTTTTTTGATTTACATGATTTAAAACCCGAGTTTCTCAATGTTTCTCTCGCCTAGCCAAGACCCTGAGTGTCGGGGGGATTACCCCCGGGTAGGCTCAAGAAGGCGACTCGACATTTTAAAGCGACAGGGCGGCCAACGCCCCTCTGTCCGGCCGCACCAGCTGGCACCCCGTTCTGGATGGCTCCTAACTCCAGCCAGCTCCCCGCCCAGCTGCATCAGCCGGCTGCTCCGACTGACCCCTCTGTCCAGCTGCTCCAGCCGGCCTGCTGCGCGAGGTCAACCACCACGTCCCGTCGGACACGACATGAAGACACTATAGCCTGCATCATGTGTCACTTCACTACACCCCAATAGTGGTGCACTATAGCCTGCGTCGTCGCGTCACCTCTCATGTCTTCTCCAATAGTAAATAGTTGGCCATGTGGGCCACCCCTTGTCCCCTGGGCCTCCCTATATAAGAGGCACCAGGGGAGCTCACCCAGGGGCAAGCAAAAGCTCCTCTCATTCTCTCATCCCCTCCCATTTCTCCCACTCTCTCACGTATGAGGCCATGGAAAGGAGCAGCCAGCTCCCTCTTCCTCCTCAAACACAACTCCAGGAGCATCCCTGTACAGCATATACACTTCATATACAGACATGCAGGAGTAGGGGTATTATCTCTCCGGAGAGCCCCGAACCTGGGTAAACCACCGCGTGCTACTACCCTATCCCGTCCCGGATCTTCCACGGCAGCTTTGCTCTCACCTCGATTAGCCACCCCCTGGCATCTGTTGTGAGAAAACGACGACAGTTGGCGCCCACCGTGGGGCTAGCTGCCGCTGGAATCACGGTCCGGGCGGACCATCTCCGTCATCACCACCGCGACGTCGCCGCCGTCTCTCCGGCGGTGCTCGGGGGCTCGACATCAACATGCCCGCAGGGCAAACGCGCGCGCCGCCACGTCCTCGCTACCGGTTTGGTCACCACCATCGCTGCGTCGCCTGCGTCCCCATCGCCGCCTCGCTGCGTCGGCGCGACGCCCGCAATGCCGGCCTCCCAATGTCGCGACAACCCCGGTGCCGGCCGACCGTTGCCGCTCCCGCGTTCCTTCGCCATTGCCTCCTCCACGTGTCGGCGCTGCTCCCGGCCGTCGCGCTCGTGCCGGCGCAGTCCGCGTTCCGGCGGCTGCGACTGGCCACCGCTCGGCTGGTCGCCGTTGTCGTTCTCTAACCCGACATCTGCCCCCGCAACGGCGTCTCATGCGCATCAGCCGCCCCAAGGAAAAAATCAACCACGCCCACAGCGTCTTCAGCCATCGTCGCCCGCTCGCCATGGCCTTCGCGTGACGCCCTAGCCTCCGGCAGCTGCCGCTAGGACCCGGCGCCCGGCGCCCTGCTCCCCTTGGCTACCAGCGGCTCCTCCGTCCTGCATGACCGCGGTCCAACCGCGCTGCTTCGGCCTCCTCCCGAGCGCATCCATCTCCCGGCCTCGCGCGTGCGGTCGCCTCGTCGTGCCCAGATGCGGCCGCATGCCAGGCCTCCCCTCGTCTCGCGGCTCCAGCTGCGGCTCCTCCAAAGGCCCCGCCGCGCCCCACCAACGTCAGTTGGCCAGCCCGCGTCGGCGGCCCCGATCCCCGCAGCCTTCAATCGCGACACAGCTCCGTGGCCATGCTTCGGCTGGCGCCTGTTCCGGCCGCCCGCATGCCTCACCTCGCCCCGACCAGCTTGCCCCGCGGCCGGCTCGCCGCCGGCCGGCTCCGCCCCCGCGCTAGTGACGCCGAGCCTCGCTGCCACCCCTCTGGCCTCCCCCGTGCGCTGCTGCCCCGCTCCGTGCCGGCCGCTCCCTGCACTCGCTCCGGCTGGCCGCCGCGCGCCTCGCCTCCGACCGGCTCCGGCCCGCCTCGTCCGGCTCCACCCCAGCGCCCGCGGCCTCGGCGTCCCGCCTCGCTGCACCCAGCCGCGTTGCCGCGTCATGCGCGCGCGTCGGCTGCGCTTGCGGGCCGCCCCCGCGTGCCTGCAGTCGGCTCCGCCTGCGACACCGGCGCGCCCCGCCTCCACAGCGCTTCCGCCTCTTTGCACCCACGCGCGCCAGCCCCGCGACGCTGCGCCGCCGGGCCCTCCTCGCTCTGGTCTGGCGCCCCGCTGGTCCCGCCTCAGCAGCTGCGCGCCGGCTTCTCCCCGGCGACCAGCCGGCTCCGCCCCTCTGCACGTCGTCCCGCCCGCGGCTGCGCCCCCGCGCGCCGGGTCCCCTCCACCTCCATGCCGGCGGCAGCTCAACCTCACGCCGCCTGCCCCGCTGCATGCCGCGTCCGGCCCCCGCACGCCCGCCTGCGCGCGCGGCCTTCGTCTCGGCCGGCTCCAGGCCGCGCTGCCGTGCCCGCACGCCAACCGGCCGCTGCTGGGCCGCCGGCTCCGCCCGCGCCTCGCCGCTCGAACCGCGCCGCTGCGGCACGACGTGCTCGCTGCGCCCCTCCCTGCTGTGCGCTCGCGGCTCCGTGCGCTCGGCCGGCTCCCACCTGGCGCACCCCGGCCGGCTCCCGCGCTACTCCTGCTGTCTCCGTGTGGCCGGCTGCCCATGGGGATATGTGGGCCGGCTGCACAGGCAAAGAAAGTGAGGTCGGCTGCCCACGCAAAAAAAATAAGAGGAAGAAACTTTGAATAGGAAAAGAGGACACCTGTCCGCCCGCGTCGCCACTCGGCCGACTCGGCCCACTTACCTGCGTCGCTGCCAAGCCGATTGGCTTGCCCGCCTACATCGACAACAGGCCTGCTACGTGGCTGGCCATCCGCCTCGACGCCGGACCCGGTCGGGCCCGGTCCGGCCGGCACGCTCTTCGACCCCCGGAGGCTCGGAGGCTACACCCAGCGGGTGGGTGCGCCGGCGCGCCCCGCTGGCAAAAAGCCGCGCCGGCTGTCATCGACAACAACCGCCTCGCCGGCACCAAAAACCAATGTGAGCTCTTCACCCGCACATCCTTGTGCCGCACACAAAAATACGGATACCCCGAGCGACCCTCAGGGGCCATCCCCGCATTTGTTTCAGCTACTCTACTGTTCACCTCGGCGCCGGCTAGTCTGGGCCCGGGGCCGACCGCTTGGCCCGGCACGTTCGTTCCCACGAAACGGCTTAGTAGCGTGTACGATACCAAAGGCCCACTCTTTGTCTCAGCTACAGACCGCACCGCGGCTGTTCGGCTAGCGAGAGCAAAAGCTGGAGGTCACCACACGCGAAAAACGTCCGGGGAGAAAACGGCTTGGGCAACTCGGTCATTTCATTTGTGAGTATCTACTCGGTCGAGTCTGCTCCCAGTGTCCGAGTACTGTACGCTCCACTCCGCGGCCCACTCTTCGCCTCAGCCACAGACCGGCTCCTGGCTGTCCGGCTGGCAAGAGAAAAAGCCAAAGAGCGGAGAGCACATGAAAAAGACTAAAGGGGGCTCAGACGAAACCAAGTCGGCACCCTTTGCATAAAGCTTGGACAACCAAAACTAGATATTTGACACATCTGCATCGTCTAAACTTGTCTTCTGCACGATCATTTACATGAGGAAACCCCTCGCTCGGAGGCTTGGAAGCCACATCCGGCAGCGCCCCGCGCTCATCAGCCGGCGGACCCCGCGTCCGCGCCCGGCAGCGCCTCGCGCGCAACAGCCGGCACACCCCGCGTCCGCCCCCGGCAGGGCTCCGCGCCCATCAGCCGGTGGACCCGCGTCCACGCCCGGGAGCGCCTCGCGCTCGACAGCCGGCGGACCCTGCGTCCGCCCCCGGCAGGGCTCCGCGCCCATCAGCCGGCGGACCCCGCATCCGCGCCCGGCAGCGCCTCGCGCTCGACAGCCGGCGGACCCCGCGTCCGCCCCCGGCAGGGCCCCGCGCCCACTAGCCGGCGGACCCCGCATCCGCGCCCGGCAGCGCCTCACGCGCAACAGCCGGCGGACCTCGCGTCCGCGCCCGGCAGCGCCTCGCGCTCGACAGCGCCTCGCGTCCGCGCCCGGCAGCGCCTCGCGCTCGACAGCCGGCGGACCCCGCGTCCGCCCTCGGTAGGGCCCCGCACCCACTAGCCGGCGGACTCCGCGTCCGTGCCCGGCAGCGCCTCGCGCTCCACAGCCGGCGGACCGCGCGTCCGCCCCCGACAGGGCTCCGCGCCCATCAGCCGGCGGACTCTGCGTCCGCCCCCGGCAGGGCCCCGTGCCCATCAGCCGGCGGACCCCCGCGTCCGCACCCGGCGTCCCCAACGCCACTATCTGCTTCAGCAACAACAAAGACCCTCCGCCCGACTCTTCGAGTCGCCCGGAGGCTCGGAGGCTACACCGAGCGGCCGGTGGAATCCGCTTCCACGCACGGCAGGGCTCCGCTCCCATCAGCCGGCGGACTCCGCGTCTGCCCCCGGCTGGGCTCCGCGCCCACCAGCCGGTGGACCCCGCGTCCGCGCCCGGCATGGCCCCGCGCCCCTCAGTCGGCGGACCCCGCGTCCACGCCCGACAACCTCGATGCCACCGTCCGCTCCAACGACAGCAAAGACCCTCAGCCCGACTCTTCAAGTCGCCCGGAGGCTCGGAGGCTACACCCAGCGGGTGCGCAGGCGCGCCCCCGCTGGAAGCAAGCCGCGCCGTCCCCAGCCCGCAATTGACCGTCATCGACAACCTCTGCAACAACAACGACAACGGTGAAAACCCTCCACCCGACTCCCCAAGTCGCCTGGAGGCTCGGAGGCTACTATCGGTGGGATTACCCCCGGGTAGGCTCAAGAAGGCGACTCAACATTTTAAAGCGATAGGGCGGCCAACGCCCCTCTGTCCGGCCGCACCGGCTGGCACCCCGTTCTGGCTGGCTCCTAACTCCAGCCGGCTCCCCGCCCGGCTGCATTAGCCGGTTGCTCCAACTGACCCCTCTGTCCGGCTGCTCCAGCCGGCCTGCTGCGCGAGGTCAACCACCACGTCCCGTCGGACACGACATGAAGACACTATAGCCTGCATCATGTGTCACTTCACTGCACCCCAATAGTGGTGCACTATAGCCTGCGTCGTCGCGTCACCTCGCATGTCTTCTCCAATAGTAAATAGTTGGCCATGTGGGCCACCCCTTGTCCCCTGGGCCTCCCTATATAAGAGGCACCAGGGGAGCTCACCCAGGGGCAAGCAAAAGCTCCTCTCATTCTCTCATCCCCTCCCATTTCTCCCACTCTCTCACATATGAGGCCATGGAAAGGAGCAGCCAGCTCCCTCTTCCTCCTCAAACACAGCTCCAGGAGCATCCCTGTACAACATATACACTTCATATACAGACATGCAGGAGTAGGGGTATTAGCTCTCTGGAGAGCCCCGAACCTGGGTAAACTACCACGTGCTACTACCCTATCCCGTCCCGGATCTTCCATGGCAGCCTTGCTCTCACCTCGATTAGCCACCCCCTGGCATCTGTTGTGAGAAAACAACGACACCGAGATGATTGAAATTCATTCCCATATCTTGCTTGGGACCTAAAGATGCATGCACACTAATATGGTTTTCTAACCATTTTGATGCACTGGACCTTGTGTTAGTAGTTCAAATTTGAATTATGCATATTAAATAATGCATATACAAGTCAATTAATGTATACAAAGGCCAAACGAACCATGTATAATTTCATATTTTGGCACAACACTCATTTTGGTATATGTTGCCTCTGGAAATATATAGTTCAAGATGAGAAGATGCAGCGGATGTCGATTCGCCCACAGAAGGTGACGTGTTCCATATCGAAACCACAAAAGCTTCCCGTGAGAAGCTTAGGTTTGTTAGAGTGTGACGCCCCCAATTTGACCGTACGCTAATCATACACGCAAATGCGTACGACCAAGATTAGGGACTCACTAATCAATATCACAACACAACACTAGACACAAATTAAAGTCATACAACTTCATATTACAAGCCAGGGGCCTCGAGGGCTTGAATACAAAGCTCGACAAGCACGAGTCAGCGGAAGCAAATAATATCTGAGTACAGACATAAGTTAAACAAGTTTTGCCTTAAGAAGGCTAGCACAAACATAACAACGGATCGAAAGAGGCGAGGCCTCCTGCCTGGGAACCTCCTATCCTACTGCTGGTCGGGGGCAGCCTCCACGTAGTAGTAGGCTCCGGCGGTGGTGTAGTAGTCGTCTCCGGCGTACTCCATCTCCTGGGCTCCGTCGTCTGAACGCGGTAATCGTATCGAGGGGGAAAGAGAATGCAAAACAGCGGTGAGTACTCATCCAAAGTACTCGCAAGACTGACATCAGAACTATGCTAGGTATGCATCAGTATCAAGGAATGGGGTTATTTCTGGACTGACTGCAGAAAGCAAGAATGAGGGGGAAGGCCTAGTCCTATCGAAGACTAGCATCTTCAACATCTTGCAGCATTAGAAGAGTATAGATTGGTAACTCATATGCAACAATATCATTGTAGCAATTTTATTAAGTAACCACGCCCAGAGATTCTCCCTCGACTCCCTGCGAGGAAGCAATCTCGGAGCCAACATTCATTTCAATTTTAAGTCACAATTTTAGTTGTAGTAGATCGAGGTACAACTCCAAGTCGTCTTGTTACCATGGACACGGCTATTCGAATAGTTAACTTCATCCCTGCAGGGGTGCACCACGTTTTCCATCACGCTTGATCACCTTTGGCCGGACACACTTTCCTGGGTCGTGCCCGGCCTCGAAGATCAACTAGTCGTCGCCCTTCCTAGGCTCAACAGAGAGGCCAGCCCGCCGGTCTAAATCCTAAGCGCACAGGGGTCATGGGCCCACTTGCCCTTTGCACTCCTGCATGATGCGTGGGCGGCCGAGGTCAGTCCTAGCATCACTTAATTACAAGATCAATGCGTTCCGGACCACTCGGGCGCGCGCCGCTCCATTGCTGACGTCCGAAGAGCTTCGGCTGATACAACGACGCCGAGTACCCATAACTTCTCCCACGTGAAGGTTAGTGCGAAAAAAGGTCAAATGACCCACTCAGATCAAATACCCAAACCATTAGCATTTTATTAATTGCGGTGACGAGCGCGACACACGATACGTGGTCCCGTCGCCCCGTCTTGAGGTCTTGTGGCAAGGGCCAATAATGCCCGGCCACGCCCCGTCGTATTACACCAACACCCTCCGGTCATCCTGACCTCATCATGTATCAGCAGTAAGTAAATGTAACCATGTGTCTATAACACCAAGGGGAAAACCGAGGAATCACCCTCGATGGATCCCACTCAATGTAACCGTCAAGGTGACCAGAGAGGATTCACCCTCGATGGTCTACGCTTGAGGGGTTGCACGACAAAGTCGTCGTCGGGAGTGGTGAAGGAGGAATCACCCTTGATATCCATGATCGACTAGCTACACTACAGAGTTAGCATCATGAGTACTTCACGAGGTGTCACCCTCGGTAATCGATAGTAGCTCTGCAGAGTCGTACAACTAAGGGGTGTGCGGTGAATGTGACAGGCATGACTTGTCGGTCGGTTGACCAAGTCTTCAAGTCTTCGAGTCGTCGATGAAGAAGCAGGGGCAACTGGGGCTACGGGGTCATAGGGGATCACTATCCATCCTATACTAAGCAGGTGATATGAAAGCAGGTACAGTAGCAGTTTATCAAAAACATGCTATAAATCAGAATAGGAGCTAGCTAATACAGTAGCAAAATCTAATGCAAGAATGAGAGGGAAAGAGTTGGGCGATATCAGGATGCTCAAGGAGGTTTGCTTGCCTTGCTGCTCTGCTGCAAAGGCCTGATCGTCAGTGGCGTAGTCGTACTCGGCAGCAGCGTCAGTCTCGGGGTCTACCGGTAAGAAGAGGGGGGAGAAACAATAAATATAAAGCAGACAGATGCAAACACGATGCATGACATGGCAGTACGCAGAGCTAGGTATGCACTAACGCAGTACTACACGTCCCAGATGGATCGGAAGAATATCTGACGATATTTTCCGGGTCTCGGGCTACTACCGGACAGACGATCCTAACGCAAAATGTCCACGTTCATCATGCTAGGAGTATGTGACACATGAACGGACAGTGTATTCGGATTCGTGGGATTTTTCTGAACAACTTTCATGTATAAAATATTTTCATCCGAGTTACGAATTATTTAATATTAATTTTTAAAGTTTTATTAATAATCAGAAATTAAAACAGATTAATTTTAATTCAATAAATAGAATTATGACATCAACATGATGTCATGCTGACATGAGCAGTCAACAGTGGGGTTGACTGGTCAAACTGACCAGTGGGCCCCACTGTCATAGACACAGTTTTAATTAATGTTTAATTAACATTAATTAGAATTAATTAGTGGGGGGTGGGACCCACCTGTCATTCACTGTTTAGATTAAATTAATTAACAGAATTATTAATTAACCTAATTAGTTTAATTAAGTTAATTAACAGATTAATTAATTATTATTTATTATTATTTTTTAAATTATATTTTCGTTTAACAGGGGCGTGGGCCCCTGTTGTCATTCTCAGGGGGAGTGGGGTTAGTGGGGATTAACCCCCACTAACCAGATCGGGGCCGGGGGGGGCGAGGCACGCACGGCGTTCGCCAGCAGCAAGCGGGCGGCCGACGCCGGCGGGGCCAGGGGAAAGGGGAGCGTGAGGCGGGCGCGCACGGTGCGGGCGGGCTGCGGCCAGGGCGTGCGGTTGAGGGGACGGCGGCGCGTGCGCGGGCGGCCGGGGCGTGGCCGCGGTGGCTAGGGACGGCGGGGAAGGTGTGGCGGACGGCAAGGGAAGGAGAATGGGGGCCTCACAGCGGCCGTAGGGGAGCAACGGGGTCGAGGAGGTACGGCGAGGAGGAGGAGGAGGCGGCGCAGTGGCGACGCGGGGAGGAGGCGACGGTTGGCGCGGCGACGGCGGTTCGGGGAGGGGGCGAGGAGGCCCCGGGGCGAGGCGGATGGCGGCGGGGTCGACTGTGGCGGCGCCGGGGCGGCGGCGGGCCCTGCCCCGATCCAATCTGGATCGGGAGGAGAGGGGGGGGGGCAGGTGCAAGCGAGGGGGAGAGTGGGAGGGGGCGACCCGGTGAGGTGCTAGGGTTTGCCCTAGTAGGCGCCCGGCTGGGCCGGTTGGCCAAATTGGCCGAGGCCCAGTTGGGTTGCCGGGGGGGGGTTCGCTTTTTCTTTTTATTTAGTTTTAGTTTTCTTTTTTTCATTTATTTAAACAATTTCTTTTTTACTTTAAAAATACAAAACAGTTGCTAAAATTAGTATAACTAAATATACTACTGCCACATTAATTATGGCACCCTAATAAAATAGTTTAACATTTTATTAATTATGAAAGGCATTAATTCATTGCTTTAACCTTGCTTTAATTGTTTTTGGGCATTAAATCACTTTACAAAAATGTTGGTTCACCACCAAAATTAGTTATGGGTCAATTGCCACAAGATGAACATTTTAGATTTCATGTGTGACAAATTGAATTTTGACTTTAGATTGGATTTGAATTTGAATTGTGATTGAATCAAGTGAAAATTAGCAAAATGGATTAGCTTAATCCTGGCATCACTGTAGCTTAATTACAACATCACTGTAGCACTGACACCAGGGTGTTACAACTCTCCCCTTCTAAAAGAAATTCTCGTCCCGAGAATTATGAGGTAGAAGAGAGTAGATCGGAATATTCTGCCCGAAGGTTATCCTCGCGTTCCCAAGTGGCTTCATCTTCAGAATGATTTGACCACTGCACTTTGAAGAACTTGGTAACCTTCTGACGGGTCCGACGTTCGGTTTCATCAAGAACGCGGATCGGATGCTCTTTGTAAGTGAGATCATCCTGCACTTCAATCAATTCAGGATCCACCTCACGATGCGGATCCTTGAAGCAACGACGAAGTTGCGACACATGGAAGACATCATGGATATGGGAGAATTTTGGTGTAAGCTCCAATTTATAAGACACATACCCACGTGTTTCAATAACGTGGAAGGGACCAACGTAGCGAGGAGCTAGCTTGCCCTTGACTCCGAACTGATGGGTGCCCCTCAAGGGAGTGACACGTAGATAAGCCTTATCATCGGGTTGATAGGTTGAACCCCAGTGCTTCTTGTCATAATTGCTCTTCTGGTGGGACTGGGCCGTTTTGAGATTATCCCGAACAATGCGGACTTGCTCTTCAGCTTGTTGGATAATGTCCGGACCAATGAGTGCACGTTCCCAAGTTTCTGACCTGTTCAGAGGGGTTCGGCATTTACGTCCATACAACACTTCAAATGGGGCCATCTTCAAGCTGGCTTGATAGCTGTTGTTATAAGAAAATTCAGCATAAGGAAGAGATTCTTCCCACTTCTTGCCGAAAGAGATAACACAAGCCCGTAGCATGTCTTCAAGGACTTGATTAACTCGTTCAACTTGACCTTGCGACTGAGGGTGATACACAGTGCTCCAGGTAATATGAGTTCCCATTGCTTCTTGGAAGCTTTCCCAGAACTTGAAGGTGAAAATACTGCCACGGTCTGAACTGATTTCCTTTGGAATGCCATGGAGTGAAACAATCCTTGAGGTATACAAGTCTGCTAATTGACTAGCAGTAATTATCTCCTTGACTGGCAGGAAGTGTGCGACCTTTGAGAATTGATCGATGACGACAAATATAGTATCATTACCCTTCTGCGACTTTGGAAAACCCGTGACGAAGTCCATCTGAATCTTGTCCCATTTCCATTCAGGAATAGGGAGTGGTTGCAGAAGTCCAGCACGTTTCTGATGTTCAGCTTTGACCCGGGGACAAACGTCACATTCTTCAATATAGCGAGCAATGTCTTGCTTCATACCAGACCATCAGTAATTTTGACGGATGTCCATGACATCTTAGTACTGCCCGGATGAATAGAGAGAGGGGTGTCGTGAGCTTCTTTCATCACCTTCTCGGTCATAAGTTCGAAACTGGGGACCACAAGGCGACCCTTGAAGTACAATGATCCATCTTCACCAAGCGAGAATTCCTTGGATTTCTCTAAATTAATATCCTCTTTCATCTTAAGGGTATAAGCATCCTTGTCTTGGGTGGACTTAATAGTTCTCAGAAGAGTCGGTTCCATGACAAGGTTATTAAGAGAAACCTGTGGAACAATGTGAAGATTCAACTTGCGGAGCTCTTCATGGAGGCGGAGGTTAGCCTTTTGAACCATATGATTATTGCAATAAGCCTTTCGACTCAAGGCATCTGCCATAACATTAGCCTTGCCAGGGGTATAAGATATACCGAAGTCATAGTCCGACACTACTTCCATCCATCGCCTCTGACGGAGATTCAGGTCTGGCTGAGTAAACAGGTACTTCAGGCTTTGATGGTCAGTATATATCTCACAACGATTACCAATAAGGTAATGTCGCCATAATAACAAGGCATAGATCACCGCGGCAAGTTCGAGGTCATGCACTGGATAATTCTCTTCATGGGGAGGCAGCTGTCGTGAAGCATACGCAATCACTCTGCGTTCTTGCATTAGGACACAGCCTAATCCTTGACGGGATGCGTCGCAATAAATGACAAACTCCTTCTGAGAATCCGGAGGAGCAAGCACTGGAGCAGATGTCAGCTTGTCCTTGAGTGCTTGGAAACTTTCCTGACATTTGTCTGTCCACTCAAACTTAACGCCCTTGTGAAGCAGATTGGTCAATGGCTTGGCAATCTTGGAGAAGTTCTCGACAAAACGACGACAATAGCTGGTGAGTCCGAGAAAGCTTCTGACTTGCTTGACATTCTTCGGGGGAGTCCAGTCAAGAATAGCCTGAACCCGTTCTGGGTTGACGGCAATACCATCCTTGGAGATCACATGACCAAGGTAGGTCACTTCGTCCAACCAGAACTCACACTTGGAATACTTGGTATATAGGTGATGCTCTCGAAGCTTTTCCAGCACCAGACGAAGATGTTCAGCATGCTCTTCTTTGTTCTTGGAGAATACCAGAATATCATCCAGATAAACCACGACGAATTTATCGAGGTAGTCCATGAAGATATAATTCATCAACCGAGAGAAAGTTGCTGGAGCATTTGTTAACCCGAAAGACATGACGGTGTATTCGTATGAACCATAGCGGGTAACAAACGCGGTCTTAGGGATATCTTCTTCACGAACACGGATCTGATGGTAACCCAACCTCAAGTCAAGTTTAGAGAATATTGAGGAACCAGCAAGTTGATCATATAAATCATTGATCCGAGGAAGCGGATATTTGTTCTGAATTGTAGCCTGGTTGATGGGACGGTAGTCTTGGACCAAACGATTCGTACCATCCTTCTTCTTAACAAACAGAGAAGGCGCTCCCCAAGCAGAGGAACTTGGGCGTATGAAACCCATGCGAAGCGAATTGTTGATTTCTTGCTTAAGCTCAAGGAGCTCATGAGGAGGCATCTTATAAGGACGCTTGGCTATAGGCGTGGTACCGGGTACCAAGTCGATGACAAACTCGACAGCTCTAGCAGGGGAAATCCTTGGGAGTTCTTCTGGAAAGACATCCTGGAAGTCCCGTACAACTGGAATGTTTTCTATCCCCGCCAGAGGTGACTCATTTAAAGCATTCATGGCATATAGCCGGGCTTCAGCATCTCGAACAAGATGAGCATGGTAGCTGACTATCTCATTCGAAGGATGCAGGAGGTGGACAGTTTTGGTGGCACAAACGACCGAAGCAGTATGTGCTTTCAACCAATCCATTCCCAGAATAAGATCGATATTGGAAGACTTCAGCATTATGGGGTAGGCAAAGAATTCCAACCCTTCAATTTCAATGGGGACATTGTGGCTAATCACTGAGGTTCGACATTGGCCCGCAGGGGTGTTTACCACTATTGGAACGTCCATCTCATCACTCTTAATGTCATGCATGTATGCAAAATTTTCCGACATGAAAGAATGTGATGCTCCTGTATCAAACAATACAGAAGCTGGTACTGAGTTAACAAGGAGTGTACCCATCACAGTAGCAGGCTGGTCTTGAGCTTCAGACATCTCAATGTTGTTGGCCTGAACACGACCATTGTTAGGCCTGGCATTGTTGTTGCGGGGCTGGTTGGAAGGCAGTGCAAGTTGATTCTGATTCTCCCTGCAGTCTCTAGCACGGTGCCCTGGACGACCACACTTGAAGCACAACCCATCTTCAGGACGAGAAGGGGGAACAGGAGCCCGTGGTGGCGGAGCTGGAAGCCTCGGCTGCCTAGTTGGTGGAGGAGGCAGACGAGGTGCAGCATAGGACGGCCTTGGAGCAGGAGCAGTTGCATGGTACATGTTGTGAGGGATCCAGATCTTGCGCTTCTGAGTTCCTGAGCCCGAAGATGAGCCCATGTCACGGTTGCGCTTGATGCTGTCCTTGTAGTCCTGCAGACCTGTTTCCACTTGAATGGACTTGTTCACCAAGGTGGCAAAGTTATCAAAGTCCTGAACAAGGAGTGCCAGTTTGATATCAGGGTGGAGTCCTTCATGGAACTTCTCCTGCCTACGAGCATCAGTTGCAACATCTTCTTCAGCATAGCGGGACAAATCCAGAAATTCCCGCTGATAAGCATCCACAGTCTTGTTGCCCTGGACTAGATTGCGGAACTCACGCATCTTCTTGTCCATCAGTCCCTGAGGAATGTGATGAGCACGGAATGCAGCTTGGAACTCCGGCCAGGTGATGATTGTTCCAACAGGCCGTGAGCGCCTATGACTGTCCCACCATTGAGCAGCGGGACCCTTCAGAAAGTACGAGGCAAATGTGACATAGCTAGCCACTGGGGCGCCAGAAGACTCCATCTCATAGGTGATGTCACGGAGCCAGTCATCTCCGTCAAGCGGATGAGTGGAGCTGCGGTAGATCACAGGGTTGAGACGCATGAAGTCCTGCAGAGTCATTGGGGCTGGCTGCTGATTCATATTCGGCCTTGGGAACTGGTCCATAAGCCCTTGCATAAACTGGCGATTCAGTTCAAACTGCTGCATCATACCAGCCATGTATTCCGGCGGCGGTGGTGGTTCAGGCGTACCACGACCACGACCAGCTGGCCTAACCATTCTGTCAAATTTTAACAGTGGTAGTTTAACATTTGGCAATTGCAAAGACAAAGAATCATTCATGAAGTAAATTGCACAAAGAAGGAAGTGCAATAGATACGACATAGTAGTTCAAATTTCACATACAGATCCTTACATAGGTCTATTACAAACAATAAGTCTGTTACAAAATAGACGATAGGTCCGGCATGAAAATAACCTAGACAACTAGGCGGCAAGCAGGATCGCGGTAGAGGGATACAACAACGAGGCATAGCGATATGCTACATCAACGTCGGGGACAACGAAAGAATCAAGCCATCATCTGGAAGGAGGGGCTCTCCGGGAGGAAGAAGTTACGAGAACCTAGAGTTAGAGTTAGCAAAATCTTTAACTCGAAAGAGAAGAGAGATCAGAACCCAGAGTATAGACGAGGAATAAAAGATCCTAACACCACCCGATTGAGATGTGGGCCCGTAAGCCACACAGCAATGTTAGTAAAAGTTTTTCAAGTACTAGACTCAACTTCGGCCAAGGAGTTGGAAAGGGGGCTACCTACAGGCAGTCGGCTCTGATACCAACTTGTGACGCCCCCAATTTGACCGTACGCTAATCATACACGCAAATGCGTACGACCAAGATTAGGGACTCACTAATCAATATCACAACACAACACTAGACACAAATTAAAGTCATACAGCTTCATATTACAAGCCAGGGGCCTCGAGGGCTCAAATACAAAGCACGACAAGCACGAGTCAGCGGAAGCAAATAATATCTGAGTACAAACATAAGTTAAACAAGTTTTGCCTTAAGAAGGCTAGCACAAACATAACAACGGATCGAAAGAGGCGAGGCCTCCTGCCTAGGAACCTCCTATCCTACTGCTGGTCGGGGGCAGCCTCCACGTAATAGTAGGCTCCGGCGGTGGTGTAGTAGTCGTCTCTGGCATACTCCATCTCCTGGGCTCCATCATCTGAATGCGGTAATCGTATCGAGGGGGAAAGAGAATGCAAAGCAGCGGTGAGTACTCATCCAAAGTACTCGCAAGACTGACATCAGAACTATGCTAGGTATGCATCAGTATCAAGGAATGGGGTTATTTCTGGACTGACTACAGAAAGCAAGAATGAGGGGGAAGGCCTAGTCCTATCGAAGACTAGCATCTTCAACATCTAGCAGCATTAGAAGAGTGTAGATTGGTAACTCATATGTAACAATATCATTGTAGCAATTTTATTAAGTAACCACGCCCAGAGATTCTCCCTCGACTCCCTGCGAGGAAGCAATCTCGGAGCCAACATTCATTTCAATTTTAAGACACAATTTTAGTTGTAGTAGATCGAGGTACAACTCCAAGTCATCCTGTTACCGTGACCACGGCTATTCGAATAGTTAACTTCATCCCTGCAGGGGTGCACCACGTTTTCCATCACGCTTGATCACCTTTGGACGGACACACTTTCCTGGGTCATGCCCGGCCTCGAAGATCAACACGTCGTCGCCCTACCTAGGCTCAACAGAGAGTCCAGCCCGCCGGTCTAAATCCTAAGCGCACAGGGGTCGTGGGCCCACTTGCCCTTTGCACTCCTGCATGATGCGTGGGCGGCCGAGGTCAGTCCTAGCATCACTTAATTACAAGATCAATGCGTTCCGGACCACTCGGGCGCGCGCCGCTCCATTGCTGACGTCCGAAGAGCTTCGGCTGATACAACGACGCCGAGTACCCATAACTTCTCCCACGTGAAGGTTAGTGCGAAAAAAGGTCAAATGACCCACTCAGATCAAATACACAAACCATTAGCATTTTATTAATTGCGGTGACAAGCGCGACACACGATACGTGGTCCCGTCGCCCCATCTCGAGGTCTTGTGGCAAGGGCCAATAATGCCCGGCCACGCTCCATCGTATTACACCAACACCCTCCTGTCATCCTGACCTCATCTTGTATCAACAGTAAGTAAATGTAACCGTGTGTCTATAACACCAAGGGGAAAACCGAGGAATCACCCTCGATGGATCCCACTCAATGTAACCGTCAAGGTGACCAGAGAGGATTCACCCTCGATGGTCTACGCTTGAGGGGTTGCACGACAGAGTTGTCGTCGGGAGTGGTGAAGGAGGAATCACCCTCGATATCCACGACCGACTAGCTACACTACAGAGTCAGCATCATGAGTACTTCACGAGGTGTCACCCTCGGTACTCGATAGTAGCTCTGCAGAGTCGTACAACTAAGGGGTGTGCGGTGAATGTGATGGGCATGGCTTGTCGGTCGGTTGACCGAGTCTTCAAGTCTTCGAGTCGTCGATGAAGAAGCAGGGGCAACTGGGGCTACGGGGTCACAGGGGATCACTATCCATCCTATACTAAGCAGGTGATATGAAAGCAGGTACAGTAGCAGTTTATCAAAAACAGGCTATGCATCAGAATAGGAGCTAGCTAATAGAGTAGCAAAATCTAATGCAAGAATGAGAGGGAAAGAGTTGGGCGATATCGGAATGCTCAAGCAGGTTTGCTTGCCTTGCTGCTCTGCTGCAAAGGCCTGATCGTCAGTGGTGTAGTCGTACTCGACAGCAGCGTCAGTCTCGGGGTCTACCGGTAAGAAGAGGGGGGGAGAAACAATAAATATAAAGCAGACAGATGCAAACACGATGCATGACATGGCAGTATGCAGAGCTAGGTATGCACTAACGCAGTACTACACGTCGCAGATGGATCGGAAGAATATCTGACGATATTTTCCGGGTCTCGGGCTACTACCGGACAGACGATCCTAACGCAAAATGTCCATGTTCATCATGTTAAGAGTATGTGACAGATGAACGGACAGTGTATTCGGATTCGTGGGATTTTTCTGAACAACTTTCATTTATAAAATATTTTCATCCGAGTTACGGATTATTTAATATTAATTTTTAAAGTTTTTTTAATAATCAGAAATTAAAACAGATTAATTTTAATTCAATAAATAGAATTATGACATCAGCATGATGTCATGCTGACATCAGCAGTCAACAGTGGGGTTGACTGGTCAAACTGACCAGTGGGCCCCACTGTCATAGACACAGTTTTAATTAATGTTTAATTAACATTAATCAGAATTAATTAGTGGGGGGTGGGACCCACCTGTCATTCACTGTTTAGATTAAATTAATTAACAGAATTATTAATTAACCTAATTAGTTTAATTAAGTTAATTAACAGATTAATTAACTAATTAATTAATTAATTAATTATTATTATTATTATTTAAATTATATTTTCGTTTAACAGGGGCGTGGGCCCCTGTTGTCATTCTCAGGGGGGAGTGGGGTTAGTGGGGATTAACCCCCACTAACCAGATCGGGGCCGGGGGGGGGGGTGGGCGAGGCACGCACGGCATTCGCCGGCGGCCAGCGGGCGGCCGACGCCGGCGGGGCCAGGGGAAAGGGGAGCGCGAGGCGGGCGCGCACGGTGCGGGCGGGCCGCAGCCAGGGCGTGCGGTTGAGGGGGCGGCGGCGCGTGCGCGGGCGGCCGGGGCGTGGCCGCTGTGGCTAGGGACGGCGGGGAAGGTGCGCCGGACGGCAAGGGAAGGAGAGGGGGGGCTCACAGCGGCCGTAGGGGGGCAACGGGGTCGAGGAGGTGCGGCGAGGAGGAGGAGGCGGCGCAGTGGCGACGCGGTCGTCGGCGCGGGGAGGAGGCGACGGTTGGCACGGCGACGGCGGTTCGGGGAGGGGGCGAGGAGGCCCCGGGGCGAGGCAGACGGCGGCGGGGTCGACGGTGGCGGCGCTGGGGCAGCGGCGGGCCCTGGCCCGATCCAATCTGGATCGGGAGGAGAGGTAGGGCAGGTGTGAGTGAGGGGAAGAGTGGGAGGGGGCGACCGGGTGGGGTGCTAGGGTTTGCCCTAGTAGGCGCCCGGCTGGGCCGGTTGGCCAAATGGGCCGAGGCCCAGTTGGGTGGCCCAGGGGGGGGGGGGTTCGCTTTTTCTTTTTATTTAGTTTTAGTTTTCTTTTTTTCATTTATTTAAACAATATCTTTTTTTACTTTAAAAATACAAAACAGTTGCTAAAATTAGTATAACTAAATATACTACTGCCACATTAATTATGGCACCCTAATAAAACAGTTTAACATTTTATTAATTATGAAAGGCATTAATTAATTGCTTTAACCCTGCTTTAATTGTTTTTGGGCATTAAATCACTTTACAAAAATGTTGGTTCACCACCAAAATTAGTTATGGGTCAATTGCCACAAGATGAACATTTTAGATTTCATGTGTGACAAATTGAATTTTGACTTTAGATTGGATTTGAATTTGAATTGTGATTGGATCAAGTGAAGATTAGCAAAATGGATTAGCTTAATCCTGGCCATCACTGTAGCTTAATTACAACATCACTGTAGCACTGACACCAGGGTGTTACATAGAGGCTTATGCCAAAACTTGTCCCAAATTGGATATTATTTTACTAGGGCACATATGAGCCATGCATGTCATGACACCATGCCAAGTTTCATGACTTTTCTCACGAGTTTTTGATTTATACATGATTTAAAACCCGAGTTTCTCAATGTATTTGTGCCCGAGCCAAGACCGTGTGAGATGTTTGAAATTCATTCCCTTATCTTGCATGGGATCCTAAAGATGCATGTACACTTATATTATTTTCAACCCATTTTGATACACCAGACCTTGTGATTGTAGTTCAAATTTGAATTATGCACGTTAAATAATGCATATAAAAGTCAATTAATGTATAAAAAGGCCAAACGAACCATGTATATTTTTCATATTTTTGGAACGACACACATTTTGGTATATGTTGCCTCTAGAAATATATAGTTCAAGACGAGAAGATGCAACGGATGTCGATTCGCCCACATAATGTGACGCGTTCCATATCAAAACCACAAAAGCTTCCCGTGAGAAGCTGAGGTTTGTAAGGGGCTTGTTGCAAAACTTGTCCCAAATCGGACATTTTTTTCACCAAGGCGCGTATGAGCCATGTCATGACACCATGCCAAGTTTCATGAAATTATGATGAGTTTTTGATTTATACATGAATGTAAAACCAAGCTTCTTAATGTATGTGGCCGAGCCAAGACCCCGAGATGTTTGAAATCCATTCACATATCTTGCATGGGGCCCAAAGTAGCCATGGACACTTATATGTTTTTTCAACCCATTTTGATGCACCAGACCTTGTGATTTTAGTTCAAATTTTAATTATCCACATTAAATGCCTAGAGAACTCAATTAATGTATGAAAATGCAAAAAGAACCCTGAATAATTCCATATTTTAGCAAGACACTCTTACTGGTGTATGTTGCCTCTAACAAAAGTTCAAGGCGAGAAGATGAGCGGATGTCGTTTTGCCCACGTAATTAAGGTGATGTGTTCCTTATCGGAACAACAAAGCTTGCAGTGAGAAGCTCTGGTTTGTAAGGGACTTGTGCCTATAATTGTCCCAAGTTGGACAATTTTCTTCAATGGCACATATGTGCCATGTCATGACAACATTCCGAGTTTTTAGAATTTCTGACGCGTTTTGGATTAACAGTAATTTAAAAACCAAGTTTCTCAACGTTTGAGGCCGAGCCAAGACACCGATATGTTTGAAATTCATTCCCATTTCTTGCCCGTGACCTAAAGATGAAGCCATGGACACTAATATGATTTTCATCCCATTTTGACGCACCGAACATTGGGACGATAGTTCAAATTTGAATTATACACATTAAATGCCTAGAAAACTCAATTAATGCATAAAAATGCCAAACGGACCCTGAATAATTCCACATTTTAGCACGACCCAGCTATTGGTAAGTGTTCACTGCAGATAAATCTTATTGCAAGCCAAACACCGTCCTTTGTCGAAGTAACCTCATTTTTTGTTTTAAAACATTTTGAAAATCAAGTCTTTCACAAACAGTTGAAGTTCATGAATCATGTGTGATGCAGTACAAAACATCTTGGGCCAATCCTCATAAAGTCATAATGCATGGCTTAGGGCGGAAGCTTCGTCGGCTACAGTACACCGCCAGCTAGTTTACCGCACGGACTCCCTAGAGCATTTTACTTTTCAATCGTCGCCGGTGAAAGATGGGGACGTGGATCCCCGTCGTGAGGGCAACTTCGGCAACCCACTCCGGCCCGAGCACGGCCGCATTAGCCATGATCGCGCTTTCAAGATGCTTGAACGCGGCCGCTACCTCCGACAGGGCAGCTGCAACAACCGAAAGGTCAGCTGTTGCAGCTGAGAGGGCGGTAGCAGCAACCGCGACGGGGATAGCAAATGGCGAGAACGGCACATCAGCTGTCAGTTTCTCGGCGGTCACCGTAGCCCTGATGGCGAACGCCCAGTCCCATCTCGAGGCCGCCCACGCCCATCTCGTGTCGGTCACTGCACAAATCACATCTGCCTTCTCCGACACCGGTCGACAACCCACGTCTGATGAGTTGGTAATCGCTGAGTGTGCTCGAGCATGCGTCCATTCTTTGGCAGCTTCCCTAGCCAAGATTGTGGCCGTCCATGCCCGGAGCAAGGCCGCCCACGCCCGGCTCATGGCGGCCTTATCCAAAGAGATGGTGGAGGAAGACTGCGAGGTGTTGGAGTATGTGGCGATGGATCCCATGGATCTCCTTACCCCGGAGGTCGTCGAGCGGGAGCCGGTCATCGAGGAGGCGGCGGAGATCGACGAATGCCAGACAGAATATTAGTCTCTGTCTAGCGCGATGGTCTTTTGTTAGAGTAATGTTTAGGTCAACTAACTAATGTTTATTAGTTGCTCGATTAAGTAAGTGCGGGCAGTGTTGTAGGCTCTTTTGTGTAGTACTCAAATTTGCAAGTGTTGTTAAATTAAGCAATGACGTCGATGACCAATGTAACGAGGGAAATTCGGACCAAAATTTGCCGCCGTATCCCCATTTTCTCTTCCAAATGAAAATGAAGTGCAAGTACCGTGTGCAATGTAGTATCCGATATCTTATGTCGGAAGCTTGGAGACCAAAATTTCCACGTTCAGTCTTATCACACACGGGATCAACTATAGGATTCGTTTGTGCTGTTGAATATCTCACATAGTTATGGTAAAGGGACTGTGTCCGATGTGACTGTGCGCGCTACTTTTTCGCCACACCGAACGAAATATTGGGCTGCCGCGCAAATATCTACCTCCCCCGCCCCTCGTACCAACCAAAAGCCACCCCCCCGCTTCCCCTTCCTTTCCTAAGTTCAAACCTGCACAGCTTGCTTGCAGCGCCGCCTCCTCGCCGGCGACGCTCCTTCCTGTTGCTCGCCCTCCTCCATCTACTCAGGTAATCCACACCTTCCACACACCCCTTCCCCTCCACCCCCTCCTCCATTCCACATGCCCGACCGCCGGTGCGACACATTCCACCAAAATCACCGGCCCACCCCCCACATAATCGCCGCCGAATGACATGGTGCACGCAGTATAGCCAGGATCTCAAGGAGCACCTGGCAGCGGAGAAGCAAATCGCGACCGCATGCGCGGATGAGGCCGCGATGGCTGCCATACGTGCCGACCCCCAGATCTTGGAGTAGCACATCGCCGTCGAGGCCACCCTCTGTGCCTCACGCGCGGACGCCGCCACGCGGTTGTTTGCTTTGAACAACAACTTGGTGTGTTATCTCGAGAGATCCGCTTTTGCCTTCGACGACGACTACGAGTTGTTTTCTCAGCGTGCCCGTGCTTTCCTCAACTCCAGAGCCGGTAGGTTGGTGCCTGGACAGGCTGAGGCCACTCACTACTACGAGGAGGGCACCCACGATGTGGAGGCCTCGCCCTCTTCCAAGCCCATCGTTATCGATATCTCCGACAATGAGGAATAGCTTGTTTTTTAGCTTAATTACTAATGACCCGCGTTCAGGTAGCTACGCCTGTTAAGCATGTTTGCTTTACCTGTTGCATGTGCTGCTCCTGCCTTTCCTTAAGAAATTCTAGTGAAATATGCAAGAAATGCTACTATGCAATCTGACCTTCTAGTATGTTCTATTGTCCAATGTGATGCTCAGTTAACTGTTTGGTTCATTTGTTTTCGTGATCATCTGCAATGTGATGTTCGATTATTGTTGGTACAATTTTGTATTGTTATGCATGTGAAACATACAATTGCTACATTTCATAGTTCTTAGCACGCTTGGCTTTTCCATGTGGCTTGAATTAATATGTTGGATCTTGTAACACCCTGGTTTTCGCTCCTGTTTTTTTCCTTTGCGGGATTTGACTCCCGTCTTCTTTTCGCGGTGTTATCGGATTTCTCTAGCTCTTGGGTATATGAAGATGGTCATCCAGTCTTGCCTTCCCTATCCAACCATACATTCTCTCCAGTCCAACCTTGCCACCCAAGATCTTTGCTCAGGGTTTTGCCGTCGGAACCCTACCTTCCGAGTTGCCGGAAGGGAAACCCTAACTCTTGCAGTTACAAAGGAACCCCAATTTCCTTTGATCTTTTGACTCCCAAACTTTTCCCAGTGATCATCCTTCATCTATAAACCCTGGATATGCAAAAATATTGCCAAGTCATTAGCAATATTTTTCATTTATAATTAATTCCTTTTTCTGCCAGTTAAAGGAATAAAATCCAGGAAAATATCAATCCATCTCCAAAGTTCAGGAAAACTTGTGGAGATATTATTTGTGATCATATTGAGCTCCCATAAAAATATTGGCCATAATTATACAAGGGAAATTGCCTTTTCGTATTTAAAGCCAATATTGCATTTTGGGCCCTTTCTAAAGGAGATACCATTTTGGTAGCCAGGAAAAATCCCAAATAATTTGTGTAGCTTCTCCTATCCATATATTCACCATTTCCACCAAGAACCCAAGTCCCATAGTTCAAAGTTTGAGCACAACATCAATTTGCAATTTCTGTCCAGTTGGGCAAATTGCAAAGGAAGTGCTTTATTCCTTGATCTATTTGAGCTGAAAGTTTTCATGGTGGTTAACATTGCTAAATCACTCATGGAAACCAAAAACCAGCTCAATCCCTCCACCCATTCTCCCATAGCATTTTTCCTAAGTTTCTGTCCATTTGGAAGCCCTGTGAAGGAAGTACCCCTTTGGCATTTCCAAATGAGCTGAAACTTTTCCAGTATCTTCATATATCCAAATCATCACTCTCCACCAAATTTCATCTCATTTCATCAAGCTATTTGATCACAGCTCCAAATTCCAGTTTCTGGACCCACTTTTGGATTGTGAAGAAAGTGCTAGCTACA
The DNA here is from genome assembly GCA_039707655.1 of Elymus sibiricus. NCBI lineage: Eukaryota > Viridiplantae > Streptophyta > Magnoliopsida > Poales > Poaceae > Elymus > Elymus sibiricus. The sequence goes on from CM077665.1 coordinate 74,238,335, forward strand.
TTGCTTCATTTGGTCTGAAAATTTACCAGGGTAGTCACCTTGGTAGATCACCACTGCATGCCAAGTTCCAGCTCCTTGCACTCAGGGATCCATCTAGAAACAACCACAAACACCTTCATGTCAGAATCCTTTTCTGCAAGTATCTCCCACTCCAAAGCCTTCCTGGTCCATCCAATGATCCAAATCATCTAATAGAGCAGTGAGGCACCTGTTTGACAAGCCTAGAGGGGCTGAGTTGTGCCAGAGCACGCAGTCCGCGTGGTGATCACGTGAGTGACAGATCAAATCAGTACACTACGCGGTCGTCGCATCGGGCAGCCAGCTCCGGCGGCCGTACCCTTGGCATTTTGTGCCGACTAGCTCCGTAGTCGCCGCGTGCCCCCTCTCCAGCTCCTTCCCCTCCGTCCTCTTCCTCGACGCGCCGCGACGAACCTCGCCGTGGTACTGTGATGCCCATGACTCGTCGCCGTCGTCTTCCTCCGTTGGCCTCTTCCCTCTCGAGTCGTCCCCTTCCTTTGCAGCTGCGGTCAGGTCGGCAACGCGGGTGACCGAGCCATCACCTCCAGAAGCGGTCGTCGCATCCGGCCAGCTCACCGCGGCCGTGCCTATCTACTCGCTCCGGCCGGCTATATATAGCCATGCCCCGAGTCCTCCCGAGCAACCACAACCCCCTCAGCCTCCTTCCCTTCCCCTCTGGCTCTATCCCGCACGCTTGCCTGGCCGAGCCCCTCGCCGGAGCACGGCAATTTAGCCGAAGCGCTGCCCTCGGCCATCATCCCAATCCACCCTCGCAGCCATCCCCGGCGCCCGTGAACCACTCCACCAGACACGCCGCTCTCCGGCGGACTCACCCACGCCCTCGCTCGACCTTCCCAGCCACCCGCACCCCTCCCCCGCAGCGGGACCGCCGCGCCCAACCATGGACGCTTCCTCGCCGCCAGCCATTCCCCTGACCCGAGCCACCTACCCCTGGAGGCGGCCCTCTCCGGCGAGTCCATGCGCGCCGTCGCCCGCCCTCAAGGCCCGCCGGAGTGTCACCGGTCACCGGAGCTCGAGCCCAGCCACGGCATCGGACAGGAGGAGCGAGGGAAGAAGAAGAAAGGAGGAGGGAGGAGAGAGAAGCTGACCGGTGGGCCCCGACCCCACCTGTCGGCGAGAGAAGCGGGGCCAACTCAGCTTAAGTGGAAATGGCTTCGCTAGAAGTCGCCTCCATGCGCCGAAAGCGTATTTCCAATAATACGCCTTCCATTTTCAGCCCAGCGCCGAAACAGTTAAAGTGCGGCTGTTCACCCGTTAAGAGCATAAATGAGCATGTTCTTATTTGTTTTCTGCCTAACGAATGAACGGCCACAACTTTTTATCCGTAACTCCGATTCAGGTGCAACCAACGCCCACGTCTTCAGTTCGTCGAGCCCATTCTGATGGTATCATTTTCGTAATGTTTTCACATTCTGAAAATGACAATTTTGCCCTTGCCCTTCTATCAGCCCTCCGAGAGAGAACGGTTTCCGGCCATCCTTTCTGCGGACTCTCCGCACTTCTTCCCGGAGTACTCTTCGACCCCAGGCAAGCCGACCATCTTATATATGCCCCAAAGCATTGCTCTGTGTTATTCTTGCGTGTTTAATTAATGATATGCTTGTGCTAGAAATAATTAAACTCCTGCCATTTCGGTATTGTCATTTACATTACCTGCTACTGCTCATCTTATCATTGCACTAACGACTTGTCGTGATATTATATGGAGATAGGTGGTTATGTTTTTATCATGCTTAGCTACTGCCATCTCAAGTTATTGTGATAAACAACCATGCTTGTTAAATACTTACTGAGGCTAAACCTAGTCGGTTGATCTAGAGTCACCTGTCCGGGCTTATCCGTGCAACCACATTTGCCGGTATGGGACGGCCTTGACTTGGTCTGATCGCGTGCTCTTTTACCGGTACCACCAGACAGGGAAGGTTATGCGTGCGCGCTGCCCTGGCCCGGTAGGCGGCGATAACCTTGTGAGCCCAGTTGAGTTATTTGCCGGCGTCCCCGTTTGGGATAGTTTAGTTGGCCACGACGGTGGCAGGTGTCACGGGGTGACACAGGGGCCACCCAGGGCTTGACTCCGGGGGAGAATGATTGCCGGTGGTACGGTGGAGGAGTCACGGGTTAGGCAGGTTTCATTGGAGCAACACTGGTCCACCCGAATGGGATCACGAGGTCAGGTGCTCCATGGTGTGGGTAAAGTGCGCAACCTCTGCAGAGTGTAAGAATCTATTCGAATAGCCGCGTCCACGGTATTGGACAGTCCGTCCAGGCCTCACTAGGTGGTCAACTGTAATAATGATAATAATGATGGAAGAACTCATCTTGTGTAGACATCAGATGATGTCAGGAATATGATATGTTAGCCAAGGGATGGTTATATGATGAGTGGCCGGATGACCACATGATTTGGATTGGATTTGGATCAGTTTCAGGTTGGATCATGAGCATGTTCGGAGTATGGGTTATTGCCCTGATATGCTTTACTTTACCGTATTTTACTTAGTAGTTACCTTGCTGGATAAACCTGTTATGACATAATAATTAATATTGCTAGATAGGTATGCTATGCCATGATAATTAAGATTGCTCTAATAACAAATGCATGCTTGAATGCCATGGATTGCTTTGCTTGGTGTATATGTTAGTTTGGTTTGCTTGCGAGTACATTCAAAAGTACTCAACGGCCTTTAACATGGACAGGTTCACATAAGGATCCGTTGTTCGTCGTCGAGGAGCCGGAGCGTTCGCGAGCTAGAAGAGTAACCCAGTCAGATCCCTGTGGATTGGAGCCGCACCAAGACCATGCTGCCCTAGATAGAGCCTTTCCGCTGCCATCACTCTTGTAATAGATCATGTAAGACTTATATATCTATTAATAGAAATGTCTGTGTTCATGATACTTGTTGTAAACGCGCATGCCAGAGTGATTTCCTGGGCTGGTATGCGTGGCGACCGTCTGGCTACAGTGGTAATCAGGCGGGGCGCCACAGATCTGCAATGCGTTTATTTTTCATTAACATATTTTACTGATAGCACGCCAAATCTCACTTAAAACCTGATCAATATCTATCTTAAATGCGTTACAGGGGGAACAATGGGAGACACTGAAGTTTACCATCGAGGTTTGCACTTTCATGATCCTTTGGCTAATAGTACATTATTGTGCAATTGCGGGAACCATTCTAATATTTAGGTTTCTAATAATAATTTGGTCTTGCACATGTAGGTCCTGCTGTAAGAGGTTTAGACCTACTGTTCGACCCATTTTGCATGTGGGGAAATGATGTGTTCATGAATATCAGTCAAATCAAGAAACTCAGAAAGATTGTTAAGATAATGAAACTTGCGACGAAAAACAACAAGCTGTTTGTCTGCACAATGAAGAAGACATCAGTGAACTATAGGATGGTACTATCGCTTTTACCTTGTCTTTTTTCCCTTTGTGACATTACAATTTTTCGAAACAAAATTTATGCATATCTTTGTTTGCAGTCCTTTCGAAAGCAGTTCATCGATGAGTACGTCTCAAACCACCTGTATGGTCAAGAGGCAAGGAAGGTATTCATACAGCACCCACGGTATAATCTTGAAGTCTTCCTCAAGAGGATGAAGGATGGGCGGGCAACCATCCACGGGCACTGGCATAAAGTTGCAAGGACCTTGGACATCAGCGAAGGCTCAATATTTGCCTTCCGCTTCAACAGTTTTCTAGACGAGATTCATCTGTCTATTTACCATATATGATGCTATTTTCCAAAGGTTTTAGATGTTGCATGTGAAACTCGGTCCTGTCATGTAATTGGGTAGCTAGGTAGTATATGCCTATATGATGTTGTACTCTGATGTATTCCAATTATGAAATCCTGGTTGCCATAATATGAGATGAAATATATTGTGTGCTTGATATGAAGTATCAATTTGTTTACTAGCTGGATTATAAATAATAGAGCAATTAGCCTGATTATTGTGGTTTCATATTGCAGACGGTTTGTCATAGAACACCGTGGGCGATTACCTCACCAAACCCACACGGTTCCTGGAAATTTGGCGTGTTGGATCAGTGAAAAATCGCACACGACTTCCGGCCGTGAACTGTGTGCATTAGAAGACAGATTCGCAAACGTTTTCACATAAAATGTGTGTGTGATGGATAGCCCTATGCCAAACAGTTTCTTTTAGGAACCGTGCGTGATGGCCACCCCAAACACAGACGATATGATGCAGAAAATTGTGTGTGATGTAGAATGCGAACGGAAACGTACGTTTGGGATTCACTGTGTGGGAAGCTAAGCACATCTCACACGACTTCCCAAAAATATCTGTTTGTGATGGCCCCTCCAATCGCACACGACATATTTTTGCTCATCGTGTGTGACCGGGCGCAGCCATCGCCGATGGGTTTTCCGTGTCGTGTGGGATAGCCCCCCCCCCCTATCGCCCACACATGCAAGGCGACAGTTTGAGACTACGTCACGGAAAGGGGTTAAAAACCATTTGTATAGCAGGCGCCTGCACTAGTGATTGTTATCTAACAAAGAGCCTATGTTACCTTGTCTTCTCCTCTTCAATAAAATGTTGCAGATTCTAGCTTAGTCCACGGCACTCTTGCACTATTATTATTTTCTTATCATTCGGTCGTGCAAGTGTAAGGCAATAATGACGATATTTGATGGATTGACTGTGGCAGAGAAAAGCGGGTATGAACTCAACTTGTTTTTGTTTTTGTAAATATGTTTAACCTAGTATCCTTGATTCAGCATATTATGATCAAACATGTTTGCAATGACCATTAGAGATTATAGTTGTTCATGCCATGCTTAAGTAGCTAGGAGTGGATAATGAATTATCTTGGATGTCAAAATGCATTAAAACGGTTGTGATACGGTATGATGATATGGTATCCTCCTCTGAATGTTTCAAGTGGCTTGACTCGACACATGTTCGCGCATGTAGTTGAATCAAAATCAACATAGCCTTCATGATATTTATGTTCATGGTGTCCATATCCTACTCATGCTAGTAGTCAATGTTTATTATATGTAATGCATGTTCATGACCGTTTTTGCTCTCTAGTTGGCCGCTTCTCAATCTATTTGCTAGCCTTCGCCTGTACTAAGCGGGAATACTGCTTGTGCATCAAAATCCTTAAACCAAAGTTATTCCAGATGAGTCCATTATATCTACCTATATGTGGTATTACCCTGCCGTTCCAAGTAAATTTGCATGTGCCATCTCTAAAAATTCAAATGAACATCTGTTTTGTGTGCCTAGACCGCTCATGGAGCGACAGGGGGCGGTCAGTATCTTCCATGCTAAGCGGGTTATTCTCATGATGAGTGTTTATTCACTCGTCCTTACACGAGAGGGGCGGTAATAGGGATTCCCAGTCCCGAAATCAAAAATTACAAATAATTAAACAAAAGTCCCCCAGGAAAGTTGTTGGTTTGGACGGTACTCGTGAATGCGGCTAGCCGTGGAGTGTGATTGTTGGTGGAGGGGGAGTAAACATTTACTTTTACCGCTTGGGAACCGCCACTATTTTGTTTAGCATGGAAGATATTGATAACTCTTGGTCGTAAAGGTTGACAGGAAGGGTGTACCTCCCAAAATTATATCTATCTCTGTTTTTAAAACTTGAGCTCTGGCACCTCTGCAAATCCATGCTTCCCTCTGCGAAGGGACTATCTATTTACTTTTATGTTGAGTCATCACCTTTTCAAATAAGCGCCAGACCTGAGAGCACTATTGTCATCCTCATGCATTGTGTATAGTTAATGTTGGGTGCAGCATGACTGGATCTTTTCTACCATGAATTACAATGTTTAGTCGCTGCTTGAACTTTGGAGGTGCTCTGCATTTATGTTTTGCGGTCTCAGAAAGGGCTAGCGAGATACCACTATTGTCATATTATATCATGATTATTTTGACAAAGTGTTGGCGTTTGAGATATCTTATTATTGCTCGCTAGTTGCTTATGTCATTGATATGAGTTAATATAATTTCTAAGAGTTATTGCTGGCATGGTTAGTCATAATCTTTGCTGAAAACCTGGGTGCTACTTAAGCATATATATGTAAACAAGAACAAAAGAGTTCGTAAAAGTTTTTCTTTATCACTTTCAGTTTGTCAACTGAATTGCTTGAGGACAAGCAATGGGTTAAGCTTGGGGGGGTTGATACGTCTCTGTCGTATCTACTTTTCCTCACACTTGTGCCCTTGTTTTGGACTCTAATTTGCATGATTTGAATGAAACTAACCCGAACTGACGCTGTTTTCAGCAGAACTACCATGGTGTTGTTTTTGTGCAGAAATAAAAGTTCTCGGAATTGGACGAAACTTTTTGGAGATTTATTTAAGAATAAATAAAAAATACTGGAGCCAAGAACCACCGGAGGGGGCCCCCTGGCTGGGCACGATACACCAGGGCGCCCCAGCCCCCCCCCTCCCAGGCGCGCCCTGGTGGGTTGTGCCCACCTCGTGGCCCCACTGACCCTAATTGCAACGCTATAAAAATCCTATTTTTGGAGAAAAAAATCAAGGAGAAAGTTTCATCACGTTTTACGATACGGAGCCACCGCCACCTCCTGTTCTTCCTCGGGAGGCCAGATCGGGAGCCCGTTTGGGGCTCCGGAGAGGGGAATCTTCGGTCTTCGTCATCATCAACCCTTTTTCATCGCCAATTCCATGATGCTCCCCACCGGGAGTGAGTAATTCCTTCGTAGGCTTGCTGGTCGGTGAGGATTTGGATGAGATTCATCATGTAATCGAGTTAGTTTTGTTAGGGCTTGATCCCTAGTGTCCACTATGTTCTGAGATTGATGTTGCTATGACTTTGCCATGCTTAATGCTTGTCACTAGGGCCCGAGTGCCATGATTTCAGATCTGAACCGTTTATGTTATCACTATTATATCTATGTTCTTGATCCGATCTTGCTAGTCATATGCACCTATTACGTGTTCTGATCCGCAAACCCCGGAGTGACAATAGTCGGGATACTTTCCGGTGATGACCGTAGTTTGAGGAGTCCAAGTATTCACCGTGTGTTAATGCTTTGATCCGGTTCTCTATTAAAAGGAGGCCTTAATATCCTTATGGACCCCGCTGCCATGGGAGGGTAGGACAAAAGATGTCATGCAAGTTCTTTTCCATAAGCACGTATGACTATTTACGGAATACATGCCTACATTACATTTATGAACTGGAGCTAGTTCTGTATCGCCCTAGGTTATGACTGTTACATGACGAATATCATCCAACGAGTTCACCGATCCAGTGCCTACGAGTTTTTCACATATTGTTCTTGCTAAGTTACTATTGTTGTTGCTACTGTTCCAACTGCTACAAAACTATTGCTATCACTGTTACCGTCACTATTACTGCTGCTACTGCTATCAAAACTATCACACTACTGTGCTACTGATCACTCTGCTGCAGATATTTAATCTTTAGGTGTGGTTGAATTGACAACTCAGTTGCTAATACTCTCAAATATTCTTTGGCTCCCCTTGTGTCGAATCTATAAATTTGGGTTGAATACTCTACCCTCGAAAACTGTTGTGTTCCCCTATACTTGTGGGTTATCAAGGGACCAAGTCTATACTTTTGGGGAACTTGAGGGATCAAAAGCGTACTTTTCTCTTAAAACTATGGTTTTTCATATTTCATGCAACTAGGAAAATAAATATTCAAAATAATTTGTAAGGATTTTTTTTCTCAACGGAACCTCATTAGGATGCTCCTGCGATTTCGTTAAGATGAAGAGAGTTGATCCAGTTTATACGACAAGTTAGGTCGAAAACTACACAGTCACATAATTGATTAGAGGACAACCATATGCCAAAACCCAAATATCGAATACAAACAACCCCTAATCAAAACTTGGCACCACCACCAAGCGCAAACCAACGACCGATACCACAAAAGACACAGGTAGAAGTGAAGATGCTCTTTGGCAACGTCTTCAAAAAGAAAATGACACCCATAGGCGTCAACATCACCGACATCGACCCCCGGCGGGACAAAGCTTTTGCCTAGAGCGTCACACATCACCACCCCACCGAACCCCGTGGGAACGGATCCGGACACATCAACAAACACCTAGAATCAATCAACAAAAGTCTAGTGTCGAGGTGAACTCCTCGATGACGCCTCCAAGGAGAAAAAAAGACGATCATAGACACCTTCACCACCGGTACCGACCCCCCATCAGCCAAAGCATTCGCCCAGAGCCCATAATCCCTCCACCTCGATGAGACTATTGGGAGGAGTCTCAGCCACCAACAACACCAAACTAGCCGAAGATACCAAGCCTGGGTGTTAAGGGCAGACCATGCAAATTGGAACAAAGAGCCAACTGCCACTCGACGCCTCACCACAACACCACACATGCCACAACACCATGAGCCTAGCCTTGCAAGTGACCATTGTACTGCCACATCCAGAACACGTCGACACCGACATAGACCAAAAGTAGGCACACATCAACCGTCAGAGCACCTGCCGACGACACAGACCAAACGTAGGTGCAAACCGACCACCGGAGCACCCACTGCCGGGCCCAACCACCACGGTCCCAAAACTCTTGTCTTGGCAAGCCAAAGAAGCCAATGACGGATCTGGAAGGGACTCAGATCCACGGCAGCAAATCAACCTCCAGTTGCCACATCGCCAGAGGAAGTTCACCCGCCGCAGCCACAGCCAGGCGTCGTCCTGGCCGTTGTGCGTTGACCTGACCATACGTCGGGCGCCACCGCCACTTGTGCCTTAGGCCACCACCCGCGGACGCTGCGCCGAGCCCAGCCAATAAGTGGCCACCAGCGGCACTATACCACACCAGCTCAGGACCGGAACCCGCCAGAACTGGCTTGTCCGGTGACCGATTGCTCGCTGTGATCCGTCAACCGATGCAGCGTGGTCGCCAAGTTTTTTTTTAACACATGCAGATGCTCATGCATACTCACCCATATGAATGCACACACACACACACCTTGCCCCTATGAGCACCTTCGAGAGACCGAACCGACACATCATCTTAAAATTCGCGAAGTCAACACATGCGCTTTTGTAGTAGACAGAAACGTCTCCTCCCAATGAATGAATAGAGAAGTCTGAAATAAATCTAGAAAAATGCGAGCACGAGTGAGCCTAGAACTTGAATTCTGATGTGTTGGTTCCACTACAAAGAATCTAACCATCCGAACTAGGCTCAGTTCGCCGCGGTCGCCAAGTTTTTATGCATCCAAAGGGGTGATGTGTATACATGTGTGCAGGAGTTGGTGGCAGCAATTCACCAAAATCTCAGTCTCGTGCTAAATACAAACGCATTAAAAATGAATTTCAAACACGCCCAATGAAATCTGAATTTGAACGTGGCTGTCAATCCAAGGTACAAGTGGGTAATTAATGGACTGTTTAAATATGCTACGTTTGATGTTAGTATGACACCGTTGTTTAATTATGTAATTAACTAGTTTAAATTTGTGTTTGAAATGAATTTATGCACACAAAAATATATTTGGAGAATCTGAGTTTTCAGGGATGAACCTGATGGACAAAAGTTTATAATTGTTAAAAAGGATAGAAATTGAAATTTTCACCGGGGGAAGAGAATCCCCACCTGAATTTTCATTTCAAAGTTGCCAATGTGAAAACTCAGATATATGAGATGGACCCCTCATACGCATCTCATAATGAGATGGATATAAGGGGTGCCGGTCAGCCCGGACGTTTGAGACCTGTTTAAGGGTTCCGTCTGGGTCACATCTTTGTGACCAGGCGGCCTGTCCGGGCGTTTGAGAGCATCTATAACCGGACCCCTCATACCACCCTCAAACGCGCGGGCAGGCCGCCCGGTTACTGACCGGTCATGAAATTTTGACCCAGTCGGGCCTCTCAAACCAGCCTCAAACACCCGGATTGACCGGCGCCCCTCATATCCAGCCCAAATATGGGGCGGATATGGGGGAGCCCGAGTGCACCCGGGCACGCCCGCCTAGCCCGCATCGAACCCACATATATTTGTCCTCATCCGTTCGCCGGACCAAACCCTAGCCACTTCTCCCCACTCCCATCCGCCACCCTAGCTCACTTCCGGCGATCTCCGGCCTTCTCCGGCATGGAGGGTAGTGGATCCGACTCCAACCAGTCCACATCCATCAACTGGGGGGTCGTCCCATGCGGGTTGGAGGAGGCAATGACAGTTCGCATTGCACTCCGTCGCTCCCGCGAGCACAGCGCCTGGCCGATGGCAGGATCTGTCCGCCGCGACTCCATAGCGTCCGCTCAACGAGCGCTCGGTTCCTCTGGGGCGGGATCATCGAGGTCTCGGTGGGCAGAAAATCTTTCCTTCCCCACGACCGGTTCGGCAGACTTTGAGTCCCACCGGGAACGGGCTGCCCGTCGTGGGAAGGAGAGGATAAGGGTCGTCGAGGCCTATATCGCGGAGGAAATGGCGGAGGCGGAGGTGGCTGATGCGGCGGCGCGGGCGGCCGCAGAGGAGGAAGCCATCTGCGTCTACATTTTAAAGAAACGACAGCGGAGGAACACGCGCGCCCTCGCCCGCGAGCAGAATCGGGCGGTCCGTGAAATGGCCGGACTGCCACCGAAGGAGAAGAAAGAGGTGAGTGACGGCGAGGACAACTCCAACAACGAGCAGATCCGGCTCGATCCGTACTGCATCTCTGACCGGTACTTCGGCGAGAAGGACGGCAAGGGCTCAGGGAAGGACAAGGGCAGCCGTGAATGATCTCCACCATATCCAAACATGCTAAATTTTGGTAGTCCGATTGCATGTTAGTAGTGATGGAGTAACCGGACGATGTGTGTAATGCACGACATGGTAGTTGCATGGTTTGTATGGATTTGAGATATGAGATTTGAGGTGTCCGGTTATAAAATGCATTGTTTAAGGCGTGACCGGTCAGTGTTCGCGGACGCGACCGGACGCGTCCGCGGGGTTTGAGGCACCGGATTTGCAAGTTGCGGCTGTAGATGCTCTAACGTTCACCAGGCGAGGAGACAATATTTAGAAGAACATTCAGAAGAACACTATTCGCATCGAACAAAGAGAGTTGATATCCTTTCTTTTCTGCGAGAAGGAATTTTATATTACTCAAACATCAAAGTTACGATCCGCACGACTGTAGCAAATTCCTTTGTAATGAACGCAAACAAAGAAAAAAGAAACTATGGAATCCACAATTCCTATGGAATGTATAGAAATCCTGTGAAGCGGACGGGGCCTAAAGCATTCGGACCAGCACTGGACCCGTTGGACACCCGTCATAGTATCATTTTGTCAAGCGAAGCTGTAAAGTATTCAGCCAAACAGGTATTGTAACTCACCCTAAAAAAACATGTACTATAACTATCGATTTGAAGAGAGGAAATGGGCTCAGAATTGTATACAGTACAAGTTTAGAAGATTGATTATATTCCGAAATTTGGTCTGGCGCAGTCCGTTCGTCTGTCACACACTTCTATCATAACGAACGTGAAACTTTTCCATCCGTTTCATCTGTCCGGTAATAGCCAGAGACCCGGGAAATATCGTCAGATATTATTCCGACCCGTCTGCGACGTGTAATACTGCGTTAGTGCATGCCTAGCCCTGCATATTGCCATGCCATGCATCGTGTTACATATGTGCTTTATATTTATTGTTTCTTCCCCCCTCTTCTCTCCGGTAGACCCCGAGACTGACGGTGCTGCCGGGTACGACTACACCGCCGACGATCAGGCCTTTGCCACAGAGCAGCAAGGCAAGCAAACCCCCCTTGAGCATTCCGATATCGCCCATTTCTTTCTCTCTTATTCTTGCATTAGATTTTGCTACTGTATTAGTTAGCTCCTATTCTGATGCATAGCCTGCCTTTGATAAACTGCTACTATACCTGCAACAATATCAACTGTTTAGTATAGGGTGATCAGTGAATCCCCAGTGACCCCCCTAGTCCCAGTTGCCCCTGCTTCTTCATCGACGACTCGACGACCCGAAGATTCGAAGACTCGGTCAACCGACCGACAAGCCAGGCCTCGTACATCACCGCACACCCCTTAGTTGTATGACTCTGCAGAGCTACTATCGAGTACCGAGGGTGACACCTCGTGAAGTACTCATGATGCTAACTCTGTAGTGCAGCTAGTCGGTCGTGGTTACCGAGGGTGATTCCTCCTTCACCACTCCCGACGATGTCTCTGTTGTGTAACCCCTCAAGTGTGGGACCCTCGAGGGTGATTCCTCTAAGTCCACCTTGACGGTTTCATCGAGCGGGACCCTTTGAGGGTGATTCCTCAGGTTCCGTCTTGATGTTTTATACACACAGTTACTATGACCTGGTTACAGAAACTTGTTGGTGATGGGTTGGCCCTGAGGGGTACCCACGGTTTGATGATGATGAGGCGTGGATGGGCAGGAGAGGCCCTTGCCACACATCCTCGAGACGGGGCGACGGGACCGCACTTCATGGGTCGCGCTTGCCCCGCATTAATAAAATGCTAATGGGTTGGGTATTTGATCTGAGTTGGTCGTTTGACCTAATACGCACTAACCTTCACGTGGGAGAAGTTATGGGTACTCGGCGTCGTTGTATCAGCCAAAGCTCTTCGGACGTCAGCAATGGAGCGGTGCGCGCCGGATTGGACTGGACGGTACAGCTCTTGGACTAGAGTGTACTAGGGCTGACCTCGGCCGCCCACGCATCGTGCAGGATCGCAGAGGGCAAGTGGGCCCACGACCCCTGTGTGCTTAGGATTTAGACCGGCGGGCTGGCCTCTCTGTTGAGTCTAGGTGGGGCGACGACGTGTTGCTATCCCGAGGCCGGGTATTACCCAGGAAAGTGTGTCCGACCGGAGGTGATCAAGCGTGTTGAAAATGAGGTGCACCCCTGCAGGGATGAATAAACTATTCGAATAACCGTGTCCACGGTAACAGGACGACTTGGAGTTGTACTTTGACCTTCTACAACTATAACTGTGATTTAAATTTGAAATGAATGTTGGCTCCGAGATTGCTTCCTCGCAGGGAGTCGAGGAAGAATCTCTGGGCGTGGTTACTTAATAAAATTGCTACAATAATATGACTATATATGAGATACCAGTTTAGTCTCTTCTAATGCTGCAAGATGTTGAAGATGCTAGTCTTCGATAGGACTAGGCCTTCCCCCTATTCTTGCTTTCTGCAGTCAGTCCAGATATAACCCCATTTCTTGATACTGATGCATACTTAGCATAGTTCTGATGTCAGTCTTGCGAGTACTTTGGATGAGTACTCACCGCTGCTTTGCATTCTCTTTCCCCCTCGATGCGATTACCGCGTTCAGATGACGGAGCCCAGGAGATGGAGTACGCCGGAGACGACTACTACACCACCGATGGAGCCTACTACTACGTGGAGAGTGCCGACACTCAGGAGTAGTTAGGAGGTTCCCAGGCAGGAGGCCTCGCCTCTTTCGATCCGCTGCTTATGTTTGTGCTAGCCTTCTTAAGGCAAAACTTGTTTAACTTATGTCTGTACTCAGATATATTTTGCTTCTGCTGACTCGTGCTTGTCGAGCTTTGTATTCGAGCCCTCGAGGCCCCTGGCTTGTAATATGAAGTTGTATGACTTTGTTTGTGTCTAGTGTTGTGTTGTGATATCAATCAGTGAGTCCCTAATCTTGGTCATACGTATTGCGTGTATGTTTAGCGTACGGTCGAAATTGGGGGCGTCACATGGCACACGTTCACAATTTCCTACAACCAAGACACGCCTCTCATATAAGCCGTTACTGTTCCTCCATAAGACCATAACACTAGTAATTTCTCTGTAAAAAAGGAATCAATTACACTCGGGTTTGTACATTCTATGTGCATCATTTTTCTCTCGAAATAGACTTTCGCCCCGTTTTCTATATAAAACACCAACACAGAGTACACAGCCGAACGATACATTACGATGAGGAGGTCCTCTTACAAAGCAGATCGACAAATACAACAAGAAGCATACAACTTGCTTAACACTCCATCGAGGCCGGACCGAAGACGCCTGAGCTCCACGACAACGCCTTCAAGAAGGTGACGACGCAAAGCGTCGCCGTTGTCGAGTCCGCACACACAGACAAGAGTTTTCACCCGTAGCCCTGGTACAAAGGCACAGTCCACGACGACGTCTTCAGGAAGAACGCGGCACCCACGGCCGTCACCGTCGTCGGTGCCAAAGCGCGAAGCTTTCACCCGGAAACTCGCCTACACCACCATGAGGCACCCCGACCAGCACCACGAGGAAGGTCAACCTAGTCAGACCAGATCCGGGCACTGTCACACTCGAAGGGGAGGGACATGCCAGCACCTCCCGTCACTACACCCCTTGCTGCCCACACAACCAAGGAATGAAGTCACCACCGCCACCACGGAGCCTGCCGGAAAGCCAACCGTGTAGCCCACCTTCCGGGGCCGCCACCCCGGCGTCCATGTCCCGAGCCACCACCAACCATCCTCTTCTCAATGCACCACCCTCGGTAGGAGGAGCGGAAGGCACTTCCTTCCACTCCTAGCCTGGCATCAGCCCCCGGGTTTGGGTCGACACCTCCACCGTAGGAGGCATCAACACCTGTGTCCCTAGGCACTCCCGGTGGAGCAGGGGGACACAACCTGGAGGCTGCTGACGGCCACCGTGGAGCAAGTCTCAACCCAAGTCCACTAACCTAGGCCAAGTCGAGCTCGCACGCCGCCACACCCGAAGGCATCAACGCCGATCCGAACGAAGGCACAACAGCAACCAGGGCGCAAACTCGGATCGACGCCACACGAAACAACAAGGAAGAAGGGCACTAACGCAAAGGCTTGCACCCATGCGGAGTAGGTCGCCCCCTGCACATGTGCGCCGTCGAACGGCATCCACCACCGCAGAACCGGATTCGTGCCACCCCGACCAACTGACGAGATCACGCCGGATAAGCGCCACCATCCGGAACCACGGACCACCACTGCCACGACGCAGCGGGCCGCCCCTCAGCCGCCCGGAGGACCCCAAGCGGCCCCACCACACTGGGCCCGCGCCGCCCTGCCAGATCCACGCCGGATCTGCACAGCCGGCACGAGACCGTCGTCCACCATGCAGCTAGCCTGAAGGCCGAGTCACGATCCCACTGCAGCGACCCACCATGGGCCGCCACCACCTCCCCGCGTTGTCCGAGGATCCCCGCCGGCCAGATCGGGTCGCCAACGCCAGATCCACAGCACACGCACCACGCCACCACGCAGCCTCCGCAGGTGGACGCGCAGGCCGCTCCACCAGCAAGCCGCGCCGTCGGCATGGCCGCCGGGGTCGCCGCCACGCCACCCCGCGTGAGCAGCGCGTCCCTGCCATGCCGTCGCGCCCGCGTCGCGAGCAGCAAGGGAGGGAAGGCAGGAGACCCCGCCGCCGCCGACACCGACTGGGCTTCGCCTGGCGGCGCCCTCCGGCGGCGGCGAGGGTGAGAGAAGGTGAGTGAGGAGACCAGGCCGGCGGCGGCTAGGGTTTGCTCTGCCGCCCGCGGGAGCGGCTCGGGCGGCAGGCAGTTTTATTCTCCAATCTCCGTGCATCATTTTTGGAGTCTGGTCGTCTGGATAAATGGATTTCCAATGGTATATCATCAGTGGCCAAGCGAGGCTGGTAAATCACAATTTACCCAGTCGGTTGAAGCACACCTTTCTTATGTGTGAAATGGTGAAGCAAATTTGCAGGTAGTCGTGTCACGAGGAAATTAGGTGCAAAATGCATACTGTGTGAATCAGTGTCAAAATGCTCGTGACATGGTGTATGAAATACCATGGCTTGACTGTTAACATGAAAATGTCATGAAAAATGTGATTTTGGAGTGGCCATGGTGAAAGTGAGAAATGAGGCTATGTAGGAGTCACTGTTCAGCTCACCCCTCGTTCAAGCAAGAGAGACCGCCCTTGGCCGGATCTAATTAAGCTTCTGATCAGTAGTGGCTAGTGAAGGTGATCATGGTAGTAGCGTACTTTTACAGACGGATGGGATAATAGGATTTACCCACATTTGGGAGTAGAAAGTCAACTCTTGGCCAGGCCCGGTCCGGATGGGGGGCAGGGGGGCGGCCGCCCCGGGCCCCGAAACTGAGGGGGCCCCACCCAGGGATGTATGTGTACGTAGGCCTGTTGTGGCGTGGCTGAAAAATGTGTATGCTGGCCCAAGTTACTGTGTACACACGATAATAATGCATGTCCACGCCTTCTGTAGAACATAGGAGCGATCATGGATCGAGTCTGCGGCTAGCGACACATCAGTTATGACCTCATGGAAGCATGCACGGGGCACGATGTCGGCGGCTGCCACAGGATGCTTCGCTGCCTTTTTTCCTCGCCGGTCATGCCGCAGCCTCGCCCTGATCGTCGTATACTCGTATCTTCCTCCTTTTAGGCGCCATGACCGCGGGAAACAATTGAACTGGCAGGCGACGAGGGATGCCAACGGCGCATATGGCTGCCGCAACCTCAACCAAAGATGCCCATCGCCGGTCCCTCCGCAAAGAGATTAGAAGCTGATTCTTGAACAGGTACCTATGCCCTAGCGATTTTGCCATAATAATTAATATTTTTTTAAATGATAATCAATATTTAGTTTTCATTTTTTGAAATAGGTAATTGATGATAGATTGATTTTTTTCGTGATTTTCCGTAGGGCGCTGGAATTGGTAGCGCTTCAAATTCTCCATCCTCGTCCGTATTTTTTGTGAGATGTTACACGGAAGATTTAATCTTGAGATGAAATGAAAGCGGGGAAAAGGCCAAGAAATGAATTTTGGTGACATGTTCTAACGGGCCCCAAACCTAAGCTTTCCCCCGGGGCCCTAAAATCCTAGGACCGGCCCTGCTCTTGGCACCATTACCTTTTTTTAACAATGGCACTATTACTTCTATCCGCATCCAAATCATGAGCAATGAAAGATCATGTCACTTTCACTGCCCACGATTTGGATCGGGGATAGTAGAATAGTGCTATTTGGAGGTGAGAGTTGACTTTCTACTTTTGAGTGTGGGTATACCCCACTATCTTAGCAGTCCGTCAAAGTTGTGATGCATCATGATGGGAGCCTTCTTCTAATACTTGGTTGTGATTTGCAGGCCTGCGTATATAAAGTGGGAACCTCGGTAGTAACTGTAAGGTGGAGATGTTGGGGGTGCTCACCTTTCCGTTTTCCGCCACGAGGTTGCCATGCCTTGCATCGCTTGCGGCGTGGGAAGGAATAGCCATGGATAAGGAGATGAAATTCCTGAATCATGATGCAGCCAATAAAAAGGTTAACATTGTATGTTGTTGACATAGTTAAGAATAAGATGACAGTAATGTTGTGTGTGCAAGGCAAATATTTTTCTCTTCGGATGATTTGTAGAATTACGCGCGTTCTGAATATTGTTTGGTGTTTGGTGTCCGAATGAGTAGCGATGTATGCATTTAAGGCTGCGTTGAGGCCAGGTGTCACCATAGTTCTGCTGATATGCAGTATGGAGGAGTTGCATTATTAAAAAAAAGGGTTTTTTACATCTGTGCCTCTAGTTCCTTACCTGTACTCATTCATATCCACTCTCTTAACTTTTGCTCATTTTTCCTCACTTCCTTGTCCGAAATCCTCAGAAATGGTTACAGCGGAGGATGCCGTCGGGTCAATGGTTTGACCGTTAACTCTGACGAGTGGGGCCGCGTCGTAACAGGTCCTCTTTTGACCATTGTGATGTGTGGGGCCGCATTCAGACACGTCAAATGGGCTTGTCTGAACCTCGAGCTCGAGCCACTACAGCACCGTGCCACTCCGCCCCCTCCGCCGCCGTCGTGCCGTCCACCCTCTAACCCTATTCCCCTCCGTCGTCCTCCTGCAGCCTCCGCCGCCTCCCTACCCTTCACAAACTAACCCTATTCCCCCTCCGCCGCCGTTGTGCAGCCACCGCCGCTGTCGTGCAGCCTCTGCCGCCGTCATGCCCTCCAACCTCTAACCCCATTTCGCCTACGCCGTCGTCGTGCCCTCCGCCAGATCTACCCGCACATCCCCATCTAGATTAAGCAGCGATGTCGGGGGAGCAAGTTCTCAAGCCCGTAGACTGTGGAGAGGATTGGGTCGAATCGGCGGCGGATAATTCATGGATTACACCTGGATAAGCATCGTTTCCCCTCTAATTGATATATTGATTCGTAAATTCGGCCCTATTTGACCGCTAGTCGTGTGAATCGTTCTAATTTTGTTGAATTGTTCCCGGCCTAACTTCAACCCTTATTTGAATCGAATAGGATTGATCCTGCGCTTGCTTTCCGGCTGGCGGTTAGGATGGAAGTTAATGTGCTGCGCGGTAGAAAACCGCATATGATTACTGGATTTTTCTATCCTAAGGTGGTAGAAACCAGTATGTCGTTCAAAGATTTGCTCGCGGTGCTCTGAAATTCTTCATATGGGTGGAGCCCTGTCGATGCTGTTGAACTGAAATTTTTCAGCAGTACCGAGCAAAAATTTCTCCCACTAACTTGCGATGAGCATCTGGGATAGCTCTTTACTTTGAATGCTGAAACCCGCTTTGGTAAAATCCATATCGACGTGCTCAGCCACGCAATGAACGTGACAAGGGGAAAGGTGTTCAGAAATCTTCTATCTCTGCTAATACAGAGCGCCCCAGCACTCCTTGTAGGTCGAAACCAAGCAGAGCTTGTGGTTCTGAAAGTCACAATATGTCTGCTACTACTTCTTGTGCCGCTTCTCCTGTTGCTGCTGCAGCTGATGTAGAACAAGATGCAGAACCAGACGAAGAGGTGCCTCGACATGATGATGAATATGAGAATATGTTTCCTGTTCTTGTAGATACTGTCAGTAAACAAGCAATGGAAGATGAATATCAGGAGCAACCTATCGGTCGTGCTAGATTTGATGACACTGACGATGAAGAGAGGAAGGAGAACATCGACAACTTAGTTTTAGATGAATATGATGGTGAGGACATGCCAACAATTGAGTGGAACAGGGAAGATCCTCAGCTTGTTGTCGGAACAATGTTCCAGTCGATGGTGGACTATCGTAATGCAGTGACTACATATTGCATTCTCACTCAAAATACATATGTGATTGATAGGATTGAGCCAACAAGGTTCTCTGTTCATTGCCCATATGATAGGTGTAGACGGAGGTTGCATGCATCACATATGTTGAGGAGCAAGTTCATTCATGTTTGTGTATTTCAGTTTATACTGATTCATTCTATTTTCAGATCATTGTGTAATGTTTTCTTAATTGTACTTCCTCTTATATTTTGTTTCAGATAAAAAAGAACTCACACCAGCACACTTGTCCACCTGGAGGGGGGAAGGCTAAAACAAAGCTAGCAAAGACTAGGTGGATGGCAATGCAATTTTGGATTGGTTGAGAGAAACACCAACACTTGGTCCAACAACACTCCATGGGAAGCTATTTGAGAAGTACAAGATTGATATACCTTACATGAGGATTATCTATGCTAAGGAAATAGCTCTTGACAGGATTAATGGTCCTTGGAATGAGAACTTTCAGTTGCTCTACACATTTAAAGCTGAAGTGGAAGCTACTAGTCCAGGGAGTGTTATAGAGATTGAGAAGCATACCATTCCATACAAAATAAAAGGGAAGTCATTTGAGAAGGAGTGCTTCAGGAGGGCTTTTGTTTGTTTCAAGGCTTGTTGGCATGGGTTTTTGGATGGTTGCAGGCCCTATTTGGCTGTTGATGCAACTGCTTTGAATGGAAGGTGGAGAGGACAACTAGTGGCAGCT
The DNA here is from genome assembly GCA_039707655.1 of Elymus sibiricus. Classification (NCBI taxonomy): domain Eukaryota; kingdom Viridiplantae; phylum Streptophyta; class Magnoliopsida; order Poales; family Poaceae; genus Elymus; species Elymus sibiricus. The sequence goes on from CM077665.1 coordinate 74,258,138, forward strand.
TCTGCAGTTGATGGACACAACTGGCTATTCCCAGTTGCATTTGGCGTGGTGGAGGCAGAGTCCGAGGAAAGTTGGGTCTGGTTTCTACAGCAGTTGCGCAACCTTATAGGTACACCCCCAGTTTTAGCTATACACACAGATGCTTGCAAGGGTTTGGAGAGTGTAGTGGAAATTGTATTTCCTGGAGTGGAGCATAGGGAATGTATGCGACACCTAGCACAGAATTTCAGAAACAAATTCAAACGTAAAGTTTATGATGAGAACTTATGGCCAGCATCATACACATGCAGCGAGAGGAAGCATGAGCATCATTTGAGAGTGTTGTATGCTCACAATCCTCTGGTGAAGGAGGACCTAGATGCACATCATGGAAAGTTGTGGTCAAGAAGCAAATTCAATGAAATCTGCAAAGTAGATTATGTGACCAGTAACCTGACAGAGTGTTTCAATGCAAAGATCAAGTCATTGAAAGGGCTTCTGATATGGAAAATATTTGATAAGATTCGGCAGATGATCATGATAAAGATGGCTCTTCGCAAAAGAATTGTAGAAACAGAATATGTTGGCCATCTTATGCTTCCATATCTTATTAATGCATTGCATGCCAAGGCAAGAGGACTGAACAAAATGAAATGCATTCGAGCGGCGACACACGAGGTTGAGGTAACATATACTGACAGTAAAAACAGGGAATGGAGATATCTAGTTAACCTAGCAACTAGGGAATGCAGTTGTAGGCAATGGCAGCTCCGTGGGAAGCCATGCATACATGCCCTACATCTAATGACTGTTATCGGTGGTGAAGATGGTGAAGTTGATCAATACATCTATTTTCTGTTGCCAAATTCAGGGCTGCTTATGCTTCCAATGTGCCTGCACTCTTGGGAAAAGACCAATGGAACATAGTAGATCCAGGGTTCAAACTACATTCTCCTGTACTGACTAGACCATTAGGAAGACCAAGGAAGAACATGTATAGAAGAGGTGAAGAGGGTCGTGTAAAAAGACAACGTAAGTGCAAAAAATGTGGAACCCTAGGGCACATTACTAGGCTATGTACCAATCCAGTGGATGCTTCATTTGGAGAAGAGGAACAATGGGCAGCAACAAATGCACAGAGAATGTAGCATTAGAGCAGATTGCAGCTAATGCAGAGGAGAATGCAGCATTAGAGCAGATTGCAACTAATGCGGAGGAGAATGCATCATTAGAGCAGATTGCAGCTAATGCAGAGGAGAATGAAGCAACTGAATTAGCACTGCCGTTAGCTTGGTATGTGTGCAACAACCTTCCCTTTTTGTGCATTTCTTCTCTCTTTTATCGATGGCTTATAATATTTTTCCTATTTGACCTAGCTCTAGGAAAATTAGAGTAAAAGGAGAGAAAAGACCAAGAGAGAAAGAAACTTCGGTTCAGCCATCATCCGATGCAGAATTTGAAGCCATGGCTTATGAAGGTTTTGAAGCTATGACAAATGAGGAAGTAATTGTTCCTGTTGTTACTATTGAACCCCGTCAACTGGCCAGTGGAAGTTCTCTGTCAGCACCTCGATAGCCACCACCCGAAGTGAAGATCAAAAGGAAGAAGAAAAAGGTGAATATCCCAGCTAGGGAAACCAGAAGCAAGGTTGTTAAACCGTCTTGGAACACAAGGAGCAAGGCAAAGATGTGAACTTTGAACGTTGAATGCAAGTTGTAATGCTATTTGTACTACTAGGAAAAGTTGTAAGGTTTAGTAATGCTATTTGTACTTTGATGTGAAATTTGGGGTCAAATTCAAAATTGGAGGCAAAATTTGAATTTGAACTAACCTTTGAATTATAAGCAACATTTGAAGTCCATTGCTCTCTGATGTGATGTTGCAATGATTTTGAATTATTACACATGTTAGATGATCAATCCGATCTATTTGCGTAGTCATGAGAAATATGGCATAGTGATGAGCTCCAGAGTTAGGGTAAACAGACCATTTTTAATAGAAACCATTATAAAAACAATTTAAATTTTGAAAAATTAAAAATAAGTTTAAATCCTTCTTATTCACACTAAAATGAAGCTTTGGTGATTTTTGTTATTTTTTTTATTTTTTCGTAAATCTAAACCCACTATCTCTCTCTTCTTGAACTCTATACAACCTCGTACGTGATAGCTCATTTGTGTGAAGGAGTTTTCATGGAAATGTCCATAAACCAAGTTATTAATTTTTTTCATAACCATGTCATATACAACGGCATTGTGCGCAGGTCATCCATTTTTTTTGAATTATTTCTGCTCATTTGAACTTGGAAATGGTAGCTCCCCTCAAAAAATGTTTTTTCATAAAAATGTCTCTAAACCAAGTTTATATATTTTTTTATAGTAACTATGTCTTATAAAACGACGAACCGCGAAGGTTTCCTATTTTTTGATTTTTTTGAATTAGTTAAGGTCATTTGAAAATTGGTCAAACCTAAGATAACCCCGCTGACCAGCTCAAAACCCCGCAGCATCTCTCCAAACCCTAGCGTCGAACTGCAGCCGTCTGATCATACCCTAGCGCCAAGCGACAACCCTCGGATATGGTCTTCTAGAAGGAATTCCGATGGCAGGCTGCGTGCAGGCTCCGCGCCGTTGGATCACATGGACAGCTCCGCATCGTTGGATCGTTGGGCGATCCGCGAGAGGTTGGTTCTGCTTGCCAACCATTGCCTCCCCTTTCTTTTGCTTCTTATTCTGCGGCGACGAGAGGAGCCAGTCGTCTGCTTCATCTTCTCTGGCGATGAGATATGTCAAGCTCCACTTCAGCCTCCCGCCCCTCGTGGCCCTAGTATGGTCCGCTGCCCATGGGCCGATGTCCTGACTTGTAACAGCCCAAGTGCATCCTTGATATCTTGTAATATTCATGTGGACCTTCATGTTGTGCCCCTGTGTTGAGTAATATAATTTTGCTTCATATCATTCATCATGGCATCATGTTCATCATGTCATCATATCATCTTATCATTAGTGCATCATACTTGCTTGGCATATGGTGTTGTGGTTGTGAGTGTGTGTGTTGTGATATGTGTGTGCAAACTAGTTTTGAACCCCCCCCACAAGTTCTCTAAACCATAACCACCTCTCCCTTTGCCTAATATTGCAATATGTGATGTTTTTGACTTCCTTAATTCCCAAAACAAAAATGTTGCTCCGCTTCTAAAAATTATGTTTGGATTTGTTAGCAGTCTCTCAAATATGTTTGTAGTTAATTGACTTTTGTAACCTTGCAAAACAAAGTCCAAATTAATTAAAAGGTGTTTTATTTTGTTGCTCTAAAAATGCCAGGTACATTTTTATTAAATAGGGCATTGTTCTGTGAGTACCAATATATTTTTAGTTTCCTCAAAAACTTTTCCAAACTTCCCTGGCCTTTTTATTTCGTTTTGCTGTTTATTTTAATAGGGAAACTCTTTGTTTTTCGAGAGGGAGAGAGAGGTCTAGTAGGTGGGCCTCTGCCTTCCCCGCGCGTCCCACCTAGCCTTCCCGCAGACCCAGCAGTAGCAGCCAACCCACGAGCACGCGCGCGTCATCTTCCTCCTGTACGGCAGCACATCCAGGACGTACACGTCGGCTACCCTGCGATTTGACGGCCGTCCGGCGCCCTAGAACCCTATAAAGTGTGTCCCCGGTGCCCTAGGTGTTCCCCGCGACCCATTCCTCCCCTCACCTTGTTGCGCCGCCGCTCAGGTGAGTCCCCACGTGCAACGCCGTCGACGCGCCCACCATGCTCCGAGCGAGCAAGAGCTCGAGCTCGGGCTAGTTGCTTCGCCTCGCCCCCGACCCTCTAGACGCCGTGGATAGTAAGGCTGCGACCCTCTTCGTCTTCTTCCTCTGCGAGCTAGGCGCCAGCGACCCCCGGAGCCGCCTCGCCGGCCCCGTCTTCTTCCCGCAGCTTCGGATCAGGAGCGTACCGGACATCCCCACCTTGTCGCCGTCGCTTCTCTGCATCCCCGACCGCCGCATCGTATCCGAGGTAGTGAAGGTATAAACCGCTCCTGCTCCATGCCTTTCTTTCCAACGCTCGACGTCCGTAGTGCTCTCCCATGCCATGCCGTACCCAAGCTCTCTGCGCTCTGCGCAGATCCCTGAAGAACAACTTTAGAGATCAGCAACTCCCCACCTTCGCTTCGGGTCTCCTATCGTGTGCCCACGATTGCTCGCGTAGTCACGATTGCCGCATGCCCGCACGCACGCCCACGCGCATTGCAGCAGCGCAGCACGCCCGTAGCCACGCGCGCGTGCCTCTGTTTTACCTCGCCTCGCCTGCTGCCTCTGTGCTCGAGACGAGGAGGAGCTCGTACTCGAGCTCCTCGCAACCTGTCGTGCTTTCGTCACGGCAGATGTCCTAGTGCAAGGACTTAGGGGTGAAGCCATCGCTATGACGGTTAACTCGAAGGGGTTGATCAGGACGAAAGACACAGGTTTACCCAGGTTCGGCCCCTCTCGAAGGAGGTAATAGCCTACATCCTGCTTTGAGTTGTATTGATTGGATATCGATTACAAGGGAGCGGATTCGCTTGACCTAGTACTCGATCAAAGGTTTCGTGTCCTAAGCCGCCGAGGGAACCAACCTTTATATTCACAGGTTGAGGCCCTGGGCTTATAAAAGTCCGGGATGGGTTACATCTAGCAACCGTCCTCATCTCTAACTATCCTTGCCTTGTCTGGCAAGCCGTCTCCCGGCGGCTTACGCCTTCGGGTCACACGTAGCCTTCTGGCTCTGGGCCTCTTCCAGGCCCGTCTGGCAAGTCACTTCCAGGCCTTGTCTTGACCTTTCAGTCGGCTCAGGCCTCACTGCTAAGCCGCCAACCTCATGACCCGGCCCCTCCTGGGCGGGTCTCACCACAGGGCTATATCCCCAACATTAGGCCCCAGATTGATTTGAACTGGTTCATGTCAATCTTCATGTCTTCTAGTTGGCGAGTCTTGCATTCTTCGAAAGCACCTGACCTGCAATAAATCTTCATGACCCGCCATGTAAAAACGGATGATGTCATCTCTGATAAATCCAAAAAATCTGGATGACATCACAACGGATCTTTGCATTAACTAGTCAACCCGATAATCGAGGCGTTTTCTTGGTCAATCATCATTTTGTCTCCTCGATTCCCACGCGAGACTATTGTTGTTCCATCCCCCTTATAAATAGTCGCGTGGGGCCCTATCCTTTTTTCACTTTTCCCCGTCGCCGCCTCTCTCTTCTTCTTCCTCCAGACGCTCGCGCAGCCAAAGCTCCTCCGCGCCGTCCGAACCTCGCCGTCGTCCTCAACAAGGGCCGCTGCATCACCCTGACTGTGTCCAGAGCTCATCGGCGCTCGCCCGCATCTCCTGCGCCTCTCAGGTTCCATCTTCGTCCCCTGCTAGATCTGCATTAGTTCATCGGGCTTCCTCGAGTCCGCCACCATTCATCGGAGTTCTTTCCGTCGATGAAAAAGGAAACACCCTCAGGTTTTCAACTGCTAGCCAAAAACCCATGGCGCCCCGCTTAACATGCTTTCCCTATCCATCGCAGATCACCCCTTCACGGGGATTCATATATGAACTGCCTGTTCTTCCATGAACACCTTTAGGTTTAGGAAATATTTTCCTTTTGTTCCCTTCCGTAGATCTTAAATTGGTAGCTGTAATCGACGAAAGTTGTTTTGTCCACACTTAGCAATTTTTCCAACACTTGCTAGCAACTTGACCCGCCATCGTGCTACTGGCTCTCCTTGTAGCGACGTAATCTGCCTCATTACTGTAATTAGCGGCTGCTCATAACTTAGCAATGACCCGCCAAGTATCATCGTCGCCTTAGAGTCATAGCTACTTTGGTCACGCAGCGTTTTTAACCCGCCACATTTTCATGCTTTTCCACAGTCTTTTAACCCGCTGTCATGGCTAAAGCCCCCGCTTCCTGCGATTGGGTAGGCTCTGGGGTTACCGAGGAAATACTCAACGATTTTGTAGTCATGGGAGTTTTGCCGGCTCAGGATGTTATCCATTGGCGGGTTCCTGGCAACGAAGTCACTCCCAAACCCCAGGATGGGGAAGTTATTGTCTTCACGGATCATCTTCTCCGTGGCTTCTCACCGCCCGGCTCAAAAAAATTCCGGGACGCCCTACACTTCTATAATCTGCATCCTCAAGACATTGGCCCCAACTCTGTCACCAATTTGTGCCAGTTCCAAATTCTCTGTGAGGCCTATCTGCAAGAAGAGCCGTCCGTTGACCTCTTCAGGGATTATTTCTATATCAACCGCCAAACAGAGATTGCGGATGGACCGAGCCTTGAACTTGGAGGTGTTTCCATTCAGAGACGGAGAGATGTATCCTTTCCGTCAGCGATTCTGCCTAGTCATCCCAAGGACTGGAATCAGACCTGGTTCTACTGCAAAGATACTTCCCCAGAAGGAGAGAATCCACAGCCGGGTTATCGTCCTTATCGGCTCAGCACCGACACCGAGCTCCCAGACCAGATGTCTGCTGTAGAGCGCGTCCAATACGCTCCAACATTTTCCAAGATTAGAGCCTTGTTGGCTAATGGGCTGACCGGCGTTGATCTAACCCGCTGCTAGGTTTCATGGAGAATTCTCCCGCTGAGCCGCCATAATGGCTTAATGTGTCAATACACTGGTGAAGTAAATGACCCTCAGCACTTCAACCAGACACCACTGACAGACAAGGACCTCAACACAATCATCAAATCATTGTTGGGTGAACCCCAAGAAGTCTGCAATAAGACGGGGTTAAGCCCTTTCTATGCTCTTAACCCGGCTCCTGAGGTAAACTTATATTTCAATCTTCACTCTTTTCCTTTTTCGCACTTTACTTCATTTAACCTCTCTGCCAATGCATATATTATATGCAGGCCGGCTCTTCTTTCTGGAACAAAAGACTAACCTCTACCTCCAAGAAGAAGAAAGGCAAGGCACCCAAAGCTCGAGCTCCGGCTCGAAAAAGAAACAAACAACTGAGGAGCTGTTTGGGCTGGATGACTCAGAGGTAGAACTCGATTCCCTTGGCCTTCTTTTCATGCAACTTATTGACACTAACTCCCCTCAGGATGGCGCAGAGGCAAGCGAAGCCGGTGCTGCAGAGGTAACGATCATCTCCTCTGACTCAGAACCTCTGCCAACAGAGAAAATCCGGCGGGTCATCCGAAAAGTAAAGTTTTCACATCCTCTTGCTCACTTGGATCCCGACTTTCTTTTGAAGAAACAACAACATGACGCTAGACGTCAGACCCGGAGCGGCGGCTCTGAAGACCTGGTGGCCGGCTTACCTGACACTCCGGCTCGTCGGAAATGTCGCAACGAGGTATTTCATAACTTATATTTGTACTTCTGCATATTAGTCTTGCACTGTCACTTGCTCATACTGCTTAATTTAACTATGTCAGGAATCACCTCCTTCGTCTGGCGACTCGACCGCCTCCAAACTGCCTCCCCTTGTTATCAACCCGAGGTAAACTTCTTTGCATCCTCTTTCTGCTTATTACTATTCTGTCCTTGCATATAACTGACAATGAAATCTTTGTTCACAGAGCCCAGGCTAAGAAGAGGAAACTGAGCGGGTCATCCTCCTGTCGGATGTCTCAGAGCCGAAGGACCCGAGACTTGGTACTTCTGAGATTCCAATGGAGCCCTCCGAGGCTGACCAAGGCACCCACGATGAAACTCCTCAGCTTACTGAGCCGGCGGATGCCGATATTATAATTCCTGAGGCCAATCTGGAGACGGATCCTAAGCTGCCCAGCCCCCTGCCGACAACTCAAGACGTGACTGCTCAAGAAGAAGAGGTCACTATCACCGGCTCAGCCTATGCCACTCCGGCCCCTTCCAACGTGCTAGCCAAGCACATCAACAAGGATGAGGCGCCTTCACCTAAGAAGGAGAAGGCTAAGCTTGATCTGCCCAACTTGGAGAAGCTGACTGCTGATGAATTGCATTCGGGTTATCTGAGCCGCCTTGCCGCGAGCCGGGACATGGAGGCCAACCTAGTTGGTATGATGAAGAGGAAATATGAGGTACTCCACTTTTCTACTATCCGTATATCCTTACGTACCCCCCAAGAGCCGGCTTATTTTCTCGAAGATAAGCCGGGTCTTCAGTAATATGTAAACTTCGATAGACCAACGTGTAGCCCCCAAGGGCCGGGTCATTATACCAATAATGAGCCGGTACTTATTGCCTTGATAAATGCAAAAATGCCAAGTGTAGCCCCCAAGGGCCGGGTTATCTTCATGAAGATGATCCGGGTCTTGCTTGTATTTGGATAAACTTTGAAAGAACTAATACACATTAGCCCCCAAGTGTCAAGTATATTGCTTGCAATCTGCTTGAGACTTGTAACAACCCTCTGCATTACCTTCAATCACTATTATAAGCCAGACTGGCGGCTTAAAATTGATGATCTTGCTGTTTGACAATTTGTCGTGTGTAGGAATCTTTAAATGCGGCCGAGTCTAGCTTGACCGACCTTAGGAAGAGCCCGGCATTGCAACAAGACGCCCGGGATGAAGCTGACACAAAGTGGCGGCTCTCTGCGATGGAACTAGAAAAGATCAAGACCGAGCTTGAGGCGTACAAAAAATCTGCTGAAGCCAACCAAGCCGCCTTGACCAAACGTGCAGAAGATGCCGAGGGCCGTCTTAAGACTGTCACTGAAGAGCTGACCAGCCTGAAGCGCCATATAGCCCGGATGACCGAAGCCGTCTTTGGTAAGCATTGCTGACTATGTTGTGAGCATTTTTCAAATATTCTTATAAAAACTCGCCTGGCGACTTTCAAACTTGATATGTTTTCAGGCAAACGAACTCGCCAGCTTCCAGATGACAGCTTGTTGAAGTTGAAGGCTTTATATGCCTTCACTGAACAGCTGTACGCTGGAAGCCTCTTCACCATCAGGGTCGTGTTTGGCGAAAAAGGGGTTCCCAAACTGATCAAGGATGTGCTGAATTGCCTCTCCACCGTCCCCAAGCACTTTGAAGAGATGAAGAAATCGTCCGCCCGCAAGGGTACAATATCTGCTTTAAGCCGGGCTTTGGCATATGCGCCGGAGCTCAACCCGGAGGAGTGATACGTCTCCGTCGTATCTACTTTTCCAAACTCTTTTGCCCTTGTTTTGGACTCTAATTTGCATGATTTGAATGGAACTAACCCGGACTGACGCTGTTTTCAGCAGAATTGCCTTGGTGTTATTTTTGTGCAGAAATAAAAGTTCTCGGATTAACCTGAAAATTTACGGAGAATATTTTTGGAATTAATAAAAAATATTGGCGAAAGAATCAAGCCAGGGGGGCCCACCTGTTGGCCACAATCCTGCAGGGCGCCCCCCTAGGGCGCGCCCTGGTGGCTTGTGGGCCCCCTGTTGCTCCTCCGACCTCGATTCCACTTCTATATATTCACATCCGTGGAGAAAAAAATCAGAGAGAAGAGTTCATCGCGTTTTACGATACGGAGCCGCCGCCACCTCCTGTTCTTCCACGGGAGGGCTGATCTGGAGTCTGATTTGGGCTCCGGAGAGGGGAAATCGACGCCGTCGTCATCACCAACCATCCTTCACCACCAATTTCATGATGCTCTCCGCCGTTCGTGAGTAATTCCATCGTAGGCTTGCTGGACGGTGATGGGTTGGATGAGATTTACCATGTAATCGAGTTAGTTTGGTTAGGGTTTGATCCCTAGTATCCACTATGTTCTGAGATTGATGTTGCTATGACTTTGCTATGCTTAATGCTTGTCACTAGGGCCCGAGTGCCATGATTTCAGATCTGATCCTATTATGTTTTCATGAATATATATGTGTTCTTGATCCTATCTTGCAAGTTGTAGACACCTATTACGAGTTATGATCCGCATCCCCCAGGGTGACAATAACTGGGATTCTTTCCGGTGATTACCGTAGTTTGAGGAGTTCATGTATTCACTAAGTGCTAATGCTTTGGTCCAGTTCTCTATTAAAAGGAGGCCTTAATATCCCTTAGTTTCCATTAGGACCCCGCTGCCACGGGAGGGTAGGACAAAAGATGTCATGCAAGTTCTTTTCCATAAGCACGTATGACTATATATGGAATACATGCCTACGTTATATTGATGAATTGGAGCTAGTTCTGTGTCACCCTATGTTATAACCGTTGCATGATGAATGCCATCCGACATAATTATCCATCATTGATCCATTGCCTACGAGCTTTTCACATATTGATCTTTGCTAAGTTACTTTTCCGTTGGTACTGTTACAATCACTACAAAACTGCTACTGTCACTTTGCCATCGTTACCGTTACTTCCATACTACTTTGCTACTGAATACTTTGTTGCAGATATTAAATCTTTCAGGTGTGGTTGAATTGACAACTCAGCTGCTAATACTCGAGAATATTCTTTGGCTCCCCTTGTGTCGAATCAATAAATTTGGGTTGAATACTCTACCCTCGAAAACTGTTGCGATCCCCTATACTTGTGGGTTATCAAGACCTTTTTCTGGCGCCGTTGCCGGGGAGCATAGCTCTATTCTATGAGTCACTTGGGATATATATCTGTTGATCACTATGAAGAATTTGAAAGACTCAAAAACCAAGATCTATCCCTCAACTACGAGGAGAGGTAAGGAACTGCCATCTAGCTCTGCACTTGATTCACCTTCTGTTATGAGTAAATTTGCGACACCACCACCTGCTACTGATTCTGATATGTCGGAAGTAATTGATGATGCTACTTCTGCTATGCATGATGCTTATGATGATACTTTGCTTGATACTACTGTGCCACTGGGTGAATTTCTTGATGAACAAATTGCTAGAGTCAATGCTGAAACTGATGATATTTCTGAATCCGATGAAATTATTGAAACTAAACACTATGGTACACCTGCTAGACCTAGCTCTCCTAGATACGAATTGCCTGATATACCTGAGGGTTATGTTATGGAAGGAGAGGTAGCTAGGGACTTTCTTGCTTGTAAGGATAGAGATGATCTTAAGAAACTACTATGCAAGTGGAAGGAAAAATCTTTGAATGCTAGAATGCAATATGATCCTAAGTTTGCTACTTCACCTATCTTTGTTACTGATAAGGATTATGAATTCTCTGTCAATCCTGAGTTAATTACTTTGGTTGAATCTGATCCTTTCCATGGTGATGAATCTGAAACTGTTGTGGCACATCTTACTAAATTGAATGATATAGCCACCCATTTTACTCATGAGGAAAAAATTCGCTATTACTATATTCTTAAGTTGTTTCCTTTCTCATTAAAGGGTGATGCTAAGATATGGTTTAATTCTCTTGCTCCTGGTTGTGTGCGTAGTCCCCAGGATATGATATATTACTTCTCTGAAAAATATTTTCCTGCCCATAAGAAACAAGCTGCCTTGCAGGAAATATTTAACTTTGCGCAAATTGAAGGGGAGAGTCTCCCACAAGCTTGGGGGAGGCTTCTCCAATTACTTAATGCTTTGCCCGATCTTCCTCTCAAGAAAAACGAAATACTTGATATCTTTTATAATGGACTAACCGATGCTTCTAGGGACCACCTAGATAGTTGTGCTGGTTGTGTTTTCAGGGAACGAACTGTTGAACAAGATGAACTACTATTGAATAATATATTGAGCAATGATAATGATTGGACTATTCCCAAACCACCTCCAAAGCCAACTCCGAAGAAAAGAGGTATTCTATTTCTCAGTCCTGAAGATATGCAAGAGGCAAAGAAATCAATGAAAGAAAAAGGTATTAAAGCTGAAGATGTTAAGAATCTACCACCTATTGAAGAAATACATGGTCTTGATAACCCAACACAGGTAGTAGAGGTAAATTCTCTCCGTAGATTTGATGAAGGAGATATTCCTTATAATAAATCTGCTAGTCAATGCTTGGATGAATTTGATAACTTTGTAGTCAAGCAAGAAAATTTCAATGCTTATGTTAGTAGACAATTGAAACATAATGCTTACATGCTTGATCGCTTGGGTGATTATTTGAGTAGAACTATCAATGATCTTAAGCTTATTAGTAAACATGCTTCCATGGTAACTACTCAAGTAGAACAAGTACTTAAGGCACATAATGATTTGCTTAATGAGATGAATAGTAAGAATAATGATCATTCTGTTAAAGTTGTGACTAGAGGTGGTAGAATGACTCAGGAACCTTTGTATCCTGAGGGCCACCCTAAGAGAATTGAGCAAGATTCTCAGAGAGTTAATACTGATGCACCTAGTCGTCCCAGTAAGAGTAGGAAAAAGAATGACGATAGGACTTTGCATGCTGCTAGTGAACCTGTTATAGATACACCTGAGAATCCAAATGATATTTCCGTTTCTGATGCTGAGACACAATCTGGTAATGAACATGAGCCTAGTGATAATATTAATGATGATGCTCAACCTAGTAATGATAATGATGTGGAGATTGAACCTGCTATTGATCTTGATAACCCACAACCTAAGAATAAAAGATATGATAAAAGAGACTTTGTTGCTAGGAAGCATGGTAGAGAATGAGAACCATGGGTTCAGAAACCCATGCCCTTTCCTCATAAGCCATCCAAGAAAAAGGATGATGAGGATTTTGAGCGCTTTGTTGAAATGCTTAGACCCGTCTTTTTGCATATGCGCTTGACTGATATTCTGAAAATGTCTCCTTATGCTAAGTATATGAAAGATATTGTGACTAATAAAAGAAAGATTCCGGAAGCTGAGATTTCCACCATGCTTGCTAATTATACTTTTAAGGGTGGAATACCAAAGAAACTAGGAGATCCCGGAGTACCTACTATACCATGCTCTATTAAAGGAAATTATGTTAAAACTGCTTTATGTGACCTTGGAGCTGGTGTTAGTGTTATGACTTTCTCTTTATATCGTAGACTTGATTTGAATAAGTTGACACCTACTGAAATCTCTTTGCAAATGGCTGATAAATCAACTGCTTTACCCATCGGTATTTGTGAGGATGTGCCTGTTGTGGTGGCAAACGTTACTATCTTAATGGACTTTGTTATCCTTGATATTCCCGAGGACGACAGTATGTCGATCATCCTCGGTAGACCCTTTTTGAATACTGCAGGGGCTGTTATTGATTGCAACAAAAGCAATGTCACTTTTCATGTTAATGGCAATGAGCATACGGTGCACTTTCCGAAGAAACAACCTCAAGTTCATAGTATCAATTCCATTGAAAAGGTTTCAACGATTATTATTGGAGGTTTTGAATTCACTCTCCCTACTGCCAAGAAGAAATATGATATACTTATTGTTGGGGACATGCATATCCCCATTGAGGTAACCTAGTGTCATTCGAAAATTCTCCGGTTCCGTGTCATTCAAAAAAAGTTTGTCAATAAGACTTGATCAACCTTATTGATAGATTCTTTTTGATGAGCATGGGATGGATGAATTTAGGAGGCACAACTTTCTGTACCCAACTTTTACTTTCTGTTATTTAGATTAAATAGAGTAAAAATGAAATTATTTCTAATGTTTTCTGATTTATCTGTGCAATAGAAAATTGACCTGAAAATAAAAGTCCTCAGAATGCCCTGAAAATTTAGTATGATTTTTTCTGGAATATTTTAGAATTTTTGGCACTAAAAACACATTAGGGGGTTGCACCAGTCGGCCACAAGCCTGCAGGGCACGCCCACCCCCTCTGGGCGCGCCCTGGTGGCTTGTGGGTCCCACGTGGGGCCCCCTCACTTATTCTAGCCACCATCCACTTCGTCTTCCTCCAGAAAAAATCCCACCATTGCTCAAACCCGTGTTCTAGCTCATTTTGCTGCCATTTTCGATCTCCTTGCTCAAAGCTCCATTTGCAAAACTGTTTTAGGGGATTGCTCTTCGGTATGTGACTCCTCCAATGGTCCAATTAGTTTTTGTTCTAGTGCTTTGAATATTGCAAATTTTTGCTGCTGTGGTGACCTTGTTCTTGAGCTTGCATGTCAAATTTGTATGGTCCCAAGTAGTTTTGATGCATGATATAACCTCTAGGCACTTGTGGGAGTAGTTGCTATAAATTTTGTTGAGTTTTGTTTACCTTTATTTTGAGTCACTAAAAATTTCAGAAATTTTTCAAAGAAAGAAAATGTTGAGGAGAATGTACCAAGGTGGTTCCTCGAGCAAGAAAACTCCGAGACTCGCGATACGTGAGCCCGATTTTGAACCACCGAGGGAAGCTCAAGTACGGCCTTGTGAATGGCCGTCGAATCAATTTATGGACCATGCCGGATTCAAGGAAGAGTTTCACACGTACATACGGAATGCTGGCCTTGAAGATTTCATCTCAGATCAGTGCGGGCAGTATTATCAACTTACTGATTCCTTCGTGCGGAGGAAAAACGAAGACACTTTATAACCAGAGAGGAGGCAAATGAGTACGAGAGAGAGGCGGAAGCCGCTCGCCTCCGTGCTGCAGCCGCTCAGGCAGTAGCCGCCGCAGCCCAGTACAACCCCTACCATGACTTTGGATATTATCCGGGCCAGCCATGGCCCTAGACCAACTTAGGCCAAAAGCCTAAGCTTGGGGGAGTACGTATTTCTCACCGACATTATATTCATGTTCACACACTCATTTCAGTTGTCGGTGTTCATACTTTTTCATTGTATTATCCATGGTATTTTATTTCTTCTTTTCGTTTTCTTCTTGTGTGTTTAATAAACTTTAAGAAAATCCAAAAAATTAGTTTAGCTTTACCTTTTAGTTTGTCTAGTGTAGTATTAAAAGAAAACCCAAAAAGATTTCTCGTTCTTCTTTTGCTTGTTGGGAGCTTTCCCGTGTAAATAGTTTTTCTCGTTCTTGTTTTGAAATTTATTTTCTTTGGGTCGTAAGGAGAAGGCCACGATGAAAATATTGAGTGGCTCTCATACACTGTTCGAGATATCCCCCGATATGCCGATAAATCGGCCGATTTATCGCTTACCGTTGTCTGACCGATAAGATAAATAGGCCGATAAGTTGGCCGATATGCCGATAAATCGGCCGATATACCCCTTATCCTGGGTCGACCGATAAGTTCCCGATAAGCGATATCCCCAACATTGCTCTCATATGCGTTATTGTTTACTTTACAGAGAACCCATATTACCTTGCCTTCTCCTTTGAGCTATCATTTGCAGATTCCAGCTTTGTCCAATGCACGTGCACTCTTATTATTATTCACACCGTTCGGTCGTGCAAGTGAAAGGCAATAATGATGATATATGATGAAATGACTGAGATGGAGAAAAGCTGGTATGAACTCGACCTATCTTGTTTTTGTAAATATGATTAGCTCATCGTTCTGAATTCAGCCCATTATAGATGAAACATGTTTGCAATGACAATTAGAGATCATAGTTACTCATGCCATGCTTAATTAGCTAAGAGTGTATAATGGATTGTCTTGAATGCCAACATGCATTTTAAAATGGTTGTGATGTAGTATGATAGGATGGTATCCTCCTCTGAATGATTCAAGTGGCTTGACTTGGCACATGTTCACGCATGTAGTTGAAACAAAATCAACATAGCCTCCACGATATTTATGTTCATAGTGATTTATATCCTACTCATGATTGCATTCAATGTTGGTTAATCCCAAAGCATGTTTATGACTATTGTCGCTCTCTAATTGGTCGCTTCCCAGTCTCTTGCTAGCCTTCACTTGTACTAAGCGGGAATACTGCTTGTGCATCCATTTCCATAAACCCAAAGTTGTTCCATATGAGTCCACCATATCTACCTATATGCGGTATTTACCTGCCGTTCCAAGTAAATTTGCATGTGCCATACTCTAAACCTTCAAATAATACTCCGTTTTGTATGCCCAAATCGCTCATGTAGTGACTAGGGGCTGTCAGTATCTTCCATGCTAGGTGGGTTATTCTCACGATATGTGTTGATTCACTATCATTCACGAGAAAGTGGCTGGTAATCGGGATGCCCAGTTCCATGCTCAAAATTCAAATCAAAATATAATGAAACAAAACTCCCCCAGGATTGTTGTTTGTGTGGACGGTACCCGTGGATTCGGCCCGCCGTGGAGTGTGATTGATTGGAGGAGGGGGAGTAAAAACTTTACTATTCTGTTTGGGAACCGCCTATAATGTATCTAGCATGGAAGATATCGAGATCTCTTAGTTGTTATGTTGGCAATGAAAGCATACCACTCAAAATCATTATTCATCCCTGTTTTAAAAGCTCGAGCTCTGGCACCTCTGCAAATCAATGCTTCCCTCTGCGAAGGGCCTATCTATTTTACTTTACTGTTGAGTCATCATCCTCTTATAAAACGGCACCAGTTAGAGAGCACCACCGTCATTTGTATGCTTTGTTATTAATTGATATTGAGTATGATTGTGACTGGATCTCTTTTACCATGAATTACAATGTCTAGTCAGTCCTTGTTCTTTAGAGGTGCTCTGCATTTATGTTTTGCGGTCTCAGAAAGGGCTAGCGAGATACCATTATGTCATATTATATCATGATTGTTTTGAGAAAATTGTTGTCATCCGAGACTTATTATTATGGCTCGCTAGTCGATTATGTCATTGATATGAGTGAATGTGAGACCTAAATGTTATTGTGAATGTGGTTAGTCTATAATCTTTGCTGAAAACCTGAACATCAGTTAGACTTATTTACAACAACAAGATCAAACCGAGTTTGTAAAAGTTTTTCTTTATCACTTTCAGTTTGTCAACTGAATTGCTTGAGGACAAGCAAAGGGTTAAGCTTGGGGGAGTTGATACGTCTCCGTCGTATCTACTTTTCCAAACTCTTTTTCCCTTGTTTTGGACTCTAATTTGCATGATTTGAATGGAACTAACCCGGACTGACGCTGTTTTCAGCAGAATTGCCTTGGTGTTATTTTTGTGCAGAAATAAAAGTTCTCGGATTGACCTGAAAATTTACGGAGAATATTTTTGGAATTAATAAAAAATATTGGCGAAAGAATCAAGCCAGGGGGCCCACTTGTTGGCCACAAGCCTGCAGGGCGCCCCCCCTAGGGCGCGCCCTGGTGGCTTGTGGCCCCCCTGTTGCTCCTCCAACCTCGATTCCACTTCTATATATTCACATCAGTGGATAAAAAAATCAGAGAGAAGAGTTCATCGCGTTTTACGATACGGAGCCGCCGCCACCTCCTGTTCTTCCTCGGGAGGGCAGATCTGGAGTCTGATTTGGGCTCCGGAGAGGGGAAATCGACGCCGTCGTCATCACCAACCATCCTTCACCACCAATTTCATGAGGCTCTCCGCCGTTCGTGAGTAATTCCATCATAGGCTTGCTGGACGGTGATGGGTTGGATGAGATTTACCATGTAATCGAGTTAGTTTGGTTAGGGTTTGATCCCTAGTATCCACTATGTTCTGAGATTGATGTTGCTATGACTTTGCTATGCTTAATGCTTGTCACTAGGGCCCGAGTGCCATGATTTCAGATCTGAACCTAATATGTTTTCATGAATATATATGTGTTCTTGATCCTATCTTGCAAGTTGTAGACACCTATTACGAGTTATGATCCGCATCCCCCAGGGTGACAATAACTGGGATTCTTTCTGGTGATTACCGTAGTTTGAGGAGTTCATGTATTCACTAAGTGCTAATGCTTTGGTCCGGTTCTCTATTAAAAGGAGGCCTTAATATCCCTTAGTTTCCATTAGGACCCCGCTGCCACGGGAGGGTAGGACAAATGATGTCATGCAAGTTCTTTTCCATAAGCACGTATGACTATATATGGAATACATGCCTACGTTATATTGATGAATTGGAGCTAGTTCTGTGTCA
Organism: Elymus sibiricus; assembly: GCA_039707655.1. Classification (NCBI taxonomy): domain Eukaryota; kingdom Viridiplantae; phylum Streptophyta; class Magnoliopsida; order Poales; family Poaceae; genus Elymus; species Elymus sibiricus. The sequence goes on from CM077665.1 coordinate 74,275,903, forward strand.
CCCTATGTTATAACCGTTGCATGATGAATGCCATCCCACATAATTATCCATCACTGATCCATTGCCTACGAGCTTTTCACATATTGATCTTTGCTAAGTTACTTTTCCGTTGCTACTATCACAATCACTACAAAACTGCTACTGTCACTTTGCCATCGTTACCGTTACTTCCATACTACTTTGCTACTGAATACTTTGCTGCAGATATTAAGTCTTTCAGGTGTGGTTCAATTGACAACTCAGCTGCTAATACTCGAGAATATTCTTTGGCTCCCCTTGTGTCGAATCAATAAATTTGGGTTGAATACTCTACCCTCGAAAACTGTTGCGATCCCCTATACTTGTGGGTTATCAAGGAGATGCCGGGAGGCTTCCCGCAGCTGAAGGCCGACGGGTCAGAATTTACCCAAGATGACTACGCTCGTTGCTTCAGAGCATCTCGAGTATTGGCCAGCCAGTTAGCCGCAGAAGCTGATCTGAAGACGTACCAGGCGGCTTATGACAAACAACAACACGCGAGTCCGGGCGCCCACGTTTGAGCCGAAGGACCTGACTCCTCAACGTCGTAAGCACATCTTTGCCCCTGATGTTGACCCGTCTCCAATATTGCATGACGAAGCTGAATTTGAAGCTTTACTCAACTGCAACTGGGATGTGGACAACCTTCATATCCAGGACAACGAAGACCCGGCGCAAGATGACCCGTCGACAAGCTAGGCGAAGAACCGGTCTCCAATGAAGTTAACCCGGGCAAAGCTGAGCCACCGGGTTATAACTTGTGCGAAAAACTTGAGTCACACATTTTGGGCCCTCTGGAGCCTTGTAATAGTCGTAGTAAAAACTTGATTGCCTGTGCCGTGCCTTCGTGCACGTTTTGAGCTTCTTCAACTTATATGCCGATGGGTCAAAAAAAATTCCAGTATGAATGCCTTGGCATGATTATATGCCTCAGTATGAATTCATCGATTCCCACTGGCGGGTTACACTCCATGAGCAATACTAAGCCGGGATTACCCAGAAACTTAGGATCTTATCATGAAAACTCCTGCAAAATAACAAGCAGAAAATATATGTATAGCTTGTAGTATAATTTAGGCGGCTTTCAAGGCACAACCCAAAGAGATCAACTCTTATATTTTAGAAAAACTCAAATTTTTTGCTTGCAAGAAGCTAGGCATGACTGCCTAAAATCCCATAAGCCGGCTCTCACGTGACATAAATCCGTCGTTTTAACCTTAACCAGTTCAGGGTCTTAAAAAAGATTGACTGTTAAGAGTACGAATGGGCCACATAGCGGAGAGACTACGACAAATAGGTGAGTTTATCCTCGCTCTCTGTAAGCCGGCTCTCACGTGACATAAGCCGTCGGTTTAACTTTGACAAGTTCAGGGTCTTAAAAAAGATTGACTGTCAAATGTCCGACGGGTCACCTGGCGGAGTAGCAAGTTGCAAACAGGCAGGTTTAACTCAAATATGGCATATAAAGCCAGTCAAGAGGGTACGAAAGCTAAACCTAGTGGGTTGGAATCCCCCAAGTGACCTTATGATGAATCAACTCTTTGCACGAAACTTGGTGCAGGAAAAACGGCAAAGGTCCCAATTATAGGGATGCCGGCTTTATTATATTATAAAAAGTGGTATATATAATGACAGAAGTATGTACATTGATAAGAGCCGGTGGCTCAAGTGTAGTAAGGCCGAAGATGAGCAATGTTCCACGGCCTGGCAGTCTCCTCCTCGGAAGTGCATGATTTGTCGCTCTCCCGTATATCAATGAGATAATAGGAACCATTGTTGAGATTTCTGCTGATCACCAAAGGTCCTTCCCAGGGGGGTGATAACTTATGCATATCTGTCTGGTCTTGAATCAGACGAAGCACTAAGTCGCCCTCTTGAAACGTCCGGGTCTTGACTCTACGGCTATGATAGCGACGTAGATCTTGTTGATGAATCGCCGAACGTGCGGCTGCAAGATCCCGTTCTTCATCCAAGGCATCCAAAGCGTCCTGACTCGCCGTCTCATTATCAGTTTCAACGTAAGCCGCCACCCTGGGCGAGTCATGACGGATATCACTAGGGAGAACAGCTTCTGCGCCATAAACCATGAAGAAAGGCGTGTAGCCTATTAGGGGTGGTTCTGATGCTCCAAAGAACTGAAGGTAATTCCTCCACCCAACAACCCGGCGTTCGCTCCAAAGGAACCATAAGGCGGGGTTTTATCCCTCTCAAAATTTCCTAGTTAGCATGCTCTGCTTGGCCATTGGACTGTGGGTGAGCCACGGAGGAAACATCAAGGCGGATGTGTTCACCGTCACAAACTCTTTCATAGCCCCTTTGGATAGATTTTGTACCATTGTTAGTAATGATACTATGAGGATAACCAAACCGAAAGATCAGCTTTTTGACGAAATGAACTGTCGTTGCTGCGTCACACTTACTGACTGGTTCTGCCTCAACCCACTTAGTAAACTTATCAACCGCCACCAAGAGGTGGGTCTTCTTGTCTTTAGACCTCTTAAACGGTCCAACCATATCAAGCCCCCAGACCGCAAACGGCCAGGTGATTGGAATCATCCGCAATTCTTGAGCCGACACATGGGCACATCGTCCAAATTTCTGACACCCATCACATTTACTGACCAAGTCTTCTGCATCTGCATGAGCTGTTAACCAGTAAAAACCGTGCCGAAAAGCTTTAGCCACCAAATATTTTTGACCCGACGTGATGACCACAATTTCCGGCATGTATCTCTTGCAAGATTTCACGGCCCTCCTCAGGAGAGACACAACGCTGAAAAACGCCAGTCATAGACTTAGAACGCCTCATAATCTGCCGCGCCAGGGTCTTGTCTTGGGGTAACTCGCCACGAGTCAGATACGCCAGATAAGGCAGCGTCCAATCAGGGATTGCACGGAGAGCCACCACCAATTGTTCTTCCTGGTCAGGTATAGCAAGATCCGCTGCAGAAGGTAATTTAACCGACGGGTGATGCAGTACATCCAGAAACACATTAGGTGGTACCGGCTTACGCTGAGACCCTAGTCTGGATAACGCGTCAGCCGCCTCATTCTTCCGACGATCAATATGATCCACCTGATAGTCCTTAAAGTGACCAGCAATAACATCAACCGCCTGGCGATAAGCCGCCATGCGCGGGTCCTTAGAATCCCACGTGCCTGATACTTGCTGGGCCATCAGGTCTGAGTCGCCAAAACATCTGGCCTGGCTCAAATTCATCTCCTTGGCCACACGGAGCCCATGAAGCAAGGCTTCATATTCAGCTACATTGTTAGTACAAGGAAACATTAGCCTTCATACATAATAAAATTTGTCACCTCGTGGGGAAGTTAAAACAACTCCAACCCCCGAGCCTTCCAACTGTCTGGAGCCATCAAAGTGAATTGTCCAATATGTATTGTCTGGCTTCTCCTCGGGTGCTTGACATTCTGTCCAATCATTGATAAAATCCACCAGGGCTTGAGATTTAACAGCCGTCCAAGGTACATACTTCAGATTAAGAGGCCCAAGCTCAATTGCCCACTTAGCAATCCTGCCGGTGGCTTCTCTATTTTGAATGATATCTCCCAAAGGAGCAGAGCTGACCACCCTGATTGGATGTCCAAGGAAATAATGCTTCAGCTTGCGATTCGCCATGAACACTCCAAACACCAGCTTTTGCCAATGCGGGTATCGTTGCTTGGATTCTGTCAAAACCTTGCTGACATAGTAAACCGGCCTTTGGACTGGATACTCTTTGCCTGCCTCCTTACGCTCCACAACGACTGCAGCACTGACGGCCTTATTATTAGCCGCCACGTACAGGAGCAAATGCTCTTTTTCCACGGGAGCAGCCAAAACGGGCGGCTCAACCAACTGCTTTTTGAGCGCCTCAAATGCGTCATTGGCAGCGTCACTCTAGACAAAGTCACCTGTCTTCTTCATCATCTGATACAACGGAATAGCTTTCTCACCCAGGCGGCTTATGAACCGGCTTAACGCAACAATATGACCCGCCAAGCACTAGACATCATTAACGCACGCTGGCTTAGACAAAGAGGTGATGGCCTTTATCTTATCCGGGTTAACCTCAATGCCCCGCTCGGAGACCAAAAAGCCCAAGAGCTTGCCTGCAGGCACACCAAACACACACTTAGCCAGGTTAAGCATCATCTTGTAAACCCGCAGGTTATCAAAAGTTTCCTTCAAATCATCTAGCAGAGTCTCCTTCTTCCTTGACTTGACCACAATATCATCCACATAAGCATGAACATTGCACCCAATTTGACTATGAAGACAGTTCTGCACACAGCGTTGATAGGTTGCGCGCACTTTTGAGTCCAAAAGGCATAGACACGTAGCAGAAAGCTCCAAAAGGTGTAATGAAAGACGTCTTCTCTTGGTCTTTGACTGCCATCTTGATCTGATGATAACCCGAATAAGCGTCCAGGAAACATAAACTCTCACAACCCGCCGTTGCATCAATGATCTGGTCGATACGGGGGAGAGCAAATGGATCAACCGGACACGCTTTGTTGAGATCTGTGTAATTGACACACATGCGCCACGTGCCGTTCTTCTTAAGTACAAGCACGGGGTTAGCCAACCACTCCGGGTGAAAAACCTCCACAATAAACCCTGCGGCCAAGATCCGGGCTACCTCTTCTCCGATAGCTTTACGCCGCTCTTCGTTGAAACATCGGAGGAATTGCTTGACTGGCTTAAACTTAGGATCCACATTAAGGTGGTGCTCAGCAAATTCTCTCGGTACACCCGGCATGTCCGAAGGTTTCCATGCAAAGATGTCCTGATTCTCACGGATGAATTCAATGAGCGCGCTTTCCTATTTGGGGTCCATATTGGCCCCTATAGTGAACTATTGTGATGAGTCGCCAGGAGCAAAATCCACCAACTTGGTATCTTCTGCCACAAACTTCAGGGCGGGTCAGATTCCGTGCTGGGCTTCTTCAGCGGGGTCATATCCGCCGGGTCAACATTGTCTTTATAAAACTTTAACTCTGCCTCAGCACAACTTGACTCCGCATACGCAGCATCACCTTCCTTGCACTCAAGAGCAATCTTCCGATCACCATGCACTGTAATCGTTCCCTTTAGACCAGGCATCTTGAGCTGCAAGTATACATAACAAGACCGGGCCATGAACTTGGCATAAGCCGGTCGTCCAAACAGAGCATGATATGGGCTCTTGATCTTAACCACCTCGAACCACAAGGTCTCCACCATGTAGTTGAACTCATCACCAAAAGCTACCTCAAGGGAAATTTTCCCTACTGGATAAGCTGATTTGCCGGGCACCACACCGTGAAAAACCGTTGACGACGGTTTGAGATCCTTGTCAACCAGGTTCATCCGACGAAAAGTGTCATAGTATAAGATGTTGATGCTGCTGCCACCATCCATCAATACCATGGTGAACACGTAGCCTCCTACCTGAGGGGCTACCACAAGGGCCAAATGCCCCGGGTTATCAACTCGCGGCGGGTGATCCTCCCTACTCCAAGATATCGTGTATTCAGACCACTTTAAGTACTGTGGAAGAGCCGGCATGGCTGCGTTAACCGCCCGCTTGCGCGCCTTCTGATCACGCTTATCAAGGCTTGTTGTGAAAACGTGATACTGGCCTCCATTAAGCTGCTTTGGGTTACTCTGATACCCTGATTGGTTGTTTTGCTACTGACCACCATTGTCAGACTGCTGATTATGACCTCCATGGTTACCTTGACCTTGATAACCAGAGTTTGAGCTGCCTGTACCAAAGCCGGACCCATGAGAGCCGGATCCTGACCCGCCAGGTGGTCCATTGCCGTTACCATGATGCTGGTTAAGGCTGTAGTTCCGGAACTCCCGCATAATATAGCAATCCTTCCAAGCATGAGTGGATGGCTTGTTGGGAAGACTATGCTTCGGGCAGGGATCGTTAAGCATTGCTTCCATGTTGAAAGGTTTGCCTTTGCCGAAAGGTGGTTTACCATTGCCCTTGCCACGGTTGTTCCCAGTGTTGGTATTGGCCACCAGATCTAACCAGCCGTCCGGATGCTTCCGCTTACCGCTATTGCCTGGATTGTTATTTCCTGCCCCGTTCTGCTGCTGACCCTTGCCGTTGCCATTCTTCTTACCCTTAGCTGATTTCTCATCATCAGACCCAGGATCCTTTGTGCTATCAGAATCTGCATATTTAGTGAGGGCCGCCATGAGCTCACCCATGTCCTGGCAAGAACGCTTGAGTCGTCCAAGCTTCTGCTTAAGGGGCAAAAAATGACAATTCTTCTCCAGAATTGGAACCGCCCGAGCCGCCGTGATATTGTCAGACGAGTAGATAATGGTTGAGACCCGCCGGACCCAATGATGGGCCGACTCATCCTCGCGCTGCACGCAATGATCCAAATCAACGATCGTCATAGGCTATTTGCATGTTCCTTGAAAATTCTTGATGAACTTTGCTTTCAGCTCAGCCCAGGAATTAATGGTATTGGGTGGCAAACCCTTTAGCCATGTACGAGCCGGTCCTTCCAACATCGTGATGAAGTACTTAGCACACACTGCATCACTGACGTCTAACATCTCCATGTCTAGCTCATAACTCTCGATCCAAGCTTCTGGGGGCAGATCAGCTGTATAATTAGGCACTTTGCGCGGACCCTTAAAGTCCTTCGACAGGCGTTCGTTCCGTAGAGCCGGTGCTAAACACGGCACTCCCACAGCTCTGGAGGTGACTCCGACTCCCACCGAAGCTGAGGGGGTCATCGGGGGCAGCTCCTGGTAAGCTGCCACGGCCGCCGCCTCCCGCTGAGCTCTAGCATTATCCACAATCGCTTGAGCATCAACAACGGGTGGGTCATCACGGGGCGGGTTCCGACGTCGCTCACTGCTGGAGACCGCCGGCGACTCCAAGCGTCGGCTATAACTACGGCTTGGGATGGGGGTCGAGTGCACACGACTCCGGCTGTAAGTATACTTCTCCTGTTGAGCCACCGATGTCTGCAAGTACACAATGGCATTCCGTGCCTCTTCGGCGAAGGGCGTCCCATCGGTGAGGGGGAGCGCATTGAGCCTAGCTGCCGCCGCCACCATGTTCTCCACCGGGTTAGAGTAATGACCAGGTGGTGTCAGAAAACGTTGTGGCGGGGTCTGGTTCCTGCGGGGCGGGTATGGCTGCCGATGCTGAGTCGCCGCCCTATTCCCAGCTACTTCCGCCATTCGGGTCTCGGTCAGAGGCGCGTTCCGTCCTGCCCCCGGTGTGTTGAAAAGATTTCTAGGCTCATACTGATTAGGCATGCGGGTCTGATGCCTCATCCGAAGAACTGCATCTGAGGCTTGTTGATCCAGATTGAGACGAAAAGCTTCCGCCCTAAGGCGCTCCGACTCAGCATCCATCTGAGCCTTCAACGCGTTGATTTCCTCCTGGGCCCTGGTCATCTGGTCCTTCAACCTCGCAATCTCTGCGTTACGGGTTGCTTGGTTTTCCGCTGTGACCTCGGTTCCCATCAGAGTTGTCAGCTCATTCATCAGGTCCAGCAAAACTTGAGCCGGCGACCTGGTTGACCCGGATCCCAGCCGCCGTGCTACCAGAAGCCGGTGCCGATCCAGCCATGAAGACGGCGGCTTGGCTCGGCGGCTCATAAGGCTCCGGGTCATGGTAACCCACAAAGTAGCCCCCAAGCCCGCCGTTATGAAGCTGGTAGATTGATTCCGCCTCTCCGCTTGAGGATCCATCCTCGGAGCAGACGAGGGTTTCCTCTCGCGACATAGAGCCTTCCTCGAGCTCCGCGCCTTGGGTGAAGCCGACGAAGACGTGTTTCCAGCCCGGGTTGATCCGGGCGGGTTGCGCGCGCCAGGCCGACTCGACGAGGTCTGTGCAGATGTCCGGCCCGGGTTTAGATCCGCCGTTCTTGCCGAAGAAAACGTGAATTCCGCCGAAGGGGATCCGGTGCCCGTACTCAATTGAGTCGGCCTCGGGGCCCCAGCCAGCGTCGTCGATGTAGAGCTTGCCGCGACGACTCTTGGTCATCCTGCCAACAGTGTATCCCTCGATCCCTGGGAGAGAGCCCTTCGAGTATTCCAAACCACCATGCACTGGCCCCACGGTGGGCGCCAACTGTCGTGGTTTCGTCACGGGAGATGTCCTAGTGCAAGGACTTAGGGGTGAAGCCATCGCTACAACGGTTAACTCGAAGGGGTTGATCGGGACGAAAGACACAGGTTTACCCAGGTTCGGCCCCTCTCGAAGGAGGTAATAGCCTACGTCCTGCTTTGAGTTGTATTGATTGGATATCGATTACAAGGGAGCGGATTCGCTTGACCTAGTACTCGATCAAAGGTTTCGTGTCCTAAGCCGCCCAGGGAACCCACCTTTATATACACAGGTCGAGGCCCTGGGCTTACAAAAGTCCGGGCCGGGTTACATCTAGCAACCGTCCTCATCTCTAACTATCCTTGCCTTGTCTGGCAAGCCGTCTCCCGGCGGCTTACGCCTCCGGGTCACACGTAGCCTTCCGGCTCTGGGCCTCTTCCAGGCCCGTCTGGCAAGTCACTTCCAGGCCTTGTCTTGACCTTTCAGTTGGCTCAGGCCTCACTGCTAAGCCGCCAACCTCATGACCCGGCCCCTCCCACTACTAGGAAAAGGCCTGTTAGTGGCGCACCTGTTTTGGCCATTAATGGTGCACTATAGGTGCGCCACTATCATCACGCCACTAGTAACAAGTACTAATGGCGCACCCCTGGTGCGCCATTAGTATACCAGACAATAGTGGCGCACCTGGCAGTGCGCCATTACTATGTCCCCTGGTGCGCCATTACTATGCCTCCCAGGGGGCCATATTTACCTTGTGCTCTGGGTTACTAATGGTGCACTTCTAGATAGTGCGCCACTAGTGTGTTTATTGCAGTGCGCCACTAAAGTGCAGTGTGGTGCGCCACTAGTATGAATATTAGGAATTATTTTTTTTTCTTTTCTGATATTTGCACAGGTTACAAAATATATTACTGCACAGAATATAGACAGCACAACATATAAACAGCAGATTTATCGAATACAATAGAAGATTAGTCTCCGAATACAATTCATCATATTAGTCTCCGAATTCAAAATACCGAACAAAGTTAGAACATTACAAGTCTCGAGACCGCGAGTAGCGAGTTTGTCTTCACATTACAAGTCGATATCGACCATCTAAACTACCATCACATAGAAGAGAGCTGCGGTCATCACGATGAGCATCATCGCGATGAAACTGGTCTTCATCCGGTTCCTCCAACGCTCCCTCCTCTCTCCCGGTAGATAGCGCGTGTATCTAGCTTCCGCCTCCGCCCTAGTGGTGTACCCTTTGTAACTGTTACCGCTGAAACGGTGAACCTGTGTCCGACACTCCTCCCAGTCGTCGTAGACTCCGGGAACCTTACCCTTGTACATGACATACCACGGCATCTCTATGCACTAGACAAACAAAACGTTAGTAGCAATTCACAGACAATACATAAGCAATATATAAGTATGCAACAAAAGGATCGGAAGAGAAAAGCAACACATTAATAGCACGATTCATGGTCCTACTAATAAATAGCATCGATTACATATAAGTTGAACGACTGTCCAAACTAAAGAGACATACAAGTTCATTAAAGTTTAATTACAACATGAGCTAATCGATATTTCAGAACTACATAGCATCACTACTTTCGACTCGACTCGACTCTGGCGCCTTTCGCTTCTTTCCCGGCTCTGGCGCCTTTCCCGGCTCTGGTGCCTTTCCCGGCGGTGGGCACTCTTTCCAATTTTTCAACAGCTCGTCTATTTCCTCGCCGCTCCTCGTACGCGGGCGTCTTCGGGGTTCGGTTTCACCATCGAACAGATCCTTGCGTTTTCTCCATGAGTCATCGTCGCGAAGCCACCTTCGATGTCCCATGAACACGGTTTTCGAAAACCCGGGATCTCTATCTAGCTGGCGATACGTTGTGTCATCCATGCACCTGACGCATCCAGAAAATCCGTGGACCACCTGCCCCGCGACATATCCGTAACCGAGATAGTCATGCACCGTCGTGAGCAGTGCGGCTCTCATAGGGAAATATTCTTTCTCTGCGGCGTCCCACGTATTGGCTGGCGTTTTCCACAGCGTGTCTAGCTCCTCTTTCAGCAGCCCCAGATACAGATTGATGTCGTTCCCTGGTTGTTTCGGCCCTTCAATTAGCATACTCATGTGAATGTACTTCCTCTTCATGCACAACCAGGGGGGAAGGTTGTGCATCCACACAAACACAGGCCAGGTGCTATGTGTGCTTCTCTGGCTGCCAAACGGATTGACTCCATCGGTGCTCGCGCCCAGCACGATGTTCCTTGGATCGTCCCCAAATTCTGGGTGTTCGAAGTTCAACGCTTGCCACTGGTTCGCATCCTTAGGGTGACTCAGCATCTTGTCTTTTTTATTTATCTCCAGATCATTTCCGTCATCTTCTCACTTCTTCTCCTCCCTATCCGCGTGCCAACGCAGGAGCTTTGCTACCTTAGGGTCCGCAAAATACCGCTGCAGACGAGGAGTGATCGGAAAGTACCACACCACTTTTCGAGGAGCTTTCTTCCTCTTCTTGTATCGAGTGACGCCGCACACCGGACATATGGTAGACTCCGCGTGCTCGTCCCGATAAATGATGCAATTGTTCATGCACACATGGTATTTCACGTGCGGTAAATCCAGAGGACACACGATTTTCTTCGCCTCCTCGAAACTGGTCGGGCACTTGTTCCCCTTGGGAAGACGTTCGTGCCAGAATGACATGTTCTCGTCGAAGCATGCGTCGGTCATTTTGTGTTTTACCTTCATCTCCAGAGCCATGAGCGTTACTTTCAGGCGGGTATCCTCGGGCCTGCATCCTTCATACAATGGAGTAACCGCCTCTATCTCCAGTTGATCCAGCTTGGCTTTCTCTCGGGCGGCAGCTCTTGCGTTATCCGTCTGCTTGAGAAGCAGCTCTTGAATATGAGGGTCCTGCACCCAGCCCATCGATGGTCCATCGTCGTCTGCTCCGGCATCTTCATCTTCATGATCATGCCCTTCGTCTGCTCCGGCATCTTCCTCATCATCATGTCGGCATCTTCTACATGATGACTGTGTACTACTGCATCTACTTCGTGATCATGTCCTGGAGATTCTTCGTCTTCTCGCCCGCCCTCGCCGCGGTTGTCTTGCTGCCCTTCCTCATTTCTTGCCCGCCCCCCATGGACGACTTCATAATCATCTTCATCACCTTGCCACCGATAGCCATCCATGAAACCACGCAAGAGCAGGTGGTCCCGCACCTGTACGGAATCCGGGTCCATAAGGCTCTTCAGCTTGCATCTTTGACACGGACATCTTATCTCCGTCTCGTTCTTTTGAAGCATCTCGGCCTTCACGGAGCTCAAAAACCTATTCACGATGCCTTCGGTCATCGTGCGGACCATGGTCGCCTGCGGGGTAGGGCAAAACGATATTTTAGAACCAAAAAAAAAATTGGCATGACTTTGCCTAAAAATAGGACCAAAAAGAATGCATAGTGCCAAATTCTCGCCGAAACGGAAATGAATCAACATTCCGGCAAAATATTGGCAACTATCGCATTTCAAATACCGGTACCTGCAAACACAAACATATGCAACACCACAAACATATGCAACACCACAAACATACGTAGATCTAGGCCATAACAAGTGCATGTGCACGTCGTTGGAGGGAGAAAAAAGTAGATCTACAACATAAAGAAAGCTTTCCCCTTACTTACCTATCAAAAAAAGGAAATTTAACCACTTAATTTGGGTGAATCTATGGTGTAAATGAGGTGAGGAGGAGGAGGCACCCGAGACAAGCTTGGAGGAGGAGGTGGAGAGAATGAAGTGGGGAAAGTGAGTGTGGTAGGTGGCTGTCCAAACTATCTAGCTGCTCTCAGGTTACCAATGGCGCACCACCTTAAAATGCGCCATTAGTAACCCTTGTTACTAATGGCGCACCTGTCATGTGGTGCGCCATTACTAGTTTTGCAAAAAAAAAATAAAAAAAAATTGTTAGTAGTGGCGCACCGTGGTTCGGGTGCGCCATTACTAGTTTGAACTAGTAATGGCGCACTATACCCTGGTGCGCCATTACTAGTTTTGAAAAAAAAAGTAAAAAAAAAATTGTCAGTAGTGGCGCACAGAGTGTGTGGTGCGCCATTACTAGTTAAAACTAGTAATGGCGCACTAGACCCTGGTGCGCCATTACTAGTTTTGGAAAAAAAAATTGTTAGTAGTGGCGCACCGTTGGTGTGGTGCGCCATTAGTGATATGGACACTAATGGCGTACCTACACATGGTGCGCCACTGCTATATAGCAGTGGCGCACCACATATGTGGTGCGCCATTAATGTCCATATTAGCTATAGCCCTTTTCCTAGTAGTGTCTTGGGCGGGTCTCACCACGGGGTTATATCCCCAACACAACCCGCACCGCAGGACCCCCTCAACCCTGGGAATGGAACCCCCTGTTGATCCTGCAGCCCCGCCGGCCTTTATCCGCCGCGAGAGTCATCGCCGTGCTCGGCAGCATCGTCGCCCGCATCCCTGGCGCGAGGTAATAGAACTAGCTGCTCCTGCTAGCTTAACTAGAGCCCTGCCCCTGTTTGACCGATCCCCCTCGCTAGCCCAGTGGTTCGACCGAACCAGCTAGACAGGAGAGACCCGGGTTCGAACCCCGGCTCCCTCCCATTTTTTTTCCTTTTCCAATTATTCCGAGCCTGGCAGTGGGCCCATGTCCCACATGTCATACCCCCAAGGTCCCTCGCTCACTACCAGGTAGGCCCCTTTTTTTGCATTTTATTTTTATTGTTTTCTGGGATTTCTGTGAATATTTCCTTTTAAGGAAATATCCCTGTTTTGTCTTTTTCCTAATCTGGCCATAAACCTAGGACATGCCAAATTAGGCATATAAGTGGCTCTAAGTGATTTTGTGATTTTGTGATTGCCTTGATGTGAGATTTATCAACAGCAATATAGGCATGTGACATATGGTTTTGGGGTAGAAAAATTCAGTGAATCCAGTGGTGTGGTTGGTTTTGTCATTTGAACATGTTTGAAGAAAATGTCATTTTGTGATATTGTGCCATTTTGTCTTTTTCACATGATTTAATTCTTGCAATATATGATTAACTTGCCAACATGAAATATGCTCATTTGTGTATGTGCTAGCCTCTGGTATTTTTGCATGCCATGATAGATCATTATATGGGTGGTTTTCTTGATGTCAACATGCCACTAAAAATCTGTTTTCACATGCCCAAAATATTCTAAGTGTTGGAAATCTGTTATTTTGTTGCCATGTTACCTAGATGATTCCCATGTATGTGTTGCTCCTTTGGAGTTGGCACAATGGTATGCAATGTTGTACTTGTCATCCTCTGTAGATGTGTGCCAAGATCTTGTGGATTAGACCATTGCATCCTATATAAAACTTGCTGTCAACTTGGTATTCTGTTAACAAGTGCCATGGTTGCCTCTTGTATATTTCACTAAGTCTGTTAATCTACTAAGTTCAATATGTCATCTTGTGAGGATGGTAGCCATTGATACATGCATGTTTTGAAGTTGCCATAAAGCAATGAATTGAATTACATGTTGCCCTCTACAACCCTGTTAATTTTCATGTCATGAAAGATCATGTGGCATATATAAAAGTTGCTGTCAAGTTGCTATCATGTTAACTCAGATTCTGTAAAACTGGTATTTTCACTAAGTCCCTGGAAACTGATTCAACATGCCATCTTGTGAGCTTCATTGCCATTGATCTGTGCTTCCTTTCATGTTGCTGTAGATAGATGAAATATTGTGCATGCTGTATACTTCATGTCCATGCCTTGGTTGTGAATTGAAACCTGTTGTAGCTCTGGTTAAGTGTGTTGCAAGATGACATGTTGCTGTTTGTGGACAGATTGTGTGTAGAATTGTTTTGTGACTTATGGGAGCTATACTCCATTGTTTTGCTTGTTCTTTAGCTCTATTCTTGATAGATTTGCATTTCCTATCCAGTGGCATCACTGGAATACCAAGGAATAGCCCATGGCCTCCCTCATCTTTGTTTTTGTCTCTGTTAACGTTCGTACCTTGCCGGGAGTGTACCGTGAGCTACGTTACTCCGTTTGCAACGTTCTACATATGCATTTGCATCGATTTTGCATGAAGCATTAATATTTGCCATGATCATGCATGTTCAAATAACTAATATTGAGGTTCTGTCCAGAATACTAAAGAACTTAATAATTGTATGAGAAACATGACTAGTTTAGGTTGCCATGTTAAATACTTCAACTTGGTCATGCATCATCTTGTTTGTGCATTGCACCTTGTTTGTATGTTTATTTGGTGCTGTTTCTCTTTGGGTAGACGCGAGCGTCGAGCCTGAGTACGAGGATCCAGGAGAGTACAACTACGAGGACCCAGCTCTTTGTCCCTCTGAAGACCCAGCAGGCAAGATGATCATACCCGGATCCCGACACTATTTTTGCTATGCTAGATGTCTCGCTTCTACCGTTATGTTTTTCGTTACCTACCACTTAAACTGTCAGCCTCCTAAATTGCCATGAAAGCCTCGAACCCCTTCACTACCTAGCAAAACATTGATTGGCTATGTTACCGCTACTCAGCCCTTATCTTATAGCGTTGCTAGTTGCAGGTGAAAGCTTTCCATGTGTCAACATGGATTTTGGTTATATCACTCTATTTATTGTTATTTAAATTAATGCACATATATATCTGGCAACGGTGGAAGGCTTGGCCTTTTGGCCGGTGTTTTGTTCCGCTTTTGCCGCACTAGTTGCGAGTACCGGTGTTATATTCCATATTTTGCGCTCCTAACATGCTCGGGGTTGTTATGGGGACCCCCTTGACCATTCGTTTTAGATTAAAACTTGTCTGGCAAGACCCAACTTTGGTACTACATTTGCTAAACAACTTAATAAAATTGCATAGGGCATAGCTACCCCGTGGATAATTAATCAACCCCCGGGCCAGTGCTCCTAATGAGTGTTGGTCCAACCTCTCAACCGCCGGTGGCCGCCAGGGGCAACTCTGTGATTGGCCTACCGGAAGTTTGGACAATCCGTCGTGTCCTGAGAACCAGATACGCGGCTCCTATCGGGTTCGTCGACACGTCGGGCGGTCTTGCTGGACTTGTTTTACCTTTCTCGAATGTCTTGCGTGAGGAATTCCGATAATACTTCGGGCTATCTCGAGGTTGAGGTTTTCCAACGGAATTTCCTAGGAAATCACGGCATTCGTGGTCGATGTTATTCCCGCGGCGTGTGGTTAGTTTGTGATGGATGAGTTGGAGCACCCCTGCAGGGTTAAATCTTTCGGAAAGCCGTGCCCGCGGTTACGTGGCAACTTGGAAAAATTTTTAACACCTGGTTAGAGTAAACTTGAAGTAAACTCCAATAAAATACACCAACCGTGTACGTAACCGTGACTGTCTCTGCTCGTGAACATGAACCGAGAGAGAACACGGTGGGGTTATGATTGACGTAAGTAGGTGTTCAGGATCACTTAGTGATCATGATAGTTCACATCCGTCTTACGTAGGCCACCACATTTACATTCATGTTCTCGTAAGTTAGCCTCCAAATACATGCTTAGTGCTTGCTGCGGCCTCACCACTTAACCATTCCTCACCTATCGGCTTACATAGTTTCGGTACCCGGGTTATGAGATTGATGAGTCCCCTTTGGCTCACAGATTACAACAATACAGGTACATGTGTTGACGAGTACGTGCCAGATGACTTGTCGCAGCTCCAGTGGGAGTATGATGAAGAATGTAGGCGTATGTATGTTACGTATCCTGATGAGTAGGGAGCTTCGTGGTGGTGATCCTGGGATAGCAAGACAGTTTATCATTTCATCTTTTTTTATCGTTTGATTTCGTCCGTAGCCGGACCCTGTCTTTTGGATGATGTATGAATAATTTTTGTGGACTTGTAAGATAGCTTGTGGCGAGTGTAAGCCAACTCATATACTCATCTCTTCCTACATGTATGCAATGTTTACTGTACTTGCGAAACGACTAGATGCGCTTCTATCCCCGTCGAGGCCCTCGTGCCTTAATAGGGATAGGACCGCATCTTGGGCGTTACAAGTTGGTAATCAGATCCATACCGACCATAGGAGCCCCTTGCTTGATCGAAATTGGTCGAGTCGAGTTTAATGAAAAACTATTTTGAGTCTAGTTATATCGGAGAGTAGGTTTCTTTTACTCCTCTTCTATACTCTGGTGAGGAATTACGACTTAGGAATTTCAATTCTACTCCTCTTCTCGCTCAATTTTTTTTTAGGATAACGCGAGTATTTTGGAGCCTCTATGATACCGATGTGACGAGAATTCTGTTCTTGGTGCCTCCCGTACGTATGGATTGGACCCGGGGAGTAGAGCTCCAGGGGATTCTTGACACATCACTATCGTTCAGTTTCCTTACTACTTAAGAACGCGGATGTTCGAAATTGCTTCAATACTAATCATGGTGCGAAGAGTGTGGCGGCACCCAGTACTGGGGAGCGGGATCACATGTACTGCCATCTTTAGTATCGTTGTGATTACGAGGGTCTGAGGTAGATGAGTTTCTGAGACCTTGGTTGTGTGTTGAGGGATGTGATACACTGGATAGTAGTATTACTGCTAGGAGTTGAGTGATGGATGAAAACTCCGTGTATCCGTGTACCCGATTGCATAACCAAGATTTCATAAGTTCCTAGGTAGGATTTCCAGTAGTTTCCTAGGATCATCTTCCGACAGATGTATGATGGTTTATACATTTGTTCCGAGCAACCTTAGCTCAATACTTGTTGTGTTATTTCAAGTGGCTTCATGATCTAATGGTGTTGTCACGATCCTGCATAAAGCATTCTTACTATTTGCAGTTTGAATGCAATTGATGATATATGTGTCGATTACCGTCCATTGAATAAGAAGACAATCAGAAACAAGTATCCACTTCCCAACATCAATGAGTTGTTTGGGCAATTGAAAGGTGCTAAGGTTTTCTCGAAGTTAGATCTCCGTATGGGCTATCATCAAATCCGTATTCGTGAAGAAGATATTCCAAAGACTGCTTTCAGGACGAGTTTTGGCTCTTACGAGTACACGGCCATGTCCTTTGGTCTAGCAAATGTGCCTCCGACTTTTTCTAGAATGATGAACTTCATATTCTCTCCTTTCAAGGATGAGTTCATCTTGGTGTATTTGGATGACATTCTTGTTTTCTCGGAGACCTAAGAAGAGCATGCAGAGCATCTCCGACTTGTGTTGGACAAGTTAAGAGAGCATCGGTTCTATGCTAAGTTCTCCAAGTGTGAGTTTTGGCTCAATGAAGTGGTGTACCTTGGGCATGTCATCTCCGCCGAGGGTATTAAAGTGCACCCTGAGAAAGTTGAGGCCATTGTGAAGTGGGAGCCTCCTCAGAATGTCAAGCAGCTTCGAAGCTTCCTCGGGATTGCAAGTTACTACAGAAGATTCGTTGAGAACTTCTCTCAAATTTCTAAGCCTCTGTCTAACCTCCTTCAGAAGAGTGTCAAGTATGTGTGGACTCCTGAGTGTGATGTGGCGTTCAATACACTCAAGGAAAGCTGACTTGAGCTCCAGTTCTCACTCCTCCAGATGAATCCAAGCCTTTCCAAGTGTTCTGTGATGCTTCCCTCCAAGGTCTTGGTGGTGTTCTTATGCAAGATAAGAAGGTTGTGGCTTATACCTCGCGTCATCTGAAGCCGAGCGAGAAGAACTACCCTACTCATGATCTTGAGTTGGCGGCAGTTGTTCATGCTCTGATGACGTGGAGACTATAGGGGAACGCAGCAGAAAACAAAAAATTTCCGACCTACGCACCAGCCCAGGACCACTATGGAGACTGCATACAAGGTTTGATCATATTCGTTACCGACTCGTAGCGCAGCGGAAGTAGAGTCGATGACGAACGGCGGTGCAGATCCCCGCAGCTAGGATTTACAACCTCCCAACCGCGAGGATGAATACCCTTATCTGCCCCACGGACAGCCCTTCGGGAGGCAGTCGGACAGTCCCCCGGACGGTGTCGCGGACAGCCCTTCGGGAGGACCATCAAAACTCGAACAGTCACTCGGACAGCCCTTCGGGAGGCACTCTCGAACTAAGACCGAAACTACGATCTCTCTACAGAGTTGCACACATACGGTGTCATCTATCCGGCAGGGCTTCGCCGTCCAGAACTAGTTCCCACCGGAACCCAGACAGCCTTTCGGCTCTACGAAACTATTTCGCTGGGAGGGAGAGAGAATGCCAGATCATGCATGGCTTGTGTATGAGAGTTGGAGTGAGGATGGAGAGCTCCTCTCCACCTCCTTATATAGTGGTGGAAGGGGTGAGGGGGGGCTGAAATATCTGCCCACAAAACAAGCACCCACCAAACAAGGAAACATGTTCCCACCAAACATGGAGAAAACATGTTCCCTTGTCCATGGTGTTCCCCCATGGGGCCCCACCTTCCTCCCAACACTCTCCACCATTTGTGGGGGCTGCCCCCCACCATGGGGGGCCCCCCCAACACTTTGTCCAGCCACAAGGGGGCTGTCCCCTAAAGGGGGCGCCCCCAAAAACAGCCCCCACGATCCGTGGGATCTTGTCCCCTAACGCTGGGAAAAGATGTTTTCCGAAACTATTTCTTCTGAAAAATTCCGGAAGGTCCCAGAACATTTCCGGCACCCTCTAAAATTATCTGGACGTGCTCCAGAACATTTCCGGTATGGTGGTTTAATTTCAAACCATCTTCGTTTACCCGGTAAACAATTCCGGCAGCTCCGAAAACCTTTTTCGGTTTTTTCTCCGGAAAAATTCCAGAAATTACCAGACCAATCTGGCAACCTCCAAAACTTTCCCGGTGCTTGCCGAAACCTTTTTGGATCAATGGTTTTATCCGAAACAACTTTTCGGTTTTACCGAAACTTTTCCGGTGTTCTCTCCGGAACTTTTCCGTTGTCTCCGAAACTTTTCCAGTGACTTTCTCTCGGACTCCTTGTCTAGTATTCAGCAGATAGATGACCCTTAAGCGTGTGACCCTATAGGTTCGGTGAAGCATAGACATGACCCGGAACCCCTTCCGATCAATGATCAACATCGGAGCCATGGACACCCATATTGACCCCTATACCCACACGAATGAATATTCGAGTGAACCTCCAGTTGCCGTGTGCTATTCCTGTTGCTTCGCGATATGTTACAAATACCCGAGGTGAGACATGTTGGCATCCCCGTGGATCAACACCTTGTCCACTATGCCAGTTACCTCGTTGCCGGTATTGTTCTCTTTTCTCGTTCCCGTGTTCCGGCATCCCTGTGATCAAATCACCCTGTGTCTGGCCAGACGATGATGGATACCGTAACACCGAGAGGGCCCAGAGATATCTCTCCATCGTCGGAGGAGCAAATCCCAATCTTGAGCTATCAAGTTACTTGACATACTTTTCCATGAACCCGTAAGCCGCCGTAATAGCCACCCATTTACGGATGACGTTTAACAAACCCCAAAGTTCATGAAGCAAGCATGAAGAAACTCGATACTCTCATGGTCTAAGGAATTATGCAAACATTAACTTCCTGTGTTATTAACCATTAACTTATGACGAATGTATCTCATAGCATAACATCAATATTGGGTCGATTCAACACAACTGTTCTACCAACAATTGTGCCCTCAAAATTGCCGGCATAGCCATGCCCATGATCAGGAAAACAGGATCATCATGCAATACTTGAGCCAGTCATAGAGGCTTTACTAGGAATACATTTTACCGTTTATTATCCCACACGTGCAAATGAGTCTTCCTCCGAGCCTCGTTTTATTTGTAGACTCGAGAATCATTGCAGTTATAGCATGGAACATAAACATAATTATGAACAGGGAGATAATCAATAACATTTATTATTGCCTCTAGGGCATATCTCCTACAGAGACATCTATTGTTGGGAAGACCAGTTGAGGTGTTCACCGACCACAAGAGCTTGAAGTACATTTCACTCAACCCAACCTCAATCTTGGGCAAACACATTGGGTGGAAATGATCAAGGAGTACAATCCAAGCATTGAGTATACTTCTGGAAAAGCAAATGTCATTGCAGACACGCTAAGCAGAAAGGCATACTGCAACAGTCTCATCCTCAAGCCTCTCCAACCCGAGCTTTGCGAAGCATTCCGCAAGCTCAATCTTCAAGTTGTTCCTCAAGGATTTCTTGCCAATCTTCAAGTCTCTCCGACTCTGGAAGATTAGATTCACCAAGCTCAGCTTCTTGATGCTATGGTGAAGAAAGTGAAGAAAGGTGTGGCCAAGAGCATTCCAAAGTATAAGTGCTTCCGTGTTGATGACAAAGATACCTTGTTCCTCTCAATTCATCCAGGAAGTTCCAAAATGTATCAGGACCTCAAGAAAACCTTCTAGTGGACTCGTATGAAACGTGAGATTGCTCAGTTTGTGAACGAGTGTGATGTTTGTCGCAGAGTGAAGGCGGAACATCAACGTCCAGCAGGCCTCCTTCAGCCTTTGTCCATCCCAGAGTGGAAATTCGGTCATGTTGAAATGGATTTTGTCACTGGGTTTCCTAAGTCCAAGAGAGGGAATGATGCCATCTTCGTGGTCATCGACAAGCTCACCAGAGTTGCCCACTTCCTTCCGGTCAAAGAATCTATCTCGGCAGCTCAGCTAGCAGAGCTGTACACGTCAAGGATAGTTTCTTTGCATGGTGTTCCTCATCTCATATCCTCAGATCGTGGAAGCATATTCACTTCCAAGTTTTGGGATTCCTTCCAGACTGCAATGGGGACCAATCTCCGTTTCAGCACAGCTTTCCATCCTCAGACTAGTCGTCAAGTTGATAGAGTCAATCAAATCCTCGAAGATATGCTCGGAGCTTGTGTGATTTCTTTTGGCATGAAGTGGGAAGATTGTCTCACGTTTGCTGAGTTCTCATAAAAAAATAGCTTCCAAACAAGTTTCGGCAAAGCTCCTTTCGAGATTCTCTATGGTAGGAAGTGCCGCACCCCGCTCAATTGGTCTGAAACCGGCGAGTGTCAAATCCTTGGTAATGACATGATCACTGAAGCAGAAGAAATGTGCCGTGTCATTCGTGAAAATCTCAAAGCAGCTCAATCCCGTCAGAAAAGCTATTATGATAGCAAGCATCGTGACATGACCTTTCAGATCGATGATTTTGTCTATCTCAGAGTGTCTCCCATGAAGGGCACTCAACGCTTTGGCATCAAAGGAAAGCTTGCTCCACGCTTTGTGGGTCCTTTCAAGATTGTGGGCAAGAGGGGTGACCTTGCCTACCAACTCGAGCTTCCTCCCAATTTCTCAAATGTGCATGATGTGTTTCACATCTCTCAGCTCCGGAAGTGTTTCAAGACTCCCGAGCGCACCGTTGATCTCCAAGAAATTGATCTCCAAGAAGACCTATCCTATCATGAGCATCCAGTTGCTATCCTTGAAGAAACTGAGAGTAAGACTCGCAACAAGTCAATCAAGTTTCTAAAGGTGAAGTGGTCACATCACTCCAACAAAGAAGCCACTTGGGAACGAGAAGACCATCTCCGTTCCGAATTTCCCAAATTCTTACGTTCCTACATCCCGGGACGAGATCCTCTTGTAGTGTGGGAGAGTTGTAACAGCCCAAGTGCATCCTTGCTATCTTGTAATATTCATGTGGACCTTCATGTTGTGCCATTGTGTTGAGTAATATAATTTTGCTTCATATCATTCATCATGGCATCATGTTCATCATGTCATCACATCATCTTGTCATTAGTGCACCATACTTGCTTGGCATATGGTGTTGTGGTTGTGAGTGTGTGTGTGTGTGTGTGTTGTGATATGTGTGTGCAAACTAGTTTTCAAACCCCCCACAAGTTCTCTAAACCATAACCACATCTCCCTTTGCCTAATATTGCAATATGTGATGTTTTGACTTCCTTAATTCCCATAACAAAAATGTTGCTCCACTTCTAAAAATTCTGTTTGGATTTGTTAGCAGTCTCTCAAATATGTTTGTAGTTAATTGACTTTTGTAACCTTGCAAAACAAAGTCCAAATTAATTAAAAGGTGTTTTATTTTGTTGCCCTAAAAATGCCAGCTACATTTTTATTAAACAGGGCATTGTTCTGTGAGTACTAATATATTTTTAGTTTCCTCAAAAACTTTTCCAAACTTCCCTGGCCTTTTTATTTCATTTTGCTGTTTATTTTAATAGGGAAACTCTTTGTTTTTTGAGAGGGAGAGCGAGGTCCAGTAGGTGGGCCTCTGCCTTCCCCGCGCGGCCCACCTAGCCTTCCCGCAGACCCAGCAGCAGCAGCCAGCCCACGAGCACGCGCGCGTCATCTTCCTCCTGTACGGCAGCACATCCAGGAGGTACACGTCGGCTACCCTGCGATTTGACGGCCGTCCGGCGCCCTAGAACCCTATAAAGTGTGTCCCCGGTGCCCTAGGTGTTCCCCGCGACCCATTCCTCCCCTCACCTTGCTGCGCCACCGCTCAGGTGAGTCCCCACGCGCAACGCCGTCGACGCGCCCACCATGCTCCGAGCGAGCAAGAGCTCGAGCTCGGGCTAGTTGCTTCGCCTCGCCCCCGACCCTCCAGACGGCGTGGATAGCAAGGCTGTGACCCTCTTCGTCTTCTTCCTCTGCGAGCGCGGCGCCAGCGACCCCCGGAGCCGCCTCGCCGGCCCCGTCTTCTTCCCGCAGCTTCGGATCACGAGCGTACCGGACATCCCCGCCTTGTCGCCATCGCTTCTCTGCATCCCCGACCGCTGCATCGTGTCCAAGGTAGTGAAGGTATAAACCACTCCTTCTCCATGCCTTTCTTTCCGACGCTCGACGTCCGTAGTGCTCTCCCATGCCATGTCGTAGCCGCGCTCTCCGCGCTCTGCGCGGATCCCTGAAGAACAACTTCAGAGATGAGCAACTCCCCTCCTCCGCTTCGGGTCTCCTATCGTGTGCCCACGATTGCTCGCGTAGTTGCCGTTGCCGCATGCCCGCACGCACGCCCACGCGCATCGCAGCAGTGCAACACGCCCGTAGCCACGCGCGCGTGCCTCTGTTTCGCCTCGCCTCGCCTGTTGCCTCTGTGCAGGGCCGGTCCTGAGATTTTGGGGGCCCGGGGCGAGACTAAAACTTGGGGCCCTTAATATAGACATCATAACAATAACAATGACTATACATATGTATGAAAGATTATGAATAACACTTAAATGCATTCAAAACCAATATGCATATAAAATAATTCATACATATTACCTTAAAAGTTTCTTCTAACAATTTTCGCTGCAAAGTCACTTATGATGTGGTTGATGTCAATCTCATCCAGTAATTTCTTCTCGATGCATAAAGTTGCCAAACCATCTAACCTCTCTTGATTCATTATTGACCTCAGATAATTCTTCAATAAGTTCAACTTTAAAAAACTTATCATAAATGTCAGCAGTATAAACTGGTTGTTCCTCAACACTAGCCGACTATGATTGTGCATCTAATGAATTACCTACATTGATAGAGCCACTTACATGTTATCGTCTATATTGGTGTCGGCATTTTCTTCTTGCTAATCAGATTTCAAATTCCAATTATTTGGTTGTTCTTCCTATATGGCCACTATCACCAACTCATCATCTGTGTTTATCGAAGCAGCGGAAGCACCAGTATCACTCCTGAATTTTTTTTGAATATGTCCCCTATGTGATTGCACCAAGTTATCAACATTTTTTCCCTTTGCCTTTTATAGCTATCCGATACATACTTTCTAGACGACATGATAACACACAATGCTGGAAAAAAATGCATCAATTGTTGAACGGCATCCAATGAATGGCAATATGATATACCTCGGTGCCTAGAGAGTCTGGACTCTGGAGATGGTCAGACGGGGAACAAACAAAGCGGCGTGACAATCAGACGATGGAGGCCCCGGGAATTGAAATCGGCGGCGGCGGCGGCGGCGAACTGGATTAGGAAGGAAATTAGCAGGAGGCGGCAGTACGGCGTCGGCGGCCTGAGGGCTAGGAATCGCTGCGCGATGAAAATATGGAATAGGCAGGGGCGGACAGATTGGATCGATTGCTCCTTTTCCTTTTCTTTCGTGAATCAAGGAATCGCTCGCTGGTGCGTGCTGCTGCTTGCACTTGCGCAGCATGAAGCCCTTCAGCGTGAAGCCCAGCCCTTTGACTTGTTTTTCTCACCAACGGTAGAAAGGCCCATAGGTATAGCCTAGGTACATACCTGGTGGGGCCCCCTGGAGTATGGGGCCCGGGGCGGCCGCCCCCCCTGCCCCCCCCCTCAGGGCCGGCCCTGCCTCTGTGCTCGAGACGAGGAGGAGCCCGTACTCGAGCTCCTCGCAACCCGCACCGCAGGACCCCTCAACCCTGGGAATGGAACCCCTTGTTGATCCCGCAGCCCCGCCGGCCTTTATCCGCCGCGGAAGTCGTCGCCGTGCTCGCCGGCATCGTCGCCCGCATCCCTGGCGCGAGGAAATAGAACTAGCTGCTCCTGCTAGCTTAACTAGAGCCCTGCCCCTGTTTGACCCATCCCCCTCGCTAGCCCAGTGGTTCGACCGAACCAGCTAGACAGGAGAGACCCGGGTTCGAACCCCGGCTCCCTCCCATTTTTTTTCCTTTTCCAATTATTCCGAGCCTGGCAGTGGGCCCATGTCCCACATGTCATACCCCCAGGATCCCTAGCTCACTGCCAGGTAGGCCCCTTTTTTTGCATTTTATTTTTATTGTTTTCTGGGATTTCTGTGAATATTTCCTTTTAAGGAAATATCCCTGTTTTGTCTTTTTCCTAATCTGGCCATAAACCTAGGACATGCCAAATTAGGCATATAAGTGGCTCTAAGTGATTTTGTGATTTTGTGATTGCCTTGATGTGAGATTTATCAACAGCAATATAGGCATGTGACATATGGTTTTGGGGTAGAAAAATTCAGTGAATCCAGTGGTGTGGTTGGTTTTGTCATTTGGACATGTTTGAAGATAAGTCATTTTGTGATATTGTGCCATTTTGTCTTTTTCACATGATTTAATCCTTGCAATATATGATTAACTTGCCAACATGAAATATGCTCATTTGTGTATGTGCTAGCCTCTGGTATTTTTTCATGCCATGATAGATCATTATATGGGTGGTTTTCTTGATGTCAACATGCCACTAAAAATCTGTTTTCACATGCCCAAAATATTCTAAGTGTTGGAAATCTGTTATTTTGTTGCCATGTTACCTAGATGATTCCCATGTATGTGTTGCTCCTTTGGAGTTGGCAGAATGGTATGCAATGTTGTACTTGTCATCCTCTGTAGATGTGTGCCAACATCTTGTGGATTAGACCATTGCATCTTATATAAAACTTGCTGTCAACTTGGTATTCTGTTAACAAGTGCCATGGTTGCCTCTTGTATATTTCACTAAGTCTGTGAATCTGCTAAGTTCAATATGTCATCTTGTGAGGATGGTAGCCATTGATACATGCATGTTTTGAAGTTGCCATAAAGCAATGAATTGAATTACATGTTGCCCTCTACAACCCTGTTAATTTTCATGCCATGAAAGATCCTGTGGCATATATAAAAGTTGCTGTCAAGTTGCTATCATGTTAACTCAGATTCTGTAAAATTGGTATTTTCACTTAGTCCCTGGAAACTGCTTTAACATGCCATCTTGCGAGCTTCATTGCCATTGATCTGTGCTTCCTTTCATGTTGCTGTAGATAGATGAAATATTGTGCATGTTGTATACTTTATGTCCATGCCTTGGTTGTGAATTGAAACCTGTTGTAGCTCTGGTTAAGTGTGTTGCAAGATGACATGTTGCTGTTTGTGGACAGATTGTGTGTAGAATTGTTTTGTGACTTATGGGAGCTATACTCCATTGTTTTGCTTGTTCTTTAGCTCTATTCTTGATAGATTTGCATTTCCTATCCAGTGGCATCATTGGAATACCATGGAATAGCCCATGGCCTCCCTCATCTTTGTTTGTCTCTGTTAACGTTCGTACCTTGCCGGGAGTGTACCGTGAGCTACGTTACTCCGTTTGCAACGTTCTACATATGCATTTGCATCGATTTTGCATGAAGCATTAATATTTGCCATGATCATGCATGTTCAAATAACTAATATTGAGGTTCTGTCCAGAATACTAAAGAACTTAATAATTGCATGAGAAACATGACTAGTTTAGGTTGCCATGTTAAATACTTCAACTTGGTCATGCATCATCTTGTTTGTGCATTGCACCTTGTTTGTATGTTTATTTGGTGCTGTTTCTCTTTGGGTAGACGCGAGTGTCGAGCCTGAGTACGAGGATCCAGGAGAGTACAACTACGAGGACCCAGCTCTTTGTCCCTCTGAAGACCCAGCAGGCAAGATGATCATACCCGGATCCCGACACTATTTTTGCTATGCTAGATGTCTCGCTTCTACCGTTATGTTTTTCGTTACCTACCACTTAAACTGTCAGCCTCCTAAATTGCCATGAAAGCCTCTAACCCCTCCTAAATTGCTAGGTAGTAAAACATTGATTGGCTATGTTACCGCTACTCAGCCCTTATCTTATAGCGTTGCTAGTTGCAGGTGCAAGCTTTCCATGTGTCAACATGGATTTTGGTTATATCACTCTATTTATTGTTATTTAAATTAATGCACATATATATCTGGCAACGGTGGAAGGCTTGGCCTTTTGGCCGGTGTTTTGTTTCGCTTTTGCCGCACTAGTTGCGAGTACCGGTGTTATATTCCATATTTTGCGCTCCTAACATGCTCGGGGTTGTTATGGGGACCCCCTTGACCATTCGTTTTAGATTAAAACTTGTCTGGCAAGACCCAACTTTGGTACTACATTTGCTAAACAACTTAATAAATTGCATAGGGCATAGCTACCCCGTGGATAATTAATCAACCCCCGGGCCAGTGCTCCTCATGAGTGTTGGTCCAACCTGTCAACCGCCGGTGGCCACCAGGGGCAACTCTGTGATTGACGTAAGTAGGTGTTCAGGATCACTTAGTGATCATGCTAGTTCTCGTCCGTCTTACGTAGGCCACCATATTTACATTCATGTTCTCGTAAGTTAGCCTCCAAATACATGCTTAGTTCTTGCTGCAGCCTCACCACTTAACCATTCCTCACCTATCGGCTTACATAGTTTCGGTACCCGGGTTATGAGATTGCTGAGTCCCCTGTGGCTCACAGATTACAACAATACAGGTACAGGTGTTGACGAGTACGTGCCAGATGTCTTGTCGCAGCTCCAGTGGGAGTATGATGAAGAACGTAGGTGTATGTATGTTACGTATCCTGATGAGTATGGAGCTTCGTGGTGGTGATCCTGGGATAGCATGGCAGTTTATCATTGCATCTTTTTTTATCATTTGATTTCGTCCGTAGCCAGACCCTATCTTCTGGATGATGTATGAATAATTTGTGTGGACTTGTAAGATAGCTTGTGACGAGTGTAAGCCAACTCATATACTCATCTCTTCCTACATGTATGCAATGTTTACTGTACTTGCGAAACGACTAGATGCGCTTCTATCCCCGTCGATGCCCTCGTGCCTTAATAGGGATAAGACCGCATCTTGGGCGTTACATGACTGCCCACACATCACGCCACTGAATCGGTTGACTTCGAAGGAGGACAAGAATGGCAACTTTGGGCGCGAGTTCGTGAAATGCGAGAGCAATCCAGAGGGGCAGGTTAGATCTCATGATTTTTCTCTGATTTCTTTTTCTCTTTGCTTTTAATTCTTTTTCATTGGATCTGGGATTTAGGGTTCATGATTTCGTTTCAGATCGTGAAGAAATGCACACATTTTGAATGGCTGGATGACTACATTCTGAGGCTTCAAGGGGAGGGCTTGATTCAATTCAATGGGGCCGCAACCCGGGAGCTCAATCTGCCGTCAGCCGTGCGGAATTTGGTCCCTGAAAGTGCTGCTCCGATAGTTGGGGATGTGGATCTGAAGGGGGAATTAAAGAAGATGAATAAGAACTTGAGGCAGATGATTCAATTGAACAAGCAGGCGAATCTGATAGCTTTAGGATTTTATTTTTGTATAGTTGCTCTAGGATTTGCTTACTTTCTGGTCATCACTCGTTAGAGATGTTCTTAGTGTGGTGTAAGCTTAATTTGTGGATCATGTGCTCTCTGTGTTTTTGACACTTTCAGTTTCTATCTCCATCTCTCTGTAGGCGCTTGGTGTAAACTATGTCTCTATCTCCATCTCCGAATCTCTGTAGGCGTTAGTTTTTGACACTTTCAGTTTCTTCGGTTTCGTCAGACAACACCGAGCGCAAGACAGAAAAAACATAGTTCTTGGGCCCAAAATGAAACCAAGCTCTGGTTGGGCCTTCGCATGGTATTGACTGTCGAAGGCCCACAAAGATAAAAGAGGCCTAGAAAATAGTGCACGCGTTGGTTCTGTTTTTTTTTGCTTTATTGATTTGATTGCACCTACAGAGATTGAGTGCACGTTCACTGGCGGGGCCTCTTAGAGGCCAAAGGGGGTCGTGACCGCCCCTTCCAAAACTGCAGTTTTCCTTTACTATGTATACTTAAGCGTTCTCTTCCAGCCCAATAGTAGATGATTACCCTTCCAATCCAATTAATTACTATGTATGCTGGTTTTTAGAGCATTGGATCGATTCACCGTAAGGATATACATGCATTCCGTCTCCGTACATACAAAAACTAGCTAGCTACTACAAGCAGCTTGGTTGATTTTACATACAAACCTAACTAGCTACTACAAAGCAGCTTGATAAGGCCGCATATGCACGGAATGCTTGTTTGCCGCTTCATTAGATGAATTCGCCACTGCTTGTTGCACCTGTTAGCATTGGATCGATTTGTCGTCTACTTGCTGCTGCATATGCATGAAATATACGCTCCTCAGCTGTGCACGTTGATTACAAAAATAGGTTACATCGTTTGAAATTACACAAGAATTGATATTGCTACCAACAAGTAAACAATTAGCCTTTTGTTTCATGCAATATGGCCACCAACAAGTAAAAAATGGGCTACCCTTCAAAAATTAGTTTCATCATGCAAAATGGACACAAACTATTCAAAAATTAGCTTCTTTTTGGAGTGAGGCGTTTTGGTGCCCAGGCTCATCTGCACCCGTTCAGTAAAAAAAATCAAAACAAATACTAAAAAAATCCAAAAAAATCCAAATTTTTTTAGAGACTTTTTTTTGAGACCCCAAATTTGTCTTTTTTGCCGAGAGCTGTTCAGATGTTCAAATGATACAAAAATTGGAGCAAACCTCACGCATGAAATTATGTACCACCCAAAAAAACTTTGGAATTTTTTGAATTTTTTTAGTATTTGTTTTGATTTTTTTACTCAGCGGGGGTGCAGATGAGCCCGGGCTCAGAAATGGATTTTCGTTCTTTTTGTTCATAAAATATATAGGTAATATATATGGGCACCAATAATTCAAAAAAAATAGCTTCTTTTCCTTCTTCTTTTCAACATCAGCATGGCTCATTTTTCTAGCTTTAGTTTCCTTTTTGACACCTTAACTAGTCCATTAGCCGCGAGTGCCAAAACTTGGAACCAATAAAATATAAGTACCAAAATACAAATATTACACAACATGAATATAAGAAGCCGAATGGCTAACATTCATCCATTTTTACAAGGATAACCCCAAAATCAGTTTTTCCATAAAAGTAGCAAGCACAACATAGATATATAAATAAGGATACAACCAACGACATAACAAATAGGGTAGCAAGCATAACATAGTTATTACATAAAACACGATATAACACGACATAGATAAAAAGTTCACGGTACAACCAACGACATAACATAGAAATATATAAAAAACCCTAACACCCTAGGGCAAGACAAGCTTCACGAGACCGAGCATAGCCTTCACCGCCAGCCGGAACATCACCGGCGAGCCCGCCGGGAGGTGGGCGAAGCCCGCACGGAGGAACCACTCGGCCAACTCCCTAGCACCCCTCCAGTGTGAGATCACCCACACACGGAGCGTGGTCTCCACGACGACTTCGGCGGGGTACCGCATCTCCGGCACGGTCGGTGGCAGCTGGAAGGTGGGGCCGTAGTACTGCATCCTCGCTTTGCTTTGAGAGTGCTTTGGATTTGGGTGAAGAAGAGAAGGGAGGCGGCGCAAATGGATGTGTAGAGAATAGGTGGAGGGGTGGGTGGTTTAAATAAGGGCACCGGTCGTGTTGCTACGTTCAAACGAGGCGCGTCGATCAGTATGCCCAACCGTGTTTAATCACCACGCTGAATCGATGCGAGTGGATCGAAAAGGCTGAATCGAGGAGACGCGTGCGAGAAGAGAGGAACCAGCGGTGGCGACCGTCGCTGCATCCGTGGCGGCTCGCATGTAGGAAGGCTGCGTCAGTGGCGCATCGTGGTGGCGCGCATCGGCGCATGCAGGCAGGCTAGCTAGATCACGTGGCATGCATAGCAGGCTAGTTGGATCACGTGGCATGCATAGCAGGCTTCTGTATCGTGACGACGCACATCGGCGCATGCATGCAGGCGTTTCATGCAATGGCCCAACAGTCCAACGAAACCACGGCCCAACGGTCCAACCAGTGCCACCGTCCAACGCGGCCACACTGGTCAAGCCCAACGCGTCCCCACTTGTTAGGTCCAATGGGTGACACAGTGCAGCGCGGCCCCACTCGTCAGCAGTTAACGGTCAAACCATTGACCCGACAGCATCCTCCGCTGTGACCATTTCTGAGGGTTTCGGACAAAAG
Source organism: Elymus sibiricus (assembly GCA_039707655.1). NCBI lineage: Eukaryota > Viridiplantae > Streptophyta > Magnoliopsida > Poales > Poaceae > Elymus > Elymus sibiricus. The sequence continues at coordinate 74,306,717 of CM077665.1, forward strand.
AGTGGGAAAAAGTGAGCAAAAGTTAAAAACATGGGGATGAATGAGTATAGCTAAGGAACCAGGGGCACAGGAATAGAAAACCCAAAATAAAATTACCGCAATGGCGGAAGATTGGAGCAAGATATGTACATAAACATCAGGGTTGGAGAGAACATAGAAAGCTGAAGTAAAAAATACAGTTATGGCTCCGTTGAGGACTCCACTGGCATGTCGGCAATCACATGGACTTTTCCCATTTTTATGTTTCCTTTTTCTTTTCTCCCTGTTCTTTTTTATTTCATATTACTTTCTTTTATTATTTTCTTTTTCATTTTGTGAACATCTTTCAAATTCTTCAACGTCGGAAATCATGCACATTTTTCAAATTTTTTGAATATTTCTTTGAGATCATTGACAGTTTTTGAAATTGTGAATTTGTTTTCTAATTCGTGAAAATTGTTGAAATCATGATCACTTTTACAAATTCGAGATTGTTTTTGAAACTGTGAATATTTTTAAACTCATAAACATTGTTTTTAATCGGCAAATAGTTTTTGAACTTTGGGAACATTTTTTGAAATTCATGAATATATTTTTCTAAATAACAACATTCTTCGAATCAGCAAAATTTTTGAATCGATGATTTTTTTTGAAATTTGCGACATTTTATTAATTTTGTGAACACTTTTTAAAATTTCATGAAAAAATTCAAATTCCCGAACATTTTTTCAAATGCATAATCCATTTTTAATATGCGCACATTTTTCGAAATCGTGATTTTTTGAATATGCGAATATTTTTTGAAAATGTTGAATATTTTTGAATCTAGGAACATTTTATGATTTCCCAAAAAAATCAAAATCAGGTATAATTTTTGAATTCATGCCAATTTTACGATTTATCAAACATTTTGTTTCAAACTTTGATATTTTTGAAAATTGGTAATTGTTTTTTAAATCACATATTATTTTAATTAAAGAAGAAAATAACAAGAAAAGGAAAGGAAAAAAAGGGGAGCAGGGGCGTCCCTACCTGTACATGGGCCGTCTCAAAAACGCGTGTGGAGGAAGCCAGGGATGCATGTTTCCTTCCAACTTATTGTTGAAATCACTATGGGCCTGTTCTGATCTCCTCCAGCTTCCAACTCCACAAACTCCACAGATGAATTTGTGCCGAACGTTTGGGCTTCAAGAAGCTAAATTCCTGAAGCTAACGCAGCCCGTAGTGTAAAAGAGAGAAGCTAGGAAAGCCCAGCTCCACGTAAACGAGAAGTAGGAGTTCGCGGTATTTACTAGTAGTTGCCACCGCTAAAGAAAACGGTTCGTCTCAGCAACACGTTCGATCCTTTCTCCAGTCGCCAAGTGTACATGTTGGCCCGAGCTGGGCTGCCACTAGCCGGCCCAAAGTGTCTCCCAGCAGGCCAACAGCCTCTCAACTGGGCTGCACAGCCGGAAGAAGCTAGCGTTGCTCCCGAACGCTTGGGGATCACTGGGTGAAGTGAGAAGCTACTCTGGGAAGCTGAAATTGGGAGGAGATCAGAACAGGTCCATAGCCACCCCTCCGTTCGAATCGCCCCGCCTCCCCGGTCAAAAGACACAGAACCCTCTTATCCTTTCATCCCTTTCATCTCTCTTTCGTTCACGGCGGCGGCTGGCAGGCAGATCGGGGCGCGGGCGCGGCTGGCGGGCATAGCTCGCAGCGGATGTGACTCGTTGAGCAGAGCACGCAGGAGTGGCTGCCGGAGCAGAACGCCTGTGTGCGCGGCGTAGTGTGGCGTGCCTGCGTGCGTGCAGGCACAACAAGGTGTGCTGTGCATGCTTAGTGGACAAGTGAGGTATTCATGAGTGCCTTTGTGCTCCAATCTCAGATTTCTTTGTTGGTTTTCTGCTGCAGGAGCTAGATGCATAATACTTTCCTGATTTCCTCCTTGATTTTGTTCATTGGATATCTTCAATATTTCATCCTTTAAACCAAACAGAATATGGGTTAACCACACCTAACCAACCAAACAAGAAAAACGGTTATCCCTAGCCAGTTGCTTGGGGATACCCATATCCATTTAGCTTGTCCCTTGAACCAAACACATCCTAATTGACGAGTACTCCTTTCAAGGATCACTCCCACATTGCCACTTGTCTCAACATGTGAGTTTTTCGTTTTTTGTAGATCCGTATTTTCAAAACGTTTTATCTCTTAAACCGTGCGTTCAAATCTCAAACCGTTTTCACCGTTGGGTTCCTCTCGTGAAAGCAAAATCGTGCCTCTGACGGAGGCAAAACCATGCTTTTCGCAAAAAAAAAGCATTTTTTTTCTTTTCCGAGAGGCACGGCCATGCCTCTCGCGAAAGCAAAAACCGTGTCTCTCGCGGAAGCAAAACCGTGCCTCTCACAAAAAAAAAACAGAAAACATGTTTTTTTTTCCTTTTCAAGAGGCACGGCCATGCCTCTCGCGAAAGCAAAACCGTCCCTCTCGCGAAAGCAAAACCGTGCCTCTCGCAGATGCAAAACCGCGCCGCTCGCGAAAAAAAATAGAAAACACGTTTTTACACGCAAAAAAAATTTTGAATTTTTTTTCGTCCAAAAGCTAAGAAAGATCGGTGAAAAACCGGAACACCAAAAAAACCAAAAAAAACAATCTAAAAACCTGAAAACGCATGCGTAAAAATAAAAAAAATCCGAAGGAAACGGTCTGAGCGTGACACGTGACGGCGGCTGAGAACGTGCCAAGTGGCGACGCGTGGGAGTGATTGTTGGGAGGCTTTCGAGGGAGTGCTTCCTAATTAGTTGCTCCCACTTATCGTGGTTCTACACATGCACCTTGTGCAATAAACATAGGAGTAATGAGTTTTTGGATGTAACTTTTTTTTTAGCCTGGAGATTTTAATTTTGAGGCTCATGGTTTAGCCAAGGCCACTTCTTCATTACCAGTAGGTCGCCATTTGTGTTAGGAATTTTACCAGACATTACATGTATTCCCGTCGTTGTTGAGATTTAAATAAAGTCCCTAGTTCACCTAAAGAAAGTTATCATATAGGTTACGCTTAAAATATATATATATATATCGTGCAGGTGATTCTCAAAAAAACTATGTCGTCCAGATCGTTTTTCAAAAAAAAAAAAAATCGGCGTGCAGGTCGCAGATAGGAGGTCCGGAATCTAGGAGAGGACAGACGGGTAAGATAAAGCGTGCAACTTTGCCCTCCGGCACAGAATAGGACTTTCGAACTTCCAAAATCTATTGCCGGCTTGCCGCCGCGAAATCCAGTCGCCTCCGCTTGTCCTTCGTCTCCCACCTCTACGGTGAGTTGTCCACGCCTCCCTCGCCCCCGACCCACCCTTCTCCTCAGTCCACAAGCTGCTGCTTGGCCGGCTGACACCCAGTTGCCTCCCTCTAACCCTGCCATCAACCCCGAACCCTAACCCTAGCTTGCCCGATGCGCGGAGAAGGAAGGCGTCGGCGATCTCACGAGTTCCAGTCGCATACACGGCTCCGCATAGTATTCCCGATCGTTCTGGGTGTTACCCGATCACATCTAAATATTGCCAAGCTTCTGATCGGTGACTGACTCGTATTATGTGATTGTATTGTGTGCCTTCTCGTTCTCGGCGAGTCAGATTTTCCCCTGGATGTTTCTCTGCCCGATATATCTCTTGCTTCCTTGTTCCTGCCCCGAATTTGACATGAACTAACATGTGGATGTAACATCATGCAGCACAAACTATAACCTCTCGTCACCTACATATAAGGCTTGTACTAATTCAATAACCATCATATGCTTTAATTGAAGTAAAAACTATATCACGTAGTAATCTTTTCAAGCGTGTGGGCTGATTGGTTTTACAGCATTGCTTTACTGGCTAACTGATCACTAGTATTTTGCATTGATTTCGTACGTCCTGCTCTAGGATTTGGAAAGATGCCGACATCTATAAGATGTGGTGATGATCTCACAAGGAGTACAAATGAGGAGCTAATAACTAGCAAGGCTGACTGCAAGCCGAGCCCAAATGAGAACCTAACGACTTGCAATGGTCTTGGGAAGTTGATTGAATCCACTAGTAGAGAACAGGGTACTAGTCCCGGTTTCAGAGGGCCTTTAGTCCCGGTTCTGGAACCGGGACAAAACAAACGGGACTAATACCCAAAACCTTTAGTCCCGGTTTGCTTACGAACCGGGACCAAAGGGGCTCCACGTGGCCGCTGTGGGGCGCCCACGTAACACCAACCGGGACCAAAAGGCAGCCACGAGTCAGCAGTTCGCAAGCGCTGGGGTTTTTTTTGGAAGGGGGGGTTTAGGGGTTTTGGAGGGTTAATTTAGGGGTTTCATATTGTGTTAGCTAGCTAATAGAGAGAAGTGACCTCTCTTTCTCCGTGCTTGGTTGACGCTAGCTACTATACATATAGAGAGAACTCGACGCTAGCTAGTAAGCAAATGAAGGAAACCATTAATTACACAAGATCGTCATGAACATATATATAGAGAAGTGACATCTCTTTCTCCGTGCTTGGTCGAACAACAAGTTTTCGTATATCTATCCGACGCTACTACATATGTACAATATAACATCACATTAAAACCAAAGCACAGTAGTGACCAAAATAAATACATAAAGTTCATACATAGTTCTCATTGAACAACATATAGCTCTCTAGAGCATCTAATTAAAACATACATTGAAATTATGTAAAACATTTAAATGCAACAACAAATGTGATCATAACCGCAACTAAGGTACCAATTGATCCAACGGCATAATGATACCAAGCCTCGGTATGAATGGCATATTTTCTAATCTTTCTAATCTTCAAGCGCATTGCATCCATCTTGATCTTGTGATCTTCGACGACATCGGCAACATGAAACTCCAATTCCATCTTCTCCTCCTCAATTCTTTTTAATTTTTTCTTCAAGTAATTGTTTTCTTTTTCAACTAAATTTAACCTCTCGACAAGAGGGTCAGTTCGAGTTTCCGGTTCACATACCTCCTAGATAAAAACATCTATGTCACGTTGGTCGGCATAATTGTCATAAACACTAAATGAAACAAATAGTTATAAAAGATAATATACCACATCCGAATCATAGACAGGACGAGGGCCGACGGGGGCGGATACCAAAACCATGGCACTATATAATAACAAACAATAATAAAAGTAAGAAAATTGTACAAGTATCTATCTAAATCATACAAGTAAGAATTTTTTTTCTTTTAGAAAGAAGATAAGAACAAGAGGCTCACCACGGTGGTGCCGGCGACGAGATCGGTGCGGGCGATTGACGGCGGTGAGGACGGGGACGGGACAGGACGGACCGCCAAACCTAGACAAATCTTGAGGAAAATGGAGCTTGGAGAGGAGAAAGCTTAAGTGTTGCTCGGGCATTTCATCGAACACCTCTTGTGCATAGGAGGTGAGAGCTAGAGCAACACACACCTGCACACGCCGGCCGGCCACAAAACAAAGTGAGCGGGCAGGGGCGGGGGTATATATAGGCTTATCTTTAGTCCCGGTTGGTGGCCAGAACCGGGACAGAAGACCGACCTTTGGTCCCGGTTCCAGCCACCAACCGGGACTAAAGGTGCTGGGCCAGGAGCGAGGCCCATTGGTCCCGGTTCGCATCTGGAACCGGGACCAAAAGTGTCAGACGAACCGGGACCAATGGCCCCCGAGGCCCGGCCGGCGCCCTGGCCTCACAAACCGGGACTGGTGCACCCTTTGGTCCCGGTTCGTAAGTGAACCGGGATTAATGCCCTTATCCTGGCCTCAACCAAAGCCCTGTTTTCTACTAGTGGTCATTGCCTCCAGGTCAGCTGGTCACTTATTTTCCGCTTTTGCACACATCTTTAACAACTCAGTGGAAGCACTCACAATTGTGGTTTTGTGCTATATTTATTTTAAGTAGGCTCAGGTCCTAATGACGACACTGCCAGAGTTGAAAGCTCTAGCGGTGCTCGAGATGTCTCCAACTGTTCCGGTGAAGCTCCATCCAAAACGTCCCGTCGTGGTGTCGTCTGGATTTATTTGTTTGATGGTGATCTTGCTGTTTTAAGCTTCTGAATTCCCTAAATACACATCTGCACTAGCAGTTAACTTTTGATCTTTTGCAGGAGACACCATTGTGTTTTTATGCTCGGGCACTCCTATAGAACACAATCCATCTTGTACAAAAGTGTTGACCACAACAAATTTGGCTACAGCTATGAGGAACAAAACAAAATCCAGCTCTGCCATGAAGGTTGGTAACTATTTTCCCATTTTGCTTGTTCTGTTATTCATTTTAAGTTATTAATTGTGGTAATCCTCTATTCTCTTCTTGCTTTGTTGTCATTTCAGATTCAAGTCCGTGATTCATTTAACAATGTTGCCCCTGGGTGCTTGGAGGAATGTGAGTTAGATCACGGGACTGTTAGGGCTGCTTTTGTCAAAGTGACAGGGTTCCTTGATGTTTGTGAAGTACATCTCCTCCATGGGGTGGAAACTCCGCCCCGCATTGTCGTAGTAGCCATACACTTTAATGACTCTGGTGCAGCGACGGCTGTAAAAGAGATCCTGAATAAAGTTTCAACGCCTTCCGAGATTGGGCTTTGCAAGGTTTGTTCTCCGTTTGTATCTTAGTTCTTTACATGGTAGAGGAAATAAGTAAATAAATGAATAATGTATTTTGAGGAATCAGAATGACCTAATCTATGTCCCGTTAGATGTCACTTTTGAGGAATCAGCATCAAATGAATAATGTCTTGTTGATTTTCGCTCTTTTTATGTGCTAGACTGGTGATGGCGAGCCACTCTTCGATGGTGATGGGAACTTTGTTGGCATGAATAGTTTTTCCGTGGGCAGGCGTGTTCTTGTGCAAGGGAGTGTAATTTTTGAAAATTTGGTGGAATTTGCGAGCAGGATTAGCGTTCGCGCGCGACAGCATGAACGATATAGGTATGTCTCGTCCTGAATATACAAGCAGGATTTTTCCAGTCATTCATCGGTCATGTCTATGGTTTCACATTTGGTGGTTGTAATCATGAGCCGTGGGTGGACAAGGACAGACATTTGTATTTCTTTGAAGTTGTGAATCCTGCCTCATGAATTACTTGATTTCTTTGGTACGTGTACATAGATATGTTTGCACCTGGACCATGTGTCCTAGTAGCTCACTACGATTATTGACATGATTTAATAAAACAGAAATCATGATCAATAAGCCCTCTTGTCTGATCTTTGATTTCACTGTTACGAAATATAGGGCGTTGAAGCCAGTACATGTGTTTGTCTAATGGAAAGAAGGAACAATTTCATTCAAGCTTAAACATAAACAATTGAACTTAAGACTTATGACACCTCCTAACTCTTGGCGTTTATAGGTGTTTAAGTCATTTTCCCCTATATTTAGTTCTACATGGGTTCCATACATTCATGTTTTTTGGTCTATCCGTATTAAGTGGGTGGATTGTGTTGTGCTGCAGATGGTATATGAGCGACAAAAGTAACCGCCGGTACCGACATGATGTCTATGATGACCCAGTAAAGAGAAAGAGAACTTTCTTGTGATCTGGAAGGTGAGCAACACTGGCCACACCTTAATAGTACCGAATATATTATATGTGAGTTTATTGTGGGTGATGCAAGTGTCGTCTTTTTTCTTCTATGGTTAACTATAAGGTACCGATGTGTTAATCTTTCATTACTTCTCTCTTGGATGATGCAAGTGTATTCTTTTTTTTTCTTCTATTGTTAAATAAGATAATACCCCCTCCGTCCCATAATATAAGAGCGTTTTTACACTAGTGTAGTGTCAAAAATGTTCTTATATTATGGGACGAAAGGAGTAATATGTTATATGGTTAACTATAAGGTACCGATGTGTTAATCTTTCATTACTTCTCTCTTGGATGATGCAAGTGTAGTCTTTTTTTCTTCTATTGTTAAATAAGATAATGCTCCCTCCGTCCCCACAATATAAGAACGCTTTTTACACTAATGTAGTGTCAAAAACGCTCTTATATTATGGGATGGAGGGAGTAATATGTTGTGTAGTATACCGCCTTATGTACGTTTAGCCTTATTACATATGCCCATCAGTATCTCACAGTTAAACTTTTTTAATGAATCTTGTCCACCAACATCTCTTACCTCAGCTCCTTTAATGAATCTGCTGAGTGCTTGCCATTTTTTTAATGGATGAAGTAGGCCTGTCTAATCTATCACTAGTAGAAAACAGGGCATCAGTCCCGGTTCCAGAGGGCCTTTAGTCCCGGTTCTGTAACCGGGACAAAACGATCGGGACTAATGCCCACAACTTTTAGTCCCGGTTGGCTTACAAACCGGGACTAAAGGAGCTCCACGTGGCCGCTGTGGGGCGCCCAGGCAGGATGACCTTTAGTCCCGGTTGGTAACACCGACCGGGACTAAAAGGCAGCCACGCGTCAGCAGCTGCCAGACGCTTGTTTTTTTTTAAAGGAGGGGTCTAGGGGTTTTCATATTGTGTTTCCCCCTTTTATTTTTGTGTTTACCCTTCAATTCTTTTACATTTAGGGTTTCATTTTTATTTAATTCAACTTGGTCTATTGCATCCATCTAATTTGTACTGGTATATGTCATATAACAACTCATCATCATCTTAATCAACTCTTCGTCATTCTAGGTAAAATAGCATAAAAAAGGTGAACTCCTCATCATTTTGGTTGTTATCTTACTAGCAAGTGATCAAGTAATCACAAGTTAGAAACACTAACTACTGCTCTCTCCTAGGTAAAATAGCATAAAAAAGGTGAACTCCCGCATCTCCCCATTGAAGAATACAGATCAACCTATCTCCAACTTGTGGCGTGATCAACCTATATCCATCAATCAAGACATCGTGTCCAAGTGGTTGTGTGGATGCTTTTATTGCCTGGCTCCATCCTTTGATTTTCAGGCTTTCTTCACTTCGAGATATTCTGTATTTACCAGGGTAACTCATCCACATAAGTAATAATAACATAGTTAGCTAAACTAGTTTTGCTTAAGAAGAATGTATGAAAAAGATGGACTAGTGACGCAATGGTAAAAAAGTCTTACAAAGTTGTCTGAAGTGATGTTATAACGGTTCAACTTGTGCACTAGTGGCACATATCCATGATAAATGTTCCCAGCCATGTAATGTTTAGCATGATACTCAACATCATCAATAAATGATATCAGATGATTTTTCTCCAACCAAGTAAGCTCGGAGTCATAACTGTAGTATGTGCGATCTATTATCTATCGGGTACCTCTTGTAGCATGGAAATAAGCTAATAATTAAAAATAAAGAAATTTAGTTGGGATGAGTACCAAATACTTTTCAATAATCAATATAAATTACCTAACAAATATGTTGACAAACGCACCTGGAGGTAGCACCGGAATCAAGTCATCCTCCGCATGAACCCAAATATCTATATTATTATCACGAACATCGTCATTACCAAGATCGAAGGTAATGTTCATGTCCTCATCCAACCCATACGCCTTGCAAAATGCTCTCCAACTAGAACAACCAAAATATGTGTGATCTTCGTTATTTTTTACCTTAACAACAAAAGTGTAATGCCCCGTTCTTAGGTGAGTTATCTTAGGCTCTGTACTTCACTTCTCTTTGAAATGGAACTTGTCCAAGACAGCGAATCTTGCATGACAGGGAATGCACTAGTCAAATTGTACAAAAGAAAATTAAAGGTTAATTAAAGCAAAAAAAAAACACACGTCATACTTCATTAACAAAAAATGCATGTCGTCTTTACATACCGTAATAATACTAAATTCTTTCGTTAGTTTGATGGTGAACGACGTATCGTTGTCTAGGTGAGGATAAATGTCGCATATACCCCTGTCATCCCAGCACAAAGGGCACTGAGGGATCCTATCGTCGTCAGACGACGTCGACATTTTCTGTGTTCATGATTCTAAGATTAAAAATCGACGGCAATTTTTTTTAGCAAGATCATCATATAATATCACTAATACATATAATAGCACCGGCGATCGTCGGGGACTCTTCATATAATATTATCATATAATATCACTAATACATCTCGAATAAAATACTTTGGAGAGATGCACATTTGGAGAGATGATTACAGTTTTAAAACTGAGTCAGCACCAAAGTTTCTTTCTTCTTTAAGAGTAACCAATGCTCCTAATTCATTCTTCTTTAGAAAATTTTGGTCTTTGTTTTGTTTGTTTTTTTTTCAATTTTAATATAGGGGGAAGAAGAAGGATGGATAAAGAACCCAACCAGGCCTTTGGATCTAGATCAAATGGTGGAGAGTGATTTTAGTGATGCTAAAAAATTCATCATATCAACATTTTCTATATATATATATACATCCATCCATCGATCTTGAGCAGAGTAGAGTATATGCCACAACATTTCTAAAGTTTGCCACAACTTTGCCATATAATTATGGTCAAAAGCTCTAAATTTCATAACTTTGCCACAACAATTTTTTTTTCAATGAACATCAAAATGAACTCTAAATAAACTCTAAAGACAAAATGATCATCCATCCATCTAAACATATCTAACTAATGGCCCCCCTTTTACTAAATGACATGGCAGAAACATAGCATGGCATCCATCTAAAAATATCTATCTAACATAGTCAAATGGCCCCATTATAATTTACAAACTTTACATATGAACATTTTCTATATACATAATCTATATACATAGTCAAATGGCCCCATTATATTTTACAAATATGAACATAGTCAAATATGAACATAATCTATATACAAATATGAACATAGTCAAATATGAACATAAAAATTCTCAAGTGCATTATGTTCATATGGTGGGACTGGCAACCACCGGCAGATAGGGCTCACTGTGGGGGCAGGGGCCGGCGCGGCGACGTCGGGGCCGGCAGGGGCGCGGCGACGGCGACGGGGCAGGGCGAGGCGACGGCGGCGACGGGGCAGGGCGAGGCGACGGCGACGACGGGGCAGGGCGAGGCGACGGCGACGGCGGGGCAGGGCGAGGCGACGGCGGGGCAGGGCGCAGCGACGGCGACGTAGGGGCAGGGGCGCGGCGATGGCGACGGCGACGGCGACGTAGGGGCAGGGGCGCGGCGACGGCGACGGCAGGGCAGGGGAGCGGGGGACGGCAAAATCCGGCAGCCTGGCGGCGTCGAGGTGGTCGTCGGCGCCGTCGAGAGAGAGGAGGAGAAGAAACTGCAGGTGGATTTGGAAAATTTTCCAAGTCCCGCTTATATAGCCCCCCCCCCTTTTGTCTCGGTTGGTGGCTCCAACCGGGACTAAAGGACCCCCTTTAGTCCCGGTTGGAGCCACCAACCGGGACTAAAGGTAAATTTCAGCAGCCCAAAGGGCGGGAAGCAGAGCCCTTTAGTCCCTATTGGTATCACCAACCGAGACTAAAGGCCCCCCTTTAGTCCCGGTTGGAGCCACCAACCGGGACTAAAGAGTTGTGCTTCCCGCAGCCAAAAGTTTAGTCCCACCTCGCTAGTCGAGAGGGGCTCGGAGTGGTTTATAAGCGCTGCTGCCGTTGCCCTCTCGAGCTCCTCTCTATTGCAGGCAGTACATGCCTATCTCACGCCCTGTTGGGCCGCTAGCACTGCGGGCCTGCATCCTGGCCCATTTCTAGGGTTTCTAGTCGTATGCAGGCCGTTGTGGCTAGTAGGCGGGCCTTTTTTTATTTTTTTGCATATATTATGTTTTTAAATTTTTAATGTTATTTTTTGCATATGTTTTAGTTGATTCCTTTTGCTATTAGAGTTTTATAAAAGCTTTTTACTATTAAAGTTTTTAACAAATAAATACTTTGATAATTTTAGTTAATATTATTTTGATTCTTTTTAGTTGATTCTTTTTGCTATTAGAGTTTTATAAAAGCTTTTTAGTTCTCTATTAAAGCTTGTAACAAAATATACTTTATGAAAATTCTTTTTACTATTAAAGCTTTTAACAAATAAATACTTTGATAATTTTAGTTAATATTATTTTGATTCTTTTTATTTGATTCTTTTTGCTATTAGAGTTTCATAAAATCTTTTTAGTTCATTCTTTTTGCTATTAGAGTTTTATAAAATCTTTTTAGTTCATTATTTTTGCTACTAGAGTTTTATAAAAGCTTTTATAGTTCATTCTTTTTGCTATTAGAGTTTTATAAAAGCTTTTATAGTTCATTCTTTTTGCTATTAGTTCATTCTTTGAGCTAAATGACCCTGAATTTGAAAAGCACTGCAAATGAACTCTGAAAAGGTTGCAACTTGGCATGGTATCATAATTTCACCCACATAGCATGTGCTAAAAAGTTGAGAGGGTTACGGGAAAAACTGGATGCACTTCGTGTACAAACTGGACAATCTCTTTCGAAGTAACACGGTTTCGGACGAAAACTCATCTATTACAAAAGGGATTTCATTTTTTTAACATATTTTAACTCCAGACTTTTTCTGCATTCAATATGCACCATTCAAAGCCACATCATCAATTTTCAACCCTTTTCTCACTCCATTTGCTATTTTTCATGCATTTCATGATTTATTTTGAGCTAAATGACCCTGAAATTGACAAGCACTGCAAATGAACTCTGAAAAGGTTGAAACTTGGCATGGTATCATAATTTCACCCACATAGCATGTGCTAAAAAGTTGAGAGGGTTACGGGAAAAACTGGATGCACTTCGTGTACAAACTGGACAATCTCTTTCGAAGTAACAGGGTTTCGAACGAAAACTCATCTATTACAAAAGGGATTTTATTTTTTTAATATATTTTAAATCCAGACTTTTTCTGCATTCAATATGCACCATTCAAAGCCACATCATCAATTTTCAACCCTTTTCTGACTCCATTTGCTATTTTTCATGCATTTCATGATTTATTTTGAGCTAAATGACCCTGAAATTGACAAGCACTGCAAATGAACTCTGAAAAGGTTGAAACTTGGCATGGTATCATAATTTCACCCACATACCATGTGCTAAAAAGTTGAGAGGGTTACGGGAAAAACTGGATGCACTTCGTGTACAAACTGGACAATCTCTTTCGAAGTAACAGGGTTTCGAACGAAAACTCATCTATTACAAAAGGGATTTTATTTTTTTAATATATTTTAAATCCAGACTTTTTCTGCATTCAATATGCACCATTCAAAGCCACATCATCAATTTTCAACCCTTTTCTGACTCCATTTGCTATTTTTCATGCATTTCATGATTTATTTTGAGCTAAATGACCCCGAAATTGACAAGCACTGCAAATGAACTCTGAAAAGGTTGAAACTTGGCATGGTATCATAATTTCACCCACATAGCATGTGCTAAAAAGTTGAGAGGGTTACGGGAAAAACTGGATGCACTTCGTGTACAAACTGGACAATCTCTTTCGAAGTAACAGGGTTTCGAACGAAAACTCATCTATTACAAAAAGGATTTTATTTTTTTAATATATTTTAACTCCAGACTTTTTCTGCATTCAATAGGCACCATTCAAAGCCACATCATCAATTTTCAACCCTTTTCTGACTCCATTTGCTATTTTTCATGCATTTCATGATTTATTTTGAGCTAAATGACCCTGAAATTGACAAGCACTGCAAATGAACTCTGAAAAGGTTGAACCTTGGCATGGTATCATAATTTCACCCACATACCATGTGCTAAAATGTTGAGAGGGTTACGGGAAAAACTGGATGCACTTCGTGTACAAACTGGACAATCTCTTTCGAAGTAACACGGTTTCGGACGAAAACTCATCTATTACAAAAAGGATTTCATTTTTTTAACATATTTTAACTCCAGACTTTTTCTGCATTCAATATGCACCATTCAAAGCCACATCATCAATTTTCAACCCTTTTCTCACTCCATTTGCTATTTTTCATGCATTTCATGATTTATTTTGAGCTAAATGACCCTGAAATTGACAAGCACTGCAAATGAACTCTGAAAAGGTTGAAACTTGGCATGGTATCATAATTTCACCCACATAGCATGTGCTAAAAAGTTGAGAGGGTTACGGGAAAAACTGGATGCACTTCGTATACAAACTGGACAATCTCTTTCGAAGTAACAGGGTTTCGGACGAAAACTCATCTATTACAAAAGGGATTTCATTTTTTTAACATATTTTAACTCCAGACTTTTTATGCATTCAATATGCACCATTCAAAGCTACATCATCAATTTTCAACCCTTTTCTCACTCGATTTGCTATTTTTCATGCATTTCATGATTTATTTTGAGCTAAATGACCCTGAAATTGACAAGCACTGCAAATGAACTCTAAAAAGGTTGAAACTTGGCATGGTATCATAATTTCACCCACATAGCATGTGCTAAAAAGTTGAGAGGGTTACGGGAAAAACTGGATGTACTTCGTGTACAAACTGGACAATCTCTTTCGAAGTAACACGGTTTCGGACAAAAACTCATCTATTACAAAAGGGATTTCATTTTTTTAACATATTTTAACTCCAGACTTTTTCTGCATTCAATATGCACCATTCAAAGCCACATCATCAATTTTCAACCCTTTTCTGACTCCATTTGCTATTTTTCATACATTTCATGATTTATTTTGAGCTAAATGACCCTGAAATTGACGAGCACTGCAAATGAACTCTGAAAAGGTTGAAACTTGGCATGGTATCATAATTTCACCCACATAGCATGTGCTAAAAAGTTGAGAGGGTTACGGGAAAAACTGGATGCACTTCGTGTACAAACTGGACAATCTCTTTCGAAGTAAAAGGGTTTCGAACGAAAACTCATCTATTACAAAAGGGATTTTATTTTTTTAATATATTTTAAATCCAGACTTTTTCTGCATTCAATATGCACCATTCAAAGCCACATCATCAATTTTCAACCCTTTTCTGACTCCATTTGCTATTTTTCATGCATTTCATGATTTATTTTGAGCTAAATGACCCCGAAATTGACAAGCACTACAAATGAACTCTGAAAAGGTTGAAACTTGGCATGGTATCATAATTTCACCCACATAGCATGTGCTAAAAAGTTGAGAGGGTTACGGGAAAAACTGGATGCACTTCGTGTACAAACTCGACAATCTCTTTCGAAGTAACAGGGCTTCGAACGAAAACTCATCTATTACAAAAAGGATTTCATTTTTTTAATATATTTTAACTCCAGACTTTTTCTGCATTCAATAGGCACCATTCAAAGCCACATCATCAATTTTCAACCCTTTTCTGACTCCATTTGCTATTTTTCATGCATTTCATGATTTATTTTGAGCTAAATGACCCTGAAATTGACAAGCACTGCAAATGAACTCTGAAAAGGTTGAACCTTGGCATGGTATCATAATTTCACCCACATAGCATGTGCTAAAAAGTTGAGAGGGTTACGGGAAAAACTGGATGCACTTCGTGTACAAACTGGACAATCTCTTTCGAAGTAACACGGTTTCGCACGAAAACTCATCTATTACAAAAGGGATTTCATTTTTTAACATATTTTAACTCCAGACTTTTTCTGCATTCAATATGCACCATATAAAGCCACATCATCAATTTTCAACCCTTTTCTGACTCCATTTGCTATTTTTCATGCATTTCATGATTTATTTTGAGCTAAATGACCCTGAAATTGACGAGCACTGCAAATGAACTCTGAAAAGGTTGAAACTTGGCATGGTATCATAATTTCACCCACATAGCATGTGCTAAAAAGTTGAGAGGGTTACGGGAAAAACTGGATGCACTTCGTGTACAAACTGGACAATCTCTTTCGAAGTAACACGGTTTCGGACGAAAACTCATCTATTACAAAAGGGATTTCATTTTTTTAACATATTTTAACTCCAGACTTTTTCTGCATTCAATATGCACCATTCAAAGCCACATCATCAATTTTCAACCCTTTTCTCACTCCATTTGCTATTTTTCATGCATTTCATGATTTATTTTGAGCTAAATGACCCTGAAATTGACAAGCACTGCAAATGAACTCTGAAAAGGTTGAAACTTGGCATGGTATCATAATTTCACCCACATAGCATGTGCTAAAAAGTTGAGAGGGTTACGGGAAAAACTGGATGCACTTCGTGTACAAACTGGACAATCTCTTTCGAAGTAAAAGGGTTTCGAACGAAAACTCATCTATTACAAAAGGGATTTTATTTTTTTAATATATTTTAAATCCAGACTTTTTCTGCATTCAATATGCACCATTCAACGCCACATCATCAATTTTCAACCCTTTTCTGACTCCATTTGCTATTTTTCATGCATTTCATGATTTATTTTGAGCTAAATGACCCCGAAATTGACAAGCACTGCAAATGAACTCTGAAAAGGTTGAAACTTGGCATGGTATCATAATTTCACCCACATAGCATGTGCTAAAAAGTTGAGAGGGTTACGGGAAAAACTGGATGCACTTCGTGTACAAACTGGACAATCTCTTTTGAAGTAACAGGGCTTCGAACGAAAACTCATCTATTACAAAAAGGATTTCATTTTTTTAATATATTTTAACTCCAGACTTTTTCTGCATTCAATAGGCACCATTCAGAGCCACATCATCAATTTTCAACCCTTTTCTGACTCCATTTGCTATTTTTCATGCATTTCATGAGTTATTTTGAGCTAAATGACCCTGAAATTGACAAGCACTGCAAATGAACTCTGAAAAGGTTGAACCTTGGCATGGTATCATAATTTCACCCACATACCATGTGCTAAAAAGTTGAGAGGGTTACGGGAAAAACTGGATGCACTTCGTGTACAAACTGGACAATCTCTTTCGAAGTAACACGGTTTCGCACGAAAACTCATCTATTACAAAAGGGATTTCATTTTTTTAACATATTTTAACTCCAGACTTTTTCTGCATTCAATATGCTCCATATAAAGCCACATCATCAATTTTCAACCCTTTTCTGACTCCATTTGCTATTTTTCATGCATTTCATGATTTATTTTGAGCTAAATGACCCTGAAATTGACGAGCACTGCAAATGAACTCTGAAAAGGTTGAACCTTGGCATGGTATCATAATTTCACCCACATAGCATGTGCTAAAAAGTTGAGAGGGTTACGGGAAAAACTGGATGCACTTCGTGTACAAACTGGACAATCTCTTTCGAAGTAACAGGGTTTCGAACGAAAACTCATCTATTACAAAAGGGATTTTATTTTTTTAATATATTTTAACTCCAGACTTTTTCTGCATTCAATATGCACCATTCAAAGCCACATCATCAATTTTTAACCCTTTTCTGACTCCATTTGCTATTTTTCATGCATTTCATGATTTATTTTGAGCTAAATGACCCCGAAATTGACAAGCACTGCAAATGAACTCTGAAAAGGTTGAAACTTGGCATGGTATCATAATTTCACCCACATAGCATGTGCTAAAAAGTTGAGAGGGTTACGGGAAAAACTGGATGCACTTCGTGTACAAACTGGACAATCTCTTTCGAAGTAAGAGGGCTTCGAACGAAAACTCATCTATTACAAAAAGGATTTTATTTTTTTAATATATTTTAACTCCAGACTTTTTCTGCATTCAATAGGCACCATTCAAAGCCACATCATCAATTTTCAACCCTTTTCTGACTCCATTTGCTATTTTTCATGCATTTCATGATTTATTTTGAGCTAAATGACCCTGAAATTGACAAGCACTGCAAATGAACTCTGAAAAGGTTGAACCTTGGCATGGTATCATAATTTCACCCACATAGCATGTGCTAAAAAGTTGAGAGGGTTACGGGAAAAACTGGATGCACTTCGTGTACAAACTGGACAATCTCTTTCGAAGTAACACGGTTTCGGACGAAAACTCATCTATTACAAAAGGGATTTCATTTTTTTAACATATTTTAACTCCAGACTTTTTCTGCATTCAATATGCACCATTCAAAGCCACATCATCAATTTTCAACCCTTTTCTCACTCCATTTGCTATTTTTCATGCATTTCATGATTTATTTTGAGCTAAATGACCCTGAAATTGACAAGCACTGCAAATGAACTCTGAAAAGGTTGAAACTTGGCATGGTATCATAATTTCACCCACATAGCATGTGCTAAAAAGTTGAGAGGGTTACGGGAAAAACTGGATGCACTTCGTGTACAAACTGGACAATCTCTTTCGAAGTAACAGGGTTTCGAACGAAAACTCATCTATTACAAAAGGGATTTTATTTTTTTAATATATTTTAAATCCAGACTTTTTCTGCATTCAATATGCACCATTCAAAGCCACATCATCAATTTTCAACCCTTTTTTGACTCCATTTGCTATTTTTCATGCATTTCATGATTTATTTTGAGCTAAATGACCCTGAAATTGACAAGCACTGCAAATGAACTCTGAAAAGGTTGAAACTTGGCATGGTATCATAATTTCACCCACATACCATGTGCTAAAAAGTTGAGAGGGTTACGGGAAAAACTGGATGCACTTCGTGTACAAACTGGACAATCTCTTTCGAAGTAACAGGGTTTCGAACGAAAACTCATCTATTACAAAAGGGATTTTATTTTTTTAATATATTTTAAATCCAGACTTTTTCTGCATTCAATATGCACCATTCAAAGCCACATCATCAATTTTCAACCCTTTTCTGACTCCATTTGCTATTTTTCATGCATTTCATGATTTATTTTGAGCTAAATGACCCCGAAATTGACAAGCACTGCAAATGAACTCTGAAAAGGTTGAAACTTGGCATGGTATCATAATTTCACCCACATAGCATGTGCTAAAAAGTTGAGAGGGTTACGGGAAAAACTGGATGCACTTCGTGTACAAACTGGACAATCTCTTTCGAAGTAAGAGGGCTTCGAACGAAAACTCATCTATTACAAAAAGGATTTTATTTTTTTAATATATTTTAACTCCAGACTTTTTCTGCATTCAATAGGCACCATTCAAAGCCACATCATCAATTTTCAACCCTTTTCTGACTCCATTTGCTATTTTTCATGCATTTCATGATTTATTTTGAGCTAAATGACCCTGAAATTGACAAGCACTGCAAATGAACTCTGAAAAGGTTGAACCTTGGCATGGTATCATAATTTCACCCACATACCATGTGCTAAAATGTTGAGAGGGTTACGGGAAAAACTGGATGCACTTCGTGTACAAACTGGACAATCTCTTTCGAAGTAACACGGTTTCGGACGAAAACTCATCTATTACAAAAAGGATTTCATTTTTTAACATATTTTAACTCCAGACTTTTTCTGCAATCAATATGCACCATTCAAAGCCACATCATCAATTTTCAACCCTTTTCTCACTCCATTTGCTATTTTTCATGCATTTCATGATTTATTTTGAGCTAAATGACCCTGAAATTGACAAGCACTGCAAATGAACTCTGAAAAGGTTGAAACTTGGCATGGTATCATAATTTCACCCACATAGCATGTGCTAAAAAGTTGAGAGGGTTACGGGAAAAACTGGATGCACTTCGTGTACAAACTGGACAATCTCTTTCGAAGTAACAGGGTTTCGAACGAAAACTCGTCTATTACAAAAGGGATTTTATTTTTTTAATATATTTTAAATCCAGACTTTTTCTGCATTCAATATGCACCATTCAAAGCCACATCATCAATTTTCAACCCTTTTCTGACTCCATTTGCTATTTTTCATGCATTTCATGATTTATTTTGAGCTAAATGACCCTGAAATTGACAAGCACTGCAAATGAACTCTGAAAAGGTTGAAACTTGGCATGGTATCATAATTTCACCCACATACCATGTGCTAAAAAGTTGAGAGGGTTACGGGAAAAACTGGATGCACTTCGTGTACAAACTGGACAATCTCTTTCGAAGTAACAGGGTTTCGAACGAAAACTCATCTATTACAAAAGGGATTTTATTTTTTTAATATATTTTAAATCCAGACTTTTTCTGCATTCAATATGCACCATTCAAAGCCACATCATCAATTTTCAACCCTTTTCTGACTCCATTTGCTATTTTTCATGCATTTCATGATTTATTTTGAGATAAATGACCCCGAAATTGACAAGCACTGCAAATGAACTCTGAAAAGGTTGAAACTTGGCATGGTATCATAATTTCACCCACATAGCATGTGCTAAAAAGTTGAGAGGGTTACGGGAAAAACTGGATGCACTTCGTGTACAAACTGGACAATCTCTTTCGAAGTAACAGGGTTTCGAACGAAAACTCATCTATTACAAAAAGGATTTTATTTTTTTAATATATTTTAACCCCAGACTTTTTCTGCATTCAATAGGCACCATTCAAAGCCACATCATCAATTTTCAACCCTTTTCTGACTCCATTTGCTATTTTTCATGCATTTCATGATTTATTTTGAGCTAAATGACCCTGAAATTGACAAGCACTGCAAATGAACTCTGAAAAGGTTGAACCTTGGCATGGTATCATAATTTCACCCACATACCATGTGCTAAAATGTAGAGAGGGTTACGGGAAAAACTGGATGCACTTCGTGTACAAACTGGACAATCTCTTTCGAAGTAACACGGTTTCGGACGAAAACTCATCTATTACAAAAAGGACTTCATTTTTTTAACATATTTTAACTCCAGACTTTTTCTGCATTCAATATGCACCATTCAAAGCCACATCATCAATTTTCAACCCTTTTCTCACTCCATTTGCTATTTTTCATGCATTTCATGATTTATTTTGAGCTAAATGACCCTGAAATTGACAAGCACTGCAAATGAACTCTGAAAAGGTTGAACCTTGGCATGGTATCATAATTTCACCCACATACCATGTGCTAAAATGTTGAGAGGGTTACGGGAAAAACTGGATGCACTTCGTGTACAAACTGGACAATCTCTTTCGAAGTAACACGGTTTCGGACGAAAACTCATCTATTACAAAAAGGACTTCATTTTTTTAACATATTTTAACTCCAGACTTTTTCTGCATTCAATATGCACCATTCAAAGCCACATCATCAATTTTCAACCCTTTTCTCACTCCATTTGCTATTTTTCATGCATTTCATGATTTATTTTGAGCTAAATGACCCTGAAATTGACAAGCACTGCAAATGAACTCTGAAAAGGTTGAAACTTGGCATGGTATCATAATTTCACCCACATAGCATGTGCTAAAAAGTTGAGAGGGTTACGGGAAAAACTGGATGCACTTCGTATACAAACTGGACAATCTCTTTCGAAGTAACAGGGTTTCGGACGAAAACTCATCTATTACAAAAGGGATTTCATTTTTTTAACATATTTTAACTCCAGACTTTTTATGCATTCAATATGCACCATTCAAAGCTACATCATCAATTTTCAACCCTTTTCTCACTCGATTTGCTATTTTTCATGCATTTCATGATTTATTTTGAGCTAAATGACCCTGAAATTGACAAGCACTGCAAATGAACTCTAAAAAGGTTGAAACTTGGCATGGTATCATAATTTCACCCACATAGCATGTGCTAAAAAGTTGAGAGGGTTACGGGAAAAACTGGATGTACTTCGTGTACAAACTGGACAATCTCTTTCGAAGTAACACGGTTTCGGACAAAAACTCATCTATTACAAAAGGGATTTCATTTTTTTAACATATTTTAACTCCAGACTTTTTCTGCATTCAATATGCACCATTCAAAGCCACATCATCAATTTTCAACCCTTTTCTGACTCCATTTGCTATTTTTCATGCATTTCATGATTTATTTTGAGCTAAATGACCCTGAAATTGACGAGCACTGCAAATGAACTCTGAAAAGGTTGAAACTTGGCATGGTATCATAATTTCACCCACATAGCATGTGCTAAAAAGTTGAGAGGGTTACGGGAAAAACTGGATGCACTTCGTGTACAAACTGGACAATCTCTTTCGAAGTAACACGGTTTCGGACGAAAACTCATCTATTACAAAAGGGATTTCATTTTTTTAACATATTTTAACTCCAGACTTTTTCTGCATTCAATATGCACCATTCAAAGCCACATCATCAATTTTCAACCCTTTTCTCACTCCATTTGCTATTTTTCATGCATTTCATGATTTATTTTGAGCTAAATGACCCTGAAATTGACAAGCACTGCAAATGAACTCTGAAAAGGTTGAAACTTGGCATGGTATCATAATTTCACCCACATAGCATGTGCTAAAAAGTTGAGAGGGTTACGGGAAAAACTGGATGCACTTCGTGTACAAACTGGACAATCTCTTTCGAAGTAACAGGGTTTCGAACGAAAACTCATCTATTACAAAAGGGATTTTATTTTTTTAATATATTTTAAATCCAGACTTTTTCTGCATTCAATATGCACCATTCAAAGCCACATCATCAATGTTCAACCCTTTTTTGACTCCATTTGCTATTTTTCATGCATTTCATGATTTATTTTGAGCTAAATGACCCTGAAATTGACAAGCACTGCAAATGAACTCTGAAAAGGTTGAAACTTGGCATGGTATCATAATTTCACCCACATACCATGTGCTAAAAAGTTGAGAGGGTTACGGGAAAAACTGGATGCACTTCGTGTACAAACTGGACAATCTCTTTCGAAGTAACAGGGTTTCGAACGAAAACTCATCTATTACAAAAGGGATTTTATTTTTTTAATATATTTTAAATCCAGACTTTTTCTGCATTCAATATGCACTATTCAAAGCCACATCATCAATTTTCAACCCTTTTCTGACTCCATTTGCTATTTTTCATGCATTTCATGATTTATTTTGAGCTAAATGACCCCGAAATTGACAAGCACTGCAAATGAACTCTGAAAAGGTTGAAACTTGGCATGGTATCATAATTTCACCCACATAGCATGTGCTAAAAAGTTGAGAGGGTTACGGGAAAAACTGGATGCACTTCGTGTACAAACTGGACAATCTCTTTCGAAGTAACAGGGCTTCGAACGAAAACTCATCTATTACAAAAAGGATTTTATTTTTTTAATATATTTTAACTCCAGACTTTTTCTGCATTCAATATGCACCATTCAAAGCCACATCATCAATTTTCAACCCTTTTCTGACTCCATTTGCTATTTTTCATGCATTTCATGATTTATTTTGAGCTAAATGACCCTGAAATTGACAAGCACTGCAAATGAACTCTGAAAAGGTTGAAACTTGGCATGGTATCATAATTTCACCCACATACCATTTGCTAAAAAGTTGAGAGGGTTACGGGAAAAACTGGATGCACTTCGTGTACAAACTGGACAATCTCTTTCGAAGTAACACGGTTTCGCACAAAAACTCATCTATTACAAAAGGGATTTCATTTTTTTAACATATTTTAACTCCAGACTTTTTCTGCATTCAATATGCACCATTCAAAGCCACATCATCAATTTTCAACCCTTTTCTGACTCCATTTGCTATTTTTCATGCATTTCATGATTTATTTTGAGCCAAATGACCCTGAAATTGACGAGCACTGCAAATGAACTCTGAAAAGGTTGAAACTTGGCATGGTATCATAATTTCACCCACATAGCATGTGCTAAAAAGTTGAGAGGGTTACGGGAAAAACTGGATGCACTTCGTGTACAAACTGGACAATCTCTTTCGAAGTAACACGGTTTCGGACGAAAACTCATCTATTACAAAAGGGATTTCATTTTTTTAACATATTTTAACTCCAGACTTTTTCTGCATTCAATATGCACCATTCAAAGCCACATCATCAATTTTCAACCCTTTTCTCACTCCATTTGCTATTTTTCATGCATTTCATGATTTATTTTGAGCTAAATGACCCTGAAATTGACAAGCACTGCAAATGAACTCTGAAAAGGTTGAAACTTGGCATGGTATCATAATTTCACCCACATAGCATGTGCTAAAAAGTTGAGAGGGTTACGGGAAAAACTGGATGCACTTCGTGTACAAACTGGACAATCTCTTTCGAAGTAACAGGGCTTCGAACGAAAACTCATCTATTACAAAAAGGATTTTATTTTTTTAATATATTTTAACTCCAGACTTTTTCTGCATTCAATAGGCACCATTCAAAGCCACATCATCAATTTTCAACCCTTTTCTGACTCCATTTGCTATTTTTCATGCATTTCATGATTTATTTTGAGCTAAATGACCCTGAAATTGACAAGCACTGCAAATGAACTCTGAAAAGGTTGAACCTTGGCATGGTATCATAATTTCACCCACATACCATGTGCTAAAATGTTGAGAGGGTTACGGGAAAAACTGGATGCACTTCGTGTACAAACTGGACAATCTCTTTCGAAGTAACAGGGCTTCGAACGAAAACTCATCTATTACAAAAGGGATTTTATTTTTTTAATATATTTTAAATCCAGACTTTTTCTGCATTCAATATGCACCATTCAAAGCCACATCATCAATTTTCAACCCTTTTCTGACTCCATTTGCTATTTTTCATGCATTTCATGATTTATTTTGAGCTAAATGACCCCGAAATTGACAAGCACTGCAAATGAACTCTGAAAAGGTTGAAACTTGGCATGGTATCATAATTTCACCCACATAGCATGTGCTAAAAATTTGAGAGGGTTACGGGAAAAACTGGATGCACTTCGTGTACAAACTGGACAATCTCTTTCGAAGTAACAGGGCTTCGAACGAAAACTCATCTATTACAAAAAGGATTTTATTTTTTTAATATATTTTAACTCCAGACTTTTTCTGCATTCAATAGGCACCATTCAAAGCCACATCATCAATTTTCAACCCTTTTCTGACTCCATTTGCTATTTTTCATGCATTTCATGATTTATTTTGAGCTAAATGACCCTGAAATTGACAAGCACTGCAAATGAACTCTGAAAAGGTTGAACCTTGGCATGGTATCATAATTTCACCCACATACCATGTGCTAAAAAGTTGAGAGGGTTACGGGAAAAACTGGATGCACTTCGTGTACAAACTGGACAATCTCTTTCGAAGTAACACGGTTTCGCACAAAAACTCATCTATTACAAAAGGGATTTCATTTTTTTAACATATTTTAACTCCAGACTTTTTCTGCATTCAATATGCACCATTCAAAGCCACATCATCAATTTTCAACCCTTTTCTGACTCCATTTGCTATTTTTCATGCATTTCATGATTTATTTTGAGCTAAATGACCCTGAAATTGACGAGCACTGCAAATGAACTCTGAAAAGGTTGAAACTTGGCATGGTATCATAATTTCACCCACATAGCATGTGCTAAAAAGTTGAGAGGGTTACGGGAAAAACTGGATGCACTTCGTGTACAAACTGGACAATCTCTTTCGAAGTAACACGGTTTCGGACGAAAACTCATCTATTACAAAAGGGATTTCATTTTTTTAACATATTTTAACTCCAGACTTTTTCTGCATTCAATATGCACCATTCAAAGCCACATCATCAATTTTCAACCCTTTTCTCACTCCATTTGCTATTTTTCATGCATTTCATGATTTATTTTGAGCTAAATGACCCTGAAATTGACAAGCACTGCAAATGAACTCTGAAAAGGTTGAAACTTGGCATGGTATCATAATTTCACCCACATAGCATGTGCTAAAAAGTTGAGAGGGTTACGGGAAAAACTGGATGCACTTCGTGTACAAACTGGACAATCTCTTTCGAAGTAACAGGGTTTCCAACGAAAACTCATCTATTACAAAAGGGATTTTATTTTTTTAATATATTTTAAATCCAGACTTTTTCTGCATTCAATATGCACCATTCAAAGCCACATCATCAATTTTCAACCCTTTTTTGACTCCATTTGCTATTTTTCATGCATTTCATGATTTATTTTGAGCTAAATGACCCTGAAATTGACAAGCACTGCAAATGAACTCTGAAAAGGTTGAAACTTGGCATGGTATCATAATTTCACCCACATACCATGTGCTAAAAAGTTGAGAGGGTTACGGGAAAAACTGGATGCACTTTGTGTACAAACTGGACAATCTCTTTCGAAGTAACAGGGTTTTGAACGAAAACTCATCTATTACAAAAGGGATTTTATTTTTTTAACATATTTTAAATCCAGACTTTTTCTGCATTCAGTATGCACCATTCAAAGCCACATCATCAATTTTCAACCCTTTTCTGACTCCATTTGCTATTTTTCATGCATTTCATGATTTATTTTGAGCTAAATGACCCCGAAATTGACAAGCACTGCAAATGAACTCTGAAAAGGTTGAAACTTGGCATGGTATCATAATTTCACCCACATAGCATGTGCTAAAAATTTGAGAGGGTTACGGGAAAAACTGGATGCACTTCGTGTACAAACTGGACAATCTCTTTCGAAGTAACAGGGCTTCGAACGAAAACTCATCTATTACAAAAAGGATTTTATTTTTTTAATATATTTTAACTCCAGACTTTTTCTGCATTCAATAGGCACCATTCAAAGCCACATCATCAATTTTCAACCCTTTTCTGACTCCATTTGCTATTTTTCATGCATTTCATGATTTATTTTGAGCTAAATGACCCTGAAATTGACAAGCACTGCAAATGAACTCTGAAAAGGTTGAACCTTGGCATGGTATCATAATTTCACCCACATACCATGTGCTAAAAAGTTGAGAGGGTTACGGGAAAAACTGGATGCACTTCGTGTACAAACTGGACAATCTCTTTCGAAGTAACAGGGCTTCGAACGAAAACTCATCTATTACAAAAAGGATTTTATTTTTTTAATATATTTTAACTCCAGACTTTTTCTGCATTCAATAGGCACCATTCAAAGCCACATCATCAATTTTCAACCCTTTTCTGACTCCATTTGCTATTTTTCATGCATTTCATGATTTATTTTGAGCTAAATGACCCTGAAATTGACAAGCACTGCAAATGAACTCTGAAAAGGTTGAACCTTGGCATGGTATCATAATTTCACCCACATACCATGTGCTAAAAAGTTGAGAGGGTTACGGGAAAAACTGGATGCACTTCGTGTACAAACTGGACAATCTCTTTCGAAGTAACACGGTTTCGCACAAAAACTCATCTATTACAAAAGGGATTTCATTTTTTTAACATATTTTAACTCCAGACTTTTTCTGCATTCAATATGCACCATTCAAAGCCACATCATCAATTTTCAACCCTTTTCTCACTCCATTTGCTATTTTTCATGCATTTCATGATTTATTTTGAGCTAAATGACCCTGAAATTGACAAGCACTGCAAATGAACTCTGAAAAGGTTGAAACTTGGCATGGTATCATAATTTCACCCACATAGCATGTGCTAAAAAGTTGAGAGGGTTACGGGAAAAACTGGATGCACTTCGTGTACAAACTGGACAATCTCTTTCGAAGTAACAGGGCTTCGAACGAAAACTCATCTATTACAAAAAGGATTTTATTTTTTTAATATATTTTAACTCCAGACTTTTTCTGCATTCAATAGGCACCATTCAAAGCCACATCATCAATTTTCAACCCTTTTCTGACTCCATTTGCTATTTTTCATGCATTTCATGATTTATTTTGAGCTAAATGACCCTGAAATTGACAAGCACTGCAAATGAACTCTGAAAAGGTTGAACCTTGGCATGGTATCATAATTTCACCCACATACCATGTGCTAAAAAGTTGAGAGGGTTACGGGAAAAACTGGATGCACTTCGTGTACAAACTGGACAATCTCTTTCGAAGTAACACGGTTTCGCACAAAAACTCATCTATTACAAAAGGGATTTCATTTTTTTAACATATTTTAACTCCAGACTTTTTCTGCATTCAATATGCACCATTCAAAGCCACATCATCAATTTTCAACCCTTTTCTGACTCCATTTGCTATTTTTCATGCATTTCATGATTTATTTTGAGCTAAATGACCCTGAAATTGACGAGCACTGCAAATGAACTCTGAAAAGGTTGAAACTTGGCATGGTATCATAATTTCACCCACATAGCATGTGCTAAAAAGTTGAGAGGGTTACGGGAAAAACTGGATGCACTTCGTGTACAAACTGGACAATCTCTTTCGAAGTAACACGGTTTCGGACGAAAACTCATCTATTACAAAAGGGATTTCATTTTTTTAACATATTTTAACTCCAGACTTTTTCTGCATTCAATATGCACCATTCAAAGCCACATCATCAATTTTCAACCCTTTTCTCACTCCATTTGCTATTTTTCATGCATTTCATGATTTATTTTGAGCTAAATGACCCTGAAATTGACAAGCACTGCAAATGAACTCTGAAAAGGTTGAAACTTGGCATGGTATCATAATTTCACCCACATAGCATGTGCTAAAAAGTTGAGAGGGTTACGGGAAAAACTGGATGCACTTCGTGTACAAACTGGACAATCTCTTTCGAAGTAACAGGGTTTCCAACGAAAACTCATCTATTACAAAAGGGATTTTATTTTTTTAATATATTTTAAATCCAGACTTTTTCTGCATTCAATATGCACCATTCAAAGCCACATCATCAATTTTCAACCCTTTTTTGACTCCATTTGCTATTTTTCATGCATTTCATGATTTATTTTGAGCTAAATGACCCTGAAATTGACAAGCACTGCAAATGAACTCTGAAAAGGTTGAAACTTGGCATGGTATCATAATTTCACCCACATACCATGTGCTAAAAAGTTGAGAGGGTTACGGGAAAAACTGGATGCACTTTGTGTACAAACTGGACAATCTCTTTCGAAGTAACAGGGTTTTGAACGAAAACTCATCTATTACAAAAGGGATTTTATTTTTTTAACATATTTTAAATCCAGACTTTTTCTGCATTCAGTATGCACCATTCAAAGCCACATCATCAATTTTCAACCCTTTTCTGACTCCATTTGCTATTTTTCATGCATTTCATGATTTATTTTGAGCTAAATGACCCCGAAATTGACAAGCACTGCAAATGAACTCTGAAAAGGTTGAAACTTGGCATGGTATCATAATTTCACCCACATAGCATGTGCTAAAAATTTGAGAGGGTTACGGGAAAAACTGGATGCACTTCGTGTACAAACTGGACAATCTCTTTCGAAGTAACAGGGCTTCGAACGAAAACTCATCTATTACAAAAAGGATTTTATTTTTTTAATATATTTTAACTCCAGACTTTTTCTGCATTCAATAGGCACCATTCAAAGCCACATCATCAATTTTCAACCCTTTTCTGACTCCATTTGCTATTTTTCATGCATTTCATGATTTATTTTGAGCTAAATGACCCTGAAATTGACAAGCACTGCAAATGAACTCTGAAAAGGTTGAACCTTGGCATGGTATCATAATTTCACCCACATACCATGTGCTAAAATGTTGAGAGGGTTACGGGAAAAACTGGATGCACTTCGTGTACAAACTGGACAATCTCTTTCGAAGTAACACGGTTTCGGACGAAAACTCATCTATTACAAAAAGGATTTCATTTTTTTAACATATTTTAACTCCAGACTTTTTCTGCAATCAATATGCACCATTCAAAGCCACATCATCAATTTTCAACCCTTTTCTCACTCCATTTGCTATTTTTCATGCATTTCATGATTTATTTTGAGCTAAATGACCCTGAAATTGACAAGCACTGCAAATGAACTCTGAAAAGGTTGAAACTTGGCATGGTATCATAATTTCACCCACATAGCATGTGCTAAAAAGTTGAGAGGGTTACGGGAAAAACTGGATGCACTTCGTGTACAAACTGGACAATCTCTTTCGAAGTAACAGGGTTTCGAACGAAAACTCATCTATTACAAAAGGGATTTTATTTTTTTAATATATTTTAAATCCAGACTTTTTCTGCATTCAATATGCACCATTCAAAGCCACATCATCAATTTTCAACCCTTTTCTGACTCCATTTGCTATTTTTCATGCATTTCATGATTTATTTTGAGCTAAATGACCCTGAAATTGACAAGCACTGCAAATGAACTCTGAAAAGGTTGAACCTTGGCATGGTATCATAATTTCACCCACATACCATGTGCTAAAATGTTGAGAGGGTTACGGGAAAAACTGGATGCACTTCGTGTACAAACTGGACAATCTCTTTCGAAGTAACACGGTTTCGGACGAAAACTCATCTATTACAAAAAGGATTTCATTTTTTTAACATATTTTAACTCCAGACTTTTTCTGCAATCAATATGCACCATTCAAAGCCACATCATCAATTTTCAACCCTTTTCTCACTCCATTTGCTATTTTTCATGCATTTCATGATTTATTTTGAGCTAAATGACCCTGAAATTGACAAGCACTGCAAATGAGCTCTGAAAAGGTTGAAACTTGGCATGGTATCAAAATTTCACCCACATAGCATGTGCTAAAAAGTTGAGAGGGTTACGGGAAAAACTGGATGCACTTCGTGTACAAACTGGACAATCTCTTTCGAAGTAACAGGGTTTCGAACGAAAACTCATCTATTACAAAAAGGATTTTATTTTTTTAACATATTTTAACTCCAGACTTTTTCTGCGTTCAGTATGCACCATTCAAAGCCACATCATCAATTTTCAACCCTTTTCTCACTCCATTTGCTATTTTTCATGCATTTCATGATTTATTTTGAGCTAAATGACCCTGAAATTGACAAGCACTGCAAATGAACTCTGAAAAGGTTGAAACTTGGCATGGTATCATAATTTCACCCACATAGCATGTGCTAAAAAGTTGAGAGGGTTACGGGAAAAACTGGATGCACTTCGTGTACAAACTGGACAATCTCTTTCGAAGTAACAGGGTTTCGAACGAAAACTCATCTATTACAAAAAGGATTTTATTTTTTTAACATATTTTAACTCCAGACTTTTTCTGCGTTCAGTATGCACCATTCAAAGCCACATCATCAATTTTCAACCCTTTTCTCACTCCATTTGCTATTTTTCATGCATTTCATGATTTATTTTGAGCTAAATGACCCTGAAATTGACAAGCACTGCAAATGAACTCTGAAAAGGTTGAAACTTGGCATGGTATCATAATTTCACCCACATAGCATGTGCTAAAAAGTTGAGAGGGTTACGGGAAAAACTGGATGCACTTCGTGTACAAACTGGACAATCTCTTTCGAAGTAACAGGGTTTCGAACGAAAACTCATCTATTACAAAAGGGATTTTATTTTTTTAATATATTTTAAATCCAGACTTTTTCTGCGTTCAGTATGCACCATTCAAAGCCACATCATCAATTTTCAACCCTTTTCTGACTCCATTTGCTATTTTTGATGCATTTCATGATTTATTTTGAGCTAAATGACCCCGAAATTGACAAACACTGCAAATGAACTCTGAAAAGGTTGAAACTTGGCATGGTATCATAATTTCACCCACATAGCATGTGCTAAAAAGTTGAGAGGGTTACGGGAAAAACTGGATGCACTTCGTGTACAAACTGGACAATCTCTTTCGAAGTAACAGGGTTTCGAACGAAAACTCATCTATTACAAAAAGGATTTTATTTTTTTAATATATTTTAACTCCAGACTTTTTCTGCATTCAATAGGCACCATTCAAAGCCACATCATCAATTTTCAACCCTTTTCTGACTCCATTTGCTATTTTTCATGCATTTCATGATTTATTTTGAGCTAAATGACCCTGAAATTGACAAGCACTGCAAATGAACTCTGAAAAGGTTGAACCTTGGCATGGTATCATAATTTCACCCACATAGCATGTGCTAAAATGTTGAGAGGGTTACGGGAAAAACTGGATGCACTTCGTGTACAAACTGGACAATCTCTTTCGAAGTAACACGGTTTCGGACGAAAACTCATCTATTACAAAAAGGATTTCATTTTTTTAACATATTTTAACTCCAGACTTTTTCTGCAATCAATATGCACCATTCAAAGCCACATCATCAATTTTCAACCCTTTTCTCACTCCATTTGCTATTTTTCATGCATTTCATGATTTATTTTGAGCTAAATGACCCTGAAATTGACAAGCACTGCAAATGAACTCTGAAAAGGTTGAAACTTGGCATGGTATCATAATTTCACCCACATAGCATGTGCTAAAAAGTTGAGAGGGTTACGGGAAAAACTGGATGCACTTCCTGTACAAACTGGACAATCTCTTTCGAAGTAACAGGGTTTCGAACGAAAACTCATCTATTACAAAAAGGATTTTATTTTTTTAACATATTTTAACTCCAGACTTTTTCTGCGTTCAGTATGCACCATTCAAAGCCACATCATCAATTTTCAACCCTTTTCTCACTCCATTTGCTATTTTTCATGCATTTCATGATTTATTTTGAGTTAAATGACCCTGAAATTGACAAGCACTGCAAATGAACTCTGAAAAGGTTGAAACTTGGCATGGTATCATAATTTCACCCACATAGCATGTGCTAAAAAGTTGAGAGGGTTACGGGAAAAACTGGATGCACTTCGTGTACAAACTGGACAATCTCTTTCTAAGTAACAGGGTTTCGAACGAAAACTCATCTATTACAAAAAGGATTTTATTTTTTTAACATATTTTAACTCCAGACTTTTTCTGCATTCAGTATGCACCATTCAAAGCCACATCATCAATTTTCAACCCTTTTCTCACTCCATTTGCTATTTTTCATGCATTTCATGATTTATTTTGAGCTAAATGACCCTGAAATTGACAAGCACTGCAAATGAACTCTGAAAAGGTTGAAACTTGGCATGGTATCATAATTTCACCCACATAGCATGTGCTAAAAAGTTGAGAGGGTTACGGGAAAAACTGGATGCACTTCGTGTACAAACTGGACAATCTCTTTCGAAGTAACAGGGTTTCGAACGAAAACTCATCTATTACAAAAGGGATTTTATTTTTTTAATATATTTTAAATCCAGACTTTTTCTGCATTCAATATGCACCATTCAAAGCCACATCATCAATTTTCAACCCTTTTCAGACTCCATTTGCTATTTTTCATGCATTTCATGATTTATTTTGAGCTAAATGACCCCGAAATTGACAAGCACTGCAAATGAACTCTGAAAAGGTTGAAACTTGGCATGGTATCATAATTTCACCCACATAGCATGTGCTAAAAAGTTGAGAGGGTTACGGGAAAAACTGGATGCACTTCGTGTACAAACTGGACAATCTCTTTCGAAGTAACAGGGCTTCGAACGAAAACTCATCTATTACAAAAAGGATTTTATTTTTTTAATATATTTTAACTCCAGACTTTTTCTGCATTCAATAGGCACCATTCAAAGCCACATCATCAATTTTCAACCCTTTTCTGACTCCATTTGCTATTTTTCATGCATTTCATGATTTATTTTGAGCTAAATGACCCTGAAATTGACAAGCACTGCAAATGAACTCTGAAAAGGTTGAACCTTGGCATGGTATCATAATTTCACCCACATACCATGTGCTAAAAAGTTGAGAGGGTTACGGGAAAAACTGGATGCACTTCGTGTACAAACGGGACAATCTCTTTCGAAGTAACAGGGTTTCGGACGAAAACTCATCTATTACAAAAAGGATTTCATTTTTTTAACATATTTTAACTCCAGACTTTTTCTGCATTCAATATGCACCATTCAAAGCCACATCATCAATTTTCAACCCTTTTCTGACTCCATTTGCTATTTTTCATGCATTTCATGATTTATTTTGAGCTAAATGACCCTGAAATTGACAAGCTCTGCAAATGAACTCTGAAAAGGTTGAACCTTGGCATGGTATCATAATTTCACCCACATACCATGTGCTAAAATGTTGAGAGGGTTACGGGAAAAACTGGATGCACTTCGTGTACAAACTGGACAATCTCTTTCGAAGTAACACGGTTTCGGACGAAAACTCATCTATTACAAAAAGGATTTCATTTTTTTAACATATTTTAACTCCAGACTTTTTCTGCAATCAATATGCACCATTCAAAGCCACATCATCAATTTTCAACCCTTTTCTCACTCCATTTGCTATTTTTCATGCATTTCATGATTTATTTTGAGCTAAATGACCCTGAAATTGACAAGCACTGCAAATGAACTCTGAAAAGGTTGAAACTTGGCATGGTATCATAATTTCACCCACATAGCATGTGCTAAAAAGTTGAGAGGGTTACGGGAAAAACTGGATGCACTTCGTGTACAAACTGGACAATCTCTTTCGAAGTAACAGGGTTTCGAACGAAAACTCATCTATTACAAAAGGGATTTTATTTTTTTAATATATTTTAAATCCAGACTTTTTCTGCATTCAATATGCACCATTCAAAGCCACATCATCAATTTTCAACCCTTTTCTGACTCCATTTGCTATTTTTCATGCATTTCATGATTTATTTTGAGCTAAATGACCCTGAAATTGACAAGCACTGCAAATGAACTCTGAAAAGGTTGAAACTTGGCATGGTATCATAATTTCACCCACATACCATTTGCTAAAAAGTTGAGAGGGTTACGGGAAAAACTGGATGCACTTCGTGTACAAACTGGACAATCTCTTTCGAAGTAACACGGTTTCGGACGAAAACTCATCTATTACAAAAAGGATTTTATTTTTTTAACATATTTTAAATCCAGACTTTTTCTGCATTCAATATGCACCATTCAAAGCCACATCATCAATTTTCAACCCTTTTCTCACTCCATTTGCTATTTTTCATGCATTTCATGATTTATTTTGAGCTAAATGACCCTGAAATTGACAAGCACTGCAAATGAACTCTGAAAAGGTTGAAACTTGGCATGGTATCATAATTTCACCCACATAGCATGTGCTAAAAAGTTGAGAGGGTTACGGGAAAAACTGGATGCACTTCGTGTACAAACTGGACAATCTCTTTCGAAGTAACAGGGTTTCGGACGAAAACTCATCTATTACAAAAGGGATTTTATTTTTTTAATATATTTTAAATCCAGACTTTTTCTGCATTCAATATGCACCATTCAAAGCCACATCATCAATTTTCAACCCTTTTCTGACTCCATTTGCTATTTTTCATGCATTTCATGATTTATTTTGAGCTAAATGACCCCGAAATTGACAAGCACTGCAAATGAACTCTGAAAAGGTTGAAACTTGGCATGGTATCATAATTTCACCCACATAGCATGTGCTAAAAAGTTGAGAGGGTTACGGGAAAAACTGGATGCACTTCGTGTACAAACTGGACAATCTCTTTCGAAGTAACAGGGCTTCGAACGAAAACTCATCTATTACAAAAAGGATTTTATTTTTTTAATATATTTTAACTCCAGACTTTTTCTGCATTCAATAGGCACCATTCAAAGCCACATCATCAATTTTCAACCCTTTTCTGACACCATTTGCTATTTTTCATGCATTTCATGATTTATTTTGAGCTAAATGACCCTGAAATTGACAAGCACTGCAAATGAACTCTGAAAAGGTTGAACCTTGGCATGGTATCATAATTTCACCCACATACCATGTGCTAAAAAGTTGAGAGGGTTACGGGAAAAACTGGATGCACTTCGTGTACAAACTGGACAATCTCTTTCGAAGTAACACGGTTTCGCACAAAAACTCATCTATTACAAAAGGGATTTCATTTTTTTAACATATTTTAACTCCAGACTTTTTCTGCATTCAATATGCACCATTCAAAGCCACATCATCAATTTTCAACCCTTTTCTGACTCCATTTGCTATTTTTCATGCATTTCATGATTTATTTTGAGCTAAATGACCCTGAAATTGACGAGCACTGCAAATGAACTCTGAAAAGGTTGAAACTTGGCATGGTATCATAATTTCACCCACATAGCATGTGCTAAAAAGTTGAGAGGGTTACGGGAAAAACTGGATGCACTTCGTGTACAAACTGGACAATCTCTTTCGAAGTAACACGGTTTCGGACGAAAACTCATCTATTACAAAAGGGATTTCATTTTTTAACATATTTTAACTCCAGACTTTTTCTGCATTCAATATGCACCATTCAAAGCCACATCATCAATTTTCAACCCTTTTCTCACTCCATTTGCTATTTTTCATGCATTTCATGATTTATTTTGAGCTAAATGACCCTGAAATTGACAAGCACTGCAAATGAACTCTGAAAAGGTTGAAACTTGGCATGGTATCATAATTTCACCCACATAGCATGTGCTAAAAAGTTGAGAGGGTTACGGGAAAAACTGGATGCACTTCGTGTACAAACTGGACAATCTCTTTCGAAGTAACAGGGTTTCGAACGAAAACTCATCTATTACAAAAGGGATTTTATTTTTTTAATATATTTTAAATCCAGACTTTTTCTGCATTCAATATGCACCATTCAAAGCCACATCATCAATTTTCAACCCTTTTCTGACTCCATTTGCTATTTTTCATGCATTTCATGATTTATTTTGAGCTAAATGACCCTGAAATTGACAAGCACTGCAAATGAACTCTGAAAAGGTTGAAACTTGGCATGGTATCATAATTTCACCCACATAGCATGTGCTAAAAAGTTGAGAGGGTTACGGGAAAAACTGGATGCACTTCGTGTACAAACTGGACAATCTCTTTCGAAGTAACAGGGTTTCGAACGAAAACTCATCTATTACAAAAGGGATTTTATTTTTTTAATATATTTTAAATCCAGACTTTTTCTGCGTTCAGTATGCACCATTCAAAGCCACATCATCAATTTTCAACCCTTTTCAGACTCCATTTGCTATTTTTCATGCATTTCATGATTTATTTTGAGCTAAATGACCCCGAAATTGACAAGCACTGCAAATGAACTCTGAAAAGGTTGAAACTTGGCATGGTATCATAATTTCACCCACATAGCATGTGCTAAAAAGTTGAGAGGGTTACGGGAAAAACTGGATGCACTTCGTGTACAAACTGGACAATCTCTTTCGAAGTAACAGGGCTTCGAACGAAAACTCATCTATTACAAAAAGGATTTTATTTTTTTAATATATTTTAACTCCAGACTTTTTCTGCATTCAATAGGCACCATTCAAAGCCACATCATCAATTTTCAACCCTTTTCTGACTCCATTTGCTATTTTTCATGCATTTCATGATTTATTTTGAGCTAAATGACCCTGAAATTGACAAGCACTGCAAATGAACTCTGAAAAGGTTGAACCTTGGCATGGTATCATAATTTCACCCACATACCATGTGCTAAAAAGTTGAGAGGGTTACGGGAAAAACTGGATGCACTTCGTGTACAAACGGGACAATCTCTTTCGAAGTAACAGGGTTTCGGACGAAAACTCATCTATTACAAAAAGGATTTCATTTTTTTAACATATTTTAACTCCAGACTTTTTCTGCATTCAATATGCACCATTCAAAGCCACATCATCAATTTTCAACCCTTTTCTGACTCCATTTGCTATTTTTCATGCATTTCATGATTTATTTTGAGCTAAATGACCCTGAAATTGACAAGCTCTGCAAATGAACTCTGAAAAGGTTGAACCTTGGCATGGTATCATAATTTCACCCACATACCATGTGCTAAAATGTTGAGAGGGTTACGGGAAAAACTGGATGCACTTCGTGTACAAACTGGACAATCTCTTTCGAAGTAACACGGTTTCGGACGAAAACTCATCTATTACAAAAAGGATTTCATTTTTTTAACATATTTTAACTCCAGACTTTTTCTGCAATCAATATGCACCATTCAAAGCCACATCATCAATTTTCAACCCTTTTCTCACTCCATTTGCTATTTTTCATGCATTTCATGATTTATTTTGAGCTAAATGACCCTGAAATTGACAAGCACTGCAAATGAACTCTGAAAAGGTTGAAACTTGGCATGGTATCATAATTTCACCCACATAGCATGTGCTAAAAAGTTGAGAGGGTTACGGGAAAAACTGGATGCACTTCGTGTACAAACTGGACAATCTCTTTCGAAGTAACAGGGTTTCGAACGAAAACTCATCTATTACAAAAGGGATTTTATTTTTTTAATATATTTTAAATCCAGACTTTTTCTGCATTCAATATGCACCATTCAAAGCCACATCATCAATTTTCAACCCTTTTCTGACTCCATTTGCTATTTTTCATGCATTTCATGATTTATTTTGAGCTAAATGACCCTGAAATTGACAAGCACTGCAAATGAACTCTGAAAAGGTTGAAACTTGGCATGGTATCATAATTTCACCCACATACCATTTGCTAAAAAGTTGAGAGGGTTACGGGAAAAACTGGATGCACTTCGTGTACAAACTGGACAATCTCTTTCGAAGTAACACGGTTTCGGACGAAAACTCATCTATTACAAAAAGGATTTTATTTTTTTAACATATTTTAAATCCAGACTTTTTCTGCATTCAATATGCACCATTCAAAGCCACATCATCAATTTTCAACCCTTTTCTCACTCCATTTGCTATTTTTCATGCATTTCATGATTTATTTTGAGCTAAATGACCCTGAAATTGACAAGCACTGCAAATGAACTCTGAAAAGGTTGAAACTTGGCATGGTATCATAATTTCACCCACATAGCATGTGCTAAAAAGTTGAGAGGGTTACGGGAAAAACTGGATGCACTTCGTGTACAAACTGGACAATCTCTTTCGAAGTAACAGGGTTTCGGACGAAAACTCATCTATTACAAAAGGGATTTTATTTTTTTAATATATTTTAAATCCAGACTTTTTCTGCATTCAATATGCACCATTCAAAGCCACATCATCAATTTTCAACCCTTTTCTGACTCCATTTGCTATTTTTCATGCATTTCATGATTTATTTTGAGCTAAATGACCCCGAAATTGACAAGCACTGCAAATGAACTCTGAAAAGGTTGAAACTTGGCATGGTATCATAATTTCACCCACATAGCATGTGCTAAAAAGTTGAGAGGGTTACGGGAAAAACTGGATGCACTTCGTGTACAAACTGGACAATCTCTTTCGAAGTAACAGGGCTTCGAACGAAAACTCATCTATTACAAAAAGGATTTTATTTTTTTAATATATTTTAACTCCAGACTTTTTCTGCATTCAATAGGCACCATTCAAAGCCACATCATCAATTTTCAACCCTTTTCTGACACCATTTGCTATTTTTCATGCATTTCATGATTTATTTTGAGCTAAATGACCCTGAAATTGACAAGCACTGCAAATGAACTCTGAAAAGGTTGAACCTTGGCATGGTATCATAATTTCACCCACATACCATGTGCTAAAAAGTTGAGAGGGTTACGGGAAAAACTGGATGCACTTCGTGTACAAACTGGACAATCTCTTTCGAAGTAACACGGTTTCGCACAAAAACTCATCTATTACAAAAGGGATTTCATTTTTTTAACATATTTTAACTCCAGACTTTTTCTGCATTCAATATGCACCATTCAAAGCCACATCATCAATTTTCAACCCTTTTCTGACTCCATTTGCTATTTTTCATGCATTTCATGATTTATTTTGAGCTAAATGACCCTGAAATTGACGAGCACTGCAAATGAACTCTGAAAAGGTTGAAACTTGGCATGGTATCATAATTTCACCCACATAGCATGTGCTAAAAAGTTGAGAGGGTTACGGGAAAAACTGGATGCACTTCGTGTACAAACTGGACAATCTCTTTCGAAGTAACACGGTTTCGGACGAAAACTCATCTATTACAAAAGGGATTTCATTTTTTAACATATTTTAACTCCAGACTTTTTCTGCATTCAATATGCACCATTCAAAGCCACATCATCAATTTTCAACCCTTTTCTCACTCCATTTGCTATTTTTCATGCATTTCATGATTTATTTTGAGCTAAATGACCCTGAAATTGACAAGCACTGCAAATGAACTCTGAAAAGGTTGAAACTTGGCATGGTATCATAATTTCACCCACATAGCATGTGCTAAAAAGTTGAGAGGGTTACGGGAAAAACTGGATGCACTTCGTGTACAAACTGGACAATCTCTTTCGAAGTAACAGGGTTTCGAACGAAAACTCATCTATTACAAAAGGGATTTTATTTTTTTAATATATTTTAAATCCAGACTTTTTCTGCATTCAATATGCACCATTCAAAGCCACATCATCAATTTTCAACCCTTTTCTGACTCCATTTGCTATTTTTCATGCATTTCATGATTTATTTTGAGCTAAATGACCCTGAAATTGACAAGCACTGCAAATGAACTCTGAAAAGGTTGAAACTTGGCATGGTATCATAATTTCACCCACATAGCATGTGCTAAAAAGTTGAGAGGGTTACGGGAAAAACTGGATGCACTTCGTGTACAAACTGGACAATCTCTTTCGAAGTAACAGGGTTTCGAACGAAAACTCATCTATTACAAAAGGGATTTTATTTTTTTAATATATTTTAAATCCAGACTTTTTCTGCGTTCAGTATGCACCATTCAAAGCCACATCATCAATTTTCAACCCTTTTCTCACTCCATTTGCTATTTTTCATGCATTTCATGATTTATTTTGAGCTAAATGACCCCGAAATTGACAAGCACTGCAAATGAACTCTGAAAAGGTTGAAACTTGGCATGGTATCATAATTTCACCCACATAGCATGTGCTAAAAAGTTGAGAGGGTTACGGGAAAAACTGGATGCACTTCGTGTACAAACTGGACAATCTCTTTCG
Source organism: Elymus sibiricus (assembly GCA_039707655.1). Classification (NCBI taxonomy): domain Eukaryota; kingdom Viridiplantae; phylum Streptophyta; class Magnoliopsida; order Poales; family Poaceae; genus Elymus; species Elymus sibiricus. The sequence goes on from CM077665.1 coordinate 74,347,177, forward strand.
AAGTAACAGGGCTTCGAACGAAAACTCATCTATTACAAAAAGGATTTTATTTTTTTAATATATTTTAACTCCAGACTTTTTCTGCATTCAATATGCACCATTCAAAGCCACATCATCAATTTTCAACCCTTTTCTGACTCCATTTGCTATTTTTCATGCATTTCATGATTTATTTTGAGCTAAATGACCCTGAAATTGACAAGCACTGCAAATGAACTCTGAAAAGGTTGAAACTTGGCATGGTATCATAATTTCACCCACATACCATTTGCTAAAAAGTTGAGAGGGTTACGGGAAAAACTGGATGCACTTCGTGTACAAACTGGACAATCTCTTTCGAAGTAACACGGTTTCGCACAAAAACTCATCTATTACAAAAGGGATTTCATTTTTTTAACATATTTTAACTCCAGACTTTTTCTGCATTCAATATGCACCATTCAAAGCCACATCATCAATTTTCAACCCTTTTCTGACTCCATTTGCTATTTTTCATGCATTTCATGATTTATTTTGAGCCAAATGACCCTGAAATTGACGAGCACTGCAAATGAACTCTGAAAAGGTTGAAACTTGGCATGGTATCATAATTTCACCCACATAGCATGTGCTAAAAAGTTGAGAGGGTTACGGGAAAAACTGGATGCACTTCGTGTACAAACTGGACAATCTCTTTCGAAGTAACACGGTTTCGGACGAAAACTCATCTATTACAAAAGGGATTTCATTTTTTTAACATATTTTAACTCCAGACTTTTTCTGCATTCAATATGCACCATTCAAAGCCACATCATCAATTTTCAACCCTTTTCTCACTCCATTTGCTATTTTTCATGCATTTCATGATTTATTTTGAGCTAAATGACCCTGAAATTGACAAGCACTGCAAATGAACTCTGAAAAGGTTGAAACTTGGCATGGTATCATAATTTCACCCACATAGCATGTGCTAAAAAGTTGAGAGGGTTACGGGAAAAACTGGATGCACTTCGTGTACAAACTGGACAATCTCTTTCGAAGTAACAGGGCTTCGAACGAAAACTCATCTATTACAAAAAGGATTTTATTTTTTTAATATATTTTAACTCCAGACTTTTTCTGCATTCAATAGGCACCATTCAAAGCCACATCATCAATTTTCAACCCTTTTCTGACTCCATTTGCTATTTTTCATGCATTTCATGATTTATTTTGAGCTAAATGACCCTGAAATTGACAAGCACTGCAAATGAACTCTGAAAAGGTTGAACCTTGGCATGGTATCATAATTTCACCCACATACCATGTGCTAAAATGTTGAGAGGGTTACGGGAAAAACTGGATGCACTTCGTGTACAAACTGGACAATCTCTTTCGAAGTAACAGGGCTTCGAACGAAAACTCATCTATTACAAAAGGGATTTTATTTTTTTAATATATTTTAAATCCAGACTTTTTCTGCATTCAATATGCACCATTCAAAGCCACATCATCAATTTTCAACCCTTTTCTGACTCCATTTGCTATTTTTCATGCATTTCATGATTTATTTTGAGCTAAATGACCCCGAAATTGACAAGCACTGCAAATGAACTCTGAAAAGGTTGAAACTTGGCATGGTATCATAATTTCACCCACATAGCATGTGCTAAAAATTTGAGAGGGTTACGGGAAAAACTGGATGCACTTCGTGTACAAACTGGACAATCTCTTTCGAAGTAACAGGGCTTCGAACGAAAACTCATCTATTACAAAAAGGATTTTATTTTTTTAATATATTTTAACTCCAGACTTTTTCTGCATTCAATAGGCACCATTCAAAGCCACATCATCAATTTTCAACCCTTTTCTGACTCCATTTGCTATTTTTCATGCATTTCATGATTTATTTTGAGCTAAATGACCCTGAAATTGACAAGCACTGCAAATGAACTCTGAAAAGGTTGAACCTTGGCATGGTATCATAATTTCACCCACATACCATGTGCTAAAAAGTTGAGAGGGTTACGGGAAAAACTGGATGCACTTCGTGTACAAACTGGACAATCTCTTTCGAAGTAACACGGTTTCGCACAAAAACTCATCTATTACAAAAGGGATTTCATTTTTTTAACATATTTTAACTCCAGACTTTTTCTGCATTCAATATGCACCATTCAAAGCCACATCATCAATTTTCAACCCTTTTCTGACTCCATTTGCTATTTTTCATGCATTTCATGATTTATTTTGAGCTAAATGACCCTGAAATTGACGAGCACTGCAAATGAACTCTGAAAAGGTTGAAACTTGGCATGGTATCATAATTTCACCCACATAGCATGTGCTAAAAAGTTGAGAGGGTTACGGGAAAAACTGGATGCACTTCGTGTACAAACTGGACAATCTCTTTCGAAGTAACACGGTTTCGGACGAAAACTCATCTATTACAAAAGGGATTTCATTTTTTTAACATATTTTAACTCCAGACTTTTTCTGCATTCAATATGCACCATTCAAAGCCACATCATCAATTTTCAACCCTTTTCTCACTCCATTTGCTATTTTTCATGCATTTCATGATTTATTTTGAGCTAAATGACCCTGAAATTGACAAGCACTGCAAATGAACTCTGAAAAGGTTGAAACTTGGCATGGTATCATAATTTCACCCACATAGCATGTGCTAAAAAGTTGAGAGGGTTACGGGAAAAACTGGATGCACTTCGTGTACAAACTGGACAATCTCTTTCGAAGTAACAGGGTTTCCAACGAAAACTCATCTATTACAAAAGGGATTTTATTTTTTTAATATATTTTAAATCCAGACTTTTTCTGCATTCAATATGCACCATTCAAAGCCACATCATCAATTTTCAACCCTTTTTTGACTCCATTTGCTATTTTTCATGCATTTCATGATTTATTTTGAGCTAAATGACCCTGAAATTGACAAGCACTGCAAATGAACTCTGAAAAGGTTGAAACTTGGCATGGTATCATAATTTCACCCACATACCATGTGCTAAAAAGTTGAGAGGGTTACGGGAAAAACTGGATGCACTTTGTGTACAAACTGGACAATCTCTTTCGAAGTAACAGGGTTTTGAACGAAAACTCATCTATTACAAAAGGGATTTTATTTTTTTAACATATTTTAAATCCAGACTTTTTCTGCATTCAGTATGCACCATTCAAAGCCACATCATCAATTTTCAACCCTTTTCTGACTCCATTTGCTATTTTTCATGCATTTCATGATTTATTTTGAGCTAAATGACCCCGAAATTGACAAGCACTGCAAATGAACTCTGAAAAGGTTGAAACTTGGCATGGTATCATAATTTCACCCACATAGCATGTGCTAAAAATTTGAGAGGGTTACGGGAAAAACTGGATGCACTTCGTGTACAAACTGGACAATCTCTTTCGAAGTAACAGGGCTTCGAACGAAAACTCATCTATTACAAAAAGGATTTTATTTTTTTAATATATTTTAACTCCAGACTTTTTCTGCATTCAATAGGCACCATTCAAAGCCACATCATCAATTTTCAACCCTTTTCTGACTCCATTTGCTATTTTTCATGCATTTCATGATTTATTTTGAGCTAAATGACCCTGAAATTGACAAGCACTGCAAATGAACTCTGAAAAGGTTGAACCTTGGCATGGTATCATAATTTCACCCACATACCATGTGCTAAAAAGTTGAGAGGGTTACGGGAAAAACTGGATGCACTTCGTGTACAAACTGGACAATCTCTTTCGAAGTAACAGGGCTTCGAACGAAAACTCATCTATTACAAAAAGGATTTTATTTTTTTAATATATTTTAACTCCAGACTTTTTCTGCATTCAATAGGCACCATTCAAAGCCACATCATCAATTTTCAACCCTTTTCTGACTCCATTTGCTATTTTTCATGCATTTCATGATTTATTTTGAGCTAAATGACCCTGAAATTGACAAGCACTGCAAATGAACTCTGAAAAGGTTGAACCTTGGCATGGTATCATAATTTCACCCACATACCATGTGCTAAAAAGTTGAGAGGGTTACGGGAAAAACTGGATGCACTTCGTGTACAAACTGGACAATCTCTTTCGAAGTAACACGGTTTCGCACAAAAACTCATCTATTACAAAAGGGATTTCATTTTTTTAACATATTTTAACTCCAGACTTTTTCTGCATTCAATATGCACCATTCAAAGCCACATCATCAATTTTCAACCCTTTTCTCACTCCATTTGCTATTTTTCATGCATTTCATGATTTATTTTGAGCTAAATGACCCTGAAATTGACAAGCACTGCAAATGAACTCTGAAAAGGTTGAAACTTGGCATGGTATCATAATTTCACCCACATAGCATGTGCTAAAAAGTTGAGAGGGTTACGGGAAAAACTGGATGCACTTCGTGTACAAACTGGACAATCTCTTTCGAAGTAACAGGGCTTCGAACGAAAACTCATCTATTACAAAAAGGATTTTATTTTTTTAATATATTTTAACTCCAGACTTTTTCTGCATTCAATAGGCACCATTCAAAGCCACATCATCAATTTTCAACCCTTTTCTGACTCCATTTGCTATTTTTCATGCATTTCATGATTTATTTTGAGCTAAATGACCCTGAAATTGACAAGCACTGCAAATGAACTCTGAAAAGGTTGAACCTTGGCATGGTATCATAATTTCACCCACATACCATGTGCTAAAAAGTTGAGAGGGTTACGGGAAAAACTGGATGCACTTCGTGTACAAACTGGACAATCTCTTTCGAAGTAACACGGTTTCGCACAAAAACTCATCTATTACAAAAGGGATTTCATTTTTTTAACATATTTTAACTCCAGACTTTTTCTGCATTCAATATGCACCATTCAAAGCCACATCATCAATTTTCAACCCTTTTCTGACTCCATTTGCTATTTTTCATGCATTTCATGATTTATTTTGAGCTAAATGACCCTGAAATTGACGAGCACTGCAAATGAACTCTGAAAAGGTTGAAACTTGGCATGGTATCATAATTTCACCCACATAGCATGTGCTAAAAAGTTGAGAGGGTTACGGGAAAAACTGGATGCACTTCGTGTACAAACTGGACAATCTCTTTCGAAGTAACACGGTTTCGGACGAAAACTCATCTATTACAAAAGGGATTTCATTTTTTTAACATATTTTAACTCCAGACTTTTTCTGCATTCAATATGCACCATTCAAAGCCACATCATCAATTTTCAACCCTTTTCTCACTCCATTTGCTATTTTTCATGCATTTCATGATTTATTTTGAGCTAAATGACCCTGAAATTGACAAGCACTGCAAATGAACTCTGAAAAGGTTGAAACTTGGCATGGTATCATAATTTCACCCACATAGCATGTGCTAAAAAGTTGAGAGGGTTACGGGAAAAACTGGATGCACTTCGTGTACAAACTGGACAATCTCTTTCGAAGTAACAGGGTTTCCAACGAAAACTCATCTATTACAAAAGGGATTTTATTTTTTTAATATATTTTAAATCCAGACTTTTTCTGCATTCAATATGCACCATTCAAAGCCACATCATCAATTTTCAACCCTTTTTTGACTCCATTTGCTATTTTTCATGCATTTCATGATTTATTTTGAGCTAAATGACCCTGAAATTGACAAGCACTGCAAATGAACTCTGAAAAGGTTGAAACTTGGCATGGTATCATAATTTCACCCACATACCATGTGCTAAAAAGTTGAGAGGGTTACGGGAAAAACTGGATGCACTTTGTGTACAAACTGGACAATCTCTTTCGAAGTAACAGGGTTTTGAACGAAAACTCATCTATTACAAAAGGGATTTTATTTTTTTAACATATTTTAAATCCAGACTTTTTCTGCATTCAGTATGCACCATTCAAAGCCACATCATCAATTTTCAACCCTTTTCTGACTCCATTTGCTATTTTTCATGCATTTCATGATTTATTTTGAGCTAAATGACCCCGAAATTGACAAGCACTGCAAATGAACTCTGAAAAGGTTGAAACTTGGCATGGTATCATAATTTCACCCACATAGCATGTGCTAAAAATTTGAGAGGGTTACGGGAAAAACTGGATGCACTTCGTGTACAAACTGGACAATCTCTTTCGAAGTAACAGGGCTTCGAACGAAAACTCATCTATTACAAAAAGGATTTTATTTTTTTAATATATTTTAACTCCAGACTTTTTCTGCATTCAATAGGCACCATTCAAAGCCACATCATCAATTTTCAACCCTTTTCTGACTCCATTTGCTATTTTTCATGCATTTCATGATTTATTTTGAGCTAAATGACCCTGAAATTGACAAGCACTGCAAATGAACTCTGAAAAGGTTGAACCTTGGCATGGTATCATAATTTCACCCACATACCATGTGCTAAAATGTTGAGAGGGTTACGGGAAAAACTGGATGCACTTCGTGTACAAACTGGACAATCTCTTTCGAAGTAACACGGTTTCGGACGAAAACTCATCTATTACAAAAAGGATTTCATTTTTTTAACATATTTTAACTCCAGACTTTTTCTGCAATCAATATGCACCATTCAAAGCCACATCATCAATTTTCAACCCTTTTCTCACTCCATTTGCTATTTTTCATGCATTTCATGATTTATTTTGAGCTAAATGACCCTGAAATTGACAAGCACTGCAAATGAACTCTGAAAAGGTTGAAACTTGGCATGGTATCATAATTTCACCCACATAGCATGTGCTAAAAAGTTGAGAGGGTTACGGGAAAAACTGGATGCACTTCGTGTACAAACTGGACAATCTCTTTCGAAGTAACAGGGTTTCGAACGAAAACTCATCTATTACAAAAGGGATTTTATTTTTTTAATATATTTTAAATCCAGACTTTTTCTGCATTCAATATGCACCATTCAAAGCCACATCATCAATTTTCAACCCTTTTCTGACTCCATTTGCTATTTTTCATGCATTTCATGATTTATTTTGAGCTAAATGACCCTGAAATTGACAAGCACTGCAAATGAACTCTGAAAAGGTTGAACCTTGGCATGGTATCATAATTTCACCCACATACCATGTGCTAAAATGTTGAGAGGGTTACGGGAAAAACTGGATGCACTTCGTGTACAAACTGGACAATCTCTTTCGAAGTAACACGGTTTCGGACGAAAACTCATCTATTACAAAAAGGATTTCATTTTTTTAACATATTTTAACTCCAGACTTTTTCTGCAATCAATATGCACCATTCAAAGCCACATCATCAATTTTCAACCCTTTTCTCACTCCATTTGCTATTTTTCATGCATTTCATGATTTATTTTGAGCTAAATGACCCTGAAATTGACAAGCACTGCAAATGAGCTCTGAAAAGGTTGAAACTTGGCATGGTATCAAAATTTCACCCACATAGCATGTGCTAAAAAGTTGAGAGGGTTACGGGAAAAACTGGATGCACTTCGTGTACAAACTGGACAATCTCTTTCGAAGTAACAGGGTTTCGAACGAAAACTCATCTATTACAAAAAGGATTTTATTTTTTTAACATATTTTAACTCCAGACTTTTTCTGCGTTCAGTATGCACCATTCAAAGCCACATCATCAATTTTCAACCCTTTTCTCACTCCATTTGCTATTTTTCATGCATTTCATGATTTATTTTGAGCTAAATGACCCTGAAATTGACAAGCACTGCAAATGAACTCTGAAAAGGTTGAAACTTGGCATGGTATCATAATTTCACCCACATAGCATGTGCTAAAAAGTTGAGAGGGTTACGGGAAAAACTGGATGCACTTCGTGTACAAACTGGACAATCTCTTTCGAAGTAACAGGGTTTCGAACGAAAACTCATCTATTACAAAAAGGATTTTATTTTTTTAACATATTTTAACTCCAGACTTTTTCTGCGTTCAGTATGCACCATTCAAAGCCACATCATCAATTTTCAACCCTTTTCTCACTCCATTTGCTATTTTTCATGCATTTCATGATTTATTTTGAGCTAAATGACCCTGAAATTGACAAGCACTGCAAATGAACTCTGAAAAGGTTGAAACTTGGCATGGTATCATAATTTCACCCACATAGCATGTGCTAAAAAGTTGAGAGGGTTACGGGAAAAACTGGATGCACTTCGTGTACAAACTGGACAATCTCTTTCGAAGTAACAGGGTTTCGAACGAAAACTCATCTATTACAAAAGGGATTTTATTTTTTTAATATATTTTAAATCCAGACTTTTTCTGCGTTCAGTATGCACCATTCAAAGCCACATCATCAATTTTCAACCCTTTTCTGACTCCATTTGCTATTTTTGATGCATTTCATGATTTATTTTGAGCTAAATGACCCCGAAATTGACAAACACTGCAAATGAACTCTGAAAAGGTTGAAACTTGGCATGGTATCATAATTTCACCCACATAGCATGTGCTAAAAAGTTGAGAGGGTTACGGGAAAAACTGGATGCACTTCGTGTACAAACTGGACAATCTCTTTCGAAGTAACAGGGTTTCGAACGAAAACTCATCTATTACAAAAAGGATTTTATTTTTTTAACATATTTTAACTCCAGACTTTTTCTGCGTTCAGTATGCACCATTCAAAGCCACATCATCAATTTTCAACCCTTTTCTCACTCCATTTGCTATTTTTCATGCATTTCATGATTTATTTTGAGCTAAATGACCCTGAAATTGACAAGCACTGCAAATGAACTCTGAAAAGGTTGAAACTTGGCATGGTATCATAATTTCACCCACATAGCATGTGCTAAAAAGTTGAGAGGGTTACGGGAAAAACTGGATGCACTTCGTGTACAAACTGGACAATCTCTTTCGAAGTAACAGGGTTTCGAACGAAAACTCATCTATTACAAAAGGGATTTTATTTTTTTAATATATTTTAAATCCAGACTTTTTCTGCGTTCAGTATGCACCATTCAAAGCCACATCATCAATTTTCAACCCTTTTCTGACTCCATTTGCTATTTTTGATGCATTTCATGATTTATTTTGAGCTAAATGACCCCGAAATTGACAAACACTGCAAATGAACTCTGAAAAGGTTGAAACTTGGCATGGTATCATAATTTCACCCACATAGCATGTGCTAAAAAGTTGAGAGGGTTACGGGAAAAACTGGATGCACTTCGTGTACAAACTGGACAATCTCTTTCGAAGTAACAGGGTTTCGAACGAAAACTCATCTATTACAAAAAGGATTTTATTTTTTTAATATATTTTAACTCCAGACTTTTTCTGCATTCAATAGGCACCATTCAAAGCCACATCATCAATTTTCAACCCTTTTCTGACTCCATTTGCTATTTTTCATGCATTTCATGATTTATTTTGAGCTAAATGACCCTGAAATTGACAAGCACTGCAAATGAACTCTGAAAAGGTTGAAACTTGGCATGGTATCATAATTTCACCCACATACCATGTGCTAAAAAGTTGAGAGGGTTACGGGAAAAACTGGATGCACTTTGTGTACAAACTGGACAATCTCTTTCGAAGTAACAGGGTTTTGAACGAAAACTCATCTATTACAAAAGGGATTTTATTTTTTTAACATATTTTAAATCCAGACTTTTTCTGCATTCAGTATGCACCATTCAAAGCCACATCATCAATTTTCAACCCTTTTCTGACTCCATTTGCTATTTTTCATGCATTTCATGATTTATTTTGAGCTAAATGACCCCGAAATTGACAAGCACTGCAAATGAACTCTGAAAAGGTTGAAACTTGGCATGGTATCATAATTTCACCCACATAGCATGTGCTAAAAATTTGAGAGGGTTACGGGAAAAACTGGATGCACTTCGTGTACAAACTGGACAATCTCTTTCGAAGTAACAGGGCTTCGAACGAAAACTCATCTATTACAAAAAGGATTTTATTTTTTTAATATATTTTAACTCCAGACTTTTTCTGCATTCAATAGGCACCATTCAAAGCCACATCATCAATTTTCAACCCTTTTCTGACTCCATTTGCTATTTTTCATGCATTTCATGATTTATTTTGAGCTAAATGACCCTGAAATTGACAAGCACTGCAAATGAACTCTGAAAAGGTTGAACCTTGGCATGGTATCATAATTTCACCCACATACCATGTGCTAAAATGTTGAGAGGGTTACGGGAAAAACTGGATGCACTTCGTGTACAAACTGGACAATCTCTTTCGAAGTAACACGGTTTCGGACGAAAACTCATCTATTACAAAAAGGATTTCATTTTTTTAACATATTTTAACTCCAGACTTTTTCTGCAATCAATATGCACCATTCAAAGCCACATCATCAATTTTCAACCCTTTTCTCACTCCATTTGCTATTTTTCATGCATTTCATGATTTATTTTGAGCTAAATGACCCTGAAATTGACAAGCACTGCAAATGAACTCTGAAAAGGTTGAAACTTGGCATGGTATCATAATTTCACCCACATAGCATGTGCTAAAAAGTTGAGAGGGTTACGGGAAAAACTGGATGCACTTCGTGTACAAACTGGACAATCTCTTTCGAAGTAACAGGGTTTCGAACGAAAACTCATCTATTACAAAAGGGATTTTATTTTTTTAATATATTTTAAATCCAGACTTTTTCTGCATTCAATATGCACCATTCAAAGCCACATCATCAATTTTCAACCCTTTTCTGACTCCATTTGCTATTTTTCATGCATTTCATGATTTATTTTGAGCTAAATGACCCTGAAATTGACAAGCACTGCAAATGAACTCTGAAAAGGTTGAACCTTGGCATGGTATCATAATTTCACCCACATACCATGTGCTAAAATGTTGAGAGGGTTACGGGAAAAACTGGATGCACTTCGTGTACAAACTGGACAATCTCTTTCGAAGTAACACGGTTTCGGACGAAAACTCATCTATTACAAAAAGGATTTCATTTTTTTAACATATTTTAACTCCAGACTTTTTCTGCAATCAATATGCACCATTCAAAGCCACATCATCAATTTTCAACCCTTTTCTCACTCCATTTGCTATTTTTCATGCATTTCATGATTTATTTTGAGCTAAATGACCCTGAAATTGACAAGCACTGCAAATGAGCTCTGAAAAGGTTGAAACTTGGCATGGTATCAAAATTTCACCCACATAGCATGTGCTAAAAAGTTGAGAGGGTTACGGGAAAAACTGGATGCACTTCGTGTACAAACTGGACAATCTCTTTCGAAGTAACAGGGTTTCGAACGAAAACTCATCTATTACAAAAAGGATTTTATTTTTTTAACATATTTTAACTCCAGACTTTTTCTGCGTTCAGTATGCACCATTCAAAGCCACATCATCAATTTTCAACCCTTTTCTCACTCCATTTGCTATTTTTCATGCATTTCATGATTTATTTTGAGCTAAATGACCCTGAAATTGACAAGCACTGCAAATGAACTCTGAAAAGGTTGAAACTTGGCATGGTATCATAATTTCACCCACATAGCATGTGCTAAAAAGTTGAGAGGGTTACGGGAAAAACTGGATGCACTTCGTGTACAAACTGGACAATCTCTTTCGAAGTAACAGGGTTTCGAACGAAAACTCATCTATTACAAAAAGGATTTTATTTTTTTAACATATTTTAACTCCAGACTTTTTCTGCGTTCAGTATGCACCATTCAAAGCCACATCATCAATTTTCAACCCTTTTCTCACTCCATTTGCTATTTTTCATGCATTTCATGATTTATTTTGAGCTAAATGACCCTGAAATTGACAAGCACTGCAAATGAACTCTGAAAAGGTTGAAACTTGGCATGGTATCATAATTTCACCCACATAGCATGTGCTAAAAAGTTGAGAGGGTTACGGGAAAAACTGGATGCACTTCGTGTACAAACTGGACAATCTCTTTCGAAGTAACAGGGTTTCGAACGAAAACTCATCTATTACAAAAGGGATTTTATTTTTTTAATATATTTTAAATCCAGACTTTTTCTGCGTTCAGTATGCACCATTCAAAGCCACATCATCAATTTTCAACCCTTTTCTGACTCCATTTGCTATTTTTGATGCATTTCATGATTTATTTTGAGCTAAATGACCCCGAAATTGACAAACACTGCAAATGAACTCTGAAAAGGTTGAAACTTGGCATGGTATCATAATTTCACCCACATAGCATGTGCTAAAAAGTTGAGAGGGTTACGGGAAAAACTGGATGCACTTCGTGTACAAACTGGACAATCTCTTTCGAAGTAACAGGGTTTCGAACGAAAACTCATCTATTACAAAAAGGATTTTATTTTTTTAATATATTTTAACTCCAGACTTTTTCTGCATTCAATAGGCACCATTCAAAGCCACATCATCAATTTTCAACCCTTTTCTGACTCCATTTGCTATTTTTCATGCATTTCATGATTTATTTTGAGCTAAATGACCCTGAAATTGACAAGCACTGCAAATGAACTCTGAAAAGGTTGAACCTTGGCATGGTATCATAATTTCACCCACATAGCATGTGCTAAAATGTTGAGAGGGTTACGGGAAAAACTGGATGCACTTCGTGTACAAACTGGACAATCTCTTTCGAAGTAACACGGTTTCGGACGAAAACTCATCTATTACAAAAAGGATTTCATTTTTTTAACATATTTTAACTCCAGACTTTTTCTGCAATCAATATGCACCATTCAAAGCCACATCATCAATTTTCAACCCTTTTCTCACTCCATTTGCTATTTTTCATGCATTTCATGATTTATTTTGAGCTAAATGACCCTGAAATTGACAAGCACTGCAAATGAACTCTGAAAAGGTTGAAACTTGGCATGGTATCATAATTTCACCCACATAGCATGTGCTAAAAAGTTGAGAGGGTTACGGGAAAAACTGGATGCACTTCCTGTACAAACTGGACAATCTCTTTCGAAGTAACAGGGTTTCGAACGAAAACTCATCTATTACAAAAAGGATTTTATTTTTTTAACATATTTTAACTCCAGACTTTTTCTGCGTTCAGTATGCACCATTCAAAGCCACATCATCAATTTTCAACCCTTTTCTCACTCCATTTGCTATTTTTCATGCATTTCATGATTTATTTTGAGTTAAATGACCCTGAAATTGACAAGCACTGCAAATGAACTCTGAAAAGGTTGAAACTTGGCATGGTATCATAATTTCACCCACATAGCATGTGCTAAAAAGTTGAGAGGGTTACGGGAAAAACTGGATGCACTTCGTGTACAAACTGGACAATCTCTTTCTAAGTAACAGGGTTTCGAACGAAAACTCATCTATTACAAAAAGGATTTTATTTTTTTAACATATTTTAACTCCAGACTTTTTCTGCATTCAGTATGCACCATTCAAAGCCACATCATCAATTTTCAACCCTTTTCTCACTCCATTTGCTATTTTTCATGCATTTCATGATTTATTTTGAGCTAAATGACCCTGAAATTGACAAGCACTGCAAATGAACTCTGAAAAGGTTGAAACTTGGCATGGTATCATAATTTCACCCACATAGCATGTGCTAAAAAGTTGAGAGGGTTACGGGAAAAACTGGATGCACTTCGTGTACAAACTGGACAATCTCTTTCGAAGTAACAGGGTTTCGAACGAAAACTCATCTATTACAAAAGGGATTTTATTTTTTTAATATATTTTAAATCCAGACTTTTTCTGCATTCAATATGCACCATTCAAAGCCACATCATCAATTTTCAACCCTTTTCAGACTCCATTTGCTATTTTTCATGCATTTCATGATTTATTTTGAGCTAAATGACCCCGAAATTGACAAGCACTGCAAATGAACTCTGAAAAGGTTGAAACTTGGCATGGTATCATAATTTCACCCACATAGCATGTGCTAAAAAGTTGAGAGGGTTACGGGAAAAACTGGATGCACTTCGTGTACAAACTGGACAATCTCTTTCGAAGTAACAGGGCTTCGAACGAAAACTCATCTATTACAAAAAGGATTTTATTTTTTTAATATATTTTAACTCCAGACTTTTTCTGCATTCAATAGGCACCATTCAAAGCCACATCATCAATTTTCAACCCTTTTCTGACTCCATTTGCTATTTTTCATGCATTTCATGATTTATTTTGAGCTAAATGACCCTGAAATTGACAAGCACTGCAAATGAACTCTGAAAAGGTTGAACCTTGGCATGGTATCATAATTTCACCCACATACCATGTGCTAAAAAGTTGAGAGGGTTACGGGAAAAACTGGATGCACTTCGTGTACAAACGGGACAATCTCTTTCGAAGTAACAGGGTTTCGGACGAAAACTCATCTATTACAAAAAGGATTTCATTTTTTTAACATATTTTAACTCCAGACTTTTTCTGCATTCAATATGCACCATTCAAAGCCACATCATCAATTTTCAACCCTTTTCTGACTCCATTTGCTATTTTTCATGCATTTCATGATTTATTTTGAGCTAAATGACCCTGAAATTGACAAGCTCTGCAAATGAACTCTGAAAAGGTTGAACCTTGGCATGGTATCATAATTTCACCCACATACCATGTGCTAAAATGTTGAGAGGGTTACGGGAAAAACTGGATGCACTTCGTGTACAAACTGGACAATCTCTTTCGAAGTAACACGGTTTCGGACGAAAACTCATCTATTACAAAAAGGATTTCATTTTTTTAACATTTTTTAACTCCAGACTTTTTCTGCAATCAATATGCACCATTCAAAGCCACATCATCAATTTTCAACCCTTTTCTCACTCCATTTGCTATTTTTCATGCATTTCATGATTTATTTTGAGCTAAATGACCCTGAAATTGACAAGCACTGCAAATGAACTCTGAAAAGGTTGAAACTTGGCATGGTATCATAATTTCACCCACATAGCATGTGCTAAAAAGTTGAGAGGGTTACGGGAAAAACTGGATGCACTTCGTGTACAAACTGGACAATCTCTTTCGAAGTAACAGGGTTTCGAACGAAAACTCATCTATTACAAAAGGGATTTTATTTTTTTAATATATTTTAAATCCAGACTTTTTCTGCATTCAATATGCACCATTCAAAGCCACATCATCAATTTTCAACCCTTTTCTGACTCCATTTGCTATTTTTCATGCATTTCATGATTTATTTTGAGCTAAATGACCCTGAAATTGACAAGCACTGCAAATGAACTCTGAAAAGGTTGAAACTTGGCATGGTATCATAATTTCACCCACATACCATTTGCTAAAAAGTTGAGAGGGTTACGGGAAAAACTGGATGCACTTCGTGTACAAACTGGACAATCTCTTTCGAAGTAACACGGTTTCGGACGAAAACTCATCTATTACAAAAAGGATTTTATTTTTTTAACATATTTTAAATCCAGACTTTTTCTGCATTCAATATGCACCATTCAAAGCCACATCATCAATTTTCAACCCTTTTCTCACTCCATTTGCTATTTTTCATGCATTTCATGATTTATTTTGAGCTAAATGACCCTGAAATTGACAAGCACTGCAAATGAACTCTGAAAAGGTTGAAACTTGGCATGGTATCATAATTTCACCCACATAGCATGTGCTAAAAAGTTGAGAGGGTTACGGGAAAAACTGGATGCACTTCGTGTACAAACTGGACAATCTCTTTCGAAGTAACAGGGTTTCGGACGAAAACTCATCTATTACAAAAGGGATTTTATTTTTTTAATATATTTTAAATCCAGACTTTTTCTGCATTCAATATGCACCATTCAAAGCCACATCATCAATTTTCAACCCTTTTCTGACTCCATTTGCTATTTTTCATGCATTTCATGATTTATTTTGAGCTAAATGACCCCGAAATTGACAAGCACTGCAAATGAACTCTGAAAAGGTTGAAACTTGGCATGGTATCATAATTTCACCCACATAGCATGTGCTAAAAAGTTGAGAGGGTTACGGGAAAAACTGGATGCACTTCGTGTACAAACTGGACAATCTCTTTCGAAGTAACAGGGCTTCGAACGAAAACTCATCTATTACAAAAAGGATTTTATTTTTTTAATATATTTTAACTCCAGACTTTTTCTGCATTCAATAGGCACCATTCAAAGCCACATCATCAATTTTCAACCCTTTTCTGACACCATTTGCTATTTTTCATGCATTTCATGATTTATTTTGAGCTAAATGACCCTGAAATTGACAAGCACTGCAAATGAACTCTGAAAAGGTTGAACCTTGGCATGGTATCATAATTTCACCCACATACCATGTGCTAAAAAGTTGAGAGGGTTACGGGAAAAACTGGATGCACTTCGTGTACAAACTGGACAATCTCTTTCGAAGTAACACGGTTTCGCACAAAAACTCATCTATTACAAAAGGGATTTCATTTTTTTAACATATTTTAACTCCAGACTTTTTCTGCATTCAATATGCACCATTCAAAGCCACATCATCAATTTTCAACCCTTTTCTGACTCCATTTGCTATTTTTCATGCATTTCATGATTTATTTTGAGCTAAATGACCCTGAAATTGACGAGCACTGCAAATGAACTCTGAAAAGGTTGAAACTTGGCATGGTATCATAATTTCACCCACATAGCATGTGCTAAAAAGTTGAGAGGGTTACGGGAAAAACTGGATGCACTTCGTGTACAAACTGGACAATCTCTTTCGAAGTAACACGGTTTCGGACGAAAACTCATCTATTACAAAAGGGATTTCATTTTTTAACATATTTTAACTCCAGACTTTTTCTGCATTCAATATGCACCATTCAAAGCCACATCATCAATTTTCAACCCTTTTCTCACTCCATTTGCTATTTTTCATGCATTTCATGATTTATTTTGAGCTAAATGACCCTGAAATTGACAAGCACTGCAAATGAACTCTGAAAAGGTTGAAACTTGGCATGGTATCATAATTTCACCCACATAGCATGTGCTAAAAAGTTGAGAGGGTTACGGGAAAAACTGGATGCACTTCGTGTACAAACTGGACAATCTCTTTCGAAGTAACAGGGTTTCGAACGAAAACTCATCTATTACAAAAGGGATTTTATTTTTTTAATATATTTTAAATCCAGACTTTTTCTGCATTCAATATGCACCATTCAAAGCCACATCATCAATTTTCAACCCTTTTCTGACTCCATTTGCTATTTTTCATGCATTTCATGATTTATTTTGAGCTAAATGACCCTGAAATTGACAAGCACTGCAAATGAACTCTGAAAAGGTTGAAACTTGGCATGGTATCATAATTTCACCCACATAGCATGTGCTAAAAAGTTGAGAGGGTTACGGGAAAAACTGGATGCACTTCGTGTACAAACTGGACAATCTCTTTCGAAGTAACAGGGTTTCGAACGAAAACTCATCTATTACAAAAGGGATTTTATTTTTTTAATATATTTTAAATCCAGACTTTTTCTGCGTTCAGTATGCACCATTCAAAGCCACATCATCAATTTTCAACCCTTTTCTCACTCCATTTGCTATTTTTCATGCATTTCATGATTTATTTTGAGCTAAATGACCCCGAAATTGACAAGCACTGCAAATGAACTCTGAAAAGGTTGAAACTTGGCATGGTATCATAATTTCACCCACATAGCATGTGCTAAAAAGTTGAGAGGGTTACGGGAAAAACTGGATGCACTTCGTGTACAAACTGGACAATCTCTTTCGAAGTAACAGGGCTTCGAACGAAAACTCATCTATTACAAAAAGGATTTTATTTTTTTAATATATTTTAACTCCAGACTTTTTCTGCATTCAATATGCACCATTCAAAGCCACATCATCAATTTTCAACCCTTTTCTGACTCCATTTGCTATTTTTCATGCATTTCATGATTTATTTTGAGCTAAATGACCCTGAAATTGACAAGCACTGCAAATGAACTCTGAAAAGGTTGAAACTTGGCATGGTATCATAATTTCACCCACATACCATTTGCTAAAAAGTTGAGAGGGTTACGGGAAAAACTGGATGCACTTCGTGTACAAACTGGACAATCTCTTTCGAAGTAACACGGTTTCGCACAAAAACTCATCTATTACAAAAGGGATTTCATTTTTTTAACATATTTTAACTCCAGACTTTTTCTGCATTCAATATGCACCATTCAAAGCCACATCATCAATTTTCAACCCTTTTCTGACTCCATTTGCTATTTTTCATGCATTTCATGATTTATTTTGAGCCAAATGACCCTGAAATTGACGAGCACTGCAAATGAACTCTGAAAAGGTTGAAACTTGGCATGGTATCATAATTTCACCCACATAGCATGTGCTAAAAAGTTGAGAGGGTTACGGGAAAAACTGGATGCACTTCGTGTACAAACTGGACAATCTCTTTCGAAGTAACACGGTTTCGGACGAAAACTCATCTATTACAAAAGGGATTTCATTTTTTTAACATATTTTAACTCCAGACTTTTTCTGCATTCAATATGCACCATTCAAAGCCACATCATCAATTTTCAACCCTTTTCTCACTCCATTTGCTATTTTTCATGCATTTCATGATTTATTTTGAGCTAAATGACCCTGAAATTGACAAGCACTGCAAATGAACTCTGAAAAGGTTGAAACTTGGCATGGTATCATAATTTCACCCACATAGCATGTGCTAAAAAGTTGAGAGGGTTACGGGAAAAACTGGATGCACTTCGTGTACAAACTGGACAATCTCTTTCGAAGTAACAGGGCTTCGAACGAAAACTCATCTATTACAAAAAGGATTTTATTTTTTTAATATATTTTAACTCCAGACTTTTTCTGCATTCAATAGGCACCATTCAAAGCCACATCATCAATTTTCAACCCTTTTCTGACTCCATTTGCTATTTTTCATGCATTTCATGATTTATTTTGAGCTAAATGACCCTGAAATTGACAAGCACTGCAAATGAACTCTGAAAAGGTTGAACCTTGGCATGGTATCATAATTTCACCCACATACCATGTGCTAAAATGTTGAGAGGGTTACGGGAAAAACTGGATGCACTTCGTGTACAAACTGGACAATCTCTTTCGAAGTAACAGGGCTTCGAACGAAAACTCATCTATTACAAAAGGGATTTTATTTTTTTAATATATTTTAAATCCAGACTTTTTCTGCATTCAATATGCACCATTCAAAGCCACATCATCAATTTTCAACCCTTTTCTGACTCCATTTGCTATTTTTCATGCATTTCATGATTTATTTTGAGCTAAATGACCCCGAAATTGACAAGCACTGCAAATGAACTCTGAAAAGGTTGAAACTTGGCATGGTATCATAATTTCACCCACATAGCATGTGCTAAAAATTTGAGAGGGTTACGGGAAAAACTGGATGCACTTCGTGTACAAACTGGACAATCTCTTTCGAAGTAACAGGGCTTCGAACGAAAACTCATCTATTACAAAAAGGATTTTATTTTTTTAATATATTTTAACTCCAGACTTTTTCTGCATTCAATAGGCACCATTCAAAGCCACATCATCAATTTTCAACCCTTTTCTGACTCCATTTGCTATTTTTCATGCATTTCATGATTTATTTTGAGCTAAATGACCCTGAAATTGACAAGCACTGCAAATGAACTCTGAAAAGGTTGAACCTTGGCATGGTATCATAATTTCACCCACATACCATGTGCTAAAAAGTTGAGAGGGTTACGGGAAAAACTGGATGCACTTCGTGTACAAACTGGACAATCTCTTTCGAAGTAACACGGTTTCGCACAAAAACTCATCTATTACAAAAGGGATTTCATTTTTTTAACATATTTTAACTCCAGACTTTTTCTGCATTCAATATGCACCATTCAAAGCCACATCATCAATTTTCAACCCTTTTCTGACTCCATTTGCTATTTTTCATGCATTTCATGATTTATTTTGAGCTAAATGACCCTGAAATTGACGAGCACTGCAAATGAACTCTGAAAAGGTTGAAACTTGGCATGGTATCATAATTTCACCCACATAGCATGTGCTAAAAAGTTGAGAGGGTTACGGGAAAAACTGGATGCACTTCGTGTACAAACTGGACAATCTCTTTCGAAGTAACACGGTTTCGGACGAAAACTCATCTATTACAAAAGGGATTTCATTTTTTTAACATATTTTAACTCCAGACTTTTTCTGCATTCAATATGCACCATTCAAAGCCACATCATCAATTTTCAACCCTTTTCTCACTCCATTTGCTATTTTTCATGCATTTCATGATTTATTTTGAGCTAAATGACCCTGAAATTGACAAGCACTGCAAATGAACTCTGAAAAGGTTGAAACTTGGCATGGTATCATAATTTCACCCACATAGCATGTGCTAAAAAGTTGAGAGGGTTACGGGAAAAACTGGATGCACTTCGTGTACAAACTGGACAATCTCTTTCGAAGTAACAGGGTTTCCAACGAAAACTCATCTATTACAAAAGGGATTTTATTTTTTTAATATATTTTAAATCCAGACTTTTTCTGCATTCAATATGCACCATTCAAAGCCACATCATCAATTTTCAACCCTTTTTTGACTCCATTTGCTATTTTTCATGCATTTCATGATTTATTTTGAGCTAAATGACCCTGAAATTGACAAGCACTGCAAATGAACTCTGAAAAGGTTGAAACTTGGCATGGTATCATAATTTCACCCACATACCATGTGCTAAAAAGTTGAGAGGGTTACGGGAAAAACTGGATGCACTTTGTGTACAAACTGGACAATCTCTTTCGAAGTAACAGGGTTTTGAACGAAAACTCATCTATTACAAAAGGGATTTTATTTTTTTAACATATTTTAAATCCAGACTTTTTCTGCATTCAGTATGCACCATTCAAAGCCACATCATCAATTTTCAACCCTTTTCTGACTCCATTTGCTATTTTTCATGCATTTCATGATTTATTTTGAGCTAAATGACCCCGAAATTGACAAGCACTGCAAATGAACTCTGAAAAGGTTGAAACTTGGCATGGTATCATAATTTCACCCACATAGCATGTGCTAAAAATTTGAGAGGGTTACGGGAAAAACTGGATGCACTTCGTGTACAAACTGGACAATCTCTTTCGAAGTAACAGGGCTTCGAACGAAAACTCATCTATTACAAAAAGGATTTTATTTTTTTAATATATTTTAACTCCAGACTTTTTCTGCATTCAATAGGCACCATTCAAAGCCACATCATCAATTTTCAACCCTTTTCTGACTCCATTTGCTATTTTTCATGCATTTCATGATTTATTTTGAGCTAAATGACCCTGAAATTGACAAGCACTGCAAATGAACTCTGAAAAGGTTGAACCTTGGCATGGTATCATAATTTCACCCACATACCATGTGCTAAAAAGTTGAGAGGGTTACGGGAAAAACTGGATGCACTTCGTGTACAAACTGGACAATCTCTTTCGAAGTAACAGGGCTTCGAACGAAAACTCATCTATTACAAAAAGGATTTTATTTTTTTAATATATTTTAACTCCAGACTTTTTCTGCATTCAATAGGCACCATTCAAAGCCACATCATCAATTTTCAACCCTTTTCTGACTCCATTTGCTATTTTTCATGCATTTCATGATTTATTTTGAGCTAAATGACCCTGAAATTGACAAGCACTGCAAATGAACTCTGAAAAGGTTGAACCTTGGCATGGTATCATAATTTCACCCACATACCATGTGCTAAAAAGTTGAGAGGGTTACGGGAAAAACTGGATGCACTTCGTGTACAAACTGGACAATCTCTTTCGAAGTAACACGGTTTCGCACAAAAACTCATCTATTACAAAAGGGATTTCATTTTTTTAACATATTTTAACTCCAGACTTTTTCTGCATTCAATATGCACCATT
Organism: Elymus sibiricus; assembly: GCA_039707655.1. Classification (NCBI taxonomy): domain Eukaryota; kingdom Viridiplantae; phylum Streptophyta; class Magnoliopsida; order Poales; family Poaceae; genus Elymus; species Elymus sibiricus. Next base: position 74,368,974 of record CM077665.1, read on the forward strand.
CAAAGCCACATCATCAATTTTCAACCCTTTTCTCACTCCATTTGCTATTTTTCATGCATTTCATGATTTATTTTGAGCTAAATGACCCTGAAATTGACAAGCACTGCAAATGAACTCTGAAAAGGTTGAAACTTGGCATGGTATCATAATTTCACCCACATAGCATGTGCTAAAAAGTTGAGAGGGTTACGGGAAAAACTGGATGCACTTCGTGTACAAACTGGACAATCTCTTTCGAAGTAACAGGGCTTCGAACGAAAACTCATCTATTACAAAAAGGATTTTATTTTTTTAATATATTTTAACTCCAGACTTTTTCTGCATTCAATAGGCACCATTCAAAGCCACATCATCAATTTTCAACCCTTTTCTGACTCCATTTGCTATTTTTCATGCATTTCATGATTTATTTTGAGCTAAATGACCCTGAAATTGACAAGCACTGCAAATGAACTCTGAAAAGGTTGAACCTTGGCATGGTATCATAATTTCACCCACATACCATGTGCTAAAAAGTTGAGAGGGTTACGGGAAAAACTGGATGCACTTCGTGTACAAACTGGACAATCTCTTTCGAAGTAACACGGTTTCGCACAAAAACTCATCTATTACAAAAGGGATTTCATTTTTTTAACATATTTTAACTCCAGACTTTTTCTGCATTCAATATGCACCATTCAAAGCCACATCATCAATTTTCAACCCTTTTCTGACTCCATTTGCTATTTTTCATGCATTTCATGATTTATTTTGAGCTAAATGACCCTGAAATTGACGAGCACTGCAAATGAACTCTGAAAAGGTTGAAACTTGGCATGGTATCATAATTTCACCCACATAGCATGTGCTAAAAAGTTGAGAGGGTTACGGGAAAAACTGGATGCACTTCGTGTACAAACTGGACAATCTCTTTCGAAGTAACACGGTTTCGGACGAAAACTCATCTATTACAAAAGGGATTTCATTTTTTTAACATATTTTAACTCCAGACTTTTTCTGCATTCAATATGCACCATTCAAAGCCACATCATCAATTTTCAACCCTTTTCTCACTCCATTTGCTATTTTTCATGCATTTCATGATTTATTTTGAGCTAAATGACCCTGAAATTGACAAGCACTGCAAATGAACTCTGAAAAGGTTGAAACTTGGCATGGTATCATAATTTCACCCACATAGCATGTGCTAAAAAGTTGAGAGGGTTACGGGAAAAACTGGATGCACTTCGTGTACAAACTGGACAATCTCTTTCGAAGTAACAGGGTTTCCAACGAAAACTCATCTATTACAAAAGGGATTTTATTTTTTTAATATATTTTAAATCCAGACTTTTTCTGCATTCAATATGCACCATTCAAAGCCACATCATCAATTTTCAACCCTTTTTTGACTCCATTTGCTATTTTTCATGCATTTCATGATTTATTTTGAGCTAAATGACCCTGAAATTGACAAGCACTGCAAATGAACTCTGAAAAGGTTGAAACTTGGCATGGTATCATAATTTCACCCACATACCATGTGCTAAAAAGTTGAGAGGGTTACGGGAAAAACTGGATGCACTTTGTGTACAAACTGGACAATCTCTTTCGAAGTAACAGGGTTTTGAACGAAAACTCATCTATTACAAAAGGGATTTTATTTTTTTAACATATTTTAAATCCAGACTTTTTCTGCATTCAGTATGCACCATTCAAAGCCACATCATCAATTTTCAACCCTTTTCTGACTCCATTTGCTATTTTTCATGCATTTCATGATTTATTTTGAGCTAAATGACCCCGAAATTGACAAGCACTGCAAATGAACTCTGAAAAGGTTGAAACTTGGCATGGTATCATAATTTCACCCACATAGCATGTGCTAAAAATTTGAGAGGGTTACGGGAAAAACTGGATGCACTTCGTGTACAAACTGGACAATCTCTTTCGAAGTAACAGGGCTTCGAACGAAAACTCATCTATTACAAAAAGGATTTTATTTTTTTAATATATTTTAACTCCAGACTTTTTCTGCATTCAATAGGCACCATTCAAAGCCACATCATCAATTTTCAACCCTTTTCTGACTCCATTTGCTATTTTTCATGCATTTCATGATTTATTTTGAGCTAAATGACCCTGAAATTGACAAGCACTGCAAATGAACTCTGAAAAGGTTGAACCTTGGCATGGTATCATAATTTCACCCACATACCATGTGCTAAAATGTTGAGAGGGTTACGGGAAAAACTGGATGCACTTCGTGTACAAACTGGACAATCTCTTTCGAAGTAACACGGTTTCGGACGAAAACTCATCTATTACAAAAAGGATTTCATTTTTTTAACATATTTTAACTCCAGACTTTTTCTGCAATCAATATGCACCATTCAAAGCCACATCATCAATTTTCAACCCTTTTCTCACTCCATTTGCTATTTTTCATGCATTTCATGATTTATTTTGAGCTAAATGACCCTGAAATTGACAAGCACTGCAAATGAACTCTGAAAAGGTTGAAACTTGGCATGGTATCATAATTTCACCCACATAGCATGTGCTAAAAAGTTGAGAGGGTTACGGGAAAAACTGGATGCACTTCGTGTACAAACTGGACAATCTCTTTCGAAGTAACAGGGTTTCGAACGAAAACTCATCTATTACAAAAGGGATTTTATTTTTTTAATATATTTTAAATCCAGACTTTTTCTGCATTCAATATGCACCATTCAAAGCCACATCATCAATTTTCAACCCTTTTCTGACTCCATTTGCTATTTTTCATGCATTTCATGATTTATTTTGAGCTAAATGACCCTGAAATTGACAAGCACTGCAAATGAACTCTGAAAAGGTTGAACCTTGGCATGGTATCATAATTTCACCCACATACCATGTGCTAAAATGTTGAGAGGGTTACGGGAAAAACTGGATGCACTTCGTGTACAAACTGGACAATCTCTTTCGAAGTAACACGGTTTCGGACGAAAACTCATCTATTACAAAAAGGATTTCATTTTTTTAACATATTTTAACTCCAGACTTTTTCTGCAATCAATATGCACCATTCAAAGCCACATCATCAATTTTCAACCCTTTTCTCACTCCATTTGCTATTTTTCATGCATTTCATGATTTATTTTGAGCTAAATGACCCTGAAATTGACAAGCACTGCAAATGAGCTCTGAAAAGGTTGAAACTTGGCATGGTATCAAAATTTCACCCACATAGCATGTGCTAAAAAGTTGAGAGGGTTACGGGAAAAACTGGATGCACTTCGTGTACAAACTGGACAATCTCTTTCGAAGTAACAGGGTTTCGAACGAAAACTCATCTATTACAAAAAGGATTTTATTTTTTTAACATATTTTAACTCCAGACTTTTTCTGCGTTCAGTATGCACCATTCAAAGCCACATCATCAATTTTCAACCCTTTTCTCACTCCATTTGCTATTTTTCATGCATTTCATGATTTATTTTGAGCTAAATGACCCCGAAATTGACAAGCACTGCAAATGAACTCTGAAAAGGTTGAAACTTGGCATGGTATCATAATTTCACCCACATAGCATGTGCTAAAAAGTTGAGAGGGTTACGGGAAAAACTGGATGCACTTCGTGTACAAACTGGACAATCTCTTTCGAAGTAACAGGGCTTCGAACGAAAACTCATCTATTACAAAAAGGATTTTATTTTTTTAATATATTTTAACTCCAGACTTTTTCTGCATTCAATAGGCACCATTCAAAGCCACATCATCAATTTTCAACCCTTTTCTGACTCCATTTGCTATTTTTCATGCATTTCATGATTTATTTTGAGCTAAATGACCCTGAAATTGACAAGCACTGCAAATGAACTCTGAAAAGGTTGAACCTTGGCATGGTATCATAATTTCACCCACATACCATGTGCTAAAAAGTTGAGAGGGTTACGGGAAAAACTGGATGCACTTCGTGTACAAACGGGACAATCTCTTTCGAAGTAACAGGGTTTCGGACGAAAACTCATCTATTACAAAAAGGATTTCATTTTTTTAACATATTTTAACTCCAGACTTTTTCTGCATTCAATATGCACCATTCAAAGCCACATCATCAATTTTCAACCCTTTTCTGACTCCATTTGCTATTTTTCATGCATTTCATGATTTATTTTGAGCTAAATGACCCTGAAATTGACAAGCTCTGCAAATGAACTCTGAAAAGGTTGAACCTTGGCATGGTATCATAATTTCACCCACATACCATGTGCTAAAATGTTGAGAGGGTTACGGGAAAAACTGGATGCACTTCGTGTACAAACTGGACAATCTCTTTCGAAGTAACACGGTTTCGGACGAAAACTCATCTATTACAAAAAGGATTTCATTTTTTTAACATATTTTAACTCCAGACTTTTTCTGCAATCAATATGCACCATTCAAAGCCACATCATCAATTTTCAACCCTTTTCTCACTCCATTTGCTATTTTTCATGCATTTCATGATTTATTTTGAGCTAAATGACCCTGAAATTGACAAGCACTGCAAATGAACTCTGAAAAGGTTGAAACTTGGCATGGTATCATAATTTCACCCACATAGCATGTGCTAAAAAGTTGAGAGGGTTACGGGAAAAACTGGATGCACTTCGTGTACAAACTGGACAATCTCTTTCGAAGTAACAGGGTTTCGAACGAAAACTCATCTATTACAAAAGGGATTTTATTTTTTTAATATATTTTAAATCCAGACTTTTTCTGCATTCAATATGCACCATTCAAAGCCACATCATCAATTTTCAACCCTTTTCTGACTCCATTTGCTATTTTTCATGCATTTCATGATTTATTTTGAGCTAAATGACCCTGAAATTGACAAGCACTGCAAATGAACTCTGAAAAGGTTGAAACTTGGCATGGTATCATAATTTCACCCACATACCATTTGCTAAAAAGTTGAGAGGGTTACGGGAAAAACTGGATGCACTTCGTGTACAAACTGGACAATCTCTTTCGAAGTAACACGGTTTCGGACGAAAACTCATCTATTACAAAAAGGATTTTATTTTTTTAACATATTTTAAATCCAGACTTTTTCTGCATTCAATATGCACCATTCAAAGCCACATCATCAATTTTCAACCCTTTTCTCACTCCATTTGCTATTTTTCATGCATTTCATGATTTATTTTGAGCTAAATGACCCTGAAATTGACAAGCACTGCAAATGAACTCTGAAAAGGTTGAAACTTGGCATGGTATCATAATTTCACCCACATAGCATGTGCTAAAAAGTTGAGAGGGTTACGGGAAAAACTGGATGCACTTCGTGTACAAACTGGACAATCTCTTTCGAAGTAACAGGGTTTCGGACGAAAACTCATCTATTACAAAAGGGATTTTATTTTTTTAATATATTTTAAATCCAGACTTTTTCTGCATTCAATATGCACCATTCAAAGCCACATCATCAATTTTCAACCCTTTTCTGACTCCATTTGCTATTTTTCATGCATTTCATGATTTATTTTGAGCTAAATGACCCCGAAATTGACAAGCACTGCAAATGAACTCTGAAAAGGTTGAAACTTGGCATGGTATCATAATTTCACCCACATAGCATGTGCTAAAAAGTTGAGAGGGTTACGGGAAAAACTGGATGCACTTCGTGTACAAACTGGACAATCTCTTTCGAAGTAACAGGGCTTCGAACGAAAACTCATCTATTACAAAAAGGATTTTATTTTTTTAATATATTTTAACTCCAGACTTTTTCTGCATTCAATAGGCACCATTCAAAGCCACATCATCAATTTTCAACCCTTTTCTGACACCATTTGCTATTTTTCATGCATTTCATGATTTATTTTGAGCTAAATGACCCTGAAATTGACAAGCACTGCAAATGAACTCTGAAAAGGTTGAACCTTGGCATGGTATCATAATTTCACCCACATACCATGTGCTAAAAAGTTGAGAGGGTTACGGGAAAAACTGGATGCACTTCGTGTACAAACTGGACAATCTCTTTCGAAGTAACACGGTTTCGCACAAAAACTCATCTATTACAAAAGGGATTTCATTTTTTTAACATATTTTAACTCCAGACTTTTTCTGCATTCAATATGCACCATTCAAAGCCACATCATCAATTTTCAACCCTTTTCTGACTCCATTTGCTATTTTTCATGCATTTCATGATTTATTTTGAGCTAAATGACCCTGAAATTGACGAGCACTGCAAATGAACTCTGAAAAGGTTGAAACTTGGCATGGTATCATAATTTCACCCACATAGCATGTGCTAAAAAGTTGAGAGGGTTACGGGAAAAACTGGATGCACTTCGTGTACAAACTGGACAATCTCTTTCGAAGTAACACGGTTTCAGACGAAAACTCATCTATTACAAAAGGGATTTCATTTTTTAACATATTTTAACTCCAGACTTTTTCTGCATTCAATATGCACCATTCAAAGCCACATCATCAATTTTCAACCCTTTTCTCACTCCATTTGCTATTTTTCATGCATTTCATGATTTATTTTGAGCTAAATGACCCTGAAATTGACAAGCACTGCAAATGAACTCTGAAAAGGTTGAAACTTGGCATGGTATCATAATTTCACCCACATAGCATGTGCTAAAAAGTTGAGAGGGTTACGGGAAAAACTGGATGCACTTCGTGTACAAACTGGACAATCTCTTTCGAAGTAACAGGGTTTCGAACGAAAACTCATCTATTACAAAAGGGATTTTATTTTTTTAATATATTTTAAATCCAGACTTTTTCTGCATTCAATATGCACCATTCAAAGCCACATCATCAATTTTCAACCCTTTTCTGACTCCATTTGCTATTTTTCATGCATTTCATGATTTATTTTGAGCTAAATGACCCTGAAATTGACAAGCACTGCAAATGAACTCTGAAAAGGTTGAAACTTGGCATGGTATCATAATTTCACCCACATAGCATGTGCTAAAAAGTTGAGAGGGTTACGGGAAAAACTGGATGCACTTCGTGTACAAACTGGACAATCTCTTTCGAAGTAACAGGGTTTCGAACGAAAACTCATCTATTACAAAAGGGATTTTATTTTTTTAATATATTTTAAATCCAGACTTTTTCTGCGTTCAGTATGCACCATTCAAAGCCACATCATCAATTTTCAACCCTTTTCTCACTCCATTTGCTATTTTTCATGCATTTCATGATTTATTTTGAGCTAAATGACCCCGAAATTGACAAGCACTGCAAATGAACTCTGAAAAGGTTGAAACTTGGCATGGTATCATAATTTCACCCACATAGCATGTGCTAAAAAGTTGAGAGGGTTACGGGAAAAACTGGATGCACTTCGTGTACAAACTGGACAATCTCTTTCGAAGTAACAGGGCTTCGAACGAAAACTCATCTATTACAAAAAGGATTTTATTTTTTTAATATATTTTAACTCCAGACTTTTTCTGCATTCAATATGCACCATTCAAAGCCACATCATCAATTTTCAACCCTTTTCTGACTCCATTTGCTATTTTTCATGCATTTCATGATTTATTTTGAGCTAAATGACCCTGAAATTGACAAGCACTGCAAATGAACTCTGAAAAGGTTGAAACTTGGCATGGTATCATAATTTCACCCACATACCATTTGCTAAAAAGTTGAGAGGGTTACGGGAAAAACTGGATGCACTTCGTGTACAAACTGGACAATCTCTTTCGAAGTAACACGGTTTCGCACAAAAACTCATCTATTACAAAAGGGATTTCATTTTTTTAACATATTTTAACTCCAGACTTTTTCTGCATTCAATATGCACCATTCAAAGCCACATCATCAATTTTCAACCCTTTTCTGACTCCATTTGCTATTTTTCATGCATTTCATGATTTATTTTGAGCCAAATGACCCTGAAATTGACGAGCACTGCAAATGAACTCTGAAAAGGTTGAAACTTGGCATGGTATCATAATTTCACCCACATAGCATGTGCTAAAAAGTTGAGAGGGTTACGGGAAAAACTGGATGCACTTCGTGTACAAACTGGACAATCTCTTTCGAAGTAACACGGTTTCGGACGAAAACTCATCTATTACAAAAGGGATTTCATTTTTTTAACATATTTTAACTCCAGACTTTTTCTGCATTCAATATGCACCATTCAAAGCCACATCATCAATTTTCAACCCTTTTCTCACTCCATTTGCTATTTTTCATGCATTTCATGATTTATTTTGAGCTAAATGACCCTGAAATTGACAAGCACTGCAAATGAACTCTGAAAAGGTTGAAACTTGGCATGGTATCATAATTTCACCCACATAGCATGTGCTAAAAAGTTGAGAGGGTTACGGGAAAAACTGGATGCACTTCGTGTACAAACTGGACAATCTCTTTCGAAGTAACAGGGCTTCGAACGAAAACTCATCTATTACAAAAAGGATTTTATTTTTTTAATATATTTTAACTCCAGACTTTTTCTGCATTCAATAGGCACCATTCAAAGCCACATCATCAATTTTCAACCCTTTTCTGACTCCATTTGCTATTTTTCATGCATTTCATGATTTATTTTGAGCTAAATGACCCTGAAATTGACAAGCACTGCAAATGAACTCTGAAAAGGTTGAACCTTGGCATGGTATCATAATTTCACCCACATACCATGTGCTAAAATGTTGAGAGGGTTACGGGAAAAACTGGATGCACTTCGTGTACAAACTGGACAATCTCTTTCGAAGTAACAGGGCTTCGAACGAAAACTCATCTATTACAAAAGGGATTTTATTTTTTTAATATATTTTAAATCCAGACTTTTTCTGCATTCAATATGCACCATTCAAAGCCACATCATCAATTTTCAACCCTTTTCTGACTCCATTTGCTATTTTTCATGCATTTCATGATTTATTTTGAGCTAAATGACCCCGAAATTGACAAGCACTGCAAATGAACTCTGAAAAGGTTGAAACTTGGCATGGTATCATAATTTCACCCACATAGCATGTGCTAAAAAGTTGAGAGGGTTACAGGAAAAACTGGATGCACTTCGTGTACAAACTGGACAATCTCTTTCGAAGTAACAGGGTTTCGGACGAAAACTCATCTATTACAAAAGGGATTTTATTTTTTTAATATATTTTAAATCCAGACTTTTTCTGCATTCAATATGCACCATTCAAAGCCACATCATCAATTTTCAACCCTTTTCTGACTCCATTTGCTATTTTTCATGCATTTCATGATTTATTTTGAGCTAAATGACCCCGAAATTGACAAGCACTGCAAATGAACTCTGAAAAGGTTGAAACTTGGCATGGTATCATAATTTCACCCACATAGCATGTGCTAAAAAGTTGAGAGGGTTACGGGAAAAACTGGATGCACTTCGTGTACAAACTGGACAATCTCTTTCGAAGTAACAGGGCTTCGAACGAAAACTCATCTATTACAAAAAGGATTTTATTTTTTTAATATATTTTAACTCCAGACTTTTTCTGCATTCAATAGGCACCATTCAAAGCCACATCATCAATTTTCAACCCTTTTCTGACACCATTTGCTATTTTTCATGCATTTCATGATTTATTTTGAGCTAAATGACCCTGAAATTGACAAGCACTGCAAATGAACTCTGAAAAGGTTGAACCTTGGCATGGTATCATAATTTCACCCACATACCATGTGCTAAAAAGTTGAGAGGGTTACGGGAAAAACTGGATGCACTTCGTGTACAAACTGGACAATCTCTTTCGAAGTAACACAGTTTCGCACAAAAACTCATCTATTACAAAAGGGATTTCATTTTTTTAACATATTTTAACTCCAGACTTTTTCTGCATTCAATATGCACCATTCAAAGCCACATCATCAATTTTCAACCCTTTTCTGACTCCATTTGCTATTTTTCATGCATTTCATGATTTATTTTGAGCTAAATGACCCTGAAATTGACGAGCACTGCAAATGAACTCTGAAAAGGTTGAAACTTGGCATGGTATCATAATTTCACCCACATAGCATGTGCTAAAAAGTTGAGAGGGTTACGGGAAAAACTGGATGCACTTCGTGTACAAACTGGACAATCTCTTTCGAAGTAACACGGTTTCGGACGAAAACTCATCTATTACAAAAGGGATTTCATTTTTTTAACATATTTTAACTCCAGACTTTTTCTGCATTCAATATGCACCATTCAAAGCCACATCATCAATTTTCAACCCTTTTCTCACTCCATTTGCTATTTTTCATGCATTTCATGATTTATTTTGAGCTAAATGACCCTGAAATTGACAAGCACTGCAAATGAACTCTGAAAAGGTTGAAACTTGGCATGGTATCATAATTTCACCCACATAGCATGTGCTAAAAAGTTGAGAGGGTTACGGGAAAAACTGGATGCACTTCGTGTACAAACTGGACAATCTCTTTCGAAGTAACAGGGTTTCGAACGAAAACTCATCTATTACAAAAGGGATTTTATTTTTTTAATATATTTTAAATCCAGACTTTTTCTGCATTCAATATGCACCATTCAAAGCCACATCATCAATTTTCAACCCTTTTTTGACTCCATTTGCTATTTTTCATGCATTTCATGATTTATTTTGAGCTAAATGACCCTGAAATTGACAAGCACTGCAAATGAACTCTGAAAAGGTTGAAACTTGGCATGGTATCATAATTTCACCCACATACCATGTGCTAAAAAGTTGAGAGGGTTACGGGAAAAACTGGATGCACTTTGTGTACAAACTGGACAATCTCTTTCGAAGTAACAGGGTTTCGAACGAAAACTCATCTATTACAAACGGGATTTTATTTTTTTAATATATTTTAAATCCAGACTTTTTCTGCATTCAATATGCACCATTCAAAGCCACATCATCAATTTTCAACCCTTTTCTGACTCCATTTGCTATTTTACATGCATTTCATGATTTATTTTGAGCTAAATGACCCCGAAATTGACAAGCACTGCAAATGAACTCTGAAAAGGTTGAAACTTGGCATGGTATCATAATTTCACCCACATAGCATGTGCTAAAAATTTGAGAGGGTTACGGGAAAAACTGGATGCACTTCGTGTACAAACTGGACAATCTCTTTCGAAGTAACAGGGCTTCGAACGAAAACTCATCTATTACAAAAAGGATTTTATTTTTTTAATATATTTTAACTCCAGACTTTTTCTGCATTCAATAGGCACCATTCAAAGCCACATCATCAATTTTCAACCCTTTTCTGACTCCATTTGCTATTTTTCATGCATTTCATGATTTATTTTGAGCTAAATGACACTGAAATTGACAAGCACTGCAAATGAACTCTGAAAAGGTTGAACCTTGGCATGGTATCATAATTTCACCCACATACCATGTGCTAAAATGTTGAGAGGGTTACGGGAAAAACTGGATGCACTTCGTGTACAAACTGGACAATCTCTTTCGAAGTAACACGGTTTCGGACGAAAACTCATCTATTACAAAAAGGATTTCATTTTTTTAACATATTTTAACTCCAGACTTTTTCTGCAATCAATATGCACTATTCAAAGCCACATCATCAATTTTCAACCCTTTTCTCACTCCATTTGCTATTTTTCATGCATTTCATGATTTATTTTGAGCTAAATGACCCTGAAATTGACAAGCACTGCAAATGAACTCTGAAAAGGTTGAAACTTGGCATGGTATCATAATTTCACCCACATAGCATGTGCTAAAAAGTTGAGAGGGTTACGGGAAAAACTGGATGCACTTCGTGTACAAACTGGACAATCTCTTTCGAAGTAACAGGGTTTCGAACGAAAACTCATCTATTACAAAAAGGATTTTATTTTTTTAACATATTTTAACTCCAGACTTTTTCTGCGTTCAGTATGCACCATTCAAAGCCACATCATCAATTTTCAACCCTTTTCTCACTCCATTTGCTATTTTTCATGCATTTCATGATTTATTTTGAGCTAAATGACCCTGAAATTGACAAGCACTGCAAATGAACTCTGAAAAGGTTGAAACTTGGCATGGTATCATAATTTCACCCACATAGCATGTGCTAAAAAGTTGAGAGGGTTACGGGAAAAACTGGATGCACTTCGTGTACAAACTGGACAATCTCTTTCAAAGTAACAGGGTTTCGAACGAAAACTCATCTATTACAAAAGGGATTTTATTTTTTTAATATATTTTAAATCCAGACTTTTTCTGCATTCAATATGCACCATTCAAAGCCACATCATCAATTTTCAACCCTTTTCTGACTCCATTTGCTATTTTTCATGCATTTCATGATTTATTTTGAGCTAAATGACCCCGAAATTGACAAGCACTGCAAATGAACTCTGAAAAGGTTGAAACTTGGCATGGTATCATAATTTCACCCACATAGCATGTGCTAAAAATTTGAGAGGGTTACGGGAAGAACTGGATGCACTTCGTGTACAAACTGGACAATCTCTTTCGAAGTAACAGGGTTTCGAACGAAAACTCATCTATTACAAAAAGGATTTTATTTTTTTAATATATTTTAACTCCAGACTTTTTCTGCATTCAATAGGCACCATTCAAAGCCACATCATCAATTTTCAACCCTTTTCTGACTCCATTTGCTATTTTTCATGCATTTCATGATTTATTTTGAGCTAAATGACCCTGAAATTGACAAGCACTGCAAATGAACTCTGAAAAGGTTGAACCTTGGCATGGTATCATAATTTCACCCACATTCCATGTGCTAAAATGTTGAGAGGGTTACGGGAAAAACTGGATGCACTTCGTGTACAAACTGGACAATCTCTTTCGAAGTAACAGGGTTTCGAACGAAAACTCATCTATTACAAAAAGGATTTTATTTTTTTAACATATTTTAACTCCAGACTTTTTCTGCGTTCAGTATGCACCATTCAAAGCCACATCATCAATTTTCAACCCTTTTCTCACTCCATTTGCTATTTTTCATGCATTTCATGATTTATTTTGAGCTAAATGACCCTGAAATTGACAAGCACTGCAAATGAACTCTGAAAAGGTTGAAACTTGGCATGGTATCATAATTTCACCCACATAGCATGTGCTAAAAAGTTGAGAAGGTTACGGGAAAAATTGGATGCACTTCGTGTACAAACTGGACAATCTCTTTCGAAGTAACAGGGTTTCGAACGAAAACTCATCTATTACAAAAAGGATTTTATTTTTTTAACATATTTTAACTCCAGACTTTTTCTGCGTTCAGTATGCACCATTCAAAGCCACATCATCAATTTTCAACCCTTTTCTCACTCCATTTGCTATTTTTCATGCATTTCATGATTTATTTTGAGCTAAATGACCCTGAAATTGACAAGCACTGCAAATGAACTCTGAAAAGGTTGAAACTTGGCATGGTATCATAATTTCACCCACATAGCATGTGCTAAAAAGTTGAGAGGGTTACGGGAAAAACTGGATGCACTTCGTGTACAAACTGGACAATCTCTTTCGAAGTAACAGGGTTTCGAACGAAAACTCATCTATTACAAAAAGGATTTTATTTTTTTAACATATTTTAACTCCAGACTTTTTCTGCGTTCAGTATGCACCATTCAAAGCCACATCATCAATTTTCAACCCTTTTCTCACCCCATTTGCTATTTTTCATGCATTTCATGATTTATTTTGAGCTAAATGACCCTGAAATTGACAAGCACTGCAAATGAACTCTGAAAAGGTTGAAACTTGGCATGGTATCATAATTTCACCCACATAGCATGTGCTAAAAAGTTGAGAGGGTTACGGGAAAAACTGGATGCACTTCGTGTACAAACTGGACAATCTCTTTCGAAGTAACAGGGTTTCGAACGAAAACTCATCTATTACAAAAAGGGATTTTATTTTTTTAATATATTTTAAATCCAGACTTTTTCTGCGTTCAGTATGCACCATTCAAAGCCACATCATCAATTTTCAACCCTTTTCTGACTCCATTTGCTATTTTTCATGCATTTCATGATTTATTTTGAGCTAAATGACCCCGAAATTGACAAGCACTGCAAATGAACTCTGAAAAGGTTGAAACTTGGCATGGTATCATAATTTCACCCACATAGCATGTGCTAAAAAGTTGAGAGGGTTACGGGAAAAACTGGATGCACTTCGTGTACAAACTGGACAATCTCTTTCGAAGTAACAGGGTTTCGAACGAAAACTCATCTATTACAAAAAGGATTTTATTTTTTTAATATATTTTAACTCCAGACTTTTTCTGCATTCAATAGGCACCATTCAAAGCCACATCATCAATTTTCAACCCTTTTCTGACTCCATTTGCTATTTTTCATGCATTTCATGATTTATTTTGAGCTAAATGACCCTGAAATTGACAAGCACTGCAAATGAACTCTGAAAAGGTTGAACCTTGGCATGGTATCATAATTTCACCCACATACCATGTGCTAAAATGTTGAGAGGGTTACGGGTAAAACTGGATGCACTTCGTGTACAAACTGGACAATCTCTTTCGAAGTAACACGGTTTCGGACGAAAACTCATCTATTACAAAAATGATTTCATTTTTTAACATATTTTAACTCCAGACTTTTTCTGCAATCAATATGCACCATTCAAAGCCACATCATCAATTTTCAACCCTTTTCTCACTCCATTTGCTATTTTTCATGCATTTCATGATTTATTTTGAGCTAAATGACCCTGAAATTGACAAGCACTGCAAATGAACTCTGAAAAGGTTGAAACTTGGCATGGTATCATAATTTCACCCACATAGCATGTGCTAAAAAGTTGAGAGGGTTACGGGAAAAACTGGATGCACTTCGTGTACAAACTGGACAATCTCTTTCGAAGTAACAGGGTTTCGAACGAAAACTCATCTATTACAAAAAGGATTTTATTTTTTTAACATATTTTAACTCCAGACTTTTTCTGCGTTCAGTATGCACCATTCAAAGCCACATCATCAATTTTCAACCCTTTTCTCACTCCATTTGCTATTTTTCATGCATTTCATGATTTATTTTGAGTTAAATGACCCTGAAATTGACAAGCACTGCAAATGAACTCTGAAAAGGTTGAAACTTGGCATGGTATCATAATTTCACCCACATAGCATGTGCTAAAAAGTTGAGAGTGTTACGGGAAAAACTGGATGCACTTCGTGTACAAACTGGACAATCTCTTTCGAAGTAACAGGGTTTCGAACGAAAACTCATCTATTACAAAAAGGATTTTATTTTTTTAACATATTTTAACTCCAGACTTTTTCTGCGTTCAGTATGCACCATTCAAAGCCACATCATCAATTTTCAACCCTTTTCTCACTCCATTTGCTATTTTTCATGCATTTCATGATTTATTTTGAGCTAAATGACCCTGAAATTGACAAGCACTGCAAATGAACTCTGAAAAGGTTGAAACTTGGCATGGTATCATAATTTCACCCACATAGCATGTGCTAAAAAGTTGAGAGGGTTACGGGAAAAACTGGATGCACTTCGTGTACAAACTGGACAATCTCTTTCGAAGTAACAGGGTTTCGAACGAAAACTCATCTATTACAAAAGGGATTTTATTTTTTTAATATATTTTAAATCCAGACTTTTTCTGCATTCAATATGCACCATTCAAAGCCACATCATCAATTTTCAACCCTTTTCAGACTCCATTTGTTATTTTTCATGCATTTCATGATTTATTTTGAGCTAAATGACCCCGAAATTGACAAGCACTGCAAATGAACTCTGAAAAGGTTGAAACTTGGCATGGTATCATAATTTCACCCACATAGCATGTGCTAAAAAGTTGAGAGGGTTACGGGAAAAACTGGATGCACTTCGTGTACAAACTGGACAATCTCTTTCGAAGTAACAGGGCTTCGAACGAAAACTCATCTATTCCAAAAAGGATTTTATTTTTTTAATATATTTTAACTCCAGACTTTTTCTGCATTCAATAGGCACCATTAAAAGCCACATCATCAATTTTCAACCCTTTTCTGACTCCATTTGCTATTTTTCATGCATTTCATGATTTATTTTGAGCTAAATGACCCTGAAATTGACAAGCACTGCAAATGAACTCTGAAAAGGTTGAACCTTGGCATGGTATCATAATTTCACCCACATAGCATGTGCTAAAAAGTTGAGAGGGTTACGGGAAAAACTGGATGCACTTCGTGTACAAACTGGACAATCTCTTTCGAAGTAACAGGGTTTCGGACGAAAACTCATCTATTACAAAAAGGATTTCATTTTTTTAACATATTTTAACTCCAGACTTTTTCTGCATTCAATATGCACCATTCAAAGCCACATCATCAATTTTCAACCCTTTTCTGACTCCATTTGCTATTTTTCATGCATTTCATGATTTATTTTGAGCTAAATGACCCTGAAATTGACAAGCACTGCAAATGAACTCTGAAAAGGTTGAACCTTGGCATGGTATCATAATTTCACCCACATACCATGTGCTAAAATGTTGAGAGGGTTACGGGAAAAACTGGATGCACTTCGTGTACAAACTGGACAATCTCTTTCGAAGTAACACGGTTTCGGACGAAAACTCATCTATTACAAAAAGGATTTCATTTTTTTAACATATTTTAACTCCAGACTTTTTCTGCAATCAATATGCACCATTCAAAGCCACATCATCAATTTTCAACCCTTTTCTCACTCCATTTGCTATTTTTCATGCATTTCATGATTTATTTTGAGCTAAATGACCCTGAAATTGACAAGCACTGCAAATGAACTCTGAAAAGGTTGAAACTTGGCATGGTATCATAATTTCACCCACATAGCATGTGCTAAAAAGTTGAGAGGGTTACGGGAAAAACTGAATGCACTTCGTGTACAAACTGGACAATCTCTTTCGAAGTAACAGGGTTTCGAACGAAAACTCATCTATTACAAAAGGGATTTTATTTTTTTAACATATTTTAACTCCAGACTTTTTCTGCGTTCAGTATGCACCATTCAAAGCCACATCATCAATTTTCAACCCTTTTCTCACTCCATTTGCTATTTTTCATGCATTTCATGATTTATTTTGAGTTAAATGACCCTGAAATTGACAAGCACTGCAAATGAACTCTGAAAAGGTTGAAACTTGGCATGGTATCATAATTTCACCCACATAGCATGTGCTAAAAAGTTGAGAGGGTTACGGGAAAAACTGGATGCACTTCGTGTACAAACTGGACAATCTCTTTCGAAGTAACAGGGTTTCGAACGAAAACTCATCTATTACAAAAAGGATTTTATTTTTTAACATATTTTAACTCCAGACTTTTTCTGCGTTCAGTATGCACCATTCAAAGCCACATCATCAATTTTCAACCCTTTTCTCACTCCATTTGCTATTTTTCATGCATTTCATGATTTATTTTGAGCTAAATGACCCTGAAATTGACAAGCACTGCAAATGAACTCTGAAAAGGTTGAAACTTGGCATGGTATCATAATTTCACCCACATAGCATGTGCTAAAAAGTTGAGAGGGTTACGGGAAAAACTGGATGCACTTCGTGTACAAACTGGACAATCTCTTTCGAAGTAACAGGGTTTCGAACGAAAACTCATCTATTACAAAAGGGATTTTATTTTTTTAATATATTTTAAATCCAGACTTTTTCTGCATTCAATATGCACCATTCAAAGCCACATCATCAATTTTCAACCCTTTTCAGACTCCATTTGTTATTTTTCATGCATTTCATGATTTATTTTGAGCTAAATGACCCCGAAATTGACAAGCACTGCAAATGAACTCTGAAAAGGTTGAAACTTGGCATGGTATCATAATTTCACCCACATAGCATGTGCTAAAAAGTTGAGAGGGTTACGGGAAAAACTGGATGCACTTCGTGTACAAACTGGACAATCTCTTTCGAAGTAACAGGGCTTCGAACGAAAACTCATCTATTACAAAAAGGATTTTATTTTTTTAATATATTTTAACTCCAGACTTTTTCTGCATTCAATAGGCACCATTAAAAGCCACATCATCAATTTTCAACCCTTTTCTGACTCCATTTGCTATTTTTCATGCATTTCATGATTTATTTTGAGCTAAATGACCCTGAAATTGACAAGCACTGCAAATGAACTCTGAAAAGGTTGAACCTTGGCATGGTATCATAATTTCACCCACATAGCATGTGCTAAAAAGTTGAGAGGGTTACGGGAAAAACTGGATGCACTTCGTGTACAAACTGGACAATCTCTTTCGAAGTAACAGGGTTTCGGACGAAAACTCATCTATTACAAAAAGGATTTCATTTTTTTAACATATTTTAACTCCAGACTTTTTCTGCATTCAATATGCACCATTCAAAGCCACATCATCAATTTTCAACCCTTTTCTGACTCCATTTGCTATTTTTCATGCATTTCATGATTTATTTTGAGCTAAATGACCCTGAAATTGACAAGCACTGCAAATGAACTCTGAAAAGGTTGAACCTTGGCATGGTATCATAATTTCACCCACATACCATGTGCTAAAATGTTGAGAGGGTTACGGGAAAAACTGGATGCACTTCGTGTACAAACTGGACAATCTCTTTCGAAGTAACACGGTTTCGGACGAAAACTCATCTATTACAAAAAGGATTTCATTTTTTTAACATATTTTAACTCCAGACTTTTTCTGCAATCAATATGCACCATTCGAAGCCACATCATCAATTTTCAACCCTTTTCTCACTCCATTTGCTATTTTTCATGCATTTCATGATTTATTTTGAGCTAAATGACCCTGAAATTGACAAGCACTGCAAATGAACTCTGAAAAGGTTGAAACTTGGCATGGTATCATAATTTCACCCACATAGCATGTGCTAAAAAGTTGAGAGGGTTACGGGAAAAACTGAATGCACTTCGTGTACAAACTGGACAATCTCTTTCGAAGTAACAGGGTTTCGAACGAAAACTCATCTATTACAAAAGGGATTTTATTTTTTTAACATATTTTAACTCCAGACTTTTTCTGCGTTCAGTATGCACCATTCAAAGCCACATCATCAATTTTCAACCCTTTTCTCACTCCATTTGCTATTTTTCATGCATTTCATGATTTATTTTGAGTTAAATGACCCTGAAATTGACAAGCACTGCAAATGAACTCTGAAAAGGTTGAAACTTGGCATGGTATCATAATTTCACCCACATAGCATGTGCTAAAAAGTTGAGAGGGTTACGGGAAAAACTGGATGCACTTCGTGTACAAACTGGACAATCTCTTTCGAAGTAACAGGGTTTCGAACGAAAACTCATCTATTACAAAAAGGATTTTATTTTTTAACATATTTTAACTCCAGACTTTTTCTGCGTTCAGTATGCACCATTCAAAGCCACATCATCAATTTTCAACCCTTTTCTCACTCCATTTGCTATTTTTCATGCATTTCATGATTTATTTTGAGCTAAATGACCCTGAAATTGACAAGCACTGCAAATGAACTCTGAAAAGGTTGAAACTTGGCATGGTATCATAATTTCACCCACATAGCATGTGCTAAAAAGTTGAGAGGGTTACGGGAAAAACTGGATGCACTTCGTGTACAAACTGGACAATCTCTTTCGAAGTAACAGGGTTTCAAACGAAAACTCATCTATTACAAAAGGGATTTTATTTTTTTAATATATTTTAAATCCAGACTTTTTCTGCATTCAATATGCACCATTCAAAGCCACATCATCAATTTTCAACCCTTTTCAGACTCCATTTGTTATTTTTCATGCATTTCATGATTTATTTTGAGCTAAATGACCCCGAAATTGACAAGCACTGCAAATGAACTCTGAAAAGGTTGAAACTTGGCATGGTATCATAATTTCACCCACATAGCATGTGCTAAAAAGTTGAGAGGGTTACGGGAAAAACTGGATGCACTTCGTGTACAAACTGGACAATCTCTTTCGAAGTAACAGGGCTTCGAACGAAAACTCATCTATTACAAAAAGGATTTTATTTTTTTAATATATTTTAACTCCAGACTTTTTCTGCATTCAATAGGCACCATTAAAAGCCACATCATCAATTTTCAACCCTTTTCTGACTCCATTTGCTATTTTTCATGCATTTCATGATTTATTTTGAGCTAAATGACCCTGAAATTGACAAGCACTGCAAATGAACTCTGAAAAGGTTGAACCTTGGCATGGTATCATAATTTCACCCACATAGCATGTGCTAAAAAGTTGAGAGGGTTACGGGAAAAACTGGATGCACTTCGTGTACAAACTGGACAATCTCTTTCGAAGTAACAGGGTTTCGAACGAAAACTCATCTATTACAAAAAGGATTTCATTTTTTTAACATATTTTAACTCCAGACTTTTTCTGCGTTCAGTATGCACCATTCAAAGCCACATCATCAATTTTCAACCCTTTTCTCACTCCATTTGCTATTTTTCATGCATTTCATGATTTATTTTGAGCTAAATGACCCTGAAATTGACAAGCACTGCAAATGAACTCTGAAAAGGTTGAACCTTGGCATGGTATCATAATTTCACCCACATACCATGTGCTAAAATGTTGAGAGGGTTACGGGAAAAACTGGATGCACTTCGTGTACAAACTGGACAATCTCTTTCGAAGTAACAGGGTTTCGAACGAAAACTCATCTATTACAAAAAGGATTTCATTTTTTTAACATATTTTAACTCCAGACTTTTTCTGCGTTCAGTATGCACCATTCAAAGCCACATCATCTATTTTCAACCCTTTTCTCACTCCATTTGCTATTTTTCATGCATTTCATGATTTATTTTGAGCTAAATGACCCTGAAATTGACAAGCACTGCAAATGAACTCTGAAAAGGTTGAAACTTGGCATGGTATCATAATTTCACCCACATAGCATGTGCTAAAAAGTTGAGAGGGTTACGGGAAAAACTGGATGCACTTCGTATACAAACTGGACAATCTCTTTCGAAGTAACAGGGTTTCGGACGAAAACTCATCTATTACAAAAGGGATTTCATTTTTTTAACATATTTTAACTCCAGACTTTTTATGCATTCAATATGCACCATTCAAAGCTACATCATCAATTTTCAACCCTTTTCTCACTCGATTTGCTATTTTTCATGCATTTCATGATTTATTTTGAGCTAAATGACCCTGAAATTGACAAGCACTGCAAATGAACTCTAAAAAGGTTGAAACTTGGCATGGTATCATAATTTCACCCACATAGCATGTGCTAAAAAGTTGAGAGGGTTACGGGAAAAACTGGATGTACTTCGTGTACAAACTGGACAATCTCTTTCGAAGTAACACGGTTTCGGACAAAAACTCATCTATTACAAAAGGGATTTCATTTTTTTAACATATTTTAACTCCAGACTTTTTCTGCATTCAATATGCACCATTCAAAGCCACATCATCAATTTTCAACCCTTTTCTGACTCCATTTGCTATTTTTCATGCATTTCATGATTTATTTTGAGCTAAATGACCCTGAAATTGACGAGCACTGCAAATGAACTCTGAAAAGGTTGAAACTTGGCATGGTATCATAATTTCACCCACATAGCATGTGCTAAAAAGTTGAGAGGGTTACGGGAAAAACTGGATGCACTTCGTGTACAAACTGGACAATCTCTTTCGAAGTAACACGGTTTCGGACGAAAACTCATCTATTACAAAAGGGATTTCATTTTTTTAACATATTTTAACTCCAGACTTTTTCTGCATTCAATATGCACCATTCAAAGCCACATCATCAATTTTCAACCCTTTTCTCACTCCATTTGCTATTTTTCATGCATTTCATGATTTATTTTGAGCTAAATGACCCTGAAATTGACAAGCACTGCAAATGAACTCTGAAAAGGTTGAAACTTGGCATGGTATCATAATTTCACCCACATACCATGTGCTAAAAAGTTGAGAGGGTTACGGGAAAAACTGGATGCACTTCGTGTACAAACTGGACAATCTCTTTCGAAGTAACAGGGTTTCGAACGAAAACTCATCTATTACAAAAGGGATTTTATTTTTTTAATATATTTTAAATCCAGACTTTTTCTGCATTCAATTTGCACCATTCAAAGCCACATCATCAATTTTCAACCCTTTTCTGACTCCATTTGCTATTTTTCATGCATTTCATGATTTATTTTGAGCTAAATGACCCTGAAATTGACAAGCACTGCAAATGAACTCTGAAAAGGTTGAAACTTGGCATGGTATCATAATTTCACCCACATACCATGTGCTAAAAAGTTGAGAGGGTTACGGGAAAAACTGGATGCACTTCGTGTACAAACTGGACAATCTCTTTCGAAGTAACAGGGTTTCGAACGAAAACTCATCTATTACAAAAGGGATTTTATTTTTTTAATATATTTTAAATCCAGACTTTTTCTGCATTCAATATGCACCATTCAAAGCCACATCATCAATTTTCAACCCTTTTCTGACTCCATTTGCTATTTTTCATGCATTTCATGATTTATTTTGAGCTAAATGACCCCGAAATTGACAAGCACTGCAAATGAACTATGAAAAGGTTGAAACTTGGCATGGTATCATAATTTCACCCACATAGCATGTGCTAAAAAGTTGAGAGGGTTACGGGAAAAACTGGATGCACTTCGTGTACAAACTGGACAATCTCTTTCGAAGTAACAGGGCTTCGAACGAAAACTCATCTATTACAAAAAGGATTTTATTTTTTTAATATATTTTAACTCCAGACTTTTTCTGCATTCAATAGGCACCATTCAAAGCCACATCATCAATTTTCAACCCTTTTCTGACTCCATTTGCTATTTTTCATGCATTTCATGATTTATTTTGAGCTAAATGACCCTGAAATTGACAAGCACTGCAAATGAACTCTGAAAAGGTTGAACCATGGCATGGTATCATAATTTCACCCACATACCATGTGCTAAAAAGTTGAGAGGGTTACGGGAAAAACTGGATGCACTTCGTGTACAAACTGGACAATCTCTTTCGAAGTAACACGGTTTCGCACAAAAACTCATCTATTACAAAAGGGATTTCATTTTTTTAACATATTTCAACTCCAGACTTTTTCTGCATTCAATATGCACCATTCAAAGCCACATCATCAATTTTCAACCCTTTTCTGACTCCATTTGCTATTTTTCATGCATTTCATGATTTATTTTGAGCTAAATGACCCTGAAATTGACGAGCACTGCAAATGAACTCTGAAAAGGTTGAAACTTGGCATGGTATCATAATTTCACCCACATAGCATGTGCTAAAAAGTTGAGAGGGTTACGGGAAAAACTGGATGCACTTCGTGTACAAACTGGACAATCTCTTTCGAAGTAACACGGTTTCGGACGAAAACTCATCTATTACAAAAGGGATTTCATTTTTTTAACATATTTTAACTCCAGACTTTTTCTGCATTCAATATGCACCATTCAAAGCCACATCATCAATTTTCAACCCTTTTCTCACTCCATTTGCTATTTTTCATGCATTTCATGATTTATTTTGAGCTAAATGACCCTGAAATTGACAAGCACTGCAAATGAACTCTGAAAAGGTTGAAACTTGGCATGGTATCATAATTTCACCCACATACCATGTGCTAAAAAGTTGAGAGGGTTACGGGAAAAACTGGATGCACTTCGTGTACAAACTGGACAATCTCTTTCGAAGTAACAGGGTTTCGAACGAAAACTCATCTATTACAAAAGGGATTTTATTTTTTTAATATATTTTAAATCCAGACTTTTTCTGCATTCAATATGCACCATTCAAAGCCACATCATGAATTTTCAACCCTTTTCTGACTCCATTTGCTATTTTTCATGCATTTCATGATTTATTTTGAGCTAAACGACCCCGAAATTGACAAGCACTGCAAATGAACTCTGAAAAGGTTGAAACTTGGCATGGTATCATAATTTCACCCACATACCATGTGCTAAAAAGTTGAGAGGGTTACGGGAAAAACTGGATGCACTTCGTGTACAAACTGGACAATCTCTTTCGAAGTAACAGGGTTTCGAACGAAAACTTATCTATTACAAAAAGGATTTTATTTTTTTAATATATTTTAACTCCAGACTTTTTCTGCATTCAATAGGCACCATTCAAAGCCACATCATCAATTTTCAACCCTTTTCTGACTCCATTTGCTATTTTTCATGCATTTCATGATTTATTTTGAGCTAAATGACCCTGAAATTGACAAGCACTGCAAATGAACTCTGAAAAGGTTGAACCTTGGCATGGTATCATAATTTCACCCACATACCATGTGCTAAAATGTTGAGAGGGTTACGGGAAAAACTGGATGCACTTCGTGTACAAACTGGACAATCTCTTTCGAAGTAACACGGTTTCGGACGAAAACTCATCTATTACAAAAAGGATTTCATTTTTTTAACATATTTTAACTCCAGACTTTTTCTGCAATCAATATGCATCATTCAAAGCCACATCATCAATTTTCAACCCTTTTCTCACTCCATTTGCTATTTTTCATGCATTTCATGATTTATTTTGAGCTAAATGACCCTGAAATTGACAAGCACTGCAAATGAACTCTGAAAAGGTTGAAACTTGGCATGGTATCATAATTTCACCCACATAGCATGTGCTAAAAAGTTGAGAGGGTTACGGGAAAAACTGGATGCACTTCGTGTACAAACTGGACAATCTCTTTCGAAGTAACAAGGTTTCGAACGAAAACTCATCTATTACAAAAAGGATTTTATTTTTTTAACATATTTTAACTCCAGACTTTTTCTGCGTTCAGTATGCACCATTCAAAGCCACATCATCAATTTTCAACCCTTTTCTCACTCCATTTGCTATTTTTCATGCATTTCATGATTTATTTTGAGCTAAATGACCCTGAAATTGACAAGCACTGCAAATGAACTCTGAAAAGGTTGAAACTTGGCATGGTATCATAATTTCACCCACATAGCATGTGCTAAAAAGTTGAGAGGGTTACGGGAAAAACTGGATGCACTTCGTGTACAAACTGGACAATCTCTTTCGAAGTAACAGGGTTTCGAACGAAAACTCATCTATTACAAAAAGGATTTTATTTTTTTAAGATATTTTAACTCCAGACTTTTTCTGCGTTCAGTATGCACCATTCAAAGCCACATCATCAATTTTCAACCCTTTTCTGACTCCATTTGCTATTTTTCATGCATTTCATGATTTATTTTGAGCTAAATGACCCTGAAATTGACAAGCACTGCAAATGAACTCTGAAAAGGTTGAAACTTGGCATGGTATCATAATTTCACCCACATACCATGTGCTAAAAAGTTGAGAGGGTTACGGGAAAAACTGGATGCACTTCGTGTACAAACTGGACAATCTCTTTCGAAGTAACAGGGTTTCGAACGAAAACTCATCTATTACAAAAGGGATTTTATTTTTTTAATATATTTTAAATCCAGACTTTTTCTGCATTCAATATGCACCATTCAAAGCCACATCATCAATTTTCAACCCTTTTCTGACTCCATTTGCTATTTTTCATGCATTTCATGATTTATTTTGAGCTAAATGACCCCGAAATTGACAAGCACTGCAAATGAACTCTGAAAAGGTTGAAACTTGGCATGGTATCATAATTTCACCCACATAGCATGTGCTAAAAAGTTGAGAGGGTTACGGGAAAAACTGGATGCACTTCGTGTACAAACTGGACAATCTCTTTCGAAGTAACAGGGTTTCGAACGAAAACTCATCTATTACAAAAAGGATTTTATTTTTTTAATATATTTTAACTCCAGACTTTTTCTGCATTCAATAGGCACCATTCAAAGCCACATCATCAATTTTCAACCCTTTTCTGACTCCATTTGCTATTTTTCATGCATTTCATGATTTATTTTGAGCTAAATGACCCTGAAATTGACAAGCACTGCAAATGAACTCTGAAAAGGTTGAACCTTGGCATGGTATCATAATTTCACCCACATACCATGTGCTAAAATGTTGAGAGGGTTACGGGAAAAACTGGATGCACTTCGTGTACAAACTGGACAATCTGTTTCGAAGTAACACGGTTTCGGACGAAAACTCATCTATTACAAAAAGGATTTCATTTTTTTAACATATTTTAACTCCAGACTTTTTCTGCAATCAATATGCACCATTCAAAGCCACATCATCAATTTTCAACCCTTTTCTCACTCCATTTGCTATTTTTCATGCATTTCATGATTTATTTTGAGCTAAATGACCCTGAAATTGACAAGCACTGCAAATGAACTCTGAAAAGGTTGAAACTTGGCATGGTATCATAATTTCACCCACATAGCATGTGCTAAAAAGTTGAGAGGGTTACGGGAAAAACTGGATGCACTTCGTGTACAAACTGGACAATCTCTTTCGAAGTAACAAGGTTTCGAACGAAAACTCATCTATTACAAAAAGGATTTTATTTTTTTAACATATTTTAACTCCAGACTTTTTCTGCGTTCAGTATGCACCATTCAAAGCCACATCATCAATTTTCAACCCTTTTCTCACTCCATTTGCTATTTTTCATGCATTTCATGATTTATTTTGAGCTAAATGACCCTGAAATTGACAAGCACTGCAAATGAACTCTGAAAAGGTTGAAACTTGGCATGGTATCATAATTTCACCCACATAGCATGTGCTAAAAAGTTGAGAGGGTTACGGGAAAAACTGGATGCACTTCGTGTACAAACTGGACAATCTCTTTCGAAGTAACAAGGTTTCGAACGAAAACTCATCTATTACAAAAAGGATTTTATTTTTTTAACATATTTTAACTCCAGACTTTTTCTGCGTTCAGTATGCACCATTCAAAGCCACATCATCAATTTTCAACCCTTTTCTCACTCCATTTGCTATTTTTCATGCATTTCATGATTTATTTTGAGCTAAATGACCCTGAAATTGACAAGCACTGCAAATGAACTCTGAAAAGGTTGAAACTTGGCATGGTATCATAATTTCACCCACATAGCATGTGCTAAAAAGTTGAGAGGGTTACGGGAAAAACTGGATGCACTTCGTGTACAAACTGGACAATCTCTTTCGAAGTAACACGGTTTCGGACGAAAACTCATCTATTACAAAAGGGATTTCATTTTTTTAACATATTTTAACTCCAGACTTTTTCTGCATTCAATATGCACCATTCAAAGCCACATCATCAATTTTCAACCCTTTTCTCACTCCATTTGCTATTTTTCATGCATTTCATGATTTATTTTGAGCTAAATGACCCTGAAATTGACAAGCACTGCAAATGAACTCTGAAAAGGTTGAAACTTGGCATGGTATCATAATTTCACCCACATAGCTTGTGCTAAAAAGTTGAGAGGGTTACGGGAAAAACTGGATGCACTTCGTGTACAAACTGGACAATCTCTTTCGAAGTAACAGGGTTTCGAACGAAAACTCATCTATTACAAAAAGGATTTTATTTTTTTAATATATTTTAACTCCAGACTTTTTCTGCATTCAATAGGCACCATTCAAAGCCACATCATCAATTTTCAACCCTTTTCTGACTCCATTTGCTATTTTTCATGCATTTCATGATTTATTTTGAGCTAAATGACCCTGAAATTGACAAGCACTGCAAATGAACTCTGAAAAGGTTGAACCTTGGCATGGTATCATAATTTCACCCACATACCATGTGCTAAAATGTTGAGAGGGTTACGGGAAAAACTGGATGCACTTCGTGTACAAACTGGACAATCTGTTTCGAAGTAACACGGTTTCGGACGAAAACTCATCTATTACAAAAAGGATTTCATTTTTTTAACATATTTTAACTCCAGACTTTTTCTGCAATCAATATGCACCATTCAAAGCCACATCATCAATTTTCAACCCTTTTCTCACTCCATTTGCTATTTTTCATGCATTTCATGATTTATTTTGAGCTAAATGACCCTGAAATTGACAAGCACTGCAAATGAACTCTGAAAAGGTTGAAACTTGGCATGGTATCATAATTTCACCCACATAGCATGTGCTAAAAAGTTGAGAGGGTTACGGGAAAAACTGGATGCACTTCGTGTACAAACTGGACAATCTCTTTCGAAGTAACAGGGTTTCGAACGAAAACTCATCTATTACAAAAAGGATTTTATTTTTTTAACATATTTTAACTCCAGACTTTTTCTGCGTTCAGTATGCACCATTCAAAGCCACATCATCAATTTTCAACCCTTTTCTCACTCCATTTGCTATTTTTCATGCATTTCATGATTTATTTTGAGTTAAATGACCCTGAAATTGACAAGCACTGCAAATGAACTCTGAAAAGGTTGAAACTTGGCATGGTATCATAATTTCACCCACATAGCATGTGCTAAAAAGTTGAGAGGGTTACGGGAAAAACTGGATGCACTTCGTGTACAAACTGGACAATCTCTTTCGAAGTAACAGGGTTTCGAACGAAAACTCATCTATTACAAAAAGGATTTTATTTTTTAACATATTTTAACTCCAGACTTTTTCTGCGTTCAGTATGCACCATTCAAAGCCACATCATCAATTTTCAACCCTTTTCTCACTCCATTTGCTATTTTTCATGCATTTCATGATTTATTTTGAGTTAAATGACCCTGAAATTGACAAGCACTGCAAATGAACTCTGAAAAGGTTGAAACTTGGCATGGTATCATAATTTCACCCACATAGCATGTGCTAAAAAGTTGAGAGGGTTACGGGAAAAACTGGATGCACTTCGTGTACAAACTGGACAATCTCTTTCGAAGTAACAGGGTTTCGAACGAAAACTCATCTATTACAAAAAGGATTTTATTTTTTAACATATTTTAACTCCAGACTTTTTCTGCGTTCAGTATGCACCATTCAAAGCCACATCATCAATTTTCAACCCTTTTCTCACTCCATTTGCTATTTTTCATGCATTTCATGATTTATTTTGAGCTAAATGACCCTGAAATTGACAAGCACTGCAAATGAATTCTGAAAAGGTTGAAACTTGGCATGGTATCATAATTTCACCCACATAGCATGTGCTAAAAAGTTGAGAGGGTTACGGGAAAAACTGGATGCACTTCGTGTACAAACTGGACAATCTCTTTCGAAGTAACAGGGTTTCAAACGAAAACTCATCTATTACAAAAGGGATTTTATTTTTTTAATATATTTTAAATCCAGACTTTTTCTGCATTCAATATGCACCATTCAAAGCCACATCATCAATTTTCAACCCTTTTCAGACTCCATTTGTTATTTTTCATGCATTTCATGATTTATTTTGAGCTAAATGACCCCGAAATTGACAAGCACTGCAAATGAACTCTGAAAAGGTTGAAACTTGGCATGGTATCATAATTTCACCCACATAGCATGTGCTAAAAAGTTGAGAGGGTTACGGGAAAAACTGGATGCACTTCGTGTACAAACTGGACAATCTCTTTCGAAGTAACAGGGCTTCGAACGAAAACTCATCTATTACAAAAAGGATTTTATTTTTTTAATATATTTTAACTCCAGACTTTTTCTGCATTCAATAGGCACCATTAAAAGCCACATCATCAATTTTCAACCCTTTTCTGACTCCATTTGCTATTTTTCATGCATTTCATGATTTATTTTGAGCTAAATGACCCTGAAATTGACAAGCACTGCAAATGAACTCTGAAAAGGTTGAACCTTGGCATGGTATCATAATTTCACCCACATAGCATGTGCTAAAAAGTTGAGAGGGTTACGGGAAAAACTGGATGCACTTCGTGTACAAACTGGACAATCTCTTTCGAAGTAACAGGGTTTCGAACGAAAACTCATCTATTACAAAAAGGATTTCATTTTTTTAACATATTTTAACTCCAGACTTTTTCTGCATTCAATATGCACCATTCAAAGCCACATCATCAATTTTCAACCCTTTTCTGACTCCATTTGCTATTTTTCATGCATTTCATGATTTATTTTGAGCTAAATGACCCTGAAATTGACAAGCACTGCAAATGAACTCTGAAAAGGTTGAACCTTGGCATGGTATCATAATTTCACCCACATACCATGTGCTAAAATGTTGAGAGGGTTACGGGAAAAACTGGATGCACTTCGTGTACAAACTGGACAATCTCTTTCGAAGTAACACGGTTTCGGACGAAAACTCATCTATTACAAAAAGGATTTCATTTTTTTAACATATTTTAACTCCAGACTTTTTCTGCAATCAATATGCACCATTCAAAGCCACATCATCAATTTTCAACGATTTTCTCACTCCATTTGCTATTTTTCATGCATTTCATGATTTATTTTGAGCTAAATGACCCTGAAATTGACAAGCACTGCAAATGAACTCTGAAAAGGTTGAAACTTGGCATGGTATCATAATTTCACCCACATAGCATGTGCTAAAAAGTTGAGAGGGTTACGGGAAAAACTGAATGCACTTCGTGTACAAACTGGACAATCTCTTTCGAAGTAACAGGGTTTCGAACGAAAACTCATCTATTACAAAAGGGATTTTATTTTTTTAATATATTTTAAATCCAGACTTTTTCTGCATTCAATATGCACCATTCAAAGCCACATCATCAATTTTCAACCCTTTTCTGACTCCATTTGCTATTTTTCATGCATTTCATGATTTATTTTGAGCTAAATGACCCTGAAATTGACAAGCACTGCAAATGAACTCTGAAAAGGTTGAAACTTGGCATGGTATCATAATTTCACCCACATACCATGTGCTAAAAAGTTGAGAGGGTTACGGGAAAAACTGGATGCACTTCGTGTACAAACTGGACAATCTCTTTCGAAGTAACAGGGTTTCGAACGACAACTCATCTATTACAAAAAGGATTTTATTTTTTAACATATTTTAACTCCAGACTTTTTCTGCGTTCAGTATGCACCATTCAAAGCCACATCATCAATTTTCAACCCTTTTCTCACTCCATTTGCTATTTTTCATGCATTTCATGATTTATTTTGAGCTAAATGACCCTGAAATTGACAAGCACTGCAAATGAACTCTGAAAAGGTTGAAACTTGGCATGGTATCATAATTTCACCCACATAGCATGTGCTAAAAAGTTGAGAGGGTTACGGGAAAAACTGGATGCACTTCGTGTACAAACTGGACAATCTCTTTCGAAGTAACAGGGTTTCGAACGAAAACTCATCTATTACAAAAGGGATTTTATTTTTTTAATATATTTTAAATCCAGACTTTTTCTGCATTCAATATGCACCATTCAAAGCCACATCATCAATTTTCAACCCTTTTCAGACTCCATTTGTTATTTTTCATGCATTTCATGATTTATTTTGAGCTAAATGACCCCGAAATTGACAAGCACTGCAAATGAACTCTGAAAAGGTTGAAACTTGGCATGGTATCATAATTTCACCCACATAGCATGTGCTAAAAAGTTGAGAGGGTTACGGGAAAAACTGGATGCACTTCGTGTACAAACTGGACAATCTCTTTCGAAGTAACAGGGCTTCGAACGAAAACTCATCTATTACAAAAAGGATTTTATTTTTTTAATATATTTTAACTCCAGACTTTTTCTGCATTCAATAGGCACCATTAAAAGCCACATCATCAATTTTCAACCCTTTTCTGACTCCATTTGCTATTTTTCATGCATTTCATGATTTATTTTGAGCTAAATGACCTTGAAATTGACAAGCACTGCAAATGAACTCTGAAAAGGTTGAACCTTGGCATGGTATCATAATTTCACCCACATAGCATGTGCTAAAAAGTTGAGAGGGTTACGGGAAAAACTGGATGCACTTCGTGTACAAACTGGACAATCTCTTTCGAAGTAACAGGGTTTCGGACGAAAACTCATCTATTACAAAAAGGATTTCATTTTTTTAACATATTTTAACTCCAGACTTTTTCTGCATTCAATATGCACCATTCAAAGCCACATCATCAATTTTCAACCCTTTTCTGACTCCATTTGCTATTTTTCATGCATTTCATGATTTATTTTGAGCTAAATGACCCTGAAATTGACAAGCACTGCAAATGAACTCTGAAAAGGTTGAACCTTGGCATGGTATCATAATTTCACCCACATACCATGTGCTAAAATGTTGAGAGGGTTACGGGAAAAACTGGATGCACTTCGTGTACAAACTGGACAATCTCTTTCGAAGTAACACGGTTTCGGACGAAAACTCATCTATTACAAAAAGGATTTCATTTTTTTAACATATTTTAACTCCAGACTTTTTCTGCAATCAATATGCACCATTCAAAGCCACATCATCAATTTTCAACCCTTTTCTCACTCCATTTGCTATTTTTCATGCATTTCATGATTTATTTTGAGCTAAATGACCCTGAAATTGACAAGCACTGCAAATGAACTCTGAAAAGGTTGAAACTTGGCATGGTATCATAATTTCACCCACATAGCATGTGCTAAAAAGTTGAGAGGGTTACGGGAAAAACTGAATGCACTTCGTGTACAAACTGGACAATCTCTTTCGAAGTAACAGGGTTTCGAACGAAAACTCATCTATTACAAAAGGGATTTTATTTTTTTAATATATTTTAAATCCAGACTTTTTCTGCATTCAATATGCACCATTCAAAGCCACATCATCAATTTTCAACCCTTTTCTGACTCCATTTGCTATTTTTCATGCATTTCATGATTTATTTTGAGCTAAATGACCCTGAAATTGACAAGCACTGCAAATGAACTCTGAAAAGGTTGAAACTTGGCATGGTATCATAATTTCACCCACATACCATGTGCTAAAAAGTTGAGAGGGTTACGGGAAAAACTGGATGCACTTCGTGTACAAACTGGACAATCTCTTTCGAAGTAACAGGGTTTCGAACGAAAACTCATCTATTACAAAAGGGATTTTATTTTTTTAATATATTTTAAATCCAGACTTTTTCTGCATTCAATATGCACCATTCAAAGCCACATCATCAATTTTCAACCCTTTTCTTACTCCATTTGCTATTTTTCATGCATTTCATGATTTATTTTGAGCTAAATGACCCCGAAATTGACAAGCACTGCAAATGAACTCTGAAAAGGTTGAAACTTGGCATGGTATCATAATTTCACCCACATAGCATGTGCTAAAAAGTTGAGAGGGTTACGGGAAAAACTGGATGCACTTCGTGTACAAACTGGACAATCTCTTTCGAAGTAACAGGGTTTCGAACGAAAACTCATCTATTACAAAAAGGATTTTATTTTTTTAATATATTTTAACTCCAGACTTTTTCTGCATTCAATAGGCACCATTCAAAGCCACATCATCAATTTTCAACCCTTTTCTGACTCCATTTGCTATTTTTCATGCATTTCATGATTTATTTTGAGCTAAATGACCCTGAAATTGACAAGCACTGCAAATGAACTCTGAAAAGGTTGAACCTTGGCATGGTATCATAATTTCACCCACATACCATGTGCTAAAATGTTGAGAGGGTTACGGGAAAAACTGGATGCACTTCGTGTACAAACTGGACAATCTCTTTCGAAGTAACACGGTTTCGGACGAAAACTCATCTATTACAAAAAGGATTTCATTTTTTTAACATATTTTAACTCCAGACTTTTTCTGCATTCAATATGCACCATTCAAAGCCACATCATCTATTTTCAACCCTTTTCTCACTCCATTTGCTATTTTTCATGCATTTCATGATTTATTTTGAGCTAAATGACCCTGAAATTGACAAGCACTGCAAATGAACTCTGAAAAGGTTGAAACTTGGCATGGTATCATAATTTCACCCACATAGCATGTGCTAAAAAGTTGAGAGGGTTACGGGAAAAACTGGATGCACTTCGTATACAAACTGGACAATCTCTTTCGAAGTAACAGGGTTTCGGACGAAAACTCATCTATTACAAAAGGGATTTCATTTTTTTAACATATTTTAACTCCAGACTTTTTATGCATTCAATATGCACCATTCAAAGCTACATCATCAATTTTCAACCCTTTTCTCACTCGATTTGCTATTTTTCATGCATTTCATGATTTATTTTGAGCTAAATGACCCTGAAATTGACAAGCACTGCAAATGAACTCTAAAAAGGTTGAAACTTGGCATGGTATCATAATTTCACCCACATAGCATGTGCTAAAAAGTTGAGAGGGTTACGGGAAAAACTGGATGTACTTCGTGTACAAACTGGACAATCTCTTTCGAAGTAACACGGTTTCGGACAAAAACTCATCTATTACAAAAGGGATTTCATTTTTTTAACATATTTTAACTCCAGACTTTTTCTGCATTCAATATGCACCATTCAAAGCCACATCATCAATTTTCAACCCTTTCTGACTCCATTTGCTATTTTTCATGCATTTCATGATTTATTTTGAGCTAAATGACCCTGAAATTGACGAGCACTGCAAATGAACTCTGAAAAGGTTGAAACTTGGCATGGTATCATAATTTCACCCACATAGCATGTGCTAAAAAGTTGATAGGGTTACGGGAAAAACTGGATGCACTTCGTGTACAAACTGGACAATCTCTTTCGAAGTAACACGGTTTCGGACGAAAACTCATCTATTACAAAAGGGATTTCATTTTTTTAACATATTTTAACTCCAGACTTTTTCTGCATTCAATATGCACCATTCAAAGCCACATCATCAATTTTCAACCCTTTTCTCACTCCATTTGCTATTTTTCATGCATTTCATGATTTATTTTGAGCTAAATGACCCTGAAATTGACAAGCACTGCAAATGAACTCTGAAAAGGTTGAAACTTGGCATGGTATCATAATTTCACCCACATACCATGTGCTAAAAAGTTGAGAGGGTTACGGGAAAAACTGGATGCACTTCGTGTACAAACTGGACAATCTCTTTCGAAGTAACAGGGTTTCGAACGAAAACTCATCTATTACAAAAGGGATTTTATTTTTTTAATATATTTTAAATCCAGACTTTTTCTGCATTCAATTTGCACCATTCAAAGCCACATCATCAATTTTCAACCCTTTTCTGACTCCATTTGCTATTTTTCATGCATTTCATGATTTATTTTGAGCTAAATGACCCTGAAATTGACAAGCACTGCAAATGAACTCTGAAAAGGTTGAAACTTGGCATGGTATCATAATTTCACCCACATACCATGTGCTAAAAAGTTGAGAGGGTTACGGGAAAAACTGGATGCACTTCGTGTACAAACTGGACAATCTCTTTCGAAGTAACAGGGTTTCGAACGAAAACTCATCTATTACAAAAGGGATTTTATTTTTTAAATATATTTTAAATCCAGACTTTTTCTGCATTCAATATGCACCATTCAAAGCCACATCATCAATTTTCAACCCTTTTCTGACTCCATTTGCTATTTTTCATGCATTTCATGATTTATTTTGAGCTAAATGACCCCGAAATTGACAAGCACTGCAAATGAACTATGAAAAGGTTGAAACTTGGCATGGTATCATAATTTCACCCACATAGCATGTGCTAAAAAGTTGAGAGGGTTACGGGAAAAACTGGATGCACTTCGTGTACAAACTGGACAATCTCTTTCGAAGTAACAGGGCTTCGAACGAAAACTCATCTATTACAAAAAGGATTTTATTTTTTTAATATATTTTAACTCCAGACTTTTTCTGCATTCAATAGGCACCATTCAAAGCCACATCATCAATTTTCAACCCTTTTCTGACTCCATTTGCTATTTTTCATGCATTTCATGATTTATTTTGAGCTAAATGACCCTGAAATTGACAAGCACTGCAAATGAACTCTGAAAAGGTTGAACCTTGGCATGGTATCATAATTTCACCCACATACCATGTGCTAAAAAGTTGAGAGGGTTACGGGAAAAACTGGATGCACTTCGTGTACAAACTGGACAATCTCTTTCGAAGTAACACGGTTTCGCACAAAAACTCATCTATTACAAAAGGGATTTCATTTTTTTAACATATTTCAACTCCAGACTTTTTCTGCATTCAATATGCACCACTCAAAGCCACATCATCAATTTTCAACCCTTTTCTGACTCCATTTGCTATTTTTCATGCATTTCATGATTTATTTTGAGCTAAATGACCCTGAAATTGACGAGCACTGCAAATGAACTCTGAAAAGGTTGAAACTTGGCATGGTATCATAATTTCACCCACATAGCATGTGCTAAAAAGTTGAGAGGGTTACGGGAAAAACTGGATGCACTTCGTGTACAAACTGGACAATCTCTTTCGAAGTAACACGGTTTCGGACGAAAACTCATCTATTACAAAAGGGATTTCATTTTTTTAACATATTTTAACTCCAGACTTTTTCTGCATTCAATATGCACCATTCAAAGCCACATCATCAATTTTCAACCCTTTTCTCACTCCATTTGCTATTTTTCATGCATTTCATGATTTATTTTGAGCTAAATGACCCTGAAATTGACAAGCACTGCAAATGAACTCTGAAAAGGTTGAAACTTGGCATGGTATCATAATTTCACCCACATACCATGTGCTAAAAAGTTGAGAGGGTTACGGGAAAAACTGGATGCACTTCGTGTACAAACTGGACAATCTCTTTCGAAGTAACAGGGTTTCGAACGAAAACTCATCTATTACAAAAGGGATTTTATTTTTTTAATATATTTTAAATCCAGACTTTTTCTGCATTCAATATGCACCATTCAAAGCCACATCATCAATTTTCAACCCTTTTCTGACTCCATTTGCTATTTTTCATGCATTTCATGATTTATTTTGAGCTAAACGACCCCGAAATTGACAAGCACTGCAAATGAACTCTGAAAAGGTTGAAACTTGGCATGGTATCATAATTTCACCCACATACCATGTGCTAAAAAGTTGAGAGGGTTACGGGAAAAACTGGATGCACTTCGTGTACAAACTGGACAATCTCTTTCGAAGTAACAGGGTTTCGAACGAAAACTCATCTATTACAAAAAGGATTTTATTTTTTTAATATATTTTAACTCCAGACTTTTTCTGCATTCAATAGGCACCATTCAAAGCCACATCATCAATTTTCAACCCTTTTCTGACTCCATTTGCTATTTTTCATGCATTTCATGATTTATTCTGAGCTAAATGACCCTGAAATTGACAAGCACTGCAAATGAACTCTGAAAAGGTTGAACCTTGGCATGGTATCATAATTTCACCCACATACCATGTGCTAAAATGTTGAGAGGGTTACGGGAAAAACTGGATGCACTTCGTGTACAAACTGGACAATCTCTTTCGAAGTAACACGGTTTCGGACGAAAACTCATCTATTACAAAAAGGATTTCATTTTTTTAACATATTTTAACTCCAGACTTTTTCTGCAATCAATATGCACCATTCAAAGCCACATCATCAATTTTCAACCCTTTTCTCACTCCATTTGCTATTTTTCATGCATTTCATGATTTATTTTGAGCTAAATGACCCTGAAATTGACAAGCACTGCAAATGAACTCTGAAAAGGTTGAAACTTGGCATGGTATCATAATTTCACCCACATAGCATGTGCTAAAAAGTTGAGAGGGTTACGGGAAAAACTGGATGCACTTCGTGTACAAACTGGACAATCTCTTTCGAAGTAACAAGGTTTCGAACGAAAACTCATCTATTACAAAAAGGATTTTATTTTTTTAACATATTTTAACTCCAGACTTTTTCTGCGTTCAGTATGCACCATTCAAAGCCACATCATCAATTTTCAACCCTTTTCTCACTCCATTTGCTATTTTTCATGCATTTCATGATTTATTTTGAGCTAAATGACCCTGAAATTGACAAGCACTGCAAATGAACTCTGAAAAGGTTGAAACTTGGCATGGTATCATAATTTCACCCACATAGCATGTGCTAAAAAGTTGAGAGGGTTACGGGAAAAACTGGATGCACTTCGTGTACAAACTGGACAATCTCTTTCGAAGTAACAGGGTTTCGAACGAAAACTCATCTATTACAAAAAGGATTTTATTTTTTTAAGATATTTTAACTCCAGACTTTTTCTGCGTTCAGTATGCACCATTCAAAGCCACATCATCAATTTTCAACCCTTTTCTGACTCCATTTGCTATTTTTCATGCATTTCATGATTTATTTTGAGCTAAATGACCCTGAAATTGACAAGCACTGCAAATGAACTCTGAAAAGGTTGAAACTTGGCATGGTATCATAATTTCACCCACATACCATGTGCTAAAAAGTTGAGAGGGTTACGGGAAAAACTGGATGCACTTCGTGTACAAACTGGACAATCTCTTTCGAAGTAACAGGGTTTCGAACGAAAACTCATCTATTACAAAAGGGATTTTATTTTTTTAATATATTTTAAATCCAGACTTTTTCTGCATTCAATATGCACCATTCAAAGCCACATCATCAATTTTCAACCCTTTTCTGACTCCATTTGCTATTTTTCATGCATTTCATGATTTATTTTGAGCTAAATGACCCCGAAATTGACAAGCACTGCAAATGAACTCTGAAAAGGTTGAAACTTGGCATGGTATCATAATTTCACCCACATAGCATGTGCTAAAAAGTTGAGAGGGTTACGGGAAAAACTGGATGCACTTCGTGTACAAACTGGACAATCTCTTTCGAAGTAACAGGGTTTCGAACGAAAACTCATCTATTACAAAAAGGATTTTATTTTTTTAATATATTTTAACTCCAGACTTTTTCTGCATTCAATAGGCACCATTCAAAGCCACATCATCAATTTTCAACCCTTTTCTGACTCCATTTGCTATTTTTCATGCATTTCATGATTTATTTTGAGCTAAATGACCCTGAAATTGACAAGCACTGCAAATGAACTCTGAAAAGGTTGAACCTTGGCATGGTATCATAATTTCACCCACATACCATGTGCTAAAATGTTGAGAGGGTTACGGGAAAAACTGGATGCACTTCGTGTACAAACTGGACAATCTGTTTCGAAGTAACACGGTTTCGGACGAAAACTCATCTATTACAAAAAGGATTTCATTTTTTTAACATATTTTAACTCCAGACTTTTTCTGCAATCAATATGCACCATTCAAAGCCACATCATCAATTTTCAACCCTTTTCTCACTCCATTTGCTATTTTTCATGCATTTCATGATTTATTTTGAGCTAAATGACCCTGAAATTGACAAGCACTGCAAATGAACTCTGAAAAGGTTGAAACTTGGCATGGTATCATAATTTCACCCACATAGCATGTGCTAAAAAGTTGAGAGGGTTACGGGAAAAACTGGATGCACTTCGTGTACAAACTGGACAATCTCTTTCGAAGTAACAAGGTTTCGAACGAAAACTCATCTATTACAAAAAGGATTTTATTTTTTTAACATATTTTAACTCCAGACTTTTTCTGCGTTCAGTATGCACCATTCAAAGCCACATCATCAATTTTCAACCCTTTTCTCACTCCATTTGCTATTTTTCATGCATTTCATGATTTATTTTGAGCTAAATGACCCTGAAATTGACAAGCACTGCAAATGAACTCTGAAAAGGTTGAAACTTGGCATGGTATCATAATTTCACCCACATAGCATGTGCTAAAAAGTTGAGAGGGTTACGGGAAAAACTGGATGCACTTCGTGTACAAACTGGACAATCTCTTTCGAAGTAACAAGGTTTCGAACGAAAACTCATCTATTACAAAAAGGATTTTATTTTTTTAACATATTTTAACTCCAGACTTTTTCTGCGTTCAGTATGCACCATTCAAAGCCACATCATCAATTTTCAACCCTTTTCTCACTCCATTTGCTATTTTTCATGCATTTCATGATTTATTTTGAGCTAAATGACCCTGAAATTGACAAGCACTGCAAATGAACTCTGAAAAGGTTGAAACTTGGCATGGTATCATAATTTCACCCACATAGCATGTGCTAAAAAGTTGAGAGGGTTACGGGAAAAACTGGATGCACTTCGTGTACAAACTGGACAATCTCTTTCGAAGTAACACGGTTTCGGACGAAAACTCATCTATTACAAAAGGGATTTCATTTTTTTAACATATTTTAACTCCAGACTTTTTCTGCATTCAATATGCACCATTCAAAGCCACATCATCAATTTTCAACCCTTTTCTCACTCCATTTGCTATTTTTCATGCATTTCATGATTTATTTTGAGCTAAATGACCCTGAAATTGACAAGCACTGCAAATGAACTCTGAAAAGGTTGAAACTTGGCATGGTATCATAATTTCACCCACATAGCACGTGCTAAAAAGTTGAGAGGGTTATGGGAAAAACTGGATGCACTTCGTGTACAAACTGGACAATCTCTTTCGAAGTAACAGGGTTTCGAACGAAAACTCATCTATTACAAAAGGGATTTTATTTTTTTAATATATTTTAAATCCAGACTTTTTCTGCATTCAATATGCACCATTCAAAGCCACATCATCAATTTTCAACCCTTTTCTGACTCCATTTGCTATTTTTCATGCATTTCATGATTTATTTTGAGCTAAACGACCCCGAAA
Organism: Elymus sibiricus; assembly: GCA_039707655.1. Taxonomy (NCBI): domain Eukaryota; kingdom Viridiplantae; phylum Streptophyta; class Magnoliopsida; order Poales; family Poaceae; genus Elymus; species Elymus sibiricus. The sequence continues at coordinate 74,409,401 of CM077665.1, forward strand.
TTGACAAGCACTGCAAATGAACTCTGAAAAGGTTGAAACTTGGCATGGTATCATAATTTCACCCACATACCATGTGCTAAAAAGTTGAGAGGGTTACGGGAAAAACTGGATGCACTTCGTGTACAAACTGGACAATCTCTTTCGAAGTAACAGGGTTTCGAACGAAAACTCATCTATTACAAAAAGGATTTTATTTTTTTAATATATTTTAACTCCAGACTTTTTCTGCATTCAATAGGCACCATTCAAAGCCACATCATCAATTTTCAACCCTTTTCTGACTCCATTTGCTATTTTTCATGCATTTCATGATTTATTTTGAGCTAAATGACCCTGAAATTGACAAGCACTGCAAATGAACTCTGAAAAGGTTGAACCTTGGCATGGTATCATAATTTCACCCACATACCATGTGCTAAAATGTTGAGAGGGTTACGGGAAAAACTGGATGCACTTCGTGTACAAACTGGACAATCTGTTTCGAAGTAACACGGTTTCGGACGAAAACTCATCTATTACAAAAAGGATTTCATTTTTTTAACATATTTTAACTCCAGACTTTTTCTGCAATCAATATGCACCATTCAAAGCCACATCATCAATTTTCAACCCTTTTCTCACTCCATTTGCTATTTTTCATGCATTTCATGATTTATTTTGAGCTAAATGACCCTGAAATTGACAAGCACTGCAAATGAACTCTGAAAAGGTTGAAACTTGGCATGGTATCATAATTTCACCCACATAGCATGTGCTAAAAAGTTGAGAGGGTTACGGGAAAAACTGGATGCACTTCGTGTACAAACTGGACAATCTCTTTCGAAGTAACAAGGTTTCGAACGAAAACTCATCTATTACAAAAAGGATTTTATTTTTTTAACATATTTTAACTCCAGACTTTTTCTGCGTTCAGTATGCACCATTCAAAGCCACATCATCAATTATCAACCCTTTTCTCACTCCATTTGCTATTTTTCATGCATTTCATGATTTATTTTGAGCTAAATGACCCTGAAATTGACAAGCACTGCAAATGAACTCTGAAAAGGTTGAAACTTGGCATGGTATCATAATTTCACCCACATAGCATGTGCTAAAAAGTTGAGAGGGTTACGGGAAAAACTGGATGCACTTCGTGTACAAACTGGACAATCTCTTTCGAAGTAACAGGGTTTCGAACGAAAACTCATCTATTACAAAAAGGATTTTATTTTTTTAACCTATTTTAACTCCAGACTTTTTCTGCGTTCAGTATGCACCATTCAAAGCCACATCATCAATTTTCAACCCTTTTCTGACTCCATTTGCTATTTTTCATGCATTTCATGATTTATTTTGAGCTAAATGACCCTGAAATTGACAAGCACTGCAAATGAACTCTGAAAAGGTTGAAACTTGGCATGGTATCATAATTTCACCCACATACCATGTGCTAAAAAGTTGAGAGGGTTACGGGAAAAACTGGATGCACTTCGTGTACAAACTGGACAATCTCTTTCGAAGTAACAGGGTTTCGAACGAAAACTCATCTATTACAAAAGGGATTTTATTTTTTTAATATATTTTAAATCCAGACTTTTTCTGCATTCAATATGCACCATTCAAAGCCACATCATCAATTTTCAACCCTTTTCTGACTCCATTTGCTATTTTTCATGCATTTCATGATTTATTTTGAGCTAAATGACCCCGAAATTGACAAGCACTGCAAATGAACTCTGAAAAGGTTGAAACTTGGCATGGTATCATAATTTCACCCACATAGCATGTGCTAAAAAGTTGAGAGGGTTACGGGAAAAACTGCATGCACTTCGTGTACAAACTGGACAATCTCTTTCGAAGTAACAGGGTTTCGAACGAAAACTCATCTATTACAAAAAGGATTTTATTTTTTTAATATATTTTAACTCCAGACTTTTTCTGCATTCAATAGGCACCATTCAAAGCCACATCATCAATTTTCAACCCTTTTCTGACTCCATTTGCTATTTTTCATGCATTTCATGATTTATTTTGAGCTAAATGACCCTGAAATTGACAAGCACTGCAAATGAACTCTGAAAAGGTTGAACCTTGGCATGGTATCATAATTTCACCCACATACCATGTGCTAAAATGTTGAGAGGGTTACGGGAAAAACTGGATGCACTTCGTGTACAAACTGGACAATCTCTTTCGAAGTAACACGGTTTCGGACGAAAACTCATCTATTACAAAAAGGATTTCATTTTTTTAACATATTTTAACTCCAGACTTTTTCTGCAATCAATATGCACCATTCAAAGCCACATCATCAATTTTCAACCCTTTTCTCACTCCATTTGCTATTTTTCATGCATTTCATGATTTATTTTGAGCTAAATGACCCTGAAATTGACAAGCACTGCAAATGAACTCTGAAAAGGTTGAAACTTGGCATGGTATCATAATTTCACCCACATAGCATGTGCTAAAAAGTTGAGAGGGTTACGGGAAAAACTGGATGCACTTCGTGTACAAACTGGACAATCTCTTTCGAAGTAACAAGGTTTCGAACGAAAACTCATCTATTACAAAAAGGATTTTATTTTTTTAACATATTTTAACTCCAGACTTTTTCTGCGTTCAGTATGCACCATTCAAAGCCACATCATCAATTTTCAACCCTTTTCTCACTCCATTTGCTATTTTTCATGCATTTCATGATTTATTTTGAGCTAAATGACCCTGAAATTGACAAGCACTGCAAATGAACTCTGAAAAGGTTGAAACTTGGCATGGTATCATAATTTCACCCACATAGCATGTGCTAAAAAGTTGAGAGGGTTACGGGAAAAACTGGATGCACTTCGTGTACAAACTGGACAATCTCTTTCGAAGTAACAGGGTTTCGAACGAAAACTCATCTATTACAAAAGGGATTTTATTTTTTTAATATATTTTAAATCCAGACTTTTTCTGCATTCAATATGCACCATTCAAAGCCACATCATCAATTTTCAACCCTTTTCTGACTCCATTTGCTATTTTTCATGCATTTCATGATTTATTTTGAGCTAAATGACCCCGAAATTGACAAGCACTGCAAATGAACTCTGAAAAGGTTGAAACTTGGCATGGTATCATAATTTCACCCACATAGCATGTGCTAAAAAGTTGAGAGGGTTACGGGAAAAACTGGATGCACTTCGTGTACAAACTGGACAATCTCTTTCGAAGTAACAGGGTTTCGAACGAAAACTCATCTATTACAAAAAGGATTTTATTTTTTTAATATATTTTAACTCCAGACTTTTTCTGCATTCAATAGGCACCATTCAAAGCCACATCATCAATTTTCAACCCTTTTCTGACTCCATTTGCTATTTTTCATGCATTTCATGATTTATTTTGAGCTAAATGACCCTGAAATTGACAAGCACTGCAAATGAACTCTGAAAAGGTTGAACCTTGGCATGGTATCATAATTTCACCCACATACCATGTGCTAAAATGTTGAGAGGGTTACGGGAAAAACTGGATGCACTTCGTGTACAAACTGGACAATCTGTTTCGAAGTAACACGGTTTCGGACGAAAACTCATCTATTACAAAAAGGATTTCATTTTTTTAACATATTTTAACTCCAGACTTTTTCTGCAATCAATATGCACCATTCAAAGCCACATCATCAATTTTCAACCCTTTTCTCACTCCATTTGCTATTTTTCATGCATTTCATGATTTATTTTGAGCTAAATGACCCTGAAATTGACAAGCACTGCAAATGAACTCTGAAAAGGTTGAAACTTGGCATGGTATCATAATTTCACCCACATAGCATGTGCTAAAAAGTTGAGAGGGTTACGGGAAAAACTGGATGCACTTCGTGTACAAACTGGACAATCTCTTTCGAAGTAACAAGGTTTCGAACGAAAACTCATCTATTACAAAAAGGATTTTATTTTTTTAACATATTTTAACTCCAGACTTTTTCTGCGTTCAGTATGCACCATTCAAAGCCACATCATCAATTTTCAACCCTTTTCTCACTCCATTTGCTATTTTTCATGCATTTCATGATTTATTTTGAGCTAAATGACCCTGAAATTGACAAGCACTGCAAATGAACTCTGAAAAGGTTGAAACTTGGCATGGTATCATAATTTCACCCACATAGCATGTGCTAAAAAGTTGAGAGGGTTACGGGAAAAACTGGATGCACTTCGTGTACAAACTGGACAATCTCTTTCGAAGTAACAGGGTTTCGAACGAAAACTCATCTATTACAAAAAGGATTTTATTTTTTTAAGATATTTTAACTCCAGACTTTTTCTGCGTTCAGTATGCACCATTCAAAGCCACATCATCAATTTTCAACCCTTTTCTGACTCCATTTGCTATTTTTCATGCATTTCATGATTTATTTTGAGCTAAATGACCCTGAAATTGACAAGCACTGCAAATGAACTCTGAAAAGGTTGAAACTTGGCATGGTATCATAATTTCACCCACATACCATGTGCTAAAAAGTTGAGAGGGTTACGGGAAAAACTGGATGCACTTCGTGTACAAACTGGACAATCTCTTTCGAAGTAACAGGGTTTCGAACGAAAACTCATCTATTACAAAAGGGATTTTATTTTTTTAATATATTTTAAATCCAGACTTTTTCTGCATTCAATATGCACCATTCAAAGCCACATCATCAATTTTCAACCCTTTTCTGACTCCATTTGCTATTTTTCATGCATTTCATGATTTATTTTGAGCTAAATGACCCCGAAATTGACAAGCACTGCAAATGAACTCTGAAAAGGTTGAAACTTGGCATGGTATCATAATTTCACCCACATAGCATGTGCTAAAAAGTTGAGAGGGTTACGGGAAAAACTGGATGCACTTCGTGTACAAACTGGACAATCTCTTTCGAAGTAACAGGGTTTCGAACGAAAACTCATCTATTACAAAAAGGATTTTATTTTTTTAATATATTTTAACTCCAGACTTTTTCTGCATTCAATAGGCACCATTCAAAGCCACATCATCAATTTTCAACCCTTTTCTGACTCCATTTGCTATTTTTCATGCATTTCATGATTTATTTTGAGCTAAATGACCCTGAAATTGACAAGCACTGCAAATGAACTCTGAAAAGGTTGAACCTTGGCATGGTATCATAATTTCACCCACATACCATGTGCTAAAATGTTGAGAGGGTTACGGGAAAAACTGGATGCACTTCGTGTACAAACTGGACAATCTGTTTCGAAGTAACACGGTTTCGGACGAAAACTCATCTATTACAAAAAGGATTTCATTTTTTTAACATATTTTAACTCCAGACTTTTTCTGCAATCAATATGCACCATTCAAAGCCACATCATCAATTTTCAACCCTTTTCTCACTCCATTTGCTATTTTTCATGCATTTCATGATTTATTTTGAGCTAAATGACCCTGAAATTGACAAGCACTGCAAATGAACTCTGAAAAGGTTGAAACTTGGCATGGTATCATAATTTCACCCACATAGCATGTGCTAAAAAGTTGAGAGGGTTACGGGAAAAACTGGATGCACTTCGTGTACAAACTGGACAATCTCTTTCGAAGTAACAAGGTTTCGAACGAAAACTCATCTATTACAAAAAGGATTTTATTTTTTTAACATATTTTAACTCCAGACTTTTTCTGCGTTCAGTATGCACCATTCAAAGCCACATCATCAATTTTCAACCCTTTTCTCACTCCATTTGCTATTTTTCATGCATTTCATGATTTATTTTGAGCTAAATGACCCTGAAATTGACAAGCACTGCAAATGAACTCTGAAAAGGTTGAAACTTGGCATGGTATCATAATTTCACCCACATAGCATGTGCTAAAAAGTTGAGAGGGTTACGGGAAAAACTGGATGCACTTCGTGTACAAACTGGACAATCTCTTTCGAAGTAACAAGGTTTCGAACGAAAACTCATCTATTACAAAAAGGATTTTATTTTTTTAACATATTTTAACTCCAGACTTTTTCTGCGTTCAGTATGCACCATTCAAAGCCACATCATCAATTTTCAACCCTTTTCTCACTCCATTTGCTATTTTTCATGCATTTCATGATTTATTTTGAGCTAAATGACCCTGAAATTGACAAGCACTGCAAATGAACTCTGAAAAGGTTGAAACTTGGCATGGTATCATAATTTCACCCACATAGCATGTGCTAAAAAGTTGAGAGGGTTACGGGAAAAACTGGATGCACTTCGTGTACAAACTGGACAATCTCTTTCGAAGTAACACGGTTTCGGACGAAAACTCATCTATTACAAAAGGGATTTCATTTTTTTAACATATTTTAACTCCAGACTTTTTCTGCATTCAATATGCACCATTCAAAGCCACATCATCAATTTTCAACCCTTTTCTCACTCCATTTGCTATTTTTCATGCATTTCATGATTTATTTTGAGCTAAATGACCCTGAAATTGACAAGCACTGCAAATGAACTCTGAAAAGGTTGAAACTTGGCATGGTATCATAATTTCACCCACATAGCACGTGCTAAAAAGTTGAGAGGGTTACGGGAAAAACTGGATGCACTTCGTGTACAAACTGGACAATCTCTTTCGAAGTAACAGGGTTTCGAACGAAAACTCATCTATTACAAAAGGGATTTTATTTTTTTAATATATTTTAAATCCAGACTTTTTCTGCATTCAATATGCACCATTCAAAGCCACATCATCAATTTTCAACCCTTTTCTGACTCCATTTGCTATTTTTCATGCATTTCATGATTTATTTTGAGCTAAACGACCCCGAAATTGACAAGCACTGCAAATGAACTCTGAAAAGGTTGAAACTTGGCATGGTATCATAATTTCACCCACATACCATGTGCTAAAAAGTTGAGAGGGTTACGGGAAAAACTGGATGCACTTCGTGTACAAACTGGACAATCTCTTTCGAAGTAACAGGGTTTCGAACGAAAACTCATCTATTACAAAAAGGATTTTATTTTTTTAATATATTTTAACTCCAGACTTTTTCTGCATTCAATAGGCACCATTCAAAGCCACATCATCAATTTTCAACCCTTTTCTGACTCCATTTGCTATTTTTCATGCATTTCATGATTTATTTTGAGCTAAATGACCCTGAAATTGACAAGCACTGCAAATGAACTCTGAAAAGGTTGAACCTTGGCATGGTATCATAATTTCACCCACATACCATGTGCTAAAATGTTGAGAGGGTTACGGGAAAAACTGGATGCACTTCGTGTACAAACTGGACAATCTCTTTCGAAGTAACACGGTTTCGGACGAAAACTCATCTATTACAAAAAGGATTTCATTTTTTTAACATATTTTAACTCCAGACTTTTTCTGCAATCAATATGCACCATTCAAAGCCACATCATCAATTTTCAACCCTTTTCTCACTCCATTTGCTATTTTTCATGCATTTCATGATTTATTTTGAGCTAAATGACCCTGAAATTGACAAGCACTGCAAATGAACTCTGAAAAGGTTGAAACTTGGCATGGTATCATAATTTCACCCACATAGCATGTGCTAAAAAGTTGAGAGGGTTACGGGAAAAACTGGATGCACTTCGTGTACAAACTGGACAATCTCTTTCGAAGTAACAAGGTTTCGAACGAAAACTCATCTATTACAAAAAGGATTTTATTTTTTTAACATATTTTAACTCCAGACTTTTTCTGCGTTCAGTATGCACCATTCAAAGCCACATCATCAATTATCAACCCTTTTCTCACTCCATTTGCTATTTTTCATGCATTTCATGATTTATTTTGAGCTAAATGACCCTGAAATTGACAAGCACTGCAAATGAACTCTGAAAAGGTTGAAACTTGGCATGGTATCATAATTTCACCCACATAGCATGTGCTAAAAAGTTGAGAGGGTTACGGGAAAAACTGGATGCACTTCGTGTACAAACTGGACAATCTCTTTCGAAGTAACAGGGTTTCGAACGAAAACTCATCTATTACAAAAAGGATTTTATTTTTTTAACCTATTTTAACTCCAGACTTTTTCTGCGTTCAGTATGCACCATTCAAAGCCACATCATCAATTTTCAACCCTTTTCTGACTCCATTTGCTATTTTTCATGCATTTCATGATTTATTTTGAGCTAAATGACCCTGAAATTGACAAGCACTGCAAATGAACTCTGAAAAGGTTGAAACTTGGCATGGTATCATAATTTCACCCACATACCATGTGCTAAAAAGTTGAGAGGGTTACGGGAAAAACTGGATGCACTTCGTGTACAAACTGGACAATCTCTTTCGAAGTAACAGGGTTTCGAACGAAAACTCATCTATTACAAAAGGGATTTTATTTTTTTAATATATTTTAAATCCAGACTTTTTCTGCATTCAATATGCACCATTCAAAGCCACATCATCAATTTTCAACCCTTTTCTGACTCCATTTGCTATTTTTCATGCATTTCATGATTTATTTTGAGCTAAATGACCCCGAAATTGACAAGCACTGCAAATGAACTCTGAAAAGGTTGAAACTTGGCATGGTATCATAATTTCACCCACATAGCATGTGCTAAAAAGTTGAGAGGGTTACGGGAAAAACTGCATGCACTTCGTGTACAAACTGGACAATCTCTTTCGAAGTAACAGGGTTTCGAACGAAAACTCATCTATTACAAAAAGGATTTTATTTTTTTAATATATTTTAACTCCAGACTTTTTCTGCATTCAATAGGCACCATTCAAAGCCACATCATCAATTTTCAACCCTTTTCTGACTCCATTTGCTATTTTTCATGCATTTCATGATTTATTTTGAGCTAAATGACCCTGAAATTGACAAGCACTGCAAATGAACTCTGAAAAGGTTGAACCTTGGCATGGTATCATAATTTCACCCACATACCATGTGCTAAAATGTTGAGAGGGTTACGGGAAAAACTGGATGCACTTCGTGTACAAACTGGACAATCTCTTTCGAAGTAACACGGTTTCGGACGAAAACTCATCTATTACAAAAAGGATTTCATTTTTTTAACATATTTTAACTCCAGACTTTTTCTGCAATCAATATGCACCATTCAAAGCCACATCATCAATTTTCAACCCTTTTCTCACTCCATTTGCTATTTTTCATGCATTTCATGATTTATTTTGAGCTAAATGACCCTGAAATTGACAAGCACTGCAAATGAACTCTGAAAAGGTTGAAACTTGGCATGGTATCATAATTTCACCCACATAGCATGTGCTAAAAAGTTGAGAGGGTTACGGGAAAAACTGGATGCACTTCGTGTACAAACTGGACAATCTCTTTCGAAGTAACAAGGTTTCGAACGAAAACTCATCTATTACAAAAAGGATTTTATTTTTTTAACATATTTTAACTCCAGACTTTTTCTGCGTTCAGTATGCACCATTCAAAGCCACATCATCAATTTTCAACCCTTTTCTCACTCCATTTGCTATTTTTCATGCATTTCATGATTTATTTTGAGCTAAATGACCCTGAAATTGACAAGCACTGCAAATGAACTCTGAAAAGGTTGAAACTTGGCATGGTATCATAATTTCACCCACATAGCATGTGCTAAAAAGTTGAGAGGGTTACGGGAAAAACTGGATGCACTTCGTGTACAAACTGGACAATCTCTTTCGAAGTAACAGGGTTTCGAACGAAAACTCATCTATTACAAAAAGGATTTTATTTTTTTAAGATATTTTAACTCCAGACTTTTTCTGCGTTCAGTATGCACCATTCAAAGCCACATCATCAATTTTCAACCCTTTTCTGACTCCATTTGCTATTTTTCATGCATTTCATGATTTATTTTGAGCTAAATGACCCTGAAATTGACAAGCACTGCAAATGAACTCTGAAAAGGTTGAAACTTGGCATGGTATCATAATTTCACCCACATACCATGTGCTAAAAAGTTGAGAGGGTTACGGGAAAAACTGGATGCACTTCGTGTACAAACTGGACAATCTCTTTCGAAGTAACAGGGTTTCGAACGAAAACTCATCTATTACAAAAGGGATTTTATTTTTTTAATATATTTTAAATCCAGACTTTTTCTGCATTCAATATGCACCATTCAAAGCCACATCATCAATTTTCAACCCTTTTCTGACTCCATTTGCTATTTTTCATGCATTTCATGATTTATTTTGAGCTAAATGACCCCGAAATTGACAAGCACTGCAAATGAACTCTGAAAAGGTTGAAACTTGGCATGGTATCATAATTTCACCCACATAGCATGTGCTAAAAAGTTGAGAGGGTTACGGGAAAAACTGGATGCACTTCGTGTACAAACTGGACAATCTCTTTCGAAGTAACAGGGTTTCGAACGAAAACTCATCTATTACAAAAAGGATTTTATTTTTTTAATATATTTTAACTCCAGACTTTTTCTGCATTCAATAGGCACCATTCAAAGCCACATCATCAATTTTCAACCCTTTTCTGACTCCATTTGCTATTTTTCATGCATTTCATGATTTATTTTGAGCTAAATGACCCTGAAATTGACAAGCACTGCAAATGAACTCTGAAAAGGTTGAACCTTGGCATGGTATCATAATTTCACCCACATACCATGTGCTAAAATGTTGAGAGGGTTACGGGAAAAACTGGATGCACTTCGTGTACAAACTGGACAATCTCTTTCGAAGTAACACGGTTTCGGACGAAAACTCATCTATTACAAAAAGGATTTCATTTTTTTAACATATTTTAACTCCAGACTTTTTCTGCATTCAATATGCACCATTCAAAGCCACATCATCAATTTTCAACCCTTTTCTCACTCCATTTGCTATTTTTCATGCATTTCATGATTTATTTTGAGCTAAATGACCCTGAAATTGACAAGCACTGCAAATGAACTCTGAAAAGGTTGAAACTTGGCATGGTATCATAATTTCACCCACATAGCATGTGCTAAAAAGTTGAGAGGGTTACGGGAAAAACTGGATGCACTTCGTGTACAAACTGGACAATCTCTTTCGAAGTAACAGGGTTTCGAACGAAAACTCATCTATTACAAAAAGGATTTTATTTTTTAATATATTTTAACTCCAGACTTTTTCTGCGTTCAGTATGCACCATTCCTAGCCACATCATCAATTTTCAACCCTTTTCTGACTCCATTTGCTATTTTTCATGCATTTCATGATTTATTTTGAGCTAAATGACCCTGAAATTGACAAGCACTGCAAATGAACTCTGAAAAGGTTGAAACTTGGCATGGTATCATAATTTCACCCACATACCATGTGCTAAAATGTTGAGAGGGTTACAGGAAAAACTGGATGCACTTCGTGTACAAACTGGACAATCTCTTTCGAAGTAACAGGGTTTCGAACGAAAACTCATCTATTACAAAAAGGATTTTATTTTTTTAAGATATTTTAACTCCAGACTTTTTCTGCGTTCAGTATGCACCATTCAAAGCCACATCATCAATTTTCAACCCTTTTCTGACTCCATTTGCTATTTTTCATGCATTTCATGATTTATTTTGAGCTAAATGACCCTGAAATTGACAAGCACTGCAAATGAACTCTGAAAAGGTTGAAACTTGGCATGGTATCATAATTTCACCCACATACCATGTGCTAAAAAGTTGAGAGGGTTACGGGAAAAACTGGATGCACTTCGTGTACAAACTGGACAATCTCTTTCGAAGTAACAGGGTTTCGAACGAAAACTCATCTATTACAAAAGGGATTTTATTTTTTTAATATATTTTAAATCCAGACTTTTTCTGCATTCAATATGCACCATTCAAAGCCACATCATCAATTTTCAACCCTTTTCTGACTCCATTTGCTATTTTTCATGCATTTCATGATTTATTTTGAGCTAAATGACCCCGAAATTGACAAGCACTGCAAATGAACTCTGAAAAGGTTGAAACTTGGCATGGTATCATAATTTCACCCACATAGCATGTGCTAAAAAGTTGAGAGGGTTACGGGAAAAACTGGATGCACTTCGTGTACAAACTGGACAATCTCTTTCGAAGTAACAGGGTTTCGAACGAAAACTCATCTATTACAAAAAGGATTTTATTTTTTTAATATATTTTAACTCCAGACTTTTTCTGCATTCAATAGGCACCATTCAAAGCCACATCATCAATTTTCAACCCTTTTCTGACTCCATTTGCTATTTTTCATGCATTTCATGATTTATTTTGAGCTAAATGACCCTGAAATTGACAAGCACTGCAAATGAACTCTGAAAAGGTTGAACCTTGGCATGGTATCATAATTTCACCCACATACCATGTGCTAAAATGTTGAGAGGGTTACGGGAAAAACTGGATGCACTTCGTGTACAAACTGGACAATCTCTTTCGAAGTAACAGGGTTTCGAACGAAAACTCATCTATTACAAAAGGGATTTTATTTTTTTAACATATTTTAAATCCAGACTTTTTCTGCATTCAATATGCACCATTCAAAGCCACATCATCAATTTTCAACCCTTTTCTGACTCCATTTGCTATTTTTCATGCATTTCATGATTTATTTTGAGCTAAATGACCCCGAAATTGACAAGCACTGCAAATGAACTCTGAAAAGGTTGAAACTTGGCATGGTATCATAATTTCACCCACATAGCATGTGCTAAAAAGTTGACAGGGTTACGGGAAAGACTGGATGCACTTCGTGTACAAACTGGACAATCTCTTTCGAAGTAACAGGGTTTCGAACGACAACTCATCTATTACAAAAAGGATTTTATTTTTTTAATATATTTTAACTCCAGACTTTTTCTGCATTCAATAGGCACCATTCAAAGCCACATCATCAATTTTCAACCCTTTTCTGACTCCATTTGCTATTTTTCATGCATTTCATGATTTATTTTGAGCTAAATGACCCTGAAATTGACAAGCACTGCAAATGAACTCTGAAAAGGTTGAAACTTGGCATGGTATCATAATTTCACCCACATACCATGTGCTAAAATGTTGAGAGGGTTACGGGAAAAACTGGATGCACTTCGTGTACAAACTGGACAATCTCTTTCGAAGTAACACGGTTTCGGACGAAAACTCATCTATTACAAAAAGGATTTCATTTTTTTAACATATTTTAACTCCAGACTTTTTCTGCGTTCAGTATGCACCATTCAAAGCCACATCATCAATTTTCAACCCTTTTCTCACTCCATTTGCTATTTTTCATGCATTTCATGATTTATTTTGAGCTAAATGACCCTGAAATTGACAAGCACTGCAAATGAACTCTGAAAAGGTTGAAACTTGGCATGGTATAATAATTTCACCCACATAGCATGTGCTAAAAAGTTGAGAGGGTTATGGGAAAAACTGGATGCACTTCGTGTACAAACTGGACAATCTCTTTCGAAGTAACAGGGTTTCGAACGAAAACTCATCTATTACAAAAGGGATTTTATTTTTTTAATATATTTTAAATCCAGACTTTTTCTGCATTCAATATGCACCATTCAAAGCCACATCATCAATTTTCAACCCTTTTTTGACTCCATTTGCTATTTTTCATGCATTTCATGATTTATTTTGAGCTAAATGACCCTGAAATTGACAAGCACTGCAAATGAACTCTGAAAAGGTTGGAACTTGGCATGGTATCATAATTTCACCCACATAGCATGTGCTAAAAAGTTGAGAGGGTTACGGGAAAAACTGGATGCACTTCGTGTACAAACTGGACAATCTCTTTCGAAGTAACAGGGTTTCGAACGAAAACTCATCTATTACAAAAGGGATTTTATTTTTTTAACATATTTTAAATCCAGACTTTTTCTGCATTCAATATGCACCATTCAAAGCCACATCATCAATTTTCAACCCTTTTCTGACTCCATTTGCTATTTTTCATGCATTTCATGATTTATTTTGAGCTAAATGACCCCGAAATTGACAAGCACTGCAAATGAACTCTGAAAAGGTTGAAACTTGGCATGGTATCATAATTTCACCCACATAGCATGTGCTAAAAAGTTGAGAGGGTTACGGGAAAAACTGCATGCACTTCGTGTACAAACTGGACAATCTCTTTCGAAGTAACAGGGTTTCGAACGAAAACTCATCTATTACAAAAAGGATTTTATTTTTTTAATATATTTTAACTCCAGACTTTTTCTGCATTCAATAGGCACCATTCAAAGCCACATCATCAATTTTCAACCCTTTTCTGACTCCATTTGCTATTTTTCATGCATTTCATGATTTATTTTGAGCTAAATGACCCTGAAATTGACAAGCACTGCAAATGAACTCTGAAAAGGTTGAACCTTGGCATGGTATCATAATTTCACCCACATACCATGTGCTAAAATGTTGAGAGGGTTACGGGAAAAACTGGATGCACTTCGTGTACAAACTGGACAATCTCTTTCGAAGTAACACGGTTTCGGACGAAAACTCATCTATTACAAAAAGGATTTCATTTTTTTAACATATTTTAACTCCAGACTTTTTCTGCAATCAATATGCACCATTCAAAGCCACATCATCAATTTTCAACCCTTTTCTCACTCCATTTGCTATTTTTCATGCATTTCATGATTTATTTTGAGCTAAATGACCCTGAAATTGACAAGCACTGCAAATGAACTCTGAAAAGGTTGAAACTTGGCATGGTATCATAATTTCACCCACATAGCATGTGCTAAAAAGTTGAGAGGGTTACGGGAAAAACTGGATGCACTTCGTGTACAAACTGGACAATCTCTTTCGAAGTAACAAGGTTTCGAACGAAAACTCATCTATTACAAAAAGGATTTTATTTTTTTAACATATTTTAACTCCAGACTTTTTCTGCGTTCAGTATGCACCATTCAAAGCCACATCATCAATTTTCAACCCTTTTCTCACTCCATTTGCTATTTTTCATGCATTTCATGATTTATTTTGAGCTAAATGACCCTGAAATTGACAAGCACTGCAAATGAACTCTGAAAAGGTTGAAACTTGGCATGGTATCATAATTTCACCCACATAGCATGTGCTAAAAAGTTGAGAGGGTTACGGGAAAAACTGGATGCACTTCGTGTACAAACTGGACAATCTCTTTCGAAGTAACAGGGTTTCGAACGAAAACTCATCTATTACAAAAAGGATTTTATTTTTTTAAGATATTTTAACTCCAGACTTTTTCTGCGTTCAGTATGCACCATTCAAAGCCACATCATCAATTTTCAACCCTTTTCTGACTCCATTTGCTATTTTTCATGCATTTCATGATTTATTTTGAGCTAAATGACCCTGAAATTGACAAGCACTGCAAATGAACTCTGAAAAGGTTGAAACTTGGCATGGTATCATAATTTCACCCACATACCATGTGCTAAAAAGTTGAGAGGGTTACGGGAAAAACTGGATGCACTTCGTGTACAAACTGGACAATCTCTTTCGAAGTAACAGGGTTTCGAACGAAAACTCATCTATTACAAAAGGGATTTTATTTTTTTAATATATTTTAAATCCAGACTTTTTCTGCATTCAATATGCACCATTCAAAGCCACATCATCAATTTTCAACCCTTTTCTGACTCCATTTGCTATTTTTCATGCATTTCATGATTTATTTTGAGCTAAATGACCCCGAAATTGACAAGCACTGCAAATGAACTCTGAAAAGGTTGAAACTTGGCATGGTATCATAATTTCACCCACATAGCATGTGCTAAAAAGTTGAGAGGGTTACGGGAAAAACTGGATGCACTTCGTGTACAAACTGGACAATCTCTTTCGAAGTAACAGGGTTTCGAACGAAAACTCATCTATTACAAAAAGGATTTTATTTTTTTAATATATTTTAACTCCAGACTTTTTCTGCATTCAATAGGCACCATTCAAAGCCACATCATCAATTTTCAACCCTTTTCTGACTCCATTTGCTATTTTTCATGCATTTCATGATTTATTTTGAGCTAAATGACCCTGAAATTGACAAGCACTGCAAATGAACTCTGAAAAGGTTGAACCTTGGCATGGTATCATAATTTCACCCACATACCATGTGCTAAAATGTTGAGAGGGTTGCGGGAAAAACTGGATGCACTTCGTGTACAAACTGGACAATCTCTTTCGAAGTAACACGGTTTCGGACGAAAACTCATCTATTACAAAAAGGATTTCATTTTTTTAACATATTTTAACTCCAGACTTTTTCTGCATTCAATATGCACCATTCAAAGCCACATCATCAATTTTCAACCCTTTTCTCACTCCATTTGCTATTTTTCATGCATTTCATGATTTATTTTGAGCTAAATGACCCTGAAATTGACAAGCACTGCAAATGAACTCTGAAAAGGTTGAAACTTGGCATGGTATCATAATTTCACCCACATAGCATGTGCTAAAAAGTTGAGAGGGTTACGGGAAAAACTGGATGCACTTCGTGTACAAACTGGACAATCTCTTTCGAAGTAACAGGGTTTCGAACGAAAACTCATCTATTACAAAAAGGATTTTATTTTTTAATATATTTTAACTCCAGACTTTTTCTGCGTTCAGTATGCACCATTCCTAGCCACATCATCAATTTTCAACCCTTTTCTGACTCCATTTGCTATTTTTCATGCATTTCATGATTTATTTTGAGCTAAATGACCCTGAAATTGACAAGCACTGCAAATGAACTCTGAAAAGGTTGAAACTTGGCATGGTATCATAATTTCACCCACATACCATGTGCTAAAATGTTGAGAGGGTTACAGGAAAAACTGGATGCACTTCGTGTACAAACTGGACAATCTCTTTCGAAGTAACAGGGTTTCGAACGAAAACTCATCTATTACAAAAAGGATTTTATTTTTTTAAGATATTTTAACTCCAGACTTTTTCTGCGTTCAGTATGCACCATTCAAAGCCACATCATCAATTTTCAACCCTTTTCTGACTCCATTTGCTATTTTTCATGCATTTCATGATTTATTTTGAGCTAAATGACCCTGAAATTGACAAGCACTGCAAATGAACTCTGAAAAGGTTGAAACTTGGCATGGTATCATAATTTCACCCACATACCATGTGCTAAAAAGTTGAGAGGGTTACGGGAAAAACTGGATGCACTTCGTGTACAAACTGGACAATCTCTTTCGAAGTAACAGGGTTTCGAACGAAAACTCATCTATTACAAAAGGGATTTTATTTTTTTAATATATTTTAAATCCAGACTTTTTCTGCATTCAATATGCACCATTCAAAGCCACATCATCAATTTTCAACCCTTTTCTGACTCCATTTGCTATTTTTCATGCATTTCATGATTTATTTTGAGCTAAATGACCCCGAAATTGACAAGCACTGCAAATGAACTCTGAAAAGGTTGAAACTTGGCATGGTATCATAATTTCACCCACATAGCATGTGCTAAAAAGTTGAGAGGGTTACGGGAAAAACTGGATGCACTTCGTGTACAAACTGGACAATCTCTTTCGAAGTAACAGGGTTTCGAACGAAAACTCATCTATTACAAAAAGGATTTTATTTTTTTAATATATTTTAACTCCAGACTTTTTCTGCATTCAATAGGCACCATTCAAAGCCACATCATCAATTTTCAACCCTTTTCTGACTCCATTTGCTATTTTTCATGCATTTCATGATTTATTTTGAGCTAAATGACCCTGAAATTGACAAGCACTGCAAATGAACTCTGAAAAGGTTGAACCTTGGCATGGTATCATAATTTCACCCACATACCATGTGCTAAAATGTTGAGAGGGTTACGGGAAAAACTGGATGCACTTCGTGTACAAACTGGACAATCTCTTTCGAAGTAACAGGGTTTCGAACGAAAACTCATCTATTACAAAAGGGATTTTATTTTTTTAACATATTTTAAATCCAGACTTTTTCTGCATTCAATATGCACCATTCAAAGCCACATCATCAATTTTCAACCCTTTTCTGACTCCATTTGCTATTTTTCATGCATTTCATGATTTATTTTGAGCTAAATGACCCCGAAATTGACAAGCACTGCAAATGAACTCTGAAAAGGTTGAAACTTGGCATGGTATCATAATTTCACCCACATAGCATGTGCTAAAAAGTTGACAGGGTTACGGGAAAGACTGGATGCACTTCGTGTACAAACTGGACAATCTCTTTCGAAGTAACAGGGTTTCGAACGACAACTCATCTATTACAAAAAGGATTTTATTTTTTTAATATATTTTAACTCCAGACTTTTTCTGCATTCAATAGGCACCATTCAAAGCCACATCATCAATTTTCAACCCTTTTCTGACTCCATTTGCTATTTTTCATGCATTTCATGATTTATTTTGAGCTAAATGACCCTGAAATTGACAAGCACTGCAAATGAACTCTGAAAAGGTTGAAACTTGGCATGGTATCATAATTTCACCCACATACCATGTGCTAAAATGTTGAGAGGGTTACGGGAAAAACTGGATGCACTTCGTGTACAAACTGGACAATCTCTTTCGAAGTAACACGGTTTCGGACGAAAACTCATCTATTACAAAAAGGATTTCATTTTTTTAACATATTTTAACTCCAGACTTTTTCTGCGTTCAGTATGCACCATTCAAAGCCACATCATCAATTTTCAACCCTTTTCTCACTCCATTTGCTATTTTTCATGCATTTCATGATTTATTTTGAGCTAAATGACCCTGAAATTGACAAGCACTGCAAATGAACTCTGAAAAGGTTGAAACTTGGCATGGTATAATAATTTCACCCACATAGCATGTGCTAAAAAGTTGAGAGGGTTATGGGAAAAACTGGATGCACTTCGTGTACAAACTGGACAATCTCTTTCGAAGTAACAGGGTTTCGAACGAAAACTCATCTATTACAAAAGGGATTTTATTTTTTTAATATATTTTAAATCCAGACTTTTTCTGCATTCAATATGCACCATTCAAAGCCACATCATCAATTTTCAACCCTTTTTTGACTCCATTTGCTATTTTTCATGCATTTCATGATTTATTTTGAGCTAAATGACCCTGAAATTGACAAGCACTGCAAATGAACTCTGAAAAGGTTGGAACTTGGCATGGTATCATAATTTCACCCACATAGCATGTGCTAAAAAGTTGAGAGGGTTACGGGAAAAACTGGATGCACTTCGTGTACAAACTGGACAATCTCTTTCGAAGTAACAGGGTTTCGAACGAAAACTCATCTATTACAAAAGGGATTTTATTTTTTTAATATATTTTAAATCCAGACTTTTTCTGCATTCAATATGCACCATTCAAAGCCACATCATCAATTTTCAACCCTTTTCTGACTCCATTTGCTATTTTTCATGCATTTCATGATTTATTTTGAGCTAAATGACCCCGAAATTGACAAGCACTGCAAATGAACTCTGAAAAGGTTGAAACTTGGCATGGTATCATAATTTCACCCACATAGCATGTGCTAAAAAGTTGAGAGGGTTACGTGAAAAACTGGATGCACTTCGTGTACAAACTGGACAATCTCTTTCGAAGTAACAGGGTTTCGAACGAAAACTCATCTATTACAAAAAGGATTTTATTTTTTTAATATATTTTAACTCCAGACTTTTTCTGCATTCAATAGGCACCATTCAAAGCCACGTCATCAATTTTCAACCCTTTTCTGACTCCATTTGCTATTTTTCATGCATTTCATGATTTATTTTGAGCTAAATGACCCTGAAATTGACAAGCACTGCAAATGAACTCTGAAAAGGTTGAACCTTGGCATGGTATCATAATTTCACCCACATACCATGTGCTAAAATGTTGAGAGGGTTACGGGAAAAACTGGATGCACTTCGTGTACAAACTGGACAATCTCTTTCGAAGTAACACGGTTTCGGACGAAAACTCATCTATTACAAAAAGGATTTCATTTTTTTAACATATTTTAACTCCAGACTTTTTCTGCATTCAATATGCACCATTCAAAGCCACATCATCAATTTTCAACCCTTTTCTCACTCCATTTGCTATTTTTCATGCATTTCATGATTTATTTTGAGCTAAATGACCCTGAAATTGACAAGCACTGCAAATGAACTCTGAAAAGGTTGAAACTTGGCATGGTATCATAATTTCACCCACATTGCATGTGCTAAAAAGTTGAGAGGGTTACGGGAAAAACTGGATGCACTTCGTGTACAAACTGGACAATCTCTTTCGAAGTAACAGGGTTTCGAACGAAAACTCATCTATTACAAAAAGGATTTTATTTTTTTAATATATTTTAACTCCAGACTTTTTCTGCGTTCAGTATGCACCATTCAAAGCCACATCATCAATTTTCAACCCTTTTCTGACTCCATTTGCTATTTTTCATGCATTTCATCATTTATTTTGAGCTAAATGACCCTGAAATTGACAAGCACTGCAAATGAACTCTGAAAAGGTTGAAACTTGGCATGGTATCATAATTTCACCCACATAGCATGTGCTAAAAAGTTGAGAGGGTTACGGGAAAAACTGGATGCACTTCGTATACAAACTGGACAATCTCTTTCGAAGTAACAGGGTTTCGGACGAAAACTCATCTATTACAAAAGGGATTTCATTTTTTTAACATATTTTAACTCCAGACTTTTTATGCATTCAATATGCACCATTCAAAGCTACATCATCAATTTTCAACCCTTTTCTCACTCGATTTGCTATTTTTCATGCATTTCATGATTTATTTTGAGCTAAATGACCCTGAAATTGACAAGCACTGCAAATGAACTCTGAAAAGGTTGAAACTTTGCATGGTATCATAATTTCACCCACATAGCATGTGCTAAAAAGTTGAGAGGGTTACGGGAAAAACTGGATGCACTTCGTGTACAAACTGGACAATCTCTTTCGAAGTAACACGGTTTCGCACAAAAACTCATCTATTACAAAAGGGATTTCATTTTTTTAACATATTTTAACTCCAGACTTTTTCTGCATTCAATATGCACCATTCAAAGCCACATCATCAATTTTCAACCCTTTTCTGACTCCATTTGCTATTTTTCATATATTTCATGATTTATTTTGAGCTAAATGACCCTGAAATTGACGAGCACTGCAAATGAACTCTGAAAAGGTTGAAACTTGGCATGGTATCATAATTTCACCCACATAGCATGTGCTAAAAAGTTGAGAGGGTTACGGGAAAAACTGGATGCACTTCGTGTACAAACTGGACAATCTCTTTCGAAGTAACAGGGTTTCGAACGAAAACTCATCTATTACAAAAAGGATTTTATTTTTTAACATATTTTAACTCCAGGCTTTTTCTGCGTTCAGTATGCACCATTCAAAGCCACATCATCAATTTTCAACCCTTTTCTCACTCCATTTGCTATTTTTCATGCATTTCATGATTTATTTTGAGCTAAATGACCCTGAAATTGACAAGCACTGCAAATGAACTCTGAAAAGGTTGAAACTTGGCATGGTATCATAATTTCACCCACATAGCATGTGCTAAAAAGTTGAGAGGGTTACGGGAAAAACTGGATGCACTTCGTGTACAAACTGGACAATCTCTTTCGAAGTAACAGGGTTTCGAACGAAAACTCATCTATTACAAAAGGGATTTTATTTTTTTAATATATTTTAAATCCAGACTTTTTCTGCATTCAATATGCACCATTCAAAGCCACATCATCAATTTTCAACCCTTTTTTGACTCCATTTGCTATTTTTCATGCATTTCATGATTTATTTTGAGCTAAATGACCCTGAAATTGACAAGCACTGCAAATGAACTCTGAAAAGGTTGAAACTTGGCATGGTATCATAATTTCACCCACATACCATGTGCTAAAAAGTTGAGAGGGTTACGGGAAAAACTGGATGCACTTCGTGTACAAACTGGACAATATCTTTCGAAGTAACAGGGTTTCGAACGAAAACTCATCTATTACAAAAGGGATTTTATTTTTTTAATATATTTTAAATCCAGACTTTTTCTGCATTCAATATGCACCATTCAAAGCCACATCATCAATTTTCAACCCTTTTCTGACTCCATTTGCTATTTTTCATGCATTTCATGATTTATTTTGAGCTAAATGACCCCGAAATTGACAAGCACTGCAAATGAACTCTGAAAAGGTTGAAACTTGGCATGGTATCATAATTTCACCCACATAGCATGTGCTAAAAAGTTGAGAGGGTTACGGGAAAAACTGGATGCACTTCGTGTACAAACTGGACAATCTCTTTCGAAGTAACAGGGTTTCGAACGACAACTCATCTATTACAAAAAGGATTTTATTTTTTTAATATATTTTAACTCCAGACTTTTTCTGCATTCAATAGGCACCATTCAAAGCCACATCATCAATTTTCAACCCTTTTCTCACTCCATT
Source organism: Elymus sibiricus (assembly GCA_039707655.1). Lineage (NCBI taxonomy): Eukaryota > Viridiplantae > Streptophyta > Magnoliopsida > Poales > Poaceae > Elymus > Elymus sibiricus. The sequence goes on from CM077665.1 coordinate 74,431,721, forward strand.
TGCTATTTTTCATGCATTTCATGATTTATTTTGAGCTAAATGACCCTGAAATTGACAAGCACTGCAAATGAACTCTGAAAAGGTTGAAACTTGGCATGGTATCATAATTTCACCCACATACCATGTGCTAAAATGTTGAGAGGGTTACGGGAAAAACTGGATGCACTTCGTGTACAAACTGGACAATCTCTTTCGAAGTAACACGGTTTCGGACGAAAACTCATCTATTACAAAAAGGATTTCATTTTTTTAACATATTTTAACTCCAGACTTTTTCTGCATTCAATATGCACCATTCAAAGCCACATCATCAATTTTCAACCCTTTTCTCACTCCATTTCTATTTTTCATGCATTTCATGATTTATTTTGAGCTAAATGACCCTGAAATTGACAAGCACTGCAAATGAACTCTGAAAAGGTTGAAACTTGGCATGGTATCATAATTTCACCCACATAGCATGTGCTAAAAAGTTGAGAGGGTTACGGGAAAAACTGGATGCACTTCGTGTACAAACTGGACAATCTCTTTCGAAGTAACAGGGTTTCGAACGAAAACTCATCTATTACAAAAAGGATTTTATTTTTTTAACATATTTTAACTCCAGACTTTTTCTGCGTTCAGTATGCACCATTCAAAGCCACATCATCAATTTTCAACCCTTTTCTCACTCCATTTGCTATTTTTCATGCATTTCATGATTTATTTTGAGCTAAATGACCCTGAAATTGACAAGCACTGCAAATGAACTCTGAAAAGGTTGAAACTTGGCATGGTATCATAATTTCACCCACATAGCATGTGCTAAAAAGTTGAGAGGGTTACGGGAAAAACTGGATGCACTTCGTGTACAAACTGGACAATCTCTTTCGAAGTAACAGGGTTTCGAACGAAAACTCATCTATTACAAAAAGGATTTTATTTTTTTAACATATTTTAACTCCAGACTTTTTCTGCGTTCAGTATGCACCATTCAAAGCCACATCATCAATTTTCAACCCTTTTCTGACTCCATTTGCTATTTTTCACGCATTTCATGATTTATTTTGAGCTAAATGACCCTGAAATTGACAAGCACTACAAATGAACTCTCAAAAGGTTGAAACTTGGCATGGTATCAAAATTTCACCCACATACCATGTGCTAACAAGTTGAGAGGGTTACGGGAAAAACTGGATGCACTTCGTGTACAAACTGGACAATCTCTTTCGAAGTAACAGGGTTTCGAACGAAAACTCATCTATTACAAAAGGGATTTTATTTTTTTAATATATTTTAAATCCAGACTTTTTCTGCATTCAATATGCACCATTCAAAGCCACATCATAAATTTTCAACCCTTTTCTGACTCCATTTGCTATTTTTCATGCATTTCATGATTTATTTTGAGCTAAATGACCCTGAAATTGACAAGCACTGCAAATGAACTCTGAAAAGGTTGAAACTTGGCATGGTATCATAATTTCACCCACATACCATGTGCTAAAATGTTGAGAGGGTTACGGGAAAAACTGGATGCACTTCGTGTACAAACTGGACAATCTCTTTCGAAGTAACAGGGTTTCGAACGAAAACTCATCTATTACAAAAGGGATTTTATTTTTTTAATATATTTTAAATCCAGACTTTTTCTGCATTCAATATGCACCATTCAAAGCCACATCATCAATTTTCAACCCTTTTCTGACTCCATTTGCTATTTTTCATGCATTTCATGATTTATTTTGAGCTAAATGACCCTGAAATTGACAAGCACTGCAAATGAACTCTGAAAAGGTTGAAACTTGGCATGGTATCATAATTTCACCCACATAGCATGTGCTAAAAAGTTGAGAGGGTTACGGGAAAAACTGGATGCACTTCGTGTACAAACTGGACAATCTCTTTCGAAGTAACAGGGTTTCGAACGAAAACTCATCTATTACAAAAGGGATTTTATTTTTTTAACATATTTTAAATCCAGACTTTTTCTGCATTCAATATGCACCATTCAAAGCCACATCATCAATTTTCAACCCTTTTCTGACTCCATTTGCTATTTTTCATGCATTTCATGATTTATTTTGAGCTAAATGACCCCGAAATTGACAAGCACTGCAAATGAACTCTGAAAAGGTTGAAACTTGGCATGGTATCATAATTTCACCCACATAGCATGTGCTAAAAAGTTGAGAGGGTTACGGGAAAAACTGGATGCACTTCGTGTACAAACTGGACAATCTCTTTCGAAGTAACAGGGTTTCGAACGACAACTCATCTATTACAAAAAGGATTTTATTTTTTTAATATATTTTAACTCCAGACTTTTTCTGCATTCAATAGGCACCATTCAAAGCCACATCATCAATTTTCAACCCTTTTCTCACTCCATTTGCTATTTTTCATGCATTTCATGATTTATTTTGAGCTAAATGACCCTGAAATTGACAAGCACTGCAAATGAACTCTGAAAAGGTTGAAACTTGGCATGGTATCATAATTTCACCCACATACCATGTGCTAAAATGTTGAGAGGGTTACGGGAAAAACTGGATGCACTTCGTGTACAAACTGGACAATCTCTTTCGAAGTAACACGGTTTCGGACGAAAACTCATCTATTACAAAAAGGATTTCATTTTTTTAACATATTTTAACTCCAGACTTTTTCTGCATTCAATATGCACCATTCAAAGCCACATCATCAATTTTCAACCCTTTTCTCACTCCATTTCTATTTTTCATGCATTTCATGATTTATTTTGAGCTAAATGACCCTGAAATTGACAAGCACTGCAAATGAACTCTGAAAAGGTTGAAACTTGGCATGGTATCATAATTTCACCCACATAGCATGTGCTAAAAAGTTGAGAGGGTTACGGGAAAAACTGGATGCACTTCGTGTACAAACTGGACAATCTCTTTCGAAGTAACAGGGTTTCGAACGAAAACTCATCTATTACAAAAAGGATTTTATTTTTTTAATATATTTTAACTCCAGACTTTTTCTGCGTTCCGTATGCACCATTCAAAGCCACATCATCAATTTTCAACCCTTTTCTGACTCCATTTTCTATTTTTCATGCATTTCATGATTTATTTTGAGCTAAATGACCCTGAAATTGACAAGCACTGCAAATGAACTCTGAAAAGGTTGAAACTTGGCATGGTATCATAATTTCACCCACATAGCATGTGCTAAAAAGTTGAGAGGGTTACGGGAAAAACTGGATGCACTTCGTGTACAAACTGGACAATCTCTTTCGAAGTAACAGGGTTTCGAACGAAAACTCATCTATTACAAAAGGGATTTTATTTTTTTAACATATTTTAAATCCAGACTTTTTCTGCATTCAATATGCACCATTCAAAGCCACATCATCAATTTTCAACCCTTTTCTGACTCCATTTGCTATTTTTCATGCATTTCATGATTTATTTTGAGCTAAATGACCCCGAAATTGACAAGCACTGCAAATGAACTCTGAAAAGGTTGAAACTTGGCATGGTATCATAATTTCACCCACATAGCATGTGCTAAAAAGTTGAGAGGGTTACGGGAAAAACTGGATGCACTTCGTGTACAAACTGGACAATCTCTTTCGAAGTAACAGGGTTTCGAACGACAACTCATCTATTACAAAAAGGATTTTATTTTTTTAATATATTTTAACTCCAGACTTTTTCTGCATTCAATAGGCACCATTCAAAGCCACATCATCAATTTTCAACCCTTTTCTCACTCCATTTGCTATTTTTCATGCATTTCATGATTTATTTTGAGCTAAATGACCCTGAAATTGACAAGCACTGCAAATGAACTCTGAAAGGGTTGAAACTTGGCATGGTATCATAATTTCACCCACATACCATGTGCTAAAATGTTGAGAGGGTTACGGGAAAAACTGGATGCACTTCGTGTACAAACTGGACAATCTCTTTCGAAGTAACACGGTTTCGGACGAAAACTCATCTATTACAAAAAGGATTTCATTTTTTTAACATATTTTAACTCCAGACTTTTTCTGCATTCAATATGCACCATTCAAAGCCACATCATCAATTTTCAACCCTTTTCTCACTCCATTTCTATTTTTCATGCATTTCATGATTTATTTTGAGCTAAATGACCCTGAAATTGACAAGCACTGCAAATGAACTCTGAAAAGGTTGAAACTTGGCATGGTATCATAATTTCACCCACATAGCATGTGCTAAAAAGTTGAGAGGGTTACGGGAAAAACTGGATGCACTTCGTGTACAAACTGGACAATCTCTTTCGAAGTAACAGGGTTTCGAACGAAAACTCATCTATTACAAAAAGGATTTTATTTTTTTAATATATTTTAACTCCAGACTTTTTCTGCGTTCCGTATGCACCATTCAAAGCCACATCATCAATTTTCAACCCTTTTCTGACTCCATTTGCTATTTTTCATGCATTTCATGATTTATTTTGAGCTAAATGACCCTGAAATTGACAAGCACTGCAAATGAACTCTGAAAAGGTTGAAACTTGGCATGGTATCATAATTTCACCCACATAGCATGTGCTAAAAAGTTGAGAGGGTTACGGGAAAAACTGGATGCACTTCGTGTACAAACTGGACAATCTCTTTCGAAGTAACAGGGTTTCGAACGAAAACTCATCTATTACAAAAGGGATTTTATTTTTTTAACATATTTTAAATCCAGACTTTTTCTGCATTCAATATGCACCATTCAAAGCCACATCATCAATTTTCAACCCTTTTCTGACTCCATTTGCTATTTTTCATGCATTTCATGATTTATTTTGAGCTAAATGACCCCGAAATTGACAAGCACTGCAAATGAACTCTGAAAAGGTTGAAACTTGGCATGGTATCATAATTTCACCCACATAGCATGTGCTAAAAAGTTGAGAGGGTTACGGGAAAAACTGGATGCACTTCGTGTACAAACTGGACAATCTCTTTCGAAGTAACAGGGTTTCGAACGACAACTCATCTATTACAAAAAGGATTTTATTTTTTTAATATATTTTAACTCCAGACTTTTTCTGCATTCAATAGGCACCATTCAAAGCCACATCATCAATTTTCAACCCTTTTCTCACTCCATTTGCTATTTTTCATGCATTTCATGATTTATTTTGAGCTAAATGACCCTGAAATTGACAAGCACTGCAAATGAACTCTGAAAAGGTTGAAACTTGGCATGGTATCATAATTTCACCCACATACCATGTGCTAAAATGTTGAGAGGGTTACGGGAAAAACTGGATGCACTTCGTGTACAAACTGGACAATCTCTTTCGAAGTAACACGGTTTCGGACGAAAACTCATCTATTACAAAAAGGATTTCATTTTTTTAACATATTTTAACTCCAGACTTTTTCTGCATTCAATATGCACCATTCAAAGCCACATCATCAATTTTCAACCCTTTTCTCACTCCATTTCTATTTTTCATGCATTTCATGATTTATTTTGAGCTAAATGACCCTGAAATTGACAAGCACTGCAAATGAACTCTGAAAAGGTTGAAACTTAGCATGGTATCATAATTTCACCCACATAGCATGTGCTAAAAAGTTGAGAGGGTTACGGGAAAAACTGGATGCACTTCGTGTACAAACTGGACAATCTCTTTCGAAGTAACAGGGTTTCGAACGAAAACTCATCTATTACAAAAAGGATTTTATTTTTTTAATATATTTTAACTCCAGACTTTTTCTGCGTTCCGTATGCACCATTCAAAGCCACATCATCAATTTTCAACCCTTTTCTGACTCCATTTGCTATTTTTCATGCATTTCATGATTTATTTTGAGCTAAATGACCCTGAAATTGACAAGCACTGCAAATGAACTCTGAAAAGGTTGAAACTTGGCATGGTATCATAATTTCACCCACATAGCACGTGCTAAAAAGTTGAGAGGGTTACGGGAAAAACTGGATGCACTTCGTGTACAAACTGGACAATCTCTTTCGAAGTAACAGGGTTTCGAACGAAAACTCATCTATTACAAAAGGGATTTTATTTTTTTAATATATTTTAAATCCAGACTTTTTCTGCATTCAATATGCACCATTCAAAGCCACATCATCAATTTTCAACCCTTTTCTGACTCCATTTGCTATTTTTCATGCATTTCATCATTTATTTTGAGCTAAATGACCCTGAAATTGACAAGCACTGCAAATGAACTCTGAAAAGGTTGAAACTTGGCATGGTATCATAATTTCACCCACATACCATGTGCTAAAATGTTGAGAGGGTTACGGGAAAAACTGGATGCACTTCGTGTACAAACTGGACAATCTCTTTCGAAGTAACACGGTTTCGGACGAAAACTCATCTATTACAAAAGGGATTTCATTTTTTTAACATATTTTAACTCCAGACTTTTTCTGCATTCAATTGCACCATTCAAAGCCACATCATCAATTTTCAACCCTTTTCTCACTTCATTTGCTATTTTTCATGCATTTCATGATTTATTTTGAGCTAAATGACCCTGAAATTGACAAGCACTGCAAATGAACTCTGAAAAGGTTGAAACTTGGCATGGTATCATAATTTCACCCACATACCATGTGCTAAAAAGTTGAGAGGGTTACGGGAAAAACTGGATGCACTTCGTGTACAAACTGGACAATCTCTTTCGAAGTAACAGGGTTTCGAACGAAAACTCATCTATTACAAAAGGGATTTTATTTTTTTAATATATTTCAAATCCAGACTTTTTCTGCATTCAATATGCACCATTCAAAGCCACATCATCAATTTTCAACCCTTTTCTGACTCCATTTGCTATTTTTCATGCATTTCATGATTTATTTTGAGCTAAATGACCCTGAAATTGACAAGCACTGCAAATGAACTCTGAAAAGGTTGAAACTTGGCATGGTATCATAATTTCACCCACATAGCACGTGCTAAAAAGTTGAGAGGGTTACGGGAAAAACTGGATGCACTTCGTGTACAAACTGGACAATCTCTTTCGAAGTAACAGGGTTTCGAACGAAAACTCATCTATTACAAAAGGGATTTTATTTTTTTAATATATTTTAAATCCAGACTTTTTCTGCATTCAATATGCACCATTCAAAGCCACATCATCAATTTTCAACCCTTTTCTGACTCCATTTGCTATTTTTCATGCATTTCATCATTTATTTTGAGCTAAATGACCCTGAAATTGACAAGCACTGCAAATGAACTCTGAAAAGGTTGAAACTTGGCATGGTATCATAATTTCACCCACATACCATGTGCTAAAATGTTGAGAGGGTTACGGGAAAAACTGGATGCACTTCGTGTACAAACTGGACAATCTCTTTCGAAGTAACACGGTTTCGGACGAAAACTCATCTATTACAAAAGGGATTTCATTTTTTTAACATATTTTAACTCCAGACTTTTTCTGCATTCAATTGCACCATTCAAAGCCACATCATCAATTTTCAACCCTTTTCTCACTTCATTTGCTATTTTTCATGCATTTCATGATTTATTTTGAGCTAAATGACCCTGAAATTGACAAGCACTGCAAATGAACTCTGAAAAGGTTGAAACTTGGCATGGTATCATAATTTCACCCACATACCATGTGCTAAAAAGTTGAGAGGGTTACGGGAAAAACTGGATGCACTTCGTGTACAAACTGGACAATCTCTTTCGAAGTAACAGGGTTTCGAACGAAAACTCATCTATTACAAAAGGGATTTTATTTTTTTAATATATTTCAAATCCAGACTTTTTCTGCATTCAATATGCACCATTCAAAGCCACATCATCAATTTTCAACCCTTTTCTGACTCCATTTGCTATTTTTCATGCATTTCATCATTTATTTTGAGCTAAATGACCCTGAAATTGACAAGCACTGCAAATGAACTCTGAAAAGGTTGAAACTTGGCATGGTATCATAATTTCACCCACATAGCATGTGCTAAAAAGTTGAGAGGGTTACGGGAAAAACTGGATGCACTTCGTGTACAAACTGGACAATCTCTTTCGAAGTAACACGGTTTCGGACGAAAACTCATCTATTACAAAAAAGATTTCATTTTTTTAACATATTTTAACTCCAGACTTTTTCTACATTCAATATGCACATTCAAAGCCACATCATCAATTTTCAACCCTTTTCTGACTCCATTTGCTATTTTTCATGCATTTCATCATTTATTTTGAGCTAAATGACCCTGAAATTGACAAGCACTGCAAATGAACTCTGAAAAGGTTGAAACTTGGCATGGTATCATAATTTCACCCACATACCATGTGCTAAAATGTTGAGAGGGTTACGGGAAAAACTGGATGCACTTCGTGTACAAACTGGACAATCTCTTTCGAAGTAACACGGTTTCGGACGAAAACTCATCTATTACAAAAGGGATTTCATTTTTTTAACATATTTTAACTCCAGACTTTTTCTGCATTCAATTGCACCATTCAAAGCCACATCATCAATTTTCAACCCTTTTCTCACTTCATTTGCTATTTTTCATGCATTTCATGATTTATTTTGAGCTAAATGACCCTGAAATTGACACGCACTGCAAATGAACTCTGAAAAGGTTGAAACTTGGCATGGTATCATAATTTCACCCACATAGCATGTGCTAAAAAGTTGAGAGGGTTACGGGAAAAGCTGGATGCACTTCGTGTACAAACTGGACAATCTCTTTCGAAGTAACAGGGTTTCGAACGAAAACTCATCTATTACAAAAAGGATTTTATTTTTTAATATATTTTAACTCCAGACTTTTTCTGCATTCAATATGCACCATTCAAAGCCACATCATCAATTTTCAACCCTTTTCTGACTCCATTTGCTATTTTTCATGCATTTCATCATTTATTTTGAGCTAAATGACCCTGAAATTGACAAGCACTGCAAATGAACTCTGAAAAGGTTGAAACTTGGCATGGTATCATAATTTCACCCACATACCATGTGCTAAAATGTTGAGAGGGTTACGGGAAAAACTGGATGCACTTCGTGTACAAACTGGACAATCTCTTTCGAAGTAACACGGTTTCGGACGAAAACTCATCTATTACAAAAGGGATTTCATTTTTTTAACATATTTTAACTCCAGACTTTTTCTGCATTCAATTGCACCATTCAAAGCCACATCATCAATTTTCAACCCTTTTCTCACTTCATTTGCTATTTTTCATGCATTTCATGATTTATTTTGAGCTAAATGACCCTGAAATTGACAAGCACTGCAAATGAACTCTGAAAAGGTTGAAACTTGGCATGGTATCATAATTTCACCCACATACCATGTGCTAAAAAGTTGAGAGGGTTACGGGAAAAACTGGATGCACTTCGTGTACAAACTGGACAATCTCTTTCGAAGTAACAGGGTTTCGAACGAAAACTCATCTATTACAAAAGGGATTTTATTTTTTTAATATATTTCAAATCCAGACTTTTTCTGCATTCAATATGCACCATTCAAAGCCACATCATCAATTTTCAACCCTTTTCTGACTCCATTTGCTATTTTTCATGCATTTCATCATTTATTTTGAGCTAAATGACCCTGAAATTGACAAGCACTGCAAATGAACTCTGAAAAGGTTGAAACTTGGCATGGTATCATAATTTCACCCACATAGCATGTGCTAAAAAGTTGAGAGGGTTACGGGAAAAACTGGATGCACTTCGTGTACAAACTGGACAATCTCTTTCGAAGTAACACGGTTTCGGACGAAAACTCATCTATTACAAAAAGGATTTCATTTTTTTTAACATATTTTAACTCCAGACTTTTTCTACATTCAATATGCACATTCAAAGCCACATCATCAATTTTCAACCCTTTTCTGACTCCATTTGCTATTTTTCATGCATTTCATCATTTATTTTGAGCTAAATGACCCTGAAATTGACAAGCACTGCAAATGAACTCTGAAAAGGTTGAAACTTGGCATGGTATCATAATTTCACCCACATACCATGTGCTAAAATGTTGAGAGGGTTACGGGAAAAACTGGATGCACTTCGTGTACAAACTGGACAATCTCTTTCGAAGTAACACGGTTTCGGACGAAAACTCATCTATTACAAAAGGGATTTCATTTTTTTAACATATTTTAACTCCAGACTTTTTCTGCATTCAATTGCACCATTCAAAGCCACATCATCAATTTTCAACCCTTTTCTCACTTCATTTGCTATTTTTCATGCATTTCATGATTTATTTTGAGCTAAATGACCCTGAAATTGACACGCACTGCAAATGAACTCTGAAAAGGTTGAAACTTGGCATGGTATCATAATTTCACCCACATAGCATGTGCTAAAAAGTTGAGAGGGTTACGGGAAAAGCTGGATGCACTTCGTGTACAAACTGGACAATCTCTTTCGAAGTAACAGGGTTTCGAACGAAAACTCATCTATTACAAAAAGGATTTTATTTTTTAATATATTTTAACTCCAGACTTTTTCTGCATTCAATATGCACCATTCAAAGCCACATCATCAATTTTCAACCCTTTTCTGACTCCATTTGCTATTTTTCATGCATTTCATCATTTATTTTGAGCTAAATGACCCTGAAATTGACAAGCACTGCAAATGAACTCTGAAAAGGTTGAAACTTGGCATGGTATCATAATTTCACCCACATAGCATGTGCTAAAAAGTTGAGAGGGTTACGGGAAAAAATGGATGCACTTCGTGTACAAACTGGACAATCTCTTTCGAAGTAATCAACCCTTTTCTCACTCCATTTGCTATTTTTCATGCATTTCATGATTTATTTTGAGCTAAATGACCCTGAAATTGACAAGCACTGCAAATGAACTCTGAAAAGGTTGAAACTTGGCATGGTATCATAATTTCACCCACATAGCATTTGCTAAAAAGTTGAGAGGGTTACGGGAAAAACTGGATGCACTTCGTGTACAAACTGGACAATCTCTTTCGAAGTAACAGGGTTTCGAACAAAAACTCATCTATTACAAAAAGGATTTTATTTTTTTAATATATTTTAACTCCAGACTTTTTCTGCATTCAATATGCACCATTCAAAGCCACATCATCAATTTTCTACCCTTTTCTGACTCCATTTGCTATTTTTCATGCATTTCATGATTTATTTTGAGCTAAATGACCCTGAAATTGACAAGCACTGCAAATGAATTCTGAAAAGGTTGAAACTTGGCATGGTATCATAATTTCACCCACATACCATGTGCTAAAAAGTTGAGAGGGTTACGGGAAAAATTGGATGCACTTCGTGTACAAACTCGACAATCTCTTTCGAAGTAACACGGTTTCAGACGAAAACTCATCTATTACAAAAGGGATTTCATTTTTTTAATATATTTTAACTCCAGACTTTTTCAGCATTCAATATGCACCATTCAAAGCCACATCATCAATTTTCAACCCTTTTTTCACTCCATTTGCTATTTTTGATGCATTTCATGATTTATTTTGAGCTAAATGACCCTGAAATTGACAAGCACTGCAAATGAACTCTAAAAAGGTTAAAACTTGGCATGGTATCATAATTTCACCCACATAGCATGTGCTAAAAAGTTGAGAGGGTTACGGGAAAAACAGGATGCACTTCGTGTACAAACTGGACAATCTCTTTCGAAGTAACACGGTTTCGGACGAAAACTCATCTATTACAAAAGGGATTTCATTTTTTTAACATATTTTAACTCTAGACTTTTTCTGCATTCAATACGCATCATTCAAAGCCACATCATCAATTTTCAACCCTTTCCTGACTCCATTTGCTATTTTTGATGCATTTCATGATTTATTTTGAGCTAAATGACCCTGAAATTGACAAGCACTGCAAATGAACTCTGAAAAGGTTGAAACTTGGCATGGTATCATAATTTCACCCACATAGCATGTGCTAAAAAGTTAAGAGGGTTACTGGAAAAACTGGATGCACTTCGTGTACAAACTGGACAATCTCTTTCGAAGTAACAGGGTTTCGGACGAAAACTCATCTATTACAAAAGGGATTTCATTTTTTTAACATATTTTAACTGCAGACTTTTTCTGCATTCAATATGCACCATTCAATATGCACCATTCAATGTGCAAATTATTCGGTTATCTTATATATGCCGAACAGTTAGACTGATATTTTTGTCTAGACGGAGAACTTTGTTTAGACTAAGAACTTTGTCCAGAGTGAGGAATTTGTCTAGACTGAGGATTTTGTCCAGACTAAGGATTTCGTCCAGACTGAGAATTTTGTCTAGACTGAGAACTTTGTCCAGACTGAGGATTTTGTCCAGACTCAAGTCTTCGGCTTTATTTGCATGGTCAAATATTCTTATGACATGGCTGGATGCACAAACCAGCCCTAATATTTTAACACCCTTGCTTGCATGCGAAGCTATATGCATTATTATTTGCACAAACCAAATAGACCTAAACGAAGTGCGTCAGAAGTGCGTCGGTCACTGTACATCCTCCATTGCCGGTTCATCTGCATTATATAATTAAGAAGTTAATAACAAACAATGGAACTATATAATAACAAACAATAATACAAGTAAGAAGTTAATTTGAGCTCAAATTGTGCATCTTAATCAAATAAACTCACACATACACTCCTCCACTAAAACCCACAAACAACACTACTTCTAGACCATTTGAAATGAGCTAAACTAGCAGTGAGAGATGAAATAATGAAGTTGCTAACCTTTTTAGAACACTTGGATAGTTGATGCACCGTCAAACCTAGACAAATCTTGGGAAAAATGGAGCTTAGAGGTCGAGTTTGGAGGAAGAACAGAGAAGATAACTTAAGTGTGGCTCGGGCATTTCATTGAACACCTCATGTGCATATATAGGCAAAAAACAGAGTAGCCCACACCTCCACCCTTCCATGGCCAAAACACAGAGGAAATGGGGGGGGGGAGGGCGTGGATATATATAGGCAAAAGATTTAGTCCCGGTTTGTATAATTTTAAGTTAATATTATTTTTCATAGGTACCATACTCATGATGTGGGTTTATTTGTACTTCTGATGTAAGATAATATAAAGGTGCCTGGATGTTCATGAGATATGCCAAAACAATAGACTCTTCTCATAGGATTCTCTGATTTCCCAGCCCTCAACATATCATCAACTTCCCCTTTTGACCCTTTCATGGATCCACATATCTGTCTATTATGCATATTTGTACAAGGAAAGAAACATAAATTTACCAAAAATTAAAACAGATGCCAACCTTGCCAGTTAATACGTCGCCTTCATGTAACTGCAGTGACCATCAGAATGCTTGTGGAGCATAACTATGCATTTTAACCCAGAATCAAAGGTGCAAATTATTCTGTTATCTTATATATGCCGAACAGTTACTTCAACAATCCTGGCACCAGAAAGCAACCAGAAAAATCGAGACTTGGATCGGCATATACAAGATAACCGAAAAATTTGCACCTTTTGTGAACTCAACTGGAATCATGCCCGCAGGCATTTCATCGAACACCTCTTGTGCATAGGAAGGGAAAACAAACTAGAATAAACCTCCCACCTCATATGAGGAAAAAACAGAGGAGAGGGCGGGCAGGGGCGAGGGTATATATAGGCAAACTTGTAGTCCCGGTTGGTGTCTAAAACCGGGACTGAAGACAAACCTTTAGTCCCGGTTTGAGACATCAACCGGGACGAAAGGGCCTCGCCCCTTTAGTCCCGGTTGGTGTCACCAACCGGGACTAAAGGTCCCGTTCGAACCGGGACTGGTGCCTGCCGAGCCCAGGCCGGCGTCCTAGCCGCCCGAACCGGGACTGATGATTACATTAGTCCCGGTTCGTAACTCGACCGGGACTATTGCTCCGTTCGGCCTAGAACCAATGCCCTATTTTCTACTAGTGTATTATGGTTATTTCTGATTCATTTCAATACATGCATTGCTTGGTTGCTTCAACCTGCTTTGAATTTAAAGGCTTGCTGTTTGTTGTACAAACGACGACGACAGATGGCCAGTGCAAGCCTATTTAGTATCATCCCTAGAATAATGATAAAGTTTTGGTTCATGTCGCTCATGCTCGTCTATGGGGTAGTGACCAGCAAAATGAATCATGACTTTTGTTGAACGATGTGTGCTCAATCCAGTCAAAACAGCTATCAATAACTGGAGTCTGTCTAGTGTGTGTAACGTTGCATCCTTGTATATTGTTCACAAACTAAGTTTTTTTTTAGATGCACATGAGTATTGAATTGAATGTTTATGATCTTGGATATTAGAAATAAGAAATCTTAGTACAACAAATATCACCACCCCTATAGAAAGCACCATTGTCTCTGGAATCCAAACAATTAGCCACACATTCCATGTTTGCAACAATTAATGTTGGACTAATGCTAATTGCTCCTTAATCTTAAGCTTAATATCCCCTGGAAATCTCTCCTCATTCGGTTCATGGTGCTCCCCTCCCCTCTAGGGCTCTGTTCAAGGGATGTGATGTAAAACACCGTTTTGTAGACATGGATGGGGGAGCACCTGAATGCAAGAGAGAAGTAATGAAAGATTATATTTGGGTCTGTGTAGCAGCTATACTAATGTGTAATCTGTAGCTTTTAGTTTCCCTTCACTTGCGGCAGGAACATGTGAGCTCTACGATACCAAGCTCCGTGAAGTGGTAGAAAACTGAGCAATGTTAAGCTCAATTTGTTGGCATTCGTCCTAATCATTTCATATTCAGTTCAAACCTTATCTCCAGGATGGCGCCTGTGCATGTCTTTCTCCTCCTTGGAGGCATCGTCGAATAATTCATCTCTATGGTGGGACATGGATGGTTGGATCTTGTCCGCAATGGCTACTAGTGTGGTCGGACCACCTCCCTTGAGGTTTGTTGTGGGTGGTGATGTGGGGCTCTTTGGGTGAAACCTTTGCCCGGCGGCGGTTGGTGTTGATGAAGACATAGGAGATGTTGTCGAAGATCTTGTTTCACATTTGCGATGGGTCTGTGTGTGGTGGTGGAGTCTAGTTTGAGGTTAGGGGTTGCACACGCTTATTGTCTACTTTTTTGCACGTCTGTCATGTAAACAATCCTTCAATTGTGATGTTTTTGGCCTAGTTTTGCTTATAAACTGGGTCATTCTATTATTCTTATTGAACTTGGAGGAGCACACTATCATCTTTGACGAGGTTCGAACAATGTTTTTGGGCGACTTTCGCTTGTAAACTGGGTCATCCTATTAAGAAACTTAATGTAGTTGCAGGAGCACCCTGTCTATTTGCCGAGGTTCAGAGAAAAAAAAAGGCTTGGAAAAATTGTTATGGTGAAATTCTTGAAATTTCGCGTGCAAAACTTTCAAAGATAAGTGAACCTCCATAGCCTTCAACAATGAGGTTGTGCAACCATATAGATAGCTCGTCTTTAAACAAGCATCTTCCTGCTTTTTCTTGCATATTCAAATGATTTTGCTTCATGTATGTACTATATATAGGTCACTCGACTTGTGGATGGAAATGTTGTAGGAGTATGTGTTATCAGCAGACTTGGCTTTTTGCTATTGCCGATGACCCAAAAGAATCGGCAACAGTAAAGAGATTCTGGTAAGTAGCAGTCACGATCCTCTTTGATCCCTTGGAGAGCAATGGAAGAGCCGATCATGGTTACGTTTCGTTGTCATATACTGGCAATAATAATGCTTAACATTCAGCAGGAAATAGCATCACTATGGTAATTTATCGTCATTTTCATTTTCCACAACAAACAACTAATTGCTGATGTTTCAATATATAAGCTTGATTCGTGACTGTCAATCTCCACCCAACTTAAGTGCAACCGTGGTGTGAATTTCACCGAAAAGAAACTTCACCCTACAATTTCCTCCTGGCTGTAACAAATGCTCGCTTTGCCATTAAAAGATTCAGATAGGAAAGATTAACCTTTGTCAAGAACCATATGACATCCGATGAGTTAGGGCCTGAAAGGCTTATAGTGATACGAGAATACCTTAGGGCACTATTGCTGGATCATAAGGAGCTCCTTGTTGACGAATGCGTATCCCGTCCTTTGGCTAAACAGGAGAAAAGAGATGGATATGTATTCGAAGCAGTCGGTTGGCATAGGAGTATGTTGAACAGAAATCCATTGCTTGAGGATACACGTGCAGCTGATGTTCTCAAGATCAAAGGTGACTCATGTCACTAGCAGTTTTACGTAGCTTCTAATGTTGCAGCCAGCCTAGAATTCTTCTTCTTTTATTGTAGTCTAGGTGATGTGGGTCAAGTATGCATGCAACAAGGGACAAGATAGCATGAAACTGAAACTTGTCGATCATGGGCTTGACATCGGGAATTCGCAAGGTAATTGCAATTCAAATCTCTGGAATGTCAACTTTCTTCAGAACTGGAAGTAAGTTGGATGCTTCACTTCAGGTTTACAATATGGTGAAGGCTTTCAATTTCAAGGAGAAAAAACTATTGGAGCAAAGGCAAATGCCCACCAAGAAAAGTATTACTAGTAGACGAAAGCGGTAACATAAGCGGAGTTTTTTGTAAGAAGCATAAGGGTCAGAAATTCGTTTTAGCTCCCAGGTCTATATGCTCCTGTAATCTGAACCGACCCTTCTCCTCGTGATGTGCACTACCTTGTGTATTCAGCAGCGTATTCACATTTCGTCAGTCCCGTCTGAAATAGTACCTTGGCCCACGTCTGACTGTATTTAATGGTTGTATGTCGTTCTACTCTGCGTTGGTCCAGACGTTTTTTTTGAAACGAGGCAAAAGACTTGCCATTTCATTGATTAAGGAAGAAGGTTTTAGACAGAAGCCGCAAGCGGCAAACGAAGGAAAATTACTCTCTCGGCATTACAATACTCAAATGCTTGGCACCCGCCAGAACCCAAAGCGACACCTCCTGCTTGATCTTGTTAATGAGGACCACCGAAGGAACCGCCACGTTGCGGAAGACTAGCGTTTCTCTCGGACCAAACCTCCCATGAGATGAGCATCATCAATGAGGCAAGGGCTTTGGGAGAGCCGAGACGAATCAGAAGGTTGCCGTTCCACCATCCTTTGACCGAAGCGCTCGCCGACCATGAAGTAGTAGAGATGTGGTGCATTCCAAGCCACGGAAGAATGCCGTCCCAAATGCGCAATGTGAAGCGGCATTGGAAGAGTAGGTGAGCAGCGGACTCCTGTGCTTGCTTACAAAGAGGGCACAAGCCGCAGTTGGGCCAACCACGACGGATCAAGCGGTCTGATGTCCAGATTCTGTTTTGAAGAACTAGCCAAGCAAAGAGTTTGCACCTCGGGGGCGCCCACACCCTCCACACGGACTGAACAAGATCAGAGGATGTGAGACCTTCAAATTGTGCCTTGTATGCCGATGAAGCAGAAAAAATCCCATCCTTAGTGAACTTCCAAGTAATCGAGTCTTCCACATCTTCCGCAAGGGCCACCGATGATAATTTTTCCCAAAGGTCAGCAAACTGCTCGATATGCGCGAGGGACAGACCATTGGTGCCATCAATATTGGTGATCCAAAGGTTGTTGGTCATGGCTTGCTGGACCGAGGAGTTCTTCTTGCGAGAGAGGTCAAAGAGGTCCGGCGCGATGTCACGGGGACGCAAGCCATTGAGCCAGGACGAGTTCCAGAATTGCGCAGTTCGTCCGTTGCCAACAAGGACCGTAGTGGCAGCCGCAAAGAAGTGGCGATCATCCTCCGTGCACGGCGTCCCCATGCCAATCCAGGGCTTGCTCTTGTCAGTCCATTCAAACCATAGCCATCGGAGCCGCAGAGCCTTGGCAAACTTATCCAGATTGAGCACTCCGAGCCCGTCCTTGTCCTTGGGCTTGCAGACGAGCTCCCAGTTAACCTTGCATTTTCCTCCAGACACCTTGTCTGAGCCCGCCCAAAGGTATGCACGGCGAATACTGTCGATTTTCTTGAGGACCTCCATCGGGATGTCGAGAGCCGTGAGATGGTAGATGGCAATGTGCGTCCCCACGTTCATGAGCCTTTGCCGGCAGCTGTGCCATCCCCGTTTAACAGCTCCGTTTTCTTCAGGAGGTTGTACGCCGCAAGCCAGCCGCTAACCCCCGTTGCATTAAGACTCCAATCGCCAATCCTGGTCTAGCTGCCGTCCACACGTTACGTACATGCATCAATGGGAGCTGCTGATTCACGCGTAAACCGAATCAAAGAAACAAGCTACGAGGCACAACCTGAATAGTACTGAAAGAATAAATCATGTGTACACGTACAGAGCACTGCCAATGCTGGCTAAAATCTCAAAGGGCAACCGGCAACGCCGTGTCAGCAACTCGACTGTAGCGGCAGCAAGGCAGCACCTGACGTGGACGAGACTATCAGCAGCTCGATCGACGGCGAAGCCCGGCCATGTATGGGCGCGTGGCTCTGTTTTTGGCGCGACAATGGCAGCAACGGAAGCTAATTCGCATGCAGATTATTGTTCCGTCTTCTCGCTAATTACAGTGAAACTTGGTGAGATTTGCAACTCTGTTCGATGCGTATGGCTGGGAAGGAACGGCTGATCTGAGCAAGTCCGAGGAGCCGGCTCGCGTGACGCTTCGGTAGTCAGTCTGGTGGGTCGACAGCACAGGGGGCGGTCTTGGACCACGGTCCAGATGTCCGTCAGGTTTTCGTTCCATCGGCACATCACATTGACGGCTGCAGTCTGTCAGCCGCCCGGTCACCTGCCCCTCACATTGAAGCATCCTGTACACTACGTACATACACATAGGACGTGGTATTATGGATTTTCAACCCACCGGTATATGATATTGAGTAATCTGTAGCACGGATCCCCATATTCAGCTGGACGTACAAGATATAGGGTGTATTTGGACCCCAGAGCCAAAACACCACTCCCGCATAAGGGTTGACTAACTTGTAAGACAATCGTGTCGCCAACTGCTGCTAGAAAGGCCATTCAAATTTCCAGCCTTCCTGATGAACACTTATTCCTTGCGTTTCTATGTTCTGTCGTTACCTCGAAGTAGATTCCTCCACTTCTAAAGTTCTAATATACTCGGGCTTCGTTTGGTCCCCTAATCATCAAATATATTTGCATTTGCAAGAAAAGCTCTAGGCATTATGTTATTTCAAGGAGAATTTATGTATTTAGCATTGTTCACAACCGTATCACTTTATCACCAGGGATAAATAGAGGAAGCTGCTATCATCATGCTCATGCAACCGTGTGTGTTTCTTTACCCTGCTGGCCGATTTCGAAAAATGTGCTCCAACTGAAACACCACAAATCAAAGTCGACTTCTTTCGGATTGACTCCCAAGACAGAGGTATTCAAAATAGCAACCTGTGGCTGCTATGCTACGTCTGGAAAGAAACTAATACATGCAGGCAATCCAACAAAGCTTGAAGCCAACGGTAAATTAAAGGACCACATGCAAAGAGCAACTCGCCTGAACACGACCATATTGGTGAAACCAACTGGCGGCGACGAGGTTATTCCTATTGCTATCCACTGCCGAATCATTCCTTGAATGGGGTTAGGTCGATCTTGAGCGGTTTCTTTCCTTTGGTGACTCGCTTCGCACAAAGAGAGAAAGAAAAATGGTGAGCGCTTAAGAGAGATATTTGGCCTCACTATGCCCAAGCAAGGATGTCTAACTTACAGCGATCGCAATCAATTCTTCCAACAGCTCCTCCAAATTGCGCAATGGCTACAAACAATGTGCAGAACAGCAATAAGTGAGCATATATCATCACATATCATGGTTGAAAATGTCTCAACAGTGGAGAGGTTACCCATTGAGTTGGCCCGTCACATGGTGAATTCAGGGGATCATCATGTACCTGTCATAGGATTGTGAAAATAATATTACAAATATTGTTATATCTCTATAGATCATAACAAAAATGAAAGGTACAAGGAGCAAAAAGCAACATGATAGCTTCATCGACCTACCTCCATGAAAATACCATCAACACCAACTGCAACAGCAGTCCTTGCGATGCATGGTATGAGTTCTCGTAAGCCCCCACTTGCAACCCCACCACCATCAAGCTTACAAAACAGAATCAAGTATGCACGGTTGAGCAAAATTAAAATCCTCAAAAGACAGTTAGTTTGGAAGAGGTTTAATTAGGTCATCAATGTTTTAGTAGTTGATCAGACAATCTTAGGAGATGGCTACACAGAAGAACCAAAATATAAGTAACCAAAAAGTCTGAATTGCTTAGATATCACACCATGCATGGTTTTTGAGCTTGGGCCATGGATCATGGTTGCAGAAATAAGAAATATACAGGGATGGATCAGGTTGGAACATTGCCACGTATCATATAATCCCTCCCCAGTCCATATAATCATGACGTCTGGGACATAGTTTTCATCAAATTTTAAAACTTTCACCACCATTTTTCTGAAAACATATGATTCGATTGGATATGTGAGAGATCATATTTACAGATTGGTATCAGAAAATACTTTATAACATAACAATTTTATTAAATTTTAGCAATACTATAGTAGAAATTAAGTAGCAAAATTATGTTATGAACACCGTGTAGACGTCTAAAATGTCATCTTTTTAAAGACAGGAGGGAGTAAGTTCACATGCCAATTTCACATTCAAGGAGGCACATAAGTAAAATCTGGTCAACTGCTGGAAGTTTACATGTAAACTATTGGCAACATTTAAACATCATGATGTTATTCACAAATCGACATGACTCTGCCAAAGGGGAAAAAAAAGAAAGATTTTTTTTTTTGCTTAAGGGTAGCAAAAATGTCTGCGAGGACAATTACGCTAAACCAAGAGAAGCATATTGGAAATAGGTGAGTATACCTTTTTCCCAGCTGGTTGTTGTAGAGCATGTGTTACATCAGCTACCTGAAAAATGCATACTTCTCTATCACTGATCTATGATTTTGTTCATGATATATTTGTAGTTACCACATAACATGATATTTGAGCATACACAAATCGAGAATTCAATGTACAATTCAGCTATAGAAAGGGCAATCATCTGCTTCATGTCTAAATAACCTAAATCCATTATCGAGTAATAACAACAGAAAATAGCAGAAAAGCTAGACTACATCTGCCATATTAAGGCAAATGTGCCCCTAGAGGAAAACAAACTCGATGCTTAATCACTTAATTGACACTAAAAAACAACTACCACCATTATATAACAGAGCTTCAATGTTGCAAGATAGGTTAATACTATCTTTTGCAAATATCACGCGATCATGAATACTGGACATCCGGATATACCCAATGTCACCAATGACAACCTTTTTCTATTGTGGGCGAACAACAATGATAACCTAGACAGAGCTTTCCATGGATAGAAACAAGCTGAATATGTGATTGTGCAATTGTGGACAAAAGTAAGGTGATAATACTTACAACTGGGCAATTTGCTTCCCTCAGCCACTCAAAGTTCCTTGGATCAACAATTAGATCATCTGTGTGTGCAATGAAAACAAAAGAAGATATTGCTAAATCAGTTATCTGCTACAAGGAAACCATGAACATAAGTTGCCTGTTGCAGGAAGAAGACTAATGGCTGATTCTCCTTTAACCTGAATAAGGAAAGCGGGCAAATGGTTGTATTGCTCACGTTATTTTATGGCAGCTAGACTGCATGGTGCCCCAACCTGACTAGTAGTATGTACTACTATTTAAATGCAAACATGCTAAAATGCTAAATGCCTAGGGACACATTGCCATTTGAAGAGCTAGTTAGCCCTCAGATGTCCCTTTTTCATGTATTTGTTCTTGATCTAGCTGCTCCATCGCAACAATCACTATTCCCCATGTCACATCATATCCAAGTGTCCAGAAAGAGCAGGATATCCTAGTCGGTACAATATGATTCCTGATAATTAGCATATAATGTAATATGATATTCTGTGTTTTCTCTTATTTATTTTACTTCTAAAACAGGCAGTGCATAAAAAGGCCAAAAGATGACTTAACTGTAGCCAAACATGGTGCCTCGCTCACAGACCATCACATTTTCATTTCCAGCAAGTCTAATTTTCTCCGCAGAGTTGGCCATAACCTGGTAAGGTACAGCCATACAGGATCACTTCAACAAATGTGTTACTTAACCAGATGCTGGGCGCAACATTTTCCACTGAACATCTAGTTAAGTAGCACAAGCATTAATTGGTATTTGGATACAGAAGCTCCATCTGGAACAATGGCTAGCCAAACTTCCGAAGGATAACAATTCAGAACAGTGACAGACTAAACTGGAACTTGTTTTACACAGTTAGTTAGACATCATGTTGGTTTCTAATGTTGGATTAATAAAGAGTAGAATAAAAGGCCCAAACAAGTGCAATTAGCTTCAACTTTTTCTGACCAGTCAAACTCAGAGAAAGAAATCACATGATGTGAAACTTCCCTACACAAAGGACATTGCTGAACAAACTAAGCATGAGTTTTTTAGACTAACGCTAAAACAGACAATGGCACCAGCAATAACGCAGATAGTGGCAACAATTGAACCCCTATGTTGATTTGTATGAAGCACCCATGAAATGTGAGATTCTATCTTTCTAATGTTTGACCAATAGATAGTCAAACAATATAAAGGTTTAGTAAATATGACCCATGTTTAAATGTGCTTCTCACGTTGTCATAATTTTTCTTGATGGTATAAACAATATATTGGAAAATAAATTTATGGTTAAAGTTTATTTTTGTCAAGGTGCCAACTCAAACGCACCTTATAAGAATCAAAAGATGGAGTACTACTACATTCCAAATTTGGGAAGACCACCAGATAGAAATGCAACTTACAGACGGAGCACAGAATTGTCCTTTCTTGATATTGATAATTTTCCCAGTCTTAGCCGCAGCCACTAGAAGGTCAGTCTGTTGCCATAGATACTTATATTAGGCATGTTGAACGAGATATTAAAGAAGATTCATGCTTGATAGCTAGTAGTACTGCAGTTTTCCCAAAAACATGCATACATTAAAGTTGTACCTGGCGACAGAGGAAAGCTGGAATCTGTATAATATCAGCAACTCTTCCAACAGCTTCACACTGATTTAGTGAATTAGTTAGAAAGCATCTTTGTTTTACACTTCAGAGCAAAGGACACACAATCCAAAGTTTTGGATTCAAAGGGCACGATAAACACATGTAGCAGTACAATTTCAACACAAAAAGCCTAGCAATATATTCAAACAAAGATATTTTAAATTCAGACATGTCATATTCAAATGTACGAAAAGTAACAGTACATGTGCTACAGTAACATTTCGCAGAAAGGAAACAAAATTAATGGACTCAGCTAAATTTGCTATGTGAGTGACACAGAAGAATTTGTTACTACCAAAACAGAGAAGAATTTCCTTGCATACAGGATTAACAGAATCAAATGGATACCTGACAGCTTTCATGCACGTCGGTGACCACTGGAAGGTCATATGCGGCCTTCACCTTTTCAAGGATCTGATATAGCAAGGTGAAAAGGTTAGATACAGAAGAGACACAAGGTCTGATATTATTTTGTCACACCTTTAGGCCTTGTTCCAGACCAGGACCACGAAAAGATTTCGACGATGTACGGTTTGCTTTATCAAAGCTTGATTTGAACACAAGAGGCACCCCAAGTCTGCCATGGAGAGAAAAAGAAACAGGTTTAGTTTGGCCCAAGAATAAACAGAAGTATGGTGATTGGTTGTTTACTTGGTTGTGATGGCTTTGATGTGTTTGGCCATCTTCATGACATGCTCCTCTGATTCAATCACATTGGGCCCAGCTAACAAGAAGAATGGTTGAGCAGCCTGGTGCAAGAATCGGAGTGGTCAATTCTCGCATATACAACGCCTTCAGCTGTGATCACACTGCTAGGATCATTCATTCATATGACGACAAGACAAACCAAGGACATAAGATGAGCCCCCCAAAGCAATTTTACTATCATCCAAGAGACGGAAACACAGCACTCGAAAGGAAGTTCCTCTGTACAAAAACAGAACTACCATTATA
Source organism: Elymus sibiricus (assembly GCA_039707655.1). Taxonomy (NCBI): domain Eukaryota; kingdom Viridiplantae; phylum Streptophyta; class Magnoliopsida; order Poales; family Poaceae; genus Elymus; species Elymus sibiricus. The sequence goes on from CM077665.1 coordinate 74,455,654, forward strand.
GTCATACCAAATATCTCAAGGCTTGAGCATAGTCAGTCAATAGCGTCATGAGACATCATCAACAAACTTACTACTAAATCATGTGAATTTCAGCGGAACTATTTTTACATCATGTGAATCTCAACGGTGGCATGCATTTGAGGCTTTCAGAGAGCATTTTAATTGACTTAATTTGACCAGTACCTCACCAAGAAACCTACAAAATGCGGATTATTTTGTATGCCGCCTTAGCTGGTAAGCACCACGCAAGGCCCTAACAGAATGCGCTAACTGTCAGTTGCATTATCATCTGTTATCCAGAAAAAAAAAGGACTGCAAGCAATAAGCAGATAGCGACGTGATCTAACAACTCCCCACCACAAGAACCGCTGTACGTAACTCCTAAACCACCCTTGGCGAGGAACAAAGGGGTAAAGGAGGTCTGAACTGAACCCGCCACAGCACCCGCAGGGTGGTCGACGAAATGCCGCACCCAGCATCACACGCAGCTCGAGGGCATTCTCGTTACCTTTAGCTGGTTGTAGAGCGCCACCGACGAGGCGTCCATTCTCCCCCCTCCTCCTCCCTGCGGATCTGCAGCGGGGCTCCGGCTTCTGCTCGGCCGGGGCGGCGAGGATCCGAGAAGTGAGGGACTGAGGAGGAGTTCGTTGCCTACTGAATCAGGTCGTCATGCACAGCGCCGGAGGCAGGGCATGGAGGACGGTGGCGGATGTGGGTGAATGGGGCACGGAGGAGCAGAGGGAGGCGTCCAGGCGCTGGGATCAAGCGGAGCGGGGCCAGAGAGCAGATGGGTTTGATGGAGGATGACGACTGTCGGTAGATGCGTCCGTGAGTCCGGACTCGGGACCGGTTTTGGTTATTACAGTATTATTTTTGAGTACATTTTGGTCTTTTTTTTTACTAGTCGAACCGAGCATGGAAAATAGATGGATGAACCTTTTTCTTTAAGTACCATGTGGAAAGTGTGCTTCTCAGCCCGAGCTCAAATGAGCTTGGGTGGACAGTAAAATAAAAAAAATACAAAAACAATTCAAAAAAATCTGAATTTTTTTGGTGACAAACATTGACAAAAGTTCTAACAGCTTGCAAAATTTCATTATGAAATCACATTTGTGAAAGTCGTGGCAAAAAAACAAAATCGGTACTGCAAAATGCTTTTGAAAGTAGCATTTTCATAGTATCGATTTTTTTTTGCCATGCCTTGCACAAATGTGATTTTCTGATGAAATTTTGCAAGTTCTTAATTTTTTTGTCAATGTTTATAAAAAAATACAATTTTTTGAATTTATTTTTAAATTAGTTTCGATTTTACTGTTCACCCGAGCTCATTTGAGATCGGGCTGAGAAACTCCACGCCCATACCATGTGCCATTCATATAGCAAATAGAGATAGTAAATCACACACAACACCGAGAACAACCCAGAACGACAAGCTGTCCAGACACCTTGCACAAAGGACTCCCAAGAACAAAACATTACATCCAGCCCCCTGAACAGACCACCAACAAACGGCATTTGCAACCACCATCGCCAGAGACGTCGACGGAGAAGAAGACGAGACGCCTCAAACCCTAGATCCGGGAAATCTTCCTCGTAGCCAAGCTGCTTTGTGGACCTCTTGTGCTCCCCGTCGCAAACGACAAGGCCCATGTCTCTGTGGCACATTTGTCGGGGATGAACCCTAAGATTCCTGAACTACAGCAGCGATGTATCCCGTTGACACAATGGAACACCACCAGCGCCCTCAAGCCCAACGCCTGAACGACCATCATCTAGAAACCACCATTGTGGACGTCATACAGGACGCCGCCCACCGGCCAGACTCCAGTACGTACGATTTCTACCAGTCCGTGCAGGAGTGTCGGAGCGAACACCACCATGACGGCGAAACTGGAAAACAACAGCGGCCACGGGGTCACCACCGCCGCAGCGTTGACCGCACAGGAAATTTGACACCTAGGTCCGCCGTACGCCGCTTCGTGGGCCGTCGTGGCAAAGAGAGGACCGAAGCTCCTTTATTAGACCATGTTGCCATCACCGCCGGAGATGAGATGACAACCGACCAAACCTTATCTACGAAGACTAACACATGCCTACATCTATAAAGATCCGAGCGGCGGATCCGACGCCTCCCCCCCTCCGACGAGCACACTGCCCTCAGGGAGAGGAGTCGCCGACGTCGTAGCCAGAAGCGGTTTTGTCCCTCAGACGCCTTTCTCTCAACTATCAAAAGAGGTGAACGAGAGCGGTTTTGAACTACATGGATGAACCTTACCTGGGTGTGTATGCACCTGATTTGCTTAAAAAAAGAGTGGACAAAGTCAAAAATCCTGATTTTTTTTACAACAAACTCGACACTGTGTTGTCCTTGTATGTAAAATAATCGCCAACGGAAAACTTCAATTGATCCTTCGGCCAAAAATATAGAAATTTGAGGACAAAATAGTGTGAATAGTAACCTCAATACGGTCCAGACTTTGTTTTTCTCACCCACAATATCATCAAAGTCATTCCTTAGCGAAACTTTTTTTTGCCAAACTTTTTACATGAGTACGAACACTTAGCATGTTTTAGCCAAAAAATAAATAATAAAATTGAATTTTTGTAGTTACTATTTTTGTTTTGGAAAAACGGATGAATATACACCTTGGTCCCAAACGTCCTCCTTCAACAATCCATTTTCTATCCGCCGTTCATTGTGGAGAGCGTCTCCAGGGCGTTCTCCCTCTGCTTTGATTACAAAACGAACTATATTTTTCTGCTCTGTTGCATCCATCATATCATCTTGTCAGGGGAAGTTGTAAAGTACTCATGCAAACTAGTTTCGAAGATTTGTATTCAAAAAAGTTGCCTCATACACGTTAACAATTTCTCTACAAATGGTACACCTCCCAGTCAACATAATGGACAACTCATATGCCGTTGGACGCGAAGTTTTTGCTCTAGGGAGCATATGCTTACTGGTGAACAGGAAACTGAAAACAAAATCTAGTAATTATGTTTGTTTAGATGCCCATGTTAGTGTAATAAGCGTGCTTGGCAATTTTCATGCGCGATAGCAGTGCTTCGTCGATGAAAAAAAAAAAAGTGTACCATTTGTCATTTTTTTTTGCATGGGTCAATATGCTTAAGCTTTTCTCCTAAAAATTTACAGATAGCATTTGGTGTGACGATGAACACATTTAAAAAAAAAAAAATACGTTGACAAAATACATTTTTGACGCGCAGGAGCATATACTCCCTAAAGCCACATATCCCCCATTATTATTCCTACATAGCAATAGTTATTTGTATCATAGAAGGAATCCATTACACTAGGGTTTGTACATTCTATGTGCACCACTAGTCTGGTCGTCTGGATGCTCAACAAGTTGCCCAAAACACAGAGGTGATGGATTTCCAATGGTATATCACCCATGGCCAAGGGAGACTAATAAGACACACCTTAGTTGTCCTCTGTATAGGTTAAGTATAAAACAGAGAGAAATGGAGATTGGCACAATATACTCAGTCGGTTGACGCACACCTTTCTTATGTGCAAAATGGGAAGCAAAATTGGAGATACTTGTGTCATGAGAAAATTATGTGTAGAATGCAAATTGTGCGAGTCAATGCCAAATTGCGAATGACATGGTGTATGAAATACCATGGCTGGACAGGGGACATGAAAATGTTATGAAAAGTGTGATCACGGAGAAGGCAATGGTGGAGAATGAGAAAGGAGGCTAGAAGGCAATATGAAAAACAGAATGATGGGTTATTTTCAGCTCATCGCTCGTTGAAGCAAAAGAAAGTGCCCCTGGTTGTGTGAGATCTAATTAAAGTTCTGGTTAGTAGTGAGGAGTGAAAGTGTTCATGGCAGTAGCGTACCTCTTCTTGAAGGTTTTGACGGATGGTTGGGATAGTAGGATGTATCCATCTACTACCCCTATAAAAGAAAGAGAGTAGGCAGATCCAAACAATCAAGGACGTTCATTAACAATATGTGAAGGCCAGTAATCCTTCGTTGTTTAACACAGCAAGCCACGTTATTACTATTGCTGATCAAACGGTCGCTAACCAAACCTCCCATCCGCACGTTCCACACGTTCCCAGCGCCCCAACACACCGCGGCCTCCCCGGCCCCGAGCCCCCCATCCGCCCGTTCCGCCCGTTCCCCGCGCCGCGCCAGCCACCGCGGCCCTCCTCTACCGGCCCCTTGCCCCGCCACCGCTCCGACCCCCGCCCCCCGCCGCCGTCGGCTCCACCCCCCCCCCCCCCCCGCTCGCCCCGCCGCCGCCCCGGCCCCCGCGCCCCGCCACCCCTCACCCCGCCACCGCGGCCCTCCTCTCCCACCCCGGCCCCCGCGCCCCACCACCCCTCGCCCCGCCACCGCCCGGCCATCGCTGGCCCACCACCGGACGCGCCTCCTCTCCCGCCCCGCCACCGTCGTTTACCTGTGCTTACCTATGTTTACTGTTGATTTCACCTACCACTTGTGTTCATGCAGAGGTGTAGCCTACCTACTCCAATTTGTTCTCGGAAACCATGAACAACCACTGATGGTGATGGAAAAAGAAAGAAAGAGAAGCAGGTAACTAGACCTATCTTCAGGCCTAGACTGTTACATTTTGTCATAATATGTCTTATCAGTACCTTCCTCTTTGTTTCACAATGTCATAATCTGTCAGCATTGTTACTCCTTTGAATCTGACCGCAACCAAACGGCCCTGATCTTTGCACCAGTCTGTGTGTCGTCTCAGGGGTGTGCAATGACGCGTCAAGGGCTGGTGTGTCGCGCTGAACAAGAACATAATGGTGCGTAATTTTTCTCAAGAATTTTTTTCGTATGATTCTGTATATACAGTAGCTGGTTCATCACGTGGTGATCTGCTTTATAAATTTCTGATATTTTAGTAACTGACGTTGATTGATTCAGTAATTGCAGGGGGTGTGGTCAGACAAAGTGCAGGAATGGGAGGAGTGCGTCAAGAACGAGACGGTGTGCCCTGACATGTACGTATAATTGTTTTTTTATTTCACTTTTATTTTCAAAGGAAAAGGAAAAAATGTTCACTATAAATTCGGTTGTGTATAATTAGGAGCGCGCATTACCTCAACAAAAATTAGGAGTGCATAAATGTTTATTTATAGTACGAATTATCATTTGTCGTTACATATTGCCACAGAAACGAATGCATATGAGACCATATTTTATCCTTTGTCATACCTTTCAGAGCTCTCGAGCGTTGGTTCTTGAAAATCTCAAAAGGAGGGCCAGTGATGCTTATGGGAAAGAAGGAAATAGAAGCATGTAATGTGACCTAACATTTTGTTCATATTCTTTGTATTCTTTAAAGTAGCTGCTTTCAGAACTCGAGCAAAGGTGCCTAGAAATGCATCCGCCCTGCCCGAGAAGAGGACGTTCAGCCCCGGCCGGCATACAATGGTACTAACAGGCTGTTTCATCACAGATCCACGGTAATATACTGACTCTTTCTCTTTTTAATCAAAAAATTTCTCTTCATCGAATTTTCGAGGAGGAGCCATTTGCATTCCCAGTTATAATGTATGTGAGAAGTAATTTTCGAGAAGGAGCCATTTGCAGCTAATCTTAGTGAATTTCATAATACATGATGATAAATGGAGCAATTTTTAGATAACAAGATGCATGTTGTTGCACTACACAAAGTTGAGAACTAATCCTACTTAATAGATGCAAATTACAAGATAGCAAGAAATGAACTACTTGATGTAGATCTGCACCGTAATGGACAATGCAAATCCATTGCTGGACTTTTGGACCAAGCGATATAGGATGTCCAATAAAAAAATCTGAGTGCAATAAACTTTGGGCTCAGTGGTCTTTTGAGACCTAACTTATAAATTTATAGCTTTTGGCTCGCTGAACTTGGTGTTTCTTTTTTTTGGCATGATGGTTTTAGAAGTATAGTTGAAACATTCTTCTATGTATTACCCTTTGCTATTAGACTGTACTGTTGAAACTGAGCAGCAAAAATTGAATTTGATAGTGCATTGATGTATCTTATTGGATTATCGTCTCCCATGTGTTAGCTTATTATTTATGGTACTGGAAAATAGTTCACTTATTTAACCAACTATCACGCACCCATTATTCTGGTATGTCCATATGCATTTCTTTTTTCTATAGGCTTGGAACTTTATCTACTACCCAAACAGAACAAAACAGATAATATGAGATCATATAGAAATATGAATAGATGTTACGAATCTGGTACTAAGTTGAAAGCCCCATCAACACTGGCAAGTACCATGTTGTGCAGCACAAACCACACTATATACATATGTTAGAATTCTTGCACTTCAGTACGGCAAAATGCCATGTTGTGCAGCACAAACGGTATGGTGGGGTTAGCCATTAAAAAATGCCCTCTCATCCTATATGAAGTGCTCTTGTTCTGTATTCAATGTGCTACATCTCAAAAGTCTATACACCATGGGTTGGCTACTAATTAATTGCTTCATATTGGATGTTTAAGCCAAGAATTGAGCTGGGCTTGGTCATGAATAAATTATCTGGTACTCATGGGGGTGCGAGTGCTACTGAAAATGAAATATAACAATTGCAACTTCAGGTACTTTGTTTTGCATGTCTCCCTAAATTTGTTTGCTTTTTTGTTACTTAGGGCTAAAGATGTGGATTATGACAACACATGCTGAGACGGTTTTGAAAATCTAAGTGCAGGGCCAACTCAGCCAAGTCGCTCATCTTTAGACCTGTAATCGCCGCTATGAAGCTTAGACCACCTGTGCTCAACATTTTGGTGATTTATGTACGCTGTTCTGTTCACGTGTTCATGGCTTTGGAAAGTCAGGTGTGCTGTTTTATTTGGCGATGAACAAGAGTACGAGGGAGTAGAGGGGATGGTGAAACTATGGGGAGTCCAACAGATGCAAGTGCTTAGATACTTTCAAGTTCTCACAACTTCTTCTTTTGCATCGTATTATCCATCTTCTATTGATGGCTTCTTGCTGCTGTAGCCAAACCAAACATGTTCAACATTGTGTTTTTACTATAGGTCCCAAATAAGCCACATCCAGAGAGGCTTATTAGATCAAGCCTCCAATTTATTTGCAATTTGTTTCTATAGATTGCGAGTATTTTAGCACTCATGTGATTGTTGATAGATTCTTGGTCAACTGTATATCTCTTTCCTGCATAGAAGATAAGTGTATGAAGAATTTCCAGCTCACTTGGTTTTACCGACCAACTGTACAAAAGTTTATCGCTCACTGTTGTCTGATTACTTACTAGCTTAACTTCAAGTATTAATATTGTATTGTGAATCTACTCGGTTCTCACCATCTTAGAAAGTAAAATATATACGATAATGTGCATACCATGCATCTGCCGACACTTACATGGGGTTCTAGAATTAATGTGGTTTTAGGTGAAACAATAAATATTTGCCTTGCAAATTGTTAATGGGGAAATGGAAATTGTGATATATTTGACGATGTTGAAATGCTGAATACCAATTAGGTGACTTTTTTTTTTGCAAATGAATGAGTTGACTGAAATTGAATATGTGTTTTATTCGGTTGGCAAGGGAGAAGACTTACATTGTCCATTAAGATGCTTGTTTGTGGGTGTTCACGGTATATTTTAATGTCAATATGCTCTAAGCAAGTTTGCAAAATAGTAAATCCCATCAAAGATTATTGCGCATGTAAGATTATATGTAGTTGCATGTAGAAATGTAAGCTTCATATTCAAATTTTGAATTCTAACAATACGTGCATTTGCACGTGCACGCTAACTAGTATTTAGGAGTAGAAAGTCAACTCTTACTTCCAGATGACACTAGTATTTTTTAACAAGCACATTATTACTTATATCCATATCCAAATCATGAGCAATGAAAGGTTGTGTCACTTTTGTTGTCCATGATTTGGATCGTGGATAGCAGTAATAGTGCCATCTTGAGCTGAGAGCTGACCTTCTATTCTTGAGTTTGGGTACACCCCACTATCTCAGTCACCTATGAAAGTTGCGGCCCATCATGATAGGAGACTTCCGCTACCACACTTGTCCGGTTGTTCTGAAGGGCATGTTGCATAGGCACAAGCACGCGAATCCCGTGCGGTTAGACAACACAAACGTAGACCATCAACAATGCATATTATTAGGGTCAGGTTTGACTCGGAAAAAACATTTATTCCGATTAAACAAACTTGGGGGGGGCGGGAGGGGCAACAATCAACGCAAAGCCTACTTCTTGCCAAAGAGGCACAATGTGTATCATCAATAGCCCGTGTTTGTGTATCACTAGTCAAGATACGACATTTCTTAGTTATACGACCATACTTTTATTGTTGGTGTGTTCAACATGAATCAGGATTACGGTAAGTCATATGTCACTTAAATTCTTTTCCTATGGAAAGCCTTAATGACGTATTATATTACATTTTGGCATAAAGATATATCATCCAAAATCACAGGGACAAGAAATCCAGATGAATCCTCGTTTTAGACAGGGTCCCGATATTCACCACACGTGTGGCATATTAGGCATCTGCCTACACACTGTGTGTGACGTACGCATAACGCAGCCCACACGGGTAGTATGTGGGCGAACAATAGAACTGCCCACACGTATGGGCGCAGCTACTTCGTGCCACACGCCCAACAAGTACTACTCATCTTCACCCGCGCGTGTGGCACGAAGCAAATCTGCCCACACGTCATGGCGTATCTACGATAGTTACCCACAAGATGACACTTTAGTTACCCCTGGAGATGGCAACTCTAGTTATCCGGGATGGCAAATGTAGTTGTAAAAGCATGGCAACTCTCTCTGTTTTGGTTAACTATAGTTACCCGCGGGATGACACTTTAGTTACCCGGGGATAGTTGTCATGTGTGTTTACCTAGTTGCCACCTGTGGTCCAACCATAGTTGTCATGTATGGTTAATCGTAGTTGCCATGTGTGTTTACCTGGTTGCCACGTACGCGCAACTACAGTTGCCATCTAGCAACGAATCATAGTTGTCATGTGTGTTTACGTAGTTGACACGTACACGCAACTGCAGTTGCCATCTAGCAACGTACGAGCGTCGTGTGGGCGAAGAGCAGTTCGCCCACACGCACGTGGACTAGATGGTGACTCTGTGGGCAGAAACTGGTTCGCCCACACGGCGCAACTGGCAACCGTGCGTTGTGGGTCGTGTGGGCGAACTCTCCAACGCCCACACACACGATGATACCTACGTGGCGCTGAAATTCCAACAGATTCCTTTAGGATTCGTGCAAAATTGAATGAACGTGTGGGCGTTATCATTTGGGTTCAGACGATGTTCTCAGAATTCAACACTTGACTAGCTAGTAAATGAGTTGTCCTATTAGACTCCCTAGGACAATGACTAATAATAACATGATCAAAATTACGACATAAAATTGAGCACTCCTCATAGATAGCTCCATCGGGACTAATGAAACTGTCGCCTTGTGGGATGAACTCTACGATTTCCATTCAGTAGACTAGACCCTAATTATATTGCACCCAACTTGTAGTGCAACAAGTAAACTATTCAGTAGGGCCCGAGTTTCACCTGGTGCGGTTGTTGAAATATGAGACGGGCCTAGAGCCCATATGACAATTTCAGAAAATCTCTAAGGGCCCATGTAGGTGGCATGACAAGGGGTGGTGAGAAGTTTAGTCTCACCCCGCTAGTGGAGAAGGAGTTGGACCTCTTTATAAGGGTTTCTCTTCCACATGCTATTGGAGCTTGAGAAGAGAAGAGGCCCTCGTGCACTCCCCCTCCGTCGCCCGCCTCGCCACGCCACACCTATTTTTACGGGTTTGAAACGAAGAGTCCGTAAAAGGCGCACCACGATCTGAGACGTCGGATCGTGGGCTGTTGCCGACTCGGACGTGGGTCCAACCCACGTCTCTCCACCTGGATGCGCATATATGCATGAGGTCTCGGCCAACCCTAGCCGCCAAAAACAAATCACATCTGCTCCACGCGAACCCGTTCCTTTTGCTGTTGTTGCCGCCGGCGACTCCGTCCCGTTCACTGCTTACACGGTTGACGGGAGAGTAGGCCTCCGAAACCCCGTCTCTCCGGATCCTGTACGGGAGAGGGGTGATTAGGTTTTTAGGGAGCGACTACGCGACTCGCCTCCGTTCGACTGCTTCTTCTATGTCCGCGTCACCTTCATCATCACCATGTCTTCGTCGACCGGGCCGCCGCTGAGAAGCTCGAAGCCGACAAGAAGGCGGCCGAGGAAACTGCTGCCGCCATCGCTGCTGCTACAGCCAACTGGCCTAACGGAGGGTATAACTCGCTTATCCCGATCTTGCTTATTGTTGTGTTATGCGTACTGGTGATTTGCGTAGATGTTTTTACTACATGTCTAGTACGCGATAATATGATCAAATATCAGTATGTGATTAGCACTGCTTACTTCATGTTCATGATTTATTCTTGAATTAATTTAATCAAAAAATTGACTATTTACTCAACAACGACATTATCAGCAAATGATACATCATAATTTCATGTCGAGACAAAGAGGGCATGATCGTCTGTGATAATTCACCCATCCCACCCAAACCTGAATCTTCATAAAGGTAAGTATAAATATTAAGTTTTGCATAATCTTCCTTAGGGCCAGTTCTTTTGCTGGCTTTTAGAATAAGCTCAAATAAGCTGCCCCCTACCCAGCTTATTCTAGAAGCCCAACCAAATTTATTTTTTTAGAAGCCTACTAATTAAGACTTGACTAGTAGGCTTCTAAAAATATATTTTTAGTTGGGTTTCTAGAATAAGCTGGGTAGGGGGCAGCTTATTCTAGAAGCCCAAAAAAGCTACCAAAAGAACTGGCCCTTAGGCTTGCACCCAGTGGCAGAGCCTGGTAGAAACTGTTTGGGGAGGCAAAACAAGAGTATTTAGGGGTCAAAATTGCTAAAATAATTCTCATCTAAGCGCCCCCCACCCGCCCAAAAAAACAAATTCTTCGGAGTTTGGTCCAACGGGCTGGGGGGCAAGGGGCCCCTCGGCCTCAACATAGCCCTGCCAGTGCTTGCATCAACCGTGGCATTCCATCGCCATATTACTTTGCTTCATAGCTCTTGAGTAATTAGTTACTAGTGCCGAGATGGCTTGCATCGACCGAGCCAATTACTAGACCTTCTCATCGTCGGTCGAATGTCGACGTTCCCATCAAATGTTCTATGTAATCTAGCTTCTTGTGTTTTGACAACATTAAAGGAACCACACTTTGTAAACAAGAAACACCAGTACTATCACATAAGATGTGCATGTTTGCATTGACAACAAGCATCCCTGATTTGACATATCAGACAGCTACATAAGCGAAGGTACACGATCCATGCCCACCGGTGACCTCTCAGATGCCCCAGACGGCTTAGCTGGAGTTCATGGACACTAGTACAAAACAGGGCTTTGGTCCACCCTGAAAAGCCCATTAGTCCCGGTTCACTCACGAACCGGGACCCATGGGGGCATCGGTCCCGGTTCGTGAGGCCAGGGCGCCGGCCGGGCCTCGTCTGACCCCTTTGGTCCCGGTTCCAGACACGAACCGGAACCAATGCGCCTCGTGGGCCATTGGTCCCGGTTTGTGGCTGGAACCGGGACCAAATGGTGAGGCTTTAGTCCCGGTTGGTAACACCAACCGGGACTATAGTCCCGGTTGGTGTTACCAACCGGGACTAAAGGTTGGACCTTTAGTCCCGGTTGGAGACACCAACCGGGACTAAAGGGGTTCTGAAAGTTTTTTTTTCCTGTTTTACATTTGTTTTCTGTTTTTAGTTTCTGTTTTAAATTGCTTATATCTTTTAAGATATTTGATGTTTTTGAGTGATTCTTTTTGCATTAGATTCAAAAATTTGTCTAGTTTCTGTTTGTGCCATTAGTTTTCAAATTTGAATGGTTTAAATTTGAATTTGTTCAAATTTGCTTCAAACCCTAGATTGTGAATAACTTGAGTTTACAAATAGTTTTTAATTTAATTCTTTTTGCTCCTAGTCACGTGTTAGATTGTTGTCACAGTAAGATTTATTTGGTTATTTTTAGAATAATTTAAATTAGGATTTTAATTAAAACAATACTGTTTTGCTTATATAGTTGTTTTAGTCATTTAATTGTTGTTTTTTATTATTTTTAGTTAGTTCTTTCTATAGATTTTAACATGTTGTAGTATGGTGCATATTGAATGCACAAAAAGTCTGGAGTTGAAATAAGTTTAAAAAAATGAAATGCATTTGTAACAGACGAGTTTTCGTCCGAAACCTTGATACTTCGAATGAGATGGTCCAGTTTGTACACGAAGTGCATTCAGTTTTTGCCATAACCCTCTCAAATTTTTAGCACATGCTATGTGGGTGAAATGATGATACCATGCCAACTTTCAACCTTTTCAGAGTTCATTTGTAGTGCTTTTCAATTTCGGGGTCATTTAGCTCAAAAAATCAGTAAATGCATGAAAAATAACAAATGAAGTCAGAAAGGGTTGAAATTTGAGGATGTGTCTTTGAATGGTGCATAATGAACACACAAAAAGTCTGGAGTTGAAATAAGTTTAAAAAAATGAAATGCCTTTGTAACAGACGAGTTTTCGTCTGAAACCCTGATACTTCGAAAGAGATTGTCCATTTTGTACACGAAGTGCATCCAGTTTTTGCCGTAACCCTCTCAATTTTTTAGCACATGCTATGTGGGTGAAATGATGATACCATGCCAACTTTCAACCTTTTGAGAGTTCATTTGTGGTGCTTTTCAATTTCAGGGTCATTTAGCTCAAAAAAAATCAGTAAATGCATGAAAAATAGCAAATGAAGTCAGAAAGGGTTGAAAATTGATGGCGTGGCTTCGAATGGTGCACACACAAAAAGTCTGGAGTTGAAATAAGTTTAAAAAAATGAAATGTCTTTCTAACAGACGAGTTTTCGTCTGAAGGGGTTTTGAAATTTTCAAACTCTACCCCCCCGTGGATCGCCTTTTTTAGTTTTGTAGAAAATAAACAAAAATGATAAAATCTTCAAAAAATAAAATCCTTCGAGATGTAGTTAGGTTTTAGTGTCTAGTTGGTATAGAAATTTTGAAATATGAATTTTGACCTTTTTTGCAAAAAAACGAAAAAAATATATAAAACGGCCATAACTTTTGCATACGACGTCGAAAAAAAAGTTTAATATATCAAAAAAAAACTAGAGAAAAATTGGGAATCGATTTCACCGGGGTTTACCCGGTGAAGTTTTCTCAGACTCTCAAAATTCCAAAAGGAAAAAAAGTTATTTCAAATCAAATTTTTTTTTATTAAAATCTTAAAAATTAATTTTATTTAAAAATAAGATGTCATATTTGGATTCCTCACATTTTTCTGATAATAATGGATATATTATTTGTCGAATTTCGATTTACAGATTTAAAGATATTAATTATGTCATATTAAATGAATAAATGGCAAAAAATGAATAAAATAATATTATTACTTATTTTATTTTCATTGAAATTCAATATTATTAGTACTTATTTTGTTTATTTTAATAATTGTTTAGAATTCAAAAAATTAAATCATGTGACATCAAGACCTAAGGGTTAACAGGATTGATAGCTTAAGATTGTCAGGAAAACAACAAGTGCAGACTTGGAAACTAGGGGAGATAGAACCTGAAAGTTAAGCGTGCTGGGGCTGGAGTAGTGAGAGGATGGGTGACCGGCCAGGAAGTTAGACGAGGTGATTAGAGATTAAATTGTCAAATAATTCAAAGATTTGAAATTCGGAATAAAACTTAAAAACAAATCAAAAAAAAATTCAATTTTTTTTTTCAATTTTTTCCCCCCGGCAAGGCCGGCTCCGGCAAGGCAGCCCCCGGCAAGGACCTTTAGTCCCGGTTGGTGTTACCAACCGGGACTAAAGGTGGACTAAAGGTCCTCCCTCCCCCGCCCCAGGCAGCGCCACGTGGAGGGCCTTTGGTCCCGGTTCGTAAGCAAACCGGGACTAAAGGTTTTGGGCTTTAGTCCCGACCCTTTAGTCCCGGTTCCAGAATCGGGACTAAAGGCCCTTACGAACCGGGACAAATGACCCTTTTTCTACTAGTGGGAGTCATAGTTAGCAAAAAAAAAGGAGGAAGTTGCACACTCAATATGAAAGTGTAAATACTGAATAATATAAGTGTGTGTTCCTGCTATAGAGACTGGTACAACACCTCGTAAGGAACATACACTTATATTATTTGGTATTTACCATAATCGAGGTTAAAAAACCCAGGCCCCACCTGTCATAATCGAGATTAAAACCGGGCCCACCTGTCATAATCGAGGTTAAAATGCCCGAACAGACGAGTCAGTGCTTTCAGCAAATGATTAAGCCTAGAATTAATGTTTTCTACCACAAATTTGTAGAAGAGTGTTTTCTGCAACCCTAAGCTTCACTGTGGTGGTTTTCTACAATTCACTCTAGAATTAACACATCAACTTGAACTAGTGAGATGGATTAAGATAGTGTTGGTCAGTGGGGATGAAAGGACGTCCCCGCTATATTTTGGATTTTACTCTCTGTATTTGACGATCGCCGCCAACGTGGGTCATGGTATATTCTACATTGACGGTCAAGCCATTGCATGGTTTGATGCGGTGGAATCTTCTGGCCAGTGCTCCTTCCCAAGCTCGACATTAAAAAGGCCTTCGACTCCGTTAGGTGGGACTACCTCATGGAAATGCTCAATCACCACGGCTTCCCTGCTCGCTTCCGTGGTTGGATATCCGCCCTTCTCTCACCGGCATCTTCTCGGGTGTTGCTAAATGGGATTGTGGGAGACCCGATTAAGCATGGATGTGGCCTTAGGCAGGGAGACCCGCTGTCTGCGATGCTATTCGTCCTAGCCATCGACCCGCTACACCACATTCTTAGCAAGGCTGCAGATCAAGGGAAACTTCAACCACTGGGAGGGCGACATACGACCATTAGAGCATCTCTCTACGCCGACGACGCAGCTGTTTTCTGTGCCCTGATCAAGGAGGATGTTCAATTCCTCGTCTCCACACTTCCTTCCTTTGTGGAATCTACAGGCCTAGTCACAAACTGTGCCAAGAGCCTGGTTGCTCCTATCCGATGTGCGAACATTGATCTTGATGATACTCTAGAATCTTTCCCAGCCTCCCGGTCCTCCTTCCCCATCCGATACTTGGGACTTCCGCTTGCGATCAAGAGGCTGCGAAGAGTTCACCTTCAGCATTTGGAGGACAAAGCAACGGGGAAGCTTGCACCATGGAGGGGGAGGCATGTGGCCATTGCGGGACGCATGACTCTTGTCAAGGCGGTCCTCACGGCGGTGGCCATTTATCATCTTACGCCACTTGACCTGCCGGCAGAGGTGCTCAGGAAAATTGATCGTTTGCAGCGGGCCTATCTTTGGGCTGGCTCAGACACAGTGACCGGTGGGAAGTGCAAGATAAATTGGGAGAAAGTATGTCGGCCTAAGGAATTCGGAGGCTTGGGAATTTTAAATCTCGAGAAGTTCGCATCGGCTCTACGGTTGAGATGGCTATGGATGGAATGGGACACCCCCTCACGAGCTTGGTTTGGCTTGGGGACGCCGTGCAACAAACATGACCGCGATCTTTTTGCGGCGGCTACTAAGGTCACAATAGGAGATGGCACAGTTGCAAAATTCTGGGAATCCTCATGGCTGGAAGGAATAAGGCCCAAGGACATAGCGCCAAGAATCTTCGAGATTTCTAGAAAAAAAGGGGCGACAGTTAGCAAGGCGTTGGAGGACAATGCTTGGGTTAATAACATCGACACCCAACAAGGGATGACACTAGAGCACATTCAACAATTCGCCATTCTCTGGGGTAAGCTGGCCAATGTCACCTTGCAAATAGGGATTCAAGATACTATTTTGTGGAAGCTCACGAATGGAGGGGAATATAGTGCATCGTCGGCTTACAAAGCCCAGTTCGCCGGGCTTGTGCGCTCGAGCTTAAAGGACTTAGTTTGGAAGGTTTGGTCACCCCCAAAATGCAAATTCTTTTCCTGGCTTGTCACCCAAAACAGAATCTAGACGGCGGACAGACTACAACGCCGAGGATGGCCCAACTGTGATCGATGCCCCCTTTGTAACCAAGTGCAGGAAACGGCGGCCCACCTCCTTTTCAAGTGTCGCTTCTCTATGAGAGTTTGGAACGGTATGTTCACTTGGCTGGATCTCAATGCCAACATGGCGGCCTGGAATAGCTTCCAAACGGTCCAAGAATGGTGGGAAGGGGTGATTTCTATAGCCCATCAAAAGAAGGCTTGCACCTCCCTGATCCAACTTGTGGTTTGGGAAATTTGGAAGGAAAGAAATGCCCGGGTTTTCAGAAATAAAGCGTCGACGGTGGCGGTGGTGTTGAGGACTATTCAAGAGGAGGCGTCGCTTTGGGTCTTCGCGGGGGCCAAGCATTTGAGTAATGTCATGCCGCGAGAGTAGTCCCTTGTGTTGCACCGCTTTGGCGGCGTTTGTAACAAAACTCTCTTCTTAATTAATGAAATGGCAAATCTTTTCCCTTGTTTAAAAAAAAAGCCATTGCATGGTTTTTAGATGAAAGAAGTTCGGGTTCAGCAAGAAATATTCAAGTATTCTATAGGGGTACAGGCGAGGAACCGGCAAAGTTGTATGCAAAAGTGCTCATAGGCAGGTATGCCTCACTCGCTCATTCCACTACATTAGCCAACTATAAAGGGGAGCACGACCAGGAGGATCATACGAAGGAAGTGATGGCAAAGGCTATATCTAGCTTATTGTGAAATGTATGCCTCTGCCGCTGGCGAAGTGGGTGGTGGCCCAATATGGGCAGGCAGGGGCGATTTTCTTACCGGTTTCATAATATATGTGCTTTCATTTCGTTTATCTCTTGGTCCCATTCTCCCATCACTTAGGCCTCGCCAAACCTGCGCTCCAACGGCAAGATGCATCGACTCAGCATAGTAGATTAATTGTTAGAGAGTTTCCATCATTGTAGGCACTTAAGAGTCGCAAGTTTGTAATCATCCATGTGCAGAACATTTCCGCATGTCAGTTCATCTTGCGCCATGCAAATTTGACGTCATTTCAAGTACACTATGAGTTCAAATCAGCAGGCATCTAAGGAGGTAATATTCAGAGCAACAATATTTGCATTGAGCCAGCTATTTGTTGCCAAGAGAGTTAATATCGTGGACACTGAAAAACGTCAGAGATGGTCTGCTTGGTAACCAAAGAACCAAAGAAGAGGTGACTGGAAGTTTCTGATTCTGTGCAGAAAACAATTGTTTTTTGCCCAGGTTGTCCCTGGAGCCTATTTTTCAGAAGAATCCACACCGATCCAATAGAAGGATAGTGCAATGGTTTATTTAATACACCCAATTATTCACAAGGTTGTAAGATGATTAGATGAAGCAACAAAATACGTACCAGAAGCATGGTAGTTGATGGCAGCAGTTCAGTATATAGTTCTATAGGGACACATCAAAAATGAATCTTAAAAGCAAACATGTATAGTGAAATCTGAGTTCGAACATTATTGCTAATCTAAAAAAATTAACCTTGTGGCACAAACTAGAGCATAAACCAAGTAAACATTCATCTATATAAAATTGAAGAATACCCTTTTTTGAGGAGTAGAAAACAAACCAAGCTTTTTTTCTTGACAAGATTTACTTTGTCTTGCCAACTGGAAATCTGGAATGATGTTTCCTTTTCCCCTCTGCCTTGGCAGTTCAGCTGAATATTGTTCTAAACTTTGTTTCCTTTGCTCGGCTGCATTAGCTCTCCATTTCTCTACCATCCAATTGATATTTATTTATTTAGGACAGTAAAACTGCACCTAAACCGAGCTCTCTCACGCCCCCAACAATATCAGCCGTTAGATTTTGCTTTTGAATCGTTTCTGGCCGTCAGATGGTCGTTTCAGCGCGCGCTTACCGCGACCTGGGCCGCCTGTCCTAGGGGCCGCTACTCTCGCGACTTTTTCTAAGCCATGTGGTTGATTGCGCTTGGTTGGGCTGGTACGGAAGCCCATTTGTCTAAGCGATCTGTCGCTGACTCGCTCTAGGGATTCAAGCGAGGCGTCGATACTCGATACAGGCAGGATGCGACGGCGCGGGCGGTCGGCGTCGATGCAGCCGAGGCGTCGATCCATTCCAGCCGAGACGCGGTTGGGGATCAAGCCGAGTCGAAGCTTGCGAGGGGACCCGTCGCGGGAGGGAGGCGAGGCGCTCGAGCGACAACGATGGAGCGATGGGGTAAGATCTGCGGCACGTGGGCTGCTTCGGCGATGGAGTGTGGTGGCTATCCCGGTTGTGTGTATGAGCCTATGAGGGGATTGAGGCCACGAGCGATGGTTCCAGGGTTCCAGCACGAAGTACTGCCTCCGTAACCTCACGCCTCCTTCCGTGTCTCCTCGATCAGCACATCACGCCATCGTTGGCCTCCCCTTCTCCCTTCCGCTGGCGCACGAGCACATCAGCAGGTACCTCTTAATCCTATCTCCCTTCACTCTGTGGGACGACAGCTGCCCCAAATCCAAATTTTCTGAGAGCTGAGATAGGCGGCCATGGGAGGCTACGCTCGAAGTGAACTTGGGGAGCCGGATGCGATCAGAGGCGCATATAGACATGATGACGATGATAACCACCAAGGTCAGTTGATTGTTTTGGTTTTCCCTGGTCCAGTTGATTGTTTTGGTTAGCTTCGGCTCTTTCTATTGATGCCATTACACCAGTGAAATGATTCTTGCCGGTGGTGATTTATTGATTTGATTTTGCAACGCCTGATGATGATGACGTTTTTTGGCTGACATAAACTTGGTGTTCTTGATGTGGATGATGTAGCAGGCAATGGCCACACCGGCCAAGGATCAACAACATGAGCAAGTGAACCATACTCTACTATTGGGGATGGCTGAGACGCTGCAAGACATATATTATCATATTACAGGCTCATCTTTGCTGTTGTAAGTACCACACGCCACATATGACATCTCATATTACGCCTACACAAGCAATTATAACATGTGTTCCAAACAGCATATGTTTGAAGAACACAAACATTAGATATGGGACTGTTTTGTCCAAAGCACCGTCCATTTTTCCGAAAACGAGTCCCTCAAGAATCCTTCAAATATAATCTCTCTTCCTGTGTTGATGCCTTTTTTACTGTTATCGTAAAATAAAATCTTTAGTTACAGTTGCTTGAGTACAACTCATGTTTCAGTTAGACTTATGGTTTATGCATCTTGGCCATGTCCTGAACTTCTAGCGATGTCAAAAATGATCATCATAACCAAATTTCTCATCTATGGAAGTTAAGTTAAGCTATACTCGTGTGAGGTTCTCCACCTAATATTCTTTGCACTGAATTTGTAGGCCAGCAGTCATATACCCTAGAAGGATAAACACCTAAGTTTATTCATGGTGCATTATAGAAATTTGTATGTTGTACAATAGTAGTATCTTTGCATATGTTCTATCTGAAACCAGTTTGTCAGTATGTTTTCCTGTTATCACATCTCTGATTAGTGTTCTTTCTTAAGTAGTTTATCTGCTAATATTTATCCCTTTTGTGAGCAGACATGTTAACCAGGTATGTTGTCTTCGTGGTCATCTGTATATATGCTAATGTCAGCTTTAGCATTGCAAATCAACATTCATGTTTGTATCTTTTATTTTCAGTGCATGATTTTTGATTTAATCATTCACCTAAGTGGTAGAATCTCAATCCGGTGGACTCCATACCATGGCATTTAATCTTCTTACATCTGGAATTTTCATGCAACAACTGATAGTAAAGATTGTCTGGCTAAATTGGTTGTAGTCACATGAACAATTAGACACACCTTTTCCCTTCTGGCTCCTAAAAATTGATGTACGGAGATGATACCCAAATTTTGCAGGCTGTGATAAAAAAAAGTTACAGTTTAATTGAAGTGAGAATGGAAATTTCAACATTGGCATCCTTATATAAGGCCTTCTATGTCTTTTTTCTAGGGCCACAAACAAGCAAATATGAAGTCATCTATGCTGATGCTACGCGATTGACGCTTGTGGCCACCGGCTGGAGGGCGTTCAGGCAAAGGACAATTGTGGCGTGCAAGGACAAACAAAGAGATAACGTCCACCTATTTTTGGCTGTTTGTGTGATTAGATAACTTCACATTGGCTTGTTGTGAGTATTGCAACGTTGGTTATCACTCTCCTCTTCTTTGTTAAAATCAAGGTGCAGGTCTCTCTTCTCTGGTGAATCATTCTGTTGGGGCTCTGCATCCCATCCGAATGGGTAAATTACCTATCCAGATTAGGCCATCAACTCTGCTCCGGTAGTACCTGTTGCTCACTCCACGATCAAATATTACAACATTTTTCTCACTCCATGATTTGATAGAACAACATATATGTGTTAGTACACGCAAATTTAAATTTATTCTTCACGAGTCCAAGCATTTGTGGAAGTTCCTATCATCTTATCGGAAAAATAGATGGGCGCTGCAACGCGCGCCATCAATGATCTAGTAGCTTAAAAAGTTCCGATTCCCATCGACAATTTGCACGACCGCAGCGGCCATACAATTTTCGGTGAGGAACTTGGCAAGGGAAACCTCAAAGCTATTCATCTCCTTGAACTCAAACTCCAACTTAGCATTTTTCAGATGATTCCGCAAGCAATTGAATTCACAACCGCTCAACTCCGGGAGCTCTGGAACATCCAAGGATTGACTGGCGTCACCATTGATCATGACCGTGATCTCCTTGGTGTAGCGCCTCTCGAACAAGTCCATAGACACATCAAAATGCGGTAGTACCACATCCTTTGTAACACCTCCGTAGAAGTTTTGGTTGGCAATTCGAATCTGCAAATCTTGGATCATAGGGCAGCACTGGAGCAAGTTGGCAATGGCAGTAGCTGCGTCATTTCTTCGGCCTGGGTCACATAGCCCTTCAAGCTCCAGCCTTTCAAGACTGAGCAGCATGACCAAGAGCTCCTGTTCCACGTCCTTGCTCACCGCGATGCCATGGATGTTTGGTACCTTCAATTTGAGGATCTTGGCGTGTTGAAAGTTGCGTATGATTCGCCATAATGTACCGAACCATGGCTTCTCCGTCTCATTGTAACTATATGACCTGCGGGTTAAAGCCAGCTCAACTCGTGCCAACTCCGGTGCCGGTGATTTCATGGAGAAATCTACAAGTCCTCCATCGTACTTGAAGTTTCGCAAGCATGGCGCGTCCAGCTCAGGGCTAATTTTTTTAAAATAATACATTTTTTTATTAAATTTGTCACATATAGCGTCGGTTCAAAAATTTACAAATATGTAATCCTATCAGCCTAGCCAGGGCCGACTGGCACCAGTCGGCTTTGCCGAAGCCGATTAGTCCCTGTCGGCTTTGGCTAGGCCGATAGGGCAGTCGGCTACGCTCAAGTGGCTCTAGTCGGCTTAAAAATGCCTAATTAGGACTAATCGGTTTAGCTGTGACCAATTAGTACTAATCGGCTTAGCCGTGACCAATTGGTACTAATCGGTGTTGGCAAAGCCGATAGGTGCATGTATTCATATTTTGGTATGTAACTAAGATTTTTTGATGACCAGAATGACAAAATAGCCCCTCTCGACCAGGCGGCAAGACTTTTTCCCACCATAATTTCCCGCTACTGACTTCCCGCCAAAATTTTCCGCTTCTCACTTTCCGCCATAATTTCCCGCTTCTCACTTCCCACCGTCATTTTCTGCTTCTTAGTTCCCGCCAATATCTCCCGTCATAGTTTTCCGCTTCCGAGTTCCCGCCTATTCTTCTCTTCTGAACCTATAAAAACCCCTCCACACTAAGGCGGGAACTCAGAAGTGGGAAACTATGGCGGGAGATATTGGCGGGAACTAAGAAGAGGGAAACGATGGCGGGAAGTGAGAAGCGGGAAATTATGGCGGGAAGTGAGAAGCGGGGAATTATGACGGGAAGTGAGAAGCGGGAAATTATGGCGGGAAGTGGGAAGAGGGAAATTTTGGCGGGAAGTCAGTAGCGGGAAATTATGGCGGGAAAAAGCCTTGCCACCTGGTCGAGAGGGGCTATTTTGTCATTTTGGTCATAAAAAAATCTTACTTATATACCAAAATATGAATACATGCACCTATCGGCTTTGCCAACACCAATTAGTACTAATTGGTCACAGCTAAGCCTATTAGTACTAATTGGTCACGGCTAAGCCAATTAGTCCTAATTAGGCATTTTTAAGCCGACTAGAGCCACTTGAGCGTAGCCGACTACCTTATCGGCCTAGCCAAAGCCGACAGGGACTAATCGGCTTCGGCAAAGCCGACTGGTGCCAGTCGGCCCTTGCTTGGCCGATAGGATTACATATTTGCAAATTTTTGAACCGACGCTATATGTGACAAATTTAATAAAAAATGTATTATTTAAATTTTTTAGCTCCAGCTCAATGGCTTTGTTGGTCCCCAACCCTAGGCCGGCAAGCGTGACGGTGGTGACGCTTGGGCAGTGGAGCCTGAAACTGTCGCCGCTGGTGTCGGGGTAAGAGTAAAAATCCTGGCCGTGGATATGCAGGCTGCCGAGGCTCGGCGCGGCACAGATGAAGTCCTCGAGATCCTTCATCGGGGACGAGCACTTGTGAAGGCGGAGCATGGCGAGGCGAGGGAGGAGGACGGGTGGCAGATTGATCCTTGTGCAGGCGAGGTCCAGGACCCGGAGGGTGTTAGCCGGTAGCACGGCAGGGTCCAGCTCGTACAGGAACCGTCGTTCCATCTTGTCAGAGTACAAACCGAGGTGCAGCTCCTCAATGCGCTGAAGCTCTTCGAGGGCGAGCATGGCGGCTAGCAGGTCGTAGGTATTGTTGCTCCTCGCCCAACTGCGCATGGAGGTGGAGGCGCTCATGACGCTGTGGCAGTACGCGTCGTTTGGTCCTTTCACGAACAGCGAGAGCTTCCTGACGGGGCGCCGGCCGGCCGCGCGGAGGGCGGCGCTGGCGTCGGAGAAGAGCCGATCTTTGAGCTGAAAGGCGTCCAGGCCGCGGTAGAGGTAGGACATGTAGTGTAGATCGGACAGGCCGCCGCCGTAGGATCTCGAGTCCAGGTTGAGGGTGTCCGTGCGCAGCCAGAGCGGGCGCCATCGCCGGGAGAGCGCAAAGGTGCAGGCGGCGTCCTTGACGGATAGGAAGGATATGACGGAGACGAGCAGATCGTCGGAGATGTTGGTGAAACGATCGGCGGCAGCCATCGAGTCGCACTCGCGTCGCATGCAAGGGTTTGCGCAAGCGAGGCGTCGGGCCCTTTTTTTAGGAATTCTAATCCTTTTTTAGGGATATATATCGTTTTTCTAGATAGAATCCTTTTTTTAGGAGTAATCTTTGCTTTGACGACGACCTTTTCCCTCTCGTTAGGGTTTCTATTTCCTCTCGCCGCCTTGGGCGACATTGAGACTATCTCTCCTCCACGTCCGACTGGGGCTACGACTGCCAGATCAGGGTTGCTTAGGTGATCGCGAGATTGCTGACGGGCCTGGTTGGGAGCTAGTTGTGCTCGCGAAGGACGAGGCAGTTTTTTTCGCCGGTTTCTCTGGAGATCGGAACGGTGGGGTTTGGATTCCAGCATGATGAGCCATGGCGACGGATCTTCGTCGGGAGGACGTGGCAAGGATAATCCGGAGGATCTGATGAAGGAGCTGGCGCTGGAAGAAGGCGATCTCGACAATGTGGTCTTCGAGGATGCAGATGCACCGGCGGAGGAAAATTTGCGTTGGATGATCCTGGCTAGGGTTCATATGGACAAAGAGTTCAGTAACTACTGGTTCTTCCGCAACATGCGTGCGGCGTGGGATTTGGCAAGGCCTGTCAAGATCAAAACCCTAGAAGACAACATGTTTGTCATGCAGTTTAACTATTTGGGGGATTGGGAGACAGTCACGCAAGGGGGCCGTGGCACTTCAGGGGAAACCCGGTGATCGTCACCCCTTACGATGGGTACACGAAGAACTCCCAGATCGAGATGTTCACTTTTGAGATTTGGGCTAGAATCATAGAGTTGCCGCCAGCCTACCATGGACTTGTGAAGAAGCTCGCCTCCAAGGTTGGGGAGTTCGTGGATGCGGAACCACCATCCTTTGATTTTGAGGGGAATTACTACCGGGTGAGGCTCCGGCTTGATGTTCGAAATCCAGTGAAGAAGGCAACATCCCTGATTAGAGGGGGGAAGAGGGAGATTTTTGCGATCAAATATGAACGTCTACCTAATTGGTGCCAAGTGTGCGGAATGATGGGGGTATGTGTTCAAGGAACATGGAGATGGGATCCATCCTCCAACTGCCCTAGTTTACAAGAATCTGAGAGCTCCGGCTACGACCAGTTGGGGAAAACGGCGCCACCGGACCAACAAGAAAACTCCCCCTGAGTTTGAGCAACGGGGTGGAGGTGATGATGATCTCAACGATGATGAAGCCGAGGATACAGGGATGGATTTGGACCACAGTAAGAAACGCAATTGTGATGAGGTGTCCGATCCCACTCCTCTGCTTCGGCATTAAGGATACTGTGCGCACCATGGCACAGATCCCAATGCTCTATCCAGCCGCACCCTCGTATAAGAACCACCTGTAACCTTCTTCTCGAACGTCCACTTTGTGCCCTGGAAACCAAGGTCCAAAAGGCCGCATATATCCACAGCGTCACGGAACCCTTGGACTTGAGCCTGACTTCTCTGACCAATCCCGTCATGCTCGTCATATTGCAGAACCTCGTTGAAATCTCCGATGCACACCCGTGGCAGATCATGCAAAGTAGAAAGCCCCTTCATCGTGTCCCAAGTTCTATGCCTGAGATGAGTTTGGGATTCACCGTAAAAGTAGGACAACCTCCACGGGTTGCCACCCAAATCTGAAACTTTTACATCAACATTCAATCTTTATAAGATTGAACATTTGGGTTATTCGCGGTACCATGTTGATGTAAAAGTTTCAGATTTGGGTGGCAACCCGTGGAGGTTGTCCTGCTTTTACGGTGAAGCCCAAACTCATCTCAGGCATAGAACTTGGGACACGATGAAGGGGCTTTCTACTTTATAAGATTGAACATTTGGGTTATTCGCGGTACCATGTTGATGTAAAAGTTTCAGATTTGGGTGGCAACCCGTGGAGGTTGTCCTGCTTTTACGGTGAAGCCCAAACTCATCTCAGGCATAGAACTTGGGACACGATGAAGGGGCTTTCTACTTTGCATGATCTGCCACGGGTGTGCATCGGAGATTTCAACGAGGTTCTGCAATATGACGAGCATGACGGGATTGGTCAGAGAAGTCAGGCTCAAGTCCAAGGGTTCCGTGACGCTATGGATATATGCGGCCTTTTGGACCTTGGTTTCCAAGGCACAAATTGGACGTTCGATAAGAAGGTTACATGTGGTTCTTATACGAGGGTGCGGCTGGATAGAGCATTGGGATCTGTGCCATGGTGCGCACAGTTTCCGTTGGCAGTGGTTGAGCACCTCACGGCGGCAGCATCCGATCACTCCCCGATCCTCCTGAGATTGGACTCGAGTGCACAAACGAGGGCGCCTAAAGTCTTCCGCTACGAGACAATGTGGGACACCCACTCAGATTTGATCCCCACCGCACGATCTGCATGGGAGGCGAACGGCCACACGACGATGGCTAGTGATGTCCGAGCACAGCTCGATTTGCTGGCTAATAATTTGGGAGTCTGGAGCAAGCACACTTTTGGTAGTGTCCGTGGTGAGATCAGGGATTTAAAAAGAGAGTTGGGAAGGATGAGGTCTAACCCGTCTAGGGTGGGACCGAGCCATGCTGAGATCAAAGTGAATAACCGACTAATTGAGCTCTATATGAGGGAAGCGGTGATGTGGTGCCAACGGTCGAGGGTTGAGTGGCTGTCGGCTGGAGACCGAAACACCCACTTTTTTCACCTACAAGCCTCAAACCGTCGCAGGGAAATTTTGATCAAAGCCTTACAGAAGTCGGATGGGCAACTCACGGATGACTTGACTGAGATGCAACAGCTTGCTATGGACTTTTACAAAACTTTATACACCTCTGAGGGTGTACACAGGGTAGATGATGTATTGCAACATGTCCCAGTTAAAGTATCCGCGAATATGAATGACACTCTTTTGGCACCCTATAAGGAGGAAGAGGTTAATAAGGCACTTTTCCAAATGTTCCCATCAAAAGCACTGGGACCCGACGGTTTTCCTGCCCACTTTTTTCAGCGTCATTGTCGTCGTTTTCTCACGACAGATGCCATGGGGTGCCTTATCGAGAGTGGTTGGGGCCGAAGGACGCCGACGGGTTCCGGTGACGGGATTGGGGACAAGCGGTGAGAGACACGCGATGTACCCAGGTTCGGGGCCCTCTGTGAGAGGTAACACCCCTAGTCCTGCTTGCCTAGTTGATAGACCAAGAGAACTACAATGGTGCTCCTTGAGCTATTTGCTAGAGGAGGAAGAAGAGGCCTGCTGGCTCTCTCTACCTCTCTATGTGTGTGTGTGTGAAGGTGAGAATGCTTGCCCGTGCATGCGGGGCGTCGGGGGGTTTTATAGGCCAACCCCCCGGCTTACAATATACATATGCGGCACCGGGAGGGACCCAACTGTCAGCCTCTCTAGCCGGCTAGGGGGGTCCCTGGCTGAGGGGTCTTGTTGCTGATGGGGCCTGCCGGCTGCAGGGTCCCATCGGGAGCCGGTGGGAGGGCCCACCGACGGCTCATCGCCATTGACGCGTGCTCGTCATGCCGCGGTACGGGTCGTTCGGCCTGGTGTCGTCTTGTGGTAGCCGGCCGCAGTCAGCGGTATGGCCGACGACGCTGTAGCCACGCCGGGGCAGGTAATGGAGTGGTTGAGGGCGTGCGGGCACTGTGCCGCCCGCCTAGTCGCAGTCGGCCGGAGTCAGGGGCACTATTGCCTCCACTGTGTGCATGCGGGCGTTGACCCCCGACGCGACGGGGGCCACTTTAGCCATGCGCGCCCTGACCGCAGTACCGGAGGCACTGCTGACACGCCGTGCGTCAGGTCACCGTCCCGCGAGGCGTGGTGACATGACGGGAGCTGACTTCCCGGCCTGAAGGCCTGGCGTCTCTGCCTCTAGCCGGCCGGCTAGTCGCAGCCGGCCATGCGGAGCCGGACTACAGGGGGAGGCGGCTCGCCCTGTAGTCTTTTTTTGAAAAGCTGGAGCAAAGACCCAGCTGAGGCTACCCCGGGGTTAACCCCCCGTCAGTAGTCCCCGAAGCAGGGGAGGCCCGCCGGCTGGCCGCGGCGGACCTCGCCGGCTTGAGGCTTGCGCTTGAGGACCGTAGGTGGCCCCGAAGCCGGGGGGCGCGGGATCGCGATGGCCGGCCTCGCAGCTGGCCAATGCTCCGCTGGGCGCCTCGACCACCCCGAGGGGCAGAGGGGACGCGCCACGTGGGGAGTACAGCGGGCCGCGGCCTGACAGGCCATGCGGAGGACAAGACCGGGCCGTGGGGCGGGGCCCACTTCGGCCGCGGCCTCGGCCCGCACGCGCGGATCCTCTGCTGTCAGGGCCGTCGGTTGGCATTCCCGAAACGCCTTAATGCCCCTCCCGCGCATGGCGGAAGTAGTGGGGGTCGTGCGTGACGGATCTGCTCCCCACTACCCCGCGCGGGGTTTAAATGG
Organism: Elymus sibiricus; assembly: GCA_039707655.1. Classification (NCBI taxonomy): domain Eukaryota; kingdom Viridiplantae; phylum Streptophyta; class Magnoliopsida; order Poales; family Poaceae; genus Elymus; species Elymus sibiricus. Next base: position 74,483,308 of record CM077665.1, read on the forward strand.
GATGGGAGAGGAGCGAAACAGGGCATTCACCCCCCTGCCCCCGCGCATCGTCTTCGTCGCCCGTTCCCCTCCCCGCACCGAGAGAGAGAGAGAGCGAAAGTCTCGCGTCCGCCGCGCCACCGCTCGCCGTTGCCGCGGACCGCGACGCGACCGAGCCCGCATGCCTCGCCGCCGTCGTCGAGTCACCTCCAAGGCGAAATGGCGGGCAAGGGCGCTTGGGACGGCAGCGACGTCGACGAGGCCTACATCGAGCACATCCGCCACCACCGCAAGCTGCCGCAAGAGGAGAACATGGAGGCGCGCATCGCTGGGGCGGAGAATGCGCCGGCCCCTCGAGAAGGCGAGGTGGTGGTCTTCGCCGAGCATTTCGCCCACGGGCTTGGCTTGCCGGCGAGCACGTTCTTCCGGCGCTTCCTCTCGTGCTTCGGGCTGCAACCCCACCATCTCAGTGCCAACGCCATCCTACAGCTGGTGGCATTCGTCGCCCTCTGCGAGGGCTTTTTGGGGGTGGAGCCGCGCCTCGACCTCTGGTGCCAGCTCTTCTACCTGAAGCGCCAGACGTTGAAGAACAAGGCCACCGGCGACACAGCCATGACCGCCTGCGGGGCCGCCCTAGTACACTATCGCCCTGGAGCCGGCTTCCCTCAGCTCCCTCTGCAGGACTCGATGAAGAGTTGGCAGAAGGGGTTCTTCTATGTGAAGAACGTGAAGCCGGCCAAGGACTACATCAATCTTCCCGACTTCGTCAACCAGCCGCCGGTGGCGATGCAGAACTGGAGGACGCCTCCGCCCCAAGCGCCCAAGACGGCAGACCGGCTCTGCGAGCGGCTGCTGGTGATGACCAAGACGGAGGGGCTCACGGCCGTGGATCTCCTGGCCACGATGGTGGCGCGCCGGGTGCAGCCTCTGCAGCGCCGGCCGCACCTCATCTGCCAGATGGGAGGACGGCGCGACCCGTGCCGGCTCTCCACCAAGGAGCTGAAGGCGGTGCAGGTGGCGAGGAGGGTGAACTCCATCTCGGCCGCCAAGATGAACGAAGGTGGGTGGCAATGGGGGAAGGCCCCGTACAGCCGGGACCATCCGGCTCCGCGGGTACGTGACGAGCCGTCCCCTACCTCTTTTCTTCTGAAGCCGGCGCTCCCCCCTAGCCTGACGACGGAGGGGCTTCCCTTGCATGCAGGTCTTTCCTTTGTTGCAGGAGTATGGGGAGCCGGCTGCCGACGTGGCGGAGTCGGACCCCGAGGAGGTCGAGGATGTTGACGACGTGGAGCCGGTCGAATCGGGGCGAGCCGGCGCGTCGGGGACCGGCGGGACGGAGGCGGAGAGGACCGAGTCGGCGGGTGAGTTCCTCCCCCAGTCTCTTTTGCGGGACTGGTCCGATGACGATGCTGAGCCCGGGGAGATGCGCAATGCAGCGGCCCCGGAGGACCCCGAAGTTTCGGGAGACGACGCCATTGCGCCAAGGAGGCATGTTCGCCGGGTCGACCGCGAGCCGGGTCGAGGCGACACGGCCGTGGACGAACGGGGGAAGCAACCGGCCAGCTCCAGGCCGGCTCCCAAACGGGCAGCTGGGCGGCAGCCGTGGAGGCGGCGGGAAGAAGCCGCGGGTTGCCCCGACGGGCCCTGCTAGGTGAGCGGTCCCCGTTAGCATCGGGTAAGTCTCTTTTAGGTTTCTGGTTGGTTTCTAGTTGGCCCCTTTTCCTCATTTTATTGTTCAGGAAGACGCGCGCCCTGGGGAGGACCGCGACCGACGAGACAACGGGGATGGCGCAGAAGACCGCTGTCGACGAAAGGGAGCGCGAGGCGTGGCGGGACCTGGAGGCAGCCGAGCAGGAGCGGCTCGAGGAGGAGCGCCGCCCGTGGGAGGAGGCGGCGCGGAGGTAGCTGCCAGGGAGGGCCCGCGCGGAGGCGGCGGGCCAGTCGTGGGAGCCATTTCCCCCTGGCCGGGAGAGGAGGTCCAAGGGCACGCACGACCCTGCACGGCGGGCGGAAGCGGACGCGCAGGCCGAGGAGGAGGCGCGTGCGGCTGCGCGCGTGGCGGACGCCGCCAAGGGGGCGGAGCCGGACCACAGCGGCGCTCCATCGGGAGCTGATGACGTGCCTCCGGGCGCCGACGACGAGCCACCGGAGGTCGTCGTTCTGGAGCCGGAGGACCCGGCTCCGGAGGGGAGCTGGGGAGGTGCCGCTGGGGGCGGCATGCCGGAGATCGAGGCTGCGGTGCCTGGAGGAGCGGCCACCTCCGGCTCGTCAGCCAGGGCACCTGGAGACGCGGCACCAGGGGGAGCGGGTCCCATAGTCGCCGCGGCGCGGGGCCCGCCCGGCCCTACTAACGGGGGTCAGCCGCAAGAGACCTGGGCTGTGGCCGGCGGCATGCCTATGGACGACGCTCTGAGCGTCCTTGGATCCGCGGTGGCTGCGGTCGTCGCCGAATTCGCCGCCTGCCGTGCCCAGACGGCGCAGGAGGCCCAGGCCGCCAGGAACCGGCTGGCGCATCTCGAGCAGTCCGTCGCGGTAAGGGCTCGAGGTCCTTGTCTTTTTTGCTTTGGTTTTTTCCAGTGGGGGCGCGCGAGCGCACCCACTGGGTGTAGTCCCCGAGACTCGGGCCGGCTGGGACGCAGGCGGGTCGAGTCTAACCGCGTTGCCTCTTCGCTTTTGTTCTTCGCAGGCTGTCAACGACCAGCGGGTGGCCGCGTACAACGCACTGCTAGGCCTGTACCGGGGAGGCGAGAACCGGCTGGCCGTCATGTCCGCGGACCTGCGAGGTACGTGAATTTTGTAGTTGTCCAGTGGGGGCGCGCGAGCGCACCCACTGGGTGTAGTCCCCGGGATTCGGGCCGGCTGCTTTGCAGGCAGGGCGGATCCTTATGTTTGCTTTCTTTCTGACGGGAGCGTCTTCGTGTTGCGAAGCCTCGGCTGCCGATGCGGTCTGCCTCCGCCGCCAGGTAATACAACTTGGCGAGCAGCGAGACCTCCAGACCGCGGAGTGCGACCGGCTGCGCCAAGCGGCCGACCACGCGTAGGCGGAGAAGGACGAGTTTGAGGCGGCCCATCGACGCGAGTTGGAGGAGCGGGAGGCGGCCCATCGTGAGGCACTGGGGGCCAAGGACGCCTTGCTGGCGAAGGCGGTCACGGAGGCGGAGGCGGCGCGGATCGAGCACGACCGCCAGATCCAGGAGTGGTTGGCCAGGGAGGCTGCGCTGCAGGAGGAGGCGCACGCGGTGGACTGGCTTCTGGCCGGTAAGTTTTGTTATCTTGCTTGTCTTCGTGTGTCGGATTAGGGCCCACGTTTCCTTTGTCTCTCACCGTGCGCCCCCTTCTTCCTCAGGGCTCTTTCCGGGCATGCAGGAGGCCGCGGAAGTGGCCGTGGAGGTCCACCGCGAGGATCAGCGGGCGCAGGGAATCCACGTCGGGCAGCTTGCCGCCTGGACCGTGGACGAAGTGGGGATCGCCGCCAAGGTGCGCCTGACCGAGGTGGTCCGGGCCATGAAGCGGCTTCAGGGGGCCGGCTCGGCGCTGGTTCGCACCCTTTGGCCGGGCGTGGTGGAGCTGGTCTCCATGAGCCGGCTGTCGAGGTGGCTGGAAGCCGGGTCCGCTAGGGTGAACGCCTAGAGGGCTTCCGCCGCGCGCGCTGGAGCGGCCATGGCGCTTCGCGTCGCGAGGTCATGGTACCCCGAGCTGGACTTGGGGCTGCTTACGGCCCAGCGTGCCGGCACCGATGCGGAGCTGGAGGCGGCTGCCGACGCGCTGGCCATGCGGGCCAGTGACCTCGCGTCCTTTGCTCCATGGGACGAGTACGTCCCGGAGCGCACGGCAGACGGCGAGGTGATCCCGGAGGATCGGTACGCGCTTGCCCTTGATGACCCGGAGGGTAGCGCCGGCGAGACGGACGATGAAGATGCTGAGTCCAGCACCGACGACTACCTCGACTCCGAGCCGGCTCAGGACTTGGACGTGGGGGCCGACACGGAGCGTGCCGTGGCCAAGGACGGGGCTTCTACCTCAGCCGCCGCGGAGAGCGTAGGGGGAGGAGACGATGCCACCACTAGTTAGGGTCCTTTTGTTTTCCTGCTCTTTGTTAGACTGCAATTCCACCCATTGGGGGTGTAATGTAACGAACATGTGGCCTCGGGCCTTTATGCTTTTGTATGAACTTGTGTTTTTCATGTTCTTGTGTATGAAATCTAATGCGTGCCGGCTCGCCCCTGGCCTGTCGTTCCCTTGACTCCTTTTTTGCCCAAGACAAATTTCCCTTCGGCTTCGGCCCCGCCAGCCGGACAGCTGGGAGCCGGTCTGTAGCTGGGACGGAGCGTTAACCTCTGGGGAGTCGGCCATGGGGTATTTTGGAGTTGCAAGAACGTTAGGCCAGGGTGAGCGCGTCAGAGGCCGGTAGGGAAAGGTAAAGACTCGGCTAGCCGTAGAAGACAACCCGCCTGCCAACAGTGTTCGTGTGCGCTAAGTTTTTGCCCCAGCAACCTGCCGGCCGGACAGCCGGGAGCCGGTCTGTAGCCGGGCGAGGCGGGAGGGGTTTTGCTTAGCTCACATTACTTTAGCTGTTTTCGGATAGTGGTGCCATGGCTAGCCAGCTAGTCCCCGGGACCGGGGAGCCGGATTTTGGGAGCCGGTTCTTTGCAACAAACTGAACTTGACAGAAACGAGAAGGGTATGCCCCAAGAGCTGGCCTGGGGCACCCGTTGCATTCATAAGCCCAAAAGGGAGGATACATACATACACTGGTCTTAGCAGTAAAATGGACGAAGGAGCGCCGCGTTCCACGGGCGCTCCGTCTCCTCGCTGGAGGCGTCTCTTTTGCGCTTCTGCGGCTTCTGGGCGTCTATTAGATAGTACGCGTTGTTGTACAGCGCCTTGCTGACGATGAACGGGCCCTCCCATGGGGAAGGGAGCTTGTGCTGGCCAGCGGTCCGCTGGATCCGCCTGAGCACCAGGTCCCCCTCGCGGAAGGAGAGGGGCCAGATCCGCTTGCTATGGTAGTGCCGGAGCTTCTGCTGGTAGATGGATGTTCGGCTCAGGGCCAGCTCGCGTGCTTCTTCGAGTAGGTCGATGACGTATTCTCTTGCTTACTTCGCATCCTTCTCCGTGTACAGGGTGACCCGAGGCGAATCGAACTCAATGTCCTTAGGGATGATCGCCTCGGACCCGTACACGAGAAAGAAAGGGGTGAAGCCGGTTGACCGATTGGGCATGGTCCTTGATACGTCTCCAACGTATCTATAATTTTTGATTGTTCCATGCTATTATATTATCGGTTTTAGATGTTTTATATGCATTAATATGCTATTTTATACTATTTTTTGGGACTAACCTATTAACCTAGAGCCCAGTGCCAGTTTCTGTTTTTTCCTTCTTTTTGAGTTTTACAGAAAAGGAATATCAAAGGGAGTCCAAACTGAATAAAAATTTACGGTGATTTTTTATGGACTAGAAGAGACCCACGGGGCATCGGAGTTGGGCCAGAAGAGCCACGAGGCAGCCACAAGCCTAGGGGCGCCACCCCCCCTAGGGCGCGCCCCCCCTGGCTTGTCGTCGCCTCGTGGCCCCCCTTGACTTGTTTCCGACGCCAAAAATTCTTATGAATACCCAAACCTCCAAAAAGAACCCTAGATTGGGAGTTCTGCCACTGCAAACCTCTATAGCCACGAAAAACCAATCGGGAGCCCGTTCCGGCACCCTGCCGGAGGGGGAAACCATCACCGGAGGCCATCTTCATCACCCCGGCGGTCTCCATGATGAGGAGGGAGTAGTTCACCCTCGGGGCTAAGGGTATGTACCAGTAGCTTTGTGTTTGATCTCTCTCTCTCGTGTTCTTGAGATGGCACGATCTTGATGTACCGCGAGCTTTATTGATATAGATGAATCATATGGAGTTTTCCCCTCTCTATCTTCTTGTGATGAATTGAGTTTTCCCTTTGAAGTTTACTTATCGGATTGAGTCTTTAAGGATTTGAGAACACTTGATGTATGTCTTGCGATGGGATATCCGTGGTGACAATGGGATGTTCTATTGATCCACTTGATGTATGTTTTGGTGATCAACTTGCGGGTTCCGTGACCTTGGGAATCTATGCATAGGGGTTGGCACACGTTTTCGTCTTGACTCTCCGGTAGAAACTTTGGGGCACTCTTTGAAGTTCTTTGTGTTGGATTGAACATGATGAATCTGAAATTGTGTGATGCATATCGTATAATCAAGACCATGGGTACTCGTGGTGACATTGGAGTATCTAGGTGACATTAGGGTTTTGATTGATGTGTATCTTAAGGTGTTATTTTAGTAGGAACTCTAGGGCTGTTCGTGACACTTATAGGGATAGCTCATAAGATTGATCGGAAAAGATAACTTTGAGGTGGTTTCGTACCCTACAATAATTTCTTCGTTTGTTCTCCGCTATTTGTGACTTTGGAGTGAACTCTTTGTCGCACGTGAGGGATTTACATATGATTCAACTATGTCAGTATTGTTGAGAGAACTTGCACTAGTGAAAGTATGAACCCTAGGCCTTGTTTTCAAGCATTGCAATACCGTTTTTGCTCACTTTTGTTACTTGCTACCTTGCTGTTTTTATATTTTCAGATTACGAAAACTTATATCTACCATCCATATTGCACTTGTATCACCATCTCTTCGCCGAACTAGTGCACCTATACAATTTGCCATTGTATTGGGTGTGTTGGGGACACAAGAGATTTCTTGTATTTAATTGCAGGGTTGTTTGAGAGAGACCATCTTCATCCTACACCTCCCACGGATTGATAAACCTTAGGTCATCCACTTGAGGGAAAATTGCCACTGTTCTACAAAACTCAGCGCTTGGAGGCCCAACAAAGTCTACAAGAATAAAGTTGCGTAGTAGACATCAAGCTCTTTTCTGGTGCCGTTGCCGGGGAGGTGAGTGCTTGAAGGTATATCTTTAGATCTTGCAATTAAATCTTTTAGTTTCTTGTTTTTCACTAGTTTGGTTTTATAAAAGAAAACTACAAAAAAATGGAGTTTAGGTTGCATCATTTGTATCGTCTTTATAATGTCTTTCGTGAAAATAAGGATTCCGAAAATTGTGCTCAATTGGTAGAAGATGAAATTATGAAAATACTTAATGAGAATTCTTTGAATGATGAGCATGATTGCAATGTTCCTAGTATGAATTCTCTGAATAGCCATGATGCTAATGATATGCAAAGCCACAAGCTTGGGGATGCTATGTTTTATGAAGATGATATTTTTAGTCCCCCAAGTTTTGATGAGGAAATTTATTATGATGATGGCATGCCTCCTATCTATGATGATTATGATGATGACATGTATGCTATAAATAGTGATAGTAACCATGAAACTTGTCATCATGATTTTAATATTGAATGTGATTATGCCAATCATGTATCTCATGATAGTTATTTTGTTGAGTTTGCTCCCACTACGATGAATGAGAAGAAATATGCTTATGTGGAGAGTAATAAATTTTCTATGCTTGTAGATCATGAAAAGGATGATTTATGTGATAGTTATATTGTGAAATTCCTTCATGATGGTACTGAAAATTATTATGAGGGAGGAACATATGCTTGTAGGAATTGCAATAATATCAAGTTTCCTCTCTATGTGTTCAAAGTTTTGAAGTTATGCTTGTTTTGCCTTCCTATGCTAGTTGATTCTTGCTCCCATAAATTGTTTGCTCACAAAATCCCTATTCATAGGAAATGGGTTAGACTTAAATGTGCTTGGCATGAGATTCATGATGCTCTTTTGCATGTTTCAATTATTATTCCTATGTGAGCATCATTGAAATCATCATGCCTAGCTAAAAGGCATTCAAGAAAAGCGTTTGTTGGGAGACAACCAAACACTTTTAATTTCTGTTTTTGTGTGTTCAAATGATTAAGCTACTGTAGTAATCATGTTTTGTGCCTTTTATTTCAATAAAGTGCCAAGTAAAGCCTTTGGGATGACTCACAAGATGAGTAGAATTGATGCTGAACCAAAACAGAAACTTTTGACTCCAGTACAGGAATATTCATTTTTTACTGGAGCATGATAATGATCTGAAATTTTTACACAGTCTTGATAAACAAATTCTTCAGGTTTTACTAATTTTTGAGAATTTTTAGAGACAGTTAAGTATGGATATACTACAGATCTTCACAGACTGTTCTGTTTTTGACAGATTCTGTTTTGCATGCATAGTTTGCTTGTTTTAGTGTTTCCATAGCTTATATTTAGTGGTATAAATTATGGTAATGGTAGAATACAGTAGGTATCATGTGGGAACAATTCTGAATCTTGTCTTGACAGTACCTAAGTGAATGATCTATCTTTATTATACTAACCCATCTCACGAAGTTCCGTTAAGTTTTGTGTGATTGAAGTTTTCAAGTTTTAGGTGAGACACCGATATGAGGAGAATAAGGAGTGACAAGAACCTAAGCTTGGGGAATGCCCAAGGCACCCCCAAGGTAATATTCAAGGAATACTCAAGCGTCTAAGCTTGGGGATGCCCCGGAAGGCATCCCCTCTTTCGTCTTCAACATTATCGGTATATCTTACTTAGAGCTATATTTTTATTCGTCACATGATATGTGCTTTGCTTGGATCATCATTATATTTTGTTATTTTCTGTTAGGTGTTATTCATAATCTTGTTTTTCAATAAAAAGTTCCAAGAATTGTCTTAGGATGCTTGCATTGCATGTTTTGATGTGTGCTGTGTAAAAACAGAAACTTTTGCTGTAGTGTTTGAATTTTCATATTTTACTGGAACGTGGAACGTTTCTGAAATTTTTACACAATGTTGTCATATAAATTATTTAGCTTGTCCAAAATTTTCATAATTTTTTGAGTTACAGAAGTATACTGTTTTCATAAATTGCTACAGACTGTTCTGTTTGGACAGATTGCTGTCATAGTTTTGTTATCTACTTATCCTATAGTTTCCATAGCCTATATTGGTAGATATAAATTGTGGAAATGATATTAAACAGTATATTATGTTTGATAATTATTGTGCAACTTGTCTTAGCAGTACATGAAGTGTTGATTTATTCTTATGTGTACTAACCTATCTCACGAGTTCTTTTCGAGTTTTGTGTGGATGAAGTTTTTGAGAATAGGTGAAACCATGATATGAGAAGATTGAACGAGATACAAAATCTCAAGCTTGGGGATGCCCAAGGCACCCCAAGTAAATATTTCAAGAAGTCTCAAGCATCTAAGCTTGGGGATGCTACGCATCCCACCTCTCTTCAATTATCGGTTAGCCTATGTTGAGCCTAAATTTTTATTCGTTCACATGATGCGTGCTATTCTTGGAGTGCTATTTTTCTTTTGCTTGCTGTTGAATAAAATACTTAAGATCTGAAATTCTTAGATGAGATAGTCTTCACATAGTTATTTAATTGTTGGCTACTCATTGATCTTCACTTATATCTTTTTGGAGTAGTTTGTCTTTTGCTCTAGTGCTTCACTTATATCTTTGTAGAGCACGTCGGTGGTTTCATTTTATAGAAATTATTGAAATCTCTTGCTTCACTTATATTATTTTGAGAGTCTCTAAACAGCATGGTAATTTTTTTAGGTTATGAATTTAGTCCTAATATGATGGGCATCCAAGAGAGATATAATAAAAACTTTCATATAAAGTGCATTGAATACTATGAGAAGTTTGATTCCTTCTGATTGTTTTGAGATATAAAGATTGTGATATTAGAGACATGCTAGTGAGTAATTGTGGATTGGTAGAAATACTTGTGTTAAAGATTGTGATTCCCGTAGCATGCACGTATGGTGAACCGTTATGTGACGAAGTCGGAGCATGATTTGTTTATTGATTGCCCTCCTTTGTGTGGAGGTCGGGATCACGCGATGGTTAACTCCTACCAACCCTTCCCCTAGGAGCATGCGTGTAGTACTTTGTTTTGATAACTAATAGACTTTTGCAATAAGTATGTGGGTTCTTTATGACTAATGTTGAGTCCATGGATTATACGCACTCTCACCCTTCCACCCTTGCTAGCCTCTCTAGTACCGCGCAACTTTCGCCGGTGCATTAAACCCACCATATACCTTCCTCAAAACAGCCACCATACCAACCTATTATGGCATTTCCATAGCCATTCCGAGATATATTGCCATGCAACTTCCACCGTTCCGTTTATGACACGCATCATCATTGTCATATTGCTTTGCATGATCATGTAGTTGACATCGTATTTGTGGCAAAGCCACCGTTCATATTTTTTATACATGTCACTCTTTTGTCATTGCGCATCCCGGTACACCGCCGGAGGCATTCATATAGAGTCATATTTTGTTCTAAGTATCGAGTTGTAATTCTTGAGTTGTAAGTAAATAAAAGTGTGATGATCATCATTATAGAGCATTGTCCCATGTGAGGAAAGGATGATGGAGACTATGATTCCCTCACAAGTCGGGATGAGTCTCCGGACTTTACAAAAAATAAAAGAGGCCAGAGAAGCCCAAATAAAAAAAAGAGGCCAAAGATGCCCACCAAAAGAAAAAAATGAAAAAAATGAGAGAAAAGAGAGAAGGGGCAATGCTACTATCCTTTTTCCACACTTGTGCTTCAAAGTAGCACCATGATCTTCATGATAGAGAGTCTCCTATATTGTCACTTTCATATACTAGTGGGAATTTTTCATTATAGAACTTGGCTTGTATATTCCAATGATGGGCTTCCTCAAAATTGCCCTAGGTCTTCGTGAGCAAGCAAGTTGGATGCACACCCACTTAGTTTCTTTTTGGGCTTTCATACACTTATAGCTCTAGTGCATCCGTTGCATGGCAATCCCTACTCACTCACATTGATATCTATTGATGGGCATCTCCATAGCCCGTTGATACGCCTAGTTGATGTGAGACTATCTCCTTCTTTCTGTCTTCTCCACAACCACCATATTCTATTCCACCTATAGTGCTATATCCATGGCTCACGCTCATGTATTGCGTGAGAGTTGAAAAAGTTTGAGAATACTAAAGTATGAAACAATTGCTTGGCTAAAACCGGGGTTGTGCATGATTTAATACTTTGTGTGATGAAGATGGAGCATAGCCAGACTATATGATTTTGTAGGGATAACTTTCTTTGGCCATGTTATTTTGAGAGGACACAATTGCTTTATTAGTATGCTTGAAGTATTATTGTTTTTATGTCAACATTAAACTTTTGTTTTGAATCTTATGGATCTGAATATTCATACCACAATAAAGAAAATTACATGGATAAATATGTTAGGCAGCATTCCACATCAAAAATTCCGTTTTTATCATTTACCTACTTGAGGACGAGCAGGAATTAAGCTTGGGGATGCTTGATACGTCTCCAACGTATCTATATTTTTTGATTGTTCCATGCTATTATATTATCGGTTTTGGATGTTTTATATGCATTAATATGCTATTTTATACTATTTTTTGGGACTAACCTATTAACCTAGAGCCCAGTGCCAGTTTCTGTTTTTTCCTTGTTTTTGAGTTTTACAGAAAAGGAATATCAAACGGAGTCCAAACGGAATAAAAATTTACGATGATTTTTTATGGTCCAGAAGAGACCCACGGGGCATCGGAGTTGGGCCAGAAGAGCCACGAGGCAGCCACAAGCCTAGGGGGCGCCCCCCTAGGCCGCGCCCCCTGGCTTGTCGTCGCCTCGTGGCCCCCCTTGACTTGTTTCCGACGCCAAAAATTCTTATAAATACCCAAACCTCCGGAAAGAACCCTAGATTGGGAGTTCCGCCGCCGCAAGCCTCTGTAGCCACGAAAAACCAATCGGGAGCCCGTTCCGGCACCCTGCCGGAGGGGAAAACCATCACCGGAGGCCATCTTCATCATCCCGGCGGTCTCCATGACAAGGAGGGAGTAGTTCACCCTCGGGGCTGAGGGTATGTGCCAGTAGCTATGTCTTTTATCTCTCTCTCTCTCGTGTTCTTGAGATGGCACGATCTTGATGTACCGCGAGCTTTATTGATATAGATGAATCATATGGAGTTTTCCCCTCTCTATCTTCTTGTGATGAATTGAGTTTTCCCTTTGAAGTTTACTTATCGGATTGAGTCTTTAAGGATTTGAGAACACTTGATGTATGTCTTGCGATGGGATATCCCTGGTGACAATGGGATGTTCTATTGATCCACTTGATGTATGTTTTGGTGATCAACTTGCGGGTTCCGTGACCTTGGGAATCTATGCATAGGGGTTGGCACACGTTTTCGTCTTGACTCTCCGATAGAAACTTTGGGGCACTCTTTGAAGTTCTTTGTGTTGGATTGAACATGATGAATCTGAAATTGTGTGATGCATATCGTATAATCAAGCCCATGGGTACTCGTGGTGACATTGGAGTATCTAGGTGACATTAGGGTTTTGGTTGATGTGTATCTTAAGGTGTTATTTTAGTATGAACTCTAGGGCTGTTCGTGACACTTATAGGGATAGCTCATAAGATTGACCGGAAAAGATAACTTTGAGGTGGTTTCGTACCCTACAATATTTTATTCGTTTGTTCTCCGCTATTTGTGACTTTGGAGTGGACTCTTTGTCGCACGTGAGGGATTTACATATGATTCAACTATGTCAGTATTGTTGAGAGAACTTGCACTAGTGAAAGTATGAACCCTAGGCCTTGTTTTCAAGCATTGTAATACCGTTTTTGCTCACTTTTGTTACTTGCTACCTTGCTGTTTTTATATTTTCAGATTACAAAAACTTATATCTACCATCCATATTGCACTTGTACCACCATCTCTTCGCCGAACTAGTGCACCTATACAATTTGCCATTGTATTGGGTGTGTTGGGGACACAAGAGATTTCTTGTATTTGATTGCAGGGTTGTTTGAGAGAGACCATCTTCATCCTACACCTTCCACGGATTGATAAACCTTAGGTCATCCACTTGAGGGAAAATTCCTACTGTCCTACAAAAGTCTACGCTTGGAGGCCCAACAAAGTCTACAAGAATAAACTTGCGTAGTAGACATCAGTCCTGAGGCTCCACAAGACAACCGGCAGCTCTTTGATCCAGCAGCCGGCCGATCGCACGAGTGGCGCCACGAGCCGGGGCTTGAGGCCGGCCAGGAGCAAGCCGTTCTCCCTCTCCGTCTGGCCGTTCGACTGTGGGTAGGCCACCGATGCGAGGTCGAGCCGGATGCTGTCCTGGGAGCAGAAATGCGTCATTGCACCTTTAGCGAAGTTTGTGCCGTTGACGGTGATGATGCGGTGGGGGACGCCGTAGCGGATCGTGATGTCCTTGATGAACCGGACGGCTGTGGGGCCATCCTGCTTCTTGATTGGCCTGGCCTCGATCCACTTGGTGAACTTGTCGACGGCCACCAATAGATGCGTCATGCCGCCTCGAGCGGTCTTGAACGGTCCTACCATGTCGAGGCCCCAGACCGCGAAGGTCCAGGAGAGGGGGATGGTCTGGAGCGCCGTAGCCGGCAGGTGGCTCTGTGTGCTGAAACGTTGGCACCCACTTGTCGACCAGCTGCTTTGATTCTTCTAGGGCCGTTGACCAGTAGAAACCGTGGTGGAATGCCTTGGCCACCATGGTTCTGGAGGCGGCGTGATGCCCGCACTCGCCCTGGTGGATGTCTCGAAGGATCTCCTGCCCCCTTTCCAGCTCGACGCAGCCCTGGAACATGCCGGTTGCGCTGCGATGGACCAACTCGCGGTTGATGATGCTGTAGGCGGGGGCCCGGCGCTGGATTTGCCGGGCCGTAGCCTCGTCGGACGGAAGCTCGCCGCGCAGGAGGAATGCTAGGATGGGCTGGGCCCAGGTGGGGGCCGTGACAGGAGCCGCCGCCGGCTTGGGGTGGACTTCGGGGCCGGCCATAGCCCCCGTGCCCGGAGGCGGAGCCCCCGTGCCCAGAGGCGGAGCCCCCGGGCCCGAGCCGTCAGTCCCAGGGACCGAGCCGTCAGTCCCCGGGGCCGGTAGATCGGTTGCCATTAGGACGACCGCGGGGTCGTCAGTTGTCGGAGCCGGCTGAGCTAAAGCGGCGGTTAGAGCCGGCGGGTTTGTCGGAGCCGCCGGGCCCGACAAGGTGCCGGCGGGGTCAGCCGGCACGAAGATCGACTCCGATTCAACAGAGGGTTTGATCGATGGCTTGAGTAGCCGCTCGAGGGAAACGCCGGCCGGGATTGCTTGCCGGGTGGAGCCAATTTTGGCCCGTGTGTCAGCCGCCTCATTGTCCGTCCGGGGGACATGGTGGAACTCGCACCCCTCGAAGGAGCCGGTGAGTTGTTGGACGAGGAAGCGGTAGCTGGCCATGTTGGTGTCCCTGGCGTCCCATTCGCAAGAGACCTGCTGCACCACAAGGTCCGAATCGCCGAAACAGAGAATGCACCGGATGCCGATCTCCTTGGCGAGCCGGAGGCCTTGGACGAGCTCCTCGTATTTGGCTACGTTGTTGGAGGCGGCGAAGAGGATCTGGAGCGCGTACTTGAGCTGGTCCCCTTTTGGGGATAATAAGACGATGCCGGCTCCCAAACCGGTCCGCATCTTCGAGCCGTCGAAGTGCATGCGCCAATGCGTGGAGTCTGGAGGCGGTGGCACGAACTGGGTCTCCGCCCAATCGACAAGGAAGTCGGCCACCGTCTGCGACTTGATGGCGGTGCACGGCTCATACCGGATTTCGTAGTCGGCAAGGGCGATAGCCCACTTGGCGATCCGGCCGGTGTCGTCCCGACCGCTCATGATTTCTTCAAGCGGCGCCGTGCTCACCATGGTGATGGTGTGCTCCTGGAAGTTCTACTTGACCTTCTTGGCGGCGAAGTATATGCCGTAGCACATCTTCTCGTAGTGGGGGTAGTTCTGCTTGGAGGCGGAGAGGACCTCGCTGAGGTAGTAGACGGGACGCTGGACTGGCAGCGCCTTGCCTTCCTCCGGCCACTCCACTACGCGGACGACGCTGATCACGCGCGTGGTCGCCGCGATGTATGCGAGCAAAGGCTCCTTCTCCGCCGGAGCCGCCAGGAAGGGTGCGCTGGAGAGAGCATGCTTGAGGTCGCGGAACGCTTCGTCCGCCTGGTCGGTCCACTCGAATTTGGTCATCTTCTTCATGAGCTGATTAAGTGGCAGCGCCTTCTCGCCCAGCCGGCTAACGAACCGGCTAAGCGAGGCAAGGCAGCCGGCAAACTTCTGGACGTCGCGGAGCTTGGCCGGCCGGTGCATGCGCTCGATGGCTCTGATCTTCTCCGGGTTGGCTTTGATGCCGCAGGCGGACACGAAGAAACCTAAGAGTTGGCCGGCTGGCATGCCGAAAATACACTTCTCCGGGTTGAGCCGGACCTTGTACTCGCGTAGGTTGGAGAAGGTCTCTCGGAGGTCGTCAAGCAGGCTGAAATGCTTCTTGGTCTTGATGACGATGTCGTCCACGTAGACGTGGACGTTCCTGCCGATCTGAGGCAGGAGGCACTTCTGCATGCAGCGCTGGAAGGTGGCGCCTGCATTCTTCAGGCCGAAGGACATGGTGATGTAGCAGTAGGCCCCAAAGGGGGTGATGAAGGAGGTCTTCAGCCGGTCGGCTGGGTCCAGCTTGATCTTGTGGTAGCCGGAATAGGCGTCCAGGAAGGACAACAGGTCGCAGCCGGCCATGGAGTCGATAACTTGATCGATCCGGGGCAGGGCGAAAGGGTCCTTGGGACAGGCCTTGTTCAGGCTGGTGTAGTCGATACACATGCGCCAGGTCTTGTTTTTCTTGAGCACCAGGACTGGGTTGGCCAGCCAGTCCGGGTGGCACACTTCCATGATGAAGCCGGCTGCGAGCAGCCGGGTGATCTCTTCTCCTATAGTACGCCGCTTCTCCTCGGAGAAACAGCGCAGGGGTTGCTTGACCGGCTTGGCATCCAGCCGCACATGAAGTTTGTTCTCGGCGTACTTCCTCGGAACACCCGACATGTCTTTTGGAGACCATGCGAAGATGTCCCGATTCTCACGGAGGAAGTCGACGAGCTCGCCTTCCTATTTGCTGCTGAGGTTAGCGCCAATGGTGACGCACTGCTTGGGGTTGGCCGGGTCGAGCGGCACCTTCTTGGTGTCCTTGGACGGCTGGAAAGTCGCCTCGCTGGCCGGCTGGGACGGGGGAGTCGGCACGGCCGGCTGCTCGGTAGCCTGAGCCACAAGCCGGTCGAGCTGCCACTTCTCCTCTGTGATCACCAATGCCTCGGCCAGCCGGCTATCGTCACGAGCGCACTCGATCGACTTCTTGCAGTCGCCGCTGACGGTTATGATGCCCTTGTGGCCCGGCATCTTCATCTTGAGATAGGCGTAGTGGGGCACCGCCATGAACTTGACGAGGGCCGGCCTGCCCAGCAACACGTGGTAGGGACTGTTAAGGTCCACCACCTTGAACCATATCAGCTCGCGGCGGAAATGGCTCTTGTCGCCGAAGAGGACGTCGAGCCGGATCTTGCCGATGGGGGAGCAAGACTGCCCCGGCATGATGCCGTGGAAGACCGTCCGACTCGGCTACAGGTCCTTCTCCCTGAGCCCCAGCTTGAGCAGCGTGTCGCAGTAGAGGATGTTGATGCTGCTGCCCCCGTCGATCAGCACTCGCAGGTGAGCCTCTCGGAGGCGATGGTGGGATCGAGGACGAGGGCGTAGCTACCAGGGTTTGGCATCACTGCCGGGTGGTCCGCCCGGCTCTAGGTGACCGGCTTCTCGGACCAGTGCATGAACTGGGGGACCGAGGGAACGGTGGCGTTCACCTCGTGCTGGCGCTGGCGCAGGCTATGCTTGTCGGTTCCCTCGCTGGTGAAGATGACGTAAGCCCCGTCCTGGTTGGGGAACTGGTTGTGGAGACGGCCATCGTTGGGAGCCTGAGCCGGCGGCGGTGCCGGAGCCGGCGCGGCCGCAGGGGCGTAGGGAGCCGGCGGGGGAGGAGCTGGAAGGCCCTCCCCGGGCTAGCCGCTAGGAGAAGCTGCACTGCCGTAGCGTGTGCGTGGCCGGCTTCGCCCCAGAGTGCATCTTGCAAGGAGCGTCGAGCATCTGCTCGAAGGTGAGCTTGGGCTGCCAGGTGTTCTTGCAGGTTCGCTAGCGCTGACTGGGTGCCTGAGCAGCTGGCTGCTCCTCCTCGATGGAGGCGACCTGTTTGCTCCCGTAGCGGGGCTCGAGCTGGTCTGCCTTCCGCTTGTTGTTCTGTTGCTGCCAGTTGTCGGCAGCCGCCCGTGGCGCGGCAGGCGGCGGGATAGCCTTGCCGGTTCCACTGACCTTGATCCGCATAGCGGAGTCGGCCGTGGCGTACTTGTCCGCCTTGGCCATGAGCTCAGCCAAGGTGGCCGGCTCCGAGCACATGAGTTTGTGCTTGAGGAGGGTGTTGTCTCGGCAGCCCTCGGAGAAGTACTGGATGGCTTGCACCTCGTGCACCCCCTTGCAGGAGTTGCAGAGCTCGGTCCATCGCGTGAGGTAGTCGCGGAGGGATTCCTCCTGCCCCTGGACGCACATGGCCAACTCGCGGGGGCGGCCGGGCTGCTTGTAGGTGCCGGTGAAGTTGCGGACGAACGCCTCCTCGAAGTCCGTCCAGGCGTTGATGCTGCCGACCGGCAGGCTGTTAAGCCAAGTCCGGGCCGACCAGATCAGCATGAGGGGAACGTAGCGCACTGCGACGCGCTTGTTTCCCCTGGTGATGCCGACTGCAGTGGTGTAGTCGATCAGCCAGTCTTCCGGCTTGGCGGTGCCGTTGTACTTAGAAGTGTCGCGGGGGAGCGTGAAGCCAGTGGGGAACGACTCGTCATGGATCCGGGGGCCGAAGCACGCCGACCCGATCGGACCCTCCTCCTCCAGGAGGGCGGATTGCACCAGCCGGTCGATGCGGGTCCGGGCGTCGTTCTCGCTCCGCGGGACGCGCGGGCCGAGCCGAGCGGCGAGCTCGGGGCAGACAGCCGGGGTAGGAGAGCGCGCGCGCTCCCGCCGCGGGGGCGGGGTGTTGGCGCGGCTGCGTCGGCCGCCTCCCGCCGCGGCGTCGTTGTGCCGGCTCGTGACAGCCGGCAGCTCGTCTCCCTGGCGGGAGCGTCCGTTATGGGATCCGGCGCCCCGCCGGCCAGAGCCGCGGGGGGAAGAGGCTTGCTGGGCCGGCTGGCGCTGGCCGGCAGTCGGCGGAGCGTCCCCCTCGGGGACGGGCATTTCTGATCCGGCGTTGGCGCCGTCAAGCCGGGCCTGATGAGCGTTGGCGGCGGCGATGAGGTCTTCAATGTGCCGCTCCTGCCGCTCACGTTCTTCGCCCACCAGGTCGGCCAGGTCAGCGTAGGCTACCTGGGCGGCCCTCATGTTGGCCGCCGGTGTGTCATAGGTGGGGAGCCTGCCCCCAAGGATTTCCGCGACCACGCGGCCGCGGTTGCGGATGTCACCACACCGGCTGGGTTTGTTGCCGGCGGGGGTGAGACCATAGGCGAAGTTGTATTCGCGCTGCGCGGACTCCATTCGGCGCTTGGTGGTGGCGAGCGTGGTCGCCTCCGCGAACATCAGCTGGCGAGCCGCCTCCAGCTCAACCGTGGCTGTGGCTGGGTTTGTCATAGGCGCGACGGGGGTGCTGAGGCCCCGAAGCACGGAGCCGAGGGGGTCGGAGGTGCCGGTGGCGGCAGCTGCGGCGGCCGCCTCCGCCTCTGCCCTGGCGCGACCGGAGGTCATGGAGGAGACGGTGACCATTACCCCCGCGCGGACGCAGGAGTCGTTAGCACCGCCTGGGGCGAGTGCCCCCACAAGCGAGGGCGGGTCGAGGCAGTCAAGCACCTCGCTAGGGTACTCGTCTACAGCTGGCCCGCCGGTGAGGCCCAGCCTACCGAAGCGCTCGGTGAGGATGGCGACGTCGGACAGAGGGTCGCCGCTGCGCCACTCGTCGGAGAGGTCGGTAGCGACGCCCGCAGGGTGGACGGGAACGAGGCCCCGCCCCGCGGGAGCAAGCCCCATGAGCGTGCAGTTCCGCCCGGACGCGGGGCGGCCGGGGGAGTTGGCTAAGGGTCCCGCCCGGAGCGCGACTCCGGCTGGCGTCGCGGACGGCCCCACGGTGGGCCCCAACCGTCGTCGTTTTCTCACGATAGATGCCATGGGGTGGATTATTGAGAGTGGTTGGGGCCGAAGGACGCCGACGGGCTCCGGTGACTGGATTGGGGACAAGCGGTGAGAGACACGCGATGTACCTAGGTTCGGGGCCCTCTGTGAGAGGTAACACCCCTAGTCCTGCTTGCCTAGTTGATAGACCAAGAGAACTACAATGGTGCTCCTTTAGCTGTTTGCTAGAGGAGGAAGAAGAGGCCTACTGGCTCTCTCTACCTCTCTATGTGGGTGTGTGTGAAGGTGCGAATGCTTGCCCGTGCATGGGGGGCGTCGAGGTGTTTTATAGGCCAACCCCCGGCTTACAATATACATATGCGGCACCGGGAGGGACCCGGCTGGCAGCCTCTCTAGCCGGCCAGGGCCCCCCCCGGCTGAGGGGTCTTGTCGTTGATGGGGCACGCCGGCTGTAGGGTCCCATAGGGAGCCGATGGGAGGGCCCACCGATGGCTCATCGCCATTGACGCGTGCTCGTCACGCCGCGGTACGGTCGTCCAGCCTGGTGTCGTCTTGTGGTAGCCGGCCGCGGTCAGTGGTACGGCCAGCGACGCTGTAGCCACGCCGGGGCAGGTAATGGAGTGGTTGAGGGCGCACGGGCACTGTGCCGCCTGCCTGGTCGCAGTCGGCCGGAGTCAGGGGCACTATTGCCTCCACTGTGGCCATGCGGGCGCTGACCCCCGACGCGACGGTGGCCACTGTAGGCACTGCTGACACGCCGTGCGTCAGGTCACCGTCCTGCGAGGCGTGGTGATATGACGGGAGATGACCTCCCGGCCTGAAGGCCTGGCGTCTCCGCCTCTAGCCAGGGACCCCATCAGCAACAAGACCCCTCAGCCAGGGACCCCACCCTCCTTTCACAATTTCGCCCGATAAGCCTTTGCAATGTTTTCTATAAGATAGCATCCAAAGTCCTTGCTAATCGCTTGAAAGATGTTTTGCCAGATATTATATCAGAGGAGCAATCGACGTTCGTCCCGAGAAGGCTCATCACGGATAATATTATCTCAGCCTATGAATGCTTACATTTTATGAAGAGGAGTCGATCAAAAAATAATGCCCACTGTGCCCTAAAACTGGATATGATGAAGGCCTATGATAGAGTTGAATGGATTTATTTGAAGGCAATCATGTTGAAATTGGGTTTTGCAGCGACCTGGGTGTCCACCGTTATGACCATGGTGAGCACCGTATCTTTTTTAGTAATGTTTAATGGCAGCAAATTGGAGGAATTCAAACCAACACGAGGTATTCGTCAGGGAGATCCCATCTCTCCATATCTCTTCTTGTTAGCAGCAGAGGGCCTGTCATGCCTTTTAAATTCTCAGAATCAATCATCCCTACTTGGCGGCATTAAGGTGGCGCCATCGGCCCTGCCGGCGAACCACCTTTTATTTGCGGATGATAGCCTGCTGTTTTTCAGGGCGAGTGTTAATGGAGCGGAGGAGGTATTGATACGTCCATTCCGCATCATGATTTCTTACCATTATCTACCTTATTTTTGTCCATTATTCCAAATTATCATACAATTCTTATGTTTATTCTCTCTAAATATGCAAGGTACATCACAAGGAGGGAAATATCTGGAAACTGGAATTCTGGACCGGAAAACCGAGAAAAAGGCAGAAACATCACCAGTCTCAGAATGACCTGAAAATTTACGGAGAATATTTTTGGAATATTTAAGAATTTCTGGAGCAAAAATATACCGGAGAGGGGCTGCCAGCAGGCCACAAGCCAACTGGCCGCGACACCTGGGGCGCGGCCAGATGGCTTGTGGGCCCCCTCCTGGTCCTCCGATGCCCCTCTTCTCCTATATGGTGTGTTTTACCCTAGAAAAAATCATAAGCAACCTTTCGGGACGAAGTGCCACCGTCTCGAGGCGGAAACCTGGGCAGTGGCCCTTTTGCACTCCGACAGTCAGATTCTACCAGGGAAATCCCTCTCCGGGAGGGGGAGATCGAAGCCATCGTCATCACCAACGCTTCCTCCTTCGTGGGAGGACCAATCTTCATCAACCTCTTCACCAGCACCATCTCATCTCCAACCCTAGTTCATCTCTTGTATTCAATCTTTGTCCCAAAACCTCAGATTGGTACCTATGGGTTACTAGTTTTGTTGATTACATCTCGTAGTTGATGCTTGTTGGATTACTTGGTGGAAGAGATTATGTTCAGATCCTTAATTATCATTATTACTCCTCTGATCTTGAACATGTTGATGATGTGTGAGTAGTTACTATTGTTCCTCAGGACATGGGAGAAGTCTTGTTATAAGTACTCGTGTGAAGTTGGTATGCATTCGATATTTTGATGATATGTATGTTGTTACTTCTCTTAGTGGTGTCATGTGAACGTCGACTACATGACACTTCACCATGTTATGGGCCTAAGGGAAGTCATTGCGGAGTAACAAGTAGATGATTGGTTGCGAGAGTGACAGAAGCTTAAACCCCAGTTTATGCGTTGCTTCATAAGGGGCTGATTTGGTTCCACATGTTTCATGCTATGGTTAGATTTATCTTAACTCTTCTTTAGTAGTTGCGGATGCTTGCGAGAGGGGTTAATCATAAGTAGGTTGTTATTTCAAGTAAGAACAACACCTTAGCACCGGTCCACCCACATATCAAATTATCAAAGTAGCGAACGCGAATCAACTCAACATGATGAATATGACTAGACAGAAATTCCCATGTGTCCTCGGGAGCACTTGCTTAATATAAGAGTACTTTCAGGCCCGTCCTTTGCTACACAAAGGATTGGGATACCTTGCTGCACCATTGCTACTATTGTTACTTGTCACTTGTTACGAATTATCTTGCTACAAAATTATCTACCACTCTTACTCACAGCAGTTGCAGAGAATACCTTGCTGAAAACTGATTATCATTTCCTTTTGCTCCTCGTTGGATTCGACACTCTTACTTATCGAAAGGACTACGATTGATCCCTTATACTTGTGGGTTATCAAGCCTCTTTTCTGGCACCGTTGCCGGGGAGTGAAGCGCCTTTGGTAAGTGGAAATTGGTAAGGAAACATTTTCTATACGTGCTGAAATTTACTGTTGCTTGTCACTATGAGCAGTCACCCTTTGAGTGGCTTGTTCGGGGCATCTTCGCCCCGAATGGAAGATGAGGAAATTGGTCCTCCACCTACTGCACCTACTGAAAATATTTATTATGATATTTCTTCTGGTATGCTTGAAAAACTATTGTCTGATCCTTATGATGGTACGACTCATCCTGATTTCCATTTGATATTCGTCGATGAGGTTTGTGGATTATTTCAGCTTGCAGGTTTGTCTAGGGACGAAGTTAAGAAGAAAGTTTTCCCTTTATCTTTGGAGGGAAAAGCATTAATGTGGTATAGGCTATTGGATAATATTAAATCATGGGATTGGAATCCCTTGAAGCTGGAATTTCATCAGAAGTTTTACCCAATGCATCTAGTTCACCGTGATCGGAATTATATATATAACCTTTGGCCTCTCAAGGGAGAAAGCATCGCTCAAGATTGGGGGAGGCTTAAATATATGATGCACACTTGCCCCAACCATGAGCTTCCAAGAGAAATGATTATACAAAAAAATTATGCTCGGCTTTCTCAGGATGATCAAAAATTATTGGATTCTTCTTCCTTGGGCTCATATATGAATGAAACTATTGAATTCAAATGGGATCTTTTGGAAAGAATTAAACGCAACTCTGAAGATTGGGAGCTCGACAAAGGTAACAAGTCAGGTATAAAATTTAATTTTGATTGTGTTAAATCTTTTATGGAAACCAACACCTTTCATGAGTTTAGCAACAAATATGGTATTGACTCTGAAATAGTAGCTACTTTCTGTGAATCATTTGCTACTCATGTTGATCTTCCCAAAGAAAAGTGGTTTAAATATCATCCTCCCATCGAACCACCATTAGATAAACCAATTAAAATTGAGAAATAGGAGATAATTGTTAGTTAAGCTGATCCTGTTGTGCCCACTGCTTACATTGAGAAACCTCCTTTTCCTGTTAGAATTCGGGAACATGCTAAAGTTACAACTGTGGTCAATAAAAGTCATGTTAGGACATCTACCCCTCCTGAACAAATAAATGTTGAACCTAAAGTTGCTATGATTAAGGACCTCTTAGTTGATAATATTGATGGTCAGGTTATCTACCTCTATGATGAAGCTGCTAGAATCGCAAAACCTGGTAGAAACGAGTGATATGAGCTCGATAAGAATAAGCCAGTCGTAGGCATGCCTGTTGTCTCAGTTAAAATTGAAGATCATTTTTATGATGGCTTGTGTGACTTAGGTGCTAGTGTCAATGCTATATTGTTCACCTTATATCAAGAAATTATGAATGACATAGCACCCGCTACTATTGAAGATATTGATGTTACTATTAAACTTGCAAACCGAGACACTATTTTGCCACTTGCGATTGTTAGAGATGTTGAAGTTTTATGTGGAAAGGTCAAGTAACCCGCTGATTTCTTAGTTCTTCGTTCAAAACAAGATAACTTTTGTCCCATTATATTCGGTAGGCCTTTCTTGAACACTATTAATGCTGAAATCAATTGTGGTACTGAAAAGGTTAAAATAAGATTTGGTGATGTGTCTCATGAATTTAATTTCTCCAAGTTTACTAATCAAATGCATGAGAAGGAATTACCTAGTAAAGATGAAATAATTGGTCTTGCCTCCATTGTCGTACCTCCTACTGATCCTCTAGAACAATATTTGTTAGACCATGAGAATGATATGCATATTAATGAAAGGAAGGAAATAGATAGGATTCTCCTCGAACAAACGCCTATTCTCAAACACAACTTACTAGTTGATATTTTAGGGGATCCTCCTCCACCTAAAGGAGACCCCGTGTTTGAATTAAAGACTTTGCCTAATACTTTGAAATATGCTTATCTTGATGAAAAGAAGATATATCCTGTTATTATCAGTGTTAACCTTTCAGAGCATGAAGAAAGAAGATTACTTAAAACTCTAAGGAAGCACATGGCTTCTATTGGATATACTCTCGATGATGTAACATCCCAAATTTTGGAATGTTATAAAAATAATTGAATGATTGATTGTTTGATTGAGAGCTTGAATTTGAGTGAAATTTGAAACTTTTTGAAACTTTTAAATGAGAAGGAATAACATGACTTTCCCCTTTGCTTTTGAATTCAAATTCATCAATTTCAAATCAGTGAGAGAAGATGACATGACTTCTTCAAATGACGGATTTGAAATTTTGGATTTGCAAAAATTACTGAAATTTCTGTTTGGAATCCATTTCATATTAAGTTATATTTCAAAGTTTGAAAGAATTCAAATTTCCTTTGCCCCAAATTCAAAATTTGAGAGAAGGAACATGAGCCTCCATGCGAGGGGTATTTTTGTGAAATATTTGAACCTTAAAACCCAGGGGTTTATTTGAAAATTATTTGCAAAAAGAAATAAAACCAATTTAGGCTTTTCTGAAAAATATATTTTTAAAAAGTATTTATTTTGGCCGTGGAAAAATGTCCATCTTATTGCAATTATTTTTATGATCATTTTGCTATATAAAACTTCTATGTTCGAGTCTGATTTGATTTTCCAAATCACATTTTCCTTCTCTGTTTTTATTAAAAGGAAAAGTTTAATAAATAGGAAAAACACCAAGTGGCCCATAGGGAAAGAATCAGGCCCAGACCCCCCTCCCGATCCCGAATCCGGACCGAATCGGTTGCCCGAATCCCTCGCCCCTCTCTTTCTCTCTCTGCACCCCGGGCTCCACCGCCCGCTCCTTCTCTCCCCTCGGTCGCCACTTTCCTTACCTCCCCCTCCTCTTTCCTTCGCCGGAGCCACGCCGGTCCCCGCGTCGATCTCCTCTCCCCCTACTTTTTCTTCGAGGCCGAAGCCCCTATAAGAACCCCCGCACCCTGCCGCACCCGTTCCACCCCATACCCCCTCACCCGAATCATCCACGTCGCCGCAATCGCTCGCCGGAGCCAGGGAGCTCCGCCGACAGCAACGAGCTCGCCTCGCTCGCTCCTATCACCCCCGGTCTTCGCCGTCACCACCAAACTTCCCCGGAGGTCCCCCGCGTTCTGTTTCGCCCAACTCCCCCCCCCACGAACCCCTCGCCAGAACGCTGCACCACCACCTCGCCGGAGCCCAGCACCAAACCGGAGCTCCACGAGCTCGCCCTGCTTGCCCCCGACGCCCCGAGCTCCAACTCCACCGCCATTCGACGTCGGAGAGCCTCCGCCGTCGCCTGGTCGCCTTCGTCGTCATCCAGATTAGAAGTTTTAAAAACCCAAACCGTTTTCTTCCAATTAGAGCACGTCCGCTCGTTTAGCCCCCGCGCGCACATCTTAGGTGCAATCACAGAGCGCCACGTGTACCCCTTCCCATTAGTTAGATTTTTTTTCCGTTTTCTATTTTAAAAACAGAATAGTTCTGTTTTTGTTTTTGCTTTATCTTTAGGATATTTAGAGTTTTTATTTGATTCTTTTTGCATTGCGTCACAAATTTTATGTAGTTTCTGTAGATATAAAGTTTGACCATGTTTGAAAATTCTAATTTGAATTCAAACAGATTTGATTTAAATTTTGTTTTGTGAATAACTTGAGTTTAAAAATAGGTTTTGAGTGGATTCTTTTTGCTACTGGTCACTATTGACTTTATTTAACAGTAGGTAGAATTTTTAGAATATTTTAAATTAGGGTTTCAAGCAAAACAGAATCTGTTTTAGTTCTTTTCAGGTTTATTTCTATTTCTTTTGTTTGAAATTATTTTATTTTATGTTAGTTGACAAGTTTTATTTTGTTTTCTGTTAGTTAACAGTAGTATTTCAACCAAAATTATTTTTTATTTTATTTATTATTTTTGATTGCATGAAATCAATTCTAGTTCAATTATAACTTGCAAATTGATTTCATTGCTAGTTTGATTTCCTATTTGAAAATATTTTTATAAATTGTTTTATAAGTTTTATTTCTGTTAACTTAGTTGTTTTATATTTTGTTTTCTCTTATTTTAGTATTTTATTGTTTTTCTTGTTGTTAAGTTTATTAGACAAAAACTTATGTTGTTTAGTGTGTTGTTTTCATAGTTCTTAGTTGTTCTCCAAAAGTAATTCTTTTGCTAGTAAAATATTTTACTAAAATATTTGTTAGATTTTACTTTATTGTTGTTATTGATACTATTGAAAATAGGGTTATTTATAGGAAAACTACCCTTGGTTGTTTTGATGAAGTTTTGTTGTGTTAACTTTTGTCTTAAGTATTTCCTTCATCACAACCCTATTGTGTTTAGTTTTGTATTGCTTTTTGATTGATAGTATTGATTGCTAGAAGTGTTTGCTTATGTGTGCAATGTTTGATTATATAGATTTCATCGGAGAGTGACGAATAGTTCTATCAAGTTATTTCTGAGAGCGATATTATCTTCATCAACCTTACCAGGCAAGTTCACATTGATCATATTTTACCTAAGGTTTTTATTGCATTAGTTCAACCTCCTCGACCATTGCATGCAAAGTAGGTACTTGGAAACTTGTTTTCTTGAGTAGTATAATGTGGTAGGCACCCATAAACCCTTGCTACTTTGGCCAGGGATGTTATTTTTATTTTGCTATGCTTTTAGTAGACGGGGTTTGGTTTAGTGTTTATCATGAGAGTTGTGTGAATTAATTGATGATCAAGACCTCAAGACTTCAAGAATTATTTTCAGGACCTCATGATACAATATACCTCTGGGTGGATGTTGGTTGAACGGTGCCCTGGAGAAACCAGCGGTTAGCCTAGGTGTTGCTGGAGAAGTGCCAGTATTCACGCGGAAAGGTCCACCCAAGCACAAAGAGATGGATGGATACTTCAAGACCCGAGGCTTACCTGCACAGCCACAAGCCATTATGGGCTCTGGCTTGGTTGGATATCGTGGTGACTCTGGACGGGCGGTGCTACGAGATGTAGAAGAACGGTAGGATTGGATGGGCACCGACAGTGGCTCAGAGGAACCCTTTGGAAGACCATGTTTTGATCATCCTGTTCTCAAACACCCTGAAGTGCGATGACTTCAACGGAGGCAATCAATTCTTGTGGGGAATGTGTGCAAAACTCTGACAGTACTCAAACCTAATCGATTAGCCGTGTCCACGGTCATGGACAACTTGAGCCAAAGGAACTGAAACTATCAGGAAGTCTCAACACA
Organism: Elymus sibiricus; assembly: GCA_039707655.1. NCBI lineage: Eukaryota > Viridiplantae > Streptophyta > Magnoliopsida > Poales > Poaceae > Elymus > Elymus sibiricus. The sequence continues at coordinate 74,510,563 of CM077665.1, forward strand.
AATAACTTAATGATGTGGGTTTTATTGATAACTTGGGTGTGACAAATGGTTGGTGGAACCTTCTCGTTAAACAACCAACATTGTAGTAATAATTTTGCTTTGCCCCTCTCTTGTTGTAGGAAAATTTGCTTTACGCAAAACTTAAACTTACAGCCCCACCTGCCATATATGCATATAATATAGATGATATTTTCACCCCTCTATTTTGTGACTTGCCGGCATATTCAATATGCTAACCTACACGGCTGCAACATCTCATGTTGCAGATACTTTTCTATGACGAGTAAGAGTACGATTCAGGGTTACGGTCTGCACTCAACCTGCCGTTGGTGTTTATTGGGACTCCACTCCCGTTGACTGTTTCCGCTGAGATTTTAAGGTATATCAATTTTACATTATTTACATGTGATTGAACTTTGATATATACATTGATGTACTGTGTGTGCCAGCATACTGATCCAGGGATGGCACAGAACACATAAAGGCTTGACCATTTTAGGTCGGGTCGCTACAAAAATGGTATCAGAGCACATGTTGACTGTAGGACATGACCCTAGAAAATGGCTTAGAAATAGGTAGACCTTGATAGGAACAACTTTGTTTTCATTACTCTCATATCTTCTTAATTCTTTTACTGAACCTTCCTTATTTCAAACTATAGATGGAGAGTTACATCCTGAACAAAAGAGAGGACAACGAGGATGTTCTCGGAGGTCAATTCCTCATGGAGCTGGTCCAGATGATGAAGCTGCCGATACCTGAGATCAAGGTGAATAAGAGGAAGTCTGGATTTTGGGGCGTCAGAACTAAAGTTTTTGGACGTAAAGAAGACCCCAAGACTGAAGATATCAACTATGGCACATTGAACCATGAATGTGAGATGGGCATGAACACTGCCGTCCATGATGCTATCGCACGTTTGAGCTATCATCATCGTGCTGAGTTAGGTACCCACTACTTTGGAAGGCTCGGATGGCAGAAGCCTGATGGAGCATACATCATCCTGACAGACAAACAGAAGAGGAAGTGTTCACCTGTACTGGTGTATAATCAAGAACTGGAGCACTACATCAAGAACCTTCAAATGGACCTTCTCTCAGAATTATTTGAGAATGAAGCACTTCGTGAGGACCTCAAGGCTGAGAAGCCGAAGGTAGCCAATCTGAAGAAACACGATCCCGAGATTCAGAAGCTTCTTCAAGACTTGAAGAACAGTCAGGCCATGGCACATGCTGGAGATGTTGAAATCCAGAAGCTCAAGAACCAACTCCTGGAACTACAGGGACGACATCGGAAACTCCGCGTCAACAGGGATAATCTGGCGGAAGAACTTGAGAAGATCAAACATGACCAGAAGAAGCCCACCGATGATGAAGACATGGAATAAGCTAGATTAGTAGTAGCCCCACCATGAGAGAAATAAAGATGAACGTTTTGCGATTTGTGTGATCGACCATACCAATCTTATGTGGGTGGCGATACTATAGTGTTGATTGAACTTTATGAATGTGTGGACTTGAGTTTTTGATGCTTTTGTGCCTTTGAGTTGTTTGTATCCATTCTCTCTATCTCTCTCTTACCCATCTCATCCCCAACAGCCTTGGACCCAATAGATGATGAATGAAGATGGACTCGTGTTTTCTGGATCGATGACCCACATGGAGACGGAACAATGGATTCAGAACATGGAGGATCACCTGAGGAATAACTTTTTTGCAAGGAAAGGGATGGTCCAATATGCTCTCTGGTACTTTGCAGAAGGTGCATGAAGCTATCCATGGGAGGCAAGCATCAATCACTTGGGAGGAATTCAAGATGACTCTGCAAAAATCTCATGTTGTCACCAACACCCAGAAGCCCCGTTATAAAGATATGAAGATTTGTGCATGCAAGATATGTGGAGAGATAGGACACACCCAGGAAGAACACAAGGAAGGATGCCCTCATTGTGAAGGAAATCACCCAGCTGAGGAGAGCCCAACTAGGCAAGGGACATGTTTCTTGTGTGAAGGAACCACTCATTTTCCGGCACAGTGCCAACTCTACACCAAGGTACAAGAAGTCATGAAGCGGCAAAAAGAAGCAATGAAAGAAGCCCTCAAGGAAAATTTAGAAGAATCCATGATGATGGAAGATATGCTAGACCCACTCGGAGACACCAAGTCATGTTATTCATGTGGAGAAGAAGGACATATCTCCCAGGATTGTCCGAACGAGTATCTGGGAGACATCCCGGCAGAAGAAGTGCAATACGATCCTAAGGAGATAGAAGTGATGATCAACCTGGACAAGAAGAAAGGCCATGTAAGTGGAGGCATCAGATGTTTGCATTGTAGCTTGGAGAGGCCTAATTGCTATTGCAAGAGGTATAAGACAAGTATCAGGAAAGGAACCCAACCCAAGAAGAAGAAAAAGACTCCGTGGTTTTCTACACGGAAGGATCTGAGCCACATCACTTGTCATCGGTGCAACAAGACAGGACACTACTCCTATACCTGTCTGGAGAAGAAGGCTAAACATGAGTAGTTTGAATCTTGGATTTTTGGAAGTAATAAATGTAATAGGAAGCACTCTTATTTTCTTGTGTTTATGGAGTTGAATTATGTAACGGAAGCCTTAGAGATTGTAATAACTTCATGAATCAATAGAATTTATTGTGTAATGACTTCCTATGTTGAATTGTATGAGTTGTTACTCTATAAACAAAGATCTCTGACCATTTTCGAGGATATGAGAAAATATGGTTTGTGCATGCATAAGTACATCTCATTTTAAGTGTGGTAGTAACCAGCAAAACCACAGGATCCAAGGTAAAAGAATGTACCGTACATGCCAAGGAGTCTGGACAAAATGAATACAGGTGGAAATGTTGGACCATATCAAACTATGTGCATGACAACATTTGTAATAAAGTACTTTGAAAGTTGGAGTTTTGAGAATAAAATAAGGATGAAATGAAGGAATGATTATGATGAACCAATACCTTATTGGTAAACAGACCAATGGAAAGGAAAATGAATTCCACAGAGTGGAGTCTAGACAAGAATAAGTCTGTGATTTATTTTGATTACCCAAGGGTACGATGGAAAGAATTGAAGGTAATGTTGGAATATGAAACACTAGTAACCCCAATGGTGAGTTAAAGCCGTACAAGTATTGAAGTGCGCTACAATCTCAGGATTGAGAAGGAGCAAGCCCTACCTTATTGAAGGAAGGAACTTGGAAGAAACTAGGATAGATCAATAGACGTTTTTCTTAGGAGCACACGTAAACCTGAGACTTGTGGAGGAACGATAGAATTTTTGTTCAACTTGCAGAATCAATGGATTTATTCGAATTTCGTTCGTGGACAAGAGAAATTTCTGCAACGCTTGTGAGGAAGCCCAAGTGTTAGCTTACGGGATTCGTTAAACCTTATACACAGTAATGATTTGGGTGCTGAATGGATTGATCACCATGACGACTTACTCGTATCATTTGCTCTTGCTATTCGCAATGGTAAATCTAAGTGACTTACCCATAGTAAAGAGACGACGTTCATTGAAGCTTTTTTTAAGCCTTAGAATGGTATGATGAAGACCCCTCTTGTACTTGGCAGTTGTTGTCACACGTAGGAAATTTTACGGCGAGGATGAAGCCAAGACCCATTTCATTGCAGGATAACCACAAGTGGTAGACCACCATGAGAACATCGATAAGTTATTTAGAATGATCACGGGGCCTGTCAGTTAAGAAGACCCAATATCGGAAGAAATCTACTTTGATATGAGAACACAAGATTTTGATTGAAACGGAAGAGCATCACCGAAGGAGCTATTGTAAAGAAGGTGAGGAGACAGATGCCAAGACCCCAGAGGACTGCCATGATTTTGAGGGACCAATAACTCTCATTTTAAGTGTGGTAGCACCCACACTTTTTCAGGTCAATGGATTTGCTAGAGGATCCCAAACCCTAACCTTTTCCTTCAAGCCTCTTCGAATCTCGAGGACGAGATTCATTTGAAGTGTGGTAGGTTTGTAACATCCCAAATTTTGGAATGTTATAAAAATAATTGAATGATTGATTGTTTGATTGAGAGATTGAATTTGAGTGAAATTTGAAACTTTTTGAAACTTTTGAATGAGAGGGAATAACATGACTTTCCCCTTTGCTTTTGAATTCAAATTCATCCATTTCAAATCAGTGAGAGAAGATGACATGACTTCTTCAAATGATGGATTTGAAATTTTGGATTTGCAAAAATTACTGAAATTTCTGTTTGGAATCCATTTCATATTAAGTTATATTTAAAAGTTGAAAGAATTCAAATTTCCTTTGCCCCAAATTCAAAGTTTGAGAGGAGGAACATGACCCTCCATGCCAGGGGTATTTTTGTGAAATATTTAAACCTTAAAACCCAGGGGGTTATTTGAAAATTATTTGCAAAAAGAAATAAAACCAATTTAGGCTTTTCTGAAAAATAATAATTAAAAAAGTATTTATTTTGGCCGTGGAAAAAAGTCCATCTTATTGAAATTATTTTTCTGATCATTTTGATATATAAAACTTCTATGTTTGAGTCTGATTTGATTTTCCAAATCACATTTTTCCTTCTCTGTTTTTATTAAAAGGAAAAGTTTAATAAATAGGAAAAATTCCAAGTGGCCCATAGGGAAAGAATCAGGCCCAGACCCCCTCCCGATCCCGAATCCGGACCGAATCGGTCGAACGATTCCCTCGCCCCTCTCTTTCTCTCTCTGCACCCCGGGCCCCACCGCCCGCTCCTTCTCTCCCCTCAGTCGCCACTTTCCTTACCTCCCCCTCCTCTTTCCTTCGCCGGAGCCACGCCGATCCCCGCGTCGATCTCCTCTCCCCCTACCTTTTCTTCGAGGCCGAAGCCCCTATAAGAACCCCCGCACCCTGCCGCACCCATTCCACCCCGTACCCCCTCACCCGAACTACCCACATCGCCGCAATCGCTCGCCGGAGCCAGGGAGCTCCGCCGACGGCAATGAGCTCGCCTCGCTCGCCCCTGTCACCCCCGGTCTTCGCCGTGACCACCAAACGTCCCCGGAGGTCCCCCGCGTTCCGCTTCACCCACCCCCCAACGAACCCCTCGCCAGAACGCTGCGCCACCACCTCGCCGGAGCCCAGCACCAAACCGGAGCTCCACGAGCTCGCCCTGCTCGCCCCCGATGCCCCGAGCTCCAACTCCACCGCCATTTGACGCCGGAGAGCCTCCGCCGTCGCTTGGTCGCCTTCACCGTCGTCCCCGACCACCGGAGCCACATCCCCGACGACCTCCACGCCTTGGCCGTCGGCAACCTCGCCGGAGCACCTCGCCCCCGCGGTGAGCTCACCCTCCCCTCCTCTGTAGACGTTGGATCTGGATCCAACGATCTAGATTAGAAGTTTTAAAAACCCGAACTGTTTTCTTCTAATTAGAGCACGTCCGCTCGTTTAGCCCCCGCGCGCACATCTTAGGGCCAATCACACAGCGCCACGTGTACCCCTGTCCGTTAGTTAGATTATTTTTCTGTTTTCTATTTTAAAAACAGAATAGTTATGTTTTTGTTTTTGCTTTATCTTTTAGGATATTTAGAGTTTTTATTTGATTCTTTTTGCATTGTGTCACAAATTGTATGTAGTTTCTGTAGATATAAAGTTTGACCATGTTTGAAAATTTTAAATTTAAATTCAAACAGATTTGATTTAAATCTTTTTTTTGTGAATAACTTGATTTTAAAAAGAGGTTTTGAGTCGATTCTTTTTGCTACTGGTCACTAGTGACTTTATTTAACAGTAGGTAGAATTTGAGAATTTGTACAATAATTTAAATTAGGGTTTCAAGCAAAACAGAATCTGTTTTAGTTCTTTTCAGGTTTATTTCTATTTCTTTTGTTTTAAATTGTTTTAAATTATTTTATTTTAAGTTAGTTGACAAGTTTTTTTTATGTTAGTTAATAGTAGTATTTCAACCAAAACTATTTTTTATTTTATTTATTATTTTTGATGGCATGAAATCAATTCTAGTTCAATTATAACTTGCAAATTGATTTCATTGCTAGTTTGATTTCCTATTTGAAAATATTTTTATAAATTGTTTTATAAGTTTTACTGTCTGTTAACTTAGTTGTATTATATTTTGTTTTCTCTTATTTTAGTATTTTATTGTTTTTCTTGTTGTTAAGTTTATTAGACAAAAACTTATGTTGTTTAGTGTGTTGTTTTCATAGTTCTTAGTTGTTCTCCAAAAGTAATTCTTTTGCTAGTAAAATATTTTCCTAAAATACTTTGTTAGATTTTACTTTATTGTTGTTATTGATACTATTGAAAATAGGGTTATTTATAGGAAAACTACCCTTGGTTGTTTTGATGAAGTTTTGTTGTGTTAAATTTTGTCTTAAGTATTTCCTTCATCACAACCCTATTGTGTTTAGTTTTGTATTGCTTTTTGATTGATAGTATTGATTGCTAGAAGTGTTTGCTTATGTGTGCAATGTTTGATTATATAGATTTCATCGAAGAGTGACGAATAGTTCCATCAAGTTATTTCTGCGAGCGATATTATCTTCATCAACCTTACCAGGCGAGTTCACATTGATCATATTTTACCTATGGTTTTTATTGCATTAGTTCAACCTCCTCCACCATTGCATGCAAAGTAGGTACTTGGAAACTTGTTTTCTTGAGTAGTATCATGTGGTAGGCACCCATAAACCCTTGCTACTTTGGCCAGGGACGTTATTTTTATTTTGCTATGCTTTTAGTAGACGGGGTTTGGTTGAGTGTTTATCATGAGAGTTGTGTGAATTAATTGATGATCAAGACCTCAAGACTTCAAGAATTATTTTCAGGACCTCATGATACAATATACCTCTGGGTGGATGTTGGTTGAATGGCGCCCTGGAGAAACCATCGGTTAGCCTAGGTGTTGCTGGAGAAGTGCCAGTATTCACGCGGAAAGGTCCACCCAAGCACAAAGAGATGGATGGATACTTCAAGACCCGAGGCTTACCTGCACAGCCACAAGCCATTATGGGCTCTGGCTTGGTTGGATATCGTGGTGACTCTGGACGGGCGGTGCTACGAGATGTAGAAGAACGGTAGGATGGGATGGGCACCGACAGTGGCTCAGAGGAACTCTTTGGAAGACCATGTTTTGATCATCTGGTTCTCAAACACCCTGAAGTGCGAGGACTTCAACGGAGGCGATCAAATCTTGTGGGAACGTGTGCAAAACTCTGCAGAGTACTCAAACCTAATCGATTAGCCATGTCCAAGGTCATGGACACCTTGAGCCAAAAGAACTGAAACTATTAGGAAGTCTCAACACAAGTAACTTAATGATGTGGGTTTTATTGATAACTTGGGTATGAGAAATGGTTGGTGGAACCTTCTCATTAAACAACCAACATTGCAGTAATAATTTTGCTTTGCCCCTCTCTTGTTGTAAGAAAAATTTGCTTTACGCAAAACTTAAACTTACAACCGCACCTGCCATATATGCATATAGTATAGATGATATTTTCACTCCTCTATTTTGTGACTTGCCGGCTTATTCAATATGCTGACCTACACGGATGCAACGTCTCATGTTGCAGATACTTTTCTACGACGAGTAAGAGTACGATTCAGGGTTACGGTCTGTAATCAACCTGCCGTTGATGTTTATTGGGACTCCACTCCCATTGACTGTTTTCGCTGAGATTTTAAGGTATATATCAATTTTATGTTATTTACATGTGATTGCACTTTGATATATACATTGATGTACTGTGTGTGCCAGCATATTGATCCAGGGATGGCACAGAACACATAGAGGCTTGACCGTTTCAGGTCGGGTCGCTACAGATGATCTAAAGGGCATAAGCCCCACTCTATGTCAGCACAAGATTAATATGGAACCAGAGGCTAAACATGTTGTTGATCAGCAATGCCGCTTAAATCCTAAGATGAAGGAAGTGGTAAGAACTGAAACACTAAAGCTTCTGGAGGCAGGTATAATCTATCCTATTGCTGATAGTAGGTGGGTAAGTCATGTTCATTGGGTTCCTAAGAAAGGAGGTATTACTGTTGTCCCTAATGATAAGAATGAGCTTATTCCACAAAGAATTGTAACTGGTTATAGGATGGTAATTGATTTTAGAAAATTAAATACAGCTACTAAGAAAGATCATTACCCCTTGCCTTTTATCGATCAAATATTAGAAAGACTATCCAAGCACACCCACTTTTGTTTTCTTGATGGATATTCTGGATTTTCTCAAATACCTATGTCAAAAGAAGGTTAAGAGAAAACTACATTTATGTGTCCTTTTGGAACTTATGCTTATAGACGCATGCATTTTGGTTTATGCAATGCACCTGCTACATTTCTAAGATGTATGACTACTATATTCTTTGACTTTTGTGAAAAGATTGTTGATGTTTTTATGGATGATTTTTCCGTCTATGGGACTTCTTTTGATGACTGCTTGAGCAATCTTGATCGAGTTTTGCAGAGATGTGAAGAAACTAGTCTTGTCTTGAATTGGGAGAAGTGCCACTTTATGGTTAATGAAGGCATAGTGCTTGGGCATAAAATTTCTGAACGAGGCATTGAGGTAGACAAGGCTAAGGTTGATGTGATAGAGAAAATGCCATGCCCGAAAGATATCAAAGGTATAAGAACTTTCCTTGGTCATGCTAGTTTTTATAGGCGTTTCATTAAAGATTTCTCTAAGATTTCTAGGCCGTTAACTAATCTTCTTCAAAAATATGTTCCTTTTGTTTTTTATGATGATTGTGTAGAAGCTTTTGAAATACTTAAGAATGATTTAATTTCTGCACCTATTGTTCAACCACGTGAATGGATCCTACCATTTGAAATTATGTGTGATGCTAGTGATTATGCTGTTGGCGCTGTTCTAGGGCAGAGAGTAGACAAGAAGTTAAATGTAATCCATTATGCTAGTAACACTCTAGACTCTGCTCAAAGGAATTACGCTACTACTGAAAAAGAATTTTTAGCAGTTGTTTTTGCTTGTGATAAGTTTAGACCCTACATTGTCGATTCCAAAGTAACTATTCACACCGATCATGCTGCTATTAAATACCTTATGGAAAAGAAAGATGCTAAACCTAGGCTTATTAGGTGGGTACTTTTACTTCAAGAGTTTGACTTGCATATCATTGATAGAAAAGGAGCTGAAAATCCCGTAGCAGATAACTTGTCTAGGATGGAAAATGTTCTTGATGACCCACTTCCTATCGATGATAGCTTTCCTAATGAACAACTTGCTGCTATAAATACTTCACGTAGTGCTCCTTGGTACACTGATTATGCTAATTATATTGTTACTAAATACATCCCACCTAGTTTCACATACCAACAAAAGAAAAACAATTCTTTTATGACCTACGGCATTACTTTTGGGATGACCCACATCTTTATAAAGAGGGAGTAGACGGTATTATTAGACAATGTGTACCTAAGCATGAACAGGAACATATTTTTCAGAAATGTCATTCAGAAGCTTATGGAGGACACCATGCCGGTGACTGAACTGCACACAATGTATTACAATCTGGTTTTTATTGGCCTACTCTTTTCAAAGATGCTCATAAGTATGTCCTTTCATGCAATGAATGCCAGAGGGTTGGCAACATCAGTAAGCGTCAGGAAATTCCTATGAATTATTCACTTGCTATTGAACAATTTGATGTCTGGGGCTTTGACTTTATGGGACCTTTTCCTTCCTCAAATGGGTATACTCATATTCTAGTTGTTGTTGATTACGTTACTAAATGGGTAGAAGCTATTCCAAGTAGTAGTGCTGATCATAACACCTCTATTAAAATGCTTAAAGATATTATTTTCCTGAGGTTTGGAGTTCCTAGATATTTAATGATTGATGGTGGTTCACATTTTATTCATGGTGCTTTTCGTAAACTTCTAGCTAAATATGATGTCAACCATAGGATTGCATTGCCTTATCATCCCCAGTCTAGTGGTCAAGTTGTATTGAGTAATCGAGAAATAAAATTAATATTGCAAAAGACAGTCAATAGATCTAGGAAGTATTGGTCTAAGAAACTAGGTGATGCACTTTGGGCTTATAGAACTGCTTATAAGAATCCTATGGGTATGTCTCCATACAAAATGGTCTATGGGAAAGCTTGTCATTTACCTCTTGAGTTAGAACACAAAGCTTATTGGGCTATTAAAGAACTTAACTATGATTTTAAACTTGCCGGTGAGAAGAGGTTATTTGACATTAGCTCACTTGATGAGTGGAGAACACAAGCCTATGAAAATGTTACGTTTTTTAAAGAAAAGGTTAAAAGATGGCATGACAAAAGGATTCAAAAACAAGAATTCAATGTAGGAGACTTAGTACTTTTATACAATTCTCGTTTCAGATTTTTTGCAGGAAAACTCCTCTCCAAAGGGGAAGGCCCATACGTTTTGAGGAGGTTTATCGCTCCGGTGCTATAAAAATCAACAACTTCGAAGGCAAGAACCCGAGAGTGGTGAATGGGCAAAGAATTAAGCATTATATTTCAGGTTCCCCCATTAACGAAGAAACAAATGTCATCCAAGTCATCACACCGGAAGAAAACATCATGGAAGTCTTCCGGAACACTCTAGAAACCTGAAAAAGGGGTAGGTATGTGGTACAGTAAGTAAACCGACTCCAAAAATTCCATAAAAGTAATTTATGTCGTTTTTGATATTTTAGAAAAATTAGAAAAATAAAACGGAGTCGGAAGGACCCACGAGGGAGGCACAAGCCAGCGAGATGGCTTGTGGGTCCCTCGTGTGGCCTCTGGACTCCGATTTCTTCTGGAACACATATTCTGACCTAGAAAAAATCATTATATATACCCCCGGATGTTTTGACCACCGCATCGCGATATTTTCCTCTGTTCTTGTTTCGAGCTGTTTTTTTGGCAGAGCAGAAAATATGTCGTCTAAAGATTCGGAGGGAGAGATATATGTATCCGATTATGTTGCCAATCCAAAGATATTTGGGGATATTTATCCCTATCTATGGTCCTTGGAGGAGGAAGAAGAAACCGACTTGGAGGAAATAGAAGATGCTGGCCCGGATGCTAGCTCAGATGAAGATGAATCTCCATTACCTCAACTTGGAGATATGCACGTGGAGTTCAAGAAGTCAAGCCTCCCTAATGGAGGGAACAAACCCAATACCCAGTTTATCCCTTCTTGTTTTCTGCAGGAAAGCAAGACAACTTTATGCAAGAGGATATTGAAGCTTGAACAAGAGAACGATGATTTTAGGGAAGAAAATTTTATCCTCAAACACAAATTGGAGAAGAAGAATATTACTACAACATCCCCACCATCACCGAAGAACACTTGAGTACATGGGTATGGGCACCACCCTTGGCTTGTTCCAAGCTTGGGGGAGGTGCCCCGGTATCGTATCACCATCACTTTTTTCCACCACTATCTATCTTAGTTCTATCTTTAGTTTTTCGTGATTTAGGGAGTTAAATTTCAGATTTGCTTTGTTTAGAGTTTTTGCTTTGAGTTCTACCTATCCTTGTAATCGGGTGTGAGAGTTATATAATAAAGTTAGTTGAGATCGTGTGCCCTTTTCTTCATTTGCACCCATCATCTTAGCAAGGCAATAACATGAATAGAGAAATCATATGCCTATCTCTTGAGAAGTAATGACTTCACATAGAAAAAGAGGTATAAGAAATAAGAAGTGTTGGAAACCAACAAACATAATGTTAGTTATTGATATGATCTAAGCTAAAGTGTGGTAGAGAAGAGGAGATTCACATATAAATATAATATCATGAACACCTTTTATGATTGTGAGCTTCCATCAAAATATTACATAATGATCAAGTGTTGAAGTGGGACATGGAAAACAATATAATGATCATGTTTGTTTACATTTGCATTGAAGTTATATGGTATTGAATCCTTTAACATGTGATGCTTGCTTAGGACCTTTTGCTAGCCCAAAGATTCGCACTAAGTAGAGATACTACTTGTTCATCCATAACCATTAAACCCAGTTTCTTGCCATGAGAGTCCACCATACCTGCCTATGGATTGAATAAGATCCTTCAAGTAAGTTTTCATTGTTGCACAAGGCAATAAAAATTGCCTCTAATCATGTAAGATCTTTTATTGTAAAGGAAAGTAAGCTTTGTACAATCTTGTGATGGTGAAGTAATAAAAGCGACGGAATGCATAATAAAGTTCGCTATCACAAGGGGCAATATGAAGTGATGTTCCATTATGTTAAGAGATTAAACATATCAAACAAATAAAGGCTCATGACAACCTCTGCTTCCCTCTGCGAAGGGCCTATCTTTTACGTTCTTACAAGTTTTATTTTCATGCAAGAGTCAATAATATTTCCCCTGTTCGTATTCTCCAAACTATTTAGTGGCAAGCATTATATGTCGAGGAAAGATTCAAACAAATATATCCAGCTGAATGTAAATGATCATGTTCCATTATTGTTGACATTATCCTTGAGGTAAAAGGTTGGGTGGTAAGAAAATTAAAACCCCCATCTTCCTATGTGTCCCAGGGAGTCACTTGTTCCAAAAATATGCAATGTATGTTAGCAATCATAGAAGGTTACATCATAGTTGAATATGTGAACTTGCTAGAAATATAAGCTCTTACATAGACTCTTCTCTCGATTGCAAAAGCTATGATGATCTCAAGAACTAATTGCATTGCTTGTTGGTTCTCAATCAAGATTATGCACTATATTTCTTCAGTTGTGAATAGATTGTTACTTGTTCATGGCAGGTTATATGATTGAAAACTTGCTGCAATGATGATATTCATGATGCTCTCATGCCCGTATTCTATTTTTATTGACACCTCTCTCTCTCAAATTATGTGGTCATTATATTAGAGTTCGACTTTCGCTTGAGGACAAGCGAGGTCTAAGCTTGGGGGAGTTGATACGTCCATTCTGCATCATGATTTCTTACCATTATCTACCTTATTTTTGTCCATTATTCCACATTATCATACAATTCTTATGTTTATTCTCTCTGAATACGCAAGGTATGATACGTCTCCAACGTATCTATAATTTTTGCTTGTTCCATGCTGTTATATTATCATTCTTGGATGTTTTACAATCATTTTATAGCAACTTTATATCATTTTTTGGGACTAACCTATTGACATAGTGCCAAAGTGCCAGTTGCTGTTTTTGCTTGTATTTTACTTCGCAGAATATCAGTACCAAACGGAGTCCAATCGCGAGTAAACTTTTTGGAGATTTTTTTTGGACCACAAGACACCTAGCGGGCCACAGAAGTGCCAGAGAGGTGGGCCGTGGAGACCACAACCCACCAGGGCGCGCCAGAGGCCCCAGACGCGCCCTGATGGATTGTGCCCTCCTCGGGGCCCCTCTCCACCGCCTTTGACTCCTATAATTCCCAAATATTCCAGAAACCCTAGAGGAGTCGACGAAAAACACATCCAGCCACCGCAAGTTCTAGAACCGCGAGATCCAATCTAACACCATCACGGAGGGGTTCGTCATCCTCATTGGTGCCTCTCCGATGATGCGTGAGTAGTCCACCATAGACCTTCGGGTCCGTAGGCAGTAGCTAGATGGCTTCCTCTCTCTCTCTCTTTTGATTCTCAATACAATAGTCTCTTGGAGATCTATTTGATGTAAACTTTTGCGGTGTGTTTGTTGGGATCCGATGAATTTTGAGTTCATGATCAGTTTCTATCCATGAATATAATTTGAGTCTTCTTTGATCTCGTATATGCATGATTACTTATAGCCTCATATTTCTTCTTTGAATCTTTGGTTTAGTTAGGCCAACTAGATCGATTTTTCTTGCCATGGGAAGAGGTGCTTTGTGATGGGTTCGATCTTGCGGTGTCCTCTCCCAGTGACAGAAGGGGCACCGAGGCACGCATGTATCATTGCTATTAAGGATAACAAGATGGGGTCTATTCCTACATGAATAGATCGTCTACATCATGTCATCGTTCTTATTGCATTACTCCGTTTTTCCATGAACTTAATACACTAGATGCATGCTGGATAGCGATCGATGTGTGGAGTAATAGTAGTAGATGCAGGCAGGAGTCGGTCTACTTATCTTGGACGTGATGCCTATATAATGATCATCGCCTTGGATATCGTCATGATTATTTGATCTTCTATCAATTGCCCAACAGTAATTTGTTCACCCACCCTGTGCTATACTCATGAGAGAAGCCACTAGTGAAACCTACGGCCCCCGGGTCTACTTTTCCAACATATTGCTTTCTGATCTATCTTTTTGCCGCTTTTGTTTTCAGATCTATTATTCCAAAAAAACCAAAAATACCTTGTTGCACTTTTTATTTGCTCTTTTTATTTTGTGTTCTTGAGAGATCTATCTCTCCAATCTATCACTACCTAATCTATCTTTTTACCGTAGAGAGATTCACAACCTCTCTTTCGCGTCGGGTTGCAAGTATTTGTTCTTTGTGTGCAGGTGTTGTTTATTAGGTGGTGGTGATCCTCCTACTAGTTCGATACCTTGGTTTCATAACTGAGGGAAATAGTTACCGTCGCTGTGTTGCATCATCCCTTCCTCTTTGGGGAAATACCGACGCAATCTCAAGCCACGTCAAGGTACATCACAAGGAGGGAAATATCTGGAAACTTGAATTCTGGGCCGGAAAACCGAGAAAAAGGCAGAAACATCACCAATCTTACAATGACCTGAAAATTTATGGAGAATATTTTTGGAATATTTAAGACTTTTTGGAGCAAAAATATACCGGAGAGGGGCTGCCAGCAGGCCACAAGCCAACTGGCCACGCCCCCTGGGGGCGCAACCAGATGGATTGTGGGCCCTGATGAGGTTGCCTACCAGGGGTAGGGTCACAAGCCTGACATCTAAGGCCCACCTGTGGTCCCTCATTATCATTAAAGCCTCTGGGCCAAAGATGCATTCGGATGCATATGAACATCCACTCGGACGCATCAAGTCACTTGGACGTCCACGACATCATTCGGTCAGATGGGAGCTCAAACGACTCAGGAGACGCAGCGCCCATGGGACTTGAAGAGACGCTCATTGTGTCATTAATTCTGCGTTACCAGTAACGCTCCACTTAATCAGTCGTTCCTGTAATGTTACATTGATTAGCATTAATATCCCTAATGATGGCGCTCGGCCGGTGGTGGCGCACTCTATATAAGACACCCTCGGGTGCCAGAGCAAGGGTTCCGACCTCTTGTAATCCATTAGTCCCCATAAGAAAACACTAAGCCTCCGGGCTCGAGACGTAGGGCTTTTACCACTTCCGAGTGGGGCCTGAACTCGTACACATCCGAGTGAACATCTGCGTCGTAGCTAGACTTCGCCCCTTCGTTCGTACCCCTTGTACTATTGTCAGGCTAATTCCCTCGACAGTTGGTGCCCACCGTGGGGCTGCGCATCTAGCGAATTCCGGCGCAGGTGGAATTTTCATTCTCTCGATCATCATGATGATACTCGGCGGCAAGATCCTCTTCGGCTCCTTCAGCTTCATCGCTGACGATTCGGCGTGGCTGCAGGAAGCGCCGCTAGACACCGATACGTTTCCCGCAAGGGGTGCAACGCATTTCAGCGCGGCGACGTTTGGAGTTCTTCTCCGAGAACCGTCTACACCGTACCAATCGGCATCTCCTTCCACCGCTGTGGCTCGACACAAACGCTTCGGGCGCTCGCGGCTGTAGCGTTGGATCAAGCACGCCGTGACACTCCAGGCCGCGGTCGGGCAAGTGGCCGTGCTCAACGCCGATGAGTCCGTCCACAGCCTTTTCCCTCCCTTGGATGATGAATCATCTGATGCATCCGAGCACGAGAGCAGTGGGGACGCTGCAGAGGTCCTGATGGCCGGCCCGGACCGAGGTGCCCCTCCTCTCGGGTATTCCGCGGGAGATACCCGCGATCGAGACGGTGACCGCAACAACACTAGCTCCGACGGCTACGTCCCCCGACCCCTCACTCGGGAGCAGTGGGAGGAAATCAGGCGCAGGAACGATCAAGTTCTTCTCACCCCCATCGTGGGAACTACCCCAGACGAGTTGGCCCTGGAGGCTGCACGCCAGGCCACCATGGCTGAACGCGAGCGGCTCGAGCGAATCCAACAGTCACTCGATGAGCACACGGCAAGGGAGCAACCCAGTTCCAGCCGCAGTCGCCGTCAGCTTTTTCCAGAAGATCGGCCATACACCATCCCGATGATGTGCACGCCGTTGTTGAACTTAGCAGCGGCCACTCGGATCGCCGACTCAATCCAGCCGTCTGACTCAGTGGCCGGCGAGGGCATTCGGCAGATCCAGGCCCTGCTGAAAACTGCTCTACAGCAAAACTCTGAGTTATCACAATCACATCAACGAATTCATAGCATGTCCGTTCGTGCAGACACCGTCCAGTCTGCTGACAGTCCTCTCGCGCCAAGGAAAGACCGGCGAACTCCTCCTCTTCCGAGAGGTCCGCACGGAGGACGCTGGCACGACGATCGCGATGTCAGTCGGACGCCCCCTCCGAGGGGCGGTTCATACAGCCAACGTCCCTATGACGGCGGTCGGCCTATCGCAAGGGACCATGAACGAAGCCCTGTCAGACACAGAGGTTATGGAGAAAACGACCAGAGACCACCGCAGTTCAACGCCAGGTCCATCATCACTCAACAAGTGGTTGATCGGAACAGAGACAACAGAGACCGAGTGAGTGGGTGGGGTATTTCCGGTCTCGGGTGCTTTAGCAGATACATCCGGGAGGCTGAGATACCACCCAATTACCGGTTAGCGACTGGAATTGGAAAATTCAACGGTGAATCCAAGCCGGAGACTTGGCTCAAGGATTATCGAGTGGCTGTCCAGATCGGCGGCGGCAACGATTTCGTTGCAACGAAGCACCTTCCACTCATGTTGGAAGGATCCGCGCGAGCATGGTTGAATCAACTGCCCGCCAATTGCATATACTGTTGGGAAGATTTGGCCCGAGTGTTCGTGAAGACATTCAAAGGCACTTACAAATGCCCAGGTGGGTTGACAGAACCACATCACTGCGTCCAGAAGAGCAACGAGACTCTCAGTGAGTACATCCAGCGCTGGACCACGCTGCACAACACCGTGGAAAGTGTAACCGAGCATCAGGCCGTGTGCGCCTTTAAGGCAGGCACTCGGTATCGGGAACTGATCCTAAAATTCGGCCGAGCTGGGGATCTGTCCCTCAGTCGGGCTATGGATATCACGAATAAGTATGCCAATGGCGAAGAAGAAGACCGCCTCCGTAGCGGCAAAGGGCGAGCTGGCAACGCCCCTCAATCGGGGGGCAACGCTGGGAAAAATCAGAAGCGCAAGGCCGATGCCTCCGGCAAGGCAGAGGTGGCAGCCGTTCAAGGACAAGGCCAAAGCAAACCCAAGCCAAAGAAAAAGAAGAAAGAGTGGACTCCCAAGAAGAAGTCCGACTCTAAATCTGACATTCTTGATCAACCGTGCCAGATTTATACCAAGACGGATGAAGAAGGCAACGTTGTGCTCCCAAAGCACACCACTCGAGAATGTTGCCTGCTCAAGCAGGAGATGGGCACGGAGCCCTTGAGTGAGAAAGTCAATGTCGAGGATGATGAAGGTACTTCCGAGTACCCACAAGTTGATAAGGTCCTCATAATCTTCGCTGACGTCGAGAGCAAGAGAGAGTTGAAGGTCGTCAATCGGGAAGTTCACATGGCAGTTCCGACTGCCACCAAATACCTCAACTGGACAAAAACTCTTGTTACTTTCGACCAGTCCGACCATCCGCCTCATATAGCCACCCCTGGGAGGCAGGCGCTAGTTGTTGACCCGGATGTGGGTGGCGTCCGACTGCGTAAGGTCTTGATGGATGGAGGCAGCGGACTCAATATCATCTACGCTGACACGCTCAAGGCGATGGGCATCCCGATGTCCCAATTGAGCAAGAGCAACATGCATTTCCACGTGATTGTCCCTGGGAAGAAGGCAGAATCACTCGGCCAGATCGCTCTAGACGTCGTGTTTGGAAGCGAAAAGAATTTTCGAAAGGAACGGTTCACCTTCGAGGTGGTGGACTTCTGCAGCGCTTAACACGCCATCCTGGGTAGGCCCGCCTACGCACGTTTCATGGCCAGACCATGTTACGTGTATCTCAAACTAAAGATGCCAGGTCCGAAAGGCGTGATCATTGTGACTGGTGACCGGAAGATAGCCGAGGAGTGCCTCCAGCAGGGCTCCAAGATTGCCAATGAGCAGGTGCTCGAAGTCGAGCTCGAGGGGTACAAGAAAGAGGTGGACACGGCCGACTTGCTTAGGTCGAAACGGCCAGCTTCTGAATCAGCTTTTCAGTCGGCCGGCGAGACCAAGCACGTCCATGTTCACCCGAGTGATTCAAGTGCCGCTCCGACAAACATCTCCATGTCACTCGGAGAGAAATAGGAAGCCGAGCTCATCCAGTTCCTCCATGAGAACTGGGACATCTTCGCATGGAAGCCGTCTGACATGCCTGGTGTTCCCAGGGGACTGGCTGAGCACCGACTCCGAACCGATCCCAAGGCCAAACCAGTCGAAGAGTACTTGCATCGATCTTCCGACGAGAAGCGCAAGGCGATTGGCGAAGAAATAGCTCGGCTCCTTGCTGCCGAGTTCATTCGCGAGGTATACCACTCCGAGTGGCTCGCGAATGTCGTTCTGGTGCCGAAGAAGGACAAATCACTCCGCATGTGTATTGACTTCAAACACCTCAATCGGGCATGCCCGAAAGATCATTTTCCTTTACCCCACATAGATCAGATAGTGGACTCTACTGCCGGATGTGAACGTCTGTCATTGCTGGATGCGTACTGCGGGTACCACCAGATCTGAATGTACGGGCCTGGCGAAATAAAAATGGCCTTCATCACCGAATTCGGGTGTTTCTGCTATGTCACAATGCCATTTGGCCTGAAAAATGCTGGCGCTACTTTCCAGCGCATGATGTAGAAATGCTTGCAAAAGCAGATCAGTCGGAACGTGGAGCCTTATATGGACGACATCGTGGTCAAGTCTAGGAAAGGTTCCGACCTCCTGACCGACCTCGCTCAAACCTTCACGAACCTACGACGCTTCGGAATAAAGTTGAATCCAGCTAAGTGCACATTCGGAGTGCCTGCCAGAAAGTCGCTCGGTTTCATCGTTTCCGAACGTGGGATTGACGCCAATCCAGACAAAATCGGCGCCATAGTTCGAATGAAGCAACCAGAGTGTCTGCATGACGTACAAAGGCTGACAGGTTGCCTTGCGGCCCTAAGCCGATTCATCTCAAGACTCGGTGAGAAGGCACTGCCTCTTTACCGACTGATGAAAATGTCCGACAAGTTCGAGTGGACTCCCGAAGCACAAGCCGTGTTTGAAGAACTCAAGGCATTGCTTTCCACCCAGCCGGTGTTAGCTACTCTGGGCAGCCAGGAACCTTTACTCCTGTACATCGCGGCTACTAGCCAAGTGGTGAGTACTGTCCTTGCCGTAGAGCGCGAGGAGCCAGGAAAAACATTCAAGGTTCAAAGACCCATATATTACATCTCAGAAGTGTTGACCCATTCCAAGCAAAGGTACCCGCACTATCAAAAGCTGGTCTATGGTATTTATCTGACCGTAAAAAAGGTGGTTCACTACTTCCAAGATCAGTCGGTCACGGTCATTAGCAACGCTCCCCTGTCGGAGATCTTGCATAACAGAGACGCTGCAGGCCGAGTGGCAAAGTGGGCAATTGAGCTCCTTCCGTTGGAAATCAAGTTTGAAGCCAAGAAAGCAATCAAGTCCTAGGCATTGGTTGATTTTATGGCCGAGTGGATTGAACAAGAGCAGCCAACCCCAAGCGTCCCCGAGCACTGGACTATATTCTTTGACGGATCCAAGATGCTCAATGGCTCGGGAGCTGGCGTGGTTCTCGTTTCTCCCAAAGGAGACCGGCTGAACTATGTCCTCCAAATCCATTTCGATTCATCAAACAATGAGGCCGAGTACTAAGCCCTCCTGTATGGGCTCCGTATGGCCATCTCACTCGACATTCATCGTTTGATGGTCTACGGTGATTCGGACATTGTTGTTAACCAAGTGATGAAATAGTGGGACATTCGGAGCCCAGCTATGACCGGTTACTGCAATGCGGTCAGAAAGCTAGAGAAGAATTTTGAAGGTTTGGAGCTGCATCACATTCCTCGCGCAAAGAATCAGGCGGCAGACGACTTGGCAAAGATTGGGTCCACTCGGCGGGCAGTTCCCAAGGACATATTTCTTGAACATCTGTGTGCCCCAACAATTGTAGAAGATCCTTTCACAGAGGAGCCCCCGCGAGCAGTCGGTCCATCAAATCCGACTGAGATTGACGTCCCAGCCGTGGTCGACCTAGTCCATGAAATGCTGGTAATCACTCCCGAGTGGACTCAACCTTATTTAGCATACTTGCTCTGGCAAGAACTTCCTGAAGATGAAGAAGAACCTCGCCGAATCGTCCGACGATCCAAGGCGTTCGAAGTTTTGGGGGATCAGTTATACAAGAAAAGCACTACATGAGTCGTTCAGAAATGCATCTCCCCGGAGGAAGGACTGCAGATCTTACACGAGATTCACTCGGGAACTTGTGGACATCACGCGTCCTCTCGGACATTGGTCGCCAAGGCCTTCCGAGCGGGTTTTTATTGGCCCCGAGCCAATGAAGCAGCAAGAGATTTGGTCGATCTGTGCATCGGGTGTCAATTCTATAAGAACAAGTCCCACAAGCATGCGTCTGCGCTAAAGACAATCCCTCTCACTTGGCCGTTTGCCGTGTGGGGTTTTGACATGGTCGGACCTCTGCGGACCGGAACAAGTGGATTCACCCACCTTCTCGTAGCAGTCGACAAGTTCACCAAGTGGGTTGAGGCGAAGCCCATCAAAAGTTTGGATTCAGCTACCGCTGTCAGTTTCATTCGGCAGATCATTTTCAGATTCGGCGTGCCGCATGACATCATCACAGATAATGGGAAGAACTTCGACTCAGACGAGTTTCGTGAGTTTTGCTTCTCCCAAGGCACTCGGGTTAACTATGCCTCTGTGGCTCACCCACAGTCGAATGGACAAGCGGAACGAGCAAATGGGATGATCCTCCAGGGCTGAAGCCTCGATTGATGAGGGACCTGAAGTATGTTGCGGGGGCCTGGGTCGAAGAGCTGCCATCCGTCTTATGGGGCATACGAACAACCCCGAACCGCTCTACAAAACGCACTCCTTTCTTCATGGTGTACGGATCAGAAGCCGTGCTGCCGAGTGATCTTCAACACAATTCCCCCCGAGTGGAACAATATGATGAAGCCAAAGCTGAAGCAGCACGTCAAGATGGTCTTGACCTCTTGGAGGAAGAGAGAGAGTTAGCCCTCATCAGATCGACGCTCTATCAGCAAGATCTGAGGCGTTACCATGACAGACAGGTCAAGGGCCGAGCTTTTCAGGAGGGAGATCTTGTTCTCCGACTGGACCAGCAAAGACCCCATAAGTTGGCACCTCCGTGGCAAGGGTCGTACGTGATCTCCAAAGTCCTGCACAATGGAGCCTACCGGCTTTACAATATCAAAGATGGCGTAGAAGAGCCTCGAACTTGGAACGAAGACCTACTTCGCAAGTTCTACACGTAGAGCGAGACGACTTTAGTTTGTCATTCCAATAATGAATCCGAGTGATCTCGATGAATAAAGTTTCGTTCCTTTATATTTTGTCGAAATTTAACTATTTTTCACTCTGGTGAATTAATCTCCCTTATCACCCCTAGTAGGTGTAAAATGCTTAGCTGCGACTCCGCATCGCCTAAGTTAAAAACCGTTTCGAGTGGGACATCCTCCACACTCGGACAATAAGATGGACAGGACCATCATTGTTAAGATGGACAGGACCATCATTGTTCTCACGAACAACTCCGAGTGCGGGTCTTGCCCACACTCGGGGGCTTAGCTGCGATCTCGCGTCGCCTAAGTTAAAAACTGTTTCGAGTGGGACATCCTCCACACTCGGACACTAAGATGGACAGGACCATCATTGTTCTCATGAAAAACTCCGAGTGCGGGTCTCGCCCACACTCACGGGCTTAGCTGCAATCCCGCATCGCCTAAGTTAAAAACCGTTTCGAGTGGGACATCCTCCACACTCGGACACTAAGATGGACAGGACCATCATTGTTCTCACGAACAACTCCGAGTGCGGGACTCGCCCACACTCGGGGGCTTAGCTGCGACCCCGCATCGCCTAAGTTAAAAACCGTTTCGAGTGGGACATCCTCCACACTCCGACACTAAGATGGACATGACCATCATTGTTCTCACGAACAACTCCGAGTGCGGGTCTCGCCCACACTCGGGGGCTTAGCTGTGACCCCGCATCGCCTAAGTTAAAAACCGTTTCGAGTGGGACATCCTCCACACTCGGACACTAAGATGGACAGGACCATCATTGTTCTCACGAACAACTCCGAGTGCGGGACTCGCCCACACTCGGGGGCTTAGCTGCGACCCCGCATCACCTAAGTTAAAAACCGTTTCGAGTGGGACATCCTCCACACTCCGACACTAAGATGGACATGACCATCATTGTTCTCACGAACAACTCCGAGTGCGGGTCTCGCCCACACTCGGGGGCTTAGCTGTGACCCCGCATCGCCTAAGTTAAAAACTGTTTCGAGTGGGACATCCTCCACACTCGGACACTAAGATGGACAGGACCATCATTGTTCTCATGAACAACTCCGAGTGCGGGTCTCGCCCACACTTAGGGGCTTAGCTGCGACCCTGCATCGCCTAAGTTAAAAACCGTTTCGAGTGGGACATCCTCCACACTCGGACACTAAGATGGGCATGACCATCATTGTTCTCATGAACAACTCCGAATGCGGGTCTCGCCCACACTCGGGGGCTTAGCTGCGACCCCACATCGCCTAAGTTAAAAACTGTTTCGAGTGGGACATCCTCCACACTCGGACACTAAGATGGACAAGACCATCATTGTTAAGATGGACAGGACCATCATTGTTCTCACGAACAACTCCGAGTGCGGGTCTCGCCCACACTCGGGGGCTTAGCTGCGACCCCGCATCGCCTAAGTTAAAAACCGTTTCGAGTGGGACATCCTTCACACTCGGACACTAAGATGAAAAGGACCATCATTGTTCGCATAAACTGCTCCAAGTGCGAGGCTCGCCCACACTCGGGGACTTAGCTGTAATCCCGTGTTGCCTAAGTTTTAAATCATTCCGAGTGTGAGTGTCATTCACACGCGGGGACTTAGTCACGATCAAGTAATCGCCTAAGTATAAACATTTAGAAATCAAAGATCGAATGAAGTTAAGGCAAATAGAAACTGCGTCACTCGAAGCGAAAGTACGGATAAAGCTAATGGCGACAGGAGCCTCAGGCTCATTCCAAGTCTTACGGTTACAACTACCACTCGGCATTCCGAGGCAAAAGCTAAAAGATTTTTTAACCCGACGATCACTCAGGACAAGGCGGAACCACTGCTTCAATAAAGGTGTCCAGGTCGATGTTGTCTGCGATCTGAGTGGCAGCTTCCATAAACATCTCCATGAAGTCTTCAACCTTGGCGTGCTTCCTGTTAGCGACCTCCAGGGACTTCAACTTCTTCTCGTCCACTCCCTTGCAGTGGACACGGACGAGTGAGAGGGCGATGCCAGCTCTAGCTCGAGCCACTGATTTTTTTCCAGGCCTTCACTCGGCTCGGTACATCTCTCACTCGGGTGAGAGCGGATTCCAGATCCTTTGAAGGTTCCTCGTCAGAAAAGACATCCCGATCAATGTCCGAGACGGCAGTGCTAAGCCTCTTCATGTACGCAGTCACTTGATCGACGCGTTCTTCCAAACGAAGAAAGGCCATAGCAGCTCTATCCTTGAGCTGCTCTCGGGACGGGTCCAGCTCCTTCTCGATCTTGTCAGTCTCCTCAGCAACATCATCGCAGAAATCTGGGTTTCGTTGAATGAAGAAAAGAATCAGAAGTGGACAAAATTCATTCAGCCAGACAAGGTTGCACAAGAATCACTCGGGAATGTTTACCTTTGAGTTTTTCGCTCATGGAGTCGCCGTATTCTTTGACAAACTGCTCCAGCTCGGTTTTCTTGGCAGTGATGCGCTCGAGCTTGGTCTCCCACTCTGCGTACGACTTCTTCAACTCAGCGAGCTCTTCCCTGGACTTCTTCGCAGCAACCTCCAGAGTTTTCTTTTCTTCTTCCAGCTTCCCGACCACCTTCCGCTTCTTCTCAGCCTCCTTGGCCTTACGGCTGGCCTCCTTCTGGGCAGCTGCCAGATCTGTGTCTTTCTTCTTGAGGGTCATCTTCACAGTTTCTAAAGAAATAGAATTCTTCAGCCTCTTGACAAGTTTATGATTTTTGCCATGAAGATCTGATGAAGTAGACTCAGTCGGACAGGGAGGGAGGGCAGTTTTTGCAGCAGTCGGACAGGATGAACATACCTTCGATTGCCTTTTTATCCTGCTCCAATAGGGCATTCTTGGCTTTCTTAGCTTCTAGGTTGAGGCGCAGGTCTTGCACCTCCTTCTCCAGAGCATTGTAGTGGCTCCCGAGCTCACAAACAGCCTACAAACAGGAAACAAAGGAAACAATATTAGTCAAAATTTTGACTCGGACTCTAAGACTCCCGCCGACTGCTTCAGTCGACGGCAGTCTCGGGGACTACACCCAGTGGGTGCGCTCAGCGCGCCCCCACTGGAAGATCAAATACAAGGATTTTCTTCAAGTTTAACAAATGGACCGAACACCAAATTCATTCGGACTCTTAGACTCCCGCCGGCTGCTTCAGTCGAAGGCAGTCTCGGCGACTACACCCAGTGGGTGCGCTCAGCACGCCCCCACTTGAACCCAGAAACACCCAGCAAGTGTGCTCAGGCTCAGATGCATACCTACTCGGGACAGAAGTAAAAATAAAAGACACACAGACCAAAAATCCCGATTGAGGAAAGTACTTACGAGAGTACTTACTCGGACATTCTTCTTCAACGCCTCACTCGCATCATACGCCATCTTCAGTTGTTCGCTCATCACCTCCAGTTGGATCAACGCCTCTTTGCTCGCTCCTACTTGATCCTCAGGGACGTGGTGTAGCGCGAAGATGTTGGTCACAGGAGGAGTCGGCAAGGGGGATGATGTACCAGTTCCGAGTGCGGCTCCGGCTCCCGAGCTGGCCCCTCGCGCCAACACCAAGGCATCGGTAGGCGATGATTCCTGCATCACAACGTCCGCGTTGGCAGAGGGATTCGGCAGGTCAACCTTGTCGTCTGCATCAATGTCGATCACTTCACGCGGGGCTGCAAGTGTTCAAAAACACTCGGAAATAAGCACTCGGCACTCAGAAAGTAAAACACGACGTTTGCCCGAGAGAGTCCGAAGCTTACCTTTCGAAGACGCAACATCGACGTCGGCCCGCTCCTTCTCCAGAGCGTGGGGATCAGGCGAAGCAGTCGAAGTGTCAGCACTGCAAAGGAAACACTCGAATTATCACATCATTCGGCTTAATTTAGACAACAATTGTCGAAGTGAAGATATTTATGCTTAGGCCACGGGAATGGTCATCTTAATCTTCGGGACAGGGACTGCCTTCTGAGGTTTGGCCGTGGTGACTTTGGCCTGTTTTGCCACCTTCTCGGGCGGCGAGGCAAGTTCTCCACGCCCACGCTTCGAGCTGTGAGTCGGGAGGACAGACCCAGTCGGCTTGATGACATTTGATCCCTTCGGGCCACTACCGTGGACTCATGGGTCCTGGCGCGCCTTGGAACGGACCTCAGGCACACGATCATCTGAGCGCGAGGATTCCACTTCGTCGTCGCCATCCGAGCCATCTTCCTCATCGTCCTCCTCACCATCTTCTTCATATTCTCCTGCTTCTGCCAAGTCCTCTGGATGTTTGGTGTCACTCGCTACATCAACTGGGCCTCGGTCCACGATTGGCACCTGGCTGTTCATCTTCGTGAAAGCCTGTCGAATGTAGAACAGGCCAGATAGGTCGATTGCAATAAGTACATAAATATCACTCGGATGATGGACCTTCAAAAATTACCTCATTCGGCGGATTCTCTGATGAGAGTGGGGCCACCAGCCTGCTCCCTCTGGGGTTGTCACCCGCCGGGTTGATCGCCTTGATCTTGGCCTCCACCATATCTGCTTTGAGCTCCACCGGGTGAGTTCGGGTGGTGTCATTCGGTCCGGTATATTCCCACATGGGGTGGGCCCTGGCTTGCAGCGGTAGAATCCTCCTCTGAAGAAAAACCTCCAGTAAGTCGAGGCCGTTGATACCTTTCTGCACCAAAGCCACCAGTGCTATCACCAGGATATCCACCTCCGTCTTCTCATCCTTGGTCACAGTCAGCCTAGGGACTGGCCGAATGCGTTCATACGTATACGGTGTAAGTCCCGATTGACCTTCACCGACTGGAACATCCTGGCAGTAAAACCAGTTTTCCTGCCAGCCCTTCACTGAATCTGGAAATGTCATCTGTGGGAAGCAAACCTTTCCCCGCAGCTGGATTCCCAGGCCTCCACACAGCTGAGCTATGTTTGTTTTGTCCTCTGACCGAGTGGGCTTCTTCACAGTCATCACTCGGCAGGTGAAAAGTTGTTTGAATAAACCCCAATGGGGATAACAGCCCAAGAAATTTTCGCAGAGGGAAACGAATGCAGCTAAGTAAACGAAGGCGTTGGGGGGGATGTGATGGAGTTGAGCGCCGAAGAAATCCAGAAATCTACGGAAGAATGGGTGAGGCGGAAGGGAGAAACCTCGCTCGAGGTGAGTTACCAGGAGCACGCGCTCGTTCCCCTTCAGTGAAGGCTCGTCCTCGCCCGCCCCCGGCAACCGCCAACTCCCCTCAGATAGGAGTCCCTGGCTCTCCAGCTCGGGCATCCGGGCCTTGGTGACCCGTGACGGCAGCCATTCGCCTTGGGTCCATCCTGTCGGCGCCCCGGCGCTTGAGGAGGAGCCGCGCGAGCTCTTCTTCGCTCGCTCGGCCTTCGCGGTCACCGCGCGCATCCTCTCCAGCGAGCTCGGAACTGGTCTACGACGAAATCACGGTGGAAGGGTCGCGTACAGGCGTCAGAAAAGAAGAAGGAGGGGGCGGAAAGTGAGATTTGTTTCACCCCCAATAGTGCCCTCGACTTTTATACCAAAAATCGGGCGAGATCTCTAGCCATCAATCCGCAAACGGAGCGAGATGCGCGGATCCACTGTTCAGAGCCTCGGGGACACGTGGCGAAAATTTCGGTGCGGGCATCGAGGTGTCGTGCCCACTACCCCCAATTTCCGCGACGTGACCATTCTATCGCGCGCCCGCACGCATCCTTCACAATTTCGAACGCGCGGAAATTTCTTCATGCCTTAAATGAGATGAGCTCCTCATTCCGAAGAGTCCGTCGATTCGCCCCTACAAACCTAGTGGTCGACTCGTTTCTAGTTAAACACTCAGAAGGAATAACCGGATATTTGGATCGTTTCCTCTGGGAAACGCTTCGATTTCATATGACGGCATCGCATAGTCAAGCTGAGCAGTTCGGTCAGAAAAAGTTAATCCTGAATCCATCATGGTTTGAAGCCGAGTGATAAACGACCCAGACCGTTTCTTGGACACCTTCGACGCGCCGTCGACACTTCCGAGTGTCGATCATTCGACCACTAAAACCTCACGGATTCGGGGGCTACTGATGAGGTTGCCTACCAGGTGTAGGGTCACAAGCCTGACATCTAAGGCCCACATGTGGTCCCTCATTATCATTAAAGCCTCTGGGCCAAAGATGCATTCGGATGCATATGAAGATCCACTCGGACGCATCAAGTCACTCGGACATCCACATCGTCATTCGATCAGATGGGAGCTCAAACGACTCAAGAGACGCAATGCCCGTGGGACTTGAAGAGACGCTCGTTGTGTCATTAATTCTGCGTTACCAGTAACGCTCCACTTAATCAGCCATTCCTGTAATGTTACATTGATTAGCATTAATAGCCCTAATGATGGCGCTCGGACGGTGGTGGCGCACTCTATATAAGACACCCTCGGGTGCCAGAGCAAGGGTTCCGACCTCTTGTAATCCATTACTCCCCATAAGCAAACACTAAGCCTCCGGGCTCGAGACGTAGGGCTTTTACCACTTCCGAGTGGGGCCTGAACTCGTACACATCCGAGTGAACATCTGCGCCGTAGCTAGACTTCGCCCCTTCGTTCGTACCCCTAGTACTATTGTCAGGCTAATTCCCTCGACAGGCACCCTGTTGGTCCTTCGATGCCCCTCTTCTGCTATATGGTGTGTTTTACCCTAGAAAAATCATAAGCAGCCTTTCGGGATGAAGCGCCGCCATATCGAGGCGGAAACCTGGGCAGATGCCCTTTTGCACTCCGGCATCCAGATTCTGCCGAGGAAATCCCTCTCCGGGAGGGGGAGATCGAAGCCATCGTCATCACCAATGCTTTCTCCTTCGTGGGAGGACCAATCTTCATCAACCTCTTCACCAGCACCATCTCATCTCCAACCCTAGTTCATCTCTTGTATTCAATCTTTGTCCCGAAACCTCCGATTGGTACCTGTGGGTTACTAGTTGTGTTGATTACATCTCGTAGTAGATGCTTGTTGGATTACTTGGTGGAAGAGATTATGTTCAGATCCTTAATTATCATTATTAATCCTCTGATCTTGAACATGTTTATGATGTGCGAGTAGTTACTATTGTTCCTGAGGACATGGGAGAAGTCTTGTTATAAGTAATCTTGTGAAGTTGGTATGCGTTCGATATTTTGATGATATGTATGTTGTTACTTCTCTTAGTGGTGTCATGTGAACGTCGACTACATGACACTTCACCATGTTATGAGCCTAAGGGAAGTCATTGTGGAGTAACAAGTAGATGATGGGTTGCGAGAGTGAAAAAAGCTTAAACCCCAGTTTATGTGTTGCTTCATAAGGGGCTGATTTGGATCCACATGTTTCATGCTATGGTTAGATTTATCTTAATTCTTTTTTTGTAGTTGCGGATGCTTGCGAGAGGGGTTAATCATAAGTAGGTTGTTAGTTCAAGTAAGAATAGCACCTTAGTACCGGTCCACCCACATATCAAATTATCAAAGTAGCGAACGTGAATCAACTCAACATGATGAATATGACTAGACAGAAATTCCCATGTGTCCTTGGGAGCATTTGCTTAATATAAGAGTACTTTCAGGCCTGTCCTTTGCTACAAAAAGGATTGGGCTACCTTGCTGCACCATTGCTACTATTGTTACTTGTCACTTGTTACGAATTATCTTGCTACAAAACTATCTACCACTGTTACTCACAACACTTGCAGAGAATACCTTGCTGAAAACTGCTTATCATTTCGTTCTGCTCCTTCTTGGGTTCGACACTCTTACTTATCGAAAGGACTATGATTGATCCCCTATACTTGTGGGTCATCGGGTATCACACCTTCTGAATACATATTGTATGGCATAGGGTCAGAGGATTAATAGGGACAAATCATCAATTTTCTTTAGTAAAGGATGCCCTCAAATTGTAAAAGATTCTGTCAAAGGGTGTCTCCAAGTTCCTAATGAATCCCTTAGTGACAGATATTTGGGGATGCCGACAGATGTTGGCCACTCAAAAAAAGGCACTTGCAAACACTTGAGTGACAGAGTTTGGGACAAGGTAAAAGGTTGGATGGATAAATGTTTATCTGCTGGAGGGAAGGAGGTCCTCATTAAATCAGTTGTTCAATCTATCCCAGTCTACTCAATGTCCTATTTCAAACTTCCACGTGGTTTATGTGAACATATTGGATCCCTTATCAGAAAGTTTTGGTGGGGGTGCAAACAGGGCGGTAGGAAGTCGGCATGGGTATCATGGGAAATTATGACGAGACCAAAGTACCTAGGAGGGCTTGGTTTTAAAGACCTGGAACTATTCAATCTCGCCCCTTGCAAGACAGTCATGGAGAATTTTACAAGAGCCTTTTTTGCTAAGCGCGTGAATTTTGAAAGCTTCGTACTACCCGAACTCTACGTTTCTTGGGGCTGAGTTGGGGTCTCGGCCTTCTCAGATATGGAGAGCTATACTAGAGGGACGTGACATGTTGAAGCAAGGAATTATAAGGCGGATTGGCAATGGACAGTCAACTGACATTTGGGATGATAACTGGATCCCCAAGGAGGCATCTCTATGACCTATCACCTCACTGGTACCAAACCCACCCAGGATGGTGTCAGAACTCCTTATACCATCTACAGGTTCATGAATGAAGATCTCATACGGACTATTTTCTTGCGAACTGATGCCGATGCAATCCTGAGGATCCCGGTCTCCACCAGGGACATACACGATTTCTGGGCATGTCACCCGAATCCAAAGGGAAGGTTCACTGTGAGCTCGGCATATATATTCATGATCACAACAAAAATTCAGAGAGAGAATTGGTTGGAAGGAAGGGCTGGTCTCTCTGATACGGTACGGGAGGGAAAATCATGGTCGTCCCTCTGGAACATGATTGTACCTTCAAAGGTGAAATTTTTTGTGTGGCGGTTGGCAAGACATTCTCTGCCGACGACAGATGTGTTGAAGCACTGCAACATGGCGCAGCAAGACTCTTGTCCGTTATGCGGGTGTGCTGACTCTTGGCGCCACGCTTTGATTGAATGCACAAATGCCAGATGCAAATGGGCGCTCACTGATGGGGATCTTGTTGCTAAAATGACAAGCAACACGGAAGCTAGTGCGAAGAACTCGCTGTTTGAGTTGAATGACACAATGGAGCAAAAGGAGTTTGGTAGGATGGTGATCACGTTGTGGTCCATATGGTTTGCAAGGCGGAAAGCAATTCACAAAGCAATCTTCCAAAGCCCATACCAAGTTTTCACATTTGTAAACTCCTTTATCAACGAGTTGGATCAAATCCCGCATCCTGGTGGGTCAAGGCCGCCGTCTGTCCTGGCTGCACTAGCTGAACAGGGATGGATCCCTCCACCTGATCAGCATAGTAAGATCAATGTAGATGGGCTATGGTGCGTCATCGACATGGTGGCGCGGTCGCTGCGATATGCAGGGATCACAATGGCGCTTATCTGGGTTCCTCAGCTGTGGTGTTTCGAGGAATAAATGACTCGGTGATACTGGAATCTTATGCTTGTCGGGAAGGACTTGCACTTGCGGAGGACTTAGATCTCCATCACATCGTCATCGCTTCGGATTGTCAGAGTGTTGTAATCGATTTAAACCAAGGCACCGGAGAACCGCATTCTGTAATTCTGCGTGAAATAATAGCACGTAGTACTAGTTTCACTTTTTGTAATTTCAATCATGAGCTTAGGAGTCACAACTATGTGGCTCACAATCTCGCCAAGTTTGCTTGTAACTTAGGTCTAGGTAGACATGTCTGGTTGGGGGTTCCCCATGACCCTACTCGTGTACCTATGAACATCGTCAATAAAGTGGCGAGTTTCCTCAAAAAAAGATAGAATCCTTTTTTTTGGTGAACCTCTTTTTTCCTTTTCTTGAGAGAGAAAGTTAGCAACGCGCTGACTGAAACGTTTCCACTGGTGGGCCTGCTGGGAACATGGTGATTACCTTCTCTTTTTTCCCTGTATTTTTTCTTTTTGCTGAAAGAGCTGGAAGCTCAATTAATAATCCAGAATTGCAACAATACCCATAACAACAAGGATTAAGGGGAACAACGCAAACACCACCTCCAGGATGGGCTGATGGCGCGCCGCCAGCAACGTTGTTCCGTAGCCGGAGCCAAGCCAAGCATGTATGAACCTCCGGACCGTAAGTCACTGGATCGAAAGTCATCGAGCCGACCTCGAAGGACCAGCATCCCAAAGAAAGAGGTCGCTACATCTGGACCATCACAAACGCACGCCCTATCTTTGGTAGTGGGGTCGCCCCGATCCAGACCTGGGGATCGGATCTCATCGCACTTGTCCTGAAGACCTTGTGGTGTCACGGAAGAGTTGCCGAGCGAAAGCTCTACGCTTTGTCATTGACGAAGGTGATGCTCGCGATCGCTGATCTCTTCCTAAGGACGTCGTCGTGCTGCTCCTCTTCCTATCATGGTTCCAGGTGAACGCCCTTATCCCTTGGACTCGACAACGGCGACGCTTTGCGTCATTTTCCCTCCTGGTGTCATTGTCATGGAGCGTAGGTGTCTAGGCCATAGTGTAGCGTTGTAGTCTGATCTTCCTATTTTCTCTTTCGGTAGCATCACTAGTAGAAAACAGGCCTTTCGTTTCACCCTTTAGTCCCGGTTTGGCTTTGGACCGGGACTAATGTGTCCATTAGTCCCAGTTCCAACGGCTATGAGCGGTCGGGGTGTACGGGCCCCATTAGTCCCGGTTCATTCGAGATCTATAGTCCCGGTTTGTATCACAAACCGGGACTAAAGGGGTGGTGGCAGGCTTGTGTCAGCCTGGGGCCCCAAGAGCTCTTTTAGTCCTGGTTTGTGATACAAACCGGGACTATAGGTGGACCTTTAGTCCCGGTTCGTTATACAAACCGGGACTAAAGCTTTCCCTATATAAACCCTTCGTCCAGCCCGACTCCATTTCTCTGTTTTCTCCATTCGAATTCCCCTCTCTGTTCTTGTCACGCCCAAGATGCGATCCTATCCTTATTTTGGCACGAGGGCCTCGACAGGGATAGAAGCGCATCTCGTCGTGTTGCAAGAATGGATATCATTACAAGTACATGTACAGAAGAGGTGAGTATATGGAATTGGCTTACACTCGCCACAAGCTACATCAACATCACATCAATACAACAACAAATACAAACATCATACAGAAGAGCAGGGTCCGACTACGGACGAAAACAAACGATAAAATGACATCCATCCTTGCTATCCCAGGCTGCCGCCTGGAACCCATCCTAGATCGATGTAGAAGAAGAAGAAGAACTCCAAATCAAACAAGCATCGCGCTCACGTCATATCATCGCATTACCTGTACCTGCAACTGTTGTTGTAGTAATCTGTGAGCCACGGGGACTCAGCAATCTCATTTCCAAGGGTATCAAGACTATTAAAGCTTAATGGATGAGGTAAGGTTAAGTGGTGAGGTTGCAGCAAGCGACTAAGCATATATTTGAGTGGCTAACTTACGAGTACAAGAATAGAGGGGGATGATTGTCGAATAAACGGACGTGAACTAGTAATGATCTCTAAGAGATCCTGAACACCTACTTACGTCAGACATAACCCCACCGTGTTCTCTCTCGGATAAGGACTCACGAGAAGAGACAGTCACGGTTACGCACACGGTTGGTGTATATTATTTGAGTTTACTTCAAGTTTGCTATGACCGGGTGTTAAACAAAGTTTCCAAGTTTGCCACATAACCGCGGGCACGGCCTTCCGAAAGATTTAACCCTGCAGGGGTGCTCCAACTCATCCATCACAAATTAACCACACGCAGCGGGAATAACCTCGACCACGAATCTCGTGATCTTCCTAGGCAATTCCACTGGAAAACCGCAACCTCGAGATAGCCCGAAGTATTTTCGGAATTCCTCGCACAAGACGTTCGAGAAAGGTAAAAACAAGTCCAGCAAGACCGCCCGGCGTGTCGACATAACCCGATAGGAGCCGCGTATCTCGTTCTCAGGACACGACCAGATGAGCGCAGCGTACAGTGGCCTGATAGACATCACCCGAGTTGCCCCGGGTTGGCCCCGCACACGACTCTAGTTTGGACCAACACTCATGAGGAGCACTGGCCCGGGTTGTTGATTAAAGATCCTCGGGGTCCGGAAAGCCCCTATGCAATTTTATTAGTTATTAGGCAAATGTAGTACCAATGTTGGGCCTTGCCAGACAAGTTTTATCCTAAAACGAAAATCAAGGGGGTCCCCATAACAACCCCGCGCATGTAAGGAGCGCTCATTTATGGAACATAACACCGGTACACAAGTAACTAGGGCGGCAAGAGTGGAACAAAACACCGAGCAAAAGGCCAAGCCTTCCACCCTTTACCAAGTATATATGTGCATTAAATTAAATAGCAATAATATTGTGATAGCTGGAAACAAATGCACCTGCAACTAGCAACGCTATAAGAAGGGTTGAGCAAGCAGTAACATAGCCAAACAATGTTTGCTGGGATGTGGAGGGGTTAGAGGCTTTTCATGGCAATTTGGGAGGCTTGACATACAAATGGTAGGTAGCGAGACAGCGATAGAAACGAGACAACTAGCATGGCAATGATAGTAATGGTATCCAGGGAAATGATCATCTTGCCTGAGATCCCGCTTGGAAGAAGAACGAGTCCATGAAGAAGGCGAAGCAACGTAGACGAACGAATCCTCACACTCCGAAGCGGTTTCGGAACTCTATCGAGAAGAAGCAATCGGAAACAACAATCAACACACGGGAACACCACAACAAATGCATGACATGATGCGCAGCAATTATGATGCATGTCCGGTTTAAATATGCAAGGCATGGCAATCACAACAAACAAACACTACACATTAAGTGAAGCTCAATATGCAACGAGTTGCATATTGACGAAACTCCACATTTAAATATTTAGTTCACTCTCGTTTAGGTACACAACAATATTAAATGTTGTTAAACATGGCAAGAGGTGAAGCATAAGTAAACTACAAATCTAGGCATATTAAATGAGGCCGGAAACAACATATAGCATTTCCGAAATGACCCCATATGTTAATTTCGAAATTGGTCCAGATCTGAACTAATCAGGTTTTATATTTGTTAAACAGCAAAATAAAGTGAACCATGCAATTCTACACGTCATTCTAGTCGATTTACATATATAGAACGTTTGAAACGGAGCTACGGTCTAAAAGATATGACATCCGCAAGATGCATATGACATGAATGCAAATG
The DNA here is from genome assembly GCA_039707655.1 of Elymus sibiricus. Classification (NCBI taxonomy): domain Eukaryota; kingdom Viridiplantae; phylum Streptophyta; class Magnoliopsida; order Poales; family Poaceae; genus Elymus; species Elymus sibiricus. The sequence continues at coordinate 74,545,450 of CM077665.1, forward strand.
CATGCAAACACCCACCACAAACATGTTAAATGATAGATGCAGCAAGTTATTATGAAACTACATGGAATTCTAGTCAAGTTACATATGCAACATGTTCAAAACGGAGCTACGGTTCAACCACAACAAGCAACACAAGTTTTAGTTCAAATCTGCCCAAAACAGCAAGATAGCGTTTTGCACACATGAAAACAACAAGGTACAAGATTCTAAAATGCACAAGCTAAGCATGGGGCAGTAGCTTACAACACACACATCATTTCATCTTCACATATAATACTCAAAAGAGTCATGGATCACATGGTACGAAGCTCACAACATGGCAACAAAATATGGCAGATTAGGACTTAGTGAAAATAACAGTTTTTAGCATGGCAGATTTCACGGAGGCATATTGACAGCAGTAAAACTATATGCTACAGGGCATATAATGACATGAAAATCTACAGCATGGTAGAGGGCATGATGCACTACAAATCATTACTTTATGGCAACATCAAATTATGCTCAGATTCATGGCAACCATCAACACAACATGGCATATTGAAGAAAACAGATTCTCAGACTTAGTGAAAATTAGAGTGGGCATGTGCAGCAGTTTTAACAGATTGACATATTGAGCAACAGAAATAATTATGATGCAAAACCTATTCATGCAAGCTATTGACACAACATGGTAGAGCATAACATGCTTAATCAAAGACTCCATGGTGGCATCACCAAAAGACTCCAAGAACACTAGCAAATCACATGACAACATAGCAACAAAATAACAGATTTCCAGACTTAGACATATTTTTGGACCCTCAAAACATCAGATTTTTTATAGCATGTTGGCAACAAGAAAACAACACCTAAACATGCATTTCTATGACAACCAAAAATACCAGGGCCTAGCACACATGTTCAAGGGCATATCTCATGTTCAAAATTATTTCATATCATGCATGGATTAAATCACACGAAATAGACAAAAGGGCATCATGGCAAAAAAATGACATGCACAAGAACTTCCTCCAATGACAAAACTAAATGCACAGTTAAATTCTATGGATTTTTCTACCCCGAAAACACATATAATATGCATAGGTTATGAGGAAAAATAAGTCACAATTAATTATGCAAGTTTATGGCCTAATCCCCTTTCTAGCAATTATAAATGCAAGTTAAATGCAAATATTGCAATGGACAAGTTTGTCATGCATGAAAATGCGATGCCGATAATATGAACATTTTTAATATATTGTTTGATTACTTTCAATGCATGGATAAATAAATATGGCAATGCAAAAATGATGGCAATTATGCAAATGATGCAAACAGCGAGCTTAGGCATTTTAAACATGGATGAAAACGACATACTCACAATCTATGCATTTTTCTAAGCATTTTACATATATAAAACATTTTATTTCGGCGCACGGTTAAATTAATTGACAATTTTTAAAACATGCAATTTTCTGAAAATTAAAATGTCCAGGATAATTATAGAAATTCGCAGATCTAAACAAAACGTCATCGGGCCCAAATCTGGAACTAAGCGCAACATAGCTATGCATCGCGCAGGCGGGGTATGGGGCTGGACGCTCACCAAGGGCCCACGGGCCGGCGGAGTTGTGGCTGGGCTTGGGGACGCGCGGCCCACAGCGGGCGAGGCGGCCTGGCAGCGAGCGCACGACCTCGTGCTCGTCCTCCAGACGACCACAGGAGGCCATGGCGTGCTGCAGGGCAACGGGGGCGACGGCCGGCGGAAGCAGGAGGTCCGGCGAGCGCGGGGAACGGCGGCAGGTGGCGGAGACCCGCCGGATCTGGCGATTCCCCGCTGGATCCGGGCGCGGCATGGCGGGGAGGACCTGCGGGGGAGCGACCATGGGGAACAAGGAGAGAAATCAGAGGGAGAGAAGAAAGGAGGAAGGAGAGGGTCGGGGCGAGGTCCGGCGGGGCACTGGCCTGGGGTCGCCGGCGACTTCCGGCGCTCCGGAGAGGCACGACGCGGTTCACCGGAGGCGGAGGGCTCGGGATCGAGGTCCTCCTGCCCTCGTGCTGCTGCGGGCATGCGGCGGCGGGATCGGGCGCGGGCTGCGCAGTGGTCGCCCGGACATGTCCGGTTTGGCCGCGGACATGTCCGGTAGGTGGGGGTTTTGGGCGAATCTGAACCATTGGAGGGGGATCCGATGGTCCAGATCTGAGGGGCTGATGGGGCTGCGGGATTTGGAGGAGGAGGGCTAGCAGGTGGGGTTTTCTAGGGGTGTGGCTGCGATTTGGCAAGGGGGAAACCCTAGAGAGTGAGAGGGGTCTCTCCATGGGGGTTTAAATAGGGAAGGCACTAGGGTGGGGGTTGGACCTTGTCCGTCCGATCGCGATCCGATGACCACGAACGGAGGGGGGCTAAGGTTGGGCTAGTGGGCTGTGGAGAGGTGGTGTGGGCTAAGAAGAGAGGGAGGTTTGCGTCCCGTGACATGATTTGAAATACCGAAAGCGTCCGATAATAAACCGATGTCGCGGGCGCGTGCGTGTGTGGTTGGTCTCAAAACGGTCGACGACACGAACGGAGAGAACCGACGACTACGAACGGATGCAAGTTTTCGAAAACGAGTGACGATGCCATGCACATGATGCGAATGATGCGATGATGAATGCGACAAACAAACGAATCACACGGCGACAACGGAACAAAAGGGGAATCTTCTGGAGCGTCGGTTCCGGGCTGTTACAACTCTCCTCCACTTACAAGAGATCTCGACCCGAGATCTTAGAATGAGAAGGGGAAGAGAAAGAGAATGGAGAGGTAAAACTTAGTTGCCTCTTGACAAACGAGTGAAACCATAGAAACATGAAGGTTGGAAAGAGATGAAGAATGACATGATGAAGAAGTAAGAATTCACAAGAAATTTCGGCAGCACTTCGGTAGGATAGAGGGGCAAAATTTGATAATATGGGCGAACTTGAAAGAGAACACAACACTCTGGTTAAAAGATAAGCAAGGAATGAACATGATCTTGACAAGCGAGATGATGAGCCGAAGAGAGCAACAATACCATGCCTCCGGAGCAAAAGAAAAGAAGCTAGATCGATGGAAAGAAAAGAATGGAGAAGGAAAAGACAACTTCTACCACAAATAAATAGAAGCATCCTTACAAAGAATGGTTGAACGGAGTTGTTGGAGATTCAACAAGGAAAAGAGAACTTGTTGTGGGCTTATGAAAAACATCTCAAAATTATGATGTGACAAACGGCCACTAACGGAAAGAAATGATTGGTTGGGAGCATCAAGATATGCAAGTTTCTTTAACCAAGAGGATACATTAAGAACTTGGATCATTGACAAACACCATGATAGCAACGATCTTTAGGAAACGTTTTAGGTGAAATCCGATCCAAGGTAACTCCAAAGAAGCGAAATGGTTTAGATATCTCATTCTTGACAATTCCCTTCAAAACTCCTCATGACTCAAGAATGATATAGCTCCATCTCAAAGGATAAGAGAGAATGAATTGCACTTTGAAATGCCAGATAAAGAATACTTGAGCTACTCCAATAAGAATATTGAAGAACGCTTCGAGAAGGAATTAATCCTTGAAGAAACACCATGAGGACCTCCGTATACGAAAGAATGAACAACATAAATGAAGGTTGAAAAGGATAGACTATGACGTTGCAAGATTTAGATGAAGCTTCATGATGAGATGCTTGAGAACAACTTGGACTCCGGAAAAGAAAGATGAAACACTTAGAACCAAGAAATTGATATCATGAACAACTCCGGAAGATGGATTAAAATCACTAGATGAACAAGAATAAGAATTATGTTATGCCTATCCTTCATCAAGTTAAATTGATGACAAGCAACGGATTAACATCCCGCTTATTCTTCTTGAAAAGAATTGAAGAGAGAGATTGGGCACAAACTTGAAGAAGTCTTGAACGAGAGCACCGGTAAGAATTGCAAATGAATGAGAATACTATGAATGAATAAGATACATGGGAACGAAGAGATCATGATCCGCCTAATGGAAAACTTGATTGAAGCACCGGAATAATTGAGATACGAACGAAGGGACAACAATTGAGAAGACTTGGAGAACGAAAGCTGAAAGCTGAGAACGAAGAAATCTTCTGAAATGATGGCCTTCGGAGGATCGAGAAATGACAATAACTCAGAAATACACCGGATAGATATGGAAAGAATCACCCATGACCTTAACCAATTTGACAGGATAGCACGAAGCTAAGATGACGAATCTTCAAAAGAACTGACAAGGATTTAAGAGAAATTCTTCTTCGGTCTTCAACATTGATAAAGATGACGAGAAACAACATCAAGAATTATGAGACACTCCGGAATAATGAATAAGGAAGGGTTGAGCCAATAATGAAATAATTTGAAGCGATCTTGAAAAAGAATATGACTGATGAGAATCATTCTTACATCATATTTGAAAAGACTTGAGGACATCTCCGGGAAGGTTAGATGAGCCAGGTAAGATCCTGGGGAAAAACCTGTGGGTTATGAGCCCACTCAAAGAGATCACCGTTGAAGCGGTTGATTAGAAAGAGAGATTGCACCGGTACAATTGAAAACTTGATGATGTGAGAACCTCGAAATAATTTAAGAGGATCTGAATGGAAATGAAAGTCTTCTTTGATATCTTGCCACACCGGATAGAATAGAAACGAACAAACAGAGAGGCTTGGATAAGAACTTCCAACATGGGAAAGCATTTAGAGAATGAAAAGGAAATGATGAGCACCGAAAGCTTGAATTGAATCCACCGGGAAAGAAAACAATACAAGGAATGATGAACTTTGAATCACTTGAGCATCTCCATAATGAATCACCGGATATCAAATGGAAGAAAAGAAATAGCAGAAGCATGACATGAAAGAAAAGCACTTGCATGAGAATTTAATTATTGAAGAAAAAGGGCGGGAGGGTGGGAAAAACAAATACAACTTGAGACAGATGAGACGAACTCCAGAAAGGAATATGAGGATTGATCTTGCAAAACTTGGAAGGGATCGAATCATCTAGAAGAGAAGCACACCGGTTGGAAAGAATTGACATGACAACTCCGGTTGAACAAAAGGATTAGCATTCCCATAAAAATGTGAGAACACCATTTAGAAAGATATGAATTCACCACTTGACATCGAAGCAACTCGAATAACCATACTCCAACAAAACAAAGGATGAGGCTTGCAAATTAAGCCGGAAACAAATACAAACCCATTTGCATTTGTTGGAAGGATAATCCTAGGTAAACTACTTGAACTCCCACCTAAGAATTCCCGAAGTCTTTCTTGTTTATGCGATTCGGGTTGCGGACCCAGGAACGTACCCAAGGTAATCAGCTACAACTGCACCCGCAACCTTCCACACCATAATCCAAGAAACTCCGCAAACTCATCTACCTCAGACACTCGTAATCACAACGATACTAAGTATGGCAGTACATCCGAACTCTCTCCACCAGTACTGGGGATGCCGGACTCCTCTCGCCACTACCAGTATTGAAGCAATTTCGAATATCCTCCGTCCTGAGATACTAAGGAAACTGAACGATAACGATGTGTCAAGAATCCCCTGGAGCTCAACTCCCCGGAAGAAATCAAGTCAGACAGGAGGCACCAAGACAGAACTCCGTCACATCGGTATCATATAGATTCCAAAATACCCGCGTGATCCTAAAAAATTTTGAGCGAGAAGAGGAGTAGAATGAAAATTCCTAAGTCGAATACCTCACCAGAGTATAGAAGAGGAGTAAAAAGAATCCTACTCTCCGATATAACTAGACTCAAAATAGTTTTTAACTAGACTCAACTCGGCCAAGTTCGATCAATCAAGGGGGCTCCTAGGTCGGAACCTCGCTCTGATACCAACTTGTCACGCCCAAGATGCGATCCTATCCTTATTTTGGCACGAGGGCCTCGACAGGGATAGAAGCGCATCTCGTCGTGTTGCAAGAATGGATATCATTACAAGTACATGTACAGAAGAGGTGAGTATATGGAATTGGCTTACACTCGCCACAAGCTACATCAACATCACATCAATACAACAACAAATACAAACATCATACAGAAGAGCAGGGTCCGACTACGGACGAAAACAAACGATAAAATGACATCCATCCTTGCTATCCCAGGCTGCCGCCTGGAACCCATCCTAGATCGATGTAGAAGAAGAAGAAGAACTCCAAATCAAACAAGCATCGCGCTCACGTCATATCATCGCATTACCTGTACCTGCAACTGTTGTTGTAGTAATCTGTGAGCCACGGGGACTCAGCAATCTCATTTCCAAGGGTATCAAGACTATTAAAGCTTAATGGGTGAGGTAAGGTTAAGTGGTGAGGTTGCAGCAAGCGACTAAGCATATATTTGAGTGGCTAACTTACGAGTACAAGAATAGAGGGGGATGATTGTCGAATAAACGGACGTGAACTAGTAATGATCTCTAAGAGATCCTGAACACCTACTTACGTCAGACATAACCCCACCGTGTTCTCTCTCGGATAAGGACTCACGAGAAGAGACAGTCACGGTTACGCACACGGTTGGTGTATATTATTTGAGTTTACTTCAAGTTTGCTATGACCGGGTGTTAAACAAAGTTTCCAAGTTTGCCACATAACCGCGGGCACGGCCTTCCGAAAGATTTAACCCTGCAGGGGTGCTCCAACTCATCCATCACAAATTAACCACACGCAGCGGGAATAACCTCGACCACGAATCTCGTGATCTTCCTAGGCAATTCCACTGGAAAACCGCAACCTCGAGATAGCCCGAAGTATTTTCGGAATTCCTCGCACAAGACGTTCGAGAAAGGTAAAAACAAGTCCAGCAAGACCGCCCGGCGTGTCGACATAACCCGATAGGAGCCGCGTATCTCGTTCTCAGGACACGACCAGATGAGCGCAGCGTACAGTGGCCTGATAGACATCACCCGAGTTGCCCCGGGTTGGCCCCGCACACGACTCTAGTTTGGACCAACACTCATGAGGAGCACTGGCCCGGGTTGTTGATTAAAGATCCTCGGGGTCCGGAAAGCCCCTATGCAATTTTATTAGTTATTAGGCAAATGTAGTACCAATGTTGGGCCTTGCCAGACAAGTTTTATCCTAAAACGAAAATCAAGGGGGTCCCCATAACAACCCCGCGCATGTAAGGAGCGCTCATTTATGGAACATAACACCGGTACACAAGTAACTAGGGCGGCAAGAGTGGAACAAAACACCGAGCAAAAGGCCAAGCCTTCCACCCTTTACCAAGTATATATGTGCATTAAATTAAATAGCAATAATATTGTGATAGCTGGAAACAAATGCACCTGCAACTAGCAATGCTATAAGAAGGGTTGAGCAAGCAGTAACATAGCCAAACAATGTTTGCTGGGATGTGGAGGGGTTAGAGGCTTTTCATGGCAATTTGGGAGGCTTGACATACAAATGGTAGGTAGCGAGACAGCGATAGAAACGAGACAACTAGCATGGCAATGATAGTAATGGTATCCAGGGAAATGATCATCTTGCCTGAGATCCCGCTTGGAAGAAGAACGAGTCCATGAAGAAGGCGAAGCAACGTAGACGAACGAATCCTCACACTCCGAAGCGGTTTCGGAACTCTATCGAGAAGAAGCAATCGGAAACAACAATCAACACACGGGAACACCACAACAAATGCATGACATGATGCGCAGCAATTATGATGCATGTCCGGTTTAAATATGCAAGGCATGGCAATCACAACAAACAAACACTACACATTAAGTGAAGCTCAATATGCAACGAGTTGCATATTGACGAAACTCCACATTTAAATATTTAGTTCACTCTCGTTTAGGTACACAACAATATTAAATGTTGTTAAACATGGCAAGAGGTGAAGCATAAGTAAACTACAAATCTAGGCATATTAAATGAGGCCGGAAACAACATATAGCATTTCCGAAATGACCCCATATGTTAATTTCGAAATTGGTCCAGATCTGAACTAATCAGGTTTTATATTTGTTAAACAGCAAAATAAAGTGAACCATGCAATTCTACACGTCATTCTAGTCGATTTACATATATAGAACGTTTGAAACGGAGCTACGGTCTAAAAGATATGACATCCGCAAGATGCATATGACATGAATGCAAATGCATGCAAACACCCACCACAAACATGTTAAATGATAGATGCAGCAAGTTATTATGAAACTACATGGAATTCTAGTCAAGTTACATATGCAACATGTTCAAAACGGAGCTACGGTTCAACCACAACAAGCAACACAAGTTTTAGTTCAAATCTGCCCAAAACAGCAAGATAGCGTTTTGCACACATGAAAACAACAAGGTACAAGATTCTAAAATGCACAAGCTAAGCATGGGGCAGTAGCTTACAACACACACATCATTTCATCTTCACATATAATACTCAAAAGAGTCATGGATCACATGGTACGAAGCTCACAACATGGCAACAAAATATGGCAGATTAGGACTTAGTGAAAATAACAGTTTTTAGCATGGCAGATTTCACGGAGGCATATTGACAGCAGTAAAACTATATTCTACAGGGCATATAATGACATGAAAATCTACAGCATGGTAGAGGGCATGATGCACTACAAATCATTACTTTATGGCAACATCAAATTATGCTCAGATTCATGGCAACCATCAACACAACATGGCATATTGAAGAAAACAGATTCTCAGACTTAGTGAAAATTAGAGTGGGCATGTGCAGCAGTTTTAACAGATTGACATATTGAGCAACAGAAATAATTATGATGCAAAACCTATTCATGCAAGCTATTGACACAACATGGTAGAGCATAACATGCTTAATCAAAGACTCCATGGTGGCATCACCAAAAGACTCCAAGAACACTAGCAAATCACATGACAACATAGCAACAAAATAACAGATTTCCAGACTTAGACATATTTTTGGACCCTCAAAACATCAGATTTTTTATAGCATGTTGGCAACAAGAAAACAACACCTAAACATGCATTTCTATGACAACCAAAAATACCAGGGCCTAGCACACATGTTCAAGGGCATATCTCATGTTCAAAATTATTTCATATCATGCATGGATTAAATCACACGAAATAGACAAAAGGGCATCATGGCAAAAAAATGACATGCACAAGAACTTCCTCCAATGACAAAACTAAATGCACAGTTAAATTCTATGGATTTTTCTACCCCGAAAACACATATAATATGCATAGGTTATGAGGAAAAATAAGTCACAATTAATTATGCAAGTTTATGGCCTAATCCCCTTTCTAGCAATTATAAATGCAAGTTAAATGCAAATATTGCAATGGACAAGTTTGTCATGCATGAAAATGCGATGCCGATAATATGAACATTTTTAATATATTGTTTGATTACTTTCAATGCATGGATAAATAAATATGGCAATGCAAAAATGATGGCAATTATGCAAATGATGCAAACAGCGAGCTTAGGCATTTTAAACATGGATGAAAACGACATACTCACAATCTATGCATTTTTCTAAGCATTTTACATATATAAAACATTTTATTTCGGCGCACGGTTAAATTAATTGACAATTTTTAAAACATGCAATTTTCTGAAAATTAAAATGTCCAGGATAATTATAGAAATTCGCAGATCTAAACAAAACGTCATCGGGCCCAAATCTGGAACTAAGCGCAACATAGCTATGCATCGCGCAGGCGGGGTATGGGGCTGGACGCTCACCAAGGGCCCACGGGCCGGCGGAGTTGTGGCTGGGCTTGGGGACGCGCGGCCCACAGCGGGCGAGGCGGCCTGGCAGCGAGCGCACGACCTCGTGCTCGTCCTCCAGACGACCACAGGAGGCCATGGCGTGCTGCAGGGCAACGGGGGCGACGGCCGGCGGAAGCAGGAGGTCCGGCGAGCGCGGGGAACGGCGGCAGGTGGCGGAGACCCGCCGGATCTGGCGATTCCCCGCTGGATCCGGGCGCGGCATGGCGGGGAGGACCTGCGGGGGAGCGACCATGGGGAACAAGGAGAGAAATCAGAGGGAGAGAAGAAAGGAGGAAGGAGAGGGTCGGGGCGAGGTCCGGCGGGGCACTGGCCTGGGGTCGCCGGCGACTTCCGGCGCTCCGGAGAGGCACGACGCGGTTCACCGGAGGCGGAGGGCTCGGGATCGAGGTCCTCCTGCCCTCGTGCTGCTGCGGGCATGCGGCGGCGGGATCAGGCGCGGGCTGCGCAGTGGTCGCCCGGACATGTCCGGTTTGGCCGCGGACATGTCCGGTAGGTGGGGGTTTTGGGCGAATCTGAACCATTGGAGGGGGATCCGATGGTCCAGATCTGAGGGGCTGATGGGGCTGCGGGATTTGGAGGAGGAGGGCTAGCAGGTGGGGTTTTCTAGGGGTGTGGCTGCGATTTGGCAAGGGGGAAACCCTAGAGAGTGAGAGGGGTCTCTCCATGGGGGTTTAAATAGGGAAGGCACTAGGGTGGGGGTTGGACCTTGTCCGTCCGATCGCGATCCGATGACCACGAACGGAGGGGGGCTAAGGTTGGGCTAGTGGGCTGTGGAGAGGTGGTGTGGGCTAAGAAGAGAGGGAGGTTTGCGTCCCGTGACATGATTTGAAATACCGAAAGCGTCCGATAATAAACCGATGTCGCGGGCGCGTGCGTGTGTGGTTGGTCTCAAAACGGTCGACGACACGAACGGAGAGAACCGACGACTACGAACGGATGCAAGTTTTCGAAAACGAGTGACGATGCCATGCACATGATGCGAATGATGCGATGATGAATGCGACAAACAAACGAATCACACGGCGACAACGGAACAAAAGGGGAATCTTCTGGAGCGTCGGTTCCGGGCTGTTACAGTTCTTCCCCTAGCTGGGAGCTCCTCCCTCCATTTTTGCCAAGATTTTTCAAGATTTGAGGCACACCAATCCATCCAAGTGTCCACAAAGGTTAGCAACTTTGTCCTTTCATCTCTTATTGCTAGATCAGCTCGTGCATTGCTTTATAAGTATAGTGATTTGTGGGTTTTAGTTTGGGTGTAATTATGTGGTAGTTTTTTTTGATTTATATGCAATTTGAGCTCAAATTAACTCCTTAGTTTGCATATGTGTAGGTGTGGTTTACTTAGTGTGCCTTCCCGTCCCCGTCCTAACCACCATCGATCGCCCGCACCGTCCCATCGCCGGCACCACCTTGGTGATCCTCATCTTGTGTTCTTATCATTTTTATAAAAAAAATCGTATTTGTATGATTTAGATAGTTACTGGCATAAATTTCTTACTTGTATTATTGTTGTTATATATAGTGCCATGGTTATGATATCTGTGCCCGTCGGCCCTCGTCCGGTTTACGATTCGGATGTGGTATATTCTCTTTTATAACTATTTGTTGCATTTCGTGTTAATGACAATTATGCCCATCAAGTTGACATAGATATTTTTATCTAGGAGGTAGTTGAACCAGAAATGCCAACCGACCCTATTGTCGAGAAGTTAAATTTAGTTGAAAAAGAAAACGAGGATTTGAAAGGAAAATTGAAAAGAGTTGAAGAAGAGAAGATGAAATTGGAGTTGTACGTTGCCGATGTCGTCGATGATGACAAGATCAAGATGGATGCAATGCGCTTGAAGATTAGAAATATTAGAAAATATGCCATTAATAAAGAGGCTTGGTATCATTATGCTGTTGGATCAATTGATACCTTAGTTGCGATTTTGATCGCATTTGTTGTTGCATTTAAATGTTTTATCTAGATAGTTGTATGTTGTTTTATGAGAAAATAAGTGTGTATAAACTTTATGTATGAACTTGTTTTAATTTGGTCTTTTCAGTGTTGTGTAATGAAGATGAACCGGCAATGGATGTACGATGACCGATGCTCTCCCCAGTTCATTAATGGCGTGCAGAGTTTTTTGCGTGCGGCTGAGGCAAACAAGCGGGATGGTTTTATGTGTTGTCCATGTGGTGTGTGTAAGAATGATAAGACTTACTCTAGCTCAAAACAGATTCACGTCCACCTGTTTATGTCCGGTTTCATGTCCGGCTATAATTGTTGGACCAAGCACGGAGAAAGAGGGGTTATAATGGAAGAGAATGAAGAAGAAGAGGATGACGACAACTATCCTGGGTGTCCTGAATATGATGGTACTACAATGGGGGAAGAGAATGAAGAAGAAGAAGCTGAGGCATCAGATGATCCCGCTGATGATCTTGGTCGGGCCATTGCTGATGCAAAGAGAAACTGTGAAAGTGAAAAGGAGAAGTTGAAGTTGCAGCGCATGTTAGAGGATCACAAAAAAGGGTTGTACCCAAATTGCGAAGATGACATGTGACACCCTGGTTTTCGCTCCCTGTTTTTTTTCCTTCGCGGGATTTGACTTCCGTATTTTTCCTCGGTGTTATCAGATTTCTCTAGCTCTTGGGTATATGAAGATGGTCATCGAACCTTGCCTTCCCTATCCAACCAAAGATTCTCTCTAGTCCAACCTTGCCACCCAAGCTATATGTTCAGGGTTTTGCCGTCGAAACCCTACCTTCCGAGTTGTCGAAAGGGAAACCCTAATCCCTCCAGTTACAAAGGAACCCCAATTTCCTTTGCTCTGTTGCCTCCCAAACTTTTCCCAGAGATCATCATTTGTCTATAAACCCTGGATATGCAAAAATATTGCCAAGTCATTTGCAATATTTTTCATTTATAATTAATTACTTTTTCTGTCAGTTAGAGGAATTAAATCTAGGAAAATATCTATCCATCTCCAGAGTTCATGAAAACTTGTGGAGATATTCTTTGTGATCATCTTGAGCTCCCATAAAAATATTAGCCATAATTAAATCAGGGAAATTGCCTTTTCCTATAGGCATTTTGGGCACTTTCTAAAGGAACTACCACTTTGGTAGCCAGGAAAATTCCCAAATAATTTGTGGAGCTTCTCATGTCCATATCTTCCCCATTTCCTCCAAGATCCCAAGTTCCCTAGTTCAAATTTTGAGCACCACATCCATTTACAAATTCTGTCCAACTGGGAAAATTGCAAAGGAAGTGCTTTATTCCTTGATCTACTTGAGCTGAAATTTTTCATGGTGGTTAGCATTGCTAAATCACTCATGGATACCAAAAATCAGCTTAATCCATCTATCCATTTGTCCCCAGCAATTTTTCCAAGTTCCTGTCCATTTGAAAGCTCTGTGAAGGAAGTACCATTTTAGTGTACCCAAATGGTATGAAACTTTTACAGTGGCTTCATATGTTCAAATCATTCACCTCCTCCAAATTTCAGCCCAATTCATTTAGCCATTTTTGCCCAGCATCAACATCTCCATTTCTGGCCAGTTTGTAAGTTTGCAAAGGAGGTGCTATCTAGAGCAATCCATTGGTGCTGAATTTTGGTAAGAATGGTCACCCTAGTGAGTGATCACTCTCTGCCAAAGATCAGGCCAAGGTAAGCACTGTGGTGGTCACACTACAGCACAAGCACCTTCATGCCAGCACCTATGTGAGCTCTCATATGTCATCTCTTGCCCCCATTTCCCTCCAAACCTCGACAGGTCAACTCCAGAGACTTTAATGCATCTATTTGACATGGCCTGGAGTCATATAGGCGCTCTGGACATGTGGTGTCGGCGGTGACCACACGCAGAGCGCGCCAAATCGGTGCACTGTGGCCACAGCCGCCGTTTGGTCACCTCCAGCAGGCCGTAGCCTGTCCGCAAGCGCAAGGAAGCCTCCACCGCACGCGTGCGCCATCCAGAACCATCTGCCCCTCGCCATGGATGCATCTGCCGACCACCGGAGCGCCGCCACCTTGCCGTGCCTCTCGGAGCTTCGGTCGCCGGTGAGAGACGCCCAGAACCCTCCTCCCGAGCTTATTTATAGCGTCCCCGAGCCTCCTCTTCCCAGCAAGCCCAAGCCCCTCCTTCCCTCGAAGCCCCCGGAGCATCTCCATCTCTCTGGCTGCCGCCGTCCATCATGGCCGCCGTGGCGCTCTGCTCAAATTGGAGCTAAGCAGAGCCCCTCCCCTCCTCCTTTCTGCTCCCGAGGATCCCTCGCTCCCCGGCGCTCCTTCCCAACCCCTCTGCTGCTTAAACCTCCGACAGAATCACGGGATCCCTTGCCGGCCAAAGCTTCAATCTGGCACGGTCGATGCCCCGCCCGACGCCGAGTCCCCCGGTGGCCGCAACACCTTGGAACGGGAGCGGCTCGTCGCCCTGAGTCCGCCGGTAGGTCGGGCGCCAACTGCGGTGGCCTGTGCCGGCGGCAAACCTCGTCGGGGTCGGCCCTGCCCACGGCCAGGTGCTGGCGAGGGAGGAAGGAGAAGCTGACCTGGCCAGGCGGGCCCCGCCATCCCCTGGCCCCACCCGTCAGCTGCTAAGGCGAAGTCAACGCGGGCCCACGCGGGAGTAAGTGGAGGCGGCATTCCGAAAGTGTGCTTTCCTTTTGAGAAAGCATACTCTGCTGCTGTTGCGGATAAAAATACGCTTTCCCTGCTATAAAAGCATATTTCCCGTAAAGACGCCATCAGTTATTCCAGTCAGGGGCCTGTCGGTAAATACTTTATTTACAGATAAGTCCCTGATCTTTAAACCCTTATATCTTTTTGCTCGAAACTCGGAATCAGATGAAACCAACGCTCACATCTTCGTCTCGTCGAGCCCGTTCTTTTGGTATCATTTTCACAAGGTGGTCACACAGTGGAAATGACCATTTTGCCCTTGTCCTTCCTTCATCCCCTCCGAGAGGGAATCCTTTCCGGCGGACTATCCTGCGAGGCTACCGCACTTCTTCCCGGAGTATTTCTTCGACCCCAGGAAGCCGACCATCTGACATATGCTCTAAAGCATCGCTCTGTGTTATTCTGGCGTGTTTAATTATTGATTATGCCTGTGGTAGAAATAATTTAACTCCTGCTATATTGCACTTACTGTTTTCATTACTTTCATATAATAAGCCATAGTAAATAATTTCAATGCCTAGTTGCTGCCCTCATAAGTTGTTGTGGTGAACCACATGCTTACTTAATGAAACTTAGTCGGTTGATTTAGAGTCACCTGTCCGGGCGTATCCGTGCAGCCACATTTGCCGGTATGGGACGGCCTTGACTTGGTCTGATCGCGTGCTCTTTCACCGGTACCACCAGACAGGGAAGGTTATGCGCGCGCGCTACCCTGGCCCGGTAGGCGGCGATAACCTTGTGAGCCCAGTTGTTGATTGTTTAGCCCGGGAGTCCCCGTTTGGGACAGTTCAGTCCCCGTTTGGGACTGCTAGTTTGGCCACGACGGTGGCAGGTGTCATGAGGACACAGGTGTCATGAGGACACAGGTGTCATGAGGACACATGGGGCCACCCAGGGCAGGCCTCCGGGGGAGGATGAATGCTGGTGGTACGATGAGAGAGTCACGGGTCAGGCAGGTTTCGTTGAAGCAACGCTGGTCCACCCGATTGGGCTCACGAGGCCAGGTGCTTCATGGTGTGGGTAAAGTGCGCAACCTCTACAGAGTGTAAAATCTATTCGAATAGCCAAGTCCACGGTATTGGATAGCCCGTCCAGACCTCACTAGGTGGTCAACCGTAACAGTGATAATAATGATGGAAGAACTCGTCTTGTGCAGACATCAGATGATGTCCGGAATATGATATGTTAGCCACGGAATGGCTATGAGATGAGTGGTCGGATGACCACATGATTTGGACTGGATTTGGATCAGATTCAGATTGGATCGTGAGAATGCTCGGAGTATGGAATACTTATTTAGTATGCTTTACTTTACCGTATTTACTTCAGTAGTAACCTTGCTAGATAACCTTGTTATGCCGTAATGATTAATATTGCTCTAATACAAATGCATGCTTGAATACCATGGATGGCTTTGCTTGGTGTATATGCTAGTTTGGTTTGCTTGCGAGTACATTCAAAAGTACTCAGCGGCCTTTAACGTGGCCAGGTTCACATAAGGATCCGTCGTCCGTCGTCAAGGAGCCGGAGTGTTCGCAAGCTAGAAGAGTAACCAAGTCAGATCCCTATGGATTGGAGCCGCACCGAGACCATGCTGCCTTAGATAGAGTTTTTCCGCTGCCATCACCCTTGTTATATATATCCCTTGTAAGACTTATATACCCATTAATAGAAATGCCAGTGTTCATGATACTTGTTGTAAACGCACATGCCAGAGTGATTTCCTGGGCTGGCATGTGCGGCGACCGTCTGGCTACAGTGGTAATCAGGCGGGGCGCCACAACGAATGGTATCAGAGCCGCCAGGCTGACTATAGGTTACCCTAGCCAGACTTTATTGTCTTGTGTTTAGTGGAAAGCCCAGATGGATTTCAGCCATCTTTGCCACCTGGCACGGCTACTACTGATCATAAAACAACCCCATAGGTCTCTGGCTCCATCAGACCCCAACTCTCGTGGCCCTTGCCTCCGGTGTGAAATGCTCGCACCCGGCAACGACCCGTGAGCCCTGAAACCCCTAGGTAACCCAGATATCCTTACCCTGGTTGCTAGCCATGGCATTTCTCTTCTCACTCCAGTTTCCTTTGGGAAACGCCTATGAATTCCATCTCTTCCCGACAACCTTAGGAACGTTGACTAAGCCACTTTGGCAATGGTCCTGCGTCGAGTGTGATGCCCCTTAAGGAAGTAGTAGGAGCTTGACACCAGTGCTACCAGGAGCATTGTGTGGTCTCGCTTCTGAATCCTTAGAGGTGCATCGAGTGCGCTATAATAGTTATACTAGTGAATCTTTGGCCATGTGTAAGGTCCGCAAAATATTTGAACTTTATTTACCTTTTGGTTTTTCGCGGTTCTTGTTTCTTTTGTCGATTCCGTTTCTTCATTCCGATTGGATCCATCCGCAAGTGCCGTCAAGAAGACCAGCATACAACTGGGATAATACCCAATAATTCCAATTCAGCAAGAGTCAAGCCAAGGCAGCTGCCTGATATTCAGAACAGCCACCTCGGATCCGTCAAGAACGAAGAATGGGTCAGAAGTAAATATGTGTGCAACAGACAAGGCCAGAATATATCTGAGAGAGTTGGCCTCAGAGCCGTTCATACCCGAGGAGCAGTCAGATGAGCTACCAAGAATAAACACCCGTAGGAACAAGTGATTCCGTCCGCAATACAAGGAGTATTTCAGTCAGCAAGATGAACTGAATCTTTTCTCAGTGGACCCAAGAATCATTTATCACCCACCAAGGACATATTTCAAGAAGGTGAATGAGCCAAAAGCAGCAACAAAACTCCGGTGCACGGTTGTCCGAATCAAGAAGCACCTAACAGGCCTGGAAGCCCAGCTGAACCGAATGGAATTATCCGTCAATTGTTTGTTATCGGCAACACTTGGTTTGAACAAAAAGGGTAATCCGAATTAATTGTCAACATGAGGTCTGCCTCAGTTCTGCAGCCTTTACAGCAGCAATGATCAGACCAACAGAAGGACAAGCGATGTGCATGACCAACGGAATATCTTCAGTCGAGGTATGGCCTATATCAAGTTTTGGCTCCGCTACAGGTGAAGTCCGGATACTTTGGAAGGAAGCCAGAATCGGCCATAGATCTGACCGCGTACACAAGGCTTCTGGTATAAGGAACCTAGCCTTCCTCCGCAAGCCAGCGAGAAAAGCTTATGATACCAGACTGCCAAACTTCCTCGGTATGTCACTTGGTGAGAAACTCTTCTGGGTATGACACCCCCATATTCCACAAGCGTGCTACTATGGAAAACTTCCGGCATAAGGCACCCGACCTTCCGTAGCAAGACACAAGAGAAAAGCTTTTGAGGCGCGATACCCAGCCTTCTTTAGCATGCTACCCTGGCAGAAGCCTCGAGCATAAGGAATTCAGCCTTCTTCAACACATCCTCGTGCCCACGACAATATTATCAAACACACGAACTAGTCTGGGCACACATTCGCCTGAGAACTCAGTGAAAGGGTTTATCCTACACCTGCATATGTTGTGAGCATGCAGTCCAGTGGATCAGTTCA
This sequence comes from Elymus sibiricus, assembly GCA_039707655.1. NCBI lineage: Eukaryota > Viridiplantae > Streptophyta > Magnoliopsida > Poales > Poaceae > Elymus > Elymus sibiricus. The sequence goes on from CM077665.1 coordinate 74,563,435, forward strand.
TGCGAGCCACTCGTCGGGAATGACTGTGTTCAAGGAAACAGTGGCCCCATACTTCAAGGAAGGATATGAGCACAACAGTCCCTACGAGGTATGCAAGAGTGAGTCCTGAGAACAAGCCCGACAAACCGGGAAAACAATCAAGGAGCCATGTTGGCAGTCCATTACAGGTCCATCAAAGGAATCCTCAAGAACATAGAAGTTGTGGACCAACAACCCCCGTGATGATCAACAAGATACAGCTTCACGGACAGAGTGGTATTACCAACTCTCGTCAGACTCTTGCATATGCGGCCACAACAATGCACTACCTGCGGTTACCAGCGAGCCTGCCGCACTCGTCATGAATACGGGCCATCAACTAAGACAGAAGGCTATGCTCCGAAAGATACACCAAATGCTAGCCATACTATGTTCAGCTCAGTGGTCATAGCAAGGACTACAGAAGCTATATATGACCGAGCCCTCTCCACAAGCGAAAAAGTTTGAAACAAGACATTCTGATAGAATGGCTCAAAGCACGTCAGCATCAACAGCTCATAGACACCATGACATCATGAGGATAAGAGATTACTGTCTAGGATTATTTTGTGATCATGCCTGACACTTCAGTCGGGGATATAGCAGCAACAGCTTGGTCAAGTTGTTCCTTGAACTGTGGATCACCTAAGAACAAGGTCGGAATGCCGAAGACAGAAGAAAATATCATTATGGAACCCACAACCAGACTGAGCATTCTGACACGGCAAAAAGAAAGTCAGCCCACTCCCTCGAGGCCATACGAGCATGTAAGCCTTGCACCAGGAAAGGATGTCCTGCCCATGACAGTCAAGGTACGAAGTATTACAATAAAACCCGAAGCAGATACTTTCAGGCCCTGGAGACCGAGCCTTGTGTTGGTATTACCTGCTACCCCACCCAGCAACACCACTATCGGGACAAAAGGTACACCTGACAGGAAAGAGAAGGATTCAAGAAAGAGGTGTACAGAGATAACACATGGTCCATCAGAAGGGGCAGTTAAAAGGTCAGAGAACCAACAAAGACAGGACAACTGATGGATCCAGGTCGCACACAGGTAAGTTCCCCTTCCCCGGGAGGTAAGCCTGGAAATCTTGAGGACGATATTTTCTTAAGGGGGTAGGTTTGTGACACCCTGGTTTTTGCTCCCTGTTTTTTTTCCTTCGCGGGATTTGACTTCCGTCTTTTTTCTCGGTGTTATCGGATTTCTCTAGCTCTTGGGTATATGAAGATGGTCATCGAACCTTGCCTTCCCTATCCAACCAAAGATTCTCTCCAGTCCAACCTTGCCACCCAAGCTATATGTTCAGGGTTTTGCCGTCGAAACCCTACCTTCCGAGTTGTCGAAAGGGAAACCCTAATCCCTCCAGTAACAAAGGAACCCCAATTTCCTTTGCTTTGTTGCCGCCCAAACTTTTCCCAGAGATCATACTTTGTCTATAAACCCTGGATATGCAAATATATTGCCAAGTCATTTGCAATATTTTTCATTTATAATTAATTCCTTTTTCTGTCAGTTAAAGGAATTAAATCCAGGAAAATATCTATCCATCTCCAGAGTTCATGAAAACTTGTGGAGATATTCTTTGTGATCATCTTGAGCTCCCATAAAAATATTGGCCATAATTAAATCAGGGAAATTGCCTTTTCCTATTTAATGCCAACATTGCAGTTTGGGCACTTTCTAAAGGAACTACCACTTTGGTAGCCAGGAAAATTCCCAAATAATTTGTGGAGCTTCTCATGTCCATATATTAGCCATTTCCTCCAAGATCACAAGTTCCCTAGTTCAAATTTTGAGCACCACGTCCATTTGCAAATTCTGTCCAGCTGGGAAAATTGCAAAGGAAGTGCTTTATTCCTTGATCTATTTGAGCTGAAATTTTTCATGGTGGTTAGAATTGCTAAATCACTCATGGATACCAAAAATCAGCTTAATCCATCTATCCATTTGTCCCCTGCAATTTTTCCAAGTTCCTGTGCATTTGAGAGCTCTGTGAAGGAAGTACCATTTTAGTGTACCCAAATGGTATGAAACTTTTAAAGTGGCTTCATATGTCAAATAATTCACCTCCTCAAAATTTCAGCCCACTTCATTTAGCCATTTTTGCCCAGCATCAACATCTCCATTTCTGGCCAGTTTGTAAGTTTGCAAAGGAGGTGCTATCTAGAGCAATCCATTGGTGCTGAATTTTGGTAAGAATGGTCACCCTAGTGAGTGATCACTCTCTGCCAAAGATCAGGCCAAGGTAAGCACTGTGGTGGTCACACTACAGCACAAGCACCTTCATGCCAGCACCTATGTGAGCTCTCATCTGTCATCTCTAGCCCCCATTTCCCTCCAAACCTCGACAGGTCAACTCCAGAGACTTTAATGCATCTATTTGACATGGACTGGAGTCATATAGGCACTCTGGACATGTGGTGTCGGCGGTGACCACACGCAGAGCGCGTCAAATCGGTGCACTGTGGCCACAGCCGCCGTTTGGTCACCTCCAGCAGGCCGTAGCCTGTCTGCAAGAACAGGGAAGCCTCCACCGCGCGCGTGCGCCATCCAGAACACTCTGCCTCTCGCCATGGACGCATCTGCCGACCACCGGAGCGCCGCCACCTTGCCGTGACTCTCGGAGCTTCGGTCGCCGGCGAGAGACGCCCAGAACCCTCCTCTCGAGCCTATTTATAGCGTCCCCGAGCCTCCTATTCCCAGCAAGCCCAAGCCCCTCCTTCCCTCGATGCCCCCGGAGCATCTCCATCTCTCTGGCTGCCGCCGTCCATCATGGCCGCCGTGGCGCTCAGCTCAAATTGGAGCTAAGCAGAGCCCCTCCCCTCCTCCTTTCTGCTCCCGAGGATCCCTCGCTCCCCTGCGCTCCTTCCCAACCCCTCTGCTGCTCAAACCTCCGACGGAATCGCGGGATCCCTTGCCGGCCGAAGCTTCAATCTGGCACGGTCGATGCCCCGCCCGACGCCGAGTCCCCCGGTGGCCGCAACACCTTGGAACAGGAGCGGCTCGTCGCCCTGAGTCCGCCAGTAGGTCGGGCGCCAACTGCGGTGGCCTGTCCATGGCCAGGTGCGGGCGAGGGAGGAAGGAGAAGCTGACCTGGCCAGGCGGGCCCCGCCATCCCCTGGCCCCACCCGTCAGCTGCTAAGGCGAAGTCAACGCGGGCCCGCGCGGGAGTAAGTGGAGGCGGCATTCCGAAAGTGTGCTTTCCTTTTGAGAAAGCATACTCTGCTGCTGCTGCGGATAAAAATACGCTTTCCCTGCTATAAAAGCATATTTCCTGTAAAGACGCCATCAGTTATTCCAGTCAGGGGCCTGTCGGTAAATACTTTATTTATAGATAAGTCCCTGATCTTTAAACCCTTATATCTTTTCGCTCGAAACTCGGAATCAGATGAAACCAACGCTCACATCTTCGTCTCGTCGAGTCCGTTATTTTGGTATCATTTCCACAAGGTGGTCACACAGTGGAAATGACCATTTTGCCCTTGTCCTTCCTTCATCCCCTCCGAGAGGGAATCCTTTCCGACGGACTATCCTGCGAGGCTACCGCACTTCTTCCCGGAGTATTTCTTCGACCCCAGGAAGCCGACCATCTGACATATGCTCTAAAGCATCGCTCTGTGTTATTCTTGCGTGTTTAATTATTGATTATGCATGTGGTAGAAATAATTTAACTCCTGCTATATTGCACTTACTGTTTTCATTACTTTCATATAATAAGCCATAGTAAATAATTTCAATGCCTAGTTGCTGCCCTCATAAGTTGTTGTGGTGAACCACATGCTTACTTAATGAAACTTAGCCGGATGATTTAGAGTCACCTGTCCGGGCGTATCCGTGCAGCCACATTTTCCGGTATGGGACGGCCTTGACTTGGTCTGATCGCGTGCTCTTTCACCGGTACCACCAGACAGGGAAGGTTATGCGCGCGCGCTACCCTGGCCCGGTAGGCGGCGATAACCTTGTGAGCCCAGTTGTTGATTGTTTAGCCCGGGAGTCCCCGTTTGGGACTGTTAGTTTGGCCACGACGGTGGCAGGTGTCATGAGGACACATGTGTCATGAGGACACATGGGGCCACCCAGGGCATGTCTCCGGGGGAGGATGAATGCTGGTGGTACGATGAGAGAGTCACGGGTCAGGCAGGTTTCGTTGAAGCAACGCTGGTCCACCCGATTGGGATCACGAGGCCAGGTGCTTCATGGTGTGGGTAAAGTGCGCAACCTCTGCAGAGTGTAAAATCTATTCGAATAGCCGAGTCCACGGTATTGGACAGCCCGTCCAGACCTCACTAGGTGGTCAACCGTAACAGTGATAATAATGATGGAAGAACTCGTCTTGTGCAGACATCAGATGATGTCCGGAATATGATATGTTAGCCACAGAATGGCTATGAGATGAGTGGTCGGATGACCACATGATTTGGACTGGATTTGGATCAGACTCAGATTGGATCGTGAGAATGCTCGGAGTATGGAATACTTATTTAGTATGCTTTACTTTACCGTATTTACTTCAGTAGTAACCTTGCTAGATAACCTTGTTATGCCGTAATGATTAATATTGCTCTAATACAAATGCATGCTTGAATACCATGGATGGCTTTGCTTGGTGTATATGCTAGTTTGGTTTGCTTGCGAGTACATTCAAAAGTACTCAGCGGCCTTTAACGTGGCCAGGTTCACATAAGGATCCGTCGTCCGTCGTCAAGGAGCCGGAGTGTTCGCAAGCTAGAAGAGTAACCAAGTCAGATCCCTGTGGATTGGAGCCGCACCGAGACCATGCTGCCTTAGATAGAGTTTTTCCGCTGCCATCACCCTTGTTATATATATCCCTTGTAAGACTTATATACCCATTAATAGAAATGCCTGTGTTCATGATACTTGTTGTAAACGCACATGCCAGAGTGATTTCCTGGGCTGGCATGTGCGGCGACCGTCTGGCTACAGTGGTAATCAGGCAGGGCGCCACATGACAACACAAAGCTCAGTACCACACTGGAATTGCTGCAATGGAAGGCAGAGAATGGTGTATCTGACAAGGCATTTGAAAAGTTGCTGAAAATAATGAAGAATAAGCTTCGAAAGGACAACGAATTGCCCGACAGTACATACGAAGCAAAGAAGGTTGTCTGCCCTCTAGGATTGGAGGTGCAGAAGATACATGCATGCCCTAATGACTGCATCCTCTACCGCAGTGAGTACGAGAATTTGAATGCATGCCCGGTATGCAATGCATTGCGATATAAGATCGGTCGCGATGACCCTGGTGATGATGTTTAGGGCGAGCGCCCCAGGAAGAGGATTCCTGCCAAGGTGATGTGGTATGCTCCTATAATACCACGGTTGAAACGTTTGTTCCAAAACAAAGAGCATGCCAAGTCGTTGCGATGGCACAAAGAAGACCGTAAGAAAGACGGGAAGTTGAGAGTACCCGCTGATGGGTCGCAGTGGAGCAAAATCGAGAGAGAGTGGCCGGACTTTGCAAATGACCCAAGGAACTTATGGTTTGGTTTAAGTGCAGATGGCAACAATCCATTTGGGGAGCAGAGCAACAAGCATAGCACATGGCCTGTGACTCTATGTATCTATAACCTTCCTCCTTGGTTGTGCATGAAGCGGAAGTTCATTATGATGCCAGTGCTCATCCAAGGCCCTAAGCAACCTAGCAACAACATTGATGTGTACCTAAGGCCATTAGTTGATGAACTTTTACAGCTATGGAATAAAAAAGGTGTACGTGCGTGGGATGAGCACAAACAGCAGGAATTTGACCTGCGAGCGTTGCTATTTGTAACCATCAATGATTGTCCTGCTCTTAGTAACCTTTCAGGACAGACAAACAAGGGATACCATGCATGCATGCACTGTTTAGATGAGACTAAAAGTATATATCTGGACAAATGCAAGAAGAATGTGTACCTGGGACATCGTCGATTTCTTCCGACCAAGCATGCCTTAAGAAAGAAAGGCAAGCATTTCAAAGGTGAGGTAGAACACCGGAAGAATCCCGTCCTCCATACTGGTGATGACATACTTGATATGGTCAAGGATTTACAAGTAATATTTGGAAAGGGTCCTGGCGGACAATCTGTTCCGACTGACGCTGAGGGACGCGCACCCATGTGGAAGAAGAAATCTATATTTTGGGAGCTAGAATATTGGAAAGTCCTAGAGGTCCGCTCTGCAATCGACGTGATGCACGTGACGAAGAATCTTTGCGTGAACCTGCTAGGCTTCCTGGCCGGGTATGGGAAGACAAAAGATACACCGGAGGCACGGGAGGACCAAAAACGTGTCAGGACCGGTTTTCCAGAATATTAATTTCCCAGCAAATGGTATTTGTGCTCACCAGCCCCAGGATTACTGTTAGCTGATGAGGCACATTCTTGATACAGAAATTCCAAGAAAAAATTACAAAATATGAAGTACAAGACCATTATGGTCTATGAGTACAACAAAAGGTTTCTAGTGGTTGGTGGTGGAAGCGGTTCGGGGTCATCAACGTCTATGGGACTCCATTTCCCACAGGAACAGCTGACCTGGATAACTCCTATCTTCGCGTGGCTGCTATCTTCGATGCCTAGGCTCCGGGGCTGTCGACATTTCGCTTCTCTCCAAGCAAGAAATCTGGCACGATGGGTGAGGTTGTCTAGGACGGTTACAAAACCTCCAAGGTTGGTTGCTGTGGTCTCATTGTGAACAATGGCGCCAGGCATCTTGGCTTGGTTTAGGATAGTTGGCTGTGATGTGCTGGTTTTGGGAAAATGTTTCCTTTTATAGAAAAAGAAAACGGAGTCTTCCTTCGCACGCTTGCGAATGAGACAATTTAGGTGTCGGTCACGGCGCGTGATTGATGGGCTAGGCTTGATAGGTTGGGCACCGACTGCCGAAAGGTGTCGGGGTCACTGTGTGGGCTATCGGATAGGATAGGCCTGGCTGCAGTTAGGTTAAGGTCTGGTGGTTGGTAACCTAAGTTTTATTGACCCGGCTAAGATAGGATTAGCCAATGGTCAGCCTGGCTCTGATACCAAGGTTGTCAGGACCGATTTTCCAGGATATTAATTTCCCAGCAAATGGTCCTTGTGCTCACCAACCCCAGGATTACTGTTAGCTGATGAGGCACATTCTTGGTACAGAAATTCCAAGCAAAAATTACAACATATGAAGCGCAAGACCATTATGGTCTATGAGTACAACAAAAGGTTTCTAGTGGTTGGTGGCGGAAGCGGTTCGGGGTCATCAGCGTCTATGGGACTCCATTTCCCACAGGAACAGCTAACCTGGATAACTCCTATCTTCGCGTGGCTGCTATCTTCGATGCCTAGGCTCCGGGGCTGTCGACATTTCGCTTCTCTCCAAGCAAGAAATCTGGCCAAGACAATAGCCAGGGACAAGCCAGTGAGTACTTTGAATGTACTCGCAAACATAATGAAAACATGTATAACATAGCAGGTGGTATTCATGCACTGAAATAATCCACGATCACTTAACCAGCCACAAAATAAAATTTATGAAGCACGCAAGCAGGTCATTCGTATTAAACATGACTAAGTAATCAGAGAATAAAAATAAAACGATCGGGTGTCTAAAGCGACGCCTCGAAAGGATAATAATATAAAGCATGCCTCAGTCGGGCGTCTGAGCGACGCCACATAAAGGGCTTAGAAGAGGAATAAATAACATGCATGCCACAGTCGGGCGTCTGAGCGACGCCACATAAAGGGCTTAGAAGAAAAATAAATAGCATACATGCCGCAGTCGGGCGTCTGTGCGACGCCACATAAAGGGCTTATAAGGAAATTAAATAACATACATGACGCAGTCGGGCATCTGTGCGACGCCGCATAAAGGGCTTATAAGGAAATTAAATAACATACATGCCGCAGTCGGGCGTCTGTGCGACGCCACATAAAGGGCTTATAAGGTAAATAAACACAAGTGTGCCACAGTCGGGCGTCTGAGCGACGCCACATAAAGGGCTTATAAAGTAATAATAATGATGAATATCCAGGAGGTAGAACCATCCCAGGGATACTCAATAATACAAATAATGTAAATGGTTAGTCCACAATAATAATAATCATAATCATCATTCGTCATACGTCATGATCAATATTCTGGTTTGAGAAGTTTTCCTCCGAAGATCGACACTAAGACTGACACTTGACCCATCCCAGACTGTAGTCCTTAACCGCGGACACGGCTATTCGAATAGATATAAACTCTACAGAGGGTGTACTCTTTACCCACGAGTAACGGATTCCTTTAGTCCACCGGGACTAATTCCGTTTACGGTCTTTGAATTGAAAACACACCTGACCCGCACACACCAGCTTAACTTACCGGTGCCTGGAATCACCCACGACACTTGTTAAGCAAAACTCTAGGTGGAGAGGCTCCAACCTCGATTAGCATGGGATCACAAAATTTATATCGCGTGCATAACAGGGGAGCTACCCCCTCGGACTCACCGGAACACCCATGCCCCCGGACCAAGTGACATGCCTACCAGGGGCCGCTGGTATCTTTCACTATGGCCTCTCTGTACGGTGTGTGCTAAGACAGGGGTTGACAACTTACTGAACCGTACCCTACCTGTGGCAGGGACAAGTGGTAGTGCGAAGCAAGTATGGGGGTTACTGGCACAAGACTCGATCTACGGTCGACTCAGGAGGTTATGTGTTCTCTGCATGATTAGCACAACAAATATATTTCACGACATCAGACAGAAATCACCACTCATCATACCCCTTCATGTCTCACTGACCATTCTCGCTCCGACGAGATGTCAGCACCAAGCTCGTGTCTACCCGAGACAGAGACTTCTCCGGATTCCTTCCGGTAGGCATGAGAAGTATAAGAGGATGAATACTGTCATAAGCATTTTAATTCGAACATCAAGGAATTTCCATCATGAACTCGTGAGTATGATCATACCTTCACATGAAATATTACTTACTTCATGTCAACAGGGGATAAAGTTTTATTTTTCACATCAAACAACACACAACATATATTATACCAAGGTTGAGAATGCTTGCCTTCAATGTGTAGGTAGGTGATGAGCAATCCAAAAACTTTTGAAAGTTTTTCTCTCCAAATCCCTATTTGAAAATATTCTAATTATCACACAATTTAAAAACAGTACAAAAAAGTTGTTTGGAAAGTTTTCAAATAAATATGAAAATAAACTAGGTGAAATTTTAGAGAGGTGGGAAAAAGAATCAATTCAATTTGATTTTTATTTTAGAAGTTATAGCCAGTCAAAGATTGGTCAAAATTCTGATTTAAAAATAAAACAGATAAAAGAAAACATTTCAGACGAAATACGCTTTCGAGAGGGAGAGACGTACTTTCGGGTTTACGCTTTCATTTAAGCCAGCGCGGGCCGTCGCTGGGTCGCTGACAGTGGGGCCATCGGGCCCACTAGTCAGGTTTGACCAGTTGCCCGCGCCTCCTTCTTCCTCCGGCCGAGCGAAGGCGGGGCTCCGACGACCAATGCCGACGATTGGCGACTCCCCACGGGGCTCCGACGATGGGAACGGGTTCACCGCACTAGGACGATCGTCCCGGTGGTCGAGAGGGTCGCGGAGGCGAAGGGGGTCGCCGGCGGCGAGCTCCAAGGCGGGCGGTGGCTTCGGGTTGGTTTGGGATTCGGCCCTACGGTGGCTCATAGTCGATGCTGAGGGACGGAACGGCTCTGCGGGGGCAAGGGGGAGCGGTTGGTGGCGTGGGGAAGGCTCAGGAGCTTTGGCTTGGTCGGATTTCACCGAAGGGCTGCGGCGGCCGAGGCTACCGGAGGTAGGGAAGACGGCCTCCCTCAGTCAATTACTTGCTATGGGAGCTCTAGAGGGATGGCAGGAGGTCGTCTGAGGGTCTGGTTGAGCTCGGGGGTCTCTATTTACAGTGCGGCGAGGCGGTTCCCGCGGCGGCCGGAGATAAGATCGTCGGCCGACCGCTTCTGCTGCAGCAGGGCGACGTGGCGGTGGCTGGCGCTAGCGGACGAGCTCGAGGATGAGCTCGTGCTGTTCCCTGGGCGAGCTGGCGGGCGGAGGCCGCTTGGACGGCGCTGCCGTGGTGGGGGCCGGCTGCGGCCACCGGCGTGCAACCAAGGAGGCTCTGACGGCGGTGCTGCGATGCACCAGGGGGCGGCCTGAGTACCTCTGCGGCGCTGGAGTGGTTGAGCGCGTGTCCCTACGGGCAGGGAAAGGCCAGGGACGGGGGTAGGTGGGGTGCGGCGGCTCGGGTGCGCGGCTGCAATACGCGTGCTCTGGGCGCGCCCAGAGCACGCACGCCAGGTGCTCGGGAAAATGCCAAGGCACCCCAGGGGACTCTACTGCGCACGTGGTTTTGCAAGGGTGGGTTGTAGGGCAAGGCTAATCTAGATGACATGCTGGTATGGCTACTGGGGCAAGTCCACAATGCAAACATGGATTCATGTCAATTCTGGACAGGCACATAAGGTGCATGATGAAATGCCAGGAGCATGTTGGGCATCTTGATGGCCACCATAATTTCCAGATTGTGGTCTCTTTGGATGCTAGGCATGATGGCATGGTTGGATTGAGAAACCCAGAAAGTTGTTAGTGCAAGTTTTACAAAACTTCAACTCTGGGCAGAAACAAAATGGTGTTATTGCATGAACAAAAAATATTCCAATGGGCTCAATCTCCTGGACTTAAGGGTTTGGTAGGGTTAACTACAAGAAGGAAAAATATCAAGGGCATTAGGGCAAAATAAAGATGGGTTGCAGTACAAACTACCAAACTAGACCAGAATGAAAATGAGGATGGTTTGCTCAAATTTCCCAAAACACAAAGCTGGTTTTTTGCATAAAAGTGATGTAGGGACATCATATGACATCTACAAATTTTTGTGGAATTATTAAATGAATTTATGAAAGGGTTGCAGTGCAACAGTAGCCTTTAAAAGGATGAAAATGCTATTAAAGGAATTAAAAGTTGGCAAGTTTTATTATAAAAATTATTCCACTGGTTTTACTAAATGAAATAAAATTATTTAATGAAATATTCAAGCCACATAACATTATTCAAAAGTTTCAGATAGGAGAGGAGAATTTTTGAAATTCAGACAAAAGGAGTGGTTCTGAAATCAATAGAAAATCCAGAAAATATAAAATAATTATTTCTGACAACATTTTATTTAATAAAACAATATTAAATTTTTGGGGTGTTACAACACTACCCCCCTTAAGAAAATTCTCGTCCTCGAGATTTTCTAAGGACGGTCTCAAAAATATTATTCCTATTACCACACAGTAATAACACGAAAACAATTATCCTACTCACGCAATATGACGTGGCTACAGTGAGAGTGCCGATAATTGGTGCAACTACAGTGGGTTACTGGTGCTGTGAAAGAAATCTATGGTTGGGGAAACCGAGGAATTTCTATTTAGGGCTACGGTAAATTTAGAATTAATAAAATTCTAAATCCCAAATTACGCTGGTCGTACCCGAGTGCACAGTGCTCTCTCTGGCTGACAGGTGGACCTGGGGCCCACTGTCAGTCTCTTCTTCTACCTCTGGCTCTCCTCTCTTCCTCTCTCTCGCGCGCTTTCCCGCGTTTTCTCCACCGGCGGCGTCTAGCGCGTAGGACATCTAGGCCGTACTGCGGTAGTGCGCAGCGTGCTAGCTGCCGGCGCAGCGTGCACTCACCTCGCGGGCCAGTGCACTATCGGCACTGCTCGCGGATTCTCCTCCGAACACCGGCGATCGAGCGACGAGCGGCGCTGGTGGACTTCGTCCACCGTACACCGATCTCAAGCTATAAAAATGACCGCGGTGCTTCTCTCTTCTTCCTCACACCTGGCCTCGTTTCTTCTTCTTCCTCCTCCTCCTCCATTTCTATTTGTAGGAGCTCGAGACGAGGCTCTAATGGCAGAGGTGATGCCGGATTGGTACACGATCCTGATGTGTGGAGGGTTGGCGGCATTGCTTGGGTTCTCGGTGCTCTTGTGCGCGATGATCCACGATGATCGTCGTGATGCTGCTGCTCGAGTGTTAGCTCTCCGCGGCGGCGGTGATCACGAGGATTAGGTGTTGGGTGCCAGCTGCTACTGTTGTCAGTGTGCTGGAGGCAATCTGCACCAGCATAATTATCCACAATTTCTCTTTCAGAAACTGTGGTGTGTTAGTGAGGTGATCAGTTACGTACAAAATGTGTACGTGGTTTTTTTGCACTTGGTGCATGTGGTCGAGTGATTGTGGCTGTGAGCCTGAGGTTGTGGTGCTGCGTGAATTTAAATCTATGACATGGAGAAATCTTTGTTATAATGGCTCAAAGAAAATACCACCTCGAGATTTACTGAGAGCGAAAACAGTTGATCAAAAATCACAGCAGTAAAAATCACTCACATACAATTGAAATCAAACAATTTATTCATAGCACAATCTTACGACATAATACACATACTGCAATCTATAATTAACAAACACAACATTGGCGTCTAAGGCGCAAAAGAAAAATATGCGGGGTCCCGAGGAAATGTCTCCGGCACTGGGACACATTCTTCCTCTTCTGGGGAGAGCGGATGAACTAGCCGAAGAACTTGCTGCTCCTGGTCTGCCCTCAGTGGTCTGCCAATGGCGATCTGGGGATTCATCACAGCGAGATTCTGGAGGTAATCCATTACTCGCTGGGTCAAACGCTCTTGAGCGATGATGTACTGGACAAGGTTGGCTAGTACTGGGTCTCTCTCTATTCGTCCCCCGGGAAAAGATGCTTCTTCTCCGGGTGCTGCACGACTCGGGAAGTAATAATGCCCCCTTTCGCTGGCATAGGGTACTGCGAATCGAAGGCGAGTAATCGCTACGTAGGCAGCAACTTCTATGGCCATTTGCGGAGTCGGCATAGATTTCCCCACGAAGGAGACTTCTGTTGGGTCTTGGTTTGGGTTCACAGGAGGGATGTGTACTACTGCCCAATATTTCGAGGTGAATGGGGTGATCCTCAATTTGAACAGCTCGTACTGGGGTGGATGGGGAGAACCCATGGTACTGCGAGTAAAGTCCCACAATATTTTAACAAAACTACCTGGGGTCGCATCTGGAATTCTCAGATGAATTCTAGGGCTCAACATGGCAAAAATGGCTGTGAGGGCTGGGCACAAAGTGAGGGGTGCTTGGTAAGGTCACGGAGTGGCCTCTTATATAGCATCAAGGCTGGGATACCTATTGCGGTGTGGGGGCAATCTAGGTTGACGGTTCTGCTCTATGGGGGTCGGGGTCAATGCCACAGATATACATATCTCACAAAAAGTGACGTATTACTGTGGGTGTCGGCTGGGGTGGTTTTTGGTAGCTACGCCCGGAATCTAATATGTAACCGAATGCCAAAAATTTATTTAGGCATGGATACTTGTGGTACTATTAAAATAATGGCATACAAGCAGTCTGCATTTTATTCATGGCGATTACAAGGTCACACTATTACATGGCGTAGAATACTAAGACTCGGTACTACTCGAGTGACTCAGTCTACCTCGTTAATATCTAGTCGAGCGTGCCTTGTGGACATCGAGGCGTCTCTTTGGGCTTCACCGTCGGGGTTTGCTGGATTAGGATGGGGTTGTGCAGGGTCGGGCTAGCGATGATGACCATCGCGGGGGTTGGTGGTCACAATCTCGTTGGAGCGTGTCCCCAAAAGGCGACGAAGCTCCTCCGGGGATACAAATGCATTCCGGTCGGTTGTAGGGGCAGGCCTTGAAGACTCAATCGGTCGTCCGACCAGCACGACGGGGTTGTCGGCATCGGGCGCCACTTCTCTTCTTGCCGGGGCTTGGCGAGCAAGTTCTCCACGAGCGGCGACCAGATCAAGAGTGACCTGATCGAATAGTGCCTCTAGTGCGCTGAGGTAGCGCACAAGATGCAGCAGTGCAGGGTCCATCTCGTGGTCTCCGTTGGCAACCTGGGGTGGCCTACTATACCCGTCACGGCTGGGGTAATAATAGAACGATCGGCAGTTAACTCTTGGCGACAAGTGCCGGAGTTGAACTATAGCCTCCCGAGCTGCTAGCTGGATGGCTTGTGGCTCAAAGGAAGTTGACCTTCCGGTGAATCTGTAGGGGCGCTCTGGCAATATACCCCTGCCGTAGATGTGCACCGTGGCCCAGAAGTGACGATTCTCATCACTCGTGCGCTCCTGGTACACAACATATTCTGGGGGCTCTTCTAATGCAAAGGCACAACGGGTGAGGTTGGCTAGGACGGTTACAAAACCTCCAAGGTTGGTTGTTGTGGTCTCATTGTGAACAATGGCGCCAGGCATCTTGGCTTGCTTTAGGATAGTTGGCTGTGATGTGCTGGTTTTGGGCAAACGCTTCCTTTTATAGAAAAAGAAAACGGAGTCTTCCTTCGCACGCTTGCGAATGGGACAATTTAGGTGTCGGTCACGGCGCGTGATCGATGGGCTAGGCTTGATAGGTTGGGCACCGACTGCCGAAAGGTGTCGGGGTCACTGTGTGGGCTATCGGATAGGATAGGCTTGGCTATGGTTAGGTTAAGGTCTGGTGGTTGGTAACCTAGGTTTTATTGACCCGGCTAAGATAGGATTAGCCAATGGTCAGCCTGGCTCTGATACCAAGGTTGCCAGGACCGGTTTTCCAGGATATTAATTTCCCAGCAAATGGTCCTTGTGCTCACCAGCCCCAGGATTACTGTTAGCTGATGATGCACATTCTTGATACAGAAATTCCAAGAAAAAATTACAAAATATGAAGTGCAAGACCATTATGGTCTATGAGTACAACAAAAGGTTTCTAGTGGTTGGTGGCGGAAGCGGTTCGGGGTCATCAGTGTCTATGGGACTCCATTTCCCACAGGAATAGCTCACCTGGATAACTCCTATCTTCGCGTGGCTGCTATCTTCAATGCCTAGGCTCCGGGGCTGTCGACATTTCGCTTCTCTCCAAGCAAGAAATCTGGCCAAGACAATAGCCAGGGACAAGCCATTGAGTACTCTGAATGTACTCGCAAACATAATGAAAACGGGTATAACATAACAGGTGGTATTCATGCACTGAAATAATCCACGATCACTTAACCAGCCACACAATAAAATTTATGAAGCACGCAAGCAGGTCATTCATATTAAACGTGACTAAGTAATCAGAGAATAAAAATAAACCGATCGGGTATCTGAAGCGACGCCTCGAAAGGATAATAATATAAAGCATGCCTCAGTCGGGCGTCTGAGCGACGCCACATAAAGGGCTTAGAAGAGGAATAAATAACATGCATGCCACAGTCGGGCGTCTGAGCGACGCCACATAAAGGGCTTAGAAGAAAAATAAATAGCATACATGCCGCAGTCGGGCGTCTGTGCGACGCCACATAAAGGGCTTATAAGGAAATTAAATAACATACATGCCGCAGTCGGGCATCTGTGCGACGCCACATAAAGGGCTTATAAGGAAATTAAATAACATACATGCCGCAGTCGGGCGTCTGTGCGACGCCACATAAAGGGCTTATAAGGTAAATAAACACAAGTGTGCCACAGTCGGGCGTCTGAGCGACGCCACATAAAGGGCTTATAAAGTAATAATAATGATGAATATCCAGGAGGTAGAACCATCCCAGGGATACTCAATAATACAAATAATGTAAATGGTTAGTCCACAATAATAATAATCATAATCATCATTCGTCATACGTCATGATCAATATTCTGGTTTGAGAAGTTTTCCTCCGAAGATCGACACTAAGACTGACACTTGACCCATCCCAGACTGTAGTCCTTAACCGCGGACATGGCTATTCGAATAGATATAAACTCTGCAGAGGTTGTACTCTTTACCCACGAGTAACGGATTCCTTTAGTCCACCGGGACTAATTCCGTTTACGGTCTTTGAATTGAAAACACACCTGACCCGCACACACCAGCTTAACTTACCGGTGCCTGGAATCACCCACGACACTCGTTAAGCAAAACTCTAGGTGGAGAGGCTCCAACCTCGATTAGCATGGGATCACAAAATTTATATCGCGCGCATAACAGGGGAGCTACCCCCTCGGACTCACCGGAACACCCATGCCCCCGGACCAAGTGACATGCCTACCAGGGGCCACTGGTATCTTTCACTATGGCCTCTCTGTACGGTGTGTGCTAAGACAGGGGTTGACAACTTACTGAACCGTACCCTACCTGTGGCAGGGACAAGTGGTAGTACGAAGCAAGTATGGGGGTTACTGGCACAAGACTCGATCTACGGTCGACTCAGGAGGTTATGTGTTCTCTGCATGATTAGCACAACAAATATATTTCACGACATCAGACAGAAATCACCACTCATCATACCCCTTCATGTCTCACTGACCATTCTCGCTCCAACGAGATGCCAGCACCAAGCTCGTGTCTACCCGAGACAGAGACTTCTCCGGATTCCTTCCGGTAGGCATGAGAGGTATAAGAGGATGAATACTGTCATAAGCATTTTAATTCCAACATCAAGTAATTTCCATCATGCACTCGTGAGTATGATCATACCTTCACATGAAATATTACTTCATGTCAACAGGGGATAAAGTTTTATTTGTCACATCAAACAACACACAACATATATTATACCAAGGTTCAGAATGCTTGCCTTCAATGTGTAGGTAGGTGATGAGCACTCCAAAAACTTTTGAAAGTTTTTCTCTCCAAATCCCTATTTGAAAATATTCTAATTATCACACAATTTAAAAACAGTACAAAAAAGTTGTTTGGAACATTTTCAAATAAATATGAAAATAAACTAGGTGAAATTTTAGAGAGGTGGGAAAAAGAATCAATTCAATTTGATTTTTATTTTAGAAGTTATAGCCAGTCAAAGAATAGTCAAAATTCTGATTTAAAAATAAAACAGATAAAAGAAAACGTTTCAGACGAAATACGCTTTCGAGAGGGAGAGACGTACTTTCGGGTTTGCGCTTTCATTTAAGCCAGCGCGGGCCGTCGCTGCGTCGCTGACAGTGGGGCCATCGGGCCCACTGGTCAGGTTTGACCAGTCGCCCACGCCTCCTTCTTCCTCCGGCCGAGCGGAGGCGGGGCTCCAGCGACCAACGCCGGCGATTGGCGACTCCCCACGGGGCTCCGACAATGGGAACGGGTTCACCGCACTAGGACGATCCTCCGTGTGGTCGAGAGGGTCGCGGAGGCGAAGGGGGTCGCTGGCGGCGAGCTCCAAGGCGGGCGGTGGCTTCAGGTTGGTTTGGGATTCGGCCCAATGGTGGCTCACAGTCGAGGCTGACGGACGGAACGGCTCTGCGGGGTCGAGGGGGAGCGGTTGGTGGCGTGGGGAAGGCTCAGGAGCTCTGGCTTGGCCGGATATCACTGGAGGGCTGCGGCGGCCGAGGCTACCGGAGGTGGGGAAGACGGCCTCCCTCAGTCGATTACTTGCTATGGGAGCTCTAGAGGGATGGAAGGAGGTCGTCTGAGGGTCTGGTTGAGCTCGGGGGTCTCTATTTATAGTGCGGCGAGGCGGTTCCCGCGGCGGCCGGAGATAAGATCGTCGGCCCACCGCTTCTGCTGCAGCAGGGCGACGTGGCGGCGGCTGGCGCTAGCGGACGAGCTCGAGGATGAGCTCGGGCTGTTCCCTGGGCGAGCTGGCGGGCGGAGGCCGCTTGGACGGCGCTGCCGTGGTGGGGGCCGGCTGCGGCCACCGGCGTGCAACCAAGGAGGCTCTGACGGCGGTGCTGCGATGCACCAGGGGGCGGCCTGAGTACCTCTGCGGCGCTGGAGTGGTTGAGCGCGTGTCCCTACGGGCAGGGAAAGGCCAGGGACGGGGGTAGGTGGGGTGCGGCGGCTCGGGTGCGCGGCTGCAATACGCGCGCTCTGTGCGCGCCCAGAGCACGCACGCCAGGTGCTCGGGAAAATGCCAAGGCACCCCAGGGGACTCTACTGCGCACGTGATTTTGCAAGGGTGGGTTGTAGGGCAAGGCTAATCTAGATGACATGCTGGTATGGCCACTGGGTCAAGTCCACAATGCAAACATGGATTCATGTCAATTCTGGACAGGCACATAAGGTGCTTGATGAAATGCCAGGGGCATGTTGGGCATCTTGATGGCCACCATAATTTCCAGATTGTGGTCTCTTTGGATGCTAGGCATGATGGCATGGTTGGATTGAGAAACCCAGAAAGTTGTTAGTGCAAGTTTTACAAAACTTCAACTCTGGGCAGAAACAAAATGGTGTCATTGCATGAACCAAAAATATTCCAATGGGATCAATCTCCTGGACTTAAGGGTTTGGTAGGGTTAACTACAAGAAGGAAAAATATCAAGGGCATTAGGGCAAAATAAAGATGGGTTGCAGTACAAACTACCAAACTGGACCAGAATGAAAATGAGGATGGTTTGCTCAAATTTCCCAAAACACAAAGCTGGGTTTTTGCATAAAAGTGATGTAGGGACATCATATGACATCTACAAATTTTTGTGGAATTATTAAATGAATTTATGAAAGGGTTGCAGTGCAACAGTAGCCTTTAGAAGGATGAAAATGCTATTAAAGGAATTAAAAGTTGGCAAATTTTATTATAAAAATTATTCCACTGGTTTTACTAAATGAAATAAAATTATTTAATGAAATATTCAAGCCACATAACATTATTCAAAAGTTTCAGATAGGAGAGGAGAATTTTTGAAATTCAGACAAAAGGAGTGGTTCTGAAATCAATAGAAAATCCAGAAAATAGAAAATAATTATTTCTGGCAACATTTTATTTAATGAAACAATATTAAATTTTTGGGGTGTTACACAACGTGTGCACGAAAACGATGGCATGCATCCAAAGCAGTATCAAGGTCCTGCTAGCTACGCTCTTACCAAAGCAGAGAAGGAAATCTTCTTTGAATGTCTGCTCAGTATGAAGGTCCCGTCTGGCTTCTCGTCGAATATAAAGGCAATAATAAATATGGCAGAGAAAAAATTCCAGAACCTAAAGTCTCATGACTGCCACGTGATCATGACGCAATTTCTTCCGGTTGCGTTGAGGGGGCTTCTACCAGAAAATGTTCGATTAGCCATTGTGAAGCTATGTTCATTCCTCAATGCAATTTCTCAGAAGGTAATCAATCCGAAAATCCTACCAAGCTTACAGAATGATTTGGTCCAATGTCTTGTCAGTTTCGAGTTGGTGTTCCCACCATCCTTCGTCAATATTATGACGCATGTCCTAGTTCACCTAGTCGAAGAGATTGAAATTCTGGGTCCTGTATTTCTACACAATATGTTCCCCTTTGAGAGGTTCATGGGAGTCTTAAAGAAATATGTTCGTAACCGTGCTAGGCCAGAAGGAAGCATCTCCAAGGGCCATGAAACAGAGGAGGTTATTGAGTTTTGTGTTGACTTTATTCCTGGCATTAAGCCGATTGGTGTTCCTCAATCGCGGCATGAATGGAGACTGCGTGGAAAAGGCACGCTTGGACCAAAATCAATAATATGTAGGGACGGGCATTCTTGGGCGCAAGCACACTACACAGTTCTACAGAATTCTACCTTGGTGACCCCGTATATCGAGAAACACATGGATATTATACGCTCGAAGAACCCGGAGAAGTCTGACCCCTGGATTCAACGTACACACATTGAGGCTTTCGGTGGTTGGTTGCGAACACATCTCATGAATGACGACAATGTTGAAGATGACTTGTACTTGTTGGCCAAGAGACCATCTTCGACTATATTGACTTTCCAAGGGTACGAGATAAATGGGAATACATTTTACACGATCGCCCAAGATAAAAAGAGCACCAACCAAAACAATGGTGTCCGCTTTGACGATGTGGCAAACAACAAGGAAAAGGACACATATTATGGTTACCTAGAGGAGATATGGGAACTTGACTATGGAGGTGATTTGAAGGTCCCTTTGTTCCGGTGCAAATGGGCCAATCTGACTGGAGGAGGGGTAATGGTAGACCCGCAGTACGGAATGACAACAGTGGATCTCAACAATCTTGGGCACACAGACGAACCATTCGTTCTAGCCAATGATGTGGCGCAAGTTTTCTATGTGAAGGACATGTCTACCAAACCGAGAAAAAGGAAAGATAAGAACGCGGATACATCATACGATGAGCCAAAGCACCACATAGTGCTTTCTGGGAAAAGAAACATCGTGGGAGTGGAGGACAAGACAGACATGTCACAAGATTATGAAAAGTTTGATGAAATTCCTCCCTTCGCAGTGAAGACTGACCCAAGCATCCTGTTAAATGATGAAGAGTGTCCATGGTTACGGCGCAATAATCAAGGGACACACGCGAAGAAATTTTTTTATACCCCAAGATCCCACTCTGGGATGTGATTGGCTGCACCGTCATCACTTTTCTTCTCTAGTGAGTAGCCGGGATGGTCCAGTTTTGTCCACGAAGTGCATCCAGTTTTTGTTATAACCCTCTCAACTTTTTAGCACATGCTATGTGGGTGAAATGATGATACCATGCCAAGTTTCAACCTTTTCAGAGTTCATTTGTGGTGCTTTTTAATTTCAGGGTCATTTAGCTCAAAACAATTCATTAAATGGATGAAAAATAGCAAATGAAGTTAGAAAGGGTAAAAATTTGAGGATGTGGCTTAGAATGGTTCATATTGAATGCACAAAAAGTCTGGAGTTGAAATAAGTTAAAAAAAATTAAATGCCTTTGTAACAGATGAGTTTTCGTCCGAAACCCTCATACTTCGAAGGAGATGGTCCAGTTTGTACACGAAGTGCATCCAGTTTTTCCTGTAACCCTCTCAACTTTTTAGCACATGCTATGTGGGTGAAATTATGATACCATGCCAACTTTCAACCATTTCAGAGTTCATTTGCAGTGCTTTTCAATTCAGGGTCATTTTAGCTCAAAATAAATCATGAAATGCATGAAAAATAGCAAATGAAGTCGGAAAAGGGTTGAAAAGTGATGATGTGGCTTTGAATGGTGCATATTGAATGCATAAAAATTCTTGAGTTAAAATATGTTTAAAAAATGATATCCCTTTGTAATAGACGAGTTTTCGTCCGAAACCCTGATACTTCGAAAGAGATTGTCCAGTTTGTACACGAAGTGCATCCAGTTTTTCCTGTAACCCTCTCAACTTTTTAGCACATGCTATGTGGGTGAAATTATGATACCATGCCAACTTTCAACCATTTTAGAGTTTATTTGCAGTGCTTTTCAATTCATGGTCATTTTAGCTCAAAATAAATCATGAAATGCACGTAAAATAGCAAATGAAGTTAGAAAATGTTTGAAAAGTGATGATGTGGCTTTGAATGGTGCATATTGAATGCAGAAAAAGTCTTGAGTTAAAATATGTTTAAAAAATTGAAATCCCTTTGTAATAGACGTGTTTTCGTCCGAAACCCTGATACTTCCAAAGAGATTGTCCAGTTTGTACACGAAGTGCATCCAGTTTTTCCTGTAACCCTCTCAACTTTTTAGCACATGCTATGTGGGTGAAATTATGATACCATGCCAACTTTCAACCATTTCAGAGTTCATTTGCAGTGCTTTTCAATTCAGTGTCATTTTAGCTCAAAATAAATCATGAAATGCATGAAAAATAGCAAATGAAGTCAGAAAAGGGTTGAAAAGTGACGATGTGGCTTTGAATGGTGCATATTGAATGCAGAAAAAGTCTTGAGTTAAAATATGTTTAAAAAATTGAAATCCCTTTGTAATAGACGTGTTTTCGTCCGATCAAAGTTATTTAACTTAATATTATATAAAATTTATGCAACTAAAATTATCAAAGTTATTTTTGTTAAAAACTTTAATAGCAAAAAGAATATTCATAAAGTATTTTCTGTTAAGAACTTTTAATATGCAAAAAAAATAACAGAAAAAATAGCAAAAATGAAAACAGATGCGCTTATAGAGAAAATTCAACCTAAATTGAAAGTGCTAGTTAACTAGCACTTTGAATTTACTAGCACTTTGAATTTAGGTTGAATTTTCTCTATAAGAGCATCTATTTTCACTTTAGTAACAGCGACATAGTAGGCACATGTTCGGTTTGAGAAAGGCTCGTGTTGCCTCTCTCACAGCGGGGCTTATAAGCTGGTCGTCGTGCTCCTCAACTAGCGAGGTGGGACTAAACTCCCACCACAGCCGGGACTAAATATTAAAAAAATAAAAAAAGAGAAAATAGACCTTTAGTACCGGTTGGTATCACCAACCGGGACTAAAGGTCCCTTCCCGCGCGAATTTGGTCCGCCGAAAAGGCCTCTTTAGGCCCGGTTGGTATCACAGACCAGGACTAAAGGGGCTTTAGTCCCGGTTGGAGCCACCAACCGGGACTAAAGGTCCCGGGCTATTTAAGCCCCCCTTCTCCCTCCTCATTTTCTCCCCCGACACCGAATCCCACCACTACGCCGCCAGGCTGCCGGATCATCCCGTCGCCCTCAGCTCCGCCGGCGCCACTCCTCCCAGCCGGCCATCCACGCAATCCCCAACCCCCTCTCCCTCCGCGCGCGAGCCCGCCTCGATCCCCAATCGCTCCTCCAAGCGCCGCCGCGGCCCGAGCCCGAGCGCCAGCGCCGCTCCTCCCCGCCTCCGGCGTACGTCCTCCTCCGTCTCCGGTGCTCCTCCGTCTCCGGCGTACGTCCTCCTCCAGCGCTCCGATCCGTCTCCGGCGCCGCATATTTGTAATCCCGATCCGTCCTCCTCCAAATTTGTATTTGTATTTGTTGTATTGTTGTGCATATTTGTATTTGTTGTACTAGCAAACGGGAGAATAAAATGCAAAATAATAGAATATATCGATGTATGTTTGTATTGTTGTATTTGTATGTTTTATGTTGATGTGTATGTGTCCTTGTGTTCAAAAAGAGGTCGGACACTATGTACACAAAAAAAGGCCACACGCCTTTGTTTTTTTATTTATGTATGCTAATTGAACAAATTTCCATGTTCATCAGAGAAAAGAAACATATGTTTTATATTGATGTATGTTTGATGTTGATGTGTATGTGTATGTTAGATAAAATGCATGTTATATTGTTGCATTGATGTATGTTTTATATTAGATAAAATGCCTCTCCTCCTCAAATTTTGTTCATTTTTTAGATGTTTAGATGCATGTTTAAATGTATGTTTTAAATGTTTAGATGTTGCTGATTTGCTAATTGATATATTGCATATAAAGCATCTTGCCTAACTGTCGAATCGATTGCATAGCGTAGCCGTCGAGTCGACGATGCCCATCCCGCATCCTCGTCGTCGACTCGGCGGCAACTACCTGCTTGAGAGGCGCCATGTCCGGGACTGGGCTCCGCTGGGCTGGCACTGGGAGGTGCTGCCTTCCGGGGTGCGGAGCTTGGTGAGGAATGAGGGTCCCGTCGTCGACCCGGAGGTTATTTGGTGGCGGTCGCGTGGACCACTGTCGGTGCAGAGGGAGCCGGCCCCCGCGGAGGTGGTACGTCGCCGTGTCAGGGAGGAGGACGAGCACGTCCGACGCTACATGGCTGCGTTGGACGCCAGGTTCTCTAATACCTGGCAGGTTCTTCAGGGATCACACCCGAGCTATGATCCTGTCATAGTTCCTTATCTTTGGGTGTCCACCGCCTGCGCCGCGAGACGTCAACTAGATATGTATTAGTGATAGTATATTCGATGATGTATTAGTGATACTATTCGATGATGTATTAGTGATATTATATGATCGTATTGTTGCATTGCCTTGTATTGATTTGCATATCTCCGGTTCTGCTTATTGAATGCATTCTAATTGTTTTATATTTGTTCTGGATTAGTTAAGCTATGGACGGTAGAGACAGAGACCATGATCAAGAAAATGCCATGTACGACCTGATACGCTCCGAAAATGAAGAGAATGAAGTAGATGATGGCTCACAATACCTTAACCCATCCGATGAGGGAATTGAGGAAGAACAACCAAGAGACGAAGGCGAACCAGCTGACAATGACGATGGCGAAGAAATTTTTGTCCATTTAACAGAGTCCGGCGAGGTATTAATTTGCCCTCTGGTGATCATCAGATGTATTGATTGATTTGTATATATTAACGAATCTTTCTTCCTTTTAGCCCTCCGGATCGAGCAAATCTTCTACAAGGGTTAAACGTGGCCCGACAAAAAAGTTGAAACAAGGCGTAAAGTTTAACATCGATCAAATCAGAGCAGATGGCGAACCGATTGCTCTTAAAGAGAATGCGGACAAATTTATACGTCAATGCGGAGTTATCGTTAGGGACCAAATCCCGATCACCGTTCAAGAATGGAATCAACCAAAAGATACCCAAGCAGTTTCTTTTGTCAGCCAAAGAGCAAAAGATCTGCTTTGGGAGGAGCTCATGAAACATTTCACCCTACCAGAGGATCTCACGGATCTCCAACGGGCGAAAGTCAAGAAGTGTGCTCTTAAGAAGATGGCCACACAATTCCAGTCTTGGAAGAAAAGATTATGGAAAAGTTACATGGAAAACGAAAAGAAGACTCCAGAATTCAAAGGAGAATATGTGAAGTTAGTAGATGACTGGGACGAATTTGTGAAGTTCAAGGAATCAGAAGAAGCTAAGAAACGGTCGAGAATAAACAAGATAAATGCCAACAAAAAACGTGGCACCATCGTCTGGGGCCAAGCGGCTACAAGTCTGGGTTGCCTAAGTGGGATGAATCTGAGAGAAACATGAAGGCTGCAGGGGTCACTCCAGTAATAGAGACTTGGCCCGAGAGGGGCAGGACTTGGTTTTATGCACATGGGGGAAAGTTGGACCCAAAGACAGGGGAGGTTCTTGAACAGGCAAGTCTTAAAGAAGCCACGGACGAGTTACTTAAAGCAATAGCAGAAGCTCGAGCGGGTGTGTACGAGCCCAAGAGAAAGAAGGACGAGCTTTCGCGCGCCCTCAAGAATCCTGAACACCCGGGACGAACACGAGGCAAAGGCATGGTTCCATGGCTTCTGGGGTTTGCGGATTGGAACGACAGCTACAGAAGTCGTGCCAGAAAGAAGAAGCATGAAGTAGATCGGATTCAGGACTTGGAACGCAAATATAACATGCAGCAGGAGCAAATCAACAAACTTAGACAGCAAGGCGCGTCTCAGCAGCAGCAGCAACCAGATCCAGCATTGGATGGTACCATTCCATCATCTATGCCGAAAAGTAGTGTGGGTTCCACGGGGGTCCCGGCCGATGATGCACTGCTGGCTCGCTACCCCGTGGATGATATCCTAGAGTCGATACCTTGTGAGCTACACGTGAAACTGAAGAACATATCCATGAAGGCGGCGGACGGCTTTGCTTTACCGAGTGGACCTGAAGCAACTTTCCACGGCAATCCGATTCCACCTGGCTATGCTCGTGTCGGGGTGGATCAAGTTGTGTCGGCATATGAATCACTAGATCTTGACTACCTTGGAGGTGAAGGGGAGCGGACACTGGGAGAAGCCAGGCGTTGTGTCATTTTATGGAAAAAGGAATGCATCGTGTTTTCAAACTCGATGCCAAGGCCACCGACTCCTCCTCCAAGTCCGACGTGTCAGCAGACTCCAACCCTCCCCGAGACGGAGCGCAGGGTGAGTCCGCCATATCCATCTCCACCGCGCCAGCCGAATCCATCCCACCCCGAGACGGAGCGCATGGCGAGTCCGCGATATCAAGCTCCACCACGTCAGCAGAGTCCATCCCACCCCGAGACGGAGCCTAGCGCGAGACATCCGCGATATCCATATCCGCCGTCTCCAAAGCGGAAGAGAACACAAAAGAAGAAACCCGAGCCTCCTGCCAAAAAGAAGTTATCTTACGAGAAGACTGACGAGGAACTCGATGAATCAGTGAATCTCGCTTTGCGGGCCCATTTTGGACCGAAAGCGCCCCCGCCGCCAAAGGAGAAAATACCCGACGAGGTCGTACAACACTTTATTGATGCAGCTAAACCGGCGGAGAAAAGACCGGTATCAAACTATGAACATTGTATTACCAAGTCCTATGAATCCCAGAAAAGACAGAAGTCGAGCGGTAGCAGTAAATGCGGGAAAATTGTTCCCCAGCTCGGAGAACAGGCAGTCCAATCGATCAGCCCGCTAAAGGTGAGTGCCAATAACGTGGTAATAACCGACGCTGATAGAGAGAATGCTAGAATGCTCGGTATCACCGTTGAACAATTCCTAGAGATCGAGGAATTTCCACCGTTAGATCCGAAGGAAATAGAACGGCAATATGTCCTCGGGAAACCTCTGGTCAATCCTGACGACGAGAAGCTTCTAACAACGCAAATGTACAAATTGCATGACTGGTACATGAGAGAAGTAAAGGACGGGCGATAGAGAGCCTCATGGTGAAAGTCGACAAAGAGCATTACATCCATTAAAAAGATTTGTGGATTGAAAATGAAGAATTTTTTCAGTTATTCAATCAAAAAGCACTAGACAAATCTATCGTCAGTTGCTATTGTCTGTAAGTGGTTTCTTTCTTTAATTTAAGTCTCTAGCTCAGCTCGTTCATTGCCTGTTATTATACTCACTATATTCTTTTGTGTGGTATTATGCAGAATGAAGATTTTTGAATTGAAAAGAGCTGGAGTCTATGGCATTGGGTTCATTGACCCAAATACCGTTAATGAAGAAGTGTTGAGAAGGAACCCTAAAGACACGGACAAAATGCTTCTAAGGTTTTTGAAGGCCCTAAAGTACAAACCAGAAATACTTTTACCTTGGAACTTCCAGTGAGTGTTACTGTCTTGTACTACAAATTCTATTTTTGCTTATATATATATACTCGATGTTAAGTGTACTTGATGAGTTATGCATGCCCGCTTATACAAATCGTGTGCGTAGCTACCACTGGATCCTTCTAATCATTAGAGTTGACGATGGAACTGTTGAAGTACTGGACTCGCTAAGTAAAGACCCTGAAGATTACAAAAGCATGCATTCGATGCTCGAAAGGTAATTTCAATCATTGACGCACTATGTCGGCTTCTTTATTAGGTCATTTCCTGATATCAAGTAATTAATAACTCCTTTATTCATTTTGTTTGTCGGGCAGGGTTTGGAAACGTTTCATCAAAGAGGTCACCGGTGAATGGAAACCAGAGTTGAGATGGCGAAAGCCCAGGGTAATTAAGTAGTACTAGCTACGTCCGCGCATCTCTTTAATTCTAGTTTCAATACCATTGTCATGCTTCATTATTATCTGATTGAATTCTATTCTCGTAAAGTGCATGAGGCAGGCACAGGGGAGTGAAATATGTGCATATTACGTTTGCGAGAACATTCGCTTTATGACCGAAAGCAGCAAGAGTGCAAGAGATCTTTGGGTACGTAAACATCATTCATATTTTTTTATCATGATCTAATACATATACACACAACTAACATGTTCATATTGATCTCCTTCTTTAAAGATGCACGAGATGCGGGATAAGCTCCTACCAACGGACCGCATACGAGCAATTCAAGAGGAAATTGCGGGATTTTTGCTTCAGCGGGTCATATCTCCCGACGGAGAATACCATTACCCGATCCGCAAATGATCTGCAAATTGTACGATAAATTGTATATACCAAATTTTATATATATATATGTGTGTGTGTATGCATGTGGTCGTACGAGAAATTCTATGATATATATATGATTGCTTGTACGAGAAATTTTATGATATATGATCGGTTCTACGAGAAATTCTATTATATATGCATAACGTGTACAGTATGTAGTAGCGTAAAATATGTTTGAAATGAAAAAGAATTAAATGGAAAACACAAAATAAAAAGGAAACATAAATAATAAACACTAAACCCCTAAACACCTAAACCCCTAAACCCCTAAACCCCTAAACCTTTAGTCCCGGTTGGTGTTACCAACCGGGACCAAAGGTCCCCATGCCCTGGCGCGCGCTGCCGACCACGTGGCCAGGGTTTAGTCCCGGTTCTTAGCCAACCGGGACTAAAGGCTTGGACCCTTTAGTCTCTATACTTTAGTCCCGGTTGGGGAACCGGGACTAAAGGCCCTTCCCAACTGGGACTAATGGCCTGTTTTCTACTAGTGCATATCCGCTTGCGTTCTGAGTGATCTGGTTATCTTGGGATCGGCGTTGTATGAGAGTTACCTCACTATCGTGTATCATTCGACCGTATACTTGATTCCATTGTTGCTTTATATATCAAACAGGACGAAAGCCTGATTCGAGAGAACACACGGTTCCACCAGCAGCCGGAGCAGAGATACGGGGTTCCTCCACCCCATGCCACCGGAACGGCCGGCGGTGGGGGAGGGAACACAAGGTTCCACCAGCGGCCGAGGGGGAATACAAAAGTGCCTCCCCCTCTCTTTTGAAACCCCTCTCCTTCCTTCCCTCACTCAATGAGAGAGCAGGGTTTTTTTTTGTTTCCTCATGCCTTTTTTCTTTTGCTTTGTTTTTCTTTTAGGCGTGTGGAGTATGTAAACCTTAAAATTTCCATTAACACATATTCCCTCCGTCTCAAAATAAGTGACTCAATTTTATATTAACTTTAGTACAAAGTTAGTATAAAGTTGAGCCATTTATTTTGGAACGGAGGGAGTATATTCTAACATTCATGAACAACTATTTTGAAACGTACTAACTTTCTAAAGAATACAATATAAATATTTAGTTTCATATGCAGGGACTTTTTCAAATATGATATGCATTTTTTCATTTGAATCGTGCAGGAGAGCAACAACATGTGATCATAACAGAAGAAGAGAAAACAGAAGTGCAAAGTCTGAGAAAGTACAAGGGCTATAAGCCAACAACACGACACACATGCAAGCAAAACAAACCCTAGCGACCAACGACTCGAGACACTTAGTCCCAGCCTTGTACCCGTAAAAGGCATCAAGCTCTATAACAAGATCGAGCAAGTTGAACCTATTCTCAAATACTATACCGTTGTGCTCTTTCCGTATGGACCAAGTGACTAGAATGACCATACTATTCAACTTCTTTTTCTCGGCGACTAGGATACCTGTTCTAGCCAAGGACTATCGATCCAAGAGAGGGGCATCAATGGCGAGGGAGGCCGCAAAGAGACCGGCCCAGCCGATCGAGCGATTTGCTCCATATGATGTTAGAGATTGAGCATCCGGCTAGCAGGTGTGTGGTCAGCATCTTCAGCGGAACTGAGGAAAGGACGTAGCGCCCATTATGGGGAAGCCCGCGTTTGACGAAACGATCAGCAGTCCAAACCCTCTTGCGCACCATAAGATGAACTTTTTTGTTTACTGCATCAACATTTATATTCATGTATGTACTTCCTTCGTTCCTAAATATATGTATTTTTAGAGATTCCACTACAAACAACATACAGATGTATATAGACATTCTCTATTTTAAAGTGTGAATTCATTCATTTTGCTTCGTATATAATTCGTAGTGAAATCTCTAAAAAAAATATTTAAAAACGAAGGAAGTATATGATTATTTGGATATGAGGCTACGAATGTTCACTGGTCAGTTAACCTGTAACGTTGATGTTGCCAACATGGCGAAAAATATGCAATTTGGAAGGCAGTGATGTGTACACGGCTGCACTCAGTCAATGGATGGTCGCCGTCATCAATCTCTGTGCAATCTGGAGCTACTTATATACTAATATAACAAATTTCCAACAGAAGGGACGAAAGAAAATCTTGACCCATACTCAAATGTACGTACGCTCGTGTTTTCAAACGGCCATTTCAGAGGAAAAAAGTTCCAAACGACTGAAACGAGAGAGAAAAAGATGTCCAATTTCCAATCTACAAATTCTATTCTACTGCACAGTTCAGATGAACACATTAATTGAACACAAGAATTAAATGAACGGAGTCTCCTAGCTGGCTAGTGATTGTGACGACGGTGGCCTTTGTGCACCGGCGTCGCCGACGCGGCTGGCGATCTCGACAATTTGGTTCGTCATTGTAGGATGCTAGTTCTAGCCAATGACTAGAGAGAGAGAGAGACGGCAATTGCGAGGGAGACCGCAAAGAGATGGGCCTAGCTGAGCGATTTACTCCATTTTTTTAACACAATATTAATGAATGCTCATACATACACACATATACTCATTTGTATGAACGCGCACACAACCTATTCTATGAACATCTCCAAGAGACTTCGCCGACACATCATATTAAAATTGACGAAGTTGCCACATACGTCTTTGTAGCGGATGAGAGCGTCTTCACACACATCTTTTGAAGGACTGCTATAAATCAAGAAAAATGCGGCCACAATAACGAATCTAATCATCTTAGCTAAACTCAGTTCGCAAGATTTGCTCCATATGATGTTAAAGATTAAGCATCTGACTAGCAGCTTTTTTGTTAATGAGAAAATCTGACTAATATGTACTCCGCATTTAGCGAGGCTCGTTATATGGAGCCCGCATTTAGCGAGGCGACGAGCAGTCCAAATCCTCTTGCATGCAGTGAGTTGAACTTTTGTGCTGAATTCATACATTTGTAATGGCTCACTTGTAGCTGCCTTTGTTATGTGTTAATAATTAATAAAAATGGTAGTGTGCATCATAATGATGTGAGGCTGGAGTTTTT
The DNA here is from genome assembly GCA_039707655.1 of Elymus sibiricus. NCBI lineage: Eukaryota > Viridiplantae > Streptophyta > Magnoliopsida > Poales > Poaceae > Elymus > Elymus sibiricus. Next base: position 74,593,967 of record CM077665.1, read on the forward strand.
AACTTGTTTTGGGAGAGAAATTTTTGATCTATTCATAATCAATCATGACAGTATAGAAAACATTAGAGGTAAAAAAAATACAACCAAGTCCAAGACCATCTAGTAATGACTACAATCACTGGAGCAAGCTGAAGGTGCGTCGCCGTTATCGTCTCTCCTTCATTGAAGCCGGGGACAATCGAAAAGTCATCGTGCTAAAGCCCCAAATGACCAACGCACGAGAGCAGCAGCCATCGTCGATGAAAATAGTCGTAGGTCGGAAAGATCAAACCTGTAACCACATGAATGAAGACAAACAAAAACTGAATCCAAATAGATCCACCGAAGACCATCACTGGGCGAATTTCACGAGATCCGACCGAGACACACCTCCACACGTATTCCTTTACAAAAAGAAGTGTATATATATATATATATATATATATATATATATATATATATATATATATATATATATATATATATATATATATATATATATATATATGTTTATGTTTATTTTGGATATGGTGCTAGGAAGTGTTCAGTGGTCAGTTACCTGTAAACGTTGATGTTGCAAGTCTGACAGAAACTAAATATGCAATTTGCAAGTCAGTGATGCGTATACGGCTAGACTGAGTCAATGGTCGCCGTCAGCTATCTTTGTGCAAACGGAAGCTACTTCTAATATAATACTTCCTCTGATTCAAAAAGTAAAGTGGTTTTAATTCTTTGAACTAAAGCAACCACATTTCTTTTTCTTTTTTGAAGGTCACACATTTCTTTTTGGAAATGCACGTACGCTCGTGTGTCCAATATTCCAAATTCCAAACGGCCATTTCAGAGGGAAAAAAAGGTTCCAAACGGCTGAAACGAGAGAGAAAAAGACGTCCAATTTCCAAGCTACAAATTCTATTCTACTGCACAGTTCAGATGAACACACTAATTGAACACAGCAATTAAATGAACAGAGTTTCCTAGCTAGCTAGCTAGCGATTGTGACGACGGTGGACTCTGTGCACCGGCGTCATGGTCGTGGCCGGCGATCTGGAGGACGTCGTCGTCGAGGAGGAGAAGGAGGAGTTGGCGGCGGTGGTTGGCTGCAGGAGGAGCTGGAGGGAGGGGAGGACGTCGTCGGCCATGGAGGGGCGGCTCTTGGGGTCGTTCTGGAGGCAGCGGAGCGCGAGCGCGGCCATGTCCTGCGCCTGCCTCTTGGGGTACTGGCCGCCGAGCCTGGTGTCCATGACCCGTATCACCTTGCGCCGCTCCCCTTGCAGCATCGGCATGGCCCAGTCGACGAGCAGCTCCGACGCCACCCCGCGGGACTCGTCGAGCGCGCGCCGCCCGGTCATGAGCTCGAGCAGCACCACCCCGAAGCCGTAGACGTCGCTCTTGGCGGAGAGGTGGCCCGTGGCGACGTACTCGGGCGCGGCGTACCCGCGGGTGCCGACGACACGGGTGGAGACGTGGGACTTGCCGGCGGTGGGGCCTGCCCTGGCGAGGCCGAAGTCGGAGAGCTTGGCGCGGTGGTCGGGGCCGAGGAGCACGTTGGAGGACTTGAGGTCGCGGAAGATGACGTCTCGGGAGTGGAGGAAGGCGAGGCCGCGGGCGACGTCGACGGCGACGGCGACGCGCGTGGACCACGGCAGCGGCGGCTGGCTGCCCCGCCGGAACAGGTGGTTCTCGAGGCTGCCGCGCGGCATGTACTCGTACACCAGCAGCTTGTTGCTGTCCGAGTCGGAGCAGTAGCCGACGAGCTTGACGAGGTTGTCGTGGTGGAGGTCGCCGAGGTAGGTGACCTCGGTGAGCCACTCCCGGTGGCCCTGGAAGCTCTCCTTCTTGAGCTTCTTGATGGCCACCATCATGGCGTTGGTGGCGCCGGGCCTGGCGGGGGCGAGCGTGGCCTCGTCGATCCACCCCTTGTACACGCACCCGAACCCGCCCTCCCCGAGGTAGGACGTGGAGCCGAAGTTCTTGGTGGCCGCCCGCAGGTCCGCCATGCTGAACGACTTGAGCGACGCCGGCGGCGCCACCGCCTCCCCCGGCGCTGCCGGCGGCACCTCCACCGGCTGCGGCTTGTCCGGGCCGGAGCCGCTCCGGCGCGACGGCTTGGAGTTGGAGTTGGAGGTGCTGCTCCTCGGGTTCACCTCTGCGAAACATCACATACATACATCCACATGGTTAATTCCCGATCGATGATCTCCCTCTCGACAAGAAATCAAGAAACAGAGAGATGGAGGGCCGGCGAGCGGCTTACTTGACTCGAAGGGGGTGGACGCGCTGGCGCACTTGGCGGAGCCGCCCATGCACACGCAGCAGTTCCCCATGGCCGCCGAAGCCTATCCGCTCTGCTCCCCGGCTAGGTGGTGCGGAACTAGCTCGGATTGATCCAAACTTGGAGGTGGAAGAAGGATATATGGGGAACCGGGGAAGCGACCGGACAGGTTCGTTGGGTTGGCGCATATGATGACTTCTGGACAGTGATCGATACGCAGCAGCGGCAGCGGCAGCGGCAGCAGCTTGCTTGGGTCGATCACTCCGTTGACTGACCGCGGCCACGCCTGCCTTCTCCACGGGGGCTTCCGTCCCGTCTCGGCACGGAGAGTCAAGCACGAGCCGGAGCCGCCCGGCACGGCGATCCCCAGCCAGCCTCTTGATTAAAACGTGTAGGATATTATATGAGTATTACTCCTTCCGTTTTAAAATAAGTGTCGATAAATTAATACAAAATTTATATTAGTTTAGTACCAAATCTGCTTGCTTGGCGCTCATTTTCCGCCGGTAGAAAGAAACCATGGCGTACGTATTTTTGTTGTGTTCCGCTAGCTGCTGATGCTGCCTCGGCCTGTCCACGTCGGCAAGTTGCAGTTTTGCGAGGGTTCGGCCCTTTCGGGGACTAATCAGTTTAGATAGTCCCTTTGTGGATAGGATGGAACCTGGAAACTCTTTCATTTCAAAAAAGTTCTTCTTCTTAAGAAGCAAATAGCATTTCCTATTGATTTGTCCCCTGGACTAGACCTATGTAGATTCGGAATTATCCGTCGCTACGCTGTTCCCAAGGACTAGCAAAATCGAAATAGCGAAATTCTTGGGTCATCTCAATGGGTTCAGAAACACAAGCGGTCAAGCCAACCAAGCCTCCGCCCGTGCAGAGCACGGGAGGATCACTTGCACGAAGGCGTCCTGCAAGGCCAAATCACGTGTGTGTCACACCCGTAGCAATAAAGTTACGGGTGCAACGATTTTCCGAAGGCGGCTTTATCGGGACGTCGGTGCAACGTTGTCCAGCGGTCTTATCGTGCACGAAACGGGCTACTTTCCTGTTTCCCGAGCCGCATTCGGCTGTTGGGGTCAGAATTTCACGTGAGACGTACAGGGGACCGGGACAGCGATGACGTTGCCCCCGAGGGGCAACGGTTTTCCGGAGGCGACATTCGAGGGACACCGTTGCGACTGTTTACCGTCGGTCGGACCATGTGCGAAACGGGGTACTTTCCTGTTTCCCGAGCCACGTTCGGCTGTTGGGTCAGGATTTCTCACGAGACGTACACGGGACCGGGCCAACACCTTCGTGATGGCATAACGACGGGACATCCGAGGCAACGTTGGGAAAGATTGGGCTACGGGAAAACGGGTGTTTTTCCTACGAAAAACCAACCGAGTTCCCTACGCCCAACAGGGAGGACCCCTCCTCCCTACTATACCCGAGGGTTTTAGCCCCCCTTGGGACCCCTGCCCTTCAGTTTGTGAAGGAGGGGTACACTGTTTTGAAACGCTGCCGTGGCAGCGTTTTTCTGCCATGAGACATGTTTTCGTTGCCATGGCACCGTTTCCTGACCTTCATTAGTTAGTTTTGGCTATGTTTCCATGGCTTTGCGTCTTCGCTTCCGAGGGTTAGGGTATAGGCCGTTTCGAGCAAGCTTTCGGGACAGTCTACCTCTCCCTTCCCTTTAAAAACAATGGTGGAAAGGTGGGTCCATGGACCATGGGGAGAAATTGGCCGGGGAAGGAGGAAGGAACGTGCAACAAATTACGGTTGCTTCAGAATTCCAATGTTGGTTTCACATGTTCCCAAACTATGAGAACAAACTTTTCCATTTTTGTGTATATATACTAGATGGACTTACAACATAGGTGAGCACATTTTTATATTATTATTATTATTATACAGGAGAATACGTGAGGTTTTAATATAAATATGTAAATAAACTTGTAAAATCAACTCACAATTAGTAAATTCACGTTCGAGTGATGTAATAATGTTTCATTTTACACTAGATGAAAATCAAGTTCTCAGTCAACTAAGAGCATCTACAGCTGCATGCAGCAAATCCGATCACATGTACGTTCGCGGACGCATCCTCAGGCAATGACTGATCACCTCTCATTTTCCTCAGCTACAACCGATTCCTTCATATTTCATATTTGAAATTCATACAATAGCATGCATCACAAAATTTACGCAGTACTACGTAGATAACCTAAAAGTAGCCTGCACTACTTGTTGTCGGAGATGTCAACGACCTCCGTGTCGGCATTGCCGGACGGACCTGCCTCCTGGTGCATGACCGCCTGCTGCACCTCCGTCTCCTTGTCGGAATCTAGCTCGGCGAAGATCTCGTCGAGCTCTGCGTCCTGCTGACGGAGGAAGCGGCGATTGGCCCCCACCTCCGCCTTCGTCTTGATGGAGTCGAGGATGGCATGTTGCTCCACCGCCTCCTCCACTTGGGCAGTCTCGAACTCTGCCAGCGCGTCGGGCATGGCGAAGCTCGCAAACGTAGGCGCCAGTTCTGCCTTGCATGCGTCCTCCGCCTCCTTCACCGGCTCCGTGTCCTCCGTGGTCGCGTCCTGCTCCTCCTCCTCGTCCTCTTCCTCCTCCTCAAGATCCGGCGAGTACGGAGGTAGGACGGTTGCCATCCGGGCTTGCCTAGCCCAGATCTGCTCAAGGAGCTCTGGTGTGAGGATGGCATACGTCATGATCCGGCGCTAGGGCATGGCTAGCGGCGGATGGAGAGCGGATTGGAATGTCGCGGTGGGAAGGGGATGGGATAGGGTTTCAGTACCGACCTCCGGCTTAAATACCCGGACTAGGGCCCTCGGGCGGCACGTCGGAGCGTGACACATGGCGCCATCGAAAATATGTGGACACACCCATTGGACCAACGGGTTTCCGAGTTTTTTCGCATCGGTCCCTCCTGTTGCTGTCAGTTCAACATGGCGGATATTCTCGGGCTTGCCCAGGCGTCCCCATATCCCCCCTTCTTATTTAGACTAGATATGAGGGGTATATGTCAACCCGGGCATATGTGGCCGATATAAGGAGCCCGCATGGGTCGGCTTTTTTGACCGGTCAGTGACCGGACCGTCCGTCGAGCATATAAGGGGGGAGTTCGGTTGTAGATGCTCTAAGAAGACATATGCGCACTAATAAAGAAAGCCATAGTATTTTCAGCAATGTGTACCTACGTCTGCGTCGTCACGAGATGGTAAGGGCATCTCCAAAGCTGACCCACAAATGGCTCCGGTATATGTCTGTTTTTTATGTCCGAACATGGTCCGCGGACATGATGCGGGAGACAATCATCCAACACTTTTTACAAATTAATCCTCATTTGTCCGGTTGGGAGGAGAGGACAACCTACCCTTACTTTTGCATATGTTTTGAAGTTTATTTGATTGTGCTTATTAGGATTGAAGTGTTCATCATATTAATTCCCGCTACTCACACCCTCAGTTGTGTACAAAAAATGTGTTTTCACAAATCTCTTTTTTGCACATGGAACCCTATAATATTCGTTTACATTTTCGAAACCCTTCACATTTTTTCGCGAAAACACACTGCTCGTGTGTCCTTTCATTGATAAGTAGGAGAGAACAAGTACAAAAAGAAGAGGGGGAGGGCACCACTACTAGGGAGGGAAGACCAGAATGAAGAGTACAACACACCGCTAAACTCACCTAGTTCGAACTGCAGCCCAAGAAGGCGAGGAGATGAGACACATGGCGTCTAGACCGCGTCGCTACCAACATGAGGCACCTTGATCGCGTGGCCCCATCTCCAGGGTTGACCGGATCAACGTACCCCCCCCCCACCACCACCACCACCACTACCACCTTAAGCGCCTAGACAATCGGGAGGTGGGCTGAAGGACTCGACTAGGCTGGAGGAAGAAGCCATGGAGGAAGCACTGACGAGGTCCTACATCGCGCTCCAGAAGCCCTAGCCCCAAGAAGCAACCCAAACCAAATCCAATGTACAACATCTTCAAGATCAACATCAAGCACACCACGAACAACCAAGACAGCACCTTCAAGAAGGGACGACATCGTAATGCCACCGCGTCCGATCTGGTGTACCAGACCTAGGGTTTCCCCTCGTGCTCGAAGAGGGACTCGGAGAAAGGCCGTGGAAGGGCCTCCAAGGAGGGGACAACACCCGCAGTTATCTTCACTGCCAACATCAGTAAACCAAACGAGGATTTCGCCTCAGCATATGAACGAACGATCCCAGAAGTTGCTGGATCATAATTTGAAGATGTAGAAACTAGACTGCTGGCCGCAACCGCTACCACAAGGAGGCGAGAGTTGCACCAAACTCCTAACGAAAGGTTGTGCGGGGCGCCGTCGGACTCTCCACCACCAATCACAACCACTGACGCCAACCTCGCAATAGGCACTCAGCTGACACCAATCACCATTGGCCAGATTTGAGCGGGGGAGGCCTAGATCCGTCACAACAGCAGTACCGCAACCAGCCTGAGAGGAGGCAAGGCCTGGCTGGAACTTGCCGCTGGGAGGAGTTGTTGTCGGATCCAAAGCTGCTAGAGGTCGATAGGGGAGTGGGGCTAGATGAGGCGGACATTAGGAAGGGGATGCATCGCACGAGGCAACTGGACGAGGCAGAACAGCTGCCGATGACAACAATGAGGAAGGAGGGGTGAGAGGAGCATGGGCGTCGGAGCCGCTGCAAGGAAGCCGCGGGATGGGGAGCCATTGTCTATGAACTGCGTCGCAGCGTAGGCCGCCAACCAGGGCCGCACGGGACGCGCCACCAACTGTTGGATCACCACAGCGTCATGGCACCACGAGCATGCGATGTCACAAAGGCCAGCAACCGCCGCACAACCGGAAAGACCCCGCAGGCAAAGCGGCGCACCATGGGAGAGAGACCTCGTTGCTGCCGCCACGACCCAGGCTTTACACGGTGGTGGCATCTGGCAGCGGCGAGGGGAGGAGCAGGAGAGGATTGTAGGGTAACGCGGCAGAAAACAAAAAATTTCCGACCTACGCACCAGCCCAGGACCACTATGGAGACTGCTTACAAGGTTTGATCATTTTCGTTACCGACTCGTAGCGTAGCGGAAGTAGAGTCGATGACGATCGGCGGTGCAGATCCCCGCAGCTAGGATTTACAACCTCCCAACCGCGAGGATGTATACCCTCATCCGCCCCTCGGACAGCCCTCCGGGAGGCGGTCGGACAATCCCCCGGACGGTGTCTCGGACAGCCCTTCGGGAGGACCTTCGAAACTCGGACAGTCACTCGGACAGCCCTTCGGGAGGACCCTCGAAACTCGGACAACCCTTCGGGAGGACCCTCGAACTAAGACCGAAACTACGATCTCTCTACAGAGTTGCACACATACGGTGTCATCTACCCGGCAGGGCTTCGCCGTCCAGAACTAGTTCCCACCGGAACCCAGACAGCCTTTCGGCTCTACGAAACTATTTCGCTGGGAGGGAGAGAGAAGCCAGATAACATCAGATGGCATGTGTATGTGAGAAAGAGTGAGTGTGGAGGGCTGCCCCTCCTCCTTTATTTATAGTAAATCCCAAGGGGTAGGGTAGTTTTACACAAAAACCCAAAAACCACATGAATGGAGTCCTTCACAAGGACCCAAAAGTGAAGCCATGAGACAAGTGGGGCTCCATGTAGGAAGCCCACATGTGGCCGGCCACACCCTTGTGGGGGCCCCCCCAAAGGGGTTCCTATCCATCCATGTCATCCCCTTAGATATTTTGAGTAAAGCCCCAAAAGGTGGCTTTCCAAAAATATCAAAAAAAGCACTTTCACTATTCACGACGACATTTTTCAGCGTCCGTTCGAACTGAAAATATTTATGTGGGCTTAGAACATTTCCAGTACCCACTAAAATAATTTTCAATGCGTTCCGGAACAATTCCGGATTAGTGATTTTCATCTGCGAAAAGCATCTGAAGTGGTTCCGGCAGCTCCGGAACATTTCCGGTTTTTCTTCCGGAAAATTCCCAGAAGTTTCCAGAATGATTCTGGCACCCTCCAAGAATTATCAGGCATGTGCCAAAACCAATTTGACTTAATGGTATCCCCTGAAACAACTTTTCAGTTTTACTGAAACTGTTCCGGTGACCTCTCTCTTCGGAACTTTTCCGCTGTCTCCGAAAACTTTTTCCGGAAACTTTCTCTCAGACTCCCTGTCTAGTATTCAATAGATAGATGACCCTTAAGCGTGTGACCCTATAGGTTCGGTGAAGTATAGACATGACCCGAAACCCCTTCCGATCAATGATCAACATCGGAGCCGTGGACACCCATATTGACCCCTATACCCACACGAATGAATATTCGAGTGAACCTCCAGTTGCCGTGTGCTATTCCTGTTGCTTCGCGATATGTTACAAATACCCGAGGTGAGACATGTTGGCATCCCCGTGGATCAACAACTTGTCCACTATGCCAGTTACCTCGTTACCGGTATTGTTCTCTTTTCTCGTTCCCGTGTTCCGGCATCCCCGTGATCAAATCACAAAGTGTCTGGCCAGACGATGATGGATACCGTAACACCGAGAGGGCCCAGAGATATCTCTCCATCGTCGGAAGAGAAAATCCCAATCTTGAGCTATCAAGTTACTTGACATACTTTTCCATGAACCCGTAAGCCGCCGTAATTGCCACCCATTTACGGATGACGTTTAACAAACCCCAAAGTTCATGAAGCAAGCATGAAGAAACTCGATACTCTCATGGTCTAAGGAATCATGCAAACGTTAACCATCGCTGTGTTATTAACCATTTAACTAGTGGCGAATGTATCTCATAGCATAACATCAATTCGGGTCGATTCAACACAAATGTTCTTCTAACATTGTGCCCTCAAAGTTGCTGGCATAGACATGCCCATGATCAGGAAAACAGAACCATCATGCAACACTTAAGCTAGTCTTAGAGGCCAGACTAGGAATACATTTTACCATTTATTATTCCACACGTGCATATGAGTCTTCCTCCGAGCCTCGTGGTTATTGTAGACTCGAGAACCATAGCAGTTATAGCGTGGAACATAAACCTAATTATGAACAGGGAGACATTCAATAACATTTATTATTGCCTCTAGGGCATATCTCCTACAGACTCCCACTTGCACTAGAGTCAATAATCTAGTCAATGCTAATGCACTTTACACCTATGGCATACTGGTGTAAAAAATGCTTCGCTTGTGGTATAGCCTGATGTCCATCGGATCTGACAACTTCAGCTCCGTGTGTAACCTTGCATATCCTCGCGTTTTCACGCTTTCACAAAATTCATATTTTGTGTGGACTTGGCTTTGCATATGTGTGAATCATTGGTCGAAACCTGATTCCTCAGACTGAGCTATGGAGCAACTATCTGCAATAGTGTCCCATAGACCAAAGCCATCTTGGAACCATACTAAGTTCATGAATGAACTATATGATTCAACAACTTCTTTGTCGCTTCTAAAGCATCAACATGCTTAGCCTTTGTTATAGAATTCGCCACATTATCTTGTTTGGAACAATTTCCAACTTACCGTGCCACCATATTGTGTATTACACAAAACCCTTAACTTAAATCGAAAATCGCATGGAGCATTGATGAAGACTGTATCGACGTAATTACTTACAACGAGCACTTCATAATCTCTGCTAGCGAGAAAACATGTCATCAGTACTACTCTGGTACTCAATGACATCTTTCACTGTCGTCCCATGATCAGTGCTTTTGATCACTTTGGTATCTATACTCGCAACAACTTTGGAGTATTGGACATATCTGGTTGTTTTTACATACCATGGAATACATGATTAATCCAAACACAAGAGTGTGTGGAATCTCCATCATGTATTTTACTCATCAGTGTTTTGGGACACCGAGTCTTGTAAAAACTCTTTCCATGTGACTTCGGCAAGAATCACTCCTTGGCGTTTTAAATGCTAAAAAGTTTTAGCATCTTGTCAATATGTATTCATTGCTTAGCCCCATTAGGTAAATCTATCTCCATAGATCATCATGCCTAATATTGAGGCTATTTAGCCTAAGCACTTCATCGAAAAACTATTTTTCAAATGAAGTCCTAATTCGTGTCAAGAAATTTATTTCCAGTTAACAATGTGTCAAGCACACAAGGTTTTTAGAAATATTATTATGCACCCACTTACTTTCTTGAATCACAAGCATCTTCTTTACCCATTGATGAAGTCAAAACCCTTTTGACCATTTCATCAAAACACGAAGATTCCAACTCCATTTTGCTCTCTTCTGTCCATCGCTGGATCTCTGAAGTTTGCATACTTACTAGCATCCTCTGGATCGACAAATTACTTTGGACTATATCACATACAAGTCCTAGGTTTCATTTCCATCAGATGGAAATCCTTTTGTCATCCATGTTTCATATCTCATGATTGAAATATGTATTAATTGCTAGTTCAACCCGAACCGACTTTAAGCATCGCTACGGTGAGACAATCTCATCGTAGTCAACTCCTTGAACTTGTTATTGCAACAAGTCGAGCTTTATGGATAAAACATTTTATCCGTATCAGTTTTTAGTTCCATAAATATTCGTTAGACTCTAAGTCTTCCGAAAGGTGTATCAAGATTTTAATCTCGAATCACTTATATGGAAACTATCTCGGATTGTATTGGCATTTAGCCAATTCCGGAGTCAGGGCCCATCAACGCTTCCTTGTGTATTGTAGGTATACTGTTGTCTAACAACAATATCTCGTTTGCGCACCTGATAGGTTTGCACGAGCTTTGCCTACGTGGTTCAGCTGCAAGTTCGGCCGAAGTCCATACATTTTATTGTAGAGACTTCCGTATCAGTCGCAGTAGGAAACTCCGGAATCACTTCCAAGGTTTCTTTCCATTGAACTGATGACGAAGATACTGGTTATCTTGTCGAGTTGCACTGTCCTCCCACTTACCTTTTGTAAGAACTATTCTCTTTAAAAGCATACCGTTTTGCGGCAAAATCCTTTGCCTCGGTATAGTGGTGGGGGAATACCCAATGACTTGGGATAACCTTACAAAGTAGCACTTGTCTGATTTGGAATAGGTTTGTAACCTTTTACACAATCCCCATATTCCAAATGTTAAGAGAAGATATAACATGGTTGGGCGTACCATACCATGGCATCATTTCAACAGACCCGATGGAGCTCTTTTCAGTGTAAAAGCCGCAGTCTCTAAAGCATCACTCTTTAAAAGGGATAATGACAAATCTATTTATGTCATCTTTGATCTTACCATGTCATAAATGGTTCGATTATATCTTCACGGACTTTCCACTTGCAGTGGTGTTCCGGGAGGTGCAAGTTATGAAACCCCTTTCACAACTTATCACACATTCGCTAAACTTGTAACTCAAATATTCCTTTCCGCAATCAATTTGCAGAAACATAATTTTCTTGTTACAATAACTTCTACTTCATTTTTGAAAACCTTATGAATGAATTCAAAAGATCCAGACTTGCGTCTCAACAAGTAAATATCCATATATCTACTTGAGTCATTTCTGAAGATAGATAAATCCACTACTTGCAACAACATTTATTGGAATACACACATCATAATGTATGATCACCAATATGTTCTTTGCTCGTTCCTTATGGCCTGTGAACGGTATTTCAGTCACTTCACTTTTCAGAGAAAAGTTGCAAGTGTCAGATGATTCAAAATCAAACGACTTCAAAATCCATCATAATGGAATTTTCCATGCGGGTTTCTCCAATATGACCAAATGCAGTGCCACACATATGTGCTATTCTTTTAGTCTTGCGACATTTAGCGTCAGTGTTATGGATGTATCATATTACCATCAATATTTACAACATACATCCCATCCTGGATGGAAGCATGGCCCTTCATGTTATTCATAACACCGAACATCAAAAGTTCTCTTATGAATAACCTTCTTGCAAGATAACTTATGCAAAGGGCTAGAGTATATGAAACTCTAAATGAATTATAAAAGTAAATATAGAGGTAATGTATTATTATCAATATTCATAACATACATCTCATTCATAATGAAAGTATGGCCCTTATGTTATTCATATCACCGAACATCAAAAGTTCTCTTATGAACAACCTTCTTGCAAGATACCTTATGCAAAAGGCTAGAGTATATGAAACTCTAAAATGAATTATGAAAGTAAATACATAGGTAATACACCAATGGAAGGTATAGTAACTTTTACTATGTTTCCAGCGCGTATCAAAACCTCATTCCTGGCTAGTCTTTCAGGCCATAGTAGTTCTTACATCGAGTTGCAACAGAATGCAATCGAGCGGGTATCTTTGTGATTGACTCACAATACCCAAGAATTAGTGATTAACATGTTTAACCATAATTCCCAAGAACTATATCTTTGACCAGCCTTCTATACATCAAAAACTTGTATGACATTCATACATGAGCTGGATATTCCAGTCTTCTTTCCTTTTGCCTTCATACTTCTAACAGTTTAACTTTCAGTATTTCTCCTACTCTCAGAAGAAGCACCCAACTTAAGAGTGGCGTTAGCCTCAGACTTCCTAGGCGTGAAAAGTTTTACGAACACCCTTCGGACACTTCCTTTCTCTTTAAGTTGTTGTTTTATTCACCTTCATATCATATGACAGGCGTTCTTCTGGATCCCATTTTTATCAGTCCAATGTATAGTAAACACTTTACTAATGTTTTGCAAACAAACATTGCTTTGGATATCTCATATCTTTTAGCCTTTGTTTGTATCTGAAAATCAATTTTCAGTTCCATGAATATCATATAACTATCCCAACTTTCGAAGTTTTGGGTCTCATGGAAGCAAACATATTTCACTTGACCGTAACGGAATTTTAGCTTTTGGATCGAAGGACGAGAGTCATATCATCCATAGCATTAGCGGGAGAATACCGAAAGTATGCGATAGGACAAAGTCCTTCTCGGCACTCTAGAGGACAATCCTCACATTATGTTTACCAACCATAAAGTTTTAACCAGATATTTAACAGCTTATTCAATTTTAATAGGGAAGGTGGAAACGCGAGCCATTATTCTACAACTATTTTGCAAACCACACTTAGACAGTGTTCAAAATTAATTGCACTGAGAATTAAACAAGTTAATTCTTCAGTGCGCTCCCACTCAAATCAATATCTCTCATAATTGATTTTGAGTGATACAAGACCCAGACTTCAATTCATCGCCATAGAATCATCATCTCATGACGGGAATTTTAATCGGTAGGCCAACTTGCCGATCACATCTCTATGTGACTCTTGTTCATCTTTCGATGGGCGTGTTCCGAGCTCAGGACTTTCAAGCTAGAACGTCAAGACAACCAAGTGATCTCGCTGCGAGGTCTCAACTCACCCGCCTCACACATCCCTAATCGTTCGTACCCATGTATCCATGGCGCACCCTGACAAGTTAGGTGCCGTGACGGTGCTACACTTGGGAGAACACTAACTACTTGATATTTTTGTGAGAGATCACCCTAATAAAAGCGACTACCGCGCAATCAAAAGGGTGCATCATAAGGGATAAACATCTCGGGCAATTCATAATAGCATGATATGGTATAGCCCTTTCTGACAGAGAAGTCTTGTATTTCTTCGTCTTCGGCATTCGCGTCGGTGTTCACCTTCGCGAAGATTGCCACCACCTTGTCGATGCACCAGATAATATTGCTATCTCTATAGCTAATAAAATAAGTGCATTACATAAGGTTGACACGCAGGTCATTAAAGTGCAATCATATGGCTCCAGCCATCATGCCGAATCATGACACGCAGGTCATGTTAATTAATTTACATTATATAGTCATCTCATACATAATCAAATTATTATGAGCACTGCTATACCACATCACATGCACATGCAAACCATCCTGCAAAACCAAGTTAGACGCCTCTAATCGGTTCAGCAAAAACTTGTTTTACGTGGCTTCTAAGGTTTCGAAACAAACCGAAGCTACCAACGTCCATCATCAAGCATGATAATCCAAGTCGCTAGATTAACATTGCGGGGTGTATGAAACACGAGATAATAAAATCTCGAGCCCCATACTAAACTTCGTCATACGCATGACCCCCGTGCAGATCATATCTGCATTGCCCTTTCGTCTGCGAAATTTCATCTTTCTTTTTAACTACGGTGGAATTCAATGAACTGTTAGCACTTCGTTGATCAATCAGGATCGCGGATTGCCAGAACATTGAAACTCCACCATACTGTTATCAAGATCAAAAATATGCAAATTCCAAGGAAGCAACAAGAACATCGGGTAACAGATTTCATCTGCTACCCGTACAAATAATTTTCAGTAATAGAACTCATCTACTACCTAATTATATTGTGCAACACCCATACATCTCTATGTATTCTAGATCGCAACCTGCATCTACGCATAGCACGGCTCTTGATGCCACTGTAGGGTAACGCAGCAGAAAACAAAAATTTTCCGACCTACGCACCAGCCCAGGACCACTATGGAGACTGCATACAAGGTTTGATCATTTTCGTTACCGACTCGTAGCGCAGCGGAAGTAGAGTCGATGACGATCGGCGGTGCAGATCCCCGCAGCTAGGATTTACAACCTCCCAACCGCGAGGATGTATACCCTCATCCGCCCCTCGGACAGCCCTCCGGGAGGCGGTCGGACAGTCCCCCGGACGGTGTCTCGGACAGCCCTTCGGGAGGACCTTCGAAACTCGGACAGCCCTTCGGGAGGACCCTCGAAACTCAGACAGTCACTCGGACAGCCCTTCGGGAGGACCCTCGAACTAAGACCGAAATTACGATCTCTCTACAGAGTTGCACACATACGGTGTCATCTACCCGGCAGGGCTTCGCCGTCCAGAACTAGTTCCCACCGGAACCCAGACAACCTTTCGGCTCTACGAAACTATTTCGCTGGGAGGGAGAGAGAAGCCAGATAACATTAGATGGCATGTGTATGTGAGAAAGAGTGAGTGTGGAGGGCTGCCCCTCCTCCTCTATTTATAGGAAATCCCAAGGGGTAGGGTAGTTTTACACAAAAACCCAAAAACCACATGAATGGAGTCCTTCACAAGGACCCAAAAGTGAAGCCATGAGACAAGTGGGGCTCCATGTAGGAAGCCCACATGTGGCCGGCCACACCCTTGTGGGGGCCCCCCAAAGGGGTTCCTATCCATCCATGTCATCCCCTTAGATCTTTTGAGTAAAGCCCCAAAAGGTGGCTTTCCAAAAATATCCCAAAAAGCACTTTCACTATTCACGACGACATTTTTCAGCGTCCGTTCGAACTGAAAATATTTATGTGGGCTTAGAACATTTCCAGTACCCACTAAAATAATTTTCAATGCGTTCCGGAACAATTCCGGATTAGTGATTTTCATCTGCGAAAAGCATCTGAAGTGGTTCCGGCAGCTCCGGAACATTTCCGGTTTTTCTTCCGGAAAATTCCCAGAAGTTTCCAGAATGATTCTGGCACCCTCCAAGAATTATCAGGCATGTGCCAAAACCAATTTGACTTAATGGTATCCCCTGAAACAACTTTTCAGTTTTACCGAAACTGTTCCGGTGACCTCTCTCTTCGGAACTTTTCCGCTGTCTCCGAAAACTTTTTCCGGAAACTTTCTCTCAGACTCCCTGTCTAGTATTCAACAAATATATGACCCTTAAGCGTGTGACCCTATAGGTTCGGTGAAGTATAGACATGACCCGGAACCCCTTCCGATCAATGATCAACATCGGAGCCGTGGACACCCATATTGACCCCTATACCCACACGAATGAATATTCGAGTGAACCTCCAGTTGCCGTGTGCTATTCCTGTTGCTTCGCGATATGTTACAAATACCCGAGGTGAGACATGTTGGCATCCCCGTGGATCAACAACTTGTCCACTATGCCAGTTACCTCGTTACCGGTATTGTTCTCTTTTCTCGTTCCCGTGTTCCGGCATCCCCGTGATCAAATCACAAAGTGTCTGGCCAGACGATGATGGATACCGTAACACCGAGAGGGCCCAGAGATATCTCTCCATCGTCGGAAGAGCAAATCCCAATCTTGAGCTATCAAGTTACTTGATATTCTTTTCCATGAACCCGTAAGCCGCCGTAATTGCCACCCATTTACGGATGACGTTTAACAAACCCCAAAGTTCATGAAGCAAGCATGAAGAAACTCGATACTCTCATGGTCTAAGGAATCATGCAAACGTTAACCATCTATGTGTTATTAACCATTTAACTAGTGACGAATGTATCTCATAGCATAACATCAATTCGGGTCGATTCAACACAAATGTTCTTCTAACATTGTGCCCTCAAAGTTGCTGGCATAGACATGGCCATGATCAGGAAAACAGAACCATCATGCAACACTTGAGCTAGTCTTAGAGGCCAGACTAGGAATACATTTTACCGTTTATTATTCCACACATGCATATGAGTCTTCCTCCGAGCCTCGTGGTTATTGTAGACTCGAGAACCATAGCAGTTATAGCATGGAACATAAACCTAATTATGAACAGGGAGACAATCTATAACATTTATTATTGCCTCTAGGGCATATCTCCTACAAGGATGGCCGGCGGCGGTTGAGGAGGACGACACATGTGTCGCCTAGGGTTAGGCGACGAAGGGTGGGGGGGGGGCTAGAAGAAACATGTCGGAACCCTCCACATTAAAGAAACTAAAAAAAAGGGGGGGGAGTACTTCAATAAGCCTGGAAGGACAAAGAAGGGTGTGAAGCGGACAGTATGGCTCTGGTTCAGGTGGCATCTCGTAGGGTTCATCTCACACTGAGATTGACTACTAGTGTTTGGATATGGCGCTCTTGTTATTTCACATTTCTATTTCAAATGACATTTCGTAGGCTCTGCGGTGTCTGACTATTGCCATTTGGACATCGTCAATGGCTTGCCTGTGTACAGCTCACCGCCATACACTGACCTCTTCTTAAATTTCCTGGGACATCACACATTCATCAAACTATAGAAGTCAAGGCCGAGCGAGGCCATCCGATGATGGATCTACAATTTAAATGTATAATTAAATTTGTGAATTGACAGGCAATTAGTTAATTCTCAGTCGAAAGATTTTTTTCTTCTTTTTCTTTTTCGCTAGAAAAACAAATCTGTAAAACCGTAGAAATATGAAAAAATTCTTTAGTGACAAAATGTATCATCTTTTTTTGCGGGTTCAATAGGAGTTTTATTTCATAGTAATAGGGTTACAATCCAACGACAAGAGTTCCTCTATACATTGTGGACCTTGATGCAATGCAACCACACAGCGTGGTGCATTCAGTTCGGCAATACCTTGCTAGGCAATCTACAACCCTATTTAAATATACATGAATTTTCTAAGGAATAAAAATCCTACCAACCATTAAAAACTTAATCTCCAAAACTAGCATGTCATAAGCAGAGTGATCCAAGTTATTACTAGAAAGGGTAGAAAGAGCCACCACTAAGTCTGACTACACGAGAATTGGCATTTGATTCAAAGAAACTGATTGTAGAAGAATGGAGATTATTATTATTATTATTATTATTATTATTATACTTTGGCTTGAGTTTCAGAAGAGAAAAAATCACTATCCACTCAAACCTCTATTTTGCATACTCTTGTAAATACTCTTTTATATCTTAATACAAATGACCCACGTGGCTTGTGTGTGTCATGGGAAAATGTACTAAGAACAAGGCAAAGGTCATAAGTTGCATAAGAACAGCCTATCCTTACTTTTCCATATGTTTTTTATCTTGATTTGACCATGTCTTTTGAACCAAACAGTTCATCGTATTCTCACGAATCAGACACTCGATTCTACAAAGTTCGCATGTCTTTCTGAAAAAGGGTTTCCCCCCGTTCTGTATTAGTACAAAGCAACCAACACCGATACAACCAACGATAGGTATTGGGGCGAAAGCAGCACAGTCACGCCAAAAAAAACGAAAGAGAAAATACAAAAGGAACAAATGCCGACAACGGCGGATCGACAAAAACGAAGAAGCCTCGCGACCGTTGCGCTCACCGGAGATCTCCCACCAAGCTCCTGGACTCCGAAGCGCCGGCACCAATCAACACCTCCAAGAAGGGACGCGACGATGACGACGCTGCTGCCAAGGGTTTCCCCCGGTACGTGGTGAGGAGAAGGGAAGGGCACCCTCAGGCGCCACCACGTCAGTGTCGGCCAGGCCGACATGGATTTCTCCCGATCCCAACCTTCACCTCGGGCTCTCAGGAGCTCACCACCATACCGACCACCACCCTGCGCCAACACGGTCTTGAAGCTTCCCACGCCGTCTCACCATGGCACCGCGAAGTGGGGCCTGCACAACGAAGAAGAGGAGTCGGGACTAGGGGCAGCAGCATCGTCGGCACGCGGGAGGGCCCAACCTCCACAGTCAATGATGGTAACCAACCGGACGCAACAGCAGGAGCATACCAGGCCAGTGGGCCCACAAGCCCGACCAGGCCCTGAGATGCCCGTAAAGCTCTCGTCGTCGCGCTGCAGAAGGCACGTAATCGGCACCGCCGCCCCCTGTCTGAGCTGCTCCTCCTCCTCACCGCGTAGAAGGCGTCGAAGCCGCGCCGGAGCCGGCCCGCTAGGACCCAGATGGGGCCCCAAGGGCCCAGATCTAGGCCGGGAGCGCGCCGCTGGCCACCCCGCGCCACCAATCCGCCCCGTCGGCAAGGAGCAGTGCCGCCACCTTGCCTGCCGCCGGCCACCGCCTCCAGGTCGCCGGGCCGCCGCCAAGCCGAGCCTCACCGCCGTCGTCCCCTGTCCCGGGAAGGAGAGCCGCGCGAGAGTACAGAAGGTCCCGTCGCCGCCGACACCACCCGGGCCAGATCCGGGGGCGCCCGCTGATGGCGGCGAGGGGGATTGGGAGGAAGAGGGGGGCCGAAGGGAGGGAGGACGTACGCCGCTCTTGATACGGATCTCTTTCATCCTGTAAATAAAGTAGGGGCGTCCCTAACTACAGCTTCCTACCATAAGTCAGACATTCAGCTAATACTGAAGAAATCTTCTTCTGGGGACACCTCTCTGAAATAAGAATTATGGCGTTATTGATCTTATTCGTTTTCTGATCGAGAAATGTGAGAATGTAGTTATTTTTATGAAACCGGATATTCAACATGCTTTCCTCGGCCAGATCTATTTACGGGAGTCGTATTTCGAACTGACCCCGGGTCTGATCTAGAAATGGCAAATCCTATTTGATCTTCAAGGTTAAGTACTTCTGTGAGACGCCGCCCCGGCCGCCTCGCGCTAGGACAGGGTCGGGAGGGAGGGAGGGACTCCTTCCGCCATCAAGTTCACATGTCTTTAACATATCTCTGTTTGCACATGGCACCCTAAGTTAGATATTTTACAATGAAATCTCATGTTTTCATTGTAGGAGGGTGTCTAAGTTGGATTTTTTTTTTTCCCAACGCTCAAAGCATGAAAAAACAGGTAAAAAAAATTGCCAGTAAAAGGAAATATTCTTGCAGCTGAGGTTTCTTGTTTTGGGGGTACCACTACACATTCTTATTAGCCAATGTGCTCCGTTTGAGTTTGAGAGGGGTACTACACATTGCAAGAATTCTCTAGCTTAGTCACGGTTTGAGGTGCCAATCCTCAGCACCGTGCAACAAGGACATGAGCGGGCAAGTATGAATCTGAGGGTATCACCGTGGTTCAGGTGACATCTCATGGGATTCACATCACGTATTGGCTACTAGTAGTATTTGGATACGGCACTATTAATTACTCTTATAGTGATCTAAACGCTCTTATTTCTTTAGAGGAGTGGTACACTATCATTTCAAATGACATTCCGTAGTTCCCACGACGCCTGCTGCAGACAGTCGCCACAGGATACCGTCAATGGCTCGCAATGCATACAGCTCACACCCATTACATGCACACATTGACCTCTGCCCCCCCCCCCCCCCCCCCCCCCCCCCCCCCCCCCCAACACATCACGCATCGGGCGAAAATTTAATGCAAGTCCAGGCCGGCGAGGCGATCCGACGATGGATCCGCATACATTTTTATATGCCGATTTGTTATCTATCTCTAGGTATCGCAGCCAACAAGACGACGTAAGCAGTTGAACAGGTCTACACACACATAGGACAATGAACCCATGTATATATAAAGAAAAACACCGATCAAATCTGGCCCTGATTTCCCTGGATTGGGCTCATACTCGACGCAATAGCCAACGGACTCGTTCTACGGGGCTCTGACTTTTGGGGCCGTAACCAGGGAAAGTAAGTACGATGACGAAATCTTCATCGGTGACGCAGGCATCTGAATCTGAACAAATCAATCTATGTTTGCGGTGGCGCGCCACGACGAATCGACGACCACGACGTGCTTAGGTTGGCCGTGATCGGGTCGGTCAAAGCAGGAAGCGGGGCAGGACGTCGACAGATGGCGGAATTCTGTCATCCGGTCGTGTTGTCATTGTCTCCAATTAGTCACAGATGTCTTCACATGCAATCCAGCAAGTGGCACGCAGAAAAGTTGTTTGCCTCCTGCTTTATCATCGGCTTCCTGGAAGCAGCAGGGTGCGGGCACAGGTTGATCTTGAAATGCAGCAACGCTGCCGTGGGTGGAGTTCCCTTTAGTCTGTGTGCATCTTTTTCTGCAGAAGAAGACGGAGGCGGTGTCGGTCAAGTCGGTCATCAGGGTAGGCTTCCCATTGTGCTTCCTGGAAGGAGGACATCAGTCTGCACCGGCACGGCAACATCAGCTTTTTTTCCGGTCAGCTACGGGTCTCAGCACCGCCTTGCGCCACTAACTTCCTGCTTCTCAGGACTTTCAGGGCCTGGCTAGCATCCACATGGTGCAACCCATGCTGCCTCAGGCCAGGCTTGCCGTCGTCCTTCCCGTTCCTGAGCGCTTCCAGCAAGTACTGCGCGTCTGCCTCTCGCATGGTTAGCAGCTTCAGAGAGTCGGTTATGAACGGGAAGAAGGCCTCGGGTCTGGAACAGTAGGGCCTGAAGATGCGGAGGAGGGCCTTGGTGTCTACTCTCAGCTGGACGACTGCGGGGCCGGAGAACTTCACTTGGCCCCACCGTATGCTGCTGTAGACGAAGTAGTCGAGACCTTCTGCTATGCTCCTCCACAGGTCAAGGAAATCCTTGGAGTTGAGATACAGCTTCAGCTTCGTGGTTCGCTCTCTCAGGACTTCTAGGCTGGCGACGAATCCGGGTGACACCTCTAGGTTTTCTTCGTCAGGAACCTGATCGTCTGGCTGGCTTTGTTCATTTGATGATCCAATGCTTTGGACGTAGTCCCAGGATAGGTCTTCGAACTCAATCAGGATGGAGGACATTATCTGTTCCAGAAAATCGGTACCTAGCTTAACCAAAAAGGCAATTTCGTCTGCAAAGAAAGAACACTGGCGTTGCACACCGTGTTTGTGGTTTTGTTCTTGGTTTCCATCAATATAATCCCCATGCGCACCCAGCTCCATTAAGGCGGTATCTTCATCCCATTCCCGAAGAACATATTCACAATATCTAGCAGCATTAATTGCATAGGAAGCTTTCAATAAAGACTCATCTTGTAAAGCTGTATTTGGCAACTGCAATGCCTCACATCGCTCATGCAACAAAACAAAGAAGTCATTCAAGAACTGGACTGAAGTGGATCTGCAATACTGGATCTTCGTCCCCTTAGTTGGCAGAGCATGACTTCTTTCAATCATCGCCGATGCAGTTTTGACGACAAATTCAGAAACAGGTGGAGCTTTGTAATCTTCTCTTGTGGAAAGAAGAAATTTAGCAGTGCTTTCCTGGTGACCAAGCTCACCCTGAGGATCAATACTACATAACCAACTTGTCTCATCCTCCATTTCAGATTTGAGCTTGTGCTGTGCAGAATGAAGCTCTATATCAGCCCATATCTGAAGCCAGTCAGAATGTCCAACGTATATTGAGAAGACAGATAATGACCGAGAGAGCCCTTCAGAAACCAATGCAACTTTCTGAATTCCTGAATCTGCAAGCAGCTGCATTCTTTTATCAAAAGTAATCATCTGGTCATTCAAATGCATCCAAGATGAATGTACTTCAAGTTTGTTGTCATCAGCACGATGATAAGAGGTCACAAGGGCTGGGAAAATTTGAATCTCAAGGTATCCTAGAAGCATTTTTACCATTCCAGTTACCCAAGATTCTTTGGCACTTAAGCCCACAAGTCTTGCTTTGTCAATCAAAGGCTGCAGTATATCATCCACTCCATCCAAGAAATCCTTTGTTATCTTGTAAACAAGAGCAAAAATAAACTCTGGTTGTTCAGACCATTTAGAAAAATGATACTCCATCCTTGACACAATAGGGTGAACCAGTTCATCAATTGCCCAGAGTCCATTACCGAGGCACGCACTTTTATCTAAGTACTTCGAATCTGACAGGCTAGGAGTAGTTGCCGCTGGCATTTGGCACTGCCGCACTTCACGGTTGGCTTGCACATGTTGTAGAGCACACAGTGCTAGAAAGCTTTCAGAATACTTCTCTTTATTTGCCTCATTCATCAGGATAAGGGGATTTGGAACTTGGGAGTACTTATCCTTCTCCATGTCAGGTGAAGACAAGGAAGGTGGCCAGCCCAGTGCAGCAAGTAGAGCTCGATAATCTGTAAGTGCTTGAGGCCTCAAAATGGCTAGAGTCTTGTCCACTCTTGAATCAACCGCCACTATAAGATTTGTCCACTGTGGCCTACTTGTGCTGATCCTTACCAATTCTCGCTCAATATCTCTCACTGCATCAACAGCTTGGAGCAACTTTTCTTGCTTCCGTTCCACCCCCTACATTATAGAAAAGAAAGAGTAACACTTAATGCAGGTTACTGCTAAGAGGCCTATATGAGCATAATCTATTATTAGTTGCATCCAGAACAACGAAAGGAGAAAGGGAGGATAAAAGGTTCTTACGTTTGATGCCCGTCGAAGTACTGATGACAGGTTCAACTTTGAGGCCTGTCTAACAATAGAATATGCTGCATCTTCTAGGTTACCAACCAGAGCTTCCAACTGTAGAGTAGCTTCTGGAATGTCAGCATAGCAAAGTTATAGAAAGCACGATAAACTCCTACATCACACTAGGAGGACATTAAGAAGATATAATAATACAGTGGAGACAAACTACCACACCAAACAGATTCTCCTTTTGCAGTAAAGGACAAATCACTTGTGGTCATGCACATTGCAGGATGGTAAATGGATCACGCAAAATTTAAGCAGTTGGCACTATTAATTGGTAAGACGGTACAGTCAAATAATCACACCCGACCCCGCGTCGCCTTGCTCGGGCGGCACGGGGGAACCTAGCGCCGCCGCCACAAGGCTCTCCTCTCCCCACTCCCCCGCATCGCCGCCGCCGGAGGGGCCGCCGGCGAAGCCCGCGCGTGCCCCAGGGAAGGTGGCGGCGGGGCGTTTTTCCCCTTCCTGCGGCGATGCACGGGCGCGCGGTGGCTGCGTCTTCCCGGAGCACGGGCGGCCTGCAGGGCTGCGGGGACGGCGGCTGCGCGGGGAGCGGCCGGATCTGGCTTCTCCGCCCTCGGTGGCCGCGGCGGTGTGGCGCGCGTCGCGTCGGCGGGCCGGTGCCTGCCGGCTCCATGGTGGGGTCGTTGGCGCCGGCGAGATGACTGCGGCGGGCGGCGTGCGTCGGCGAGGCGGTGCCTCACGGCTCCATGGTGGGGCAGCGAGCTCTGGCGGGCTTCGAGGGCTGGATTCCGGGGCGGCGGCCCCGGACGGTGGCTGATGTGCGGTGGCTGTGGAGTTCGCGCGGGCGACGCGGCGGCCGCGGTGTGCTGGTGGTGGGAGGCTCGGCTTTCCTGTTCGGGCAGCTCGGCCATGGCGGTTCTTCGGCAGGTCGCAGCTCCGGCGGCTTTGCGGTTCGGGCTGCAGCGACGGCATTCTGTGCGGGCTTTGGGCCGCCAGATCTGGCCGGCGAGATGTTGCGGGGTGGCAGCCTGCCCTTCCCTGTCCGGAGGACGTGTGCCAGTCTTCGTGCTGGTGGCTTGCCATGGTTGGCTCGGCAGCGAGGCGTGGTGGTGGTCCCTGTGTGGTCATGGCGCGGTTGCTGTGCAGGGGTGCGCGGGTCAGTGGAGATGCTGGTTGGCGTCGGTCGACCGCGTGGGAGTGGTGGTGTTGATGATCCGGGCGAAAGCTTGGCCGGTGCTTGCCGGCCGGCGGCGGCGGCGCCCGTGGGCGTCGCTTTCTTCCTTGGAGGCGCCGTCGAGGTGATTTGTGCATCATCAGCTCTCGGGTCAAGATCTTCGGGCGAAAGTCATGATCCTGGTTGGATCAGGCGGCGGCGGCGTCTACAACGTCGTTTTCCCTCTTGGGGGCGCCGTCTTCTAGATCTTGGTCCCATTTGTGTTTCCTGCAGCCTGGACGTACACGGCATTGCGGTTGGCAGGTGCCCGACCGGCGATGAGGTTGGTGTGGCGTTGTGACGTGTGTGGCAACGACGATGGTGGCGTGCAGAGCCGGGTCACGGCTTGTCCTTCTGATGCCGAATGTCCGGTGCGCCAATGGGTGCGCCAATGCTGGTTTCTGGCTGTGACAGAGAAGTCGGAGCTGCGGGCGGCGGGGCCACTGCGGCAACGATGACTCCATGAGGGCGGTTTTCAGCGAGCGGTGCTCTCCGGGTGTTGCGCTGGACTAGGTCGGTGCGAGGCTTGCAACTTTCTCCTGTGATGCTCGTCAGCAAAATCGGAGCTGTCATGTCCTCAACACGGCGGTCGACTATTTGGTGTTGCTTTGTTGTTCGGTGCTACCTCTCGACGGTTGTGTCGTTTGGTTGTGCCATGATCTTGTTTGTGGCCAGGTCGTCCGCGTGTGCCCCATGTGGGGTTTGTAATCTAGGTTTTCCTCTAATTAACCGGGCAACTCTCTTCTTCTTAATCAATGAAAATGGCAAATCTTTTGCCTCGTTTCAAAAAAAAAAAAACTATTAATTGGTACAACCAGTTTTATGATCTGCGGAAGACGACATTTATTCTGGAAATTCTGAACATTTATGTGTCGAGGATCTTCTCAACTGAATAAAAAGCTTTACATGGATTGTCCCCTCAGTTCACATGGTCAGTTCAACAGTAGGAGCGTATGACATTTGGTTGGACTTAATGCACTCCTTTTGGTGTTAGATAAAAGTAGTGTCAAGTACGAGTAAACCATATTGCAAATACTATCTTTGGGCAGAGAAACTGGAGACATGTCCCCTTGTGAGATGTGATCCAATCAAGCATAACTGGCTAACATTACCAGATTCAGAGCGAAATTTGACAGGTAAAACCATTCACAATCTACCAGAAATTCCCCACAGCAACCGTTTATTGAAAAGCTAAACAACTAATCATCTAAAAGATCCCTTTGGGGAAATGTAGGATCCCCAATTAGTCCGAGATTGTGCAACTTCACAGTTAGGAGAGCGTGACACGACGAGAGGAACAAACGCTCACCCGCGTAGAGCCGAATGGTGTCGATCCGCTGGATCTCCCGCACGATCGCCGGCAGCTCCACGCCAGGGGCGGCCGCCTCCCCTTCGTCCCCGGCAGGGACGTCTCCTCCTGCCAACAATGAACCCCCATTGAGACCGCGGGCCAAATCCGCGACAGGCAGAAGCAAGCAGGGAACCGAACGAGTCGGGACAGGGGGCAAAACCCTAAGGTTTAGTGCAGGGGCGCGGACCTCGGGAGCGGATGCGGCGGAGGCCCGAGCGGGCCTCGGCGGAGCGGGCGAGCCAGGAGGCGGAGCCGGACGCGAGCTGCGCCTCGAGGCGGCGGAGGGACGCCTCGAGCCCCGCGCACTCGCGGCGCAGGAGCTCGGCGAGGGCCGGCGCCGCGGCCAGGTCCTCGGCGGAGGCGAAGTGCGCGTCCAGGAAGCCGCGCAGGCTCGCCGCCGGGGGATGTGGCCGCGGGGGCGACATGGGCCGGTCGGTCGGTCGGTCGGAACTCGAGAGGGAAAAAAATGCAGGCTCGGGGTTGAGAAAAGAAACCGAAGTTTGAGAGGTTGGCCTCGGCGTGGGACGGGAAAGGAAAACGGCTGTGCCTCTCAATGGACCACATGGGAATGGGAGGGAGGGGAAGCACTGACCTTGTTTTCTGTCACACTAGTCTGTAACCATTGGATTAGATGAAGGTAAACACTTACTATCAGTAGTCTGCAAGGACTCCAGCATCAGACCGCTCGGAGGCCGTCGATTCCTTTGAAATCTAACGCTCATTTTGCTCGTATTGTAAAAAAAAAACTGAAAAGAACCACGAGCATAATCCCCGTGCGTAATCCCCTCCCCCTAATCCACCCCACCGCTCGAGCTCTGCCTCCGCCTCGCCACCAGCTCTGCTCGCCAGATCCGCTGCCCTGCCGCTCTCGCATCGATACTTCACCGGCCAGCTCCGCCCACCTCCCACCGCGACCTCAACCGCCAGCTTCGATCCGCCTCGTGCCTCCACCTCACCGGCCAGCTCGATCCGCCCCGTACCTCCAGCTCACCGGCCAGCTTCTGCCCCCATGTTCCTCCTTCGATCCTCGCCGTCGAGCATCAGGGCTGCCCCCTAATCCTCTCCACAGATGCGGCTCCCGGGAGACGGTGCACCATCCTGGCATTAGCAGATCGAGCACCCCATCCTCATCTGCGATTGGTGCTTCGCCAGGCTCCCCCATCGTTTGAATCGGCTGTACTCGGGGGTTCACCCGCTGGCCGTAGAAGAGGCATTGGATTGCAAAAATTCTGCCATATTCGGAGCGCCCCATCTCCAAATAGATGGTAGTTGCACTGCGTCGATAGCCCTGTTTTGGGGATTTTTAATTTTTGCGACGGAAATTTCTGTGTAATTCATCCAGCAGCCGGTTTATTATTGTTATTTATGTTAATTGTCTGCCTATTATTGTTTCCAATATTCCTTAGTTTCAATAGTTTGCAGTGCTTCCATTGAATCTGACAAATGTTGTGACAATTTTATTTCAATGCTTCCTGCAATGCTTCATACATATAGAGCTTCCAAATATATGTACCCACAGTTGGCAGTAGATTTGCTTTGTTTTCATTTTTCAAATTTTCATGCTTACATCTAAGACTAAACCTGCACCCTTTGCATTCTGTCCCAGCTTCATACATGCATGCTTCTAAAGTGTGACCAATTTGCTACAGTCGTCTAAAAAAATGCATCCATTGGTCTAATTGTTTTCAAATACAATTTTGTTGCTGATTCATTATATATTATTGTTAAACGATTCGTCTTGATAGCATGTTTCTTTGTCTTGTTTTAGTTTGTCTAGATTACCAAATTATGATTAAATGTTTGTACATCACAGATTTCTGCACCCACAAGCATTGCTAATATCCAATTTAAAATTTCTATGCTTCCACATGGTACTAGTCATGTTGAGATAACATAAAATTGATGCTTCCAAATATCCATGTTTCTTAAGAAATCCTATATGTGTTTCTTCTCGTTTCAAAAAATATAGTTGTGTTTCTTCTGTTCAGATTGTTTGCATCACTGGAATTTAGAACCATGCATCTACCTTTTCACACGTGTTGTTTTAATTATCAATAGCATTGTCGATTAAACACAGCCCCCTACTTTCTACATTGAGTACTCGTATATTGATACAATGCTAGTTGATATCTAATATATTTGTGCTGAGAGTATTGTTTGATATCTCTATGTACATATCTTGTTGTATTCCCTTTTGTTGGATGTGAATATGTTTTGTCCATTGTGTAGTGGATCACTAAATTATCAACGAAATATCTGTGAATTTGGTGTGTACATGGTAGCAATATGCTTCCCCATAGTGGGGGCAATATTAGTTTATATTTCATTCTCAAATATCCATGCTTCCAAAGAACACTACTTATGTATCCAGAGCTTTCTTTTCATGCTTCGTACCCATTGTGCTTCTAGACTGTAGTATATATGCTTCTTTCAGCTAGAGAGTTTGCTTCCATTGGTCAGGAACACATGTTAAATTTATATGCATGTGACAAAAAATGTGTATCCTACAATTGACCGCAATCTTAATTCTTTATGCTTCCAATTTTTTTTTCAAGCTTCCAATCTAGTTGATCCGTATTAAGATAGCACATTTTCATGCTTCCAAGTTCCTACCTACCGGGATTCAACATTGTACTTCATATGCTTCCTTGGTTAATAGATTGGTTCCATTCTACATGTTTCTTTTTTAAATGTTCTTGCCACTGTTATCATCATTGTAATATGCCATGCACCCATTGTTAGTACATATGTTTCTTTAGTCTGCATAAATGAAAGCAATTCATCTCTACATAGTCTCCATGTTTCATTTGGTATCTTCCGACCGGGCGTGCTTCGTTGTTCTTGCTACCGTTGTCATCCTTGCTGTCGTCATCGAGGCGTGCTTCAATGGTTATGCTCTTGTCTGTGTCATCATCATCGGGGTGGATCACCGGTCACGAATAGTGGAAAAACCTTTGGACCATCTGAACGTGGAAGGATGCGCGACCATTGTTACTGGCGTTTGCATTGTACCGAGATGGCAGAAAAACTAACCTTATGATCAATTACTGTTGTTCGAATCAACTTTTTTGAAGCAATTTGTAGCAAGTTTTATTTTTTTTATAACAATGTCTGATGGAAATAAATTTTTACTTCGTCGGAAGCACTCTATCCGTACACTCTAAACAATTCTCAGGTTGCATAAACATATTTGAGAGACCAATTATAACTAGTTCCTTACAACTAAGCACTAAAGCAATCTCAAACGATTTGTATCAAAATCAAATAATCTCCTAGCCGACCAGAAAAAACACATGTACTACTAGATTGAAGCGATTGCCCAGTTGCCATGGAAGCATTTTCTATGGTCGGTCCAAACAAACAAATTCTAACCATGTAACCATGTGGAAGCAATATTTAGTTGCCATAGAAGCAATTTAATTAAAAAAATTACCGTCCAAAAATAAATAAGCTAAGCATAGGAAGCAAACTAAATTTCCAGAAGCAAGGATCATCAAGATTGGAAACAAAATATCTTCGTACAGAAGTAATTTCCATCTATGGAAGCCAATTGCATGATATATAATTAGTTAAACACGCCTTGATTTGAGGAACAAGTTTTTGGAAATAAATCCATCGCATTTAGTGCCACACAATCCTGCATGCAAACTGATTTACGGGTGCACCTGTGACTGGATCGGACGCTCCTGGTGAAACCAATCGTACGGTGCATATGTGGTCTGATGGGAAGCAAGGGATCAGTAGTCTGATCCCTAGCGGTTCCCTTAGATGAATGTGTAAAAACATCTACCATCGGAATTGGCAAATCTGGCCTGAACCCCCGCGGATGCATTGATGGTCACATCTCATACTTGATGCTATGCATCTGAATACCTCATATTTCCTCTCCTAAATTCAAAAATCATGCAAAAGAGTTCCTACGTACTACGTTACACCAAGCTAACCTAAACTAATCTTCATTGTCGGAGATGTCCATGACGCCCGTGCCGGGTGTCGGATAGATGGGCGCGTACGAGGGCGTGGGGGCATGGCTACTAGGTGAAAAGTGATGGACGGGGAGGGGAAAGTGGCGGGCAGCGAGCGAAAAGTTGTGGCGGCAGCGGACGGGAGGGGAAAATGTGGATGGATAGGATTTCGGTGTTGGCGATTGGCTTAAATAGCCGGGCTAGGGCACTACGCGGCCCGTCGGAGCAACGCCGTGTCTGGAAGGAGACGCTCGTCGGACTGTTGGGTTTTCTAGCGATTCCGTGTGGGACCCGGCCATCTCCGACG
The DNA here is from genome assembly GCA_039707655.1 of Elymus sibiricus. Taxonomy (NCBI): domain Eukaryota; kingdom Viridiplantae; phylum Streptophyta; class Magnoliopsida; order Poales; family Poaceae; genus Elymus; species Elymus sibiricus. Next base: position 74,623,993 of record CM077665.1, read on the forward strand.
TGGCGAACACGCCGAGCGCCCCATATCCGCCCTAGATTTAGGATGAATATGAGAGGTGTCGGTCAGTCCGGGCGTTTGAGGCTTGTTTGGATCAGCCGTCTGGGGTGATTTTTTGTGACCGGTCACTGACCAGGTTGCCCGCTCGGGCGTTTGAGGCGGGTTTGGAACGTCCGGATGTAAATGCTCTAACAAGAACCAAGCGACGAACATCATGATGCTCTAAGGAGCAAACAATCACTTCCTTGAACATTTACGCCATTATATGCATTGGTTTCGACTTATGTTTTGGATTAATAGCCGAATTGTCTGGCTCCTATATATCGAACTTTTCAACTTAGCTTTATTAGCAAAACAAGCATGAAGATTGATGCAGGAACCGAACTCCCTTAAGGCATCTCCAACGACAACTCGCAAATTTCCTCCCGCATCCGTCCGTGGACAACGGCAACGGCAACTCGCAAATTTCCTCCTGCGTCCAAAGCTCCAAACAAACGATAGTGGCCTCATCTACGATGTAGGCAGAGTTTATAGCATGTTTCGAGGTCACTAGGCATGTTGCATGGCTAAAGAATTCCTTCATGGACTTAAAGTGGTAGACATCATTTCCAAACCACGAACATTGTACTGCGATAATGAACCCGCACTACTAGGAGAAAGCCTATAGATAGGATTTTAGCAGTAGCGCTGGAAATAGGCAAAGCGCTACTACTATGTAGTAGTAGCGCTGGCGGTCGACAAGCGCGAAGTACAAAAGTAACAGTAGCGCGGGCCACCGGACCACCGCTACTGCTAAGTGGTCCCGTCGCCACCGCCAGGGGCTACGTGTAGTGGTAGCGGTTGTCCGAAACCGGCGCTACTACTAATTCCCTAGCAGTAGCGCGTGTCCATGGTCCACCGCTACTGCTATGGTTGTATGTTGCCAGCAGGTGGGCCCCAATTAGCAGCAGCGCCGGTGCCCAGATAAGCGCTACTGCTATGGCGCTTAGCAGTAGCGCGTTTCTTCTCCAGCGCTACTGCTACTTGTAGCAGCCACCTTTTCAGAGTGAGAAAAACAAAAACAAAAATAAAATGAAAAAATAAGATAAAAATAAAAATGAAATGTAATAGCGGTAGCTAACTTAGCGGTAGCGCTGGTTTGGAACCACCGCTATAGCTAGCTATAGCGCTGGTTCCAAACCAGCGTACTGCTAAGTTCACTTAACCTCCTCTCCGCGGGCGCTTCTTCCCCCAATTCCCCAAATCCCCCCTCCCCCACACACCGCCGCCATCGCCCTCCTCTCCGCGTGCGCCCTCCATTGCCGCCGTCGCCCTCCTCTCCGCGCGCGACCTCCGTCGCCGCCGTCGCCCTCCTCTCCGCGCGCGCCCTCCGTCGCCGTCGTCGCCCTCCGTCGCCGCCGTCGCCCTCGTCGCCCTCCGTCGCCGGCGTCTCCCCTGCCCCCCTCAAAGCCGACGTCTCCCCTGCCCCCCTGTAAGGCACCCGCCCCTCCTCTTTCTCTCCTCTCTCTGCCTAGTTCATCAAATTTTAGTGACAATATTTTAGTTCCTAGGGTTCATCAAATTTTAGTGTTCATCAAATTAGCTAGGGTTCATCAAATTAGTTAGGGTTCATCAAATTAGCTAGTACTTGTAGATGCTTAAGTAGTTCATCAAATTTGTATATGCTTAAGTAGTTAACTAAATATAATTTTTAGGACAAATTTGTATATGCTTAAGTAGTTAACTAAATATAATTTTTAGGACAAATTTGTATATGCTTAAGTGGCCTATGAATGTGCCCAAGTGGCATTTTGTTCTTTGCAGGGATATTATGCGAGTGGCCTATGTTTTGCCGGAATGTTGATTCATTTCCGTTCCGGCAAATTTCAGGGGCTCGATTTGTCCACTTTTTATCAAAGGTCATGCCGAAATTTTCCATGAATTTCGGCATGACTTGTGCTAGAAACTAGGACATATCGAGTGCCCGGGATTTGCCGCAACGGGAATGCAACATTCCGGCAAAACATAGGCCTTTTTATGTCATTATTCATTTTATTAGATCTAAAATTAATTGACTAGACTTAATCGTAGGAAACATGGCTAACAACGATGGAGGGCCTTCTGGTAGTTGCCGTACCCCCTGTCACATCCGAGGGTGGCACCGACACCGGCACCGACACGAGGTTCTTGCTAGGATTTCTAGGGTTAAATTGTTAATGAAATTAGATAGTTAATAAGAAAACTGGGTAAAAAATGAGTCAAAATTCAGGTGCTCGATATGTCCATAGACCTTTTTTATGTCATTACTCATTTTATTATAGTTTAAGAATTAAACGAGAAGACTTAATCGTAGGAAACCAGAAGGTAAAACATTAAACGATAAGAATGTGTTCTCATAGGAATTTGTTCTCGACGTTGACGATGCCCGGCCCGCATCCTCGTCTTCGACTTGGCGGCGACATCCTTGAGAGGCGCCATGTCCGGGACTGGGCTCCACCGGGCTGGCACTGGGAGGTGCTACCTTCCGAGGCGCGCAGCTTGGTGAGGAATCCGGGTCTCGTCGTCGACCCGGATCTTCTTTGGTGGCGATCGCGTGGGCCACTATCGGTGCAGAGGGAGCGCGCCCCCGCGGAGGTGGTACGTCGTCGTGTCAGGGAGGAGGACGAGCACGTCCGTTGCTACATGGATGCGTTGGACGCCAGGTTCTCCAATACCTGGCAGGTTCTTCAGGGATCTCACCCGAGTTATGATCCTGTGATGGTTCCTTCTCTTTGGGTGTCCACCACCCGCGACTCAGGAACCGCTAGTCAACTAGATTATTCGATAATATTCGATCTATATTAGTGATATTATATGATAATATTCGAGATGTATTAGTTATAATATTCGATGATGCATTAACTGGATTATTCGAGAAGATGTATTAGTGATATTATATTCGAGTTCATTATAAATGTATTCGAGATGTATTAGTTATAAATTTTTAGTAAAAAAAATCAGATACTTTCGGTCTGTCGTTGCTCCTTGTGTGACTTTCACGTGTGTTCTTGATGGAGGAATCCCGACTGTTGTCGTGGGGGGCGCTTCCTCCTCTTCTCTTCTTGCGATATATACCTCGGTATAATGCGCAAGGAGAGGAGAGGGGGTGCGTCCATCACCGACGGTCGAACTATTACTGTGAGAGAGTATCCACCAACATATATACACCACCATATCAGTGTGAGAGATTGCGCACCAACACACTATGAGATATGAGAGTTATTTAAGGAAAGCCTCGATAGACCGAAAGTCAACCGATATTGAATTAGGTCTATTTGGACATGTGTGTATGTTATTGCAGGGAACACCTCCTAGTGCCTATATTTTGCTGGAATGTTGATTCATTTCCGTTTCGGCAAATTTCAAGCACTCAATATGTCTTATTTTAATAATGGTCATGCCGAATTTTTGAATCATGAACACAGGAAATGTCTGACGACGATAAGATCCGTGAGTGTGATTACTGCGGCGATGATTGGGGTTTGTGCGATAGGCCTCACCTGCGAGACGACAATTTCTTCACCATCAAGCTTGACGAGACCTTCATTGTTTCTACGGTACGCAACGATGACAAGTGTTTTTTTGTAATTAAGCATCACTTCTGTTTCTTTGCTTCAACGTGTAATTTCTGTTTTATACAATTCGACTAGTTCATCCCCTGCCATGCAAGACGATATGTCTTGGAGAGGCTCGGTTTCGAGGACCACAAGAGTATGGAGACGTGGAGAGCTAACCTGAGGACTAAACATGGTCACGCATTTCTGGTCATAGCAATGAATGCAGTTAATAACACAGAATTAGGGTGCTCAAATTGGGAAGCTCTTTGCAAGGCATATGTATTTCAGGAGGATATGGAAATAACCTTCGATCTTCGTCCTGAAGATCATATTGAAGGTAACATCGACATTTGGGTGGATGTCGATATGCTTCTTGTTTTACCTCCATGTGAGTTTGTCAACCATATTTGTCAAGTAATTTGCATTCTATATTTCAAAATAGTTGGTGTTCATCCATACTAAATTTGTTAATTTATAATTTATAGCTTATTTCGTTTCTTCGAGTGAAACACGGAAATTAATTGACACGACACACTACACTTATGGATCGCATCTAACTTGGGAGGAGAAGGATGTTCTTATCAACTTTGTTATTGGTGTCCTGGTTGGTAGGGACAACTTCCTGTATAATTTGGGAACTGGCCCAAATTATACATTTTACATGCCACTAGTGCATAGGTTGAGGGCGGATGACATTCGCCGAAATGTCTTGGTAAGAGTTGCTAATTAAGTACACTACTATTGCGTAAATGGTGTTGATTACATTGCTAACTAGGCTACTATTATGTTCTTCAACAGAAACTGCCAAATGATGTTGTGCCTCCGTTGATGCATGGCGAAGGCTATATGACAATTAAAAGCCCTATGTGGCCCGAGTTCTCTTTTCCATACTCGACTGAGCGCAAACCACAAAGACGGCTCCAAATTGAAGCATGGGGAGAAATAAAGAAGGATCGCAAGCCACAAGTTGGAGACCGTTGGATCTCTTTGCTTCATCATGGAGACATAGGTGTTATTCTGTTTTATGTAATTTTCCCTAGGAGGGAGGACTAGGTCCTATGAGAGAGAAGTTTTTTTTGGTTTATATTAACTTGCATGATCGATTAGGATGATTATTATTATGATGTTTTTCTATTTTATGAGATTTTAACTTGGTATGATTAAGATGATGATGAGTTGTTAGATGAGTAAGATGATGATGAGTTATATGACATATATTTGATTAAAGTGGATGGATGCAAGTGATCATGTTGAATTAGAGGAAAATATGACGTTGCGTTTCGCAACGTCATATTTTCCTCTAATTCAACATGATCACTTGCATCCATCCACTTTAATCTACATGTTGTTGCTGGCACAATAATTATTGATGTTGTATATTAATATGTATAACCGTGTGTAAATACAACATAAATAAATAAAAATATGTGCGTTTACTAGTGGCGCGGGTTAGGATAGAACGCTACTGCTAACTAAATTAGCAGTAGCGCTGGATAACAGGCGCTACAGCTAAACTTTAGATGTAGCGCTGGGCAAACGGAGCTACTGCTAAAGGTTAGCTGTAGCGCCGTACTAGTAGCGCTGGCACCCGCGTTACTGCTATACATATTTCTAGCTCTACTACTAGCCTTTCTCCTAGTAGTGCCGCAGTTTTCTATGTAAATAATAACAAGTCAAGTGCTGCTACCTGATACGTCTCCAACGTATCAATAATTTATGAAGTATTCATGCCATATTTGCCTATGTCTACAATACTTTTATATGGTTTTGATGCACATTATATGATTTATTTAGAACTAAACCGGACTAACGCTGTTTTCAGCAGAATTACCGTGGTGTTGTTTTTATGCAGAAAATGGAAGTTCTCGGAATCGCCCGGAACTTTTTGCTGATTTTTTCTGGAGGGAATATGCAATATTGGAGCGAAGAACCACCGGAGGGGAGCCATCTGTGGGCCACAAGCCATCAGGGCGCCCCCTGATGTCTACCACGCAATTTTATTCTTGTAGACTCGTGTTGGGCCTCCAAGCGCAGAGTTTTGTAGGACAGTAGCAATTTCCCCTCAAGTGGATGACCTAAGGTTTATCAATCCGTCGAAGGTGTAGGATGAAGATGGTCTCTCCCAAACAACCCTGCAATCAAATACAAGAAATCTCTTGTGTCCCCAACACACCATGGCAAATTGTATAGGTGCACTAGTTCGGCGAAGATATGGTGATACAACTGCAATATGGATGATAGATATAGGTTTTTGTAATCTGAAAATATAAAAACAGCAAGGTAGAAAGTGTAAAACAACGAGCAAAACGGTGTATAAATGCTTGGCAATAAGGCCTAGGGTTCATACCTTGGCTAGTGCAATCTCCCAACAATGCTAACATAGTTGAATCATATGTTCATCCCTCAACATGCAACAAAGAATCACTCCAAAGTTCCTATCTAGCGGAGAACAATAAGATGAAATTGGTGTAGGTAGTAGAATCACCTCAAAGTTATCCTTTCCAATCAATCTATTGGGCTATTCCTATAAATGTCACAAATAGCCCTAGAGTTCCTACTAGAATAACACCAATGATACATATCAATCAACCCTAATGTCACCTAGATACTCCAATGTCACCTCAAGTATCCGTGGGTAAATTATGCGACATGCATCAAAAAATTTCAGATCTATCATATTCAATCCAACACAAAGAACTTCAAGGAGCACCCCAAGATTTCTATCGGAGAATGTGGTATGAAAACGTGCAATCAACCCCTATGCATAGATCCCCTAGGTCACCGGAATCCGCAAGTTGATGCCTCAACATATATCAAGTGAATCAATAGAATACCTCAATGTCACTATGGGTATCCCACGCAAGACGTACATCAAGTGTTCTCAAACCATAATATTCAATCCAACATAACGAGATCTCAAAGGTAAAGATTCAATAGATCACAACAAGGTAGCAAGGGAATAACATCATATGATCCGACTATATTAACAAAGCCCGTGATACATCAAGATCGTGCCATCTGAAGAACACGAGAGAGAGAGAGAGAGAGATTGAACACATAGCTATTGGTACAAACCGTCAGCCCCGAGGATGGACTACTCCCTCCTCGTCATGGCCTCCGCCGGGATGATGAAGATGGCCACCGGAGATGACCTACCCTCTCCGGCAGGGTACTGGAACGCCTCCAGATTGGTTCGTCGATACAGAGAGTTGCAGCGGTGGAACGAGGAGTCTCTCTTTATTTCTGGGGTTTCTGGTATTTATGGGATTTTTCAGCATTGGAATCACGCCAAACGGAGCCACGAGGGGCCCACCCTAGCGGGGGGCGGCCAGATGGCTTGTGGCCCAAGGGTGGCCCCCCTCCGGTGGTTCTTCGCTCCAATGTGGCTTATTTTCTCCAGAAAAAATCACGAAAAAGTTTCGGGCGATTTCGAGAACTTTCATTTTCTGCACAAAAAACAACACCACGGTAATTCTGCTGAAAACAATGTCAGTCCGGGTTAGTTCTAAATAAATCATATAAAGTGCATCAAAACCATATAAAAGTATTGTAAACATAGGCAAATATGGCATGAATACTTCATAAATTATCGATACGTTGGAGATGTATCAGCATCCCCAATCTTAATTCCTGCTCGTCCTCGAGTAGGTAAATGATAAAAGAAATAATTTATGAAGTGTGAATGCTAGCATAGTGAATAGTTTTGATCATTGATAATTTCAGTCACTTTTCTAGCATCATAACCAGCAACTTTTTCTCATAAAAATCATCATGATAGAGTAGCAATCAATTCACATGTCATGCTTCAAACAATGCATTCTATTGAGACTTAACAATCTATGCTCTTGGTCACCAAACAATTTCAGTGCATCATCAAGTCTAAGTAAGAGCTCCACATACTCAATTATCATATAGTCTTTTAGGATTGCTAATACTCAAGGCATATTTTTAGAACAAACAACATCCATCGAACACAGAGAAAGATAGGGGCTTGATGTTTCGCCTCCCAACACACTTATCATAAAGATAATTATCAACAATAATGAATCATTATCAAATATATTTGAGTGGATATATATGTTTGGGTCTTTCCCCACCACATGGTGCTTGCCAACTAATAGATTGAGGTTGGAATAAGAAGTTGACTCAACATGAAAGTAAGTAACATGAAAGTATATAGATTGTCCCTTCGCAGACGGAAGCAGGGATTTGCATATGTGCCAGAGCTCATTGTTTAAAACAAAGATGAATATGTAATTTTGAGTGGTGTGCCTTTCCCGTCAACGTCACAATAGAGTATTCAATATCTTCTATGCTAATCACATTATTGGCGGTTCCCAAACAGAATTTAAATTTTTACTCCCCCTCCACCATTCAAACACATTCCATGGCTGGCCGAATCCACGGTTGCCCTCCAAACAATCAACATTCTAGGGGGAGTTTTGTTTATTTATTTTTGTATTATGCAGGACTGGGAATCCTTTTTACCAGCCTCTCTCGTGCAATGATGATAACCCACAAGTATAGGGGATCGCAACAGTTTTCGAGGGTAGAGTATTCAACCCAAATTTATAGATTCGACACAAGGGGAGCCAAAGAATACTGGAGAGTATTAGTAGTTGAGTTGTTAATTCAACCACACCTGGAGATTAAATATCTGCAGCAGAGTGATCAGTAGCACAGTAATATGATAGTTTTGATAGCAGTAGCAATAGTAACGGTAGCGGTAACAGTAGTAGCAATAGTTTTGTAGCAGTTGGAACAGCAGCAACAACAGTAGTAACTTAGCAAGAGCAATAAGTGGAAAGGTCGTAGGCACTGGATCGGTAACTCGTTGGATGATATTCGTCATGTAACAATCATAACCTAGGGCGATACAGAACTAGCTCAGTTCATCAATGTAATGTAGGCATGTATTCCGTAAATAGTCATACATGCTTATGGAAAAGAACTTGCATGACATCTTTTGTCCTACCCTCCCGTGGCAGCGGGGTCCATAAGGAAACTAAGGGATATTAAGGCCTCCTTTTAATAGAGGACCGGAACAAAGCATTAACACATGGTGAATACATGAACTCCTCAAACTACGGTCATCACCGCGAAGTATCCCAAATATTGTCACTATGGGGTTGACGGATCATAACACGTAATAGGTGCATATGACTAGGCAAGATCGGATCAAGAACATAGATATAGAGATGATAACATAAACGGTTCAGATCTGAAATTATGACACTCGGGCCCTAGTGACAAGCATTAGGCATAGCAAAGTCATAGCAACATCAATCTCAGAACATAATGGATACTAGTGATCAAGCCCTAACAAAAATAACTCGATTACATGATGAATCTCATCCAACTCCTCACCGACCAGCAAGCCTACGAAGGAATTACTCACTCCCGGTGGGGAGCGTCATGGAATTGGCGATGGAGAAAGGTTCGTGATGATGAAGACCGAAGATTCCCCTCTCCGGAGCCCCAAACGGGCTCCAGATCTGGCCTCCCGATGAAGAACAGGAGGTGGCGGCGGCTCCGTCTCGTGAAACGCGATAATTCTTTCTCTCTGATTTTTTTTCTCCAAAATTAGGAATTTATAGTGGCGGAGATAGGGCAAGTGGGGCCCCGAGGTGGTCACCACCCACCAGGGCGCGCCGGGAGGGGGCTAGCGCGCCCTGATGGGTGATGCTCACCTTGGGCCCCCTCTCCGGTGGTTTCTGGCTCCAGTATTTTTTATATTTTCCAAAATAAATCTCCAAAAAGTTTCGTTCTATTCCGAGAACTTTTATTTCTGCACAAAAACAACACCATGGCAATTCTGTTAAAAACAGCGTCAGTCCGGGTTAGTTCCATTCAAATCATGCAAATTAGATTCCAAAACAAGGGCAAAAGAGTGAGGAAAAGTAGATACGTTGGAGACGTATCAACTCCCTCAAGCTTAAACCTTTGCTTGTCCTCAAGCAATTCAGTTGATAAACTGAAAGTGATAAAGAAAAACTTTTATGAACTCTTTTGTTCTTGTTTACATATATATGCTTAAGTAGCACCCAGGTTTTCAGCAAAGATTATGACTAACCATGTCAACAATAACTCTTAAAAATTATATTTACTCATATCAATAACATAAGCAACCAGCGAGCAATAATAATATATCTCAAGCGCCAACATTTTGTCAAAACAATCTTGATACAACATGACAATAGTGGTATCTCGCTAGCCCTTTCTGAGACCGCAAAACATAAATGCAGAGCACCTCCAAAGTTCAAGCAGCGACTAAACATTGTAATTCATGGTAGAAAAGATCCAGTCATGCTGCACCCAACATCAACTATACACAATGCATGAGGATGACAATAGTGCTCTCAGATCTGGCGCTTAGTTGAGAAGGTGATGACTCAACTTAAAAGTAAATAGATAGTCCCTTCGCAGAGGGAAGCATGGATTTGCAGCGGTGCCAGAGCTCAAAGTTTAAAACAGAGATAGATATAATTTTGCGAGGTACACCCTTCCTGTCAACGTCACGACCAAGAGTTATCAATATCTTCCATGCTAAACAAATTAGCGGCGGTTCCCAAGCGGTAAAAGTAAAGGTTTACTGCCCCTCCACCAACAATCACACTGCACGACGGGCCGCATCCACGGGTACCGTCCAAACCAACAACATTCCTGGGGGAGTTTTGTTTAATTATTTTTGATTTCGGGACTGGGAATCCCTATTACCGCCCCTCTCGTGTAAGGACAAGTGAATAAACACTCGTCATGAGAATAACCCGCTTAGCATGGAAGATACTGACCGCCCCCTGTCGCTCCATGAGCGGTCCAGGCACACAAAAGAGATGTTTATTTGAAATTTTAGAGGTGGCACATGCAAATTTACTTTGGAACGGTAGGGTAATACCGCATATAGGTAGATATAGTGGACTCATCTGGCATAACTTGGTTTAAGGGTTTTGATGCACAAGCAGTATTCCCACTTAGTACAGGCGAAGGCTAGCAGTTAGATTGAGAAGCGGCCAGCTAGAGAGCGAAGACGGTCATGAACATGCATTACATATAATCAACATTGAATACTAGCATGAGTAGGATATGGACACCATGAACATAAATATCATGAAGGCTATGTTGGTTTTGATTCAACTACATGCGTGAACATGTGCCAAGTTGAGCCACTTGAAACATTCGGAGGAGGATACCATACCATCATACCGCATCACAACCATTTTAATGCATGTTGACACCCAAGATAAATCATTATCCACTCCTAGCTACTTAAGCATGGCATGAACAACTATAATCTCTAATGGTCATTGCAAACATATTTGATCATAATGAGCTGAATCAAGGGATACTAGGTTAAACATATTTACAAAAACAAAAACAAGTTGAGTTCATACCCGCTTTTCTCTGCCACAGTCAATTCATCAAATGTCATCATTATTGCCTTTCACTTGCACGACCGAATGATAAGAGAATAATAATAGTGCAAGAATGCCGTGGACTAAGCTGGAATCTGCAAACATTTTATTCAAGAGGAGAAGACAAGGTAATATGGGTTTTTTGTTAGGTAAACGATAATGCAGATGAGAACAACTCAACAATTTCATCGTGGTCTTCTCCTAGGTATGACTCGAGTAAAAAGAAAAGAATTTCAGAGAAACACACTAAAATATTTTTGGAGTTTTTGGTTTTTCTTGAAGGAAGAAAATTAAAGAAGAAAAACTAAAACAAGAAAAACTATTTACACGGGATAGCTCCCAACAAACAAAAGAAGAAGCGAGAAATCTTTTTGGGTTTTCTTTTAATGCAACAAATAAACTAAGCTAGAAAGAAAAACTAAAAAGAAGTAGGAAATGTTTTTGGGTTTTCTCAAAGTTTTTCAAACACACAAGAAGAAAGCGAGAAAAAAAAATCTAGTGCAATCTATTGGGCTATTCCTATAAGTGTCACAAACAGCCCTAGAGTTCCTACTAGAATAACACCAATGATACATATCAATCAACCCTAATGTCACCTAGATACTCCAATGTCACCTCAAGTATCCATGGGTAAATTATGTGACATGCATCAAACAATTTCAGATCTATCATATTCAATCCAACACAAAGAACTTCAAGGAGCACCCCAAGATTTCTATCGGAGAACATGGTATGAAAACGTGCAATCAACCCCTATGCATAGATCCCCTAGGTCACCGGAATTCGCAAGTTGATGCCTCAACATATATCAAGTGAATCAATAGAATACCTCAATGTCACTGCGGGTATCCCACGCAAGACGTACATCAAGTGTTCTCAAACCATAATATTCAATCCAACATAACGAGATCTCAAAGGTAAAGATTCAATAGATCACAACAAGGTAGCAAGGGAATAACATCATATGATCCGACTATATTAAGATCGCCCGTGATACATCAAAATCGTGCCATCTAAAGAACACGAGAGAGCGAGATTGAACACATAGCTACTGGTACAAACCGTCAGCCCCGAGGGTGGACTACTCCCTCCTCGTCATGGCCTCCGCCGGGATGATGAAGATGGCCATCGGAGATGATCTACCCTCTCCGGGAGGGTACTGGAACGCCTCCAGATTGGTTTTTCGTCGATACAGAGAGTTGTGGTGGCGGAACGAGGAGTCTCTCTTTATTTATGGGGTTTCAGGTATTTATGGGATTTTTCAGCGTTGGAATCACGCCAAACGGAGCCGTGAGGGGCCCACCACATATCTGGCCGCCACCCTAGGGGTTTTGTATCTCGTTCAATCCTCTCATATGCCGGTTTCACCTAAGTCTCAAAAACTTCATCCACACAAAAACTTGAAAAGAACTTGTGAGATATGTTAGTACACATAAGAATAAATCAGCACTTTATGTACTGCCAAGACAAGTTGCATAATAATTTTCGAACATTATATACTGTATACTATCATTTCCACAATTTATATCTACTAATATAAGTCATGAAAACTATACGAGAAGTAGATAACAAAACTATGACAACAATATGTCTAAACAGGACAGTCTGTAGCAATTAATTTACAAAGTGAACTTCTCTATCTCTAAAAATTATGAAAATTTAGGACATGATAAAGAATTTATATGAAAATACTGTGTAAAAATTTCAGAAAGTTTGCACGTTCCAGTAAAATATGAAAATTCAAACACTACAACAAAAGTTTCTGTTTTTACACAGCACACATCAAACATGCAATTAAAGCATCCTAAAAGGCAATTCTTGGAACTTTTTATTGAAAAACAAGATTATGAATAACATATAACAAAGAACAACAAAATAAAATGATGCTCCAAGCAAAACACATATTATGTGACGAATAAAAATATAGCTCTATGTAATATATACCGATAGTGTTGAAGACGAAAGAGGGGATGCCTTCCGGGGCATCCCCAAGCTTAGGCGCTTGAGTCTTCCTTGGATATTACCTTGGGGGTGCCTTGGGCATCCCCAAGCTTAGGTTCTTGTCACTTCTTATTCTCCTCATATCGGTGTCTCACGCAAAACTTAAAAACTTCAATCACACAAAACTTAACGAAACTTCGTGAGATGGGTTAGTTTGGGGATGCCAAAAGCACCCCAAGTAAATATTTCAAGAAGTTTCAAGCATCTAAGCTTGGGGATGCTACGCATCCCACCTCTCTTCGTCAACTATCAGTTAGCCTATGTTGAGCCTAAATTTTTATTCGTTCACATGATATATGCTATTCTTGGAGTGCTATTTTTGTTTAGTTTGTTGTTTGAATAAAATACTCAGATCTGAAAATCTTTATTGGGAGAGAGAGAGAGAGTCCCCACATAGCTACTTTATTGTTTGACTACTCATTGAGCTTCACTTATATCTTTTGAGAGTAGTTTGAAGTTTACTCATGTGCTTCACTTATATCCTGAGAGTAAAGGTTGAATGAATTGAATGTCATAAATGTGAAATTATATATGCTTGTCCCATGGGGAGTAGTGACTTCACATACTAGGAGTATAAGCAGTAAAATTTATTGGAAGTTAGCAAACATAACATTGGCCATTTAAACAATTCATGAAAGAATATTGAAGGAAGAGAGGTTTCACATATAAATACACTATCTTGGACATCTTCTATGATTGTGAACCCCCATTAATTATTTTCAAACTTGATCAAGTAGTTCACATTGGACAAGGAATACAACGTAATGGTTATATTTGTTTATATTCACGTAGCAGTTATATTGTCATGGATCCTCTAACATGTGATGCTTGTTTAGAACCTTTTGCTAGCCAAAACTTCGTACTAAGTAGAAATACTACTTGTGCATCCAAATCCTTGAGCCAAGTTTCTTCCATGAGAGTCCACTATACCTACCTATATATGGTATTTCACTACCATTCCAAGTAAATTTGCATGTGCCACCTCTAACATTCAAATAAACATTCGTTTTGTGTGCTCGTACCGCTCATGGAGCAATGGGGCGGTCATTATCTTCCATACTAAGCGGGTTATTCTCAAGATAAGTGTTTATTCACTTGTCATTGCACGAGAGAGGCCGGTAAAAAGGATGCCCAGTCCTGCATAATACAAAAATAAATAAACAAGAACTCCCCCTATAAAGTTGATTGTTTGGATGGTACCCGTGGATTCGGCTAGCCATGGAATGTGTTTGAATGGTGGAGGGGGAGTAAAAAATTAAATTCTGTTTGGGAACCACCAATAATGTGATTAGCATGGAAGATATTGAAAACTCTGTTGTGACGTTGACAGGAAAAGTATACCACTCAAAATTACATATTCATCTCTGCTTTAAAACAACGAGCTCTGGCACCTGTGCAAATCCCTGCTTCCCTCTGCGAAGGGCATATCTTTTACTTTTCATGTTGGGTCAACTTCTTATTCCAATCTATTAATTCTTTAGTTGGCAAGCATCATGTGGTGGGCAAAGATCCAGACACATATATCCAGTGGAATATAGGTGATAATGATTCATTATTTGTTGACATTATCCCCGAGATAAATAAGTTGGGAGGCGAAACTTTAAGCCCCTATCTTCCTATGTTTTCGACTAAAACTATTTGTTCTAAAAATATGCTTTGAGTGTCAGCAATCATGGAAGACTAAATGATAGTTGAGTATGTGGAATTTGCTAAACCAAAGCTGTTACATAGACTCTTCCTGAAAATAAGATGAATTGTAATTGTTTGACGACTGAAAACATAGTTTGCTATTTTTCAAGAAAGTTTATGGTCTATACTTTAACATGTGAATAACTTACTACTTGATCAAGAGAAGCTTTATGAGAAATACTTGCTGGTTATGATGCTAGAAAAGTGGCTGAAATTATCCTTGATCAATATTATACATTATGCTAGCATTCACACTTCATAAATTATTTCTTTTATGATTTACCTACTCGAGGACGAGTAGGAATTAAGCTTGGGGATGCTGATACGTCTCCAACGTATCGATAATTTATGAAGTATTCGTGCCATATTTGCCTATGTCTACAATACTTTTATATGGTTTTGATGCACTTTATATGATTTATTTAGAACTAACCCGGACTGACGTTGTTTTCAGCAGAATTACCGTGGCGTTGTTTTTGTGCAGAAAATGAAAGTTCTTGGAATCGCCCAAAACTTTTTGATGATTTTTTCTGGAGAGAATAAGCAATATTGGAGCGAAGAACCACCGGAGGGGAGACACGTGTGGGCCACAAGCCATCAGGGCGCCCCCCCGGGCCGCGCCCTGATTTGTGCTTGGGCCCACGTGGCTCCGTTGTCCGTGATTCCAACGGTGAAAAATCCTATAAATCCCGGAAATCCCAGAAATAAAGGGAGACTCTCTGTTCCGCCGCCGCAACTCTCTGTATCGACGAAAAAGCAATCTAGAGCCGTTCCAGTACCCTACCGGAGAGGGGAAACCATCACTGGTGGCCATCTTCATCATCCCGGTGGAGGCCATGACGAGGAGGGAGTAGTTCACCCTCAGGGCTGAGGGTATGTACCAGTAGCTACGTGTTCAATCTCTCACTCTCGTGTTCTTGAGATGGCACGATCTTGATGTATCACGGGCTTTGTTAATATAGTCGGATCATATGATGTTATTCCCTTGCTACCTTGTTGTGATGAATTGAATCTTTACCTTTGAGATTTTGTTATGTCGGATTGAATATTGGATTGGAGATCACTTGATATATGTCTTGCATGTGGATACCCGTGGTGAAAATGGGGTGTTTTATTGATTCACTTGATGTATGTTTTGGTACTCAACTTGCGGATTCCCGAGGTGACATTGGGGTAATCTATGCATAGGGGTTGATACATGTTCTTGTCTTATGTTCTCCGATAGAAATATTGGGGTGCTCCTTGAAGTTCCTTGTGTTGGATTGAATATGATAGATCTGAAATTTGTTCTATGCATGTCGCATAATTTTCCCACGGATACTTGAGGTGACATTGGAGTATCTAGGTGACATTAGGGTTGATTGATATGTATCATTGGTATTATTTTAGTACGAACTCTGGGGCTGTTTGTGACACTTATAGGAATAACTCAAAAGATTGATCGGAAAGAATAACTTTGAGGTGGTTCTACTAACTACACCAATTTCATCTTATTGTTCTACGCTAGATAGGAACTTTGGAGTGATTCTTTGTTGCACGTTCAGGGATGATCATATGATCCAACTATGTTAGCATTGTTGGGAGATTGCACTAGTGAAAGTATGAACCCTAGGCCTTGTTTCCAAGCATTAATATACCATTTTGCTCGTTGTTTACTATTTGTTACCTTGCTGTTTTTATACTTTCAGATTACAAAAACCTATATCTACCTTCCATATTGCACTTGTATCACCATCTCTTCGCCGAACTAGTGCACCTATACAATTTACCATTGTATTGGGTGTGTTGGGGACACAAGAGATTTCTTGCATTTGATTGCAGGGTTGTTTGAGATAGGACATCTTCATCCTACACCTCCCACGGATTGATAAACCTTAGGTCATCCACTTGAGGGAAAATTGCTACTGTCCTACAAAACTCTGCGCTTGGAGGCCCAACAAAGTCTACAAGAATAAAGTTGCGTAGTAGACATCAAGCCATTTTCTGGCGCCGTTGCCGGGGAGGTGAGTGCTTGAAGGTATATCTTTAGATCTTGCAATTAAATCTTTTAGTTTCTTGTTTTTCACTAGTTTGGTTTTGTAAAAGAAAATTACAAAAAATGGAGTTTAGGTTGCCTCAATTGCTTCGTCTTTTTAATGTCTTTCGTGAAAATGATGGTTCGGAGAATTGTGCTCAATTGGTAGAGGAGGAATTTATGAAAATACTTAATTAGAATTCCTTGAATGATGAGCATGATTGCAATGTTGCTAGTATGAATTCTCTGAATATCCATGATACCAATGATATGCAAAGCCACAATCTTGGGGATGCTATGTTTGATGAAGATGATATTTTTAGTCCCCCAAGTTTTGATGAGCAAATTTATTATGATGATCGCATGCCTCCTATCTATGATGATTATGATGATGACATGTATGCTATAAACAGTAATAGTAACCATGAAACTTATCATCATGATTTTAATATTGAATGTGGTTATGTCAATCAAGTGTCTCATGATAGTTATTTTGTTGAGTTTGCTCCCACTACCATGGATGAAAAGGAATTTTCTTATGTGGAGAGTTATGAAAATTCTATGCTTGTGCATCATGAAAAGAATGATTTATGTGATAGTTATATTGTTGATTTACTTCATGATGCTACTGAAATTTATTATGAGGGAGGAACATATGCTTGTAGGAATTGCAATAATATAAAGTTTCCTCCATATGTGTTGAAAATCTTGAAGATATGCTTGTTTTGCCTTGATATGCTAGTTGATTCTTGCTCCCATAAATTGTTTGCTCACAAAATCCCTATTCATAGGAAGTGGGTTAGACTTAAATGTGCTTGCCATGTAATCCATGATGCTCTTTTGCATGTTTCAAATACTATTCCTATGTGAGCATCATTGAAATCATCATGCCTAGCTAAAAGGCTTTAAAGAAAAGCGCTTGTTGGGAGACAAACCAACACTTTTACTTTCTGTTTTCGAGTATTCACATGATTAATCTACTATATTAATCATGTTTTGTGTCTTTTATTTCAATAATGTGCCAAGTAAAGCCTTTGGGATACTATGGATACTTGTTGATTTGATTCTATGCAAAAACAGAAATTTTTTCCTCCAGTAAAGAATTTCTATGATTTTAATGGAGCGTCAAAAAATTCTGAACTTTTTACACCGTATTTATATGCAAATTCTCTAAGTTTTCCTAATTTTTCAGAATTTTGGATACAGGGAAGTATGGTTATACTACAGATCTTCACAGACTGTTCTGTTTTTGACAGATTCTATTTTGCATGCATAGTTTGCTTGTTTTAGTGTTCCCATAGCTTATATTTAGTGATATAAATTATGTGAATCGTATAATACGGTAGGTATTATGTGAGAACAATTATGAATCTTGTCTTGACATTACCTAAGTGAATGATCTTTATTTATTATACTAACCCATCTCACGAAGTTCCGTTAAGTTTTGTGTGATTGAAGTTTTCAAGTTTTGGGTGAGACACCTATATGAGGAGAATAAGGAGTGACAAGAACCTAAGCTTGGGGATCCCAAGGCATCCCCAAGGTAATATCCAAGGAAGACTCAAGCACCTAAGTTTGGGGATGCCCCGGAAGGCATCCCCTCTTTCGTCTTCAACATTATCGGTATATATTACTTAGAGCTATATTTTTATTCGTCACATAATATGTGTTTTGCTTGGTGCATCATTTTATTTTGTTGTTCTCTATTATATGTTATTTATAATCTTGTTTTTCAATAAAAAAGTTCCGAGAATTGCCTTTTAGGATGCTTTAATTGCATGTTTGATGTGTGCTCTGTAAAAACATAAACTTTTTTTTGTAGTGTTTGAATCTTCATATTTTACTGGAACGTGGAAAGTTTCTGAAGTTTTTACACAATATTTTCATATAAATTCTTTATCTTTTACTAAATTTTCATAATTTTTAGAGATACATAAGTTCACTTTGTAAATCAATTGCTACAGACTGTACTGTTTAGACAGATTGCTGTCATAGTTTTGTTATCTACTTCTCCTATAGTTTTCATGACTTATATTAGTAGATATAAATTGTGGAAATGATAGTATACAGTATATAATGTTTGAAAATTATTATGCAACTTGTCTTGGCAGTACATAAAGTGTTGATTTATTCTTATGTGTACAAACCTATCTCACGAGTTCTTTTCAAGTTTTTGTGTGGATGAAGTTTTTGAGACTTAGGTGAAACCGGGATATGAGAGGATTGAACGAGATACAAAAGCTCAAGTTGGGGATGCCCAAAGCACCCCAAGTAAATATTTCAAGAAGTCTCAAGCATCCAAGCTTGGGGATGCTACGCATCCCACCTCTATTCGTCAACTATCGGTTAGCCTATATTGAGCCTAGATTTTTATTCGTTCACATGATATGTGCTATTCTTGGAGTGCTATTTTTGTTTAGTTTTTTGTTTGAATAAAATACCCAGGTCTGAAAATCTTTATTGAAAGAGAGAGAGAGAGTCCCCACATAGCTACTTTATTGTTTGACTACTCATTGATCTTCACTTATATATTTTGAGAGTAGTTTGAAGTTTACTCATGTGCTTCACTTATATCCTGAGAGTAAACTTTGAATGAATTGAATGTCATAAATGTGAAATTATATATGCTTGTCCCATGGGGAGTAGTGACTTCACATACTAGGAGTATAAGCAGTAAAATTTATTGGAAGTTAGCAAACATAATATTGGCCATTTAAACAATTGATGAAAGAATATTGAAGGAAGAGAGGTTTCACATATAAATTCACTATCTTGGACATCTTCTATGATTGTGAACCCCCATTAATTATTTTCAAACTTTATCAAGTAGTTGACATTGGACAAGGAACACAACGTAATGGTTATATTTGTTTATATTCACGTAGCAGTTATATTGTCATGGATCCTCTAACATGTGATGCTTGTTTAGAACCTTTTGCTAGCCAAAACTTCATACTAAGTAGAAATACTACTTGTGCATCCAAATCCGTGAGCCAAGTTTCTTCCATGAGAGTCCACTATACCTACCTATATATGGTATTTCACTGCCATTCCAAGTAAATTTGCATGTGCCACCTCTAAACATTCAAATAAACATCCGTTTTGTGTGCTCGTACCACTCATGGAGCGACGGGGCGGTCATTATCTTCCATGCTAAGCGTGTTATTCTCAAGATAAGTGTTTATTCACTTGTCATTGCACGAGAGAGGATGGTAAAAAGGATGCCCAGTCCTGCATAATACAAAAATAAATAAACAAGAACTCCCCCTAGAAAGTTGATTGTTTTTATGGTACCCATGGATTTGGCTAGCCATGGAATGTGCTTGAATGGTGGAGGGGGAGTAAAAATTTACATTTTGTTTGGGAACCGCCAATAATGTGATTAGCATGGAAGATATTGAGAACTCTGTTGTGACGTTGACAGGAAAAGTATACCACTCAAACTTACATATTCATCTCTGCTTTAAAACAATGAGCTCTGGCACCTGTGCAAATCCCTGCTTCCCTCTGCGAACGGCCTATCTTTTAATTTTTCATGTTGAGTCAACTTCTTATTATAATCTATTAATTCTTTAGTTGGCAAGCATCATGTGGTGGGCAAAGATCCAGACACATATATCTAGTTGAATATATGTGATCATGATTCATTATTTGTTGACATTATCCCCGATATAAATAAGTTAGGAGGCGAAACATTAAGCCCCTATCTTCCTATGTGTTTGACTGAAACTATTTGTTCTAAAAATATGCTTTAAGTGTTAGCAATCATGGAAGACTAAATGATAGTTGAGTATGTAGAATTTGCTAAACCAAAGCTCTTACATAGACCCTTCCTGAAAATAAGATGAATTGCAATTGTTTGATGACTGAAAACATAGTTTGCTATTTTTCAAGTAAGTTTATGGTCTATACTTTAACATGTGAATAACTTACTACTTGATCATGAGAAGCTTTATGAGAAATACTTGCTGGTTACGATGCTAGAAAAGTGGCTGAAATTATCCTTGATCAATATTATACATTATGCTAGCATTCACACTTCATAAATTATTTCTTTTATCATTTACCTACTCGAGGACGAGTAGGAATTAAGCTTGGGGATGCTGACACGTCTCAACGTATCGATAATTTATGAAGTATTCATGCCATATTTGCCTATGTCTAGAATATTTTATATGGTTTTGATGCACTTTATATGATTTATTTAGAAATAATCCGGACTGACGTTGTTTTCAGCAGAATTACCGTGGTGTTGTTTTTGTGCAGAAAATGAAAGTTCTCGGAATCGCCCGAAACTTTTTGATGATTTTTTCTGGAGGGAATAAGCAATATTGGAGCGAAGAACCACCGGAGGGGAGCCACTTGTGGGCCACAAGCCATCAGGGCGCCCCCATGCCATGCCCTGATTTGTGCTGGGGCCCACGTGGCTCCGTTGCGCGTGAGTGCCACGCACGAGCGGAGCGAAAACTAAGCAAGGGGAATTCCGTCATTCCATGGAAAGCATGAAAAATTCTATAAATCCCAGAAACCCCAGAAATAAAGGGAGACTCTCCGTTCCACCGCCGCAACTCTCTATAACGACGAAAAAGCAATCTGGAGCCATTCTAGTACCCTGTCGGAGAGGGGAAACCATCACCGGTGGCCATCTTCATCATCCCGGCACCCGAGTTGGCACGAGCTGGCATGCTTGCGAAACTTCATGTACCATGGAGGCCTCATAGATTTCTCCATGAAATTGCCAGCACCTGAGTTGGCACGAGATGAGTTGGCTGTAACCCCCAGGTCATATAGATGCAATGAGACAGAGAAGCCATGGTTTGATGCTTTCTGGCAAATCATACACAGCTTTCAACACGCCAAGTTACTCAAATTGAAAGTGCCTAACATCCAGGGGCATTGCGGTGACCAAGGACGTGGAACATGAGCACTTGGTCATGCTGCTCAGTCTTGAAAGGATGGAGCTTGAAGGGCCATGTGACCGAGGCCGAAGAAATGACGCGGCTACTGCCACTGCCAACTTACTGCGGTGTTGCCCTGTGATCCAAGATTTGCATATTAGGATCCTTAACCAAACCTGCTACGAAGGTGTTACAAAGGATGTAGTACTACCACATTTTGATGTGTCACTAGACTTGTTCAAGAGGCGCTACACGAAGGAGATCACGGTCACGGTCATGGAAGATGTTGCAAAGCTCCCGGGACTAAGCGGTCACGACTTTGAGTGCTTGAGGAGTCATGTGAAAAATGTGAAGTTGGAGTTCGTTTTGAAAGAGTTTAATAGCTTTGAGGTTTCCCTTGCCAAGTTCCTTGCCGAAAATTATGTTGGAAATATGAGCAATTTACCATATGATTTTATTAACAGAAATAGTAGATAAAACATGACTATCATAACAGAGATAAAACAAGTCATGCAAACTAACAAAGAGTAGGCAAACAACATGTGAATATGTGAACTAGAGCAGAACATATTTAGAAGATATACTAGAAGAAGAAACTGTAGCAGGCTCTCGAACAGGAAAAACACAAACACATACTGAGGTGCGGCAGTAGCATTGGCGTTGGCGCTGACATTGTTGCCGGCCATGTCGTCGAAGAGGTTGTCAACGTTGGGGAAGAAGTCGTCGTCGGGAAGTGGACGGCGGCGTCCGAGGCGTCCGTGATGAAGAGTTCAGTAGTCGCGCGGAGCACTCCCTAAAAACCTTATCACCCTTCTCCAGTACAGGACTCAAAGAGGTGGGGCTTCGAAGGCCAACTGTCCCAACCTGCGGTGCACGCTACAAGCCGGGATGGGGAAGAATCTAGCAGCAACTCAGAGTTTGGAACTTGGTGGCATGAGGAAGATGATGTTCTGGTGTGTCTCTCTGGAGAGGAGCTGGCAGCGACGGAAGACAAAACGAAAAGATGGGAGAAGAAGTGAACAGCCAGCAGCCGAAAGGTGCAGCGTTCATATGCATTCTCGAGTACAGCAAAAATATTTCAGCTCCCATGCAACCTTTCGCATACCAGTCATGCGTGGCAAAAATTTAGACAACGGCTCGGCTCATTCCCGCAACCCGCAGCACGTCGTGATGAGGCGTGGTGTGGAGAGGCGGGGGGTGGAGGAGGAGCGCGCATGAATGTCTCTCTTGTTCTCATGCTCATACATGTGAAGAAACAACCTCCCTTATAAGGAGATTCAACTCCTACTAAGTGAGCAGTATGGGACTAAACTTTAGTCCCACCTCTTGCCTTACATGAATGGGCTTAGTGGGCCTCTAGGATTTATTAGGAATTCTGAAAATGCTATTGGGCTGGCCCAAAATAGACAAAATTCTAGCAACCCCCACTAGATCCCTGAGGCACACAAAAAATTGCCTAGCTTCACACAACACACTGTTGGACTGATACAAAACACTGTTTATATTCTGGTACTGTAGTGAAGACTGTTAAGTTGAAATTCCACTTATAGCTCTATGCTACACTAGTAAGCAATTTGAACAGTTGACTAGGCCTTGAACTGCAAGTTTTTTGCTAATCTAGATTCACACAAATCCTTGGCCGATACTAGGCTACCGTGGGACTTCCCCGCGAGTGGAGCTTATGTGTCATACTCCGAGGCCTTTCATGAGTTTACTAGAGAGCACCCTACTCTCATAGATTGACGTTTTACAATCAGACTCATATAGGTCTGTTCTTCAAAAGATGTTCTACGGGACAACATCTCTGCTTAAATAAGCCACTTAGAACACATTAAGATATACATCAACCTGTCATCCAGATCAAGAGAGTATTGCATCTTCATGGTGTGGTATTAATTACAGTAAGGATACTCTCCTCTCAGTTGACCAACAACTTGTCTTCTAGTTCTAATTCGCGGGATCTCCGATCACATATAATAGGTTGCCACTATGAACATCTCACATTGTGGGTCTCATACCCATCTCCTTCGATGCATTATATATCACATTACATGATAGACCCTTAGTAAAAGGATCTGCCAGATTTTTAGACATTTGGATATAATCCATGCAATAACTCCAGAGTTTCTCATTTTCCTGACAGACTTTAACCTTCTCTGCACATTTCTTGATGACTTCATGTTATCCTTTGATCTACTCACTTTGGCGATCACAGTTTGATTGTCGTAGTTCATAAGGATACCCGGTACAGGTTTTCAACAACCGGTAAGTCATTCAAGAGCCGACGAATCCAATATGCTTCAACCATAGTTGTATCTAGTGTTGTGAGCTCTGCTTTCATTGTTGACCTCATTAAAATCCAAGAAACAACACCACCTCCATGAGTGAACATTGTCGGCGCTCTGGGAACGGGGGTACCCAGACCTGCCTGCCTACGGGCCAGGGCGTGGCCCACTTCGACAGCCTGACGCGGCATCATTCAAGACAAGGCCCTCGTGAGAACCCCGCCCTCGTGAGGAGGATGATGCCAAGACCCCCGAAGGGGGGAGGCCTCACCAGGCCCCCTCCCGAGGGGCGGAGATCTCTATGCAGCGCTCAGCCTCGGGAGGCTGAGGTGACGCCAGCCGGGCCAGGCGGGTTCAGGCGGGCACAAAAGAAGCAGTTTCCTCTTTGGTGCAAAGGAGGCAGGGACGTACGCGGGTTCCCAAGGCATCCCCCCAAAGGTTTCCATTCCGGCGCAACGAGACCAAGACCATGATCCCCGCAGGACGGACGTCATCGCCGAGCCCACCCCTGCATCACTACCAGCTACTTTGCAGGCGAAGACCACCTTTCGTCAGGATAAGGTGTACTCCTTGTCCCCCTTCGAATTTGGCCGTTGTGGGATCCCTTCCTGTTGGGGAAATTCACCACGACCAAGACCCGGCTCATAAGGATAAGCCGCCCTAAGGCTTAAGTCATTTCTGGGTTTAAGTTGCCCTGACGTTAAGTCATCTTTGGACTTAAGCGTCCCTGGTGAGACCCGGTGGGTGAGATCAGACAGTTATGACCCGGTAGACAGTTATGACCCAGCAGACAGTTATGGCCCGGCAGACGGTTATGACCCGGCAGACGGTTAAGTCCCGGAGACGAGTCCCTGAAGATGAGTCCCTGAAGACGAGTCCCTGAAGATGACTCTTGAAGATAAACCCAGTTGTAAGCCGCCCGACTGTAAGCCGCCCGTCTGGAGATAAGAAGCCTGGGACTCAGAAGCCCACGAAGAGAAGCCCGCGAGGGGAAGTCATAATAGGTTAAGTCTTAATCCGATTTGGACTCTGCATGTAAACCGTCCCTTGAACTTATATAAGGAGGGGCGGGTCACCCCAAGAGGGTCAAGTTTCTAGACGTCGCAATACACACGTCTTAGACAGACAAGTTCAAGTCATTAGAGATAGACAGATTAGAGGCTCTCGAGATGAGAGGTAGCAATTCCACACCCTTGTAATCGAGATCGTCATCATCATCAATATAGACACAAAGCAGGACGTAGGCTTTTACCTCCATCGGAGGGGCCGAACCTAGGTAAACTCGCGTCTCTCGATTCCGACCAACCCCTCTCAAGCCGTCACATAGTTGCGATGGCCTCACACCTAAGTTCTCTCACGAGGACATCTTGCCGTGACAAAACCACGACAGTTGGCACCCACCGTGGGGCGTCGCGCACGGTGGTGTTGTGTTCTTGAAGGGATCTCTCCTAGGGATCGAGAAGCCTATAACCCGCCGGATCCGCAATAGACGGCGTGGGAGAATCTTCATCAACTTCAAATTCATCATTTGAGATCAAGAGCCGTCACTCGTCTCCGACTCAACCTCATCTTAGAGCCGCCGTGGTGCTGGTTTCCAACGCGCCTCGAGCTGCCGCTGCGCCAGTTTTTGGAGGGATCGCCCCCAAGGATCTCCCTCCAGGATTGAGAAGTTCACGCCGGATGAAGAAAAGTCTACGCGGATCAATCTCACAGGAAAAAACTATGGAACAAATCCCCACATGTCGAGATCAAACTGGATAAAGTTATGAATTTTTGAAGGTCAGATCAATCACAGAAGGAAACTTCGAATCGGACAAGTAGTAGTACTGATAGCAGTCTACGCAAAAGTTGAAGCACCGTGGAGCGTATTCATCTTGGGAGATAAAAAATATATATACTACTAGTAGTGCACGATGGCACAACTACTAAAGGAATTAACTCGCGAGGAGGGCGTCCACGTCCCGGAAGCGGACATACACAAAGACTCCATCGGTGCCTCGTGTCCGAGTCGGCCTCCTGCCGTCGCCTCCGCCCGCGTCGTCGGATTCACCTCGACTGCCCACCACCACCGTGGCCGCGCTCGCCCGTCTGCCTCTGCCATGGCTCGCCCCCGATCCCTGCATCTGCCCCGTCGCTCCAGCCGGTTCTGCGCGTCCGAGTTGCCTCGCGCCGCCCGTGCTGGCTCCTCCGCTCGCCACTCCTGCAGGCCCAGCGCTGCCTCGCGCCGTCCGTGCCGTCCCGCTGCCACCTCATTGCGCTGGCCCCGTCACCGCCGGTGGCTCCAGCACACCTTGCCTCCGCGGCTGCCACCTCACCTCCACCTCGCCTCTTCCTTGGCTTCGCCCCGCCTCTGCGTCGTGGCCCGCGCCCGCGAACCGCCGCGCTGCGCCTGCGAGACGCCCCGTGTCGGGCCGCCGCGCCTGCTCGCCCGCATCTGGCCGGCCGAGTCGCCGCTTCCCCCGCGGGTGAATCGCTTCGAGCCGCCATCGCCCTCACTGCACCCTCGAGCTCCCCCCACCACACCTCACCGCAGCTTCACCTCGAGCCGCCGCTTTGGCCCGCCCCCGCCGGAACAGGCCTTGAGCCACCGCCACCGCCGCGCGCTCTGCCTCTGCCGCAGGCCGGCGCTGCCGAGCCGCCACCGCGACCTCTGCCTCTGCCCTAGCCGTGCGCTCAAAGCCGCCCCGGCCGAGCCAAAGCCGCCGCCCGGCTCCTCCGCGCCGCTCTTCCGAGCCGCCTCCGCCTCGGTCACGGCCTCGCTATCACCGCGTCGCTGCTCCTGTCGGCAAGCCGCCCCGCGCCGCCACTCCTGTCGGCGAGCCGCCCCGTGCCGCTGCACCTGCCGGCGAGCCGCCCCGCGTTGCCGGGCTGCCGCTCCTCCAAGCCGCCCTTCGCCTCGGCCTCGCCGTGCCGTTGCATCGTGGCCACTTCCCCTCCTTCGACGGGTGTGAGGGGTAGTGGGAGGCCGGTTGGATGGATAATAAAAGGTGGGGAGCCGGTTCACAAATAGGTGAAAAATGTTGCCGCGTCAGGAGGACTCGGTCGACCTCGACATTGCCACGGTATGATTCGACGAGCTGGCTGCCGGGTCAGGAGGATTCGGTCAACCTCGATGTTACCGCATGCAATTTGGATTCGATGCAGCAGCAAGATTTTCGATTCCACCGACGTCGTCCTATGGGGATTATAACAGCGTCAGCAGAGTGCCATTTTGCCCGACGACTATATAAGCAGTCTGTCGGCCGACGTTTTGGCAAACCTCAAAATGTGGGTCAATCTACAAATACCAGGGCGTGTCTTATCAATTGGACATCCCGACGAAAGTTGCACATAGATTATCTGTCGTTTCCAATACATCAGGTGACATTCGTCCAGTCTATTTTAATCGCATATATTAATTTCATTAAGAGCATTTACTCTGGCTTGGGATATTTATATGCAGGACAATTATTCACAATAAACGTGGTTTATACCACGGGTAGCGCGCGCTGGCAACATCCTGCACCGGCGTTCGTCTGTGCCACACTGCCCGGTGAATGGGCGTGCGCAAGCCGCTGCCCCCGCGGCTGACTCGCCCGCAGCCGTGCCATTTCCAACGCCGCGGCCGTCTTTACCATCCGCCTCCTGCGGTCTGGTCTACATCAACACACCGGGCCGCACCTGTGTGCACACACTGCTTAATGAGCGCACGCAAGACGCCGTTCCTACAGCCCGGTCTATTCCAATAACTCTGAAGCAAGTCATGATACATTATCAGCCTCTGCCTCGACCGGATGGCTCGATGGATAGGCGTACAAGTCGCCGCCACTGCGGTTTAGTTAACTACAACAACCAGCTGGGATAAACCATTGGTCGGATTATTGACACATCTCATACGGGATCATTTATAACCTGCTGCGGTCAACCTCAAACCTCCATGGATTCACATCGTGTTATCAACGCCGAGGGTATACAATGAGTGTTGCGAAGATCATCAAACTCGCCACCTTGCCTCCAGCTTCAACACATTCCAGCGTTTCTGCTATCAGCTATATGCCGGTTTATGCCACGGCCAAGTATGGAGAATCTCAAGCCAACTCCTCGAGTCGTCTGAAGACTCGGGGGCTACACAGACATGATTCAACAAATGTTGCTAGTTTTGGCAAATTCAAGAACCCCAGGTCATTAGAGAAAAAATAACCCGATCTCGGGGGCTATTGCCGCATTGGTGAAAGCTTAAAGGCTGTCAGAAAATTTCCAGCTAAAAAAGTGCCAAGCAATCTGAGAGTTCCGACTCAAAAGAAGGATTCCGGATTATCAGAAAAGGTTCCGGTTTAAAACCCGCCTCAAGAGAAGTCTGTCTCTCACAAAGTTTTGAGATCTCGATATCCGGCTCAACATCCGGTTCAAAAGGAATTCATCTCTCGCAAGTTTGAGTTTTCAGAAAATTAAAGGTTGCCAAAGAGAACTAGCTGCTATGATGCGCGGTTCAAACATGGGTATCCTGCCCTATTGGCTTATCATATTATGGGTCACTTGGGGGCTTCCTACTCAATGAGTATAGCTATCTTACCCTCTTGATCAGCTTCCATGCCATATATGAGTTAAACCTGCCTGTTTGCAACTTGCTACTCCGCCATGACCCACCGAACTCTTGACAGTCAATCTTGCTAAGAGACCCTAAACTTTCATAGTCAATCTCGCACAAAGACCCTGAACTTGTCAAGGTTTAAATGGCGGCTTTTGTCACGAGAGAGCCGACTTACAGTGAGCTAGGATAAACTCGCCTTGTCTGTCGTAGTCTCTCCGCTATGTGGCCCGTTTGTACTCTTAACAAGTCAATCTTTTTAAGACCCTGAACTTGTTAAGGTTTAAACAATGGATTTATGTCACGTGAGAGCCGGCTTACGAGGTTTCATGCTTTCATACCAAGCTTCTTTGAAGCAAAACTTGAGTTTTTCAAAAAACAAAACAGAGCTAGTCTCTTTTTGTCGAGCCTTGAAAGCCGACATTTTTATACTCTGTTATCATACACATACATCATCATACATTGCATCATACATTGCATCATCATTGCATCGTCATACCATGCATCATATATGCATGAATATCCTGGTTTATATTGCAGGAGCCGGTTTTCAAACCGGGATACATATTCCAATCCTTAATAGCCAACATGGCTGGATTTCCATTATGGTTGTTATAACCAATATTGAATAATTGAGGTTCTCAAACCAAGTTATATTATTATCTTAAATAGCCAACATGGCTGGATTTTCATTATGGTTGTCATAACCAGTATTGGATGATTGAGGTTTTCAAAGCCCCTTCAGAGTAATGGATATTATTCCTTCATCCAAAAAATACCAACTTATAGCAAGGAGCATGGTTCAACATTGATATGCAAGGCTTTCAGCAACGTCATCTAGACAGTGGATATGATTTTATTCTGCAATGAAAGGAATAGTCCTGAATCGTTGCAGGCATACGACCGGCACTTGGGGGCTACATTATTCAAGTCCAGTTTTTATCAAGTATGCAAGTCCCATGTCGCTGCAAGCATGCACCACGGCACTTGGGGGCTAATGCAAGTTGTTTTTTAAATAATTACATTGTCAACAAGACCCTGTTATCTCAAGGAGATGAGCTGGCCTTTCTATTTTTTTTCTAAGTCCCAGCCTAGTATTGTCTTACTGAGCCGGCCCTTGGGGGCTACACATTGCTCATCAAGTCTACATAATCAGCTCTGCAGAAGTCCCTGCTCATTATTGCATAATGACCCGGCCCTTGGGGGCGACACTGGCTGAAGTATTATGAGCATAATGCAATTACAAGTCCCAGGTTGCTGCAGGCAAGACAACCCGGCACTTGGGGGCTACATATGTGGAACATTCAACTTATGACTGGTGACTCAGACGAACAATTCAGATTTTTCTAGAGTTGCAATATTTATGTTGAAGCAAGTCTTAAAGCTATCACTACATTCCCCTCTTAAGACTTGAGGGTTACAGGTAATATGGATATGAGGAAGGTGTGCCTTCAAATTCTCAATTATGAGGGAACCAGACGAATTTATCAAACCAAGGCAGTTGATAATAAGGGTTGTTTTTTCTAAGGAGCCAACGTCAGTTTATTGATATGACAGAGATTCAGAATTTTCAGGAGCTGGTTAAACTGGTATTTTTGAGTGAACCGGTCCCTTTACATGTTCTTATTTCAAGAGTTTAGCATGAATAAATTCAAAGCTAACCTGGGGGCTAATGTTGGGGATATTCCCCACGACCAAGACCCGGCTCATAAGGATAAGCCACCCTAAGGCTTAAGTCATTTCTGGGTTTAAGTTGCCCCGACATTAAGTCATCTTTGGACTTAAGCATCCCTGGTGAGACCCGGTGGGTGAGATCAGACAGTTATAACCCGGCAGACAGTTATGGCCCGGCAAACAGTTATGACCCGGCAGACAGTTATGACCCGGCAGACAGTTATGACCCGGCAGACAGTTATGACCCGACAGACAGTTATGACCCGGCAGACGGTTAAGTCCCGGAGACGAGTCCCTGAAGATGAGTCCCTGAAGACGAGTCCCTGAAGATGACTCTTGAAGATAAACCCGGCTGTAAGCCGCCCGTCTGGAGATAAGAAGCCTGGGACTCAGAAGCCCACGAAGAGAAGCCCGCGAGGGGAAGTCATAATAGGTTAAGTCTTAATCCGATTTGGACTCTGCATGTAAACCGTCCCTTCAACTTATATAAGGAGGGGCGAGTCGACCCAAGAGGGTCAAGTTTCTAGACGTCTCAACAGACACGTCTTAGACAGACAAGTTCAAGTCATTAGAGATAGACAGATTAGAGGCTCTCGAGATGAGAGGTAGCAATTCCGCATCCTTGTAATCGAGATCGTCATCATCATCAATATAGACACAAAGTAGGACATAGGCTTTTACCTCCATCGGAGGGGCCGAACCTGGGTAAACTCGCATCTCTCAATTCTGACCAACCCCTCTCAAGCCGCCACATAGTTGCGATGGTCTCACACCTAAGTTCTCTCACGAGGACATCTTGCCGTGACAAAACCACGACACTTCCTGCCAATGCGATAAGGGAAGAGGACCCGGACCATTATAAATAGAGGCAAGGTTGCGCCGTAGAGGGAGACGGATCCGACACAACCTCGAGCGCCCTCGCGAGGTTACTCACCACTGTATCAGTTCATCCACAAACCTCCTCGTGAGGCAATCCACCAAAAGCAGGAGTAGGGTTTTACGCTTCGCAACGGCCCGAACCTGGGTAAATCCGTGTGTTAGTCTTCCTCCCCGCAATGGAGTGAGTTCGGTTCGGCTAGGCTGTGGAGCTGTGAGTTTGAGGTCGAAGCTGGTGGGGATCTTCATACACGCCCCTGAGTTCGAACCTCTTTGGGTTTTGCGGAGCCCGAAATCCGACATTTGGCGCACCAGGTAGGGGGCGTGTCAAAGTTTTCCACAGGCTTCGCTTCTTCTCCATTCCGCCGCTTCGATGGTCGACGCCCGTCAAGCTTTCTTTGGCCCCGACGGTTCCACCTTCACCAACCTCGCTGCCACCTCTCATGACGCGCGCTCCAGCAGCTCGGTGTTGGTCGGCCGCTACCAGGCCGCCAGCGTCGTCGCCACCACCGTCGTTTCTCGTGCCGGCCAGGCTCCGCACGCCCGCAGCCGCAGCAGAGCGCTCGCCCCGTGGCACCGCCCGCGGGACCATCATCACCCTGTGTCCATGTGGGAGATCTGAATGCGCATGACGCGCTGCTGATGGCAAGTGAGCTGCTTCGTCATCGCCCAACGAGTGGGGCCTTCGACGCTTGGGCCGACCACATCACCGAGCTGGTCACCGTCGCGAGGAGGGCCTGGGGCACGCGCCTCCCCCCTCAGTCCCCGACGCTGGACGCCGAGGGCTCTCCCGCTGCGCAGCTCCCTTCGTCGACTGGCAGCGTGCCCGGCCCATGCCCGGGCGGGCCTGAGCAAGGCCCGCCCCATGCCGTGCTCCTTCTCCTTCGGATCCCGGTAACCGGCTTCGGGGCGCCGCCCGGTCCCGCCGGTGGTGCTTTCGAAGAAGGTGACGGGACGCTCCGCGCGCGCCTCAACGCGCGCACTCATGACCCGGTGGACCACCGACAGCCTGGGTCGTCCCGGCACGAGCGCGCCAACCGGCATAGGGACCAGGCGACTCAAGCTTCCGAGCAGGCAGGTAACCGTGATGGAGGTGCGGTGGATAACCATGGAAGCAACCCACGTCAAGACGCGCGCGCCCAACCTCGCGGCGACGGCAGAGGTAAGCAACTTCGGGCGGAGGCTCAGCGCAGGAGGGTCTGTGTGCCGCGCGTCCCGGGCGGCGCCGCCACGGCACCCGAGGAGGTTGACCGCGTGGCGCGCGGAGACGGCTCAGGAGGAAGCCAAGGCCTTTACACGGAGCCCTATGTCCCAAGCAACATCGTATCCGTGGACGTCGCCGCAGGCCACGCATCCGCCGCAGGTGTCATCATCCTCCCGGAGTAGGAGGGTGGCCTGGATGTCCTCTTCAGGTCGGGCCTGGGGGCTTCCACTGAGGGAGCACTGGGCCCGGTTGGTGCAGAGAAGGGGGCGTCCCGGGATGCGCGGGGGCGCGGTGCGAGCCCCGCCCCCGTGAGTAAGGAAGACGTAGCCGGGCCCCTGGGCCACAGGAGCCACCGCCTAGGGGACCGGCAGGACACGAAGAGCACGGGCCACGCGCGGCACCAGGGGCGCCGGCGTGGCCTTAGGAGGCAGGGCCTCGCGAGGCCTTCGGGTCGAGGCCTGGCCGGCGCCCCGACGCCTCACGAGGCGGCTTCACCAACACAACACCCCTATGGTTACGCGAGGTGCATTGCACTCATGTTTGGGCCGCGGGAGCGCAATCCCACGGCTACGCGGGGGGCAATGCACTCATGTTTGGGTCGTAGGGGCGCGCAACCGCGCAGAAACGCGCGGGATGGCTCATGGCCGAGTTGGGAGCACCTAGGCCCTGCGCCTGGGGGTTCGCCCAGCTACCTCCGACCATGACACTCTCACGTAATAATGAGTGGGCTGTATACGCCCGGAGCCCCCTGAGGACGCGGAGGGGTTCCCACCCACGTCCAAGTGGAAGCCCCATGCTCCGCGCTGGCGGACAACACTGTCCTCCAATGACTATGCCCACGCCTAGTGGAAGCCCTACGCTCCGCGCTGGGGAGAAGACGAAGACGAAGACTAGCCTAGGTGCCGGACGCGGCTGTTCCTTGCTCCTTTTTGTATTCGAATTGCCACTCTTTGCAATCTTCTTGATCTTGAAGTCTCGTTTTCTGAATCGATGCCTGTCGGTCTCCCCCTCATGCGCCCCGCGAGCGGGGGCTACGCGGGCATGGTGTGCACACTTTGCCAAGGCCTGGACATCCTGGTCCTCGCATGGCGCTCTCGAGCAAGCCGACAGGCGCATGCTGCCTCAGAGGCTCCCATCTCCTGGCACTTGCTGAGCATCGCGGCTCAGTATACTAGCGACGACCGACCCTCGCTCGGGGGCTCCAGCCACGGCTTGGTGCATCATCATAAATCCTCGGGAGGCTCGGGCACCTCTCGAGGCAAGAGCTGGCAAGGAAAGGTAAGGGGGTCGCTCGAGCGTTAAGGGGGGCTCCTGAGCAACGCGACTCAGGAGCCTCACTGGTCACGTAGCCCCTCGACCATTGGTCTCGTCCTGGTGATCCGGACGCCCCAACGGCGGTCGAGGTATGCGAGGGATTGGGCCCTGCCGACGCAGAGCACCAAGGGCTCCCGAACCGCCTCACTCACAAGGAAGAAGCTCCCAGGCGCTCCAGCTGCACCTCACAACGCACGAGCTCGCCACGGCCCACCAAGCTAAGTACCCCAACTGTAATGAGCAGGAACTTTTTGATTTAATGACAGCCCGAATATTGGGGTTTGAGACGGGAGCGCTAACATGAAGGTGCAGGCGCTACGGTCTACTGCATGACCCCATGGGGCCTCCTGTGGATCCGGATACAGGAAAGATGGTGCGAGTTAGGGAATTCGGCTCCTCTAGGCATCGCTGCTGAAGCCTTGGCCTTAGAGCAGCACGCGTCCCCTCAGGAGTGCCCGCCTCGTGTGGTCCCGGCAGGCTGCTATCACTCGACACTGTGTGGTACCCCCGCGGACCCCCCCCGAGGAGCGTCAGGCACGGAGCAATGGTGCGGTGAGGCAAGCAAAGGCGCAAAGGGGTGTGCGGAGGCACGCCAATGACGACGTAAAACCCCGCGAAGGAAATGAGGACGCACAGCGCAAAACAAGCAATTGACGGTTCTAAAGAAGGAAGACAAGGTAAAACTCAAAAGTTTAACGCCCCCCAGGGGCCAGGTGTTTCTTGATGTAACAGGAACCAGAAGGAAGAGAACAGGGGAAACTCAGGCAGAGGAGGCGATGTCCCCGTCGTGACCCCACCAGCCGCGGCGCCGGAGTCGCCGCTCTTGTCGGAGGAAGGCTCCTGGACGAACAGCTCCACCAGGGACTCCACCTGCCCGCGCACCTCGTCCCTGAGGGGCCTCTGGAGCTCCTCAGGCACCGGCTCCATCACGCAGGAGAGATCAAGCTCTGGGACATGGCGGCGCAGGTTGGAGAAGACACGCATCAGCGCGATGTCCAGAAGGTCGCGCGCGCTGGACTCATTATCTTTGTCCACCCGGGAGACGCTGGTCTCCAGAGCCTCCACCACCTTGCCGAAGAAGTGAATATAACCCCTGTTGCCGTGCACGCACGGCAGCGCAGGGGCATCCCCGACGAACCGGCCAACCACACTGACAGCGCGGTGGGCGATGTCCAGATACTGCTTGGCGCGCTGCGCCTCCAGCATCTTCGCCAGCGCCGCCTCGTCCTTGGCAGCCTGTACGGTGTTGGCAGCTCCCTCGACTTGGGCCTGGAGGGATGCCAACTCCGCCTTGGCGTACTCCTCACCCTTGAGCGTGGCCTGGAGAGCGGCCTCGGCGCCTGCCAGCTGGGCCCTAAGCGCGTCCACCTCACCCTGGAGTTCATCGAGCCTGCGCCTCTTGGGCGCGGGCGCCCTGAGACGAGGAAGCGACCAGGTTCAGCATACCGGGAGTGGTTCCCAAGAAAGGGGGAGGGAGACAGAGCACTCACTCGTCGGTGACGGTCCAGCGCCGGCGAGCCTGTGCCGGCCTCGAAGGCCCCCCGCCGCTGCCTCCAGAGGGTGGTGGTGGAGCCGGAGGCCCCGTGCTCCTCCCCGCTCCAGCTGCACTTCCCCCGGACACCATGGAAGGAAAGGAAAGACAAGACATCGATGTCTCGGGAAGGATGGCAGGCGTGGGGGCGTGTCGAGATGGCATGGCCCCTCTGGCGGGGCGAATTTATAGGCGTAACCACGGTCCACGAGGTGTCGTGGGGAGTGAAGGCGGCGCATGCTCCCCAGGCGCCACGTGCCCGGCCTGTCCAGCGTGCAGACCTGCCGCACGTCGCCTCGCCTCCCCCCGTCGAGTCACATCCACGTGGGTCGAGGGGAGAGAAGGGGCAAGGAGACGGCTACATTCAAGGAAGGGCAATGATGGTCGGCGCTGCGCGCAGGCTTCACGTCAGCCTGACTCGGGGCGGTTCCCGAAGTCTTCGGGAAGCGGAGGCGTCCTCGTCTCATTATGCGCCACGCATCAGGCTAGGCCCGCAGACGATTGGGGCCCGCGGCGCTTAGGTCGGCTCCTTCGGCTTTGCCCCGAAGCCAACCCAAGCGCGCCTTGGGGCCGGGGGCTACTGTCGGCGCTCTGGGAACGGGGGTACCCAGACCTGCCTGCCTACGGGCCAGGGCGTGGCCCACTTTGACAGCCTGGCACGGCCTGACGCGGCATCATTCAAGACAAGACCCTCGCGAGAGCCCCGCCCTCGTGAGGAGGATGACACCAAGACCCCCGAAGGGGGGAGGCCTTACCAGGCCTCCTCCCGAGGGGCGGAGATCTCTATGCAGCGCTCGGCCTCGGGAGGCTGAGGTGACGCTAGCTGGGCCAGGCGGGTTCAGGCGGGCACAGAAGAAGCAGTTTCCTCTTTGGTGCAAAGGAGGTAGGGACGTACGCGGGTTCCCAAGGCATCCCCCCAAAGGTTTCTATTCCGACGCAACGAGACCAAGACCACGAGTCCCGCAGGACGGACGTCATCGCCGAGCCCACCCCTGCATCACTACCAGCTACTTTGCAGGCGAAGACCACCTTTCGTCAGGATAAGGTGTACTCCTTGTCCCCCTTCGAATTTGGCCATTGTGGGATCCCTTCCCGCCAATGCGATAAGGGAAGAGGACCCGTTCCATTATAAATAGAGGCAAGGTTGCGCCGTAGAGGGGGACGGATCCGACACAACTCGAGCGCCCTCGCGAGGTTACTCACCACTGTATCAGTTCATCCACAAACCTCCTCGTGAGGCAATCCACCAAAAGCAGGAGTAGGGTTTTACGCTTCGCAACGGCCCGAACCTGGGTAAATCCGTGTGTTAGTCTTCCTCCCCGCAATGGAGTGAGTTCGGTTCGGCTAGGCTGTCGAGCTGTGAGTTTGAGGTCGAAGCTGGTGGGGATCTTCGTACATGCCCCTGAGTTCGAACCTCTTTGGGTTTTGCGGAGCCCGAAATCCGACAAACACATATCCGCTCGTGGCCTTTATCTCAACAGCATCAGAGATCCAGTTTAAGTCACGATACCCTTCAAGTACCTTTGGATGTAGTGATTTCCATAACTCGCAGTGCATTCCAAATAACGCATAACTCTCTCTAGAGCTTTCCAATGAACATCCCTTGGTTTTGAGACAAAGCGGCTCAGTTTGCTTACAGCAAAAGAGATGTCAGGTCACGTAGCGCTGGTTAAGTACATAAGTGAGCCAATAATCTAAGAATATTTCAATTGATCTCTAGAAATTCTTCGATTCTTTCGAAGCTACACGCTAGCATCATATGGTGTCGAAGAAGGCTTGCAGTCACTATAGCCAAAGCGACTCAAGATCTTTTCCACATAGTGAGATTGAAGCAATATAATCCCACCATCATCATCTCTCAACAGCTTGATGTTCAGAATGACATCGGCTACTCCTAAATCCTTCATTTCAAAATAATGAGATAGGAAATCCTTGACCTCCTTAATAACATTCAGATTTGTCCTGAAAGTCAATATGTTATTAACATACAAGCAAAGTATGACTCCCTCGCCCCCACCATGGCGATAGTACACACATTTGTTAGCTTCGTTTACGACAAAGCCTGCAGATGTTAAAGTTCTTTCAAACTTCTCATGCTACTGCTTAGGTGCTTGCTTAAGTCAATACAAAGACTTCAACAATTTGCACACATTTCCTTCCTGACCATCCACAATAAATCCATCTGGTGGTTCCATATAAATTTCCTCGTCCAACTCTCCATTTAGGAAAGCAGTCTTAACATCCATTTGATGAACGAGAAGACCATGTGAGGTAGCTAGTGAAAGTACTACTCGAATAATGGCCAATCGAGCCACGGGTGAGTAAGCATCAAAGAAGTCTTCACCTTCCTTTTGGGTATAACCCTTGGCCACGAGTTGTGCCTTGTACTTCTCAATAGTACCATGAGGCCTAAGCTTCTTCTTGAATACCCATTTGCACCCTATAGGTTTGCACCCATAAGGACGATCAATAATCTCCCAAGTTTCATTTGCGAATATGGAATCCATATCACTACGGACCGCTTCCTTCCAGCAGTCAGCATCTTCAAATGCATAGGCCTTCGAAATAGAATTGGGAGTGTCATTTATGAGATACACAAGAAAATCATCACCAAAGGACTTTACAGTCCTCTATCTCTTGCTCCTTTTAGGAGTCTCATTGTTGTCCTCCACATGATCTTTAAGATGTTGCATCGAAATGGTAGGTTCAAGAATTACATCCTCACTTGATGAATGATACGTCTCCAATGTATCAATAATTTATGAAGTATTCATGCCATATTTACCTATGTTTACAATACTTTTATATGGTTTTGATGCATTTTATATGATTTAATTAGAACTAACCCGGACTGGCGCCGTTTTCAGTAGAATTACCGTGGTGTTGTTTTAATGCAGAAAATAAAAGTTCTCGGAACCGCCTGAAACTTTTTGATGATTTTTTCTAGACAATATGAGAAATACCAGAGCGAAGAACCACTGGAGGGGGGCCACCTGCTAGCCACAAGCCACCCTGGGCGCGCGCTGATAGCTTGTGGGCCCCTCGTGGCTCTGGTTAGCATGATTCCAACATCGAAAAATCCTATATATACAAAAACCCTCAGAAATAAACCTATAACTTCGCTCTGCCGTCGCAAGCCTCTATACCGAAGAAAACTCATCCGGAGCCCTGTTCTGGCACCCTGCCGGAGGGGGCAATCATCACCGGAGGCCATCTTCATCATCCCGGCGGTGTCCATGACGAGGAGGGAGTAGTTCACCCTCGGGGCTGAGGGTATGTACCAGTAGCTATGTGTTTAATCTCTCTATGTATCGGTATCTTGAGATGGCATGATCTTGATGTATCGCGGGCTTTGTTAATATAGTTGGATCATATGGTGTTCTTCACTTGCTATCTTGTTGTGATGAATTGATCTTTCCCTTTGAGATTTTGTTATGTCAGATTGAATATTGGATTTGAGATCACTTGATGTATGTCTTGCATGTGGATACCCGTGGTAACAATGTGGGTGTTCTATTGATTCACTTGATATATGTTTTGGTACTCAACTTGCGGATTCCCGTGGTGACAATGGGGTAATCTATGCATATCGGTTGATACACGTTCTTGTCCTACTTTCTCCGATAGAAATCTTGGGGTACTCTTTGAAGTTCTTTGTGTTGGATTGAATATGATGAATCTGAAATTATTTGATGCTTGTCAAATAATTAACCCATGGATACTTGACGTGACATTGGAGTATCTAGGTGACATTAGGGTTGATTGATATGTATCATAGGTGTTATTTTACTACGAACTCTAGGGCTGTTTCTAACACTTATAGGAATAGCTCAAAAGATTGATCTGAAAGAATAACTTTGAGGTGGTTCTACTACCTACACCAATTTCATCTTATGTTCTCTGCTACTTATGAACTTTGGAGTGATTCTTTGTTGCACGTTGATGGATGATCATATGATTCTATTATGTTAGCATTCTTGAAAGATTGCACTAGTGAAAGTATGAATCCTAGGCCTTATTTCCAAGCATTGTTATACCACTTTGCTAGTTGTTTACTACTTGTTACCTTGCTATTTTTATATTTTCAAATTACAAAAACCTATACGTACCATCCATATTGCACTCGTAACACCATCTCTTCGCCGAACTAGTGCACCTTGATACGTCTCCAACGTATCGATAATTTATGAAGTATTCATGCCATATTCACCTATGTTTACAATAATTTTATATGGTTTTGATGCACTTTACATGATTTATTTAGAACTAACCCGGACACTAACCCGGACTGACGTTGTTTTCAGCAAAATTACCGTGGTGTTGTTTTTGTGAAAATGAAAGTTCTCGGAATCGCCCGAAACTTTTTGGTGATTTTTTCTGGAGGAAATAAGCCATATTGGAGCAAAGAACCACCAGAGGTGAGCCACACGTGAGGCACAAGCCATCAGGGCGCGGCCCCCCTAGGCCGCGCCCTCATATGTGATGGGCCCCACGTCGCTCCGTTGCGCGTGATTCCAACGCTGAAAAATCCTATAAATCCCAGAAACCCTAGAAATAAACAGAGACTCTCTGATCCGCCACCGCAACTCTCTGTATCGATGAAAAACTAATCTGGAGACGTTCCAGTACCCTGTCGGAGAGGGCAAACCATCACCGGTGGCCATCTTCATCATCCCGGCGGAGGCCATGACAAGGAGGGAGAGTTCACCCTCGGGGCTGAGGGTATGTACCAGTAGCTATGTGTTCAATCTCTCTCTCTCTCTCTCACGTGTTCTTCAGATGTCACGATCTTGATGTATCACGGGCTTTGTTAATATAGTCGGATCATATGATGTTATTCCCTTGCTACCTTGTTGTGATGAATTGAATCTTTGCCTATGAGATCTCGTTATGTTGGATTGAATATTTTGGTTTGAGAACACTTGATGTACGTCTTGTGTGGGATACCCGTAGTGACATTGGGGTATTCTATTGATTCACTTGATATATGTTGAGGCATCAA
Organism: Elymus sibiricus; assembly: GCA_039707655.1. Classification (NCBI taxonomy): domain Eukaryota; kingdom Viridiplantae; phylum Streptophyta; class Magnoliopsida; order Poales; family Poaceae; genus Elymus; species Elymus sibiricus. The sequence continues at coordinate 74,664,032 of CM077665.1, forward strand.
CTTGCGGATTCCGGTGACCTTGGGGATATATGCATAGGGGTTGATTGCATGTTTTCATACCACGTTCTCTGATAGAAATCTTGGGGTGCTCCTTGAAGTTCTTTGTGATGGATTGAATATGAGAGACCTGAAATTGTTTGATGCATGTCGCATAATTTACCCACGGATACTTCAGGTGACATTGGAGTATCTAGGTGACATTACGGTTGATTGATATGTATCATTGGTGTTGTTCTAGTACGAACTCTAGGGCTGTTTGTGACACTTATAGGAATAGCCCAAAAGATTGATCGGAAAGAATAACTTTGAGGTGGTTCTACTACCTACACCAATTTCATCTTATTGTTCTCCACAAGATAGGAACTTTGGAGTGATTCTTTGTTGCACGTTGAGGGATGATCATATAATTCAAGTATGTTAGCATTGTTGGGAGATTGCACTAGTGAAAGTATGAACCCTAGGCCTTATTTCCAAGCATTTATATATCGTCTTGCTCATTGTTTACTCTTTATTACCTTGCTGTTTTTATATTTTCATATTACAAAAACCTATATCTACCATCCATATTGCACTTGTATCACCATCTCTTCGCCGAACTAGTGCACCTATACAATTTTCCATTGTATTTGGTGTGTTGGGGACACAAGAGATTTCTTGTATTTGATTGCAGGGTTGCTTGAGAGAGACCATCTTCATCCTACACCTCACACGGATTGATAAACCTTAGGTTATCCAGTTGAGGGAAATTGCTACTGTCCTACAAAACTCTGCGCTTGGAGGCTCAACAAAGTCTACAAGAAAAAATTTGTGTAGTAGACATCAAGCCATTTTCTGGCGCCGTTGCCGGGGAGGAGAGTGCTTGAAGGTATATCTTTAGATCTTGCAATTAAATCTTTTAGTTTATTGTTTATCAATAGTTTGGTTTATAAAAGAAAACTACAAAAAATGGAGTTTAGGTTGCCTCAATTACTTCGCCTTTTTAATGTCTTTCGTGAAAACGATGGTTCAGAAAATTGTGCTCAATTGGTAGAGGAAGAATTTAAGAAAATACTTATCGAGAATTCCTTGAATGATGAGCATTATTGCAATGTTGCTAGTATGAATTCTCTGAATATCCATGGTGCTAATGATATGCAAAGCCACAAGCTTGGGGACGCTATGTCTGATGAAGATGATCTTTTTAGTCCCCCTACTTCGAATGATCAATTTTTTTATGATGATTGCATGCCTCCCATTTACGGTGAGAACCGTGTTACTACTTATGATGATTATTGTGATGATACTTATGTTATAAAAAGTAGTGATTATTATTATTATAAAACTTGTCACAATTATGAATACCCTTTCTCTGAACATTACTCTTTTAATGTGGAAACAATTTATAATATTCAAGTCTCCTATGATACTCCCACTACAATGAATGAGAACAAAATTGCTTATGTGGAGAGTAATAAATCTTCTATGCTTGTAGATCATGAAAAAAATGCTTTATGTGACAGTTATATTGTGAAATTCCTTCATTATGCTACTGAAAATTATTATGAGGGAGGAACATATGCTTGTAGGAATTGCAATAATATCAAGTTTCCTCTCTATGTGTTCAAAGTTTTAAAGTTATGCTTTGTTTTGCCTTGCTATGCTAGTTGATTCTTGCTCCCATAAATTGTTTGCTCACAAAATCCCTATGCATAGGAAGTGGATGAGACTTAAATGTGCGTGTCATGAGATTCATGATGCTCTCATGCATGTTTCAATTACTACTTTTTATGTGAGCATCATTGAAATCATCATGCCTAGCAAAAAGACTTTAAAGAAAAGCACTTGTTGGGAGACAACCCAACACTTTTACTTTCTGTTTTGTGTGTTCACATGATTAAGATACTGTAGTAATCATGTTTTGTGTCTTTTATTTCAATAAAGTGCCAAGTAAATCCTTTGGGATAGTATGGATACTTGTTGATTCGATTCTATGCAAAAACAGAAACGTTTGCCTCCAGTAAAGAATTTCTCTGATTTTACTGGGGCGTCAAAAAATTCTGAACATTTTACACAATATTTATATGCAAATTCTCTAAGTTATCCTAAGTTTTCATAATTTTTAGATACAGGGGGGTATGGTTATACAATAGATCTTCACAGACTGTTCTGTTTTTGACAGATTCTGTTTTGCATGCATAGTTTGCTTGTTTTAGTGTTCCCATAGCTTATATTCAGTGATATAAATTATGTGAATGGTAGAATACAGTAAGTATTACTCCCTCCGTTCCTTTATGTAAGGTGTATTATTTTCGACACGGTGACCAAGGCACCTAATTATAGACATGTTAAGACTAAATTACCCTTGGAAAATTTGTTGGTTAGTGGAAAGTGAATCAATTAGTCCAAAAAAATATGAGATACATGCAATCGACAAAGAGATAGTTTCCTTATTTTGCTATAAGGAGAGATCCAGACAATCAGAAAAGAGATGCTTTCCTTTTTTTAGGAGGGCTAGCAAGGGAATTATGGGGAATTAGAACAAATGCACCTTACATTCTGGAATTTTATCAAAAAATAAATACACCTTATATAAAGGAACGGAGGGAGTATGTGAGAACAATTATGAATCTTGTCTGGATAGTACCTAAGTGAATGATCTTTATTTGTTATACTAACCCTTCTCACGAAGTTCCGTTAAGTTTTGTGTGATTGAAGTTTTCAAGTTTTGGGCGAGACACCAATATGAGAAGAATAAGGAGTGACCAGAACCTAAGCTTGGGGATGCCCAAGGCACCCCCAAGGTAATATCCAAGGAAGACTCGAGCGTCTAAGCTTGGGGATGCCCCGGAAGGCATCCCCTCTTTCGTCTTCAACACTATCGGTATATCTTACTTGGAACTGTATTTTTATTCATCACATAATATGAGTTTTGCTTGGAGCATCATTTATTTTGTTGTTCTCTGTTATATGTTATTAATAATCTTGTTTTTCAATAAAAATTTCCAAGAATTGCCTTTTAGGATGCTTGGATTGCATGTTTGATGTGTGCTGTATAAAAACAGAAACTTTTGCGGTAGTGTTTGAATTTTCATATTTTACTGGAACGCGAAAAGTTTCTAAATTTTTTACACAGTATTGTAATGTAAATTATTAATCATGTTCTAAAGTTTCATAATTTTTAGAGATACATAAGTGCACTTTCTAAATTAATTGCTACAGACTATCCTGTTTAGACAGATTGCTGTCATAGTTTTGCTATCTACTTCTCCGATGGTTTTCATGACTTATATTGGTAGATATAAATTGTGGAAATGATAGTATACAGTAGATGATGTTTGAAAATTATTGTGCAACTTGTCTTGTCAGTACATAAAGTGTTGATTTATTCTTATGTGCACTAACCTATCTCACGAGTTCTTTCCAAGTTTTGTGTGGATGAAGTTTTTTTTGACCTAGGTGAAACCGGGATATGAGAGGATTGAACGAGATACAAAAGCTCAAGCTTGGGGATGCCCAAGTCACCCCAAGTAAATATTTCAAGAAGTCTCAAGCATCTAAGCTTGGGAATGCTACGCATCCCACCTCTCTTCGTCAACAAATATCGGTTAGCTTATGTTGACCCTAAATTTTTATTTGTCCAGATGATATGTGTTATTCTTGGAATGTATTTTTGTTTTGTTTTTTGTTTGAATAAAATACTCAGGTCTGAAAATCTTTATTGAGAGAGCGAGAGTCCTCACATAGCTACTTAATTGTTTGACTACTCATTGATCTTCACTTATATCTTTTGAGAGTAGTTCGAAATTAACTCTTGTGCTTCACTTATATCCTAAGAGTAAACATTGAATGAATTGAATCTCATAAATGTGAAATTATATATGCTTCATATTATTGTCCCATGGGTAGTAGTGACTTCACATACTAGGAGTATAAGCGGTAAAATTTATTGGAAGTTAGCAAACATAGCAATGGTCATTTAAACAATTCATGAAAGAATATTGAAGGAAGAGAGGTTTCACATATAAATACACTATCTTGGACATCTTCTATGATTGTGAACCCCCATTAATTATTTTCAAACTTGATCAAGTAGTTGACGTTGGACAAGGAAGACAACGTAATGGTTATGTTTGTTTATATTCACGTAGCAGTTATATTGTCATGGGTCCTCTAACATGTGACGCTTGTTTAGAACCTTTTGCTAGCCAAAACTTCGTACTAAGTAGAAATACTACTTGTGCTTCCAAATCCTTGAGCCAAGTTTCTTCCATGAGAGTCCACCATACCTACCTATGGATTGAATAAGATCCTTCAAGTAAGTTGTCATCGGGTGCACAAAGCAATAAAAATTACTCCTAAACATGTATGATCTTTTATTGTAAGGGAAAATAAGCTTTGTACGATCTTGTGATGACAAAGAAATAAAAGCGACGGACTACATAATAAAGTTTGCTATCACAAGGGGCAATATAAAGTGACGTTCCTTTTCATTAAGAGATTGCACATCCAAAAATAAAAAGAGCATGACAACCTTTGCTTCCCTCTGCGACGGGCCTATCTTTTATTTTTATGCAAGAGTCAATAATGTTCATCCCTATTCCAATATATTAGATCCTTAGTTGGCAAGGATCATGTGGTGGGGAAAGATCTAGACACATATATCTAGTTGAATATAGGTGATCATGATTCATTATTTGTTGACATTATCCTCGAGATAAATAAGTTGGGAGGCGAAACATTAAGCCCCTATCTTCCTATGTGTTTGACTGAAACTATTTATTCTAAAAATATGCCTTGAGTGTCAGCAATCATGGAAGACTAAATGATAGTTGAGTATGTGGAATTTGCTAAACCAAAGCTCTTACATAGACCCTTCCTGAAAATAAGATGAATTGTAATTGTTTGATGACTCAAAACATAGTTTGCTAGTTTTCAAGAGAGTTTATGGTCTATACTTTAACATGTGAATAACTTGCTACTTGATTATAAGAAGTTCTATGAGAAAAAGTTGGTGGTTATGATGCTAGAAAAAGTGATTGGAATTATCATTGATCATTCATACTTCATAAATTATTTCTTTTATAATTTACCTACTCGAGGACGAGTAGGAATTAAGCTTGGGGATGCTGATACGTCTCCAATGTATCGATAATTTATGAAGTATTCATGCCATATTCACCTATGTTTACAATACTTTTATATGGTTTTGATGCACTTTACATGATTTATTTAGAACTAACCCGGACTGACGCTGTTTTCAGTAGAATTACTGTGGTGTTGTTTTTGTGCAGAAAGTGAAAGTTCTCGGAATCGCCCGAAACTTTTTGGTGATTTTTTATGGACGCAATAAGCCATATTGGAGCATAGAACCACCGGTAGGAGCCACACATGGGGCACAGGCCATCAGGGCGACCCCTAGGCCGCGCCCTGATATGTGCTGGGCTCCACGTGGCTCCGTTGCGCGTGATTCCAACACTGAAAAATCCTATAAATCCCAGAAACCCCGGAAATAAACAGAGACTCTCTGTTCCGCCGCCGCAACTCTCTGTATCGATGAAAAACCAATCTAGAGACGTTCCAGTACCATGCCGGAGAGGGCAAACCATCACCGGTGGCCATCTTCATCATCCCGGCGGAGGCCATGACGAGGAGGGAGTAGTTCACCCTCGGGGCTGAGGGTATGTACCAGTAGCTATGTGTTCAATCTCTCTCTCTCTCTCGTGTTCTTGAGATGTCATGATCTTGATGTATCATGGGCTTTGTTAATATAGTCGGATCATATGATGTTATTCCCTTGCTACCTTGTTGTGATGAATTGAATCTTTACCTATGAGATCTTGTTATGTTGCATTGAATATTTTGGTTTGAGAACACTTGATGTACGTCTTGCGTGGGATACCCGTAGTGACATTGGGGTATTCTATTGATTCACTTGATATATGTTGAGGCATCAACTTGCGGATTCCGATGACCTTGGGGATCTATGCATAGGGGTTGATTGCACGTTTTCATACCACGTTCTTCGATAGAAATCTTGGGGTGCTCCTTGAAGTTCTTTGTGATGGATTAAATATGATAGACCTGAAATTGTTTGATGCATGTCGCATAATTTACCCACGGATAATTGAGGTTACATTGGAGTATCTAGGTGACATTAGGGTTGATTGATATGTATCATTGGTGTTGTTCTAGTACGAACTCTGGGGCTGTTTGTGACACTTATAGGAATAGCCCAAAAGATTGATCGGAAAAAATAACTTTGAGGTGGTTCTACTACCTACACCAATTTCATCTTATTGTTCTCCACTAGATAGGAACTTTGGAGTGATTCTTTGTTGCACGTTGAGGGATGATCATATGATTCAACTATGTTAGCATTGTTGGGAGATTGCACTAGTGAAAGTATGAACCCTAGGCCTTATTTCCAAGCATTTATATACCGTTTTGCTCATTGTTTACTATTTATTACCTCACTGTTTTTATATTTTCAGATTACAAAAACCTATATCTACCATCCATATTGCACTTGTATCACCATCTCTTCGCTGAACTAGTGCACCTATACAATTTTCCATTGTATTGGGTGTGTTGGGGACACAAGAGATTTCTTGTATTTGATTGCAGGGTTGCTTGAGAGAGACCATCTTCATCCTACACCTCCCTCGAATTGATAAACCTTAGGTCATCCACTTGAGGAAAAATTGCTACTGTCCTACAAAACTCTGCGCTTGGAGGCCCAACAAAGTCTACAAGAATAAAGTTGCGTAGTAGACATCACACCTATACAATTTGCCATTGTATTGGGTGTGTTGGGGACACAAGAGATTTCTTGTATTTGATTGCAGGGTTCTTTGAGAGAGAACATCTTCATCCTACACCTCCCACAGATTGATAAACCTTAGGTCATCCACTTGAGGAAAATTTGATGTTGTCCTACAAAACTCTACGCTTGGAGGCCCAACAACGTCTACAAGAATAAAGTTGCATAGTAGATATCAATGAACTAGGCAATTTATGATTTGATGAGCTACCCATATCCATCATGGGAAAGATATCTTCAAAGAAAGTCGCGTCATTTGACTCCATGATTGTACCGATATGCATGTCTGATACCTCAGATTTTACAATCAAGAATCTATAAACAATGCTATGAAAAGCATAGCCCAGGAAAATACAATCCACAATTTTTGGTCCAAGCTTGCGTTTCTTTGGAATTGGCACATTGACTTTCGCCAAGCAGCCCCAGGTTCGTAGGTAAGAGAGTTTTAACATTTTCTTCGCCCATTCCTCGAATGGAGCTATCTCTTTATTCTTTGTGGGAACTTGGTTTAGGACATGACATGCAATCAATATCGCCTCCCCCACCATGCCTTGGAGAGATCCGATGTATCTAACATGGCGTTAACCAAATCAGTTAGAGTACGGTTGTTTCTTTTGGCTACCCCATTTGTCTGAGGTGAATAGGGAAGCGTCTTCTCATGGATTATACCAGGTTCCGCACAAAAGGAATCAAATTCATTGGAAAAATTCTCTCCACCACGATCGGACCTAAGCCTCTTGATCTTTCAATCAAGTTGGTTTTCTGCTTCAACTTTATAGATCTTGGAAAAGTTCGAAGCCTCATCTTTTGATTTCAGAAGATACACATGGCAGTATCTAGTGGAGTCATCAGTTAACATCATGAAATATTTCTTTCCACCATTTGTTAAAACACCATTCATTTCACAAAGATCTGAATGTATGATCTATAGTGGTGTCGAATTTCGTGTTTTCGCAGCTGTATGAGATTTACGAGGTTGCTTAGCTTGCACACAACTTTGACACTTAGATCCTTTGACGGCGGTGAAATTAGGGATTAAGCTCAACTTAGCTAACCGCGTCATGCAACCAAAGTTAATATGACTAAGACGGGAATGCTAGACATTTGATTCACTATTGTTGCAAACATGATTAATAACTTTATTACAAACATCTAACAAGGATAGTTTGAACAATCCTCCTGACTCATAACCTTTACCAACAAAAGTTCCAGACTTGGACACTATAAATTTATTAGACTCGAAGACAAGCTTGTAGCCATCTCTACACAGAAGAGACCCGCTAGCAAGATTCTTATTGACGGACGAAACATAATGCTCGTTCTTTAGCCGCATGATCTTCCCCAAAGTAAACTTCAGATCGATCGTGCCAACACCACGAACAGAAGCACTTGAACCGTTGCCCATTAGCACGAAAGTAGTCCCTGCGGCTGATAAGAAGAAAACATGAAAATATCACCGCATACATGTAGATTAGCACCCATGTCAATCAACCAATCAGGAGAATGACATACTGAGAGAATTGTGGGAAGTATACCGTACCCAACATCCTTCATCTCAGTGTCACCAATGACAACATTGGCAATCTTGTCGCCTTTGACACGTTGACGCTTGTCATAACGGTTAGGGCAACTAGGTGCCCAATGATCAGGATCTCCGCAGACATGACAAACACCTTTCTTCTTGTCAGTCTTCTTCTTGAAGTTGGTGTGCAGTGTGCTGCGAAGCCTTGTTCTTCCCACCAAACTTTCCTTTACCATCAAACTTGCCCTTGTTCTTGAACTTGTGGGGCTGGAAGTTTTTCTTCTGTACCAGATTGGCACTAGAACCTCCCTCAATACCTCGAGCACGTATGTCTTTTGCTCTCGCCTTTTCTTCCACATCAAGAGTACCAATGAGATCTGAAACGGAAAACTCCTGCCTTTTATGGTTCAGAGGTAGCAAAGTTCCTCCACGAGGGAGGAAGCTTAGTGATGATGCCTCCAGCAACAAACTTGTCTGGTAACATACAGTTGAAGTGCTCAAGATCTCTAGCAAATGACTATATCTCATGAGCTTTCTCAACCACGGAGCGCTCATCAGTCATCCTGTAGTCATAGAATTGTTTCATGATGTACAGCCGAGTGCCGACATCCGAGACCACAAACTTGGCCTCGAGTGCATCCCACGTATCTTTGCCATTATCAATTGATGCATAAGCATCAACTATGTTCTCACAAATAACACTCAAGAGAGAAGCCTTAGACAAGGTATCAATTTTCTAAAAAGCTTGTTCCTGTTGAGAATCAAGATCTCCTTCAGGTTTGCCAAGAGTGGCATCATAGCAGCTAATGGTTTGAAACCATAGAACGGCTCTTATAGTGCACACCCTCAAACACAAGAGGCCTTATGGAAGCAGCAAAACCACTCGAGGTAAATTGCCTATCATAAGGTTTTTGGATTGTTGGAAATATGAGCAATTTACCATATGATTTTACTAACAGAAATAGTAGATAAAACATGACTATCATAACAGAGATAAAACAAGTCATGCAAACTAACAAAGAGTAGGCAAACAACATGTGAAGATGTGAACTAGAGCAGAACATATTTAGAAGAGATACTAGAATAATAAACTATAGCAGGATCTCGAACAGTAAAAACATGAACACATATTGAGGTGCGGCAATAGCATTGGCGTTGGCGTTGACGTTGTCACCGGCCATGTCGTCGAAGAGGTTGTCGACGTTGGAGAAGAAGTCATCGTTGGGAAAGTGGTCGTCGGCGTTCGAGGCGTCCGTGATGAAGAGGTCAGTTGTCGCGCAGAGCGCTCCCCAAAAACCTTATCACCCTTCTTCCGTACAGGACTCAAGGAGGTGGGGCTTCGGAGGCCTACTATCCCGACCTGCGGTGCACGCTGCAAGCCGGGATGGGGAAGAACCTAGCAGCAGCTCAGAGTTTGGAACTTGGTGGCATGAGGAAGATGATGTTCTGGTGTGTCTCTCTGGAGAGGAGCGACCTCTCTTTTATAGACATAGAAGGAGGAGGTGAACTGGCAGCGACGGAAGACGAAGCGAACAACCAGTAGCCCTGCACCTTCGTATTCATTCTCCAGTACAACAAAAACGTTTCAGCTCTCGTACGACCTTGCGCATACCATTCATGTGTGGCAAAAATTTAGACAACGGCTCGGCTCATTCCCGCAACCCACGGCGCGTCATGATGAGGCGTAGCGTGGCGAGGCGGGCGGCGGCGGAGGAGCGCGCGTGAATATCTCTCTTGTTGTCATGCTCATACATGTAGAGAAACAACCTTCCTTATAAGGAGGTCCAACTCCTACTAAATGAGCAGTATGAGACCAAACTTTACTCCCACCTCTTGTCTTTCATGTTGGGCTGAGCGGGCCTCTAGAATTTATTAGGAATTCTGAAAATGCTATTGGGCTGACCCAAAAATAGACCAAATTCCAGCAAATTGTATGCCCGTTGCGGTCATGCAAATTGTCGATGGAAATCAAAACATTTTAAGCCATATCAATTGGTTGGTGGAGAGGTGGATTCAGCACTGAGACTGAGATTGTACTATATGTACTGAACTGCTGCCATCAACTGCCATAGCCTTGGGGCTACATATTTTGGGAGTACGGTAATCTCTACTCTATTGTGACTGAGATAATCTTGTGTCAAACTGCCCAGAATTCAGATTGGCAACTAAGAGCCCCACGGGTACTTCATGTTTCAGGATTAGCTTTCTTTGATTATCTTTTGATGATTTCATATGGGGGGGCATATTTTTTTAAAGTGTGGTCTCCTTATAAAAGCTTTAATTCTTTAAATATATGGGTTTGTATTTTTGATATTGGAGTACTTGATCTTGATCTTGTTCTTGTCTTAATCTGTCCATTTCTCTTATATGAACAAAACTGATGTTGTTGGCTTGTGCCTTGATGGGCAGTTGACAAGCTAATTTTATGGAATCTGCATATTGTCCTACTTTTGCTAGAGCCAATGTTGATGAATCCTTCATGAGGATGACTTAAATTCCTTGGCTTTACTTTTATCCCTTGCTGTTAGAGTGATTCCATTAAACAACTTCGATTTACTATTGGTTGAACTTTGGACTTATTTTTCAAAATTAAGTGTACCTTTCCAACATTCTTGTTTTTGTCTAAAGGGCAACAAAAACCATGCCGCTTAGTAGTTTATAATGCACTGCAGAATATGGTTTATCTTTCAGCTGGATTTAGGGAAATTTGGTCCACTTCTTCATTGTCTTAGCCATGCCCAACCTCTACCTAAAATCCCGACCAGCGAGCCTTGTTATAGCATATATCATTTCAAAGTTTCCATAAAGAACACACAATTGCAGCATGAAAGACACTGTTGAATTTGTCAGAATTTCCACTCAACTACACTTCAGAAACACTCATAAAATCAGTCCCAACCGAAAGACCAGTAATATGCTCAACTTCCCTCCTACAGCCAAATAACACTTGTTGCACACATTCAGGCTTTGAGCAAAATATGCAGGATAGTTATCTTTCTATTATTTCGTGCCCTGGTTTAATTTCCACGTAATGCACTCACATATAACTGCACGTAACATACTAGGATGCTGGGATTTAGCCCGAATCAACAAACCAAGCATTTAGCCACACATTTTATTAACTCAAGCCAGCGGACAGTTGTCAGCACATGAACCTGACGAACTGTCATATTTCTTCAGTTAACTGCATCACTTCTGAAAACGCTTGGCGGAATCGGACGGCTATGCTCGCTCGGGTTAAACCTCGCTCGACAGCTGTCATCCTTTAAGACAAGTTACCGTTTAGAGCATCTACAGCCGCAATTTGCAAATCCGGCCCCTCAAACGCTCGCGGACGTACCCGGGCGCGTCCACGGACACTGATCGGTCATGCCTTAAATAATGGATTCTATATCCGGATACCTCAAATTAAAACCTCAAATCCATATTATTACATGCAACATAAACCTAATACTAAGCGAAGGTCGTCTGGCTCCGCCGTGTCCATGTCCAGCGGCTGGCTGTGCCCCTCGTAGTGTCGGTCCGGCCGCCGGCGAGGTAGAGTAGGACATGGGACACTAGCCGGCTCACGGGACTCGATCTCCCGCCGTCTCCCATGCCTTACTCTTCCTCGTCGGAGCCCGTAAACCGAACGATGCCGGTGGATGTGAGGTCGATGACGGATCCTTTCTGGGAGGAGCCGACGTCCACCATGACGCGGTTGCGGCGCCTGCATTGGTGCAACCTACGGGGCGCCGGAGAGTGTGACTCCGCCTCTCCAACGTCCACCGCCGCGAGGGCCTCCGCCGCCTCCCGCGCCCGTTGCCTCGCCCCGGCGGGCACGTCGCGCCATGACATCGTCCGAGGACGGCCATGCTTAATGCTCGGCGCGCCAACGGAAGGGTTGTGCTTCCGCCACGGGGTTCGGACGCCAGATGGACCACACCACCTCCGGTGAGGCAGCAATGCCAGATCCATGCATCAGCTGTCCCGACGCAATGGATTCCGGCATTGCGAGTCCGAGCGCTGCCGTCGGGTGGCCGCCTCCTGGGAGCGGCGCAGCGCAAGCCAGACGGCCATCTCCTCCTCGGGGCCGCGCGAGATGAGCTCATGGTCGACGGATCTGGAGGTGAAGGACTCGGATCCGCTGCCCGCCATGGCGGTGAAGGCCGGAGAACGTCGGGGGTGAGCTAGGGTGGCAGATGGGAGTGGAGGGGAGTGGAGTGAAGTGGCTAGGGTTTGGTCCAGCGAACGGATGAGGACCAATATATGTGGGGTCGATGCGGGCCAGACGGGAGTGCCCGGGCTCTCTCATATCCGCCTCATATTTGGGCTGGATATGGGGGATGCCGGTCAGCCCGGGCGTTTGAGGCTGGTTTGAGAGGGCCGTCTGGATCGATTTTTCGTGACCGGACAGTGATCGGACGGCCTGTCCGGGAGTTTGAAACGGGTACGAGGGATCCGTCTGTAGATGCTCTAACTCTGTTTTTACCTCGATCTATGGTGAATGCAGAACCTATATAATAGTCGGGTTGTGGCTGAGTCGGGTATCGAGAATTATTCCCCTTTATTCCGGCCATGTGGCCATGTGCACATACATCTTCTACATTTCAATATAGATTTACCCTCCAAATTGGCCAATTTTCTTCCAATTCCTCTAGAGAATTACGATTTATGATTACACTTGCATCAGACTATAGATTAGAGCTGGGATCTCACAACAGTGACCTGACTTATCTTGAGGGGAGGTGAGAGGGGGTGATCTGAGGGCGACCTCAAGTACCCCGCGACGGCCCGGCCAGCGGCGGCTACGGCGGATCGTTCCCAGCAGGGGAATAGGTTATGGGCCCTCGCGGGGTCGGATTCCGACGACTCCGGTGATGAAGATGACCGGAACTTCGCCGGAACGACAACGGCGGCCTACTCTCCCACTCCTTTGGACTACGTTTGTGAGTCGCTTCGTTCGGGGTACACGGAAGAACAAATCGCAGCGTGCATCGAGGGGGTCGTTCCGTTGACCGACAAGGCCTGGGAGGGGCTTGGTGAGGCTGACAAGGTCGAGGTATTCCGGCGGGTAGTTCATCGACGGACGACTCCATCCGCAGTGCGACCATGGAAGGGTCCTCTCCCGAAGGTAAGTCTCCCCACCCTAACTCTTGCGGATTTCATCGGGAACTGGAAAACGATGCAGCGGCGCCGGAAGAAGGGGCGGTTGCTGGCGGATCGGCTGCCGGCGCCGTTGCCGCCGGCTGATCCAGAGTTTGCATCGGAACGTCGTTGGCTTTGGCAGAGGGTCCGTCGCACGTCGTACAGAAGCATCGATCGGTTCATGCGAGCGTACAGAGCGAACGTGGATTTTCCGAGTTTGACTGGGTATATGGCCCAAGACGACTCAGAGGAAAACGGGCCACGAGTTTGCATCGGTACGTCGTTGGCTTTGGCAGAGGGTCCGTCGCACGTCGTACAGAAGCATCGATCGGTTCATGCGAGCGTACAGAGCAAACCTAGGGTTCGAAGACCGGTGTCTCCAGGTTCCCCGTCGGCTGGCGGGAAGGCTCCTCGCATCCCAGCGATGGCTGGCCGGGGTAGCGGAGCGCAGCCGCCACAGCGGCCAGTTCGGAACGAGGGGTACCAGCAGATGAGGCTGGCGGCCGATCCTCCTGCGGCTGATGGAGCAGGCAGAGGGGCGGCCAATGGACGCGACGCTGCTGCGGCCAGAAGCGGCTTCGGCGGCAGCCGTGGTGCTGAAGGAGCGGCCCGTGGTGGCTTTGGTGGCGGACGCGGACCAGATGGTGCGGGTCGTGGACGTTTTGACTCTGGACACGGCAGTAATGGCGGATATCAAGGTCAGCGCACGGGTTGGAATCAGTGGCATGACGGAGCTGGTAGAGGCTTCGCCGGAAACCAGTGGCAACACAACTTCAATCCTCCGCCCGGCGAATTTGTCGAGGGCGCCTCGGGGCCTAGCTATCGACAACAGGGCGGTCGGGGTGGATATGGCCGGAATTTTGGTCATGGTGTGCCTCCTCGGCGCCCTATGCACCTAAGCTGCTGGTGAAGGTGGTGGCGACGGACGAAGGGACGGCCAAGGCGGCTGTTCCCATGGCCTCATCTTCAACTCTGACGGCCAGAGCATCTACCGTAGCACTGCCGCCGCCGGCGGAGACTGCGGTTAATGCCCTAGCTGCGGTGTCGCTTCCAACCATGACGTCTTCAGATGACAGAGATGGGCTCAGCGATAGAGGGAGTGACAAAACAGAGAATGCTCGGGCAAATAAAGCAGCTCGTAAGAAAGAAAAATGAGTTGCTATCGGTGTGGCGAGCCAGGTCATTTTGTGATAGATTTTAAGGCTGAGTTATGTGGCATTTGTCGGAAGCCAGGACACCCATCGGATGTTTGCCCGCTGCTTCTGGGACCAAAGCCTGTGGTCACCATTTATGGTGTTTGTAACAACAAGCTTATGTTCTCTGAGACTCCACGTACAGTCTCGGTGACCGCACATGCGGAGCGCTCGAAGTTTGGTTTAGTCCGGGTCACTCAGGGCACACTGACAGAGGAGCAGGTGTCGCGGCAACTCAGGCGACTAGTTTCAGATTCTTTCCATCGGGCTCCGGTTAGAACGGAGGAGCAGGTTTTCAGAGTGGAGTTCCCCAAGAGGGAGGATCTCGATCGCTTACTGAAGTTTGGGTTCAGTAAGGTGACTGGAAGTAAGTGTATTCTAGAGTTCGACGAGTGCACAAAACCGAGCCAATGGGTATACCTCTAGAGCAGACTTGGATCAGAGTCTCAGGTGTTCCAGAGGTCCTGTTTGATGACTTTTTGATTGTTTGGAGTCTCGGGTCCCTAATAGGTAAAACAGAGAAGGTGGATATGCCATTCACACGTACACATGGGATTGCGAGGCTGCTTGTCAGTGTTAGTGATGTGGAATATGTACCAGACTTTGTACCATGGGCTTATGACGGCATGTCGTATGATCTCGAGGTTGAGGTCGAACACTCACATAAGGCAGACAACAACACTGGGATCAAAGATGTTGACATGACAGACGACGCAGATGGCAGCGGCAATCAGGGTTCGGGTGGGAGTCAGGGTGAGCATGGTACGATCGACAGACCGGCCGAAAAGATCTCTCTGCCGGCAGAGCCGCAGACTAAGGGGTCGGCCCCTTCTGTTACTCCAACGGCTTCTCTTCGGTTCGGTATGTTTCAGGCAATGTATGCACTGTCAGCACCGAGTCGCCTTTGGGGTGACCGTGTGGAGATGGAGGATTTCAACGACAGTCTGGTAGCGGATTTGAGAGTGGAACAGTAGAGTCGGGAGGGCTTTGAGATTCCCTCGCAGGTGTTGTCGCAGGATAGACAGCCTGCCTCGGTACAAATGGAGAAGGTCCACATCGAGCAGGAGGCCCGAGGGTCTACTCCAACAACAACTCTTGATATATCACCCACCCAGATTATGCCCACTCGGGAGGTTGTTCCGGTGGAGAGGGAGGGGAGGTCACCAGTGGAGGTGGCTTCAATACCCGTGATGGAAGGGGCGGGGCAGTCACTACTTGTACCACGCCCTACTACACTTCCTCATTCTGTTTCGACACAGGAGGTTTCCCCGTTGATTCACGAGGCAGATCGACCGATGGAGATGTCCGCAGCAGCTGTCATGGTGGACGGCGAGCCGACGGCGCAGTTCAGGGAGCCTACTTCGGGTCCGACCGGGCATATGGCAGGTGGCCAAAGCTCGGGAGGCATTCCCGTGACCGACGTCATCGCTTTTGGAGGGATTCCGGATCCTATGTCTGGGGACAGGCGTTTTAGTCACCGGATTCAGGCCCAGCCGGATGCCGATGACATACAGCAGGGGCGTGCTATGAGGGCCGCCAAGCTTCGAGATATCGAAGCCAATACATGTATGTCAGTCAATACAAACCATTCCATTCTGCACTTTTCCGAACATGAAATTATTGATAGAGCCTCCAACTTAGGGATATCTCTTGGTAGTAATGGCAGAGAAACAACTAAGTCCACTAATGACCTGTTAGATTTAGAAGCAGATAGAGCTTTGGATTTAATAAGGAACATTAAAGCAGTGAAACCAATGAATGAATCTGATATTAATAGTCTAGGGGTTAATGCGATAGAAAGTCTATGTGAGGATCTTGTCCCCACAGAGGGCCTGCATAATGAGGATGAGGATGGGGCTGCAGAGGGGTATGTGGCTCCTCTGCAACCATTTGTCATTTCTACCACTGCCTCTGGTCAAGAGGACACAGAGGGGGTGAAGGATAAACCAAAAAGAACCTAGAAGAGGAAGATTTATCCTACATCCGCAGTGCGTAGGAGTGCGAGAGTAAAACAAAAGAAAAAATTCCATGATGATATGTGAAAGGAATCTTTTGGAATAGCAGAGGTCTTGCGGACTTGGCTAAAAGGAGATTCCTTAGAGAAACCTCGATAGAGTACAAGCTGGATTTTATGGCTCTATTAGAGACGGGTAGAGACAACTACACCTCGCAATTTCTTAATACTATTTCAGGCGGGGTAGATTATGATTGGCATTGCTTGCCTCCAAGGGGCATGTCCGGAGGAATCTTACTTGGGGTGAAGTGTGAATCATTAGAAGTATTGAACGTTGTTTATGGAGATTATGATGTCAAATTTCGTGTAAGATCGAAAATTGATGGTTTCAGATGGGCTCTGGTGGCCGTATACGGTGCGGCTCAACCAGAGCTTAAATCAGACTTTCTCGCAGATTTGGTGAGAATTTGCGGAGATGAAAGGCTACCTATTCTAGTTGGGGGAGATTTCAACATTATTAGAAGGCAAGATGAGAAAAATAATGAGAATTTCGATGGAAGATGGTCATTCATGTTTAATATGATTATAGAGAGTCTAGATTTGAGGGAGATTGACCTCACTGGCAGACAATTCACGTGGGCCAATGCATTACCGGTTCCAACTTATGAGAAGTTGGACCGGGTTCTCACTAGTGTTGAGTGGGAACAGAAATATACATTCGTTACAGTTCAGGCCTTGCAAAGGGCCATTTCGGATCATACTCCACTATTGGTCGATTCTGGGGAAGCGACTCATGTGGGTAACAAAAATATTTTCTCTTTCGAATTAGGTTGGTTTGAGAGAGAGGGATTTATGGATTTAATTCCTACTGAATGGGCAAGGGAATCCGGTGGGTCATCTAATATGGATAGGTGGCAGAACAAGATTAGACACTTGCGCCAGTTCCTGAGAGGCTGGGCTAAGAATCAAAGTGGTCTATATAAAGTGGAAAAATAAAGACTTATTCAGCTCATTAACGAGTTAGATGTTAAAGCTGAATCAACAATTCTCAATATGTCAAACCGAAATATTAAGAATGAGGCTGAGAAGAAGTTACAAACTTTCCTGCGAGAGGAGGAGATGAAATGGGCTCTTCGTGCGAAGGTCACGAAGGTGGTTCATGGAGATGATAATACTAAATTCTCTCACATGATCGCGAATGGCAATCATAGGAAGAAGAAAATAATTCAACTAGAGCAAGATGAGCGTACAATTGTAGGACATGACAACCTAAAATTGGACATCTCCGAGTACTATAAGAAGCTCTTGTTGGAAATATGCCCTAGAGGAAATAATAAAATGGTTATTATTATATTTACTTGTTCATGATAAATGTTTATTATCCATGCTATAATTGTATTAATTGGAAACTCAAATACATGCGTGGGTATATAGACAACATTGTGTCCCTAGTGAGCCTCTATAGGACTAGCTCGTTGATCAAAGATGGCTATGGTTTCCTGGCCATGGACATGAGTTGTCATTTGATAACGAGATCACATCATTAGGAGAATGATGTGATGGACAAGACCCAAACTATGAACGTAGCATATGATCGTGTCAGTTTGTTGCTATTGTTTTCTGCATGCCAAGTATGTGTTCCTATGACCATGAGATCATGTAACTCACTGACACTGGAGGAATACCTTGTGTGTATCAAACGTCACAACGTAACTGCATGACTATAAAGATGCTCTACAGGTATCTTCGAGGGTGTCTGTTGAGTTGACATGGATCAAAACATATCATGTCACTTATGATTTGCATGTGATGTTAATCCTTTTATGCATCTTACTATGCTTCGGACGACGGTAGCATTATAAGGTGATCCCTCACTAAAATTTCAAGATAAAATTGTGTTCTCCCCGAGCGTGCACCGTTGCGAAAGTTCGTCGTTTCGAGACACCACGTGATGATCGGGTGTGATAGACTCTACGTTCGCATACAACGGGTGCAAGCCAGTGTTGCACATGCGGAACACTCAGGTTAAACTTGACGAGCCAAGCATGTACAGACATGGCCTCGGAACACAAGAGGCCAAAAGGTCGAACATGAGTCATATAGTAGATATGATCAACATGGAGATGTTCACCATTGAAACCACCTCTTCTCACGTGATGATCGGACTTGGGTTGGTGAATTTGGATCATGTAGCACTCGGATGACTGGAGGGATGTCAATTTGAGTGGGAGTTTTTAAGTAATATGATTAACTAAACTCATTATCTTGAACAATAGTCTAAGTTGTCTTTGCAAATTTATGTTGTAGATCAATGGCTCACGCAGTAGTTCCCCTGAATTTCAATGCGTTCCTAGAGAAAGCCAAGCTGAAAGATGATGGAAGTAACTTTGTAGACTGGGCCCGTAATATGAGGATTATCCTCACGGCTTCCCAAAAGGCTTATGTCCTTGATGCACCGCTCAGTGAGCCACCCGCTCTAGTGTCGTCTGCAGACGTTGTGAACGCCTGGCAGTCGCGTTCGGATGATTACTCAATAGTTCAGTGTGCTATGTTGTATGGCTTAGAGCCGGGACTTCAAAGGCGTTTTGAACGTCATGGAGCATATGAGATGTTCCAGGAGTTGAAGTTTATCTTTGAAAGGAATGCCCGGATTGAGAGGTATGAGACCTCCGATAAGTTCTATGCTTGCAAGATGGAGGAGAATGGGTCTGTCAGTGAACACATACTCAGAATGTCTGGGTATTCCAACCGTCTGGTTGTGTTGGGAATTGCCCTCCCGCCGGAGGCGATCACTAACAGAGTTCTTCAATCACTGCCACCTAGCTACAAGAGCTTTGTGTTGAACTATAACATGCAAGGGATGGACAAGTTAGTCGCTGAGCTGTTTGCGATGCTGAAAGTCGCTGAGTCTGAAATCCAGAAGGAGCATCAAGTGTTGATGGTCAATAAAACCACTAGTTTCAAGAAGAATGGCAAGGGCAAGAAGGGTAACTCCAAGAAGAGTGGCAAATCAGTTGCCCCTCCCGTGAAGAAACCCAAGGCTGGACCCAAGCCAGAAACTGAGTGCTTTCATTGCAAGGGTACTGGCCACTGGAAGCGGAATTGCCCCAAGTATCTGGCCGACAAGAAGGCGGCCAACACCAAATGTGTACCTTACCAACTCTCGTTGTAGTGCCTGGGTATTTGATACCAGTTCGGTTGCTCACATTTGCAACTCAAAGCAGGAACTACGGAATAGACGAAGGCTGGCAAAGGACAAAGTGACGATGCGCGTGGGAAATGGTTCCAAAGTTGATGTGATCGCCGTCGGCATGCTCGCTCTTTGACTACCATTGGGATTAGTGATGAACGTGAATAATTGTTATTTAGTGCCTACGTTAAGCATGAACATTATATCTGGATCTTGTTTATTGCGAGCCGGTTACTCATTTAAATCAGAGAATAATGGTTGTTCTATTTATATGAGTAATATCTTTTATGGTCATGCACCCAATGTGAGGGGTTTATTCTTATTGAATCTTGATAGTAATGATACACATGGTCATAACATTGATGCCAAAAGATGTAAAGTTGATAATGATAGTACCACTTTCTCGTGGCACTGCCGCTTAGGTCATATTGGTGTAAAACGCATGAAGAAGCTCCATGCTGATGGACTTTTGGAGTCACTTGATTTTGAATCACTTGACACATGTGAACCATGCCTCATGGGCAAGATGACTAAAACCCCGTTCTCTGGAACAATGGAACGGGCAAGTGACTTGTTGGAAATCATACATACTGATGTGTGCGGTCCGATGAGCATTGAGGTGCGCGGTGGATATCGTTATTTTCTCACCTTCACCGATGACTTAAGTAGATATGGGTATATTTACTTAATGAAGCATAAGTCTGAAACGTTTGAAAAGTTCAAGCAATTTCAGAGTGAAGTTGAGAATCATCCTAACAAGCAGATTAAATTCCTACGGTCTGATCGAGGAGGAGAATATCTGAGTTATGAGTTTGGCAATCACTTAAGACAATGTGGAATTGTTTCACAGTTGAAGCCACCTGGAACACCACAGCGTAATGGTGTGTCTGAACGTCGTAATCATACCTTATTGGATATGGTGCGGTCTATGATGTCTCTTGCCGATTTACCACTATCGTTTTGGGGTTATGCATTAGAGACAGCTGCATTCACTTTAAATAGGGCACCATCTAAATCCGTTGAGACGACGCCGTATGAACTGTGGTTTGGCAAGAAACCAAAGTTGTCGTTTCTTAAAGTTTGGGGATGCGATGCTTATGTCAAAAAGCTTCAGCCTGAAAAGCTGGAACCCAAAGCAGAGAAATGCGTCTTCATAGGATACCCAAAAGAGACGGTTGGGTATACCTTCTATCTCAGATCCAAAGGCAAAGTGTTTATCGCTAAGAACGGGTCATTTCTTGAGAAAGAGTTTCTGTCGAAAGAATTGAGTGGGAGGAAGATAGAACTTAATGAGGTTGTTGAACCTATGTTTCAACCGGTGAGTAGCACAACACAGAAAGATGTTTCTGTGGAGTCTACACCAGTTGAAGAGGAAGCTAATGATGATGATCATGAAGCTTCGGATCAAGTTACTATCGAACCTCGTAGGTCGACAAGGGCACGTACTGCTCCTGAGTGGTACGGTAACCCTGTTTTGGAGGTCATGTTGTTAGACAACGATGAACCTACGAGCCATGGAGAAGCGATGGTGGGCCCTGATAACCCACAAGTATAGGGGATCAGTTGTAGCCTCTTTCGATAAGTAAGAGTGTCAAACCCAACGAGGAGCTAAAGGTAGAACAAATATTCCCTCAAGTTCTATCGACCACTGATACAACTCTACGCACGCTTAACGTTCGCTTTACCTAGAACAAGTATGAAACTAGGAGTACTTTGTAGGTGTAACGGGATAGGTTTGCAAGATAATAAAGAGCACGTAAATAAAAACTAGGGGCTGCTTAGATAAAGAAACAACTAAGTTAGTCTTAGTAGAGAGCTTTTTGTCACAAGAAAGTTATTTGTCCCTAGGCAATCGATAACTAGACCGGTAATCATTATTGCAATTTTATATGAGGGAGAGGCATAAGCTAACATACTTTCTCTACTTGGATCATATGCACTTATGATTGGAACTCTAGCAAGCATCCGCAACTACTAAATATGATTAAGGTAAAACCCAACCATAGCATTATAAGGTATCAAGTCCTCTTTACTCCCATATGCAACAACCCACCTACTCGGGTTTATGCTTCTGTCACTCAAGCAACCCACCATAGGCAAATCATGAACACATTGCAATAACCTACAGCGAGGATCCCTCACGCTTGCGTAATACGGAGAGCACCATAGGATAGCACCAATAATAAAACATGCAACTCAAACCAATCATGATCATCAATCAACCCATAGGACAAAACAGATCTACTCAAACATCATAGGATAGCCATACATCATTGGAAAATAATATATAGCGTTGGGCACCATGTTTAAGTAGAGATTACAGCGGGGAGAAGGGGTGTTACACCGCTGCATAGAAGGGGAGAGAGTTGGTGATGACGGCGGCGAAGTTGTTGGTGTAGATCGCCGTCACGATGATGGCCCCGGCGGCGTTCCGGTGCCACCGGGAGAGAGGGGGAGAGAGCCCCACTCCTTCTTCTTCTTCCTTGCCCCCCCCCCTAGATGGGAGGAGGGTTTCCCCTCTGATCCTTGGCTTCCATGGCGGCGGAGGGGCGAGAGCCCCACCGAGATTGGATCTCTCTCTCTGTTTCCTTCTGTTTCTGCCTTCTCTGATTCTGGCCTTTCACCGTTTCTTAAATTCCTGGAGATCCGTAACTCCGATTGGGCTGAAATTTTAACACTATTTTTATCCGGATATTAGCTTTCTCGCGGCGAAAGAAGGGCACCAACCGCCTTACGGGGTGGCCACAAGCCAGCCTGGCGCGCCCTACCCCCCAGGGCGCACCCCTATGGCTTGTGGGCCCCTCGGGCACCGCCTTCTGTTGATTCCACTTCCCAAAATTCACATGTACTCCAAAAAAATCTCCGTAAGTTTTTATCCCATTTGGACTTCGTTTGATATGGATTTTCTGCGAAAAAAAACATGCAACAAACAGGAACTGGCACTGGGCACTGGATCAATATGTTAGTCCCAAAAATAGTATAAAAAGTTGCCAAAAGTATATGAAAGTTGTAGAATATTGGCATGAAATAATCAAAAATTATAGATACGATGGAGACGTATCAGCATCCCCAAGCTTAATTCCTGCTCGTCCTCGAGTAGGTAAATGATAAAAAAAAGATAATTTTTGATGTGGAATGCTACCTAGCATAATCTTGATCATATAATCTAATCATGGCATGAATATTAAGACACAAGTGATTCAAAGCAATAGTCTATCATTTGAGATTAAGATAATAATACTTCAAGCATACTAATAAAGCAATCATGTCTTCTCAAAATATCATGGCTAAAAGAAAGTTATCCCTACAAAATCATATAGTCTGGCTATGCTCCATCTTCATCACACAAAGTATTTAATCATGCACAACCCCGGTTTTAGCCAAGCAATTGTTTCATACTCTAGTATTCTCAAACTTTTTCAACTTTCACGCAATACATGAGCGTGAGCCATGGATATAGCACTATAGGTGGAATAGAATATGGTGGTTGTGGAGAAGACAAAAAGAAGGAGATAGTCTCACATCAACTAGGCGTATCAACGGGCTATGGGGATGCCCATCAATAGATATCACCGTGAGTGAGTAGGGATTGCCATGCAACGGATGCACTAGAGCTATAAGTGTATGAAAGCTCAAAAGAAACTAAGTGGGTGTGCATCCAACTTGCTTGCTCACGAAGACCTAGGGAAATTTGAGGAAGCCCATCATTGGAATATGCAAGCCAAGTTCTATAATGAAAAATTCCCACTAGTATATGAAAGTGACAATATAGGAGACTCTCTATCATGAAGATCATGGTGCTACTTTGAAGCACAAGTGTGGAAAAAGGAATAGTAGCATTGCCCCTTCTCTCTTTTCTCTCATTTTTTTTTCTTTTTTTTGGTGGGCTTCTTTGGCCTCCTTTTTTTATTTGGGCTTCTTTGGCCTCTTTTATTTATTTGTAAAGTCTGGAGACTCATCCCAACTTGTGAGGGAATCATAGCTTCCATCATCCTTTCCTCACATGGGACAATGCTCTAATAATGATGATCATCACACTTTTATTTACTTACAACTCAAGAATTACAACTCGATACTAGAACAAAATATGACTCTATATGAATGCCTCCGGCGGTGTACCGGGATGTGCAATGATCTAACGTAGCAATGACATCAAACATCATGCTAGCTATCTTACGATCATGCAAAGCAATATGACAATGATGGTGCGTGTCATAATAAACGGAACGGTGGAAGTTGCATGGCTATATATCTCGGAATGGCTATGGAAATGCCATAATAGGTAGGTATGGTGGCTGTTTTGAGGAAGGATATATGGTGGGTGTAATGCACCGGCGAAAGTTGCGCGGTACTAGAGAGGCTAGCAATGGTGGAAGGATGAGAGTGCGTATAATCCATGGACTCAACATTAGTCATAAAGAACTCACATACTTATTGCAAAAATCTATTAGCTATCCAAACAAAGTATTAGACGCATGCCCCTAGGGGAGAGGTTGGTAGGAGTTAACCATCGCGCGCTCCCGACCTCCACACAAAGGATGACAATCAATAAATAAATCATGCTCCGACTTCTTCACATAACGGTTCACCATACGTGCATGCTACGGGAATCACAAACTTTAACACAAATATTTCTACCAATCCACAATTACTCACTAGCATGACTCTAGTATCACCATCTTTATATCGCAAAACTATTGCAAGGAATCAAACATATCATATTCAGTGATCTACAAGTTTTATGTAGGATTTTATGACTAACCATCTGAATGACCAACTCCTGTTAACTCTCTAAATAGATATAAGTGAAGCATGAGAGTTTAATTCTTTCTACAAAAGATATGCCCACGCTCTAACAAATATAAGTGAAGCAAAAGAGCATTCTACAAATGGCGGCTTTCTATGTGTAGAGAAACAGGCAATCCAAACTTCAAATGATATAAGTGAAGCACATGAAGCATTCTATAAAGCCATACTCAAAAGATATAAGTGAGGTGCAAAGAGCCTTCTATAAATCAACCAAGGACTTTATCATACCAGCATGGTGCATTGTTAAAATAAAAATAAAAAGCACACGACGCTCCAAGATTTACGCATATCATGTGACGAATAAAAATATAGCTCCAAGTAAAATTACCGATGGTTGTTAGAAGAAAGAGGGGATGCCTTCCGGGGCATCCCCAAGCTTAGTTTCTTGGGAGTCCTTGAATATTACCTTGGGGTGACTCGGGCATCCCCAAGCTTAGTCTCTTTCCACTCCTTATTCCTTCATCCATCATGATCTCACCCAACACTTGAAAACTTCAATCACACAAAACTTAACA
This sequence comes from Elymus sibiricus, assembly GCA_039707655.1. Lineage (NCBI taxonomy): Eukaryota > Viridiplantae > Streptophyta > Magnoliopsida > Poales > Poaceae > Elymus > Elymus sibiricus. The sequence continues at coordinate 74,689,141 of CM077665.1, forward strand.
AAACCCTCGTGAGATCCGTTAGTATATAAAGCAAATTACCACTTTAAGTACGGTTGCAAACCCATTCACATTTTATTTTTGCATTGTAGCTACTGTATTATAACTTCTTTATGGCTTATACCACCGATAAAATCGATAGTTTCATCTAAACTAGCAAAACAATGCATCAAAAACAGAATCTGTCTTAAACAGGATAGTCTGTAGCAATCTGAACATTCACCATACTTCAGTAACTCTAAAAATTCTTAAAAATTAGGACAAAATAAAAAAATTCATAGCAGTACGGTGAAAAAAATTCAGAAACTTTTGACATTCCAGTAAAAAATGTAAATTCACGCACTACAGCCAAAGTGTTTGTTTTTGCACTGCACACACCAAACAAGCAATCTAATCGTCCTAAAGGCAAATCTTGGCACATTATTTTTATAATACAATGGATTTATACAAGGGGATAATTATTTTTGTTGAAAATTTTCTGTAATTAAGATTCACAAGGTTTCCATGGGCATGAACAAAGTTCAAGGCTAGCTCTCACTTTCACAATGCTCGTCCCTCTCACTTTCACTTTTCTTTTTGAAAAAGTTTTAGGTTCCCTCTTTATTTTTATTTTTTTTAACTATATAAAAGCACACAACAGAATAAAATGACTCTCTAAAACTTCCGGGTTGTCTCCCTGGCAGCGCTTTCTTTAAAGCCATTAAGCTAGGCATAAAGTGCTCAAGTAATTGATCCACCCGGATCCCAAGGTATATCAAAGCCAATTTTAATTAACAATGATTTGTAATTTAGTATTGAGCACAAAGTAATATATATCATGAAATGACGAAGTATAACTCTCTTCCTATGCATCGGCATGTCATAAAATAATAATTCATGCACACAAAGTAAATGCCAATACATAGCATAAGCAGTTTCTTGCAATTTTATCATATTGAAAACATAGAGAGGTGGAGATGTAGTTCCTCTATCATAATAATTGCAAGTAGGAGAATCAAGCACATGCATATTATATCTATCAAAATCATCATGTGTAATGGTAAAACGCAACCCATCAATATAATCCTTAATAAGCGCAAACTTCTCCGATATAGTGTAGTTGGGAGAATTCAAAGAGATAATAGGACTATCATGCGTGGGTGTAATACCAACAATTTCATTCTTAACATAAGGAACTATAGCAAGTTCATCTCCATAAGCATAATTCATATTGGCATCGTGGCCACAAGCATAGCAAGCATCAATTTCATCAAAAAGGGATATTTCAAACGAATCCAAGGGATCATAGCAATTATCATAGCATTCATACTTCGGTAAGAACGAATTGAAATTAAACAATGTATGAGTTGAAGAGTTACTCTCATTAGAAGGTGGGCACGGGTAGCTAATCCACTCTTCCTCCTTTTGTTCTTCGCTCTCCCCGTCATCTTTTTCATCTAATGAGCTCACAGTGTCAGGAATTTCTTCTTCCATAGTTTCCTGCAAAATATTAGTCTCCTCTTGGACAGCAGAGGAGTCCTCAATATATGGCTTAACATAAGCATTAGAAGCATAGTTTTCATAGCAATATTTAAGTATGGCAAAACTTTCAGATTTGTAAAGAGTAGCATCATACTTTTCAATCAAAGAAGCAATTTCATAGGCGCCCTTAAAAGCAACAAATTCTTCAATTTGCTCAATATCATAGTAATTATAAACACCCTTGGCATAAGAAGATACGATTCCATTATCCTTAAACTCACATTGATAGGGAAGGTGTTTTTTAGGGTCTTCAGAACAACAAGTAAAATCATAAATTTCGCATAAATTCCAAGCATAGCATTGCAAAGTATTAATATGATGCCATAAAAGTTTCCCTTTTTGAGATAAGCGGTGTCGCACATAATAAGCATGCTCATTTAATGATTTGCCCTCAACTAAGCTAGTTGGGGTTTCAGCACGAGCACAAGTGGATCGAAGATAACCCAAGTAATATTCTTCGGTGGTACGGAACACTAGTGGTTCCTCAACTTTTGGAGCAGCAAGTACATCTATTTTTTTGGTATTTTGTGTTTCCTACCCATATCTAAAGATAGAAAACAAGTTAATAACAAAAAAATAAAAATTACTTAGTGATAAAGCAAACAAGCACACACGAGAATATTCACCCCACGCTATTGCTCCCAGGCAACGGCGCCAGAAAAAGGTCTTGATAACCCACAAGTATACGGGATCAGTTGTAGCCTCTTTCGATAAGTAAGAGTGTCGAACCCAACGAGGAGATAAAGGTAGAACAAATATTCCCTCAAGTTCTATCGACCACCGATACAACTCTACGCACGCTTAACGTTCGCTTTACCTAGAACAAGTATGAAACTAGGAGTACTTTGTAGGTGTAACGGGATAGGTTTGCAAGATAATAAAGAGCACATAAATAAAAACTAGGGGCTGCTTAGATAAAGAAAAAACTAAGTTAGTCTTAGTAGAGAGCTTTTTGTCACAAGAAAGTTATTTGTCCCTAGGCAATCGATAACTAGACCGGTAATCATTATTGCAATTTTATATGAGGGAGAGGCATAAGCTAACATACTTTCTCTACTTGGATCATATGCACTTATGATTGGAACTCTAGCAAGCATCCGCAACTACTAAAGATCATTAAGGTAAAACCCAACCATAGCATTATAAGGTATCAAGTCCTCTTTACTCCCATATGCAACAACCCACCTACTCGGGTTTATGCTTCTGTCACTCAAGCAACCCACCATAGGCAAATCATGAACACATTGCAACACCCTACAGCGAGGATCCCTCACGCTTGCACGACATGGAGAGCACCATAGGACAGCACTAATAATAAAACATGCAACTCAAACCAATCATGATCATTAATCAACCCATAGGACAAAACGGATCTACTCAAACATCATAGGATAGCCATACATCATTGGGAAATAATATATAGCGTTGAGCACCATGTTTAAGTAGAGATTACAGTGGGGAGAAGGGGTGTTACACCGCTGCATAGAGGGGGAGAGAGTTGGTGATGACGGCCGCGAAGTTGTTGGTGTAGATCGCCGTCACGATGATGGCCCCGGCGGCGTTCCGGTGCCACCGGGAGAGAGGGGGAGAGAGCCCCCCTCCTTCTTCTTCTTCCTTGGCCTCCCCCCTAGATGGGAGGAGGGTTTCCCCTCTGGTCCTTGGCTTCCATGGCGGCGGAGGGGCGAGAGCCCCTCCGAGATTGGATCTCTCTCTCTGTTTCCTTCTTTTTCTGCCTTCTCTGATTCTGGCCTTTCACCGTTTCTTAAATTCTCGAAGATCCGTAACTCCGATTGGGCTGAAATTTTAACACGATTTTATCCGGATATTAGCTTTCTTGCGGCGAAAGAAGGGCACCAACCACCTTACGGGGTGGCCACAAGCCAGCCTGGCGCGCCCTACCCCCCAGGGCGCGCCCCTATGGCTTGTGGGCCCCTCGGGCACCGCCTTCTGTTGATTCCACTTCCCAAAATTCACATACATTCCAAAAAAAATCTTCGTAAGTTTTTATCCCGTTTGGACTTCGTTTGATATGGATTTTCTGCGAAACAAAAAACATGCAACAAACAGGAACTGGCACTGGGCACTGGATCAATATGTTAGTCCCAAAAATATTTTAAAAAGTTGCCAAAAGTATATGAAAGTTGTAGAATATTGGCATGAAACAATCAAAAATTATAGATACGACGGAGACGTATCAGGCGTGGATTCCGACAAATGGTTAGAGCCAATGAAATCCGAGATAGGATCCATGTATGAAAACAATGTGTGGACTTTGGAAGTATTACCTGAAGGGCGGAAGGCCATTTAGAATAAATGGATCTTTAAGAGGAAGATGGACCCGGACGGTAATGTCACCGTCTATAAAGCTCGACTTCTGGCAAAGGGTTTTTCACAAGTTCAAGGAATTGACTACGATGAGACTTTCTCTCCCGTAGTGATGCTTAAGTCCGTCAGAATCATGTTAGCAATAGCTGCATTTTTCAATTATGGAATTTGGCAGATGGATGTCAAAACGGTGTTCCTTAACGGTTTCCTTGAGGAAGAGTTGTATATGATACAACCAGAAGGTTTTGTCGATCCAGAGAATGCTGACAAAGTTTGCAAGCTCCAGCGATCCATTTATGGACTGGTGCAGGCATCTCGGAGTTGGAATAAGCGTTTTGATGAGGTGATGAAAGCGTTTGGATTTATACAAGTTTACGAAGAAGGTTGTATTTACAAGAAAGTGAGTGGGAGCTCTATAGTGTTTCTAATATTATATGTGGATGACATATTGCTGATTGGAAACAATATAGAATTTTTGGAAAGTGTGAAGGAATATTTGAACAAGAGTTTTCAATGAAGGACCTAGGAGAAGTTGCTTTCATACTAGGCATCAAGATCTATAGAGATAGATCAAGACGCTTAATAGGACTTTCACAGAGCACGTACCTTGATAAAGTTTTGAAGAAGTTTAAAATGGATCAGTCCAAGAAAGGGTTCTTGCCTGTGTTAGAAGGTGTGAAGTTGAGTAAGACTCAATGCCCAGTGACTGCAGAGGATAGAGAAAAGATGAGCATCATCCCCTATGCTTCTGCGATAGGCTCTATCATGTATGCAATGTTGTGCACAAGACCAGACGTCAGCCTTGCCATAAGTATGGCCGGAAGGTTTCAAAGTAATCCAGGAGTGGATGACTGGACGGCGGTCAAGAATATCCTAAAGTACCTGAAAAGGACTAAGGAAATGTTTCTCGTTTATGGAGGTGATCAAGAGCTCGTCGTAAAGGGTTACGTCGATGCAAGCTTTGACACTGATCTGGATGACTCTAAGTCTCAAACCGGATACGTATATAATCTCAATGGCGGAGCGGTAAGTTGGTGCAGTTACAAGCAAAGCGTGGTAGCTGATTCTACATGCGAAGCGGAGTACATAGCTGCCTCGGAGGCGGCGAAGGAAGGTGTCTGGATGAAGCAGTTCATGACGGATCTTGGAGTTGTGCCCAGTGCACTGAACCCAATGACTATGTACTGTGACAACACTGGTGCCATTGCTCTAGCCAAGGAACCAAGGTTTCACAAGAGGACCAGACACATAAAGCGATGCTTCAACTCCATCTGCGATTACATTGAGGAGGGTGACATAAAAATTTGCAAAGTACACACGGATCTGAATGTTGCAGATCCAATGACTAAGCCTCTTCCACAAGGGAAATATGATCAAGACCAGAACTGTATGGGTGTTAGATTCATTACAATGTAAATCACATAGTGATGTGAGCTAGATTATTGACTCTAGTGCAAGTGGGAGACTGTTGGAAATATGCCCTAGAGGCAATAATAAAATGGTTATTATTATATTTCCTTGTTCATGATAAATGTTTATTATCCATGCTCTAATTGTATTGATTGGAAACTCAAATACATGTGTGGGTATAATATATAGACAACACTGTGTCCCTAGTGAGCCTCTACAGGACTAGCTTGTTGATCAAAGATGGCTATGGTTTCCTGGCCATGGACATGAGTTGTCACTTGATAACGAGATCACATCATTAGTAGAATGATGTGATGGACAAGACCCAAACTATGAACGTAGCACATGATCGTGTCAGTTTGTTGCTATTGTTTTCTGCATGTCAAGTATGTGTTCCTATGACCATGAGATCATGTAACTCACTGACACCGGAGGAATACCTTGTGTGTATCAAATGTTACAACGTAATTGGGTGACTATAAAGATGCTCTACAGGTATCTTCGAGGGTGTCTGTTGAGTTGACATGGATCAAGACTTTGATTTGTTACTTGATAACCCACAAGTATAGGGGATCGCAACAGTTTTCGAGGGTAGAGTATTCAACCCAAATTTATTGATTCGACACAAGGGGAGCCAAAGAATATTCCCGAGTATTAGCAGCTGAGTTGTCAATTCAACCACACCTGAAAGACTTAATATCTGCAGCAAAGTATTCAGTAGCAAAGTAGTATGGAAGTAACGGTAGCGGTAGCAAAAGTGACAGTAGCAGTTTTGTAGTGATTGTAACAGTAGCAACGGTAAAGTAACTTAGCAAACATCAATATGTGAAAAGCTCGTAGGCAATGGATCAGTGATGGATAATTATGTCGGATGGCATTCATCATGCAACGGTTATAACATAGGGTGACACAGAACTAGCTCCAATTCATCAATACAATGTAGGCATGTATTCCATATATAGTCATACGTGCTTATGGAAAAGAACTTGCATGACATCTTTTGTCCTACCCTCCCGTGCCAGCGGGGTCCTAATGGAAACTAAGGGATATTAAGGCCTCCTTTTAATAGAGAACCGGACCAAAGCATTAGCACTTAGTGAATACATGAACTCCTCAAACTACGGTAATCGCCGAAAAGGATCCCAGTTATTGTCACCCTGGGGGATGCGGATCATAACTCATAATAGGTGTCTACAACTTGCAAGATAGGATCAAGAACACATATATATTCATGAAAACATAATAGGTTCAGATCTGAAATCATGGCACTCGGGCCCTAGTGACAAGTATTAAGCATAGCAAAGTCATAGCAACATCAATCTCAGAACATAGTGGATACTAGGGATCAAACCCTAACAAAACTAACTCGATTACATGGTAAATCTCATCCAACCCATCACCGTCCAGCAAGCCTACGATGGAATTACTCACGAACGGCGGAGAGCATCATGAAATTGGTGATGAAGGATGGTTGGTGATGACGACGGCGTCGATTTCCCCTCTCCGGAGCCCAAATCAGACTCCAGATCTGCCCTCCCGAGGAAGAACAGGAGGTGGCGGCGGCTCCATATCGTAAAACGCGATGAACTCTTCTCTCTGATTTTTTTCTCCACGGATGTGAATATATAGAAGTGGAATTGAGGTCGGAGGAGCCACAGGGGGCCCACAAGCCACCAGGGCGCGCCCTAGGGGGGGGGCACGCCCTCCTGGCTTGTGGCCAAGAGGTGGACCCCCTGGCTTGATTCTTTCGCCAATATTTTTTATTAATTCCAAAAATATTCTCCGTAAATTTTCAGGTCAATCCGAGAACTTTTATTTCTGCACAAAAATAACACCAAGGCAATTCTGCTGAAAACAGCGTCAGTCCGGGTTAGTTCCATTCAAATCATGCAAGTTAGAGTCCAAAACAAGGGCAAAAGAGTTTGGAAAAGTAGATACGACAGAGAAGTATCAACTCCCCCAAGCTTAACCCATTGCTTGTCCTCAAGCAATTCAGTTGACAAACTGAAAGTGATAAAGAAAAACTTTTACAAACTCTGTTTGATCTTGCTGTTGTAAATATGTCTAACTGATGTTCAGATTTTCAGCAAAGGTTATAGACTAAACACATTCACAATAACATTTAGGTCTCACATTTACTCATATCAATGACATAATCAACTAGCGAGCTATAATAATAAATCTCGGATGACAACAATTTTATCAAAACAATCATGATACAATATGATATAATGGTATCTCGCTAGCCCTTTCTGAGACCGCAAAACATAAATGCAGAGCACCTCTAAAGAACAAGGACTGACTAGACATTGTAATTCATGGTAAAAGAGATCCGGTCACACTCATACACAATATCAATTAATAGCAAAGCATACGAATGACAGTGGTGCTCTCTAACTGGTGTGTTTTTATAAGAGGATGATGACTCAACAGTAAAGTAAAATAGATAGGCCCTTCGCAGAGGGAAGCATTGATTTGCAGAGGTGCCAGAGCTCGAGCTTTTAAAACAGAGAAGAATAATGATTTTGAGTGGTATGCTTTCATTGCCAACATAACAACTAAGAGATCTCGGTATCTTCCATGCTAGATACATTATAGGCGGTTCCCAAACAGAATAGTAAAGTTTTTACTACCCCTCCACCAATCAATCACACTCCACGGCGGGCCGAATCCACGGGTACCGTCCATACAAGCAACAATCCTGGGGGAGTTTTGTTTCATTATATTTTGATTTGAATATTGAGCATGGAACTGGGCATCCCGATTACCAGCCACTTTCTCGTGAATGATAGTGAATCAACACATATCGAGAGAATAACCCACCTAGCATGGAAGATACTGACAGCCCCTAGTCACTACATGAGCGATTTGGGCATACAAAACGGAGTATTATTTGAAGGTTTAGAGTATGGCACATGCAAATTTACTTGGAACGGCAGGTAAATACCGCATATAGGTAGATATGGTGGACTCATATGAAACAACTTTGGGTTTATGGAAATGGATGCACAAGCAGTATTCCCGCTTAGTACAAGTGAAGGCTAGCAAGAGACTGGGAAGCGACCAACTAGAGAGCGACAACAGTCATCAACATGCTTTGAGATTAATCAACATTGAATGCAAGCATGAGTAGGATATAAATCACCATGAACATAAATATCGTGGAACCTATGTTGATTTTGTTTCAACTACATGCGTGAACATGTGCCAAGTCAAGCCACTTAAATCATTCAGAGGAGGATACCATCCTATCATACTACATCACAACCATTTTAACATGCATGTTGGCACTCAAGACAAACCATTATACACTCTTAGCTAATTAAGCATGGCATGCGTAACTATGATCTCTAATTGTCATTGCAAACATCTTTCATCTATAATGGGCTGAATTCAAAATGATGAGCTAATCATATTTACAAAAACAAGATAGGTCGAGTTCATACCAGCTTTTCTCCATCTCAGTCATTTCATCATATATCGTCATTATTGCCTTTCACTTGCACGACCGAACGGTGTGAATAATAATAGTGCACGTGCATTGGACTAAGCTGGAATCTGCAAACGATAACTCAAAGGAGAAGACAAGGTAATATGGGCTCTCTGATAGATAAACAATAATGCAAATGAGAGCCACTCAACATTCTCATCGTGGTCTTCTCCTTACGACCCAAAGAAAAGAAATTTCAGAATAAGAACGAGAAAAACTATTTACACGGGAAAGCTCCCAACAAGCAAAAGAAGAACGAGAAATCTTTTTGGGTTTTCTTATAGTACTACAACTAAGCAAACTAAAAAGTAAAGCTAGAACTATTTTTTTGGATTTTCTCAAGGTTTATAAAGCACACAAGAAGAAAGCGAGAAAAGGAAATAAACTACCATGGATGGTACAATGAAAAAGTATGAACACCGACAACTGGAATGAGTGTGTGAACATGAATGTAATGTCGGTGAGAAATACGTACTCCCCCAAGCTTAGGCTTTTGGCCTAAGTTGGTCTAGTGCCATGGCTGGAAATAACCATCTCCTGGATACTCCGGAGGGTCCTGAGGGTTCCATTGGTTGGGGAGCTCCTGTGGCTCCCACTAAAAAACTGAATCCGGATACGGATCAAGGGCTGGTGCCGGCTCAGGTGCTGGGGATTGCGACAGACCCCAATATCTGTAGATGTCGTCGAGCATAATAGTGTACCTGCCTGAATGGATATCGAACAAAGAGGGAGCAGGCAGAGTAATAATTTCACAAGTACCCTGACTAAATACTAAGTTGTAAAGCAGCCTCCTATCCTTATCTTTCCTAATAAAATCATGTGCTACCATACTATCATAATCTAAATACCTCGAGGGTAGTAACAATTCCTCTTCCTCGTCAAGCCTAATGGGTACCTTAAAATGTTTGGCTAAGCGAGATGCATAGATACCTCCAAATATGGGACCCTTTGAACGGTTTAAGTTCAACTGTTGGGCCACTATAGCGCCCAGACTAAAAGTTCTATCAGCAAGTAAAGTGTGGCGCAAAATGGCGAGGTCAGGTGCACTGAGGCTTTCGCTCTCCCCTCGACCAACTAAACATCTCCCCGCAAATAACGAATAATAGCGTAGAACAGGAAAATGAAAATTAGCCGCTCTTGCCCTTGATACCCCTCTCTCTTCCCCCACAGTGATTGAGGCAATGAAGTCCTCCATGTCTCTAGGACGTGGTTCACTGATGCTGCCCTCATAAGGTATTTTGCAAACTTTGCAAAAATCGTAAAGTTTCATCTCCTTAGGCACATCATATAAATAAAATTCTACCATGGGAGGATCCTTCCTAGGATAAAAGTGAAAATTTTGCACGAAGGTATTAGTGAGTAAGAGGTACTGGTCACACTTATCGTTGAGAAAGTCTGTGATGCCTGCATTCTTTGCCAAATAGTAAAAATCTTCATAAATTCCGGCCGCCCCCAAGAATGCATCACTTGGCCATTCACATGGACGAACCTCCGCGACGCGAGGGAGATTATATTTGGGCTTCTTTTCCACCTCATTTTCATCATCTTTCGAGCCTCGGCTTGAAGAACCTCTTAATAATCTCCTCAACATTTTTCTGAAAAATTTCTGAAATTTTTAGTGACTCAAAATAAGGGTAAACAAAACTCAACAAAACTTATAGCAACTACTCCCACAAGTGCCTAGAGGTTATATCATGCATCAAAACTACTTGGGACCTTACAAATTTGACATGCAAGCTCAAGAACAAGGTCACCACAGCAGCAAAAATTTGCAATATACAAAGCACTAGAACAAAAACTAATTGGACCATTGGAGGAGTCACATACCGAAGAGCAATCCCTTAAAACAGTTTTGCAAATGGAGCTTTGAGCAAGGAGATCGAAAATGGCAGCAAAATGAGCTAGAACACGGGTTTGAGCAATGGTGGGATTTTTTCTGGAGGAAGACGAAGTGGATGGTGGCTGGAATAAGTGAGGGGGCCCCACAAGCCACCAGGGCGCGCCCAGGGGGGTGGGCGCGCCCTGTAGGCTTGTGGCCCACTGGTGCAGCCCCCTGATGTATTTTTAGTGCCAAAAATTCTAAAATATTCCAGAAAAAATCATACTAAATTTTCAGGGCATTCTGAGGACTTTTATTTTCAGGTCAATTTTCTATTGCACAGATAAATCAGAAAACAGGAGAAATAATACAATGTTTACTCTATTTAATCTCAATAACAGAAAGTGAAAGTTGGGTACAGAAAGTTATGCCTTCTAAATTCATCCATCTCGTGCTCATCAAAAAGAATCCATCAATAAGGTTGATCAAGTCTTATTGACAAACTTTTTTCGAATAACATGAAACCAAAGAATTTTCGAATGACACTAGGTTACCTCAATGAGGATATGCATGTCCCCAACAATAAGTATATCATATTTCTTCTTGGCAGTAGGGAGAGGGAATTCAAAACCTCCAATAATAATCGTTGAAACCATTTCAATGGAATTGATACTATGAACTTGAGGTTGTTTCTTCGGAAAGTGTACCGTATGCTCATTGCCATTAACATGAAAAGTGACATTACCCTTGTTGCAATCAATAACAGCCCCTGTAGTATTCAAAAAGGGTCTACCAAGGATGATCGACATACTGTCGTCCTCGGGAATATCAAGGATAACAAAGTCCGTTAAGATAGTAACGTTTGCAACCACAACAGGCACATCCTCACAAATACCGATGGGTAAAGCAGTTGATTTATCGGCCATTTGCAAAGATATTTCAGTAGGTGTCAACTTATTCAAATCAAGTCTACGATATAAAGAGAAAGGCATAACACTAACACCAGCTCCAAGATCACATAAAGCAGTTTTAACATAATTTCCTTTAATAGAGCATGGTATAGTAGGTACTCCGGGGTCTCCTAGTTTCTTCGGTATTCCACCCTTAAAAGTATAATTAGCAAGCATGGTGGAAATCTCAGCTTCCGGTATCTTTCTTTTATTAGTCACAATATCCTTCATATACTTAGCATAAGGAGACATTTTCAGAATATCAGTCAAGCGCATACGCAAAAAGACAGGTCTAAGCATTTTAACAAAGCGCTCAAAATCCTCATCATCCTTCTTCTTGGATGGTTTAGGAGGAAAGGCATGGGTTTCTGAACCCATGGTTCTCTTTCTTTACCATGCTTCCTAGCAACAAAGTCTCTTTTATCATATCTCTTATTCTTAGGCGGTGGGTTATCAAGATCAACAGCAGGTTCAATCTCCACATCATTATCATTACTAGGTTGAGCATCAACATGAACATCATCATTAATATTATCACTAGGCTCATGTTCATTACCAGATTGTGTCTCAGCATCAGAAATATAAATATCATTTGGATTCTCAGGTGTATCTATAACGGGTTCACGAGCAGCATGCAAAGTCCTATCATCATTCCTTTTCCTACTCTTACTGGGACGACTAGGTGCATCAGCATTAATTCTCTGAGAATCTTGCTCAATTCTCTTAGGATGGCCCTCAGGATACAAAGGTTCCTGAGTCATTCTACCACCTCTAGTCACAACTCTAACATAATGATCATTGTTCTTACTATTCATCTCATTAAGCAAATCATTATGTGCCTTAAGTACTTGTTCTACTTGAGTAGTTACCATGGAAGCATGTTTACTAATAAGCTTAAGATCATTGATAGTTCTACTCATATAATCACCTAAGCGATCAAGCATGTAAGCATTATGCTTCAATTGTCTACTCACATAAGCATTGAAATTTTCTTGCTTAACTACAAAGTTATCAAATTCATCCAAGCATTGACTAGCAGACTTATTAAGGAATATCACCTTCATCAAATCTACGGAGAGAATTTACCTCTACTACCTGTGTCGGGGTATCAAAACCATGTATTTCTTCAATAGGTGGTAGATTCTTAACATCTTCAGCTTTAATACCTTTTTCTTTCATAGATTTCTTTGCCTCTTGCATATCTTCAGGACTGAGAAATAGAATACCTCTTTTCTTCGGAGTTGGCTTCGGAGGTGGTTCGGGAATAGTCCAATCATTATCATTGCTCAATATATTATTCAATAGTAGTTCAGATTGTTCAACAGTTCGTTCCCTGAAAACACAACCAGCACAACTATCTAGGTGGTCCCTAGAAGCATCGGTTAGTCCATTATAAAAGATATCAAGTATTTCGTTTTTCTTGAGAGGATGATCGGGCAAAGCATTAAGTAATTGGAGAAGCCTCCCCCAAGCTTGTGGGAGACTCTCTTCTTCAAATTGCACAAAGTTAAATATTTCCTGCAAGGCAGCTTGTTTCTTATGAGCAGGAAAATATTTTTCAGAAAAGTAATATATCATATCCTGGGGACTACGCACACAACCAGGAGCAAGAGAATTAAACCATATCTTAGCATCACCCTTTAACGAGAAAGGAAACAACTTAAGAATATAGTAATAGCGAATTTTCTCCTCATGACTAAATATGGTGGCTATATCATTCAATTTAGTAAGATGTGCCACAATAGTTTCAGATTCATAGCCATGGAAAGGATCGGATTGTACCAAAGTAATTAACTCGGGATCGACAGAGAATTCATAATCCTTATCAGTAACAAAGATAGGTGAAGTAGCAAACTTAGGATCATATTGCATTCTAGCATTCAAAGATTTTTCCTTCCACTTGCATAGCAATTTCTTAAGATCATCTCTATCCTTACAAGCAAGAAAGTCCCTAGCTATCTCTCCTTCCATAACATAACCCTCAGGTATATCAGGCAATTCATATCTAGGAGAGCTAGGTCTAGCAGATGTACCATAGTGTTCAGTTTCAATAATTTCATCGGATTCAGAAATATCATCAGTTTCAGCATTGACTCTAGCAATTTGTTCATCAAGAAATTCACCCAGTGGCACAGTAGTATCAAGCAAAGTATCATCATAAGCATCACGCATAGCAGAGGTAGCATCATCAATTACTTGCGACATATCAGAATTACTAGCAGGTGGTGGTGTCGCAAGCTTACTCATAACAGAAGGTGAATCAAGTGCAGAGCTAGATGGCAGTTCCTTACCTCTCCTCGTAGTTGAGGGATAGATCTTGGTTTTTGAGTCTTTCAAATTATTCATGGTGATCAACAGATATAAATCCCAAGTGACTCAGAGAATAGAGCTATGCTCCCCGGCAACGGCGCCAGAAAAAGGTCTTGATAACCCACAAGTATAGGGGATCGCAATAGTTTTTGAGGGTAGAGTATTCAACCCAAATTTATTGATTCGACACAAGGGGAGCCAAAGAATATTCTCGAGTATTAGCAGCTGAGTTGTCAATTCAACCACACCTGAAAGACTTAATATCTACAGCAAAGTATTCAGTAGCAAAGTAGTATGGAAGTAACGGTAGCGGTAGCAAAAGTGACAGTAGCAGTTTTGTTGTGATTGTAACAGTAGCAACGGTAAAGTAACTTAGCAAAGATCAATGTGTGAAAAGCTTGTAGGCAATGGACCAGCGATGGATAATTATGTCGGATGGCATTCATCATGCAACAGTTATAACATAGGGTGACACAGAACTAGCTCCAATTCATCAATACAATGTAGGCATGTATTCCATATATAGTCATACGTGCTTATGGAAAAGAACTTGCATGACATCTTTTGTCCTACCCTCCCGTGGCAGCGGGGTCCTAATGGAAACTAAGGGATATTAAGGCCTCCTTTAAATAGAGAACCGGACCAAAGCATTAGCACTTAGTGAATACATGAACTCCTCAAACTACGGTAATCACCGGAAAGAATCCCAGTTATTGTCACCCTGGGGGATGCGGATCATAACTCATAATAGGTGTCTACAACTTGCAAGATAGGATCAAGAACACATATATATTCATGAAAACATAATAGGTTCAGATCTGAAATCATGGCACTCGGGCCCTAGTGATAAGCATTAAGCATAGCAAAGTCATAGCAACATCAATCTCAGAACATAGTGGATACTAGGGATCAAACCCTAACAAAACTAACTCGATTACATGGTAAATCTCATCCAACCCATCATCGTCCAGCAAGCCTACGATGGAATTACTCACGAACGGCGGAGAGCATCATGAAATTGGTGATGAAGGATGGTTGGTGATGACGACGGCGTCGATTTCCCCTCTCCGGAGCCCAAATCAGACTCCAGATCTGCCCTCCCGAGGAAGAACAGGAGGTGGCGGCGGCTCCGTATCGTAAAACGCGATGAACTCTTCTCTCTGATTTTTTTCTCCACGGATGTGAATATATAGAAGTGGAATTGAGGTCGGAGGAGCCACAGGGGGCCCACAAGCCACCAGGGCGCGCCCTAGGGGGGGGCACGCCCTCCTGGCTTGTGGCCAACAGGTGGACCCCCCCTGGCTTGATTCTTTCGCCAATATTTTTTATTAATTCTAAAAATATTCTCCGTAAATTTTCAGGACAATCCGAGAATTTTTATTTCTGCACAAAAATAACACCAAGGCAATTCTGCTGAAAACAGCGTCAGTCCGGGTTAGTTCCATTCAAATCATGCAAATTAGAGTCCAAAACAAGGGCAAAAGAGTTTGGAAAAGTAGATACGACGGAGACGTATCATTACTCCGTGTGACGGAGAGGTATCTCCGGGCCCACTCGATAATACAACATCACAATGAGCCTTGCAACCAAAGTGACTAAAGAGTTAGCCACGGGATCTTGTATTACGGAACGAGTAAAGAGACTTGCCGGTAATGAGATTGAACTAGGTATGGAGATACCGACGATCGAATCTCGGGCAAGTAACATACCGATAAACAAAGGGAACATCGTACGGGATTAACTGAATCCTTGACATAGAGGTTCAACCAATAAAGATCTTCGTAGAATGTGTAGGAACCAATATGGGCATCCAGGTCCCGCTATTGGTTATTGGCCATAGAGGTGTCTCGGTCATGTCTACATAGTCCTCGAACCCGCAGGGTCTGCACACTTAACGTTCGGTGACGTTTCGGTATTATTGAGCTATGTATGTTGGTGACCAAAGGTTGTTCGGAGTCCCGGATGAGATCTTGGACGTCACGAGGAGTTTCGGAATGGTCCAGAGGTAAAGATTTATATATAGGAAAGTGGTATTCGGGTTCCGAAAAAGTTTCGGGTGTTTTTGGTAGTGTGCCGGGAGTGCCGAAATGGTTTCGGGGGTCCACCGGGGGGGATCACCCACCCCGGGGGCACATGGGCCCAAGAGGTGGCACACCAGCCCTTGGTGGGCTGGGCAGCCGACCCCAAAAGGGCACATGCGCCCAAAGGAAAAAAAGGTGGAGGTGCCTTGGAGGGGAGGGACTCCTCCCTAGGGTTCCCACCTCCCTTGTGGGAGGAGGACTCCTGCCCCCCACTTCGGCCGAACCCCTCCTTGGAGGAGGGGCTAGGGATGCACTCCACCTACCCCTTCCACCTATAAATAGAGAGGGAGAGGGAGGGCAGCCGCACCCCAAGCCACGGCGCAGCCCTCTCTCTCTCCCTCTAGATTAGTTCTCCTCTAGATCGGTTTCAGTAGTGCTCGGCGAAGGCCTGCCTGAATAGCTCCACCACCACCGTCACCACGTCGTTGTGCTGCCGGAGAACTCATCTGCCTCTCCGCCCTCGCTTGCTGGATCAAGGAGGCGGAGATCGTCATCGAGCTGTACGTGTGCTGAACGCGGAGGTGCCGTCCGTTCGGCGCTAGATCGTGATTGGATCGCGGGACGGCTTGCGATTTGGATCGCAAAG
This sequence comes from Elymus sibiricus, assembly GCA_039707655.1. Taxonomy (NCBI): domain Eukaryota; kingdom Viridiplantae; phylum Streptophyta; class Magnoliopsida; order Poales; family Poaceae; genus Elymus; species Elymus sibiricus. Next base: position 74,705,630 of record CM077665.1, read on the forward strand.
ACGTTCGACTATATCAACCGCGTTTCTTAACGCTTCCCGCTTAGCGATCTACAAGGGTATGTGGATCCGATCTCTCCTCTCGTAGATGCTCATCTCCTAGATTGATCTTGGTGAAGCGTAGGAAATTTTTTGTTTCCCATGCAACGTTCCCCAACAGCTCTTTGGTGCACCCGAAGAGAATTTTGTCTCTATGGATGAGAACTTAACAGATGACATACCTCAACTCAGATTGGACGAGAATGAGGTATTGTCAACTCCGTTCACCGAGAAAGAGGTGTTTGACGCAATACTTCAAATGAAACAATATAAGGCCCCGGGACCGGATGGGTTCCCGGCAGAATTTTATAAGAAGTGTTGGCATATTATAAAGGCGGATCTTATGCCTCTGTTCCATGATTTGTTTAATGGTCATTTGCAGCTGTTTCACCTTAACTTTGGGACAATAACGTTGTTGCCAAAGAAGGTGGATGCTATTTGCATTGAGCAGTTCAGACTGATTTGTCCACCCAATGTTAGTTTCAATTTTTTTACCAAGGTTGGCACGAATAGGCTGGCACAGATAGCTCATTCAGTGGTACAACCGACTCAGACAACGTTCATGCCTGGAAGACACATCCTAGAAGGGGTGGTTGTCTTAGATGAAACGCTGCACGAAATCCATACTAAAAAACTTGATGGGGTTGTTTTAAAAGTGGATTTCGAGAAAGCGTATGATAAGGTCAAACTGCCCTTCCTTCAACAGGCCTTACGCATGAAGGGGTTCAATGAAGCTTGGAGGGATCAGGTGGATGCCTTCATTCAGAAAGGCGTGTTGGGATTAAAGTTAATGATGATATCGGTCATTACTTTCAGACCCATAAAGGATTGAGACAGGGAGATTCAATGTCTCATGTGTTGTTCAACATAGTAGCGGATATGTTGACAGTCCTTATCGGTCGGGCTAAAGAGAATGGCCTAGTAGGAGGACTTGGCCCACATCTGGTAGAGGGGGGAGTGTCCATATTACAATACGCAGACGATACTATACTTTTCATGGAACACGATATCGCAAAAGCCAGAAATATGAAACTTATTCTATGTCTTTTTGAGCAGTTGTCTGGTTTGAAAATAAATTTTAACAGGAGCGAATTATTCTGTTTTGGGAAAGCAAAGGATGAACAAGAAGCTTACACACAACTCTTTGGATGTGAGATGGGATCACTACCATTTAGTTATCTAGGGATTCCAATTCATCACAGACGACTGACTAATAAGGAATGGAAATGTATCGAAGATAGATTTGAAAAAAGACTAAGTTGCTAGAAGGGCAAGCTTATATCTTATGGGGGCAGACTTGTCTTGATAAATTCAGTTCTAACAAGCTTGCCGATGTTCCTCTTATCCTTCTTTGAAATATCGGTAGGAGTACGGAAAAGACGAGACTTCTATCGATCGCGTTTCTTTTGGCAGTGTGAGGAAGCTAAGAAGAAATACAGATTGGCAAGGTGGGATATTGTTTGCAGACCCAAAGACCAAGGGGGCCAAGGGGTTGAAAACTTAGAGGTGAATAATAGGTGCCTGCTTAGCAAATGGTTATACAGGTTATCTACCGAGAACGAAGGGATGTGGGTACAAATTTTGAGGAATAAGTACTTGCAATCTAAGACTTTAGCCTAGTACACTGTTAGACCTAATGACTCTCCTTTTTGGAAGGGGGTAATGAAAGTGAAGGTAACCTTCTTCCAACGGGTGAAGTTTTTAATTGGAAACGGTACCACAACCAGGTTCTGGGAGGATACATGGCTTGGGGATGAGCCCTTAGCGTTACAATATCCTTCTTTATATAATATTGTTCAACGTAATGATGTTTATGTTGCCACAGTATTCCAGTCCGTACCTATTAATATCCAATTCAGACGGTCTCTGCTGGGAGAACGTTGGAATTCCTGGTTGCATTTAGTCAGAAGATTGATGGATGTCCAACTCTCTGATCAGACGGATACGATTCATTGGAAATTAGCAACCAATGGGATCTTTTCAGTTAAATCAATGTACTTGGATTTAATTGACGTTGGGACCGTGCCGAGGTCTCTACATATTTGGAAGGTCAAAATACTGCTTAGAATTAAAAATTTCATGTGGTTTGTACACAAGGGAGTGGTACTAACCAAGGATAATTTGATAAAACGAAGATGGGTAGGCAGCTCTAGATGTTGCTATTGTGATCAAAATGAAAAAATAAGACACCTCTTTCTCGATTACCCTCTAGCAAAGTTGTTATGGCGTACTGTTCACATAACCTTTAACATCAACCCGCCATCGAGTATTCATACACTATTTGGGACGTGGCTCAATGGAGTTGACGGAACTATAGCGAATCATATCCGGGTTGGAATAAGTGCATCATTGTGGGCTATTTGGAACACTAGAAACGATATGATTTTTAATGGCAAGATATCTAAAAACTTTTTGCAGGTTATATACAGAGCCACGACTTGGATCCGTACGTGGTCGTTACTCACTCCTGCGGACTCCAGGGAGCTTATGGTTACTGGGTGCAACCGGTGGGAGACGGTCACACGGGCTATCTTCAGCCGATTTGGATGGCGAGCCAGTAATAGGCTAGGTGTATAGGCATCGTAGCCTCTTTTTCGTTTCGCCGGGTGTGGCAGCTTTTATTTACAGACTTGTTTTGTTTATTATGCTCAGATTGTGAGCAATTGTGGATCTCGAACTTTGTTTTCGTACTTCGTTTAATAATATGGCTGCATGCATCAATTGATGCAGAGGCCGGGGGCTCCGTTCCTCCTTTTTCAATTTTTTTTTTTTTTTTGAAAAGAAGTGTTTTCCAAGAGCCAGAGACTAATTAGAAGTTTAGGTGACGTGATGTGAGGGAGTACTAAAAATATGGCTAGTGACGAACTTTTGAGGAACATTTACAGGATTAGAATGGCAAATATATAATTACAATCTTCGGATGGGGATATTTCAGAGTGCCATCTGTGCAGTGTATTTTTTTTTTTAATTTCCCATGCTAATGCTAGGCAATCTTTATGTTAGGCTTATCTCTATTTGGGATGGCTAGTAAAGGTTTCCCATACTTTGCAGTGTCAAAAATTCAAATTTCCCATACTTTGCTAAGAAGAGAGCTTCCCCAGATTTCTGCATTTCTCGGCACGCAAATCGACAGCCAGAAGCTTTTTGTATTGTTGATTGTCGGTCACAACTTTGGGTTTCATGCATCTATATTGAGCTCATCAGCTTGGTCCTAACTATACAGAAAGAGTAGAGCACCACTGTATAATGTTTTCTCTGGTTGAGAGATGAACGTAATGTTTTCTCTAGTTCTAGTATATAACTTTTGCAAGTAGTAAGTAGCTTATACGGAGTATTCCCGCAAAAAAAAAAGCTTATACGGAGTATTAGATATAGGTCCAGACGTGCTGAACCTCTGCAAGTAGGCTAGATGTCATGACAGCTAAAATATCTTGGTGGTTGCTATACCACCATGATGGATTTTAATTGTCATTTAGTTTCGGAGCACTGAACATCAAGCAACGACCAAACGCGATGCCCTTGTACTTTCCAGATTTCAGTTTGATTGGTGCCTGAACTGAAAGTGAATTCGGTTTTGCTCTTTGTTCGGTGCCTGAAAGCAAATTCGCCCATGGCAGTTTCCAGTTTTCAAGTGATTATGCGCAAGCGAGGAGCTTCCATGTGTTTGTTCCTGCGATGATGATGATGATTTTTCACGGTGCACTGTTGGAGAAATCTAGCGTTTGATTGCCTTGTGAGTTCATCCTCTTAATCCTTGAACTAATGGCTTCAGCGCCAACAGCTTTTGCACGAGCAGTATATATACGTAAAATGTTTGGACGTACGGGATTCATCGATCTCGATCTCTCCGTCACCGTCAGTGGAGCCCAGCGCATTTTCTTTCGATGGAAAGAAAAGCTAAAAGGGAAGGGAAAAGAGGCCGGCCGCCATAGATTGGTACGTCAGTGCAGCTCAAATCAAATCTTCACAGTGAACGAGCAACAAAAAGAAAGGCTAATAAAAGGCAAAAGCCGCCATGATGTTTTTGGATCTCAAACCAAACCAAATCTCGACAGCCCACCGCGAACCGCCCACACCATCTGCGGCCGGCCGGGTCGGGTCCCGTACGTCGGTGCGTACGTACGTACGTGCGGGGCGGCGAGTGCGGTGCGAGCCGAATAAATCGGCACGGCGGACCGGGTCGTCCGTCTCGCCCGGCTGCTTTCTTTCTTTCTAGAACGATACTACTGGAACGGCACGACTGAGACTGACAGCTCTGATCGCGTACCAAATTCAGCACGAAAACGTACGGAACAGAAGCTCGGCCTCCGCGAACCATCCAACCAGAAAGACTGTGATATCCCAGCCCATCAGGGTTCAAGTCCTGGTGCTCGCATTTATTCCTGGATTTATTTCAGGATTTCCGGCGATGCGCATTCAGTGGGAGGAGACGTTCCCGTCGACGATGAGGCGTCTACGGTGACTTCGTAAATCTCAAGATGATATGCCGTCTCAGTCTCTCGGAGGTGCTCGTAGGGGTAGGGTGTGCGTGGTGCGTTCATAGGGGTGAGTGTATGCGCGTGTATGTGAGCGCTTTCGTCTGTACTGTGTTAAAAAAAAAAAAGCTCGGCCTCCCCACAGTGATCGTCGATCCAACCACGTACACTTAGCTCCGGCCCAGACCGCGACACATGTGTCGATTATCGGTGCTGTGCGTTTTTAGGGGGTGTTTGGTTGCAAGGTACTAGACTTTTTTTAGTCCCAGAGACTAAAGAAAAAAGACCCTTCAGTAGAGTCTTTTCTAGTCTAGTCCCTGTAACCAAACTTTTTTCTAGTTTAGTCCCTATAACCAAACAGGGCCTTAGCCCGACACTTTTTCTTGGGTGTTTTTCCGTTTCCTGGCTGGATGGCTGGCTGGCTGGCTGGATGGATAGATAGACGATGGAGCGACGAGAAAGTGGGAAAAAAATACATACATTATAATTTTTTTTTGAGAAATATACATACATTATAATTGGCAAAAGAACTGCGTACTACAGGAAGAGCTGTAAGTAATGAGAAATCTACGGCGGTCCTGGACTACTCGTGGTTAATACTACTGCATGGGAAGAGAAGACATGGAGCTTGATCGGGTAGCTAGAGCAGCTGGGTGCTCTCGTACATGACGCTCCACGAGTCCAGCGTCGGGAAGCACGGCTGCTGCAGCTGCTGTTGGTGGTGGCGACGGAGCTCCGCCGCGTCGGCGTCGGCCGGCAGCCGCAGCGCGTCCGCTAACGCCGCGCCGTCGAACTGGGGGCAGTCCAGCAGCGCCGCGGCGGAGGACGCGTCGAACGATGACGCGGGCAGGACGCTGCCGTCGGCGGTGCCCGGCTCGGCCTGGACGCCGGTGACGTGCTGCACCATGAGGCGGAAGTTGGCGGGGTCGGTGCTGATGTACGTGGTGGGCGCGCGCTTCGACGCCCGCGCACGCCGCTTCCCGGCGCGCCCCGCGCCCGCCGCGTTGGGGCCCAGGCCCGCCCGCCTCTTGTTCGCCGCGGCGCTGGCGGCGACCGGGGTGGACGGCGGCCGCGGCCCCGCGTCGGACGCGACGAGGACGGAGTCGCAGGTGAGCGACACCGTGGAGGCGAACCAGCTGCTGCCATCGCCCGCGCCGTACGGGAAGTCGGCGAGGAGGGACGACGAGGAGGGCGCCGAGGCGGAGGACGGGGAGGAGACTGCGGGGGAGTAGTCGTACTCGTACTCGTACTCGGGCATGGAGGAGAAGTGCAGCGCGCGCGCGATGGCGGCGTCGGCGTAGTAGGCCGGCCCGGGCGCGGAGGAGGCCGCGAGGAACGGCGCCTGCGGCGGCGGCGCCAGGCACGACATGGCGTCCATACGGCAAGGCCGGTGATGATCAGTGAGAGGAGAAAGAACGTTCGAAGTTCGGAGTCCGGCTAGTGTGTGAGTGCAGTACGAGAGGAGGAAGAAGAGGGAAGGGCGTGCGTCGATGCGGTTTGAGAGGGAGTGGGAATGGGGCAGCGAGGTAGGTGTATATAGGCGGAGACGGGTGTGGTGGACGCTGCGCAGGGGGGGTCCCGCGGGAAAACGCGTGGGCGCATCGGCATCGGCATCGGCATCGGCGGTGTCGGCGTGCGCGGGGGATGGCGGGGCCGCGCGCGCGCTCTCGGCATGCCCCGGTGTCGGACTCCACCGCCACCCGCGGGGCCCTCCGCCCCTGTACTACCAGATCGAGCTGGAGTCAACCCAGCCCCGGCTGCGCGCACAGGGCAGAGCTATGTGGCGCGCCCACGCGCTCCCAGCGTCCCGAACCGGCACGCCCGACGGTGGCACGCGCGCGCGCTCTCGGCATGCCCCGGTGTCGGACTCCACCGCCACCCGCAGGGCCCTCCGCCCCTGTACTACCAGATCGAGCTGGAGTCAACCCAGCCCCGGCTGCGCACACAGGGCAGAGCTATGTGGCGCACCCGCGCGCTCCCAGAGTCCCGAACCGGCACGCCCGACGGTGGCACGCACGCACGCACGTTCCCAACATCTCAAGCGCGCGGCGTGCAGACAGACGGGGCGATCGGCGCCGGCGAGTGTCGCGCACGTTCGACGCGGAGCATGGCCAGGCCAACGGCCGCAAAGCATGCAGCTGACTCCCCATGCCGCGCTTTCCGCTGACCATGTACGGACGGTGCGTTCGAGTAGTGTCCGCCGCCGGCGAGCGAGCGAGCTAGCCGGGTTCGCCCGCCCACCGAATGATGGGCTTGACGGTGCGCTGGCTCGCCATGCCCATGCTTCCGCTGACCGCTGCTACCAACCCGTACCCGCCCCAGCCGTACAGGAAACGGGCCGGTTTCGCTCCCCTCGTGCACGGCACGGGCGCAGTGCAGTGGGGATACGCGGAGTGGATGGCTGGCACTGGCAGCCGCTCCTGAGATTCCGACGGGCTGCCGGTCAGACTGATGCCCACACACACACACACACACCGCTGCTTTGCTCAACAAAAAGTACATAAATCGTACTGCTACTACTGCTGTAATGCGAGATTGCTAGATTAATGCACGCACGAACAATCCAGCGTGATTAGCGGGGGTCTGCTCTCCCAATCAGACCGGCACCAACAAAAGTGGAAAGGCAACCCAAGTTACTACTCGCGGTCAATCAGCGGAGCAGCTCGCGGGAATGGCGCGCTCGGGGTGCCTCGCCGTCGCTCTCGCCGGGATCTCCTGCCAAAGATCTCACCGCCAGAATTAGCCGTGGCACCGAGCCTGAAAATGGACGGGGAACAGAGTGCAGGATCCCATCGACCTGTCTTGTCCATCTATGCCTACGCTGCTTGCTCACTCACTCTGATGCTGTCAGTAGCACACGCCAAGCACTGAAGCCAACATCAGGTGATTAATTAACCAGCGGTACTGCTCTTTAATTAGTAGTTTTATTAGGGGTGGCTGCCGTCACCGGCGCAATCTGATTAGGGGTTTAGTTTAGATTACTCGGAGGAAGATCTAGACGAGATCGCCGTGCCGTCGGCTCGTCGATCGCCGGGCGCGCGGCAAACTTTTTCTCGTCTCTGATTTCTACTCTGTGTTTTTATTCCCATCTCTGATAGAGATTCTGCTTCGATCGCAAGTGATCCCGATTTCTTTTTCCTTCGCTGCGAGGGAATGGAATTCCGAATATATCTTTTTGTTGTCACTGATGATGGGCCGAAAATGACGGACCGGCGAACGATCGCGATTAGCGCTCGCGATATATATCGATCGATCTCCTCGAGATTTACTCCTTGTGTTTTGTTGGGGGGCAGCGCTACGCGTCCGCCGGTTGATAATCTGAAAAGATCCACCACCTCAACAAGCGTTAGATCTGGTCCATCCAACGACTTGGCCACGTCTTCATTATTGCAACAAAGTCGTTGTTGCAGAAACGTTTGTAATAGAGCTCATGCTGCAGAAACATTCAACGGGGATTACGTTGCATATTTTTTTTTCGTCTTCACTTTTTTGCAACATAGATGATGTTGCGAAAGAAATTTTGCAACATGAATGATGTTGCAGAAATTAAAGATAAAACGTCGTATAGAATAGAAGCTTGGGAGGAACACGAAAGACGACCCATGTCCTGCAACATGCGAGTTGTTGCGGAGGGTAAACCGCAACAAGAGCTCAGTTGCAAAACTAATAAATGGGTAATGTTAGGTGAGTCCACGCAGGACACGCGACGCACAGACGAGGCGGCGGACGCTCGTGTGCGGTCCGCCGGGTGAACCCAAGCTTTTTCCTTTGTTCGGACAACGGACGACACGCTTTCTTACCGTCGCCTTCTTCCGGGCTCTTTTCACCGACGGGATAAGAACATGTTCGTTCTTTCCGTAGTACCGATTTGTACATGATCGTAGTAGTATATGTTCTCGCAGGTCAGTCACGGAGGCATGTGCACGACGAGGACGACGACGATGGACGTACCCGCCCGCTGACCCCGAGCACGGGCCCGTCCAAATGCGTATTCCAAACACGCCCAACCGCGCGGCATGCTCATCTTCCACGCCGCCGGCTCCGGTGGCCACCGCTGCGATCTATTGCTCCGGCGGCGCCCGGCACGGCGGCAGTCAAAAGCGCATTCTCCCTTCGTCGTTTCCCCTGCGAATTTTTCCAGTGGCCTTTTTTTCTTTCTATAAACGGATTTTTCCAGTGGTCTGAGCTCTCTGTAAACCAGGCGTTGGACGCACAAGTGGTTTCTGGATGCGCCGCACAGACAGACACAGGCAGCGGCACACAGAGACAGAGAGCACGTAGCGATCCGGCGACCGGATCATATTATACTCCTGCCACCAGATCGATCGCCACGCGAAAGCTGAGCAAGGTTGACGGATTGGGCCGGTTTGTCAGCGCTGAAAAATACACGAGCAAGCAGCTGCTACAACACCCAGGCCAACCACCCCAATTAAAACTCTAACCGCATCACTATTCGCTACTCCACACTAGTCAGTAGTCAACACCGCACAGCAGGGTTATGCAAATCGAACGCAAGCTGACTGACTGACTGTGCCGATCGATTAAACTAGTACGTGCAGCGGTAGCGGCAGCGGCAGCGGCAGCGAAGACGATGACATGCACATACAGTATGATAATATGGTACAGACGTACAGTATACTATCGGCAGTTCGGCATGGGCTCTAGCTTAATCAGACGACGAGACGACATCCCATGAGGCATTCCCTCGTGATCGAATCGAGTGCCCGCGAGCGACGACTTCCGGTGACGCCGATGGGCTCCAGCGGCACTCGATTGCCTCCACTAACACTCGTACTACTACTTTTGGTTACTATATCTACGGGCAGTAATAATCTATTCTAGGAGTATTAGTCATGGATTATGTGTGGATGGATCATGGATTGGATTGGATTGGATGGATAGGTAGATCTTTGATCTGTTCTTGCCTGGCTAGGTCAGGGTCCACTGGTGAGTTGAAAAGGGATTGAAAGTTTATGCCGCCTGTTCAAATGATCTGCTTTTGGGGAAAGTGATCTTTCTAAAACCCAGTCAGGCACTCAGGACGCAGTCCGCATGATAAAGCGGTTGGGTCGTAGCTGATCACGTGCACGGTCAGCAGCGCTTTGAACATACAGGGAAAAGCAGTACGCTAGATTTTATGTTAATGGACATAATGATAACAATTTTGTTTCTGACGTTTCAACCGTTTTGGCAGCATCTAGCTGAGAACGTATGTACGCACGCACGTACGTCCTCAGGTCAGTCCTGCTGACCACGCAGCCGCAAGAAAGATACTATATGTATATGTATATGTATATATACAGTATAGTAGCAGCCAGTAGGTGGCAATTTGTTTGGCATGCAATGCAAACCGGTTTATGATGGCATGATGACGTCACCTTGCGGTAAGCACCCAGCGTGCATTGTTTAACACTTCCAGGCTCATGAAACACCAGATCGATTCCATTACATACAATAATTCTAGAACTCTTCATGTGATCCCATTATACTACGTTGCAGTTAGTAGCATGGATGGATGCATGACGGGTTCCTTATGGGAATAGGAAAATCATCTGTGCTCTTGGACCATCTCCTTGTAGCTTAATTCCCTTTGACATCACGGGGAACAACATCCCCATCGATCCAGTAAGTTAATCCTACCCTAGAATAGATAGGTCAATGCTCGCTCGCTCTCTGGGCCTGGGTAGGGTATATGCCCCAGAGCTCAAATTTTCATGGTGTTCAAATTTCAAACCTCCTCCTGTCTAAATTCCTTCTGTCTGAGCTATTGTTCAGATTTCAAACTGTGATACAAAGGCACCGCGATTAAATTATGTGCGTCCACTCCATTGTGAAGAGGGAAACATGAATTGTGATTATTTATTTCTTGGAAACGGCGATGATACAGGCGACATGGCAAAGCAGGTGAGTGCAATGCAATACTAATATTTGTGAGAGTATGTTGGGATGGGTTTTGACTTTGGGCCATGGGTCCAGACAGACCGGTTGTCGTACGTACCTCGTGGATGGGGCAGCGTGTGTGTACGGGGGCGGGAATCTGGTAGCAGCTCGACGTGCTTGTTCGTTTCCCTGAGGTCAGATGCGTGCCTCTGATTCCTCCCATAATTTTTTGTCTTCTACAATTAGAATAGTCGCAGGCATAGCTAAGGACCAAAACGGTGGGAGAGAGAGCGAGAGGCTTGCTTGAACGGCATGGCCAGCTTCAACGCTTGGCTGACTGGTGCTGCTTGTATGCATGCATGCATGCGTGTGCTGTCAGTCTATCAGTGTCAAGTGTCAACGGGTTGAACGTTTCAGCCTACCCCATCTGACGAGTACTGTGTGCCACGCGAAAGGGATAAGATTGCACTGCACAACATTTGTGCCGAGTTTTTATTTTGGTAGGGAAACATAACAAAAAGTTGTTTTGAGACTCGGCATCCTATATTAATTGCAAAGGTTCATACGACTACAAATAATCTCGGGCAAATATAAGAGCCACACGTGGCGCCCGTTAGACGGAGTGGATGCCGCTTTGACGAGGCCGTGAGCCTCTATATTAAACTATCCACAATGAGAAGTAACATAGAATAGTAACATGCATATGTTAGTAGTCTAAGTTACTACCTCCACAGTCGGTAGTAACATAGGGTAGTAACATTGGGCCTTTCATTTATTAGCTTATAGACTCATCTTGTCTCGGTATGTGTTATGTTACTCATAGTATGAGATTACCCATAGTGGGAGTAACATAGGTAGTAACATAGATGCCACCTAAGTAAAAAATATGATGTGGCAGCTAATTAATGAGAAGAGGGAGAAATTGAGTAACATACTATGTTACTACTACTATGAGTAACATAACACATATCAAGACAAGATGAGTCTATAAGCTAATAAATGAAAGGTTCAATGTTACTACCCATATGTTACGCCCCACTGTGGAGGTAGCAACTTAGACTAGTAACATATGCATGTTAGTACTCTATGTTACTTCCCATTGTGGGTAGTCTGAGTAACTAGCTATGTTACTCAATTTCTCTATCTTTTCATTAATTAGCCGCCACATCATATTTTTCGCTTAGGTGGCATCTATGTTACTACCTATGTTACTCCCATTGTGGGTAGTCTTACGGGGTTGTTTGGATGGGAGCCAAGAGCTGCCCTGCCAATTTATTGGTTGTTGACTGATCGCAGCAAATTTGTCAATTCTCTACCAATTATTTGCCTCCCCTTTGAGATTCTGCACCAACCTGTGGGCGTCCCTGGTGGCAAAATGTTGCACCAAAATTTTGGCAAGCCCTCATTTTGGTAGGGCTGGCATGGGCACCAACCAAACAGACCCTAAATTACAGTTTCTCATGGATGAATTTAACATGTTGGAATAGACCCTGCTGAAAATTGATCTCGCGAAGTATGGTAGCATACCGACACGGGCCAGCGAATCAATATTAGCCGTCACTTCTAAGCAGTCTGATGCAATACACAGCGAACCGAGGTGAAGATCTATGGCCAAAGCCAAAGCCTCCTTGCACGCATGGGCTTCAAGTGTTCTTGGGTCGACAAGTCCCTCGAAGACGACGGCCGGGGCGCAGATATATTTATCTCTTTTGTCTCCGCAAATAACAGCTGATGCACCCCTTGAACCATCCTTAGCTGGCCCACCATCCATATTAAGCTTGACGTCATGGTCATTGGGGCATAACCAGTAGGTACTAGCAGGTCGCGGTTTTGTCCGCCTTTGGTCCTCAAATGTTGCATAAAAATTCCTAGGAATCCCATGCATACCCCTCGATTTTACATGCAGGTCAATTGGCTGATTGACTTTGAACGAAGCCACCACATCCAAATCCTCTAGAAATTTCTGAATAAAGCAATGGGTAGTCATGGGACTTTGAAACTGTTCATCGTGAATGGCTCGGCGATGCGCCCACTAGATCGCCCACATAGTGACAGGGACGCGGGTGAGGTCCGTCGTCGGAAGTGTATCAACTAGCCACATCATCCAAGCTTTTGCATCTTCCGTGCGGTTGGAGATAATTACCTTAGTCAATTCTTCATCCGCAAGAGCCCAGACACACCTAGCATGCCGGAAATCAAATAGGGAGTGCCTCCATGTGTCCCATTCCGCGTGGCAGAGAGAGCATTTGGCCGAGTCCTCCATGTTCCCGTGCTTCCTAATCTCGGCCGTGGGGATAGATGTTTTAGCAAGGCACCAAGCAAACACCTTGATCTTCGACGAGAGTGTGGCGCCCCAAAGCTATGACCATGAGCGTTGGTATGCATCAACTTGGAGTGTCCAGGATTGCCTTCGAGCCAATTTGTACACTGTTTTTTGTTGGCTGCTAGAAGCCTATAAGCTGATCGCACGGTGAAACCCCCCTTCTTTTCATATTGCTAGGATAAAAAATTCTCTTATGCCTTGGAGCAAAGAGGGATGATTAATATTTCCACCGTGTCCATACCAAAAAAATGCTCCTCGAGTAGACCCACGTCCCATGAGGCCGAGGCGTGAACAATTAGTCCAAAAAACCAATTGCGGCGGGTTAGGGGATTTTGGGCATACCGGTCGTAGTTTGTAGTCTCGGGGAATCCAATTATCGTGCCATATGTGAGTATTGTGCCCTATTCCGATCCATTTGATAAGCCCAAGTTTCAGGGTGTCACGTCCTCCACTCTACATCGCCAGACTTGTGAAGGAGATTGACCAAGTTCCGCTTCAAGTATTGAGCTCGTTGGATAATACACAACTTTGAGGATCCGAGCACTTAAGGATTATGGCTCTGGCAGGAAGTACCATGCCTGACGTGCCAACAGTGCCAGGTTAAAAGCTCTATGTTGCGTAATCCCATGCCTCCCATGGACTTAGGTTGTGACATGACCTCCCAGGATACCTACATTGTCTTCCTCTCGCCTTTCTTCGAGCCCCACCAGAATTTGTGTAGCAACCCATTAATATGCTGCTAGAGCCTTCGTGGAAGCTTGAAACATGTCATGGAATAGATAGGGATCTCCTGAGCCACCGATTTAATAAGAACCTCTTTCCCTCCTACCGACAATGTTTTTTCCATCTAGTCGTGAACTTGTTTCCAGATTCCATCCTTGAGGTATTTAAAGGACCCTTCCTTTGCTCTGCCCACATCAGAAGGAAGGCCCGAGTACTTTCCTGAGAGTTTCTCATTCTGAACATCCAGAGTTTGTTTAATCTCCTGCTTCAAAGTGTCACAACATCCCTTACAAAAAATATTGAATATTTGCCCCTATTGATACGCTGACCTGATGCTACACAATATCTCTGCAATAGGGACTCCACTTTCATAGCCATCTTCTGAGCAGCATCAAAGAATAACAGCCTGTCATAAGCAAAAAGGAGGTGTTGATTGATATGTCTCCAATGTATCTATAATTTTTGATTGTTCCATGCTATAATATTATCATTCTAGGATGCTTTTTGAGTATTTATTTATCAATTTATATTATTTTTGAGCACTCACCTATTGAACCAGTGCCCAGTGCCACTTGTTGTTTTTTTGCATGTTTTTGGCTTTTCAGGTTTAGAGTACCAAACGAAGTCCAATTGGCCTGAAACTTTTATATGATTTTTCTGGACAAAAAGAATACCTGGAAGCTTCGGGAGGAGACCGGAGGCCGCACGAGGGAGGCACAAGCCAACAGGGCGCACCTAGGAAGGGTATGCGCGCCCTGATGGCTTGTCCCTCCCTGGTGGTCTCCCGGCCACTTTCTCTGGCCTATAAATTCACATATATTCCGAAAACCCTGAGGAGCATCCCGAAACACTTTTTCCGACGCCTCAAGTCTCTGTTCCGTCGCGATCCCATCTGGAGCCCTGTTCCGGTGCCCTGTCGGAGGAGGGATCGATCACGGAGGGCCTCTACATCATCCTTGCTGCTCCCATGGTGATGTGTGAGTAGGTCACCACAGACCTAGGGGTCCGTAGTTAGTATCTAGATGTCTATCTCTCTCTCTCTTGATCTTCAATACAATGATCATCGCATCTTCGCTTTGATCTATCCGATGTAATTCTTTTGTATGGTGCGTTTGTTGGGATCCGATGAATTGTGGGTTTATGTTCAGATTATTCATGAAAAGTATTTGAGTCACCTCTGAAATATATTATGATTCTCATTTGCATGATTATTATTACTTCAAAATTCTGTCTGTTCTATTGATTTGCTTTGGCCAAGTAGATTGATCTTTCTTCAGTGAGAGGGGTGCGTTGTAGTGGGTTCAACCTGACGGGTTTCTATATCCCAATGACAGAAGGGGACAATATACGTCTTTGTGTTGTTGCCACTAAGGATAAAACGATGGGGTCAGTTCATATTAATTGAACTCTCTTTGTCTACATCATATCATTGTTCTCCAAGCATTACTCTGTTTTACTTAATACTCTAGATGCATGCTGGATAGCGGTCGATGGGTGGAGTAATAGTAATAGGTGCAGGCAGGAGTCGGCCTATTTGCTTATGGACGTGATGCCTATATATACATGATCATTGCCATGAATATGAACATAACTATGCGCTTTTCTATCAATTGCCCAACATTAATTTGTTTACCCACCGTATGCTTCCTACACGAGAGATGCCATTAGGGGAAACTATGGCCCCCGGGTCTATTCACTTATATATATATATATATATTTACAAACGCTATCAATATCTTGCTGCCATTATTTGTCTTTTATTTTATGTTGCAATTTACAATTATCTACTATCATCTACACACTTCATTTGCTTGCAAATAACGAGATCAAGGGGATTGACAACCCTCTTGCCGCGTGATACGTCTCCGTCGTATCTACTTTTCCTCATGCTTTTGCTCTTGTTTTAGACTCTAATTTGCATGATTTGAATGAAACTAACCCAGACTGACGCTGTTTTCAGCAGAACTACCATGGTGTTGTTTTTTATGCAGAAATAAAAGTTCTCAGAACTGGACGAAACTTTTTGGGGATTTTTTTTACAATAAATAAAAATTACTGGAGCCAAGAACCACCGGAGGGGTGCCTTGGTTGGGCACGATACACCAGGGTGCGCCACCCCCTCCGAGCGCACCCTGGTGGGTTGTGCCCTCCTCGGGGCCCCACTGACCCTAATTCCAGCGCTATAAAATCCTATTTTCGAAGAAAAAAATCAGAGAGAAAGTTTCATCGCATTTTACGATACGGAGCCGCCGCCACCTCCTGTTCTTCATCGGGAGGCCAGATCTGAAGCCCGTTTGGGGCTCCGAAGAGGGGAATCTTCGGTCTTCGTCATCATCAACCCTTCTCCATCGCCAATTCCATGATGCTCCCCAAGGCTTGCTGGTCGGTGAGGAGTTGGATGAGATTCATCATGTAATCGAGTTAGTTTTGTTAGGGCTTGATCCCTAGTATCCATTATGTTCTGAGATTGATGTTGCTATGACTTTGCCATGCTTAATGCTTGTCACTAGGGCCCGAGTGCCATGATTTCAGATCTGAACCATTTATGTTATCACCATTATATCTATGGTCTTGATCCGATCTTGCTAGTCATACGCACCTATTACGCGTTATGATCCGTCAACCCCGGAGTGACAATAGTCGGGATACTTTCTGGTGATGACCGTAGTTTGAGGAGTGTAGGGTAACGCAGCAGAAAACAAAAATTTCCGACCTACGCACCAGCCCAGGACCACTATGGAGACTGCATACAAGGTTTGATCTTTTTCGTTACCGACTCGTAGCGCAGCGGAAGAAGAGTCGATGACGATCGGCGGTGCAGATCCCCGCAGCTAGGATTTACAACCTCCCAACCGCGAGGATGTATACCCTCATCTGCCCCACGGACAGCCCTCCGGGAGGCGGACGGTGTCGCGGACAGCCCTTCGGGAGGACCATCGAAAACCGGACGGTCACTCGGACAGCCCTTCGGGAGGACCTTCGAAACTCGGACGGTCACACGGACAGCCCTTCGGGAGGCACTCTCGAACTAAGACCGAAACTACGATCTCTCTACAGAGTTGCACACATACGGTGTCATCTATCCGGCAGGGCTTCGCCGTCCAGAACTAGTTCCCACCGGAACCTAGACAGCCTTTCGGCTCTACGAAACTATTTCGCTGGGAGGGAGAGAGAAAGCCAGATCATGCATGGCACTTGTATGTGAGAAGGGATGAGTTTTGGGCTGCCCCCTCCACCTCTATTTATAGGAGAAGGAGGGGTGGAGGGGCTGAAATTTCAGCCACATCCATCCATGTCATCTCCAAGATATTTTGGAGCAAAAGCCCAAAGAGGTGGCTTTCCAAAAAGTAACCATAAAGCTGATTTCACTATTCACGACGACATTTTTCAGCGTGTGATTGAACTGAAAATATTTATGTGGGCTTAGAACATTTCCAGTACCCACTAAAATAATTTTCAACGCTTTCCGAAACAATTCCAGTTTAGTGATTTTCATCTGCGAAAAGCATCTGAAGCGGTTCCGGCAGCTCCGGAACATTTCCGGTTTTCATCCCGGAAAATTCCAGAAAGTTTCCAGAACGATTCTGGCACCCTCCAAGAATTATCAGGCATGTGCCGAAACCAATTTGACTTTATGGTATCCCCTGAAACAACTTTTCAGTTTCACCGGAACTGTTCCGGTGTTCTCTCTACGGAACTTTTCCGCTGTCCGAAACTTTTCCGGTGTCCGAAACTTTTCCGGTGATTTTCTCTCAGACTCCCTGTCTAGTATTCAGCAGATAGATGACCCTTAAGCGTGTGACCCTATAGGTTCGGTGAAGCATAGACATGACCCGGAACCCCTTCCGATCAATGATCAACATCGGAGCCGTGGACACCCATATTGACCCCTATACCCACACGAATGAATATTCGAGTGAACCTCCAGTTGCCGTGTGCTATTCCTGTTGCTTCGCGATATGTTACAAATACCCGAGGTGAGACATGTTGGCATCCCCGTGGATCAACAACTTGTCCACTATGCCAGTTACCTCGTTACCGGTATTGTTCTCTTTTCTCGTTCCCGTGTTCCGGCATCCCTGTGATCAAATCACAAAGTGTCTGGCCAGACGATGATGGATACCGTAACACCGAGAGGGCCCAGAGATATCTCTCCATCGTCGGAGGAGCAAATCCCAATCTTGAGCAATCAAGTTACTTGACATACTTTTCCATGAACCCGTAAGCCGCCGTAATAGCCACCCATTTACGGATGACGTTTAACAAACCCCAAAGTTCATGAAGCAAGCATGAAGAAACTCGATACTCTCATGGTCTAAGGAATTATGCAAACGTTAACCATCTCTGTGTTATAAACCATTAACTTATGACGAATGAATCTCATAGCTTAACATCAATTCGGGTCGATTCAACACAAATGTTCTTCTAACATTGTGCCCTCAAAATTGCCGGCATAGCCATGCCCATGATCAGGAAAACAGGATCATCATGCAATACTTGAGCCAGTCTTAGAGGCCATACTAGGAATACATTTTACCATTTATTATTCCACACGTGCATATGAGTCTTCCTCCGAGCCTCGTGGTTATTGCAGACTCGAGAACCATAGCAGTTATAGCATGGAACATAAACCTAATTATGAACAGGGAGATAATCAATAACATTTATTATTGCCTCTAGGGCATATCTCCTACAAGGAGTTCATGTATTCACTATGTGTTAATGCTTTGTTCCGGTTCTCTATTAAAATGAGGCCTTAATATCCCCTAGTTTCCTTATGGACCCCGCTGCCACGGGAGGGTAGGACAAAATATGTCATGCAAGTTGTTTTCCATAAGCACGTATGACTATTTACGGAATACATGCCTACATTACATTTATGAACTGGAGCTAGTTCTGTGTCGCCCTAGGTTATGACTGTTATATGATGAATATCATCCAACGAGTTCACCGATCCAGTGCCTACGAGTTTTCCACATATTGTTCTTGCTAAGTTACTATTGCTACTGCTACTGTTCCAACTGCTACAAAACTATTGCGATCACTGCTACCGTTACTGTTGCCGCTACTATTGCTATCAAAACTATCATACTACTGTGCTACTGATCACTCTGGTGTAGATATTTAATCTCCAGGTGTGGTTGAATTGACAACTCAACTGCTAATACTCGCAAATATTCTTTGGCTCCCCTTGTGTCGAATCTATAAATTTGGGTTGAATACTCTACCCTCGAAAACTGTTGCGATCCCCTATACTTGTGGGTTATCAAGATCTTTTTCTGGCGCCGTTGCCGGGGAGCATAGCTATATTTGTTGAGTCACTTGGGATTTATATCAATTGATCACTATGAAGAATCTGAAGGATCCAAAAACCAAGATTTTTCCCTCTACGACGAGGGGAGGTAAGGAACTGCCATCTAGCTCCGCACTTGATTCACCTTCGGTTATGAGTAAGTTTGCAACACCACCACATGCTATTAATCCTGATATGTCGCAAGTTATTGATGATGCTACTTCTGCTATGAATGATGCTTATGATGATGCTAGTACCATGCTTGATGATAATGTGCCACTAGGTGAATTTCTTGATGAACAAATTGCTAGAGCTAAAGAGAATGAAACTACTGAAACCGATGAATACTTTGAAACTGATGACTATGAAACACCTATTAGACCTAGCTCTCCTAGATTTGAAATGCCTAAGATACCTGAAGGTTATGTTTTGGATGGAGAGATAGCTAGAGAAATCCTTTCTTGTAAGGATAGAGATGATCTTAAGAAATTGCTACGCAAGTATAAAGAGAAGGCTTTGAATGCTAGAATGAAATGTGATCCTAAGTTTGCTACTTCACCTATCTTTGTTACTGATAAGGATTATGAATTCTCTGTCGACCCAGAGTTAATTACTTTGGTTGAATTTGATCCTTTCCATGGCTATGAAACTGAAACTGTAGTGGCACATCTTACTAAGCTAAATGATATAGCCACCCTCTTTGCTCATGATGAGAAGATTCGCTACTACTATATTCTCAAATTATTTCCGTTCTCATTAAAGGGTGATGCTAAGACATGGTACAATACTCTTGCTCCTGGTTGTGTGCGTAGTCCCCAGGATATGATCTACTACTTCTCTGAAAAATATTTTCCTGCTCATAAGAAACAAGCTGCCTTATAGGAAATATTTAACTTCGTTCAAATTGAAGAAGAGAGTCTCCCACAAGCTTGGGGGAGGCTTCTCCAATTGCTTAATGCTTTGCCTGATCACCCTCTTAAGAAAAATGAAATACTTGATATCTTCTATAATGGACTAACTAATGCTTCTAGGGAATTCCTAGATAGTTGTGCTGGTTGTGTTTTCAGGGAACGAACTGTTGAACAAGCAGAGGAACTATTGAATAATATATTGAAGAATTATGATGATTGGACTCTCCCTAAACCACCACTTAAACCCACTCCGAAGAAGAGGGGTATCTTATTTCTCAGTCCTGAAGATATGCAAGAGGCAAAGAAATGTATGAAGGAAAAAGGTATTAAAGTCGAGGATGTTAAGAATTTACCACCTATTGAAGAAATACATGGCCTTAACGCACCACCACCTCCATAGGTGGTAGAGGTAAATTCTTTATTAAAGTTTGATGAAAGTGATATGCCTTACAATAAACATCCTAGTCAATGCTTATATGAGTTTGATAACTACATTATGAAACAAGATCACTTCAATGCAAATGTTCTGAAACAATTGAAATATAATTCTGATATGATTGCTCGCTTGAGTGACTTGTTATTTAGAATCAGTAATGATGTTAGAGGTGTAGGAAAGCATGCCTCTTTATCCTGAAGGTCATCCTAAAAGAATTGAACAAGACTCTCAGATAATTAACACTGATGCACCAAGTCCTTCTAAAAAGAAAAATAAAAAATAAAAATGATAGGACTTTGCATACCTCTAGTGAACCTGAGATATAAAAACCTCCTGATAATAATGATGTCTCTATTTCTGATGCTGAAACTCAATCTGGTAATGAACATTCACCTAGTGACAATGAAAATGATAATGATGAAGTTCATGAGGATACTCAACCGAACAATGATAAAGAACCAGATAATGATGTTGAAATAGAGCCCGTCGTTGATCTTGATAACCCACAACCTAAAAATAAACGATATGACAAAAGAGACTTTGTGGCTAGAAAACATGCTTGGTAAAGAAAGAGAGCCATGGGTTCAGAAACCCATGCCTTTCCACCTAAACCATCTAAGACAAAGAATGATGAAGAATTTGAACGCTTTGCTGAAATAATTAGGCCAGTCTTTTTGCGTACCCGCTTAACCGGTATCTTAAAGATGGCCCCTTATGCAAAATACATGAAAGACATCATCACTAATAAAAGAAAGATACCTGAAGCTGAAATCTCCACCATGCTTGCTAATTATTCTTTTAAGGATGGAGTACCTAAAAAACTTGGAGATCCTGGAATACCAACTATAACTTGATCCATTAAAAGAAATTATGTCAAAACTTCTTTGTGTGATTTGGGAGCTAGTGTTAGTGTTATGCCTTTCTTATTATATAAAAGACTTGATTTGAATAAACTCACACCTACTGGAATATCATTGCAAATGGCTGACAAATCAACTGGCATACCTATCGGTATTTGTGAGGATGTGCCCGTTGTTGTTGCAAATGTTACTATCTTAACAGATTTTGTTATTCTTGAGATGCCCGAGGACGACAACATGTTGATTATCCTTGGTAGACCCTTTTTGAATACTGCAGGGGCTGTTATTGATTGCAATAAAAGCAAAGTCACTTTTCATATCAATGGTAATGAGCATACGGTGCACTTTCCGAAGAAACAATTCCAAGTGAATGGTATAAATGTTATTGAAGAATCTCTGACACTCACTATTGGAAGTTTTCAACTACCTCTACCTAGTGCCAAAAAGAAATATGATATACTTATTGTTGGGGATATGCATATCCCCATCGAGGTAACCTAGTATTTTACGAAAGTTCTTCTGTTTCATGCTAATCGGAAGTGGTTGTTAATAAGACTTGATCAACCTTATTAATGGATCATTTTTGAGAGGTATGAAGTTGATGAATCTAGTAGGCACAATCTTCTGCTCCCACCTTTTGTTTTCTATTTTACTTGGTCAAATAAAATAAAATGCCGTGTCTATCCTGTTTTCTGTTGTGTCCGTGCAATAAAAAATGACCCAAAAATAAAAGTTCTTAGAATGTCCTAAAAATTTGATACGATTTTTTCTGATTATTTCTGAATTTCTGGTGCAAATAACATCAGAGGGGGGTGCACCTGGTGCCCACAAGACACCAGGGCGCGCCAGCAACCCCAGGCGCGCCTTGGTTGGTTGTGGTCCCCACGTGGGTCCCCTCACTTATCCCTTTAGCCCATGTCACCTCCTACCTCCAGAAAAAAATCACCATAGCTCTCATTCCGTTGTTCATGCTCTCAAACCCGCTGATTTCGATCTCTCTGCTCGAAGCTCCGTTTCCGAAACTGTTTTGGGGGATTGCTACTTGGTATGTGACTCCTCTATTGCTCCAATTAGTTTTTGATTTAGTGGGTTACTTTTAGAATAATTAGCTATTCTTGGTGCCACTGTAGATGGGCTTGCATGTTGAATTCTTAGAGTTTTAAGTAGTTTGAATGCTTAATATGGCCTCTATGCTTCCTTAGGAGTAGTTACTACCAATCTTACGAAGTTTTGTTGACAAGTTTTTGTAGACTAAAATTTTCAGAATTTTAATTATAGGAATAAGATGGATTCTTTAGGAAGTTTTCCTCCAAGAAGAATGCTAAAGGAGTCATTGGGGAATCATCGGACAATGACTTCCACACTCCAAGAATGGTGGAGGTGCGGTCGTGCGAATGGCCGCATGATGCCTTCATGGAGGAGGCCGGGTTCCATCAAGAGTTTGCCCAATTCGTTGCAAATGCTGGGCTAACCGAATTCCTCGCAGCTAAGTGTGACCAACACCACATCCTTAAAAATTCCTTTGTGCAAAGTTTTCATTTCCTGAGTAGGAATAATCCTCCTGAGGTGCAGTTTAAGCTATATGCTGAAACTCACAAAATACCGCTCACCGACTTTTGCGACATATGCTTGATCCCTTATGATAGGGAATTAAGAGAGCCTAGACCAGGGGAGTTTGAGGACTTTCTCCTCACTTTAACAGTGGGTGAAGATAGAGGCGTGTCAAAAGCCACTGCTACCAGTTTGCAGTTTCCTTCTGTGCATTACTTTGCTTTGTTCATCGCGAAGTGTTTAACCGCTAGGGAGAAGGTTGGTGCACTCAGTGCTCCCGACTTCGCCATTTTACGCCGTGCATTGGACAATGATCACACCTTTAGCATGGGGGCTATTATTGCACGTCACTTACGACTTAACAGGACTAAGGGAAAGATACATGGTGGTATTTATGCTACTCGCTTAGCGAAACAATTTAATGTTCAGATTCGCCCACATGATTATCCCTTGTCCCAAGTTTATCTAGATCACAGGGCATTGCAGGATCGCCAATTTATTGATGCAGCTGATTCTTTTCATAACATTCGCTATAACTTAGTATTCAGCGTCGAAACCCGTGATGTTATCCCATTGCCTGCACCTGCTCTGTTTGATTCTACTGCCAGGAACGGATACAGGATCATGCCAGAGGACATTACAGCCTACCGGAACAACCTAGCAGCTGCTGAGGAGGAGTCCCAGGAGTGGGACGCTCAGGTGCCGTCTCCACTGCACTTCGACTTAGGACCGGATGGTTATTACGGATGGTGATTACCAAGCTAGACCAAAAGCCTAAGCTTGGGGGAGTACGTATATCCACCGACATTATATTCATGTTCACACATTTCATTCCAGTTGTCGGTGTTCATACTTTTTCATTGTATTATCCATGCTAGATTTATTTTCGCGTTTTCTTCTTGCGTGTTTGAAAAACTTTAAGAAAACCGAAAAATATTTCCTACTTCTTTTCGGCTTTTCTTTCTAGTTTAAATTAATTGTAGTATTAAAAGAAAACCCAAAAAGATTTCCCGTTTCTTCTTTTACTTGTTGGGAGCTTTTCCGTGTAAATAGTTTTTTTCGCTTTTGTTTTTCCCTCTTTAATTTGCTTTCTTCAAGAAAAAACAAAAAACTCCAAAAATATTTTAGCGTGTTTCTCTGAAATTCTTTTCCTTTTATTTGAGTCGTACCAAGGAGAAGACCACAATGAAATTGTTGAGTGGCTCTCAGATGCATTATTGTTAATCTACCAAAGAGCCCATGTTACCTTGTCTTCTCCTCTTGAATAAAATGTTTGCAGATTCCAGCTTAGTCCACGGCACTCTTGCACTATTACTATTTTCATATCATTCGGTCGTGCAAGTGAAAGGCAATAATGACGATATTTGATGAAGTGACTATGGCAGGGAAAAGCGGGTATGAACTCAACTTATTTTTGTTTTTGTAAATATGTTTAACCTGGTATCCATGATTTAGCATATTATAATCAAACATGTTTGCAATGACAATTAGAGATTATAGTTGCTCATGCCATGCTTAAGTAGCTAGGAGTGGATAATGATTTATCTTGGATGTCAACATGCATTAAAATGATTGTGATGTGGTATGATGATATGGTATCCTCCTCTGAATGTTTCAAGTGGCTTGACTTGGCACATGTTCACGCATGTAGTTGAATCAAAACCAACATAGCCTTCATGATATTTATGTTCATGGTGTCCATATCCTACTCATGCTAGTAGTCAATGTTTATTATTCATAATGCATGTTCATGACCGTTTTCGCTCTCTAGCTGGCCGCTTCTCAATCTATTTGCTATCCTTCGCCTGTACTAAGCGGGAATAGTGCTTGTGCATCAAAATCCTTAAACCAAAGTTATCCCAGATGAGTACACTATATATACCTATATGCGGTATTACCCTGCCGTTCCAAGTAAATTTGCATGTGCCACCTCTAAAAATTCAAATGAACATCTGTTTTGTGTGCCTGGACCGCTCATGAAGCGACAGGGGGCGATCAATATCTTCCATGTTAAGCGGGTTATTCTCATGATGAGTGTTTATTCACTCGTCCTTACACGAGAGGGGCGGTAATAGGGATTCCCAGTCCCGAAATAAAAAAATACAAATAATTAAACAAAACTCCCCCAGGAATGTTGTTGGTATGGACGGTACCCGTGGATTCGGCTAGCCGTGGAGTGTGATTGTTGGTGGAAGGGGGAGTAAACCTTTACTTTTACCGCTTGGGAACCGCCGCTAATGTGTTTAGCATGGAAGATATTGATAACTCTTGGTCGTAACATTGACAGGAAGGGTGCACCTCCCAAAATTATATTTATCTCTAATTTAAGCTTTGAGATCTGGCACCTCTGCAAATCCCTGCTTCCCTCTGCGAAGGGACTATCTATTTACTTTTATGTTGACTCATCACCTTCTGAAATAAGCGCCAGACCTGAGAGCACTATTGTCATCCTCACGCATTATGTATAGTTAATGTTGGGTGCAGCATGACTAGATCTTTTCTTGCATGAATTACAATGTTTAGTCGCTGCTTGAACTTTGGAGGTGCTCTGCATTTATGTTTTGCGGTCTCAGAAAGGGCTAGCGAGATACCACTGTTGTCATATTATATCACGATTGTTTTGACAAAGTGTTGGCGCTTGAGATATTTTATTATTGCTCACTAGTTGCATATAATTTCTAAGAGTTATGGCTGACATGGTTAGTCATAATCTTTGCTGAAAACCTGGGTGCTACTTAAGCATATATATGTAAACAAGAACAAAAGAGTTCGTAAAAGTTTTTCTTTATCACTTTCAGTTTGTCAACTGAATTGCTTGAGGACAAGCAATGGGTTAAGCTTGGGGGAGTTGATACATCTCCGTCGTATCTACTTTTCCTCACGCTTTTGCTCTTGTTTTGGACTCTAATTTGCATGATTTGAATGAAACTAACCCGAACTAACATTGTTTTCAGCAGAACAACCATGGTGTTGTTTTTTGTGCAGAAATAGAAGTTCTCGGAACTGGACGAAACTTTTTGGAGATTTATTTTACAATAAATAAAAATTACTGGAGCCAAGAACCATCGGAGGGGGTGCCCTGGTTGGGGACGATACACCATGGCGCGCCACCCCCTCCGGGCGCGCCCTGGTGGGTTGTGCCCTCCTCGGGGCCCCACTGAACCTAATTCTAGCGCTATAAAATCCTATTTTCGAAGAAAAAAATAAGAGAGAAAGTTTCATCGTGTTTTACGATACGGAGCCGCCGCCACCTCTTGTTCTTCATCGGGAGGCCAGATCTGGAGCCCGTTTGGGGCTCCGGAGAGGGGAATCTCCGGTCTTCGTCATCATCAACCCCTCTCCATCGCCAATTCCATGATGCTCCCCACCGGGAGTGAGTAATTCCTTCGTAGGCTTGCTGGTCGGTGAGGAGTTGGATGAGATTCATCATGTAATCGAGTTAGTTTTGTTAGGGCTTGATCCCTAGTATCCATTATGTTCTGAGATTGATGTTGCTATGACTTTGCCATGCTTAATGCTTGTCACTAGGGCCCGAGTGCCATGATTTCAGATCTGAACCGTTTATGTTATCACCATTATATCTATGTTCTTGATCCGATCTTGCTAGTCATACGCACCTATTACGTGTTATGATCCGTAAACCCAGGAGTGACAATAGTCGGGATACTTTCCGGTGATGACCGTAGTTTGAGGAGTTCATGTATTCACTATGTGTTAATGCTTTGTTCCGGTTCTCTATTAAAAGGAGGCCTTAATATCCCTTAGTTTCCTTATGGACCCCGCTGCCACGGGAGGGTAGGACAAAAGATTCCATGCAAGTTCTTTTCCATAAGCACGTATGACTATTTACGGAATACATGCCTAGATTACATTTATGAACTGGAGCTAGTTCTGTGTCGCCCTAGGTTATGACTGTTATATGATGAATATCATCCAACGAGTTCACCGATCCAGTTCCTATGAGTTTTCCACATATTGTTCTTGCTAAGTTACTATTGCTACTTTTACTGTTCCAACTGCTACAAAACTATTGCTAGCACTGCTACCATTACTGTTACTGCTACTACTGCTATCAAAACTATCATACTACTATGCTACTGATCACTCTGCTGCAGATATTCAATCTCCAGGTGTGGTTGAATTGAAAACTCAACTGCTAATACTCGCAAATATTCTTTGTCTCCCCTTGTGTCGAATCTATAAATTTGGGTTGAATACTCTACCCTCGAAAACTGTTGCGATCCCCTATACTTGTGGGTTATCACCTACAAGTGTTTGCTCTTTTGTGTGCAGTCGCTGAACACGGTGGTTGACCGTTACTCCTATTGGTTCGATAAACCTTGGTTCTTAACTGAGGGAAATACTTATCCGTATTGTGTTGCACCCATTCCTCTTCACGGAAAACCCGACGCAGATCACAACTATCGGGAAGGATTTCTGGCGCCGTTGTCGTGGAGTATCATCAACCAACTATGAAGTAACTTCGCATAAATTATCATTCACTTGTTCTTCTTTTTATTTTCTGTTATATTTAGTTTGCTTCATAAAAATAAAAAATACAAAAATATTTACTTTGCTAGTTACTTGTTTGCTTGCAATAATCATGTTATCACACAAAAATAGAAAGTAAAGACTTAGGGATCCACATAAAGTTTTCTACTTGGGTCATCTTCGATCCATTTGTGCTCGTGCTGAAACCCCAACTAGCTTAGTTGAGGGAAAATCATTAGATGAGCGTGCTTATTTTGTGCATCGCCGGTTGTCTCAAAAGGGGAGACTTTTATGCCATCAAATAAAATGTTTGATGTGTTATGCTTGGAATCGGTGTGAAAATTTTGATTCTACTTGTTGCTCTGGGAACCCTAAGAAACAACTTCCCTACCTATGTGAGTTTAATGATAATGAAATCTTATCTTCTTATGCCGAGGGTGTTTATACTTACTATGATATCGAACAAATTGAAGAATTTGTTGCTTTTAAGGGTGCTTATGAAGTTGCTTATTTGATTGAAAAGTATGATGCTACTCTCTACAAATCTGAAATTTTTTCCATACTTAAATATTGCTATGAGAACTATGCTTCTAATGCTTATGTTAAAGAATTTATTGAGAGAA
Organism: Elymus sibiricus; assembly: GCA_039707655.1. NCBI lineage: Eukaryota > Viridiplantae > Streptophyta > Magnoliopsida > Poales > Poaceae > Elymus > Elymus sibiricus. The sequence goes on from CM077665.1 coordinate 74,733,232, forward strand.
TGTCTGCTGAGTTGGAAGAAAATTATGATTCCATTGATTCGATTGAAATATCCCCTCTTGATGAATGTGATGCTTGCTATTCTTATGGCCACGATGCCAAGATTAATGATGCTTATGGAGATGAACTTGGTATAGTTCCTTATGTTGAAATGAAATTATTGCTATTGCACCCAAAAAGCATGATTGCAATGATGTTACTATAAATTCTATTAATGCCAATTGTGCTAGCAATATGCAAAGCTACAAGCTTGGGAATGATAATTGTGGTATGTCCAATACTTATTGCAATGATCATGATTGGGGTGATGATGTTTCTTTTGATCTTGAAAATTTATTTAAGCCTCATGATGAATATGTTATGGAAAATAATGTTTGCAATAATATTGAAAGTGGGTTTGGAGAGGTCATGACTTTAGTTAATGTTGATCCCACTACCTTGGAAGATTGTAAAACTTTTGTGCATATGGATCATGGAGATAATATTTTACATGAGAGCTATATTGTTGAATTTGACCATGATCCTACTTGTAATTATTATGAGAGAGGAAAATATGGTTACATAATTTTCATGTTTCTCTCTTACTTCTCTTTGTGTTAAAATTATTAATGCTTCATTCTTCCTACATGCATATGCTAGATACTTCTTGTCTTGATAATTTGTTTACTTATAAAATGCATATGCATAGGAAGTATGTTAGACTTAAATGTGTTTTCCACATGCTACATGATGCTCTTTTTATGTTTCCATTATTAGTTTTCATGAGAGCATCATAATTATTACAAGCCTATCTTAATGGCTATAAAGAAAGAGCTTATTGGGAGGAAACCCAATACTTTCTATTATTTTTAGATAACATGATTATTGCCTACGTAATTATTGTGTTTTTATGTTTTAATTAGTGGTTGTGCCAAGTAAATCCATTGGGATGACTTACAAGATAAGTAGAATTGATACGGTGCAAAAACCGAAACTTTAGCGTCGAGTGCAGAATTTCTCTAATTTTACTAGGACGTCTTTTTGATCTGAATTTTTTACAAAGTATTTCTATTCAACTTATTCAGGTTTTACTAATTTTTCAGAATTTTTAGAGTTACACAAGTATAGGTTCTCTACAGATCTTTACAGACTGTTCTGTTTTAAACAGATTCTGTTTTTTGCTTGCATAGTTTGCTTATTTTGATGATGCTATGGATTGTATCGGGGGGTATATGCCGTGGAGAAGTTAGAATATAGTACCTATTATGAATAAAATATGAATCAATTTATAACAGTACCTAAAGTATTTGATATGTTGCCTATAGTAACGGATCTCACGAAGTTTTGTTGAGTTTTGTGTGATTGAAGGTTTCAAGTTTTGGGTGCTATCAAGATGGACAAAGAAATAAGGAGCAGCAAGAGCCTAAGCTTGGGGATGCCCAAGGCACCCCAAGGTAATATTCTAGGAAGATTCAAGCGTCTAAGCTTGTTGATGCCCCGTAAGGCATCCCCTCTTTCGTCTCAATCCATCGGTATGTCACTTGAAGCCATATTTTTATTCGTCACATGATATGAGTTTTGCTTGGAGCGTCGTTTGCTTTTGTTTTTAGTTTGCTTATACGTCTCCAACGTATCGATAATCTATGAAGTATTCATGCCATATTCGGAAATTCATTTTGGCTCTCGGGTCCAGATGATCTCGCTATCCCGACCACACATGCACTTCGTGATCTGTGCTCTGGAATGTATTCGCTAGCGTATTCATCCGGGAATAATCCAGCCATGGCCCACGTCCAGGAACGGAGAAACGACGTGGCTCGTTGACAGCGGTCGGGTACAGACGGGCTCGGCAAGCTGTACCGCCGGGAGAGAACGGAGGCGACCATTCTCACGCCTGCCACCTAATCGGGTCCACCGACGTCTTCCTCCATACGGCTCAGTAAATCCCCAAGTGCCAAAATTTGCTCTTGAGAGCTCGCAGTACGGCGCCCATGGAGGCTTCCTCATCGACGACCCAGCAAAGGAGTCCGCACGAGAGGCTGCAACTCATCCCATGCCCGTTCTGTGGAGACCGACCAGGCCCGGCGATCGATTCTACAAGCGCTGCCGGAAAGATGTAAGTTTTATTCCATGTCTAGATCCAGCACATACCTGCCCAAGAGATCTCCCAGATTTTGATCCGATTCTTTTTCGCACATGCAGTCCGAGAAGTGCAGATTCTATGAGTGGCAAGAGGATTACGAGAGGTACCTGCCGCTGCATCCAGACGCCGATCTGGGCGAGCATCAGATCTCGACGACTGCCCTTCCAGCTGCAGCTCCGCCCCGCGCCGTGACAGTGGCTGAGCAGCAGGCCACAGTAATTTTAGCCATGGTCAAAGATCTGCTCAGGCTGAACCTCATGGTTGGGATGACCAGCCTGATGGCCAAGGTGCCGCTGCTCGCTATCTTACTTTTCATTCTCGTGCGGTCAGCCTGATGGCCAAGGTGCCGCCCCCAAGTACTTGCAAAAGCTGAAATGATCTGACTTGTTTTTGCTCTGACATGAATGTGCAGCCTTTCGTCATCGACCTTGATGCTACTGCTCGTCATGATCTACAAATCGTGGCGTTGGTGAAGTTGAAGATGAGCTTCATCATTTTGTTTGGGGGAGGCGTTCTTCAGCAGAGGAAACAACAAGCTGAACTATTCCTTCCACCTCAGGGATTTGTGCTTTCGATTTCCTGCAATATTATTGTAAGGATCTACTCTAATCTATGATTGACACAGCGAGTGCACTGGGTTGAGCGTAGTTAATCCCCCATTGCACATCCGTTTAAAGACCTGAACGTTTGTATGCAAGACCATTAAGTAACTTTTAGCTATTATAAATCGAGTGTGTGCTGAGAAAACAATATGTTTATGACTCCAGCAGGTTTCGGCTGGATGAACTAGGCCAAAATGTGGGCATAATTCTATCTGAAGATTGTCTCTGGCAGTGTGGTTTCATAATGTGCAGCATAATTGAGGAATTATCGTTAGAGTTAAGTCCACGGAAAAAGTCTATGGACGAACCATCACCACCCCCCACCGTAAGTGCCCTGACTTGTACTGTACCGAACTGACAAACATTGTGCGTCTGGTACAAAATGCCTCTCGACAAACAGCCGTCAACGGCGCCCCCCGCAAACGTTTCTGTCCGTTTCTGACACCATACGTACAGACACCTGCACCCGTGTATTTCACGTTTGTTCTGTCCCGTATAGAGAAATCAATAATTCATGGCACAAATCCCAAAGCTTATCTGAACGGCACAGATTCCAGGACTAACTGAACTCGGGAGCCAAAACACCCCTCCCTGCCATATTTGCCTATGTTTACAATATTTTTATATGGTTTTGATGCACCTTTTATGATTTAATTAGAACTAACCTGGACTGACGGTGTTTTCAGCAGAATTACCGTGGTGTCGTTTTTTGTGCAAAAAATGGAAGTTCTCGGAATCGCCCGAAATTTTTTGGTGATTTTTTCTGGAACATTTGAGCAACATTGGAGTGAAGATCCACTAGAGGAGGGCTACCAGGGAGGCACGACCCAACAGGGCGCGACCCAGCCCCTGGTGGTGCCCTGTTGGGTCGTGGTCCCCATGTAATTCCGTTTTGCGTGATTCCAACACTGAAAAATCCTATAAATACCAAAACCTCCTGAAGTTAACCTAGAACTTCCGTTCCGCTGACGTAACTCTCTGAATCAAAGAAAAACCTATCTGGAGCCTTTCCAGTACTCCGCCGGAGAGGGGAAACCATCACCGGTGGCCATCTTCGTCATCCCGGCGAAGGCCATGACGAGGAGGGTGTAGTTCACCCTTGGGGCTGAGGGTATGTACCGGTAGCTATGTGTTCAATCTCTCTCTCTCTCTCTCTCGTGTTCTTGAGATGGCACAACCTTGATGTATCACGAGCTTTGTTAATATAGCTGGATCATATGGTGTTCTTCCCTTGCTATCTTGTTGTGATGAATTGAATCTTTCCCTTTGAGATTTCGTTGTGTCGGATTGAATATTTTGGATTTGAGAACACTTAATGTATGTCTTGCATGCGGATACTCGTAGTGACAATTGGGTATTCTATTGATCCACTTGATATATGTTATGGCATCAACTTGCGGATTCCGGTGACCTTGGGGATCTATGCATAGGGGTTGATTGCACGTTCTTGTCCTACCTTCTCCGATAGAAATCTTGGGGTACTCTTTGAAGTTCTTTGTGTTGGATTGTATATGATGAATCTGAAATTATTTGATGCTTGTCAAATAATTAACCCAGGGACACTTGTGGTGACATTGGAGTATCTAGGTGACATTAGGGTTGGTTGATATGTATCATAGGTGTTATTTTTGTATGAACTCTAGGGATGTTTGTGACACCTATAGGAATAGCCCAATAGATTTATCTAAAGGGGTAACTTTGAGGTGGTTCTACTACCTACAACAATTTCATCTTATGTTCTCCGTTAGATAGGAACTTTGGAATGATGTCTACTATACAACTTTATTCTTGTAGACTCGTGTTGAGCCTCCAACCGCAGAGTTTTGTAGGACACTAGTGATACGTCTCCAACGTATCGATAAGTATGAAGTATTCATGCCATATTTGCCTATGTTTACAATACTTTTATATGGTTTTGATGCACTTTTTATGGTTTATTTAGAACTAACCCGGACTAATGTTGTTTTCAGCAGAATTACCGTGGTGTTGTTTTTTGTGCAGAAAATGAAAGTTCTCGAAATCGCCCGAAACTTTTTTATGATTTTTTCTGGAGAAAATAAGAAATACTGGAGCGAAGAACCACCGGAGGGGAGCCACCTGTGGGCCACGAGCCAACAGGGCGCGCCCCCCCTAGGCCGCGCCCTGATAGCTTGTGGGGCCCACGTGGCTCCGTTGCGCGTGATTCCAACGCTGGAAAATCCTATAAATCCCAGAAACCCCAGAAATAAACATAGACTCTCCGTTCTGCCACCGCAACTCTCTGCATCGACGAAAAACCAATCTGGAGACGTTCCAGTACCCTGCCGGAGAGGGGAAACCATCTCCGGTGGCCATCTTCATCATCCCTGCGGAGGCCACGATGAGGAGGGTGTAGTTCACCCTCGGGGCTGAGGGTATGTACCAGTAGCTATGTGTTCAATCTCTCTCTCTCTCTCTCTCTCTCGTGTTCTTGAGATGGCACGATCTTGATGTATCACAGGCTTTGTTAATATAGTTGGATCATATGGTGTGTTTTCCTTGCTATCTTGTTGTGATGAATTGACTCTTTCCCTTTGAGATCTCGTTATGTTGGATTGAATATTGAATTTGAGAACACTTGATATATGTCTTGCATGTGGATACCCGTGGTGACAATGGGGTGTTCTATTGATTCACTTGATGTATGTTTTGGTATTCAACTTGCGGATTCCCGAGGTGACATTGGGGTAATCTATGCATAGGGGTTGATACACGTTCTTGTCCTACGTTCTCTGAAAGAAAACTTGGGGTGCTCCTTGAAGTTCTTTGTGTTGGATCGAATATGATAGATCTGAAATAGTTTGATGCATGTCGCATAATTTACCCACAGATACTTCAGGTGACATTGGAGTATCTAGGTGACATTAGGGTGGATGTTATGTGTCATTGGTGTTATTTTAGTACGAACTCTAGGGCTGTTTGTGACACTTATGGGAATAGCTCCAAAGATTGATCGGAAAGAATAACTTTGAGGTGGTTGTACTACCTATGCCAATTTCATCTTATTATTCTCCGCTAGATAGGAACTTTGGAGTGATTCTTTGTTGCACGTTGAGGGATGATCATATGATTCAACTATGTTGGCATTGTTGGGAGATTGCACTAGTGAAAGTATGAACCCTAGGCCTTATTACCAAGCATTTATACAATGTTTTGCTCGCTGTTTTACACTTGTTACCTTGCTGTTTTTATATTTTCAGATTGCAAAAACCTTTATCTACCATCCATATTGCACTTGTATCACCATCTCTTCACCGAACTAGTGCACCTATACAAATTACCATTGTATTGGGTGTGTTGGGGACACAAGAGATTTCTTGTATTTGATTGCAGGGTTGTTTGAGAGAGACCATCTTCATCCTACACCTCCCATGGATTGATAAACCTCAGGTCATCCACTTGAGGAAAAATTGCTACTGTCCTACAAAACTCTGCGCTTGGAGGCCCAACAGAGTCTACAAGAATAAAGTTGCGTAGTAGACATCAAGCCATTTTCTGGCGCCGTTGCCGGGGAGGTGAGTGCTTGAAGGTATATCTTTAGATCTTGCAATTAAATCTTTTAGTTTCTTGTTCTTCACTTGTTTGGTTTTATAAAATAAAACTACAAAAAAATGGAATTTAGGTTGCCTCAATTGTTTCGTATTTTTTATGTTTTTCGTGAAAATGATGGTTCGGAAAATTGTGCTATGTTGGTAGAGGAAGAGTTTCTGAAAATACTTAATGAGAATTCCTTGAATGATAAGCATGACTGCAATGTTGCTATTATGAATTCTCTAAATATCCATGATGCTAATGGTTCTACTTTAATTTCCTCAGGGGGCTTAGGTGTTCTTATATTACTCTTACGAACCAGAGTTGATACCTTAGCATGCTCCTTTATCCTAACAGGGAAAGGTGGTTTTTCAATATAAGCGGTAGGCACAACTGGATCAACATTGTAAATGATGGTTTCTTCTTTAGCTATGACCGGTTCTTTAATTTCTTCTTTAATAGGGGATGATATTTAAACCACTTATCCTTAGGGAGATCAACGTGAGTAGCAAATGCTTCGCAGAAAGAGGCTACTATCTCAGAGCCAAGTCCGTATTTAGTGCTAAACTTGTGAAAAGTATCGGTATTCATAAAAGATTTAACACAATCAAACTCAAGCTTTATACCTGACTCATTACCTTCGTCGAGTTCCCAATCTTCAGAGTTGCGTTTAATTCTTTCTAAGAGATCCCACTTGAATTCAATAGTCTTCTTCATATAAGAATCAGCACAAGAAGTGTCGAGCATGGATTGATCATTATGAGAAAGCCGAGCATAAAAATTCTGAATGATAACTTCTCTCGGAATGTCATGATTGGGGCATGAATATAGCATTGACTTAAGCCTCCCCAAAGCTAGAGCGATACTTTCTCCTTCACGAGGCCAAAAATTATATATATAATTCCGATCACGATGAACTAGATGCATGGGATAAAACTTTTGGTGGAATTCCAATTGCAAACGATTCCAGTTCCACGATCCAAGATCATCACATAGCCTATACCATGTCAATGTTTTTCCCTTCAAAGATAAAGGGAAAACATTCTTCTTAGCTTCATCTCCGGGTAAACCTGCAAGCTTAAATAATTTATGACCCACAAGTATAGGGGATCAATCGTAGTCCTTTCGATAAGTAAGAGTGTCGAACCCAACGAGGAGCAGAAGGAAATGACAAGCGGTTTTCAGCAAGGTAATTTCTGCAAGCACTGGAATTGTAGGTAACAGATAGTTTGATAGCAAGGTAATTCGTAACGAGCAAGTAACGATAACGGTAAACAAGGTGCAGCAAGGTAGCCCAATCCTTTTGAGGCAAAGGACAGGCCAGAACAATCACTAGTAATAGGCAAAGTGTTCTTGAGGGTACACGGGAATTTCGTCTAGTCACTTTTATCATGTTGGTTTGATTCGTGTTCGCTACTTTGATAATTTGATATGTGGATGGACCGGTGCTAAGGTGCTGTTCTTACTTGAACTAACAACCTACTTATGATTAACCCCCTCGCAAGCATCTGCAACTACGAGAAAAGTATTAAGACAAAGTCTAACCATAGCATTAAACATGTGGATCCAAATCAGCCCCTTACGAAGTAGCGCATAAACTAGGGTTTAAGCTTCTGTCACTCTAGCAACCCATCATCTAATAACTACTCCACAATGCATTCCCTTAGGTCCATGAATGGTGAAGTGTCATGTAGTCGACGTTCACATGACACCACTAAGGGAATCACAACATACATATCATCAAAATATCAAACACATATCAAATTCACATGATTACTCGCAACATGACTTCTCCCGTGACCTCAAGAACAAAGGTAACTACTCACAAATAATAACCATGCTCAAGATCAGAGGAGTATTGAATAGCATAATGGATCTGAACATATAATCTTCCACCAAATAAACCATATAACAATCAACTACACAAGGTAATCAACACTACTAGTCACCCACACGTACCAATCTGAGGTTCCGGTACAAAGATTGAACACAAGAGATGAACTAGGGTTTGAGAGGAGATGGTGCTGTTGAAGATGTTGATGAAGATTGGCCTCCCAAAGATGAGAGGGCTGTTGGTGATGACGAGAGCTTCGATTTCCCCCTCCGGGAGGGAAGTTCCACCGGCGGAATCGCTCCGCCAGAGGGCGAAAGTGTTCCTGCCCAAGTTCCGCCTCGAGGCAGCGGCGCTTCGTCCCGAAAGTCCTCCTCCTAATTTTTTTAGGTTTTTTGGAATTTATACCAGAAGATGGGCACCGGAAGCGGGCCAGGCTAGGCACGATACACCAGGGCGCGCCCAGGGGGGGCTCGCGCGCCCTGGTGGGTTGTGCCCACCTGGGGGCCCTCCTCCGGTAGTTTTCAGCTCCAGTAATTTTTATTAAATACAAAAATAATCTCCGTAAATTTTCAGCTTCATTGGAGTTGTGCAGAATAGGTATCTCTGACTTGCTTTTCTTGGGTCCAGAATTCCAGCTGCCAGTATTCTCCCTCTTTGTGTAAACCTTGCATATTATGAGAGAAAAGGCATTAGAATCACTCCCCAAAGCATTATTATTCAACAAAACAAAGTAAATAACAGTAGGAAATCATGATGCAAAATGGACGTATCAACTCCCCCAAGCTTAGACCTCGCTTGTCCTCAAGCGAAAGCCGATATTGAAAAGCATGTCCACATGGTTTGAGAGAGAAGTGTCGATAAAAACAAAATACGGACATAGAAGCATCATGCTTATTAACATAACAACAACAAACTCAAACATAAGAACTTATTTAAATATATTTTTATCATAAAGCTTCTCATGAACAAGTAACAATTCATCACAACATAGAAGTATGAAGCATAAACCTTATTGGGAACCAACAAACTATGTTCTCAATCAACTTTGCAACTACAATTCATCATATTTTCAGGAAGGGTCTCATGTCGGAGCCTTTTGGCAAGTCCACATACTCAACCATCATTTAGTCTTCCATGATTGCTAACACTCACGGCATACCCATGAACAAAAAGTTTCAACCGGACACATAGGAAGATAGGGGCTTATAGTTTTGCCTCCCAACTCACTCACCTCAAGGGTGATGTCAACAATAATAACTCATGCCCACCCATATCCAACTGGATATATGTGCCTAGATCTTTCTGTTTGGGAACGTTGCATGGGAAACAAAAAATTTCCTACGCACACGCAAGATCTATCCATGGTGACGAGCATCTACGAGAGGGAGAGTGGATCTACGTACCCTTGTAGATCGCTAAGCGGGAAGCGTTAAGAAACGTGGTTGATGTAGTCGAACGTCTTCGCGATCCAACTCGCTAGCCGTCCCGCGATCAAATCACGATCTGTCCCGATCTAGCGCCGAACGGACGGCACTTCCGCGTTCAGCACACGTACAGCTCGATGACGATCTCCGCCTTCTTGATCCAGCAAGAGGGGGCGAAGAGGTAGATGAGATCTCCAGCAGCACGACGGCGTGGTGGTGGTGATGGTGGAGTTATCCCGGCAGGGCTTCGCCTAAGCACTACCGGAATCTATTTGATGGAGGAACTAGAGAATAGAGAACTAGCACGTGGCCGTGTGTTTTGGGGCTCTATTCCTCTAGTATATATAGGAGGGAGGGGAAGGAGCAAGCCTCCCTAGGGTTTTCCCTAGGGGTCGGCCGAACCAGGACAAGGAGGAGTCCAATCCACTTCCTACTAGGAAGTGGATTCATATTAGGAAGGAGTCCTATTCCTTCCTATCTCCACCTTTTTTCCTCTTGGGCATATGGGCCCTTATGGGGTCGGTTCCCCAGCCCATTAGGGGCTGGTGCGCCACCTCTTGGGCCCATGTGGCCCCCGGGGTGGGTGGGCCCCACCCGGTGGACCCCCGGAACCCATTCGTCACTCTCGGTACACTACCGGAAATACCCGAAACCTTTTCGGAACCCAAATACCACTTTCCTATATATAAATCTTTACCTCCGGACCATTCCGGAGCTCCTCGTGACATCCGGGATCTCATCCGAGACTCCAAACAACCTTCGGTCACCAACACATATATCTCAATACTACCGAAACGTCACCGAACGTTAAGTGTGCAGACCCTGCGGGTTCGAGAGCTATGTAGACATGACGGAGACACCTCTACGGTCAATAACCAATAGCGGGACCAGGATGCCCATATTGGTTCCTACATATTCTACGAAGATCTTTATCGGTTGAACCTCTATGTCAAGGATTCAGTTAATCCCGTATGGTGTTCCCTTTGTTCTTCAGTATGTTACTTGCCCGAGATTCGATCGTCGGTATCTCTATACCTTGTTCAATCTCGTTACCGGCAAGTCTCTTTACTCGTTCCGTAATACAAGATCCCGTGGCTAACTATTTAGTCACTTTGCTTGCAAGGCTCATTGTGATGTTGTATTACCGAGTGGGCCCTGAGATACCTCTCTGTCACACGGAGTAACAAATCCTAGTCTTGATCCATGCCAACTCAACAGACACCCTCGGAGATACCTGTAGAGCATCTTTATAGTCACCCAGTTACGTTGCGACGTTTGATACACACAAGGTACCCCTCCGGTGTCAGTGAGTTGCATGATCTCATGGTCATAGGAACAGATACTTTAACATGTAGAAACAATAGCAATAAACTGACACGATCATATGCTACGTTCATAGTTTGGGTCTTGTCCATCACATCATTCTCCTAATGACGTGATCCCGTTATCAAATGACATCTCATGTCTATGGCTAGGAAACCTTGACCATCTTTGATCAACGAGCTAGTCTACTAGAGGCATACTAGGGACACAGTGTTGTCTATGTAACCACACATGTATTTGAGTTTCCAATCAATACAATTATAGCATGGATAATAAACGATTATCATGACCAAGGAAATGTAATAATAACCATTTTATTATTGCCTCTAGGGCATATTTCCAACAGTCTCCCACTTGCACTAGAGTCAATAATCTAGTTCACATCGCGATGTGATTTACATTGTTATGAATCTAACACCCAATGAGTTCTGGGGTTCGATCATGTTTTGAATGTGAGAGAGGTTTTAGTCAACGGTCTGCAACATTCAGATCCATCTGTTCTTTGCAAATCTATATGTCATACTGCAGATGCTACCACGCTCCACTTGGAGCTATTCCAAAATGGCTGCTTCACTATACGTATCCGGATTGCTACTCAGAGTCATCCGTATTGGTGTCAAAGCTTGCATCGACGTAACCCTTTACGACGAACTCTTTATCACCTCCATAATCGAGAAACATTTCCTTAGTCCTCTAGTTACTAAGAATAATTTTGACCGCTGTCCAGTGATCCACTCCTGGACCACTCTTGTACCCCTTGATAGACTCATGGCAAGGCACACACCAGGTGCGGTACACAGCATGGCATACTATATAGAGCCTATGGATAAGGCATAGGGGACGACCTTCGTCCTTTCCCTTTCTTCTGCCGTGGTCGAGCTTTGAGTCTCACTCAACTCCACACCTTACAAATCAGGCAAGAACTCTTTCTTTGACTGATCCATTTTGAACTCTTTCAAAATCTTGTCAAGGTATGTACTCATTGAAAGTCTTATAAGACGTATTGATCTATCTCTATAGATCCTGATGCCCAATATTTAAGTAGCTTCATTCCAGGTTTTCCTTTGAAAAACTCCTTTCAAACAACCCTTTATGCTTTCCAGAAATTCTACATCATTTCCGATCAACAATATGTCATTCACATATACTTATCAGAAATTCTATAGTGCTCCCACTCACTTTATTGTAAATACAAGTTTCTCATAAACTTTGTATAGACCCAAAAACTTTGATCACCTCATCAAAGCGTATATTCCAACTTCGAGATGCTTGCTTCAGTCCATAGAAGGATTGCTGGAGCTTGCATACATTTTAGCATCCTTAGGACTGACAAAACCTTCCGGTTGTATCACATACAACCTTTCCTCAAGGAAACCGTTAAGGAAACGATGTTTTGACATCCATCTGCCAGATTTCATAATCGAAAAATGCAGCAACTGCTAACATAATTCCAACAGACTTTTTGCATCGCTACGGGTGAGAAAGTCTCATCGTAGTCAACTCCTTGAACTTGTCGGAAACTTCTTTGCGACAAGTCGAGCTTTATAAATGGTGACATTTACCATCAGCGTCCGTCTTCTTCTTCATATTCCATTTGTACTCAACGGCCTACCGTTCAACGGGCAAGTCTACCAAAGTCCATACTTGGTTTTCATACATGGAACCTTTCTTGGATTTCATGGCTCCTGGCCATTTGTTGGAATCCGGGCCCACCATCGCTTCTTCATAGCTCGTAGGTTCACTGTTGTCTAACAACATGACCTCCAAGACAGGATTGACATGCCACTCAGAGGTGGTACGAGTTCTTGTCAGCCTACGAGGTTCGGTAGTAACTTGATCCGAAGTGTCATGATCATCATCATTAACTTCCTCTTCATTCGGTGTAGGCGCCACAGAAACATCTTTCTGTGTCGTGCTACCATCCAACTGAAATGACGATTCAATAACCTCATCAAGTTCTACCTTCCTCCCACTCAATTCTTTCGAGAGAAACCCTTTCTCGAGAAAGGACCTGTTTTAGCAACAAACACTTTGCCGTTGGATCTGAGATAGAAGGTATATGCAGCTTTTTCCTTAGGGTATCCTATGAAGATGCATTTTTCCGCTTTGGGATCGAGCTTATCAGACATAAGCGTCGCACTCCCAAACTCTGAGAAATGACAGCTTAGGTTTCTGCCAAACCAAAATTCATACGGTGTCATTTTCAACGGACTTAGATGGTGCCCTATTTAAAGAGAATGTTGTTGTCTCTAATGCATAACCCCAAAACGATAGTGGCAAATCAATAAGAGACATCATAGTACGCACCATATCGAATAGGGCATGACTACGACGTTCGGACACACCATCACACTATGGTGTTCCAGGTGGCGTGAGTTGTGAAACAACTTCCACATTGTCTTGAGTTGTATACCAAACTCGCAACTCAGATATTTACCTCCACAATCATATCGTAGACATTTTATCTTCTTGTCACGACGATCTCAAACTTCACTCTGAATTTGTTTGAACTTTTCAAACGTTTCAGACTTGTGTTTCATTAAGTAAATATCCCCATATCTACTCAAATCATCAGTGAAGGTAAGAAAATAGCGATATCAACCGCACAACACTCATTGGATCGCTACATCAACATGTATCATTTCCAATAAGTCACTTGCCCGCTCCATCATATTGGAAAACGGGGTCTTAGTCATCTTGCCCAAGAGGCATGGTCCGCATGTCTCAACCGATTCGAAATCGAGTGAGTTAAAAGATCCATCAGCATGGAGTTTCTTCATGCGCTTTATACCAATATGACTTTGGCGGCAGTGCCACAAGTATGTGGTACTATCATTATTAACTTTGCATCTTTTGGCATCAATATTATGAACATGTGTAACACTACGATCGAGATTCAATGAACCATTCACATTGGGTGCATGACCATTGAAGGTATTATTCATATAAACAGAATAACCATTATTCTCTAACTTAAATGAATAACCGTATTGCAATAAACATGATGTAATCACGTTTATGCTCAACGCAAACACCAAATAACATTTAGGTTCATCACTAATTCCGAAGGTAGAGAGAGCGTGCGATGGTGATCACATCAACCTTGGAAACACTTCCAACACACATCGTCACCTCGCCCTTAGCTAGTCTCCATTTATTCCGTAGCTTATATTTCGAGTTACCAACATTTAGCAATTGAACCGGTATCTAATACCCAGGTGCTACTAGGAGTACTTGCAAGGTACACATGAATAAAACGTATATCAAATATACTTCTGTTGACGTTGCCAGCCTTCTTTTCTACCAAGTATCTAGGGCAGTTCCGCTTCAGTGACCGTTCTCCTCATAATAGAAGCACTCAGTCTCGGGTTTGGGTTCAACCTTGGGTTTCTTTACTGGAGCAGCAACTGGCTTGCCATCCATGAAGTTTCCCTCCTTGCCCTTGCCCTTCTCGAAACTAGTGGTTTTACTAACCATCAACACTTGATGCTCCTTCTTGATTTCTACTTTCGCGGTGTCAAACATCGCGAATAGCTCGGGGATCATTATTTCCATCCCTGGCATTTCATAGTTCATCACGAAGCTCTAGTAGCTTTGTGGCAGTGACTTGGAGAACTATATCAACCACTATCTTATCTGGAAGATCAACTCCCACTTGATTCAAGCGATTGTAGCTCCCAGACAATCTGAGCACATGCTCACCGATTGAGCTATTCTCCTTCATGTTGCAGGCAAAGAATCTTGTTGGAGGTCTCATACCTCTCAACACGGGCACGAGCCTGAGATCCCAATTTCAGCTCTTAGAACATGTCATATGTTCCGTGACGTTCAAAACGTTTTGGAGCCTCAATTCTAAGCCGTAATGCATGACGCATTGAACTATCAAGTAGTCATCAGAACGTGCCTGTCAGATGTTCACAACATCTACAGATGACGCTTGAGGGGGTGGTGCACCGAGTGGTGCATTAAGGACATAAGCCTTCTTTGCAGCAATGAGGACAATCCTCAGATCACGGACCCAGTCCGCATTATTGCTACCAACATCTTTCAATTCTATTTTCTCTAGGAACGTATAAAAACAGGGGAGCTACAGCGCGAGCTATTGATCTACAACATAATTTGCAAAGTCACTTTGACTATGTTCATGATAACGAGTTCAATTAATCATATTACTTAAGAACTCCCACTCAAATCAACATCCCTCAGGTTGTCTAAGTGTGACATGATCCAAATCCACCAACCCAAGTCCGATCAGCACGTGAGATGAGATGGTTTCAATGGTGAACATCTTCATGTTGATCATATCTACTATATGACTCATGTTCGACCTTTCGGTCTCTTGTGTTCTGAGGCCATGTCTGTACATGCTAGGCTCGTCAAGTTTAACCCGAGTGTTCCGCACGTGCAACACTGGCCTGCACCCGTTGTATGTGAACGTAGAGTCTATCACACCCGATCATCACGTGGTGTCTCGAACCGACGAACTTTCGCAACGGTGCACACTCGGGGAGAACACAATTTTATCTTGAAATTTTAGTGAGGGGTCACCTTATAATGCTACCGTCGTCCTAAGCAAAATAAGATGCATAAAAGGATTAACATCACATGCAAATCATAAGTGACATGATATGGCCATGAACTTGTGCTTTTGATCTCCATCTCCAAAGCACCGGCATGATCTCCATCAACGTGTCGCCATGAGGTTGTCGCGCCGACTATTGCTTCTACAACTATTGCTAACTCATAGCGATAAAGTAAAGCAAAACGGCGAAAAGAAATTAAAGACAACCCTATGGCTCCTGCCGGTTGTCGTACTCATCGACATGCAAGTCGTGATTATCTATACATAACATGATCATCTCATACATCACATATATCTCATCATGTCATTGGCCATATCATATCACAACATACCCTGCAAAATGTAGGAGATATTCCCTAGAGGCAATAATAAATGTTATTGATTATCTCCCTGTTCATAATTAAGTTTATGTTCCATGCTATAACTACTATGGTTCTCGAGTCTGCAATAACCACGAGGCTCGGAGGAAGACTCATATACACGTGTGGAATAATAAACGGTAAAATGTATTCCTAGTCTGGCCTCTAAGACTGGCTCAAGTATTGCATGATGATCCTGTTTTCCTGATCATGGGCATGGCTATGCCGGCAATTTTGAGGGCGCAATGTTGGTAGAACACTTGTGTTGAATCGACCCGAATTGATGTTATGCTATGAGATACATTCGTCACTAGTTAATGGTTTATAACACAGAGATAGTTAATGTTTGCATAATTCCTTAGACCATGAGAGTATCGAGTTCCTTCGTGCTTGCTTCGTGAACTTTGGGGTTTGTTAAACGTCATCCGTTACTGGGTGGCTATTACGGCGGCTTACGGGTTCACGGAAAAGTATGTCAAGTAACTTGATAGCTCAAGATTGGGATTTGCTCCTCCGACGATGGAGAGATATCTCTGGGCCCTCTCGGTGTTACGGTATCCATCATCGTCTAGCCAGACACTTTATGATTTGATCACGGGGATGCCGGAACACGGAAACGAGAAAAGAGAACAATACCGGTAACGAGGTAACTGGCATAGTGGACAAGATGTTGATCCACGGGGATGCCAACATGTCTCACCTCGGGTATTTGTAACATATCGCGAAGCAACAGGAATAGCACACGGCAACTGGAGGTTCACTCGAATATTCATTCGTGTGGGTATAGGGGTCAATATGGGTGTCCACGGCTCCGATGTTGATCATTGATCGGAAGGGGTTCCGGGTCATGTCTATACTTCACCGAACCTATAGGGTCACACGCTTAAGGGTCATCTATCTGATGAATACTAGACGGGGAGTCTGAGAGAAAATCACCGAAAAAGTTTTGGACGAAACGGAAACGTTCCGGAGAGGATATCGGAATAGTTCCGGTGAAACTGAAAAGTTGTTTCAGGGTATTCCATAAAGTCAAATTGGTTTTGGCACATGCCTGGAAATTATTGGAAGGTACCAGAATTGTTCCGGTAACTTCTGAGATTTTTCAGAGACAAAAACCGGAAATGTTCCGGACTGCCGGAACCGCTTTAGTTGCTTTTCACAAATGAAAATCACTAAACCGAAAAGTTATTTCAGAGTACACCATAAAGTCAAAATGGTTTCGGCACATGCCTGATAATTCTTGGAGGGTGCCAGAATCGTTCTGGAAACTTTCTGGAATTTTCGGGGATGAAAACCGGAAATGTTCCGGAGCTGCCGGAACCGCTTCAGATGCTTTTCGCAGATGAAAATCACTAAACCGGAATTGTTTCGGATCGCGTTGAAAATTATTTTAGTGGGTACTAGAAATGTTCTAAGCCCACATGAATATTTTCAGTTCGAACGGACGCTGAAATATTTAGTCGTGAATAGTGAAAGTGATTTTTGGATTACTTTTTGGAAAGCCACCTTTTTGGGCTTTTGCTCCAAAATATCTTGGAGATGACATGGATGGATGTGGCTGAAATTTCAGCCCCTCCACCCCTCCTTCTCCTGTAAATAGAGGTGGAGGGGGCAGCCCAAAGCTCACTCCTTCTCACATACAAGTGCCATGACATTTCTGGCTTCTCTCTCCCTCCCAGCGAAATAGTTTCATAGAGCCAAAAGGCTGTCTGGGTTCCGGTGGGAACTAGTTCTGGACGGCGAAGCCCTGCCGGATAGATGACACCGTATGTGTGCAACTCTGTAGAGAGATCGTAGTTTCGGTCTTAGTTCGAGAGTGCCTCCCGAAGGGCTGTCCGAGTGACTGTCTGAGTTTCGATGGTCCTCCCGAAGGGCTGTCCGAGTGACTGTCCGAGTTTCGATGGTCCTCCCGAAGGGCTGTCCGTGACACCGTCCGAGGGACTGTCCGACCGCCTCCCGGAGGGCTGTCCGGGGGCGGATGAGGGTATACATCGTCGATGTTGGGAGGTTGTAAATCCTAGCTGCGGGGATCTGCACCGCCGATCGTCATCGACTCTACTTCCGCTGCGCTACGAGTCGGTAACGAAACAGATCAAACCTTGTATGCAGTCTCCATAGTGATCCTGGGCTGGTACGTAGGTCGGTAAATTTTTGTTTTCTGCTGCGTTACCCTACACAAAAACAAGTTAGACGTCCTCTAATTGTTGTTGCATGTTTTACGTGGCTGCTATGGGTATCTAGCAAGAATGATTCTTACCTACGCAAAACCACAACGGTGATACACAAATTGCTATTCAATCTTCTCAAGGACCGCCTTTGTCGAATCCGATCCAACTAAAGTGGGAGAGACAGACACCCGCCTGCCATCTTTATGCAACAAAGTCACATGTCAGTTGATGGAACCGGTCTCTCGTAAGCGTACGAGTAAGGTTGGTCCGGGCCGCTTCATCCCACAATACCGCTGAATCAAGAAAAGACCAAGGTAGGAACAATCTGAATATCAACGCCCACAAACTCCTTTGTGTTCTACTCGTGATCTCATCTACGCATAGACCTAGCTCATGATGCCACTGTTTGGGAACGTTGCATGGGAAACAAAAAATTTCCTACGCACACGCAAGATGTATCCATGGTGATGATCATCTACGAGAGGGAGAGTGGATCTACGTACCCTTGTAGATCGCTAAGCGGGAAGCTTTAAGAAACACGGTTGATGTAGTCGAACGTCTTCGCGATCCAAATCGCTAGCCGTCCCGCGATCAAATCACGATCCGTCCCGATCTAGCGCCGAACGGACGACACTTCCGCGTTCAGCACACGTACAACTCGATGACGATCTCCGCCTTCTTGATCCAGCAAGAGGGGGCGAAGAGGTAGATGAGATCTCCAGTAGCACGACGGCGTGGTGGTGGTGATGGTGGAGTTATCCCGGCAGGCCTTCGCCTAAGCACTACCGGAATATATTTGATGGAGGAACTAGAGAATAGAGAACTAGCACGTGGCCGTTTGTTTTGGGGCTCTATTCCTCTAGTATATATAGGAGGGAGGGGAAGGAGCAAGCCTCCCTAGGGTTTCCGCTAGGGGTCGGCCGAACCAGGGCAAGGAGGAGTCCAATCCACTTCCTACTAGGAAGTGGATTCATATTAGGAAGGAGTCCTATTCCTTCCTATCTCCACCTTTTTTCCTCTTGGGCATATGGGCCCTTATGGGGTCGGTTCCCCAGCCCATTAGGGGCTGGTGCGCCACCTCTTGGGCTCATGTGGCCCCCGGGGTGGGTGGGCCCCACCCGGTGGACCCCCGGAACCCATTCGTTACTCCCGGTACACTACCAGAAATACCCGAAACCTTTCCGGAACCCAAATACCACTTTCCTATATATAAATCTTTACCTCCGGACCATTCCGGAGCTCCTCGTGACGTCCGGGATCTCATCCAGGACTCCGAACAACCTTCGGTCACCAACACATATATCTCAATACTACCGAAACATCACCGAACGTTAAGTGTGCAGACCCTGCGGGTTCGAGAGCTATGTTGACATGACCGAGACACCTCTATGGTCAATAACCAATAGCGGGACCTGGATGCCCATATTGGTTCCTACATATTCTACGAAGATCTTTAGCGGTTGAACCTCTATGTCAAGGATTCAGTTAATCCCGTATGTTGTTCCCTTTGTTCTTCGGTATGTTACTTGCACGAGATTTGATCGTCGGTATCTCTATACCTAGTTCAATCTCGTTACCGGCAAGTCTCTTTACTCGTTCCGTAATACAAGATCCCGTGGCTAACTCTTTAGTCACTTTGCTTGAAGGCTCATTGTGATGTTGTATTACCGAGTGGGCCCTAAGATACCTCTCCGTCACACGGAGTAACAAATCCCAGTCTTGATCCATGCCAACTCAACAGACACCCTCGGAGATACCATAGAGCATCTTTATAGTCACCCAGTTACGTTGCGACGTTTGATACACACAAGGTACCCCTCCGGTGTCAGTGAGTTGCATGATCTCATGGTCATAGGAACAGATACTTTGACATGCAGAAACAATAGCAATAAACTGACACGATCATATGCTACGTTCATAGTTTGGGTCTTGTCCATCACATCATTCTCCTAATGACGTGATCCCGTTATCAAATGACATCTCATGTCTATGGCTAGGAAACCTTGACCATCTTTGATCAACGAGCTAGTCTACTAGAGGCATACTAGGGACATAGTGTTGTCTATGTAACCACACATGTATTTGAGTTTCCAATCAATACAATTATAGCATGGATAATAAACGATTATCATGAACAAGGAAATATAATAATAACCATTTTATTATTGCCTCTAGGGCATATTTCCAACACTTTCCTCACCACATGATGCTTGCGAAGGAAAATGTAAAAAGGAATAGAGAAGAATACTTTGACTCTTGCATAAAAGTAAGTGCATAAAAGTAAAAGATAGGCCCTTCGCAGAGGGAAGCAGAGGTTGTCATGTGCTTATTGATTTGTATGCCCAATCCCTTAATGTAAAAGAACGTCACGCTTATTGCCCCCTATGATAGCAACCTTTATTATGCAGTCCATCGCTTTTATTACTTTGCCATCATAAGTTCGTATAACGCTCAATTTTCTCTTACACTAATTGATCAATACACTTTTAAAAGCAATTTTTATTGCCTTGTTGCACCGATGACAACTTACTTGAAGGATCTTTCTCGATCCATAGGTAGGTATGGTGGACTCACAAAGAAAGAGTTTGGTTTACGTTTTTGGATGCACAAGTAGTATCTCTACTTAGTGTGGAATTTCTGGCTAGCAAAGATATTGGGCAAGCACCACATGTTAAAGGATCTATGACAATATAACTTCTATCTGGATATGAACAAACATAATTCATTACGTTGTCTTCCTTGTCCAACGACAACAATTTTGACACATAATATTTGATGGGGGCTCACAATCACAAAAGATGTCCAAGATAGTGTATTTGTATGTGAATCTTCTCTTCCCTAATTAATTCTTTCATGAATTGCATCATTGACCAATGCTATGTTTGTCAACCTCCAATAAATTTTACTACTTATACTTTTCCTTATGTGATGTCATTACTCACCATAGATTAGCATATGATTCTTTTCATTTATTTCTTTTCATTTATTTGATTGCAACCAGAAAGTAAAGAAGCAAAAACTCAAACTAAAGTTTATTATATAACTTTCACCCGATTACATAGATAGATAGGCCACGAAACTAACACACGAAAATAGATCATGCTAAACTTTTATTCAACTAAAGCAAAGGGAAACTAAGGATTGAACTAAAATAGGTAAAGGTGAATAAAAGTGGTGGTGATACGATACCGGGGCACCTCCCCCAAGCTTGGCTCAAGCCAAGGGGAGTGCCCATACCCATGTACTCAAGTCTCCTTTGGTGGTGATGATGAAGAAGGTGGAGGTGTTGAGGAAACCTTCTTCTTCAACTTATATTTAAGCATAAAGTTTTCCTCCCTTAGATCGTCATTCTCCAATTCAAGCTTTAATATCCTTTGGCATAGGGCCTCCTTGCTTTCCTATAGAAAACGAGACGGGATAAATTGGACCTTAGGTTTGTATCTTCTAGGGAGACTTGACTTCTTGAATTCCACATGCATGTCTCCGGGTTGAGTCAATGGGTCATCCTCTTCCTCAGAGCTGTCATCTTTTGTTTCCTGCATGGTAGCATCTTCTTCCTCATCCGAGGTCCATAGATAGGGGTAAATCTCCCTAAAGAACTTCGGGTCTGGAACGTAGGGATCAACATGGCTCTCTCCGTCTGAATATTGAGACGACATATTTTCAGATCTGTCAGGAAAACAGAACAAAACAAGAACAGAGGATTTTTCTGCGATACGGTCGTCAAAACAGTCGGGGGGTATATATAGAGAATTTTTATTCTTGGGAAACAATTATTTGGAAGGGAAATCGAGTCGGGAAGGCATCCGAGGTGGGCACAACCAACCAGGGCGCGCCCAGGGGTGCCTGGCGCGCCCTGGTGTATCGTGCTCACCTCGATCACCTTCCGGTTTATTTTTTTATTCCTAAAATTCCAAAATATTCCAAAACTAACAGAAAATATTTTTGCGGATTTTTCGGAGTCCGTTTACTTACCATATCACGTACCTCCTATTTTAAGTATGCTGGAGTGTTCCGGACGGTTTCTTTTATGTGTTCCTCCGGTGTCATGGTTTGGATAACATTGCTTTCAACGTTAATAGGCATACCTGAGATATAATGCTTAATTCTTTGGCCATTGACCACCTTCGGGTTAGTACCTTCGGCGTTATTAATCTTGATAGCTCCAGAATGATAAACCTCTTCAATAATATATGGTCCTTCCCATTTGGAGAGAAGCTTTCCTGCAAAGAATCTTAAACGAGAGTTGAATAAAAGAACATAATCTCCTATTTTTAATTCCCGCTTTTGGATTCTTTTCTCATGCCATCTTTTTACTTTTTCTTTGAATAGCTTGGCATTTTCATACGCTTGGGTTCTCCATTCATCTAGTGAGCTAATATCAAATAGCCTCTTCTCACCGGCAAGTTTGAAATCATAGTTGAGCTCTTTAATTGCCCAAAATGCTTTGTGTTCTAGTTCTAGAGGCAAATGGCAAGCTTTTCCATACACCATTTTATATGGAGACATACCCATAGGATTTTTGTAAGCTGTTCTATAGGCCCAAAGAGCATCATCTAATTTCTTAGACCAATTCTGACGAGACCTATTGACAGTTTTTTGTAATATTAATTTTATTTCTCTATTGCTAAGTTCTACTTGACCACTAGATTGAGGATGATAGGGCGATGCAATTCTATGGTTAACATCATATTTAGCAAGCATCTTACGGAAAGCACCATGAATAAAGTGTGAACCACCATCGGTCATTAAATATCTAGGGACTCCAAACCTCGGAAAGATAACCTCTTTAAGCATTTTAATGGAGGTGTGGTGATTAGCACTACTAGTTGGAATAGCTTCTACCCACTTAGTGACATAATCAACCGCAACTAAAATATGAGTGTACCCGTTAGAGGAAGGAAAAGGTCCCATATAATCAAAACCCCACACGTCAAATGGTTCAACAACAAGTGAATAATTCATAGGCATTTCTTGACGCTTACCGATGTTACGAATTCTTTGACATTCATCACAAGACAAGACAAACTTACGGGCATTTGAAGAGAGTAGGCCAATAAAAACCAGATTGTAATACCTTGTGAGCAGTTCTGTCTCCCGCATGATGTCCTCCATAAGCTTCGGAATGACATTTCCGTAGGATTTGTTCCTGTTCATGCTCAGGTACACAATGTCTAATAATACCATCTACTCCTTCTTTATAAAGATGTGGGTCATCCCAAAAGTAATGTCTCAAGTCATAGAAGAATTTTTTCTTTTGTTGATATGTAAAGCTAGGTGGTATATATTTAGCGACAATGTAGTTAGCATAATCATCATACCAAGGTGTGTTGGGTGAGACACTTATTGCAGCTAGCTGTTCGTCAGGGAAACTATCATCAATAGGTAGTGGGTCATCAAGAATATTTTCTAACCTAGATAGGTTATCAGCTACGGGGTTCTCAGCTCCTTTCCTATCAACGATATGTAAGTCAAATTCTTGAAGCAAAAGAACCCACCTAATAATTCTAGGTTTAGCATCTTTCTTTTCCATAAGGTATTTTGTAGCAGCATGATCGGTGTGAACAATGACTTTGGAATCTACAATATAGGATCTAAATTTATCACAAGCAAACACAACTGCTAAAAATTCTTTTTCAGTAGTAGCATAATTTCGTTGGGCACTGTCTAGAGTTTTGCTAGCATAATGGATAACATTCAATTTCTTATCAACTCTTTGTCCTAGGACAGCACCAACATCATAATCACTAGCATCACACATAATCTCAAAAGGCAAATTCCAATCAGGTGGTTGAACGATAGGTGCAGAGGTTAAGGCTTTCTTGAGTGTTTCAAAGGCTTCCACACAATCATCATCAAAAACAAAAGGAATATCCTTTTGCAAAAGGTTAGTAAGAGGCCTAGAAATTTTAGAGAAGTCTTTAATGAACCTCCTATAAAAACCAGCATGACCAAGGAAACTTTGAATACCTTTAATATCTTTAGGACATGGCATTTTCTCAATTGCATCAACTTTAGCTTTATCCACCTCAATACCTCGTTCAGATATTTTATGGCCCAAGACGATACCTTCATTAACCATAAAGTGGCACTTCTCCCAATTCAAGACGAGATTAGTTTGTTCACATCTCTGCAAAACTCGATCAATGTTGCTTAAGCAATCATCAAAAGAAGTTCCGTAAACGGAAAAATAATCCATGAAAACCACCACAATCTTTTCACAAAAATCAGAGAATATAGCAGTCATACATCTTTGAAAGGTAGCAGGTGCATTGCATAAACCAAAAGGCATACGTCTATAAGCATAGGTTCCAAAAGGGCAACTAAAGGTGGTTTTCTCTTGATCGGATTGTGACACAGGTATTTGAGGGAAACCAGAATATCCATCTAGGAAACAAAAGTGTGTGTGCTTAGATAGTCTCTCTAGCATTTGATCAATAAAAGGCAAAGGGTAATGATCTTTCCTAGTAGCTTTATTTAGTTTTCTAAAATCAATTACCATTCTATAGCCAGTGACAATTCTTTGTGGAATGAGTTCATTCTTATCATTAGGAACAACGGTAATACCTCCTTTCTTAGGGACACAGTGAACTGGAATTACCCATCTACTATCAGCTATGGGATAGATTATACCTGCTTCCAGAAGCTTTAATATTTCAGTTCTTACCACTTCTTTCATTTTGGGATTCAATCGCCGTTGGTGATCAACAACGGGTTTAGCATCAGGTTCCATATTGATCTTGTGCTGACATAGAGTGGGACTAATGCCCTTAAGATCATCAAGAGTATATCCAATAGCAGCCCGGTGCTTCCTTAGAACTTTCAATAATCTCTCTTCTTCATGTTCTGAAAGGTTAGCACTAATAATAACAGGATATATCTTTTTCTCATCAAGATAAGCATACTTCAAAGTGTCGGGCAATTGTTTCAATTCAAACATAGGATCACCTTTAGGAGGAGGAGGACCTCCAAGAGTTTCAATAGGCAAATTGTGTTTCAAGAGAGGTTGTTGTTCGAAGAAAATTTGATCCATTTCATTTCTTTCACGCAAGTGCATATCATTTTCATGGTCAAGCAAAAATTGTTCTAATGGATCAGTAGGAGGCACATCAATAGAAGCAAGACCAATTATTTCATCCTCATTAGGTAACGCTTTATCACAAGGTTGTCTACTAAACTTAGAAAAATTAAACTCATGAGACACATTACCAAAACCGACACCGACGGTTTGTTTTTCACAATCTATCTTAGCATTGACGGTGCTCAAGAAAGGTCTACCAAAGATAATGGGACAAAAGTCATCTTGTGGGGAACCAAGAACTAGAAAATCCGTAGGGTATTTTACTTTCCCACACAAGACTTCAACATCTCTACCAATCCCAAGTGGTGTGATAGTGTCTCTATTAGCAAGCTTAATAGTAACATCGATATCTTCCATTTTAGCAGGTGCTATTTCATTCATAATTTCTTGGTATAAGGTAAAAGGGATAGCACTCACACTAGCACCTAAATCACATAAACCATGGTAGCAATGATCTCCTATTTTAACTGAGACAATGGGCAAGCCTTCTATAGGTCTATGTTTATCTTTCTTATCAGGCTTAGCAATTCTAGCAGCTTCATCACAAAGGTAAATGACATGCCCATCAATATTTTCTTCCAAGAGATCTTTAACCATAGCAACACTAGGTTCTACTTTAATTTGCTCAGGGGGTTTAGGTGCTCTTATATTACTCTTACGAACCACAGTTGATACCTTAGCATGTTCCTTTATCCTAACAGGGATAGGTGGTTTTTCAATATAAGCGGTAGGCACAACTGGATCAACATTGTAAAAGATGGTTTCTTCTTTAGCTATGACCGGTTCTTTAATTTCTTCTTTAATAGGGGGATGATATTTAAACCACTTTTCCTTAGGGAGGTCAACATGAGTAGCAAATGCTTCACAGAAAGAGGCTACTATCTCAGAGTCAAGTCCATATTTAGTGCTAAACATATGAAAAGTATCGGTATTCATAAAAGATTTAACACAATCAAATTCAAGCTTTATACCTGACTCATTACCTTCATCAAGTTCCCAATCTTCATAGTTGCGTTTAATTCTTTCTAAGAGATCCCACTTGAAATCAATAGTCTTCTTCATATAAGAACCAGCACAACAAGTATCGAGCATGGATTGATCATTATGAGAAAGCTGAGCATAAAAATTCTGGATGATAACTTCCCTCGGAATGTCATGATTGGGGCATGAATATAACATTGACTTAAGCCTCCCCCAAGCTAGAGCTATACTTTATCCTTCACGAGGCCAAAAATTATATATATAATTCCGATCACGATGAACTAGATGCATAGGATAAAACTTTTGATGGAATTCCAATTGCAAACGATTCCAGTTCCATGATCCAAGATCATCACATAGCCTATACCATATCAATTCTCTTCCCTCCAAAGATAAAGGGAAAACCTTCTTCTTAACTTCATCTCCGGGTAAACCTGCAAGCTTAAATAATCCACATATTTCGTTCACATATAAGAGATGCATATCAGGATGTTCAGTTCCATCTCCTGCATAAGGTTTAGCAAGCAGTTTTTCTAGCATACCCGAAGGAATTTCATAAGTAACATTTTCAATAGGTGCTATAGGTTGAGGGGTAACTAATTGTGGTTCTGGTCGAGGTGAAGATACCCCGAACAAACCCCTCAAAGGATTGTTGTCCATAGTAGCAAGTAGCAATACCTTTCAGCACGTAGTATAAGTTTTTCCTTACCGATTTCAACTTACCAAGAGCGCTTCACTCCCCGGCAACGGCGCTAGAAAAGAGTCTTGATGACCCACAAGTATAGGGGATCAATCGTAGTCCTTTTGATAAGTAAGAGTGTCGAACCCAATGAGGAGCAGACGGAAATGACAAGCGGTTTTCAGCAAGGTAATTTCTGCAAGCACCGAAATTGTAGGTAACAGATAGTTTGATAGCAAGGTAATTGGTAACGAGCAAGTAACGGTAAATAAGGTGCAGCAAGGTAGCCCAATCCTTTTGTGGCAAAGTACAGGTCAGAACAATCTCTAGTAATAGGCAAAGTGTTCTTGAGGGTACACGGGAATTTCATCTAGTCACTTTTATCATGTTGGTTTGATTTGTGTTCGCTACTTTGATAATTTGATATGTGGGTGGACCGGTGCTTGGGTGCTGTTCTTACTTGAACAACCTCCCACTTATGATTAACCCCCTCGCAAGCATCCGCAACTATGAGAAAAGTATTAAGATAAAATCTAACCACAGCATTAAACGTTTGGATCCAAATCAGCCCCTTATGAAGTAGCGCATAAACTAGGGTTTAAGCTTCTGTCACTCTAGCAACCCATCATCTAATAACTACTCCACAATGCATTCCCTTAGGCCCATGAATGGTGAAGTGTCATATAGTCGACGTTCACATGACACCACTAAGGGAATCACAACATACATATCATCAAAATATCGAACACATATCAAATTCACATGATTACTTGCAACATGACTTCTCCCGTGACCTCAAGAACAAAGGTAACTACTCACAAATAATATTCATGCTCAAGATCAGAGGGGTATTGAATAACACAATGGATATGAACATATAATGTTCCACCAAATAAACCATATAGTAATCAACTACGCAAGGTAATCAACACTACTAGTCACCCACAGGTACCAATCTGAGGTTCCGGTACAAAGATTGAACACAAGAGATGAAATAGGGTTTGGGAGGAGATGGTTCTGTTGAAGACGTTGATGAAGATTGGCCTCGCAAAGATGAGAGGGGTGTTGGTGAAGACGATGGCTTTGATTTCCCCCTCCGGGAGGGAAGTTCCCTCGGCGGAATCGCTCCGCCAGAGGGCAAAAGTGCTCCTGCCCAAGTTCCGCCTCGAGGTGGCGGCGCTTCGTCCCAAAAGTCCTCCTCTTATTGTTTCTAGGTTAAAAGTGAATTTATACCAGAAGATGGGCACTGAAGGTGAGCCGAGGAGGGCACAACCCACCAGGGCGCGCCCAGGGGGGGCTGGCGCGCCCTGGTGTCTTGTGCCCACCAGGGTGGCCCCCTCTGGTAGTTTTTTGCTCCGGTAATTTTTATTTATTCCAAAAATAATCTCCGTAAAATTTCTGCTTCATTGGAGTTGTGCAAAATAGGTATTCTCCTCTGATGTGCTTTTTCAGGTCCAGAATTCCAGATGTCGGTATTCTCCCTCTTTGTGTAACCTTGCATATTATGAGAGAAAAGGCATTAGAATCACTCCCTAAAGCATTATTATTCAACAAAACATAATAAATAACAGTAGGAAATCATGATGCAAAATGGACGTATCAGCGGGGTGGAGGGAGGAGGAGGATGTGCAAGGGATGGGGGACGACGGCCGGCTTAAATAGCCGGCTAATGGCCTCGGACGGCGTTCACACCGCGCCGATGGTCGAGGCGCCCGTCGGACCGTCGGGTTTCCCGACGAGTCCATGTGGGGCCATACCGTCAGCCCGACATGGCGTGCGCCTGTGAAAAGATGCCTGCAAAACGGGATAGAGGGAGTGGCACGCTTCGGCCCAACAGTCCACCGAAACCAGGGCCCCTCTCGTCAGTAGTTAATGGTCAAACCATTGAACCGACGGCATCCCCCCGTGTGGCCATTTCTGAGGGTTTCGGACTATGGAGTGGGGAAAAGTGAGCAAATGTTAAGAGCGTGGGGATGGATGAGTAGAGGTAAGGAACGAGGGGCACAGGAATAGAAATCCCTGAAAATATAGCTCCAAGTAAAATACCGATGGTCGTTAGAAGAAAGAGGGGATGCCACTCGGGGCATCCCCAAGCTTAGTTGCTTGTTTCTCCTTGGATATTATCTTGGGGGTGCTGTAGCATCCCCAAACTTATGCTCTTTTCACTCCTTATTCCTTCATCCATCATGATGTCACCCAAAACTTGAAAACTTCAATCACACAAAACTCAACAAAACCTTCGTGAGATCCATTAGTATAATAAAGCAAATCACAACTCTAAGTACTGTTGCAAACCCATTCATATTTTATTATTGCATTATATCTACTGTATTTCAACTTTACCATGGCTTATACCCCAATACAAACCATAGATTCATCAAAATAAGCACACAATGCATCGAAAACAGAATCTGTCAAAAACAGAACAGTCTGTAGTAATCTGTACTCTAACCATACTTATGTAACTCTACAAATTCTGAAAAATTAGGAAAACGTAAAGAATTTGTATAGAAATACTGTCTTAAAATTTCAGCTCATTATCACGCTCGAGTAAAAAATGAAAATTCCTGCACTGGAGTCAAAGTTTCTGTTTTAGATTCAGCATTGTTTCTACTCATCTTATGAGCCATCCTAAAGGCTTTACTTGGCACAAACACTAAATAAAACATAAAAACACAATCATAACAGTAGCATTATTGTGTCAACACTCAAAAACAGAAAGAAAAAGATGAAAATAAATTTATTCATTGGGTTGCCTCCCAACAAGTGATAACCTACAAGTATAGGGGATCACAACAGTTTTCGAGGGTAGAGTATTCAACCCAAATTTATAGATTCGACACAAGGGGAGCCAAAGAATACTTGAGAGTATTAGCAGCTGAGTTGTCAATTCAACCACACCTGGCGCGCCCTGGTGGGTGATGCTCACCCTGGCCCCCCTCTTCGGTGGATTTTGGCTCCAATAATTCTCATTTATTCTGAAATAATTCTCCAAAAAGTTTCGTTCCATTCCGAGAACTTTTATTTCTACACAAAAACAACACCATGGTAGTTCTGCTGAAAACAACGTTAGTCCGGGTTAGTTCCATTCAAATCATGCAAATTAGAGTCCAAAACAAGGGCAAAAGAGTGAGGAAAAGTAGATACGTTGGAGACGTATCAACAAGCGCTATCGTTTTATGCCCCTAGCTAGGCATAATGCATAGATTCAAGTGTTGTCATCTTTAGTTTTTGCTCCATAGGATGCTCTCATGATTGATTCATATGGTGGCTTAATTATTGTTCTAGGAAAGTGTTCCATACCCTTTCTTAGTGGAAATTGAAATTTAATATTGCCTTCTTTCATATCAATCATGGCACCTATAGTGCGTAAAAACGGTCTACCAAGTATAATGGGGCAAGACGGATTGCAATCAATATCAAGAACAATAAAATCTATGGGCACATAGTTCCTATTTGCAAGAATAAGAACATCATTAATTCTTCCCAAAGGCTTTTTAATAGTAGAATCTGCCAAGTGCAAATTAAGAGAACATTCTTCAATATTGGTAAGACCAAGCACATCACATAGAGATTTCGGAATTGTGGAAACACTAGCACCCAAAACACATAAAGCAAATCACTCAAATTTTTAATCTTGACTTTAATGGTAGGTTCCCACTCATCATGTAATTTTCTAGGAATTGAAATCTCTAACTCCAACTTTACTTCGAAAGATTTCATCATGGCATCAACAATATGTTTAGTAAAAGCTTTATTTTGTTCATAAGCATGGGGTGAATTTAACATGGATTGCAGCAAAGAAATACATTCAATCAAAGAGCAACTATCATAATTAAAATCTTTGCAATCCAAAATAATGGGCACATCACTAGTTAACGTTTTGACCTCTTCAAACCCACTTTCATCAATTTTTTCATCAAGATTTTCACCCTCCAAATCTTTGGAACGCCTACTAGCTAAGGTTGACTCTACTTCAGTCCCTTTATCATCAATTTTAATATTACTAAACAAGGAATCAATAGAAGAAACACCAATCACTTTAAGATCTTCATCATTTTTCTGAAAGCAATCACTAGAAAACGCTTTTTCTAAAAATTCTCTTTTAGCTCTAAGCATAGCGGTTCTTTTCTTACCTTTATCCATAGAAACATATAAAGCTTTAATTGATTAATCAATCTTAGGTGCAAAAGCTTTCAACTTGAGATTTTATACATCATGGAAAATTCTATCGATGCTTCTAGACATATCATCAATCTTATTCAACTTGTCTTCTATCATAGTATTGAAAACTTTTTGAACAATTATAAATTCTTTAATATTACTCTCAAGATCAGAGGGGTTCCTATTATTATTGTAAGAAGAATTACCATAGGAATTACCATAATTATTAGAGGAATTTCCAGGAAAAGGCCTAGGATTAAAATTACCTCTATAAGCATTGTTATTAAAATTGTTTCGCGAGACGAAATTCACATCTACGGAATCACTATTTTGCTCAATCAAAGTAGACAAGGCACATCATTAAGATCAATAGGAGCATTTTTACTAGCAACCAACTTCATAAGAGCATCAACTTTTTCACTCAAAGTACTAATTTCTTCAACCGAATTGACTTTTCTACTAGTAGGTGCTCTTTCAGCATTCCATTGTGAATAATTTGCCATAATATTATCCAGCAATTTAGTAGCTTCTCCCAAAGTAATTTCCATAAAAGTACCACCCGCGACGGAATCTAAGAGATTTCTAGAGACAAAATTGAATCCCGCATAAAAAAATTGTATGATCATCCAAAGATTTAAGCCATGAGTAGGACAATTTCTTAGCATCAATTTCATTCTTTCCCAAGATTATGCAACATGTTCATGCTCAAGTTGCTTAAAATTCATGATTTGAGTTCTATGGGAAATAATTTTCGCGGGCGGAAAATACTTAGTAATAAAAGCATCCTTGCACTTATTCCAAGAATCGATACTATTGCGAGGCAAAGAAGAAAAGCTAATTTTTGCACGATCCCGCAAGGAGAAAGGAAATAATTTCAACTTCACTATATCATTGTCCACATCTTTTTTCTTTTGCATATCACACAATTCTACGAATGTGTTTAGATGGGACGCGACATCCTCATTAGGAGTATCGGAGAATTGATCTTTCATGACAAGATTCAACAAAGCAGCATTAATATCACAAGACTCCGCACTAGTGGCAGGAGGAGCAATCGGAGTACTAATAAAATCATTATTATTAGTATTGGAAAAATTACACAATTTGGTATTTTCTTGAGTCATCGTGACTAGGCAAACAAGATTGCAAGCAAGCAAGAGATCTGACGACAAAAAGGGCAAACGAAAAAGAGGGCGAATAAAACGGAAAATTTGTGAAGTAGGGGAGAGGAAAACGAGAGGCAAATGGCAAATAATGTAATTGCAAGGAGATGAGATTTGTGATTAGGAACCTGATAGATGTTGATGATGTCTCCCCGGCGCCAGAAATTGGCAAGTTGAAGAGAGACTACTTTCGCACCTCCTCCCCGGCAACGGCGCCAGAAATTCCTTTGACGTGGCTTGAGACTTCGTCGGTATTTCCCCAAAGAGGAAGGGATGATGCAGCACAGCGACGGTAAGTATTTCCCTCAGTTATGAAACCAAGGTTATCGAACCTAGGAGGAGGACCACACAACGCTATGTAAACGGTATCTGCACACAAAGAACAAATACTTGCAACCCGACGCGTAAGAGAGGTTGTCAATCTCTCAACGGTAAAAAGATAGATTAGGTGTAGTAGATTGGATAGATAGATCGCACAAGAACACAAAATAAAAGAGGCAAATAGAAAGTGCAGCAAGGTATTTTTGGGTTTTTGGAATAATAGATCTGAAAACAAAAGCAGCAAAAGATAGATCGAAAAGCAATATGTTGGAAAAGTAGACCCCGAGGCCGTAGGTTTCACTAGTGGCTTCTCTCATGAGTATAGCACACGGTGGGTGAACAAATTACTGTTGGGCAATTGATAGAAGATCAAATAATCATGATGATATCCAAGGCGATGATCATTATATAGGCATCACGTCCAAGATTAGTAGACCGAAACGATTCTGCATCTACTACTATTACTCCACACATCGACCGCTATCCAGCATGCATCTAGTGTATTAAGTTCATGGAAAAACGGAGTAATGTAATAAGAACGGTGACATGATGTAGACAAGATCTATTCATGTAGGAATAGACCCCATCTTGTTATCCTTAATAGCAACGATACATGCGTGCCTCGCTGCCCCTTCTGTCACTGGGAGAGGACACCGCAAGATCGAACCCATCACAAAGCACCTCTTCCCATGGCAAGAAAAATCGATCTAGTTGGCCTAACTAAACAAAAGATTCGAAGAAGAAATATGAGGCTATAAGTAATCATGCATATAAGAGATCAAAGAAGACTCAAATAATATTCATGGATAGAAACTGACCATGAACTCAAAATTCATCGGATCCCAACAAACATACCGCAAAAAGTCATTACATCAAATAGATCTCCAAGAGACCATTGTATTGAGAATCAAAAGAGAGAGAGAAAGTCATCTAGCTACTACTTACGGACCCGTAGGTCTATGGTGGACTACTCACACACCATCGGAGAGGCACCAATGAGGATGATGAACCCCTCCGTGATGGTGCTAGATTGGATCTCGCGGTTCTGGAACTTGCGGCGGCTGGAAGTGTTTTTCGTCGACTCCTTTAGGGTTTCTGGAATATTTGGGTGTTTATAGAGCTCAGAGGCAGTGGACGGGGGTCCCGAGGCCACCACAACCCACCAGGGCGTGCCGGGGGCCTCTCGCGCGCCCTTGTGTCTTGTGGGCCCCCTGGGCCTCCTCCCGGGTGCTTCTTTAGCCCACTGGCTTTCTTCTGGTCGAAAAAAATCTCCAAAAAGTTTCGTCGCGATTGGACTCCGTTTGTAGTGATATTCTGTGAAGTAAAAAACAAGCAAAAAACAGCAACTGGCACTTGGCACTATGTCAATAGGTTAGTCCCAAAAAATGATATGAAGTTGCTATAAAATGATTGTAAAACATCCAAGAATGATAATATAACAGCATGGAACAATCAAAAATTATAGATACGTTGGAAACGTATCAGCCGCGCCCTGTTGCCTTATGGCCCACATGTGCCCCTTCCTGATGTGTTTTCAGCACCAAAAATTCTTAAATATTCCAGAAAAAAGCATGTTAAAATTTTATGAGAATCTAAGACTTTTTATTTTTGGGTCATTTTTTAATGCACGGGAAACTCAGAAAATAGGAAAAACACGGTACTTTATTTTATTTATCTTAGAATAATAGAGAGTAAACTAATGGTAC
The DNA here is from genome assembly GCA_039707655.1 of Elymus sibiricus. Lineage (NCBI taxonomy): Eukaryota > Viridiplantae > Streptophyta > Magnoliopsida > Poales > Poaceae > Elymus > Elymus sibiricus. The sequence goes on from CM077665.1 coordinate 74,767,288, forward strand.
AGAGACTTGTGCTTACTAAATTCATCAACCAAATGCCTTTCAAAGAGGATCCATTAACAAGGTTGATCAAGTCTTATTAATAACCGTTTTCGATTGACATGAGACCGAAGAATTTTCGTATCACTAAATTACCTCAATGGGGATTTGCATCTCCCCAACAATAAGATTATAATATTTCTTCTTGGCAGTAGGTAGAGGGGTTTTAAAAACTCCAATGATAACTGTGGCACTAGGTGTCGGTGTCAAAACCGGCGGATCTCGGGTAGGGGGTCCCGAGCTGTGAGTCTAGGATCGATGGTAACAAGGGGACGAGGGAGACGATGTTTACCCAGGTTCGGGCCCTCCTATGGAGGTAAAACCCTACGTCCTGCTCAATTATATTGATGGTATGAAGGTTACAGAGTTGATCTACCGCGAGATCGACTAGCTAAAACCCTAGATGAGTTTCTCTGCCCTACATTCTAAAACCCTCCCGGTTTATATAGACACCGGGGGGTACCTAGGGTTTACACATGATAGGTCTCCTGCCGAGGATGGAAATGTCGGCTTCCTCATCTTGACTTGGAGTGCACGATGCGCCTTTGGGGCTTCCTTCTGGAATGTGGGGTCTTCGATATATTCGGCTCTTCCTGTGATAGCCAGAGAGCGGCCCATCGAGCCGGCCTATTGGGAGATAGGCCAGCGGCCCGAGGACCCCTTAGTCCAGGACTCCCTCAGTAGCCCCCGAACTAGCCCCCAATGCCAAGAGTCTCAGCTCTGGCAGCTTCTATGACCAGAGTCTTCGGTTTGCGGGGTGAGTTCTTCTTCCCGTAAATGATCGGCTGAGACCAATCCGGCTTCCGATGACACGTATTTCATCCGATCATACGATCGTCCGAACACCATGAATTTCTTAGCCCCGAAGGCCAATCGTCAAAGTGTAAATAGTGTTTTCTGACGCCCCCTTCTGACGAAGGGTCGTGTCCTACCACGACCGCTGAACCAGTTATGAAGACTCGATTAGCGGTTCGAGGCCATTCTTACATTGACACGCCTCATCAATGTATAGATCGTGCTCCGTTTCACACGGGATAAAATCAGAACCCTAGGCTTATCTTGCGCGTGCATAACGGCACGCACGCCTTGGGAAGCAGAGAGACTTGCGGCGCAGTGGAGGGAGGTTAATCGGCGTGATGCCTCATAAAAAGGGAAAAAACCCCAAGGTTTACTCACGCTTCCCATTCGCCTCCTCTGCTTCCAATCTCCCCAAGCTTTGACAGCCCAGATCTAGTTCTTCCTCAACTTCCCCTCCGAGCTTAGCCATGGCGGGCTTGGGCTCCATGGGCAAGTGGGAGGCCTCCACGGTCACCGACCAGGATATCCGGGAGCTAAAGCTCGCCGGCTACCCGCTACCTCTTGAGCTTGCGTTGGTTTTCCCTTGAAGAGGAAAGGGTGATGCAGCAAAGTAGATAAGTATTTCACTCAGTTTGTTGAGAACCAAGGTATCAATCCAGTAGGAGGAACAAGCAAGGCACCAATATTTGCACCTACACAAACAATCAAACACTTGCACCCAATGCTATAAAGGGGTTGTCAATCCCTTCACGGTTACTTGCAAGGATGAGATCTGATAGAGATAGATATAAATGATTGCCAAAAGTAAAACTAAAATAAAAGTAAATAAAATTGCAGCAAGGTATTTTTGGTATTTTTGGTTTATAGATCTGAAAATATAATATGGAAAATAGACCCGGGGGCCATAGGTTTCACTAGAGGCTTCTCTCTTGAAGGAAAATAGTACGGTGGGTAAACAAATTACTGTCGAGCAATTGATAGAAAAGCGCATAGTTATGACGATATCCAAGGCAATGATTATGCATATAGGCATCACGTCCGTGTCAAGTAGACCGAAATGATTCTGCATCTACTACTATTACTCCACACATCAACCGACTCCTACCTGCATCTAGAGTATTAAGTTCATGAAGAACAGAGTAACGCATTAGGTAAGATGACATGATGTAGAGGGATAAACTCAAGCAATATGATGAAAACCCCATCTTTTTATCCTCGATGGCAACAATACAATACGTGCCTCGCTACCCCTACTTTGTCACTGGGTGAGGACACCGCAAGATTGAACCCAAAACTAAGCACTTCTCCCATTGCAAGAATTACCAATCTAGTTGGCCAAACCAAATAAATAACTCGAAGAGACTTACAAAGATATGAAATCATGCATATAAGAATTCAGAAAAGACTCAAATAATATTCATAGATAATCTGATCATAAACCCACAATTCATCGGATCTCGACAAACACACCGCAAAAGAGTATTACATCGGATAGATCTCCATGAAGATCATGGAAAACATGGTATTGAAGAACATAGAGAGAGAAGAAGCCATCTAGCTACTAGCTATGGACCCGAAGGTCTGAGGTGAACTACTCACGCATCATCGGAGGGGCAATGGAGTTGATGTAGATGCCCTCCGTGATCGAATCCCCCTCCGGCAGATTACCAGAAAAGGCTCCAAGATGGGATCTCACGGGAACAGAGGCTTCCGGCGGCGGAAAAGTATTTTCGTGACTCTCTTTGGTATTGGGGGAATATTTGGGAATTTATAGGAGGAGAAACAGGGTTAGGAGGCCTACTGGGGGGCCACAAGCCAGGGGGCGCCCCTCCCCCCTAGGGCGCACCCTTGTGACTTGTCGCCAACCGGCAGGTCTCCTGACCCCCTCTCCAAGTTTGGCAGGTTTCTTCTGGTCCAAGAAAAATCATATCGAAGATTTTATTCCGTTTGGACTCCGTTTAATATTCCTTATCTACAATACTCAAAAACAAGAAAAAAAACAAAAACTGGCACTAGGCACTAGATTAATAGGTTAGTCCCAAAAATAATATAAAATAGCATATTAATGCATATAAAACATCCAAAACAGATAATATAATAGCATGGAACAATCAAAAATTATAGATACGTTGGAGACGTATCAAGCATCCCCAAGCTTAATTCCTGCTCGTCCTCGAGTAGGTAAATGATAAAAACAGAATTTTTGATGTGGAATGCTACCTAACATATTTATCCATGTAATATTCTTTATTGTGGCATGAATATTCAGATCCATAAGATTCAAAACAAAATTTTAATATTGACACAAAAACAGTAATACTTCAAGCATACTAACAAACAATCGTGTCCTTTCAAAATAACATGGCCAAAGAAAGTTATCCCTACAAAATCATATAGTCTGGCTATGCTCCATCTTCCCCACACAAAGTATTTAAATCATGCGCACCCCCGATGACAAGTCAAGCAATTGTTTCACACCTTTTATGTTCTCAAACCTTTTCAACTTTCACGCAATACATGAGCGTGAGCCATGGATATAGCACTATAGGTGGAATAGAATGCGGTGGAGATTGCAAGGAAAAAGGAGAAGATAGTCTCACATCAACTAGGCGTATCAACGGGCTATGGAGATGCCCATTAATAGATATCAATGTGAGTGAGTAGGGATTGCCATGCAACGGATGCACTAGAGCTATAAGTGTATGAAAGCTCAGAAAGAAACTAAGTGGGTGTGCATCCAACTCGCTTGCTCATGAAGACCTAGGGCAATTTGAGGAAGCCCATCATTGGAATATACAAGCCAAGTTATATAACGAAAAATTCCCACTAGTATATGAAAGTGACAAAATAGGAGACTCTCTATCATGTAGATCATGGTGCTACTTTGAAGCACAAGTGTGGACAAAGGATAGTAGCATTGTCCCTTCTCTGTTTTCTCTCATTTTTTTCTCTTTTTTTTGGTGGGCATCTTTGGCCTCTTTTTTTTATTTGGGCTTCATTGGCCTCTTTTATTATTTGTAAAGTCCGGAGACTCATCCCAACTTGTGAGGGAATCATAGCTTCCATCATCCTTTCCTCTCATGGGACAATGCTCTATAATGATGATCATCACACTTTTATTTACTTACAACTCAATACCTAGAACAAAATATGACTCTATATGAATGCCTCCGGCGGTGTACCGGGATGTGCAATGATCTAGCATAGCAAATAACATCAAAAAAACGGACAAGCCATGAAAACATCATGCTAGCTGTCTTACGATCATGCAAAGCAATATGAAAATGATGGTGCAAGTCATAATAAACGGAACGGTGGAAGTTGCATGGCAATATATCTCGGAATGGCTATGGAAATGCCATAATAGGTAGGTATGGTGGCTGTTTTGAGGAAGGTATATGGTGGCTGTTTTGAGGAAGGTGGGTTTAATGCACCGGCGAAAGTTGCGCGGTACTAGAGAGGCTAGCAATGGTGGAAAGGTGAGAGTGCGTATATTCCATGGACTCACATTAGTCATAAAGAACTCACATACTTATTGCAAAAGCCTATTAGTTATCGAAGCAAAGTATTAGACGCATGCTCCTAGGGGAGAGGTTGGTAGGAGTTAACCATCGTGCGCTCCCGACCCTCACACAAAGGATGAAAATCATTAAACAAATCATGCTCTGACTTCGGTACATAACGGTTCACCATACGTGCATGCTACGGGAATCACAAACCTCTGACCCGGGCTATATCACGCCGGTAGTCGGCGTCGGTTCTGGCCCTGTTTTGGTCCCGATCTCTATTGTTTCGGTCAAGCCAGGGCCGGTACTCGTCCCGTCTACCGGGGGAGTACCCTCTAGATCCGTAGATGGATCTCGTGCGGCCTGTTCTATAATCCAGGTCGTGTCGCAGGTCGTACCTGTCCTCAGGCTTCATTGGCTCTTTTCCCCTTCTACGGGGTATCGCCGGCCTATAACCGGTATCGCCCGCCGTCCTATCTCGCCCTCGGGGAGGGTGGTCCGGTTGGTCGTATGGAGTGTGCTTGGGGGACGGCGTATTAGGGAGCTCGTCATCGAATTGTGGCAGCAGCCGCCGGCGTGGATAGCTCTTGGGTTGGTCCAATAGACCGGCGCCGTATTCTTCCTCGGCTGATAGGACCCTTGTCCATCTATCGTTGAGGGTGTCTTGTTCGGCCTTGAGATGCCACGCTTTTGCCTTTAGGCTTCGGGCAATGGCTAAAAGTTGTTGCCTAAACGGTTCCTGATCCTCAATGTTTTCGGGGACGGTGAAGTCTTCGTCTTCCGGGCTATCCTCCTCCTCTACAGGGGGGAGGTAGTTGTCATCCTCGGATTCGTTCGGATCTTCGAGGTCGCGCTGGTCCTCCTGCCTCTCCTGGTCCCCTAACGGATACTCGGGGATATCGGGATCGCCGAGGTCTTCCGGGGTATCGTTTTCCCCGATGCCAGCAATAGCTTCCCTTCCCTTTTTTGTCTTTGATCGCTTACGCGGTTTCCGGCGCCTTGACGGCGCCTCACCCGAGTCATTGCCGTTGTTTGCTGGCGTGCGCTCGCCGTTACCGGCTGGGGTATCCACCATGTAGACGTCATAGGTGGAGGTGGCAGTCCATCGCCCAGTGTTTATGGGGGTGGGAGCGCGATCCTCTTCGTCCATGTCTTCTGCCTCCTCGGAGGCGTAGTCCAACATATCGGTTAAGTCTTCGACCGTGGCTACGAAGTGGGTGGTGGGTGGGATGAAAAATTCTTCTCGACCCGCCTTAAGACCGATCTGAACGTGGATTGGGGTTGGGTCGTCAGTAGTTTTCATCGATAAGATCCGATCTAGAGCTTCGTTAAGAGTCGAGAGCTCGATCGGGTCAATTTGCTCAGCGCTTTCGGAGTTATCCTCCGATGCGTCCGCACAGGAAGTGTGTTCGGTAGGAGATGATGTCCGGTCATCTGGCGCTATGGCCGGATCCGGATTAAAAGCCAGATCGCCGCCGGGGTTAGTCCTGTGAGCGGGGTCAAAAGCGACATCTGAGGTTAAGGCCTCGGAGTCCTCGGGTGCGTCGGATGAGACTGGGAGCCCGGTGAGCGAAAGATCGCCCCGAGAGTCTACGAAGAACTCGAAGTTCCCGAATCTGACCTCTTGATAAGGGGCGAAACTCCCTACCCGGCTAAGACGGCCGGTCGGGTCAGCGTGCAGCACAATGCTGCCGAAAGCAAAGATCTGTCCAGGGACGAAGGAGTCCATGTTACGGACCTCTTCGTTGATGATAACGCGAGCCATCGATTCCTTTGGCGATCACAGCGGAACTCTCAATGAAAGCACCAATGTCGGTGTCAAAACCGGCGGATCTTGGGTAGGGGGTCCCGAGCTGTGAGTCTAGGATCGATGGTAACAAGGGGACGAGGGAGACGATGTTTACCCAGGTTCGGGCCCTCCTATGGAGGTAAAACCCTACGTCCTGCTCGATTATATTGAAGGTATGATGGTTACAGAGTTGATCTACCTCGAGATCGACTAGCTAAAACCCTAGATGAGTTTCTCTGCCCTACATTCTAAAACCCTCCCGGTTTATATAGACACCGGGGGGTACCTAGGGTTTACACATGATAGGTCTCCTGCCGAGGATAGAAATGTCGGCTTCCTCATCTTGACTTGGAGTGCACGACGCGCCTTCGGGGCTTCCTTCTGGAACGTGGGGTCTTCGATATATTCGGCCCTTCCTGTGATAGCCAGAGAGCGGCCCATCGAGCCGGCCTATTGGGAGATAGGCCAGCGGCCCGAGGACCCCTTAGTCCAGGACTCCCTCACTAGGCTCAATGACATTAATATTATTAACCAGAATTTGCTTCTTCGGGAAATGCAAGGTATGATGTTTGCCATTGACATGAAATGTGACCTTGCTTTTTTTGCAATCAATAACAGCCCCTGCAGTATTTAAAAATGGTCTACCAAGGATGATCGACATGTTGTCGTCCTCGGGCATATCAAAAATAACAAAGTCTATTAAGATAGTAATTTGCAACCACGACAGGAACATCCTCGCAAATTCCAATAGGTAAAGCAGTGGATTTATCAGCCATTTGCAAAGATATCTCAGTAGGTGTAAGCTTATTCTAATCAAGTCTTTTATATAGAGAGAAAGGCATAACACTAACACCAGCTCCTAAATCACATAAAGCAGTTTTAACATAGCTTCGTTTAATGGAGCAAGGTATTCACTAGTAGAAAACAGACCATTTGTCCAAAGCATTAGTCCCGGTCTGGTTTTGAACCGGCACTAATGTGACCATTAGTCCCGGTTCGGGACAGGCATCATTAGTCCCGGTTCGTTCCGGACCTTTAGTCCCGGTTCGTAACACGAACCGGGACTAAAGGGGTGGTGGCAGGCTCGTGTCAGCCTGGGGCCCCACGATCACCTTTAGTCCCGGTTCGTGGCACGAACCGGGACTATAGGCTCACCTTTAGTCCAGGTTCGTGCCACGAACCGGGACTAAAGATCCCCTATATGAACCCTTCGGCCAGCCCGAGCACACTCCTCCCTGTTTTTCCCCTTCTTCCCCTCCTTTGTTCTTCCCCTTGCTCGAGCTCACCTCCATTTTTGCCAAAATTTGTCAAGATTTGGAGGCACCCCATCCATCCAAGTGTTCACAAAGGTTAGCAACTTTGTCCTTTCATCTCTCATTGCTAGATTAGCTCTTGCAATGCTCTATAAGTATAGTGATTTGTGTGTTTTAGTTTGGGAGTATTTATATGTGGTAGTTTATTTGATTTATATGCAATTTGAGCTCAAATTAACTTCTTACTTTGCATGTGTAGGTGTGGTTTACTTAGTGCCTTCCCGTCCCCGTCCTAACTACCGTCGATCGCCCGCACTGTCCCGTCGCCAGCACCACCTTGGTGAGCCTCTTGTTCTTATCCTTTTTATAAAAAAAATCATGTTTGTAAGATTTAGATAGTTACTTGTATAGTTTTCTTACCTATATGGTTGTTTGTTATACATAGTGGCATGGTTTTAATATCCGTCCCCATCGGCCCTCGTCCGGTTTATGATTCGGATGTGGTATATACTCTCTTTTATAACTATTTGTTGCATTTCGTGTTTATGACAATTATGCCCATCAAGTTGACATAGATATTTTTATCTAGGAGGTATGTGAACCGGAAATTGCAACCGACATAGATATTCTTGTCAAGAAGTTAAATTTAGTTGAACAAGAAAACGAGTATTTGAAAGAAAAATTGAAAAGAGTTGAAGAAGAGAAGATGAAACTGGAGTTGTATGTTGCCGATGTCGTCGATGATCACAAGATCAAGATGGATGCAATGCGCTTGAAGATTAGAAAATTTAAAAAATATGCCATTGATAGTGAGGCTTGGTATCACTATGCTGTTGGATCAATTGTTACCTTAGTTGCGATCTTGATCGCATTTGTTGTTGCATTTAAATGCTTTAGCTAGAGAGTTTGTATGTTGTTTTATGAGAACAAGTGTGTATGAACTTTATGTATGAACTTGTATTAATTTGGTCTTTTCGGTGTTGTGTAATGAAGATGAGCCGGAAATGGATGTACGATGACCGATGCTCTCCCCAGTTCATTAATGGCGTGCATACTTTTCTGGTTGCGGCTGAGGCAAACAAGCGGGCGGATGGTTTTATGTATTGTCCATGTGCTGGTTGTAAGAATGATTGAAATTACTCTAACTCAAGAACCATTCACGTTCACCTGTTTGAGTCCGGTTTCATGTCCGTCTATAACTGTTGGACCAAGCACGGAGAAAGAGGGGTCCTAATGGAAGAGAATGAAGAAGAAGAGAATGGCGACAGCTATCCTGGCCATGGGTTCCATGAATACGATGGTACAACAATGGGGGAAGAAGCTGAGCCAGCAATGCGGGAAGGAGCTGAAGAAGAGGCATCAGATGAGCCCGCTGATGATCTTGGTCGGGCCATTGCCGATGCAAAGAGAAACAGCGCAAGTGAAAAGGAGAAGCTAAAGTTGCAGCGCATGTTAGAGGATCACAAGAAATTGTTGTACCCAAATTGCGAAGATGACAAGAAAAAGCTAGGTACCACACTGGAATTGCTGCAATGGAAGGCAGAGAATGGTGTATCTGACAAGGCATTTGAAAAGGTGCTGAAAATAATGAAGAATAAGCTACCAAAGGACAACGAATTGCCCGACAGTACGTACGAAGCAAAGAAGGTTGTCTGCCCTCTAGGATTAGAGGTGCAGAAGATACATGCATGCCCTAATGACTGCATCCTCTACCGCGGTGAGTACGAGGATTTGAATGCATGCCCGGTATGCTGTGCATTGCGCTATAAGATCGGCCACGATGACCCTGGTGATGTTGCGGGCAAGCGCCCCAGGAAGAAGATTCCTGCCAAGGTGATTTGGTATGCTCCTATAATACCACGGTTGAAACGTTTGTTCCAAAACAAAGAGCATGCCAAGTTGATGCGATGGCACAAAAAAGACCTTAAGAAAGACGGGAAGTTGAGAGTACCCGCTGACGGATCGCAGTGGAGAAAAATTGAGAGAAAGTGGAAGGACTTTGCAAAGGACGCAATGAATGTATGGTTTGGTTTAAGTGCAGATGGCATTAATCCTTTTGGGGAGCAGAACAGCAATCATAGCACATGGCCTGTGACTCTATGTATCTATAACCTTCCTCCTTGGTTGTGCATGAAGCGGAAGTTCATTATGATGCCACTGCTCATCCAAGGCCCCAAGTAACCCGGCAACGACATTGATGTGTACCTAAGGCCATTAGTCGAAGAACTTTTAGAGCTGTGGAATGGAAAAGGTGTACGTGCGTGGGATGAGCACAAACAGCGGGAATTTGACCTGCGAGCGTTGCTGTTTGTAACCATCAATGATTGGCCTGCTCTCAGTAACCTTTCAGGACAGACAAACAAGGGATACCACGCATGCACGCACTGTTTAGATGATACCGACAGTATATATTTGGATAAATGTAAGAAGAATGTGTACCTGGGGCATCGTCGATTTCTTCAGAGCAGGCATCCCGTAAGAAAGAAAGGCAAGCATTTCAAAGGAGAGGCAGATCACCGGAAGAAGCCTCGCCACCGTACTGGTGATGATATACTTGATATGGTCAAGGATTTAAAAGTAATCTTTGGAAAGGGTCCTGGCGGACAATCTGTTCTGAATGACGCTGACGGACGCGCACCCATGTGGAAGAAGAAATCTATATTTTGGGACCTACCCTATTGGACAGACCTAGAGGTCCGCTCTGCAATCGACGTGATGCACGTGACGAAGAATCTTTGCGTGAACCTGCTAGGCTTCTTGGGTGTGTATGGGAAGACAAAAGATACACCGGAGGCACGGGAGGACCAGCAACGTATGCACGGAGAAGACAGCATGGATCCAAAGCAGTTTCAGGGTCATGCCAGCTACGCTCTTACCAAAGAAGAGAAGGAAATCTTCTTCGAATGCCTGCTCAGTATGAAGGTCCCGTCTGGCTTCTCGTCGAATATAAAGGGAATAATAAATATGGCAGAGAAAAAGTTCCAGAACCTAAAGTCTCATGACTGCCACGTGATTATGACGCAACTGCTTCCGGTTGCATTGAGGGGGCTTCTATCGGAAAACGTTCGACTAGCCATTGTGAAGCTATGTGCATTCCTCAATGCAATCTCTCAGAAGGTAATCGATCCAGAAATCCTACCAAGGTTAGAGAATGATTTGGTGCAATGTCTTGTCAGTTTCGAGTTGGTGTTCCCACCATCCTTCTTCAATATCATGACGCACGTCCTAGTTCACCTAGTCGAGGAGATTGCCATTCTGGGTCCTGTATTTCTACACAATATGTTCCCATTTGAGAGGTTCATGGGAGTCTTAAAGAAATATGTTCGTAATCGTGCTAGGCCAGAAGGAAGCATCTCCAAGGGCCATGAAACAGAGGAGGTCATTGAGTTTTGTGTTGACTTTATTCCTGACATTAAGCCGATTGGTGTTCCTGAATCGCGGCATGAGGGCAGACTGGGTGGAAAAGGCACGCTAGGAAAGAATTCAGTAATATGCCAGGACGGGCATTCTTTGGCGCAAGCACACTACACAGTTCTACAAAGTTCCGCCTTGGTGGCTCCGTATATCGAGCAACACAAGAATATTCTACGCTCCAAACACCCGGAGCAGTCTGACGACTGGATTACACATGAACAAACGGTGACTTTCGCCGGTCTCATGCATGACGACACTGTTGCAGATGACATGTACTTGCTGTCCAAGTTACCATCTTCGACTATATTGACTTTCAAAGGGTACGAGATAAATGGGAATACATTTTACACGATCGCCCAAGATAAAAAGAGCGCCAACCAAAACAGTGGTGTCCGCTTTGATGCAGCAAACACCGATAGGCCAAAGGACACATATTATGGTTACATAGAGGAGATATGGGAACTTGACTATGGACTTGGTTTGAAGGTCCCTTTGTTTCGGTGCAAATGGGTCAATCTGACAGGAGGCGGGGTAAAGGAAGACCCGCGGTACGGAATGACAACAGTGGATCTCAACAATCTTGGGTACGCAGACGAACCATTCGTCCTAGCCAATGATGTGGCGCAGGTTTTCTATGTAAAGGACATGTCTACCAAGACTAGAAAAAGAAAAGATAAGGAAGCGAATACATCATACGATGAGCCAAAGCGCCACATAGTTCTTTCAGGGAAAAGAAACATCGTGGGAGTGGAGGACAAGACAGACATGTCAGAAGATTATGAAAAGTTTCATGAAATTGCTCCCTTCACAGTGAATGTTGACCCGAGCATCAAGTTAAACGATGAAGATTGTCCATGGTTACGACGCAAAGGGACACACGCGAAGAAAATTTTTTATACCCAAAGATCCCACTCTGGGATGTGACCGGCTTCTCTAGTTAGTTTCCGGACTTATATATCTGGAAAGTCCCACTTCGGACAAACCAGAGGGAATCTTTGTAATAGTAGTGTACTTATGTGTTTTGGCATTTGAAACGCGAAGAAATATTATGTCCAAAGCCACGTCATCAATTTTCAACCCTTTCTGACTTCATTTGCTATTTTTCATGCATTTACTGATTTTTTTTGAGCTAAATGGCCCTGAAATTGAAAGCACTACAAATGAACTCTGAAAAGGTTGAAAGTTGGCATGGTATCATCCTTTCACCCACATAGCATGTGCTAAAACGTTGAGAGGGTTACGGCAAAAACTGGATGCACTTCGTGTACAAAATGGACAATCTCTTTCGAAGTATCAGGGTTTCAGACGAAAACTCGTCTGTTACAAAGGCATTTCATTTTTTTAAACTTATTTCAACTCCAGACTTTTTGTGTGTTCAGTATGCACCATTCGAAGCCACGTCATCAATTTTCAACCATTTCTAACTTCATTTGCTATTTTTCATGCATTTACTGATTTTTTTGAGCTAAATGACCCTGAAATTGAAAAGCACTACAAATGAACTCTGAAAAGGTTGAAAGTTGGCATGGTATCATCCTTTCACCCACATAGCATGTGCTAAAAAGTTGAGAGGGTTACGGCAAAAACTGGATGCACTTCGTGTACAAAATGGACAATCTCTTTCGAAGTATGAGGGTTTCAGACGAAAACTCGTCTGTTACAAAGGCATTTCATTATTTAAATATCCTAAGAATTACCAAATTGAATATAATGATAAAACACGCTAATATTAAACAGCAGAAAAAAAAGAATCACTGCAAAATCTATTTTTAAATGAAAGTTATTCACAAACTAGTGATTCACACAAATTTCAAATAATTCGAATTTAAACTATTCAAATTTGAAAACTACTGCCACTAACAGAAAGTTTATAATTTTTTTGACCTAACGCAAAAAGATTCACTCATTAACTCTAAATAAAGCAAAAAAAAACTCAGAAACAAAAGAAAATAAATAAAACAAAAATTAAAAAAACCGAAAAGTAAAAAAAAAAGCCCGCCTACTGGGCCCCAACCGCAGGCTCACAAGGCCCAGTAGGCCCAACAGGTCAGCACAGGTTCAATAGGCCAACATAGGCCTGCTTAGAGAGGAGCTCGAGGGAGCAGCCGCAGCGGGGCTTATAAGCTGGTGCGGGCGCCCCTCGGTGGGCGAGGTGGGACTAAACTTGCGCGGCACCTTTAGTCGCGGTTGGAGCCACCAACCGCGACTAAAGGTCTGCGCTTCCCGCCGCTTCGCCTGGCGAAAAATACCTTTAGTCGCGGTTGGTGGCTCCAACCGCGACTAAAGGCTACCTTTAGTCGCGGTTGGAGCCACCAACCGCGACTAAAGGTTATTGTATATAAGCGGCAGTTTGCAAAATTTCAGATCGATTCTCCATTCTCTCGACGACGCCGAACGAGGACGCTGCCAGGCTGCTGCGCAACGCCGTCGCCTCCCCCGACGCCGGAGATCATTGCCGCCGCCCCCGACGCCGGCCGCCCGCGCCTCCTCGCCGATCCCCTCCCGCGCCCGCCTGCCCCAACACGCGCGCCGTCGCGCCGCCCCTCTCCTCGACCTCGTGCGCCGTCGCCGTCGCCGTCGCCGACGACTCGCCTCGCCTCGCCGGCCGTCGCCCCGCTGTGAGCCCCTGCCGCCATGGCCGCCCCTCCCATCGAGCCCGCACACACACACACACATGCATGAACACACACGCACACACACACACACACACACACACGCATTCTTATTTTCTGTTTTTCTTTTTTCTAGTTTTTTATACTTTTAGTTATAGAAATGTTAGATGAAATGTTAGATATATAAATGTTACATGAAATGTTACATATATAAATGTTAGATGAATGTTTTTTAGTTTTTATACTTTTAGTTATAGCTAGATAAATGTTAGATATAAAAAAGATATAGAAATGTTTTTTAGTTTTTTATACTTTTTTTATTGCTATATAAATTTTAGATATAAAAAAGATATAGAAATGTTAGATGAATGCTAGATTTGCAATTAGTATATGTATGTATACAATAGATTCTCTTAGTCCTTTAAGGGATTTAGGAATGCCCCCATTATGGATGTGCACAAGTTGATCCAATTTTTTCCTGATCTCATGCATCTACCCTTCTATATGTCACGTTTTGTCTAGCTAGTGTCAAAGGATTCAAGAAAACCATGGCTTCATCATTAGCCGGAAGTAACAGGCGCATGATGGTACGAAGCTTTTCAAAGTTGTTTTGGAACGGAGTTCTTGATAGAATAATTAGCTTTTTTGGTACGAAGTTCAGCAAAAAGGCCTTCCAAATAGCGATATTCGGAAGGCTCTTGCTGAACTTCGTACCAAAAAGCTAATTATCCTATCCGGGACTCCGTTCCAAAACAACTTTGGACAGCTTCGTACCATCATGCGCCTGTTACTTCCGGCTAATGATGAAGCCATGGTTTTCTTCCTTTGACACTAGCTAGACAACGTGACATATAGAAGGGTAGATGATATCAGGAAAAATATGGACCATTTTCTGCACATCCACAATGGCGCCATTTTGTTAAATCCCTTAAAGGTTAAGAGAATCCGTTATGATTCTGAAGGTTCCTCGTATATAAGAAATCACAATCAAGCATTTAAAAAATGTTAAATTTGCATAGAATTTCTTCTCGGAGTCAACGATGCCCGGCCCGCATCCTCGTCGTCGACTCGTTCGCGACGACGTCCTGCTTCAGAGGGGCAACGTTCGGGACTGAGCTCCGCCGGGCTGGCACTGGGAGGTGCTACCTTCAGGGGCGCGCAGCTTGGTGAGGAACCCGGCCCCGGGTCCCATCGTCGACTCGGAGCTTCTTTGGTGGCGTTCGCGTGGGCCACTTTCGGTGCGGAGGCAGCCGGCCCCGTCGGAGGTGGTACGTCGTCGTGTCAGGGAGGAGGACGAGCACGTCCGTCGCTACATGGATGCGTTGGACGTCAGGTTCTGCAATACCTGGCAGGTTCTTCAGGGATCTCACCCGAGCTATGATCCTGTGATGGTTCCTTCTCTTTGGGTGTCCACCGCCCGCGCCTCAGGAACCGCGAGTGAACTAGATTCTTCGATAATATTCGATCTGTATTAGCTAGTGATGTTATATATATGATAACATTCGAGATGTATTAGTGATAATACTCGAGATGTATTCGAGATTATATTCGATAATATTCGAGACGATTTATTTGAGATTATATTCGATGATGCATATTATATGAATTATTCGAGATGCATATTATGTACTATGATTCAGTTTTTCCTTATTGATTGCATGCATTCTAATTTGAATACTAAATTGTTTTATCTTTCTTCTGGATTAGTTAAATAAAAGCTAGGGACAATACCGGCAGAGAAGGAGAAGAGGCTCTGTTCGACATCATACGCTCCCCGAGCCCAGAGCATGAACCTGAAGATGATGACGGCTCGCAATATCTGAACAATTCCGGTGAGGGTTGTATGATATTTGATGAAGACGAATGAATAGATGAAGGCGACGACAACGATGTTGACGAAGAAAATGTTCTTCAAATAACAAAGACCGGCGAGGTATATTTATTATATAAGCCATTCGGTGATCATTACATGTCTTAATTGATTTGTATGTATTAACGAATCGATCTTTCTTCTTTTAGGCCTCCAGATCGAGCAAATCTTCTACAAGCGACAGGGTAGTTCGAGGCCCGGCCAAAAAGTTGGATGCTGGCGTAAAGTTCAACATCGATTCCATCAAAACATCACATGGCGAACCGCTTGAACCTAGGAAAAATGCAACCAAGTTCAAGAATCAATGCGGAGTTATTGTCAGGGACCAAATCCCGATCTCTGTTCAAGAATGGAAAAAGCCAGCAAAGGGAGATCGAGCAGGAGTTACTTTTGTCGACGAAAGAGCAAAAGATGTGCTTTGGACATCGCTCATGGAACATTTCACCCTACCAGATAATTTGACAGATGTAGATGTGAAGAAAGTTAGAAACTATGCTCTTAAAAAGATGGCGATCGCATTCAACACCTTCAAGAAAAATGCATGGACTAAGTACGTCAAATCAAAAAAGAAGACTCCAGAATTCAAGGGAGCACTGGTGAAGGCAAAAGATCACTGGGATGCTTTCGTGAAGTTCAAGGAATCGGAAGAAGCTAAGGAACGGTCGAGAAAAAACAAGATTAATACTGCGAAAAAGAAGTGGCACCATACTCTGGGGCCAGGTGGCCCTGCCTAAGTGGGATCAATCTGAGCAAGAGATGATTAGTGCAGGGGTCACTCCAGTTACATTGACATGTCCCCCCAGGTGCAGGACATGGTTTTATGCGCATGGGGGGAAGTTGGACCCAGAGACAGGGCTGGTTATGGTGAAGGCAAGTCTTAAAGAAGCGACAGACGAAATACTTATTGCAATAGAAGAAGCTCGAACGGGGGTGTTCACGCTCAACAGAGAGAACGACGAGCTTACGCGCGCCCTGAAGAATCCTGAACACCTGGGAAGAACACGAGGCAAAGGCGTTGTTCCGTGGTATGAGGGGTTTGCGGATTGGAACGACGACTACAGAAGCCGTGCGAGAAAGAAGAAGCGGGAGGAGCAGAAGAAGAAGGAGGAAGCACTCCGCCTTGAAGGCCTAGAATCAAAGCACCTAGAGTTGGAACGCGCTTTCAGGCGGCAGCAGGAGCAGATCGACTCACTCAGCCAGGAAAGGGCGTCTCAGCGGCAGCATGAGCAGATCGATCCAGCATTGGATAGCACCGTCCCATCTATGCCGAGAAGCAGCGTGGGTTCCGCCCCGGCCGATATCGATGATGCACTGCTAGCTAGCTACCCTGTGGATGATATCAAAGACAGGACTAACTGTGAGCTACACATGAAAGTGAAGAACTTATCCATGAAGGTGGCGGACGGCTATGCTTTAGCAAATCCTCCTGAAGCAACCTTCCATTGCAATCCCATTCCAGCTGGCTATGCTCGTGTCGGGGTTGATGAAGTGATGTCAGGATATCACGAGCTACAACTTGACATTCTTGGAGGTGACGAGGAGAGAACACTGGGAGAGGCCATACATCGTATCATTCTATGGAAAAATGATTGCATCGTCTTTCCAAGGCCACCGACTCCTCCTCCTCCAAGTCCGCCGCCACGTCAGTCGACTCCTCCTCCTCCAAGTCCGGCACCGCGTCAGCCGACTCCTCCTCCAAGTCTGGCACGGCGTCAGCCAACTCCTCCTCATCCAAGTCCGGCACCGCGTCAGCCGACTCCTCCTCCAAGTCCGGCACGGCGTCAGCCGACTCCTCCTCCTCCAAGTCCGGCACCGCGTCTGCCTTCTCGGCCCACTCAGCGTGCTCCGTCGCGTAAGCAACAGCGGAAGAGAGAGGCCGCAGCTACGACGGCTAGCGGTACAACAGGCAAGAAATTCAAATATGGTCCAAGCCTCAAGCCTATTCCGAAGTTGGCTTACCACCTGAATGAGGAGGAACTCGACGCCGCAGTGGATGCCAAAGTGAAGGCCCATTTTGGACCGAAACCGCCCCCGCCGCCAAAGGAGAAAGTACCTGAGCAGGTCTCACAACACTTTATTGATATGGCTCGACCGGCTGACAATCAGAAGGACTCCGACTATGTGCGGTCTATCAAGAAGTCATATTTGGCAGGACAAAAGGAGTCGAGCTCGAGCTAGAGCCAAGCAGTTGGCAAAAAAAGCAGGAAAAGTGTTCCCCAGCTGGGAGAACAGGCAGTGCAATCGATCCCCCCGCTCATTGTACAAACACCTGTGAGTACCGCCGATCGGCTGGTAATAACCGACGATCATAAAAGGCAGGCTAAAGAGGCCGGTGTCACTGTTGAACAACTCCTAGGCCTTGAGGAAATCCCCAGGATTACAGAGGAGGAAGTAAAATACCAATATGTCCGCGGCAAACCTCTGGTCAAGCCTGATGATGTCAAGCTTCTACCAACGAGAATGTACAATTTGCATACGTGGTACATGCAAGAAACAGCAAATACCAATCAAGAGTCCCTCATGGTGAGAGTCAAGAGAAAGCATTACTTCCATAAAAAAGATTTGTGGATTCATTATTCAGAGTTGTTTCGGTTATTCAATCAAGACGCACTCGACAAATCTATCGTCAGTTGCTATTGTCTGTAAGTGATTTCTTTCTGTAATTTAAGTCTCTAGCTAGCTGTGCTCTCGTTCATTACCTGTAATTATCCTCACTATATTCTTTTCTGTGGTATTATGTAGAATGAAGATGTATGAAATGAAAAAAGCTGGACACTATGGCATTGGGTTCATTGACCCAAATACGGTTAATCAAGCGATATGGGAAGATCAATATTCGAGAAAAGACACAGAGAGATTCCTGCTAGAGTTTTTGAAACAACTAAACACCCAACCAGAAATACTACTTCCTTACAACTTCGGGTGAGTGTTACTATATCTTGTACTACAAATTCTATTTTTTGCTTACTAGATGTTAATAAGTGTAGTTGATGAGTTATGCACATGCCCGCTTAATTATACAAAACGTGTGCGCATGCAGTTACCACTGGATCTTGTTAATCATTGAAGTTGACAAGGGAAAAGTTGAAGTACTGGACTCACTATATAATAATCCATCCGAATACGCAACCGTGAGGGGGATGGTCGACAGGTAATTTCAATCATTATCGCACTATGTCGGCCTCTTTACTTCATTTCCTGATATCAACTAGTTAATAACTCCTTTATTCATTTTCTTTGCCGGCGGGCAGGGCTTGGGCCAAGTTCGTCAAACTGGTCTCAGGCGACTGGGAACAAAAGCTGACATGGGTGCGACCCAAGGTAATTAAGTAGTACTAGCTAGCTACGTCCGTGCATCTCTTTAATTCTAGTTTGAATACCATTATCATGCTTGATTAATTATTACCTGATTGAATTTTATTCTCGTAAAGTGCATGAAGTAGGAGCAGGGGAATAGTTTATGCGCATACTACGTTTGCGAGAACATTCGCATGATCACGTCTGAAAGGAGCAGAAACGAAAGAAATCTTTGGGTACGTTTGCCAGAACACAACACTATCCATAATTTTTTTATCATGATCTAGCTAATATATATACACACAACTAATATATTCATCTTGATCTCCTTCTTATAGCTGACGGAGATGCGGGGCCAGCTCCTACCAACGGCTCGCGTACGAGCAATTCAAGAGGAAATAGCTGGATTTCTGCTCGACCAGGTCATAGATCCCAAAGGAGAATACCATTACAAGATCAAGCAGTAATGCATGCATATGTAATGATTCGCAAATTGTAGGAGAAATTGTATATATATATATATATATATATATATATATGTATGTGAATGGTCGTCGTACGAGAAATTCGATGATATATATCTACAACGTGTACAGTATGTAGTAGCGTAATATATGTTTGAAATGAAAAATAATTAAATGGAAAACACAAAATTAAAAGGAAAAATAAACCATAATTAATTCATAAACCCCTAAAGGATTAAAAGGAAAAATAAACCAAAATTAAAAGAATTAAATACTTTTAGTCCCGGTTGGTGTTACCAACTGGGACTAAAGGTCCCCTAGCCCACGGCGCCGGCAGGTGCCACGTGGTGGGCCTTTAGTGCCGGGCCGTGTTGAACCGGGACTAAAGGGGGGGGCCTTTAGTCCCCACCCTTTAGTGCCGGTTGGAGAACCGGCACTAAAGGCCCTTACGAACCGGCACTAAAGGTCATTTTTCTACTAGTGATTGTGGGTATATCAGGATCTCCCAACTTCTTAGGCACTCCACCATCAAAAGAATAATTAGCAAGCATAGTAGCAATTTCAGCTTCATGTATTTTTCTTTTGTTGGTGATAATATCCTTCATATACTTGGCATACAGAGGCATTTTCAATATATTAGTCAAGCGAGTGCGTAAAAGGACATGTCTAATCATTTCAGCAAAGCGTTCAAAATCCCCATCGTCCTTACTTTTAGAAGACTTACAAGGGAATGGCATGGGTTTTTGAACCCATGGCTCTCTTTCCCTACCATGTTTCCTAGCAACAAAATCTTTCTTCTCATAATGTTTATTTTTGGGATGTGGGTTATCAAGATCTTCAGTGGGTTCTATTTCCACATCATTTTCCTGTTCTTTATTATCATCTGGTTGAGCATCTACGTGAACATCATCATTATTATCATCATTTTCATCATCACTAGGTGCATGTTCACTACCAGATTGTGTCTCAGCATCAGAAATTGAAACATCATTATGTTTTCCAGCAGGTTTTTCTACAATAGGTTCACTAGAATCATGTAAAGTCCTATCCTTTCTATTCCTATTTTTCTTATTAGATGGACTAGGTGCATCATCATTAATTCTTTGAGAATCTTGTTCTATTCTTTTAGGATGACCCTCGGGAAGAAGAGGTTCCTGAGTCATTCGACCTCCTCTAGTCATTACTCTAACATCATGATCATTCATATTATCATTTATTTCAGCAAGCAAATCATTTTGTGACTTAGCAACTTGGTCTAGTTGGGTGTGAACCATAGAAGCATGTTTACCTAGACCCTTAACATCATTAGAAATTCTAAACATCAAGTCACTTAAGCGATCTATCATCATGGCATTACGTCTTAACTGATCCTTGACATAATTATTGAAATACTCTTGCTGAACAATGTAATTATCAAATTCATCCATGCATTGACTAAGAGTCTTAGTATAAGGTATATCACTTTCATTAAAGGTACGGAGAGAATTTACCTCTACTACCTGTATCGGGGTGTCAAGTCCATGTATTACATCGACAGGTGGTAATTTCTTGACATCTTCAGTTTTAATACCTTTCTCTTTCATAGATCTTTTTGCTTTTTGCACATCTTCAGGACTGAGGAATAGAATACCTCTCTTATTTTGAATAGGTTTTGACGGTGGTTCAGGAAGTGTCCAATCATCGACATTTTGCAACATGTTATTCAATAGTTCTTCAGCTTGTCCAACAGTTCTTTCTCTGAAAACACAACCAGCACAACTATCTAGGAAATCCCTAGAAGCATCAGTTAGTCTGTTATAAAAGATATCAAGTATTTCATTTTTCTTGAGAGGATGATCAGGAAAAGCTCTAAGTAACTGGAGAAGCCTCCCCCAAGCTCGAGGGAGATTCTCTTCTTTAGTTTGCACAAAATTAAATATTTCCTATAAGGCAGCTTGTTTCTTATGAGCAGGAAAATATTTTTGAAAGAAGTAATAAAGCATATCCTGGGGACTACGAACACAACCAGGAGCAAGAGAAAGGAACCATTCTCTAGCCTCGCCTTTTAGCGAGAAAGGAAAAAAGCTTAAGCATAAAGTAGTAGCGCATCTTTTCCTCATGAGTAAACAAAGCAGCAATATCATTCAATTTGGTGAGATGTCCGACAACAGTTTCAGTTTCATAACCATGGAAATGATCAGATTCAACTATAGGGATTAACTCAGGGTCTACAGAGAATTCATAATCCTTATCAGTAATAAATATACGAGAAGTAGCAAATTTAGGATCACGTTTCATTTTCTCCATCATAGATTTTCCTTTCAGTTTGCATAGTAATTTCTTCAAGTCATCCCTATTCTCACAAGAAAGAAAGTCCCTAGCTACTTCCCCATCGATAACATAACCTTCAGGTATATAAGGCAATTCCTATTTATTGGGAGAGCGAGGTGTAGTAGGTGATTCAAAATCTTCATCAGTTTCAGCATTTTCAAGTCCTCTAGCTTTAGCAATATGAGCATCAAGTAATTCATTCAGTGGCACAGTTTCAGTTTCATCATGTGTAGCATTAGTATCATCATTAATTTCAGAATTAGCATCATCATGTTCATGTGACGTTCAGAACGAGGAACAGATGGTGGTGTTATAAGCTGATTCAGAACAGTAGGTGAATCAAAAGCAGAGCTAGATGACATTTCCTTACCTGCTCTCGTACGAGAGGGGACAATCCTAGTTCGAGTATCTTTCAGATTCTTCATGGTAGCAATTGGATATCCTCAAGTTAACACAATAAATATAGCTATGCTCCCCCGGCAACGGCGCCAGAAAAAGGGCTTGATAACCCACAAGTATAGGGGATCGCAACAGTCTTCGCGGGTAGTATTTCACCCTGATTTATTGATTCGACACAAGGGGAGCCAAATAATATTTATCGGCCTTAGCAGTTGAGTTGTCAATTCAACCACACCTGGGATATCTCTCTGCAACAAAGATTTAGTAGCATGGCAAATAATAGTAGCAATAGTAACAGTGATAGTGATAGCAGCAATTATGTAGCAGTTGTGACAGTAGCAGCGACCGTAGTAACTTAGCAAGATTCAATATGTGAAAAGCGTAGGCACGTGGATCGGTGATGGATAATGATTTAGATGACATTAATCATGTAGCAGTTACACACTAGGATGACACAGAACTAGCTCCAATTCATCAATATAATGTTGGCATGTATTCCGTATATAGTCATACATGCTTGCGATAAGAACTTGCATGACATCTTTTGTCCTACCCTCCCGTGGTAGCGGGGTCCAATTGGAAACTAAGGGATATTAAGGCCTCCTTTTAATAGAGAACCGTAACAAAGCATTAACACATGGTGAATACATGAACTCCTCAAACAACGGCAATCACCGAAAAGAATCATAATTATTATCACCTTGGGGTATGCAGATCATAATAGGTTCATACAACTTGCAAGATAGGATCCAAATCACTCTTATATTCATGAAAACATAATAGGTTCAGATCTGAAATCATGGCACTCGGTCCCTAGTGACAAGCATTAAGCATAGCAAAGTCATAGCAACATCAATCTCAGAACATAGTGGACACTAGGGATCAAGCCCTATCAAACTTAACTCGATTATATGATCAATCTCATCCAATCCCATCATCGTCCAGCAAGCCTACAAAGGAATTACTCACTCCCGGTGGTGAGGATCATGGCGGTGTTGATGAAGAGCGGTTGGTGATGACGACGGCGACGAATCCACCTCTCCGGAGCCCCAAACGGACTCAAGATCAGCCCTCCCAAGGAAGAACAGGAGGTGGCGGTAGCTCTGTCTCGTAAAACGCGTTGAAATCTTCTCTCCTATTTTTTCTCCGAAGATGTGAATTTATAGGATCGGAATTAGGGTCGGAGGAGCTGCGTGGGACCCACCACACGACACGGCGTGGCTAGGTGTTGGGCCGCTCCATGTTGCCTTGTGCCCCCCTGGCAGCCCTCCTCTGGTAGTTCTTCGCTCCATAATTCATTATATATTCCAGAAAAAAATCACAAAAAGTTTCGTCCAATTCTGAGAACTTTTATTTCTGCACAAAAATAACACCAAGGTAGCTCTGCTGAAAACAATGTCAGTCCAGGTTAGTTTCATTCAAATCATGCAAATTAGAGTCCAAAACAAGAGCAAAATTGTTTGGAAATGTAGATATGTTGGAGACGTATCAGTGTGCAAAAGGAAACATCATAGACCAGCAAGTAGTCCCCAAGGCCCAGTCCAAATGCACACGACAATAACTCCCGCTTGTCACTTTTTTCTCTCAAGTCCAGTCCAGTCCTCGGTACCCAAGGTCGGCTAGCCCGCACACATCAACAGCTTCAAGAAACGCTTCAATCTGAGGACTATCTCTTTCATGCAATCCCATCCGCTCCTCCGGCCTGAGAATTTTGTTGAATTCACCAATACACATCCAGGGTAGAGTGCTCACACCTCTCAAACGCTTCATGGTGTCCCAAGTTTTATACAGGGCTATGGTTTCCTTCTCCATAAAAACAGGAGAGTCGCCGATGTTCTACCCTTGGTTCCTTCGCCCATGCATCCATATGATATTGCGAATAATTTTTTATTGACACGTCGACTGAATTCTTCCAAAATATACAAATACCACCACTACGGCTTGCACAACGAACACCAAAAGTGAAATCAAAGCCAAGAGAAAAGAAGACCTTCTACACGACTCTTTTGCAACGTAGTTTCGACTAAGCATAGAATCGTCAGCGCACTTATCTCCACAAGATCGCGGAGTTCTCTGACTGTTGCGGGATCGCCAATCCCGCAGCAGTTCCAACTTAAGATTTTAATTGCGCTTGGCGACGCTCAACGTCGGAGCCCACCATTAATGCCAACTTTTCATTCTTCTTTGGTGATTTCGCCTTCTTCGCTTTCTTGAGTTCCCTCGGTGAGACGTACGCTGGAGGGAGCGGTGGAGTAGTAGCTAGCTCAGACTTGGTTGCTGATACGTCTCCAACGTATCTATAATTTTTGATTGTTCCATGCTATTATATTACCATTCTAGGATACTTTTTAGGCATTTGTTTGATGTTTTATATTATTTTTGAGCACTAACCTATTAGCCCAGTGCCAAGTGCCAGTTGTTGTTTTCTGCCTGTTTTTGGCTTTTCAATAATACTGTCCCAAACGAAGTCCAAATACCCCGAAACTTTTTGATGATTTTTTCTAGACCAAAAGAAGACATGGAAGCTTCGAAGGGAGACTGGAGGGCACATGAGGTGTCCCCAAGCCAACAGGGCGCGCTCAGGGGGGTGGTCGCGCCCTTATGGCTTGGGGCCACCTCCACGCTCTCCTGGTCCTGATCTCTGGCATATAAATTCACAAATATTTCAAAAACCCTAGACAGCCTCCCGAAACAGACTTTCCGCCGCCGCAAGTCTTTGTTCCGCTGTGTGCCCATCTGGAGCCCTATTCCGGTACCCATGGTGATGTGTGAGTAGTTCACCGTGGACCTACTAGTCCGTAGTTAGTACCTAGATGGCTATCTCTCTCTATGTTCTTCATTGCCAAGGTCACCACGATTCCCGTGGTGATCTATCTTATGTAATCAATCTTTGTGATGTGTTTGTTGGGATCCGATGAATTGTGGGTTTATGTTCAGATTATTCATGTAAAGATACTGAATACTTGCTGGTATTTTATATGCATGATTGTTATAGCTTTGTAATGCTCTTCGATCTATCGGTTTGGTTTGGCCAACTAGATTGATTTATCTTCAAGTGGGAGTGGTGCGTAGTAGTGGGTTTAATCTTGCGGTGCTCAATCCTAGTGACAGAAAGGGACATGACACGTATTTTATTGCTGCCACTAAGGGTAAAACGATGTGGTTCATTCATATTAATTGGATTTACTTTATCTACATCATGTCATCATCCTCCAAGCATTACTCCGTTTTTACTTAATACTCTTGATGCATGCTGGATAGCGGTCGATGGGTGGAGTAATAGTAGTAGATGCAGGCAAGAGTCGGTCTACTTTTTTATGGACATAATGCCTATATACATGATCATTGTCGTGAATAAATATTGCATAACTATGCGCTTTTCTATCAATTGCCCAACAGTAATTTGTTTACCCACCGTATGCCTTCTTCGAGAGAGAAGTCTCTAGCGAACATTATGGCCCCCGGGTCTCCTCACAAATATAATTACAAAAAAAACTAAATACCTTGCTGCCATTATTTACTTTCTTTTTATTTTCAGATTATATTTGTCAAATTATCTATCTATCACTACTTATCTCTTGCAAGTAACGAGTTCAAGGGGATTGACAACCCTCTTGCCCGCGTTGGGTGCAAGTGTTTGCTCTTTTGTGCATAGGCGCTGAAGACGGGAGTTTGCGTGGTTCTCCTATTGGTTCGATAACCTTGGTTCTCACTAAGGGAAATACTTACCTCTATTGTGCTGCATCATCCCCTCCTCTTCGGGAAAATCCCAACGCAGTTTACAAGTATCAGTTGCCTCAATGCTAGCTAAGAATGCTCCCTCCAAATTCTTGCGTGCTGGTGTTTCTTCGCCGGCTCTCCTGCATCCATTGAGTTAGACGGTTTCAAGGGACTTGTCACAGTGTCACCATCCTCCTCCTCCTCGTCTAATTTTTCTTCTGCGGATGGTCTCTTGTGTGGCTGGTGATCACCACATCCTGCCCCAGACCTGCAGTGACCCCTGGATCGGCCACC
The DNA here is from genome assembly GCA_039707655.1 of Elymus sibiricus. Lineage (NCBI taxonomy): Eukaryota > Viridiplantae > Streptophyta > Magnoliopsida > Poales > Poaceae > Elymus > Elymus sibiricus. The sequence goes on from CM077665.1 coordinate 74,793,050, forward strand.
ACGGCTAGCTCGCCCACAGTTTTGCCATTGTTCCGGGACAAATTCCTTCCGCTCTGCCAACATCCAAATTCCAAATTATCGTTGTTTTGGTTCCCAAACTCTGTCGCTACCCTCTTCATGATTATGCCCATGAGTCTGCATACCTGGTATAAGTAGGGTATCTTCTCGTACTTGACAGGGAGAAAACGACGCCCCTCACTTGTAACGTTTTATGGTGTCACCCTTGTGAGCGGTTTGTGCACCAAACCCTAGCTTGAACTCTGACATAGTCACCCTCGTAGTAGAGCTTGGGGGCGAGCTGTGTTTCCTTCACACGACCAATGCGGTGGGCTAACTAATCCACCACTTCAATCTTGCTGTAGAGATCTGGGAAATTAGGGATTTGTGCCCACACATACAAGCCATCAAAAACTACTGATACATCCATTTTGCATCATGTTTTCCTACCGTTATTTATATCTTTATAAAGTTACATTTCACTTTTATGTGTAATTCTAATGCCTTTTCTCTCTTAGTTTGCAAGTTTCATCACAAGAGAGAGAGATTGTTGACAGCTGGAATTTTGGACTTGAAAAGAGCTACAACAGAGAAAGCAGAGAAAGCCTCCATATCTGAATTGTTTGATGCCTTGACGAATCTTTAAAAGGTGATCCCTTCGATCAATGATTTTTTTGAAAAGGAGGATTACCCCGACCTCTGCATCAAAATTGTGCATATCTTTATTAAGTTATTCAGCAAAGTCTGACAAAGTAAACACAACGATCAATCCAAAGTCATATTCGAGGCAAACAAAGTTGCTACACCTACAAGTAAAGATATGTCCTGAACGAGTCAACAGACACCGTCTAATTAAGTGGCCTCAAGAAGTCGCCCGCCTAGCAAGCCGAGAGTACCAACCGGTCTAGGCGTCCTACAATGCGCATGCACGCACCACATGCGCACACTCTAGGATCCACTACCGCTATCTTCAGTCGTCCCATTTTCAGGATGGATCATTGCATAGACCTTGTCAGACCCATCTATCGTCGACGTCACCACGACGCGAGACAACGCCACCAGATTGTGTGCGTCCATCAAACCGCGTCCAACGTCGAGACTCCGTGCCCTTAGGTATGTTTGTTTTGTGTCTACGGTTGCCCTGCCAAGGTATTGATTGCCAAAATTTTGGTTGAGGTTTTGGTAAAGAAGCCTTCATCCAAACAAAGGCCAAAGTTGTGGTCATGACCAAAATATTGACAAGGTACACTTTGGTAACCATCCAAACAATCCCTAATTCGTGGTGCTATGCTTACTTTAGTCCTAGCTAGTCTTGTCTGAGATAATGTGTGGTGTTGTGTCTTTGCTGATGAACTATCTGCTTAGGTTCTTGTGTCGTCTGTGCGAAGTCATAGCGTTGCCAGGTATTTGCCCCGCGGCGTTCCGATTGCCGGCATGAGCAGCAGGTTTCCTGGCAAATGGAGTGGAGCTCGATCGGCTACATCAGCTGGCTGCTCTCGCACATGACGCTCCACGAGTCCAGCGTCGGGTAGCACGGCAGCTGCAGCTGCTGGTGGTGGCGATGGAGCGCCGCCGCGTCGACGTCCGACGGCAGCCGCGGCGCGTCCGCGAACGCGCCCTCGAACGGGGCGCAGTCCAGCAGCGCGGCATCGAACGACGACGCCGGCAGGACGACGCCGCTGCTGTCGGCCGCCGCGCCCGGCTCGGCCTGGATGCCCGTGACGTGCTGCACCATGAGCCGGAAGTTGGCGGGATCGGTGCTGATGTACGTGGTCGGCGCGCGCTTCGACGCCCGCGCCCGACGCTTCCCGGCGCGCCCGGCGTTGGGCCCCAGGCCCGCCCGCCTCTTGGCGGCCACGGGGGTGGACGGCGGCCGCGGCGCCGCAGCCGAGGCAACCAGCACGGAGTCGCAGGCGAGCGACCCCGTCGACGGCGCGGGCGTGGAGGCGAACCAGCTGCTGCCGCCGGCCCCGCATGAGAAGTCCGCGAGGAGGGACGAGGAGGACGGCGCCGAGGCGGAGGACGGGGAGGAGACTGCGGAGGAGTAGTCGTACTCGTACTCGGGCATGGAGGAGAAGTGCAGCGCGCGCGCGATGGCGCCGTCGGTGTAGTAGGCCGGCCCAAATGAGGAGGCCGAGAGGAACGACGCTGGTGGTGACATTGCCAGGCACGACATGGCGTCCATACGGCAAGGCTGATGATGATCAGTCAGAGCAGAAGCACGTTGAAAGTTCGAAGGCCGGCGTGCAGCGCAGGTGCAGCTAGTGTGAGTGTAGTATAGGAGGAGGAGGAGGTGTTGAGGGAGTGGTAACGGGGGAGGGAGGTAGGTGTATATAGCCGGAGACGGGTGTGGTGGACGGAGGGATCCCGCGGGAAAACGCGTGGGCGCATCGGCATCGGGGGTGTCGGCGTGCTCTGGGGATGGCGGGGCCGCGCCCGCGCGCGCGGTTTCGGCATGTCTCGGTGTCGGAGTCCACCGCCACCCGCGGGGCCCTCTGCCGAGCTGGAGTCAACCATCTACACAGGTCAGAGTTAAAGTACGCGCGCGCGCGCGCGCGGCTATGTGGCGCGTCCGCGTGCGCCCAGCGTCGCCAGACTACGCCCGACGGCGGCACGCGTGCGCGCACTGCTCGCGCGCGCGGCCTACGGAATACATTCACAGGGCTCGATCGATCTGCCGGCGGTGGCAAGTGGCGCGCACGTTCCACGCCAAGGGGTCAAGCTAGCCCAGCCAGCAACGGCCGCGAAGCAGCCGCCCACACGCCCAGCTTTCCCGCTAACCACGTCGGTGCCACCGAGCTGTGAGACCCCCGTGAGCTGCCGTGCACGGTGATGGGCTTGATTCTGCGTTGCGTACGTCGACACCTCAGGCCACCAACCCGTCTCCACCGTCCGTACGGATCAAAGCGACCGTAGCCCCTCTCGCGCCCGGTACGGCACGGTGCGTGCAAACCATCAGCAGCCGCTCCTCGGATCCCGACTGGTGGTGTCGGGCTGCGCATGTCGCACACTGCTTTTGTAAAAAGAAGAAAAGGTCGTACGGAGTAGGGAGGGCCATCTCTCGCCGCACAGGTCCTGATCCAGTGGGAAATCGCCAGTGCACGCACGCAGCGCACGACCCAGCCGGCGTGATCTTTCCTTCTTTTTGTTCGACGAAGGACGCGAACCGAGCACCGTGATTAGTGGGAGGCTGTTTGCTCCTCCATCCATCCATCCATCCTGCGTGCAATCCGGCAGGCATTCACCGTCATAAAAGGAAAGGAAAGCAGGTTTACACGTCCGTTTCATCCACCCGCTGACCCGCCCCCGGTTTAATCGCGGGAATGGCGCGCTCGGGGCGGGGTGGGGGTGGGCTCGCCGTCGCTCTCGCCGGGATCTCACCGCCAGCCGCCAGCTAGACACTGAACTTGAAATGCCGCTTGCTTGCTCACTCACTCACTCACTGATGCCACGAGCAGGACACGCCAGGCACCGAAGCCAACATGAACTTACTAAAGATAGGTTACTTTTCTTGCCGACGAAAAGGATAGATTCATCACTGTTATTAGCGTTGGCTGCCGTCGTCGGTGCAGCCTGATTAGCGGCTTAGTTTAGTTTACTCGTAGGAAGATCCAGAAGGGATCGCCGTCGGCTCGTCGATCGCCGGGTGCGCGATGTGATCGTTTTATTCCCCTTCTCCAGTGGAGATTCTGCTTCGATCGCAAGTGATCCTTCCTTCACCGCGAGGGAATGGAATTACGAATATATCCTTTTGTTGTCGCTGATGACTGGCCGAAAAAGACGGACCGGCGAAACAACTTAATTAGTGCTCGCGCGATCGATCGATCGATCTCCTCAAGATTTGTTCCCTGTTTTTGTTCAGACAACAGACGACGCACTTTCTTACCGTCGCCTTCCGGCTCTTTTCACCGACGAGGTAACAACATACGTATTATTTACTGATTTGTACATGATCGTCTCGCTGTCACGGAGGCAGGCAAGGGGGCAGCACGGATCGTAGGCGACAATTGCGTGATGTCGTGATCCCTCCTCGTCCTCGACGACGACGATGGACGTACCCGTCCGCTGACCCCGAGCGCGGGTCCAAATGCGTGTTCCAAACACGACCAACCGCGCGGCATGCTGATCTTCCACGCCGCCGGCTCCGGTTGCCACCGCTGCGGTAGACCAGTCCATCCAAAGCACCGGCGGCATTTTCCTTGGACAAAGACGCTCATCTAGCTTTTCCCTGCGAATCATCTTGCAGATTTCCCGGTGGTCTGAGCTCTCTCTAAACCATTGGTTTCTGAAAATGACACACAGACAACACTGCGCCACGGGGAAGCACACAGAGACAGTGAGCACGTAGTGATCCATAGTATTATACTCGTCCCACATGATCGATCGCTGCGCGAAAGCTGAGCAAGGTTGACGGATTCAGCCAGTTTGTCAGCGCTGAAAAATACACCAAGAAAATCGCTCGCAAGCCGACTGACTGTACCGATCGACTAAACTACGTGCAGTGGCAACGATCGAGACGACGATATCGACATGCATATGATATGATATGATATGATACTACAGTATACTTACGATCGTACCGCATGGGTTTTAGTTTAATCAGATGACGAGACGACATCCCATTAGGCATTCCCTCGTAATCGAGTGCCCCACAAGACTTCCCGTGACACCCCGATGGGCGATGGCGATGGGCTCCAGCCGGCACTCGATTGCCTCCACTAAACACTCCGTAATAATCTACTCCTAATATATTGGTGATGGACTATGCATGGATCATGGATGGATGGGTAGATCTTGATCTGTTCTTGCCTGGCTATGTCAGGGTCCACTGGAAAGTTGAAAAGCGCTCGAAAGTTTATGCTGCGTGTTCAAATGATCTTCTTCTTCTTTTAGGGGAATTGATCTTTATAACTCAGTCATGCATCCAGGACGCAGTCTGCATAATAAAGCAGTTTGATCACGTAGACAGTCAGCAGCACTTTTCATACAATAAAAGGAAATTCAGTTATGCTAATGGACATAATACTAACAATTTTGTTTCTGACGTTCCAACCGTCTTGGCAACATCTAGCTGGAGAAAAAAACGTACGTCCGTGTTCAGGTCAATCTTTCCGGTCCTGCTGACCACGCAGCCGCAAGAGATATATACACATACAGGAAGCTACGTACTAAATAAAACTCTAGTAGGTGGCAATTTGTTTGGCATGAGCTGGAAAATCAACCGACGATTCATGATGGCACGATGATCTCAGTTTGCGGTAAGCACCCACCGTACAATTGTTTAACACTTGGACGCCAGATATAGACAAATCTCTAAAGCTCTTCATGTGATACTACGCCGTTTGACTTATCCCGGACACCTGCTCCGTCCTCATCCACTAGCTCCTTTTTCTGTACCAGCGTCGGTCGTACACGACCCGGAATAGATATACTACGAACTGGTCTAGCTAAGGTCCAACGACAACGACACAGTTGAGTTGAGAACTTGAGATTAGCTAAACAGTTGGTTCTTATCGCATGCCATGCCACCATCACCATGCACGACGGACGGATTCCTTCAGGGAATACTAGCTAGCATATTTAGGGAGTAATAAATCATCTGACGATGCTCTTGGATCATCTCCTTGTCGCTTGCAGTAATTCCCTTTGACATCACGGGGAACAACATCCCCATCGATCCAATTAATCCTACCCTAGCCTAGATAGATACTAGGTCAATGCTCGTTCGCTGGGTACGTAGGGTATGCCCCGGAGCTTTGTTCTCTGCATGCCACTGGCTGCGTCTCACTGTCCAAAAGCTAGCGTTCAAATTTCAAACCCCCTTCTGTCTTGTGCACGCACCGCGACGCAAAGTGCACCGCGGTTAAGCTATGCATGTGTTCATCCATGCATCATCAACCTGCTCGACGTCTGACCTCTTCTTTTCAGATGCATGGAAATGGCGAGAAACGAAAGGAGCATGCACCGTCGTGGAGGCATCGTTGCGAGCGCGATGCAAAACAGTGGCATGTTGCAGTGGGCTTTTGACTTGGGCCGTGGGGCTGGGCTGAGCTGCCGTTTGTCCTTTCCCGTGGATGCCTCCTACTAGTACACTATCCTACACAGTCAGGAATCTGGTGCTCCCTCCGTTTTATAATCTGGTACTCCCTCTGTAGTAGCTGGACGTGCTTGTTCGTTTCCCGGAGGTCAGATGCCTGACTCTGATTCCTCCCATATTTTTACCAATACAATAGTCGCAGGCGTAGCCAAGAACCAAACTGTAGTGGCTGGAGGCAGCCAGGCTCGCTTGAATACTAGGCTGACCTTGCTGGTCACCGCTCAATTTCATGCATGCGCATGCGTACTACGTGTCGTTTGTTAGCCTGTCGACTGTCTCAAATGTCAACGGGTTGACCTTTGAGCGTGCCTGCCCCATCTGACGGATACGACACTGTATGCCACGCCATCTCCAACAAGATAAGGTCGCACTGCACTGCACAGCATTTGTGCCGAGTTTCTATTCTGGTAGACAAACATTTTTTTTTTTCGAAACGGAGGCAAAAGATTTGCCTCATCTATTAATTAAGAAGAGAATAGAGTTTGTTACAATCGACACGAGACAACGACATGAATTATTACTCTCGCGACATAAGTGACCCTAGATTTTTCGCCCCGGCGGTGATCCAAAGGTTTGCCTCCGTCATGATGATGTTGAGTAAAATGGTTGGTGGCGCGCTTTTGTTACGGAAGACCCTTGCGTTCCTTTAGTTCCATATGGTCCATGAAACAAGCATGGTAAGGGAGGCCATGGCCTTCCTCTCTGTGGTGCCCGGCCCAACACGACTTTCCCACCACTTTTTCACGGAGCCTTCCAAGTGCCAAGATGAGACGTCGAGGTTCTCAAGTCGTAGTTTCGCTTTGACTAAGCCCCAAAGCCTCAAAGTGAAACGACACTTGAAAAAGATGTGCATGCCGCACTCTTGCACACGCTTGCAAAGGGGACAAAGCCCACAGCTTGTCCATCCCCGCTTGTCCAACCTATCGGCGGTCCAAATACGATCTTGAATAGCCAACCATGCGAAGAACTTGACCTTTGGCGGCGCCCAAGCCTTCCACACCATTTGGTCCAGAGAGGAGAAGGTCATGCCAAGGAATTGCGCCTTGTAGGCGGAGGCCGCCGAGTAGAGCTCGTTAGTCGAATGTTTCCAAACAATGACATCCTCGACACTCCCATCAAGGTGCACAGCATGCACCAACCTCCAAAGAGTGAAGAATTGACGGATGTGCTCAATGGACACGATGGTAGGAGGCTTTATCTTCAGGATCCACGCGTTGTTCTGCAGGGCCTCACGCACCATCCAATTCTTTCTCGAGGAAGCAACTAAGATGAGCGGAGCGATTTCCTTGGGCGTACGTCCAAGCAACCAAGGAGCGTCCCAAAATGGAGTTCTTGCCCCGTTCCCTATTGTGATGGTTGTGCATGCGTAAAAAAACTTCAAATCATCTTCGTCGCACGGGTTTCCCATCCCCACCCACATCTTGCTTGGCTCCTTCCACTCATACCAAGACAAACATAACTAGTACTCCACTGCATGTTTACATCCACATGGCCATTTCAAACCATGCTGCCTTCCAACTCTGCTGTCTCGATCCGCTCGACAGAAATGTGATTTTCTTTTTACAGATTTTGGTCACGGCTAGCAAAGGTCACATTTTACAGATTCTGGTCACAGCGAGCAAGGTTCAGATCTTACACGAGGAGCGACCATTTTATTTACTTTCACTTGGAAACTTGGCAAGGATGAAGCCGCAGCGTTCACCCGTTACTATACGCCTGCAGTCACTGCTTCAAGCCTCTTTCAGAAGCCTGTCTTTAGCCGCACCGACGCCCTTCTGCAGATCAAGGTATTTCTGCGCTGAAATCTCCGAAAAGGACTGAAGCTTCTCTACGAACGCCACCAGGCTCGACCGTAAATCAGTAGCCACACCATCTCTAGGGACCTCTTCCTTCTTTTCACCATTCAAATCTCCGTCGAGGCGCTCATCCAAATGCCGTGGCAGATGGCGGCTTATACCCGCAAACAGACCGTCGATAGCCTCTTCCAGGTCATCGGTCGGCAGATCGTCCAGCAGCTTCATCCAGATCTCGCAGGCCGCGAACATGGGCGCGACGGCGCACTCCGTCAGCGAGACGTCGACGGCGGCGGCCGAGTTTTGCTTCCTGGAGCTCTTCCTCTTCCTCAGAGGTTTCATGCACTTGTGCAGCCACAGGTTCAGGCTGTGCAGGTAGGCCTTGTGGGATGCGATCCAGTTTTGGAGGTTCGAGCGTAGTTTCCTGAGCTCCACTGTGAGGAGGAGGGCGGCTTGGCGTTGAGGCTCGGAGTCGAATTGTGTATTTAGTTTGAAAAAATTGCTGGATAGTGACTTGATGATCGCGTGTTGACGCCGATGACACTCAAGCATGGTTGCCCACATCATGGTGAAACTGCAGGAAAAGGCAGATACTTCATCAGATAGCACACGTCCAAGTGCAAATTGTGATGAACTGCATGCTAATCTGCCACGATCTTATAGTTATAGCGCACATCCAAGTGCAAATTTTCTTATAAAAATTGGAATCGACAAACATACCAGTCAATTAATTCATCCAGCTGTGGTTGAAGCTCTTTATCCCTTAGATCTTCTATGTTCTTCGAAATGAAGTCTATTTTTTGAACAGCAACTAGGATTCTGGAGTGCAAGTCTTTCACTGCAGCACGGGTAAAATCTGTGATGATTTGATTTTTCCCTCGCGACTCCTGGTCTCTCAGTTGTTTACATTTCTCATCATACTTCCTGCAGATAGAGCTGCTGGCCTGAAAGCAGAATCACACTTAGGGTTACCAAATGGCAACAGGCCGCATAACTGAAAGTCATATATGGAAGCTTAGTAGTTTCGACATTTTTTGTTTCAGTATACTAACAAATTTTGGCTGCGTGCAATTGTCTCTTCCACTATCAAAAAGGAATTAAGTGACATCTGAAAAACCTATACAATTACAAAAACAAATATTGTTTTTTTGACCATGGAATGCTGTCCTCCATAAACAAGTATATTTTACACGAAATGCAGTAGAGAGTTCCAGTGAAGGCAGTCACAACTCACAACAGTAAGTCAAAGAATCAAGATATATTTCATTATGCTTAAAAGGAAGGGGAAAAGGGACTGCTACAGGCAAACAGAAATGGGGAACATGCACCAATATTCAAAGCGTGCACATTGAGTAGCAAGCTATTACCTTAACTTCGTCATAAAGCTTTGTCTCCCATGCATACAATCTTTCTAGCGTTGATGTATGGATGTCAAGAATAGTTCCAGGAGGATTCTTAGATGGCGACAGTTGTGAAGACACTGATCTATGCCAGGTAAGGTACTTTATCTCAGCCTGAGGAGGAGCTGCATTAAACCATAATGATCAAATTATTTGTCACGGTAAGAAAGACCACGCCTGATGTTTTGCAACAGAAAATAAAACGCTGAACAAGAAAAATTAACAACAAGTTCAATTGCTAGGGAGCGTCTAGCATATAAACTGGTCTCAGCAGAACAGTATGGAAAATAAAATAACTACGACAACAAAAAGGCACAAATTAAACGAAGTCAAAAAAATACAGAGTATGGTAAATAGCAGTGTTAATCAGTTATTCACAGAAATGCTGCTGAATAAATTTGTAACACAGAAACAGGACAGTGCTGTACAGTATAGCAAAAGGAAGTTACACTAATAGCTACAAGAGAGATAGCTTACGTTCAGGAATAGAAACTTCCTCCCTGCAGCAAACAAGAAATATCGCAAGAAATTTTGATGCCTTTGATCCATGTGCTGCAGCCAAAAAAATATTTTGAACAAATGGCAAGTGAAGCTGGAAAAATGGGTCATGCAACACAAATGTACGTTACTTGGCATATCAAACCTATTTCTTCAGGTAGTAGAGGGCGGAACTGGATTTTATCTTCTTCCAGAATCATTGGAATTTGTTTTCCAGAATCGCATGCCCTAAAGAATAATACCTCAATCTCTTTCATGCATGAAGATAAGTCCTTCACCACATTCCTTACTTCCGGATAAGGTTTCTTGGAGTCCATAGTGTGAGCAGCCGCCGATGATGGTACCACATTAACTGGGGGGATGACAGGCATTTCATCATTTTCATTCGTGATAACATCTATTATCCTCCTCTTGCCTTTGAGTCTGTTTGCTGAAGCAATGTTTTCTGAAGAGGCATGATGTGCGTTAGACGGTTCTGTTAGAGTATTGTCACCAGACACATCATTGGGGTTCTTGTACACCTGTCCCAAAGTTTCAGTGGACGGATTGTCGAAACCATCTTCTGACTCTGCAACATGACCCTCCTCATTTGCATCTGCGGGAGACTTCTCTCCTTCAAAACATTTTCTCAGAAGAGATCCTGTGTCTCTAAGTGACACAATATAATCATGGTGAGCACATGCAAGCACACATCTTCCATCAAGCGCCTCTCTAACAAAACGCTTCCTCTCCTGGCATAACACAAGGACCTTGTCGTCTTCAATCGTAGAAGATGCCACGCCCATGTTCAAGTGCAAGAGCCAACAGAGCACAAAGTTTCACAGAGGTCACCAGGGCATGCAAATTCAAGGACATCCACCAAGGTTAACTGTAGGATCGCTGTCCGTCATTTGCAAGTGGCGGTGTTTGGATTATGCAGTTCGCGCTTCTGATGCTTCAATATTTTGAATTTGCGACGGTTAGAAAATATCCTACTGACAAGAGTGATGCATTCAGTAAGTGCCACACACCCATAAAAAAGGCAAGCGCAATACATTCAATAATCTTTAACCTGAAACAAAAATTTCATCATGCGAAACATATCGCATATGTCTGTTCCCTCTGTAAAAGCGGATTGAGCACTGTCACACGTTTGGCTGAAATTAAATCAAATAGAAGGGACAAGGGATCCTAACTGAACTGCTAGAACTAAATAAAAGCAAAAGCCAGAGAATTCTCTACCTTGCAGTACTATTTATTAGAATTGAAACTGATGATCATGGAACAATACCAGATGGTAGGGTTCAACAGGGAAAGCAGAACTATAGCACTGTAGTTTGCATCAAGACCCATAAGTCATCACCGAAAATCCACACAACTATGCAGTGCTAAGCTAGACAGCAGCTGGGAAATATTTACGCTATGTAAACTACCATTTCGAAGCCAACTGGCAGTAGTATTTACTCTGTTCCTCTGCAATCCACTGGCGCTCCACCCAGCACACCCGCAAACCCGACCATTCCACCCCAGAGTGAACTTCAGAGAGAAAGTAAAATCACCTCAGCCAATCGGGCCACGGCCGGATTCGGTGCGCGCCGCGCGGTCTTCCCCGGGTACTTCCAGGACTCCGCCCCACGAGCGCGGCGCGGCGCGGCGCGAGCGATGGAGGAGAGGAGGCGGGACGGGGAAGAGGGCGAGCTGGCCGAGGAGGGAGAGTGCGGTCCGTAGCGTGGGGGAGCACAGAAAGACAGGCACAGCAGGGCGCCATTGCCGTCGCCTATAGGCATCGCCGGAGGCGAGGAGAGCGCCGTGTGTCGCCGCCATTATTTCGCGGAGGAGTAACTGCGGCGACGCCAACTTGTGTGGCGCAAGGCGACGCGCCGGGCCTTCTCGTGGCGGGCCCCGGCACAGGAGTCACCCTGGCCCTCGGCCCTAATCCAGCTCGCATTTATGGCACATGCAGCCCATCTATAGGCGCACTCCGACCCGCAAGACCGCAGACCCATAAGACCAGCCTACCGAGACAAATCTTGATCTCGGCCTCGATCGCATAAGGCTCCGGCCCAAACAAACCCCCGCCTCCTATCTCCTCCCACTCTTTCCCACGAGACCACCTATTGGATGCCCGCGCGCTTGAAAATCCCCTCTCGTTAGGGTTTCTTCTCCTCTCGGGCGGCGACGGCGTTCGCCAAAACTGTAGAGAACCACTACCCTGCAATCTCCCCCGCCGGTTACCGGCAAGGCCTCGGGGTCCTCCCCGGGGTCGAGGAGTTGATTAGGGGACCACCGCCCGCGGAACCTTTTCTCGGGCAAGAGATCTGATGGAGGGGAAGGCTTCTAGTCCGGGCTCGGCTCCGACCAAGCTAGAGGCGATGATGACAAGACTTGGACTTAAAGAGGAGGACCTGGAAGATGTTATCGTCGATGACCAGGAACTGTCGGCGGAAGCGACGAGGTGGATGGCGATAGCCAGAGTGCACACTAAAAAAACTTATAGCCAATACTGGTTTTACAGGAATATGAGAGTAGCGTGGGATCTGGCGCAGGCTGTGAAGACCCGTCCACTGGAGGAAAATCTGTACACTCTGCAATTCTCGTGCCTAGGCGACTGGGAACGGGTGATGGAGAACGGGCCATGGACTTTCAAGGGGAAGGCAGTCGTCATAGCCCCATATGATGGCTTCACCCGTCCCTCTTCGATTGTTCTCAATACGGTGGAAATATGGGCACAGATACATGATCTTCCGGAAGGGTTTTTTCCGCTAATCAAATCCCTATCATCAACCCTAGGGGAATTCATCTATGCTGAACCAAAGTCCCAAGACTTTGAAGGTAATTTCTATCGGGTGCGTATCAAGATAGATGTTACAAAGCCGCTCAGGAACGCCGTCTCGCTAATTAAGAAGCAGAAGAGAGATATTTTTGTTGTCAAGTATGAAAGATTACCAGATTGGTGTGCAGTCTGTGGGCTTTTGGGGCACCTGTTCAAGGAGTGTGGCGATGGTGTGCATCCACCACAAGCTCTTGTTTTCAAGGATCTAAAGGTAGAATGGTTCAGAGGTCCGGGAAGTGGTCCGGGTGAAGGAAGGGCAAGCCGTGGTGGCAGAGGCAGAGGCCGATCTGGTAGAGGACCGGGACGGGAAACAACACAGCATCATCACTGGGGAGCAGAGGATGTTGATCAGGATGATGTTCTTAGGGATGCTACCATGGAGGATGGTGAGAATAACAGAAAGAGAGGACAAACAGAAAACAATCTCCACCCAACAAAGGGGACCGCTCAGAACATGGGAATGACCAGCAATCCAATCCTAGCTCTTCCACCCCCAGTCATTCCACCCAGCCCTTCATCTAAGCAGGAGCCGAAGCGGGTCAGAACTGCAACGGACAAAACGCCCGGTGCAAAGAACAACAACCTACCAAAGAACAGCGATGCGCGTTTGGCGGGCCCTCCGGAGGGGTCGCGCCTAGCGCAATGAGTATCTTATGTTGGAACTGTCGCGGAGCTGGCAAACCCGCGACAGTACAAGAGCTTCGTGATCTCACAAGGCAACTCACCCCCTATATTGTTTGTATTCTCGAAACTCAAATAGAGGGTTCTCGTGTCGAGAATTTGGTAGGAACTTTAGGTTTTAATAAAAGTTTTGCTGTGAGCAGCTCCGGGAGGAGCGGAGGACTTGGTATTTATTGGAATGAGGAAATAAAACTTGAGGTTATTGGTTACTCTGAATATCATATTGATGTGATGGTGGATGAGTTGACACATGTACAAACACGCATAACCTTTGTGTACGGTGAAGCCCAAGTGAACCAGAGATATAAAACTTGGGACATGTTGCGTGGCATAGCAGGGTCCGGGAACGGTCCATGGTTGGTGATGGGTGACTTTAACGAGGTTCTTTTCGGACATGAGCATGACGGAGTTGGTGATCGGAGCCAAGCGCAGATGGATGGATTTCGCGATGCCCTGGACACATGTGGCTTATCTGATATAGGCTATACCGGAACAGATTGGACGTTTGAAAGAAAGGTGGCAGGAGGAACCTTCACAAGGGTCAGGCTAGATAGATGTGTAGCTAACCCAGCATGGACTCTAGCTTACCCATCGGCGAAACTGGAACACAAAACAGTAGCAAGCTCAGATCACGTTCCTTTGTTGATTCGGCTGGACGTAGCGACTGCATGCAAGCGGCCCCCACGGGCTTTTAAATACGAGATGTGCTCGGAGCGCGATTCAGCGCTGTCCTCGGTTGTGCAGGAGGGCTGGAATAAATCTAATGGGGATTCCTTGGAATCAGTGAAAAACAGGCTCGAGTCGCTGTCGGCCGACCTGAGCACTTGGGATTGCAACCATTTTGGTAACGTTCAACGAGACATAGCAAGGCCAAAAGGAGAGTTGCAACGGCTGTGAGAAACCCCAGGAAGATCGGGACCATCGCGCGAGGAAACAAAAGTGGCAGATCAGCTGGTTGAACTTTTTCATCGGGAAGAGATACTTTGGCGCCAAAGGGCTCGAGTGGAATGGCTAGCTCATGGCGACAAGAACACCTATTTTTTCCACCTAAGGGCAAGCCGGCGACGCAGGAAAAACCAAATCAAATCTTTATTGCTGCCAGACGGAAGGTTGACCGAGGATACACGCGAGATGGAAGAGCTAGCAGCTAATTTTTACAGCAACCTTTATGCTTCGGAGGGCACACATGATATGGAACTGGTCCTCCAAGCTGTCCCTTCTAAGGTTACACCCGCGATGAACACCATCTTGAATGAGCCGTACAGGCAAGAGGAAGTCAAAACAGCATTGTTTCAAATGTTTCCCACAACACTAGTAGAAAACAGGTCTTCCGTTTCAACCTTTAGTCCCGGTTTGGCTTTGGACCGGGACTAATGTGTCCATTAGTCCCGATTCCAACGGCTAGGAGCGGTCGGGGGGCACGGGCCCCATTAGTCCCGGTTCATTCGAGACCTATAGTCCCGGTTAGTATCACAAACCGGGGCTAAAGGGGTGGTGGCAGGCTTGTGTCAGGCTGGGGCCACCACGAGCCCTTTTAGTCCCGGTTTGTGATACAAACCGGGACTATAGGTGGACCTTTAGTCCCGGTTTGTATAACGAACCGGGACTAAAGCTTTCCCTATATAAACCCTTCGTCCAGCCCAACTCCATTTCTCTGTTTTCTCCATTCGAATTCCCCTCTCTGTTCTTCCCCTAGCTCGAGCTCCTCCCTCCATTTTTGCCAAGATTTGTCAAGATTTGAGGCACCCCAATCCATCAAAGTGTCCACAAAGGTTAGCAACTTTGTCCTTTCATCTCTTATTGCTAGATCAACTCGTGCAATGCTTTATAAGTATAGTGATTTGTGGGTTTTAGTCTGGGTGTAATTATGTGGTAGTTTTTTTTTGATTTATATGCAATTTGAGCTCAAATCAACTCCTTAGTTTGCATATGTGTAGGTGTGGTTTACTTAGTGTGCCTTCCCGTCCCCGTCCTAACCACCATCGATCGCCCGCACCGTCCCGTCGCCGGCACCACCTTGGTGAGCCTCTTCTTGTGTTCTTATCATTTTTATTAAAAAATCGTATTTGTTTGATTTAGATAGTTACTTGCATAATTTTCTTACTTGTATGATTGTTGTTATATATAGTGCCATGGTTATGATATCCGTGCCCGTCGGCCCTCGTCCGGTTTACGATTCGGATGTGGTATATTCTCTTTTATAACTATTTGTTGCATTTCGTGTTAATGACAATTATGCCCATCAAGTTGACATAGATATTTTTATCTAGGAGGTAGTTGAACCGGAAATGCCAACCGACCCTATTGTCGAGAAGTTAAATTTAGTTGAAAAAGAAAACGAGGATTTGAAAGGGTTGAAATTTGTGGTGCTTTTTAATTTCATGGTCATTTAGCTCAAAACAATTCATTAAATGGATGAAAAATAGCAAATGAAGTTAGAAAGGGTTGAAATTTGAGGATGTGGCTTAGAATGATGCACATTGAATGCACAAAAAGTCTAGAGTTGAAATAAGTTAAAAAAATGAAATGCCTTTGTAACACATGAGTTTTCGCCCGAAACCCTCATACTTCGAAGGAGATGGTCCAGTTTGTACACGAAGTGCATCCAGTTTTTTCCGTAACCCTCTCAACTTTTTAGCACATGCTATGTGGGTGAAATGATGATACCATGCCAAGTTTCAACCTTTTCAGAGTTCATTTGTGGTGCTTTTAAATTTCAGGGTCATTTAGCTCAAAACAATTCATTAAATGGATGAAAAATAGCAAATGAAGTTAGAAATGGTTGAAATTTGAGGATGTGGCTTAGAATGGTTCATATTGAATGCACAAAAAGTCTGGAGTTGAAATAAGTTAAAAAATGAAATGCCTTTGTAACAGATGAGTTTTCGTCTGAAACCCTCATACTTCGAAGGAGATGGTCCAGTTTGTACACGAAGTGCATCCAGTTTTTTCCGTAACCCTCTCAACTTTTTAGCACATGCTATGTGGATGAAATGATGATACCATGCCAAGTTTCAACCTTTTCAGAGTTCATTTGTGGTGCTTTTAAATTTCAGGGTCATTTAGCTCAAAACAATTCATTAAATGGATGAAAAATAGCAAATGAAGTTAGAAAGGGTTGAAATTTGAGGATGTGGCTTAGAATGGTTCATATTGAATGCACAAAAAGTCTGGAGTTGAAATAAGTTAAAAAAATGAAATGCCTTTGTAATAGACCTTTAGTCCCTTTGTAATAGACGTGTTTTCGTCCGATTGCATGCTGTGTGGGCGGGCTTGGGCAGAAAACGGGCTGGCCACCGGAGCTATCGTGGGCTACGTGGCGATTGCATGCTGTGTTGTCACGCTCTTCTATCTCGTTGCGTGCATCTGTGCTCGGCACCGCTGATGCCTGACCGTAGACAGTCGATGGACGTGGACATGCTCGATCGGCGGGCTGCATGCAAACCTTTACGTGGCGAACATCAGCTTAACACTTTTTAACATAAAAAAATAGCAAAAATGAAAATAGATGCGCTTATAGAGAAAATTCAACCTAAATTCAAAGTGCTAGTTAACTTTGAATTTACTAGCACTTTGAATTAAGGTTGAATTTTCTCTATAAGAGCATCTATTTTCACTTTAGTAACAGCGACATAGTAGGCACATGTTTGGTTTGAGAGAGGCTCGTCCTGCCTCTCTCACAGCGGGGCTTATAAGCTGGTCGTCATGCTCCTCAACTAGCGAGGTGGGACTAAACTCCCACCACAGCCGGGACTAAATATAAAAACAAAAAAAACAAAAAAAAAAGAGAAAATAGACCTTTAGTCCTGGTTGGTATCACCAACCGGGACTAAAGGTCCCTTCCCGCGCGAATTTGGGCCGCCGAAAAGGCCTCTTTAGGCCCAGTTGGTATCACCAACCGGGACTAAAGGGAGGACCTTTAGTCCCGGTTGGTGATACCAACCGGGACTACAGGGTCTTTAGTCCCGGTTGGTGCCACCAAATCACTCCGTCTTCACGCCTGCTCGACGACGCCGCCAGGCTGCCCCGCGCGCACCCTCGACGTCGCCGTCCGGCCGCTCTGCTCGCAAGCGCCACTCGAGCCCGCGCCCGCGCCACCACGCTGCCCGCCGCCGCCGCGTCCTCCTCCGTCCCCGAGCCCGCGCCCGCGCCCTCGACGTCGCCGTCTCCGGCCGATGAGCGCCTCTCCTCCTCCGTCCCCGAGCCCGCGCCGGCGCCGCTCCTCCCCGCCTCCGGCGTCCTCCTCTGTCCCCGAGCCCGCGCCCGCGCCCTCGACGTCGCCGTCTCCGGCCGGTGAGCCTCTCCTCCTCCGTCCCCGTCTCCTACAATTTTTTTTGCAAGATTTTTTATATATGACATATACTACGTACATGTACTAAATGTGTTGTAGTTTGTACAATAAACACATTTTAATTTTTCTGCAAGTAAAGGATGATAACATCACGCCTTGTTCAAAATCCAAGTTCAAAAAAATTTGTACATGAACATTTTAGAATTGTACATGGGAAAAAAATATGGAGGGTAGGACGACTACTAGCTTTGTGCTTCTATGAGTTTTTGTTGCGACATGTTCAAACTTAGGATAATTTCAAACATGTTCAAACTTAGGATAATTTCCAACTTAGGATAATTTCAAACATGTTCAAACTTAGGATAATTTCAGACCCGCAAATTTGACTATTTCAAACTTAGGATAATTTCAAACATGTTCAAACTAAGAAACGCTTCGGTGGTTACTGATTAAGTTCCAGCAGTCATTCTAATTATAAAATCATGCAATTGTTTATAAGTTCTCGACATCAATGATGCCCATCCCACAGGAAATGTCGTCGTCTGATGACGACGATAGGATCCAAGCATGTGAACTCTGCGGCGAAGATAAGGGTCTTTGCAACCAGCCTGGGCTGCGAGACGACAGGTTCTTCACCATCAAGCTTGACGAGACCTTCGATGTTTCTACGGCACGCAACGATGACAAGTGTTTTTTTGTAATTAAGCATGACTTCTGTTTCTTTGCTTCAATGTGTAATTTCTATTTTATACAATTCGACTAGTTCATCCCCTGTCACGCAAGACGGTATTTCTTGGAGAGGCTCGGTTTCGAAGAGCACGAGAGTTTCGAGACGAGGAGAGCCAACCTAAGGACTAAACATGGTCACACATTTCTGGTCAAAGTAATGAATGCAGTTAATAACACAGAATTAGGGTGCTCAAATTGGGAAGCTCTTTGCAAGGCATATGGATTTCAGGAGGATATGGAAATAACCGTCGATCTTCGTCCTGAAGATCATATTGAAGGTAACATCGACATTTGGGTGGATGTCGATATGCTTCCTGTTTTACCTCCATGTGAGTTTATCAACCATGCATATTTGTCAAGTAATTTGTATTCTATATTTAAAAATAGTTGGTGTTCATCCATACTAAATTTGTTAATTTATAATTTACAGCTTATTTTGTTTCTTCGAGTGAAACACAGAAAATAATTGACATGACACACTACACCTATGGATCACATCTAACTTGGGAGGAGAAGGATGATGTTATCAACTTTGTTATTGGTGTCCTAGTTGGTAGGGAGATCTTCCCGTATAATTTGGGAACTGGCCCAAATTATACATTGTACAGGACACTAGTGCATAGGTTGAGGGCGGATGACATTCGCCAAAATATCTTGGTAAGAGTTGCTAATTAAGTACACTACTATTGCGTAAATGGTATTGATTACATTGCTAACTAGGCTACTATTATGTTCTTCAACAGAAACTGCCAAATGAAGTTGTGCCTCCGTTGATGCAAGCCGAAGGTAATATGACAATTAAAAGCCCCTTCCAGCCCGAGTTCTCTTTTGCATACTCGACTGAGCGCAAACCACCAAGAGGGCTCCAAATTGAAGCATGGGGACAAATAAAGAAGGATCACAAGCCACAAGTTGGAGACCATTGGATCTCTTTGCTTCATCATGGAGACATAGGTGTTATTCTGTTTTATGTCATTTTACCTAGGAGGGAGGACTAGGTCCTATGAGAGAGAAGTTTTTCTGGTTTATATTAACTTGCATGATCGATTAGGATGATTATTATTATGATGTTTTTTTGTTTTATGAGATTTTAACTTGGTATGATTAAGATGATGATGAGTTGTTAGATAAGTAAGATGATGATGAGTTATATGACATATATTTGATTAAAGTGGATGGATGCAAGTGATCATGTTGAATTAGAGGAAAAAATTAAATGGAAAACACAAAATGAAAAGGAAAAATAAACAATGACCCCTAAACCCCTAAACCTTTAGTCCCGGTTGGTGTTACCAACCGGGACCAAAGGTCCCCATGCCCTGGCGCGCGCTGCCGACCACATGGCCAGGGTTTAGTCCCGGTTCGTAGCCAACCGGGACTAAAGGCTTGGACCCTTTAGTCTCTATACTTTAGTCCTGGTTGGGGAACCGGGACTAAAGGCCCTTCCCAACCGGGACTAATGGCCTGTTTTCTACTAGTGCAAAGGCACCGGGCCCGGATGGGTTTCCGGCTCAATTTTTTCAGCGGCATTGGGAAATTTGTGGGAATGAGGTGACGACAGCAGTACTGCGCATTATAAATGGAACAGAGTCGGTAGCATGCATTAATGAGACGTTGCTGGTGCTAATACCAAAGGTAAAAAAACCACATCTATGACACAGTTCAGACCTATTTCACTGTGCAATGTGTTATACAAAATTTCCTCGAAGGTAATTTCCAATAGGTTAAAGGTTGTCCTCCCGGACATCATCTCACCGGAACAGTCAGCCTTTGTTCCCGGACGGTTGATCACGGATAATATAATTTCTGCCAATGAGTGTTTACACTTCATGAAGAGGAACAAAGCTAAAAGGAACATATATTGCGCTCTAAAACTTGATATGATGAAGGCTTATGACAGGGTTGAGTGGGATTACCTGGAAGCAATAATGTTGAAGTTGGGTTTCTCTGAAAATTGGGTGCAAATTGTCATGAACCTGGTCAGAACAGTTAAGTTTTCAGTCCTTTTCAATGGCAAGAAACTACAAGAATTCCATCCTTCACGAGGTATACGACAGGGAGACCCCATTTCCCCTTATTTATTCTTGATTGCAACAGAGGGCCTTTCGCCTCTTAAAATCCGTGGACGAGTCATCCAACCTCCATGGAATACAGGTAGCTACTTCAGCACCGCCTGTAAACCATTTACTTTTCGCAGATGACAGCCTGCTGTTTTTCAAGGCTAACACAGAGGGAGCAAATGAGGTGAACCAGTTGTTGCATACCTATTGCCAGGCTTCGGGTCAGCGCATTAATTATGACAAATCTTCAATCCACTTCAGCAAGGGCTGCCCAGAGGATATCAGAACTGCAATAAAAAATCTGATGCAAGTTCCAAATGAAGCTTTATCTGCCAAATACTTGGGTATGCCTACAGATGTAGGAGCTTCAAAGAATGGTGCCTTCAAGTATCTGAAGGACTATCTATGGAGTAAGGTGCAGGGACGGATAGAAAAATCTCTGTCTTCAGCTGGGAAAGAAGTATTGGTGAGGTCGGTTGCCCAAGCAGTTCCAGTTTTCTCCATGTCATGTTTCAGGCTGCCTAGAGGTCTTTGTGAGCACTTGAATATGCTAATAAGAAATTTTTGGTGGGGAAGTAAAGAGGGTAAACGGAAACCTAACTGGGTTTCCTGGGAGTCAATGATCCAACCAAAATGCATGGGAGGCTTTGGCTTCAAAGACTTTGAGTTGTTTAATTTGGCTCTCCTAGCCAAGCAAGCTTGGAGAATTCTGATGTGTCCAGAATCACTAAGCGCAAGAATTCTAAAGAGCATCTATTTCCCTAATGGAACTATACTTTATGCTGAGCTAGGAAATCATCCAAGCCAAATCTGGAGGGCTGTGATCGATGGACGTGATATACTGAAACAGGGCATTATAAGATCAATTGGTAATGGAGAAAATACCAACATATGCTCGGATACCTGGCTGTCGAGGGCCGAGATGCTGAGGCCCTATGGTGCCCGATGTGCCAACCCGCCGGTCATAGTGGCGGACCTAATCAACCACACCTCAGCCCAATGGGACACGGCGAAGCTCTCGGAGGTATGCCTTCCGATAGACATCCCTACCATAATGAGTATACCTTTGTGCTCCACTGCGGTTCAGGACACTTGGGATTGGTTTTTTGAGAAAAATGGTTGCTTTTCGGTACGGTCGGCTTACCGAATGATGGTGGACAAGAAATACAGAAGAGAGGCCTGGCTTGATGGGGCAGCGGGGTCATCCAGTTCTGACCGGGATGCCAAAGATTGGAAGCGTATGTGGAAGTTTGATGTGCCGGGGAAGATCCGGATGTTCTTATGGAGATTGGCAAAACACTCATTGCCTATAGAAGATGTTCGTTCTCATAGGAACATGGCTGCTTCTAGCCGTTGTGGCCTATGTGGAGCGGAAGACTCGTGGAGGCATTCGCTGTTGGAATGTTCGGTGGCCAGATGTGTCTGGGCATTGGTAGATGGTGATTTGGCGGAACACCTTTGCGAGACAAACGAACCAATTGCTAAGCATTGGATCTTCTCCATGATCCAAACGCTGTCCCACGATCCTTCGTCAGGCTGGCCGTAACTTTATGGGCAATCTGGTGGGCTCGTAGGAAAGCATTACATGAGCAAATCTTTCAAAGTCCATCACAAACTTATGAGTTTGTTAAGAGGTTCATTGCTGACCTGGAACTGCTACCAAAGGGCCCGGGAAAGACACCAGCGGCTTCTCGTGCTGCTGCATCGTGGCCAAGGGCACCACCCGTCGGGTTTGCAAAAATCCATGTCGATGCGGCAGTAGCTAAAACACAAAACCGTGGAGCAGCGGCAACGGTATGCAGGGATTCGAATGGAAATTATGTTAGCAGCTCAGCACCGGTTGTTCATGGAATCACTGATGTGGCAACGCTGGAAGTACTAACATGCAGAGAGTGCTTAGCACTAGCCCAAGATCTAATGCTCCAGAATTTTGTTATGGTCTCAGATTCTAAGCAGGCAGTCAATGATATCCAAAGCACAAGCCGGGGAAGATACGGAGCAATAGTAACTGAAATCAAGGAACGTCTTTTGCATTTTAATTGTAATATTACTTTTGAAGGTAGATCCTCTAATAAGGATGCCGGTAGTCTAGCCAAGTTTGCACACTCATTGGATCAGGGACGACACCTTTGGCTGCTCGGACCCCATGATCCCTTTTGTATCCCACATTATGTGGCCTTTGAGCAATAAAAACTTGGTGTTTCCCTAAAAAAACCTATTGGATGCCCGCGTGCGCCCAGTAGACATGCTTTCGCTGAAGGGGCACGATGGCAGGTCGGTCCATTCGCGGGCGTCGGCAAAATAGAAAAATGTGACGAAAAACATTAGCATAGGCGGGGAATCGAATTCCCGATCTCAAGTTGGAGAGAAGTGTCGCTAGCCAGCCAAGCTAGTGACTGAGGTTTGCTAACGGTAAGCACTAAGTTAAAAGTACTAAGTTGAGCGACTGGTCCGCTTTTTTTCTTCCTAAAAATATACAATACTTTTTTTGAAAATTGTGACCATATTTAGAATATTCTAACTAACTTTTAAAACGCAAACATTTTTGTCAGAAAAACATAAACGAACTTTTTGTTAGAGTTGTGTCGAATATTGTGTACAAGCTAGGTTACAGTTGGATTCTGAGTTGTATTGTGTTTAGACAGGATATGGAGTCATGTCCTAATAGGACACTTGTATCTTTGACCTCTCATATATAGCGGGGATAGACACACGATGTAACCTATGCCAACATAATAGCACAGGAGCGTAGGGGGAGCCGGCGGCGGGTGCCGGTGCCCAGGGCGGCCAGGGTGCGGTATTGTGACGGTGTCACGGGGAGGAGCGCCTATAGTCAGGCCCCGGGGATGTAGCCATATCGGTGAACCTTGTTAACAAATCTCGATGTCGTCCTCATTTGGTTGTTTGGTCCTCGAATGATCGACAGTGTGCCTCGGATTTATTCTAACAAGTGGTATCAGGGCTAGGTTGATCTAAAGGAAATATCGAGTTTGAGATGCAGCCAGATATGGCGGGGTTCTCGACAAGATTGGAAAAGAGCAATCAGAAAAGCTTTCGCGAGTTCGTGCATCAGCGGATTCGATCCAGCAAGCGGCGGCTAGGTCACGCCACAGGCGCAGCAGCTCTACAGGAGGTACCGGCCAGGCGACGTGGTCGTCCGAGAGCGGCCCAGGAAGCAGGCCGAGTAGCAGGCGCAGTTGAGTTGGAGGCGTGCGTGTGCGTAGCACAAGGGAGCCGCTGTGCAGGGCAAGATGTCTGTGCTGTGCAGAGCCGATTGAAGCAAGCCGGATTTGTTTTGGAAACAAAAACAGGACCGAGTTCTGGTGGGACTCGTGTACAGCTGCACCACGGCGGCTGGACGTACGAGTACATAGGCAGATCAAATCAAACGGAAGAAAATATCTATTGATACGTATTCCATTGGAAAGCACGGGCAGGGCAAAGCAATAGCTAGCGTCAGGAGTTGTGCATGCGAGCTACTACACGTGAGTACATCTAGTGTAGTTGAGCACGCGTTGGAAGTTTAGATATATTTTTTCACACAGTGAGCCGTACGAAGAACCATGACGCCAACGGATATCAGATTTGAGGTGGAAAAAATTGACGAAACTGGACACTTTGGGTTATGGCAGACGAAGATGAAAATTTCTTGCACGACAGGGATGCTTGAATGCGTTGCGGGAAGTCACGCCAGCTAAGATGGAATTATCATGTGATGAATGGTAATTCGCTGAAGATGATTAGGGAGCCTGGGTCGGACTAGACAGTCTGACGGATCGACGTGAGTCGGTTGGTACAGAAGACGGTGATGGAATCGGCGACGACGACGTAGGAGCGTGATGCTGATGGTGACCGACTTCTGGGGCGTGGAAACACGTGGCACAAGCCCGAGGCTTGTGTGGCTTCGACAAGACTATGGCGCGGGGTTGATTCAAGACGGTGCACATGTGAGCTTGAAGTCGATGGGGCGTTTGGTGGACTGATCATCTACCATGGAGTCATGTTGAAGGTGGAGCTGGATCGAGGGGCTACGGTGTAAGGATCCGGAGATCGCAGCCTATTCAACGGGAAAAAAGCGAGTGACACGTAGTTCGGACTGGAGCCCAGTGGTCTGATGGAAACGTGAAACTCGTCATCGGTCGGTGATGATCGGTGGTACTCTGCAATGGGGGTTGAGTGGTGTGGGTTCGCGACCCTTGAGACTCGACCGGGACAGCGGAGGCTCGACGCGGTAATAGCGACGAGGCGTGCGGTGTGCACGGGACATGGAGACGGGCCAGGGCTCTGGTGGTCATACATGTGGTGAGACAACTGCGAATTTGACTCGGAATGACTACAAGCAATGGTGAAATTCCTTCAAGTTTCAGACAGGCAGTCAAGAAAGAGCGGTGATGCTGAGTTCAGGTAACTCTTATGTGTGACACCCAATATGTGAGTTGTTCACTTTCACGCAGGTCAATGATCGGTGTGTGATGGTGTTGGATACTCTGAAAGTTGGAAGCACACACAAGAGTAATGTGGAACTAATTTCGCTCGAGCGTTGACTGTGGTCAAGAAAAGAAGGGAATACAAGTTACAGGTGGAGTCACATGGAGTCTTTGGAGTAGCAGCGTTGCTCATGGGTAAGCTCAAGTCCAATGTACATGGAAGTTTGACGCATGAACGAATTCGGGTGGTGAAGAATATTCGCCAAGGTGGAGTTTATTAGAGTTGTGTCAAATATTGTGTACAAGGTAGGTTACAGTTGGACTCTGAGTTGTATTATGTTTAGACAGGATATGGAGTCATGTCCTAATAGGACACTTGTATCCTTGACCTCTCATATATAGCGGGGATAGACACACGATGTAACCTATGCCAACATAATAGCACAGGAGCGCAGGGGGAGCCGACGGCGTGTGCCGGTGCCCAGGGCGGCCAGGGTGCGGTATTGTGACGGTGTCACGGGGAGGAGCGCCCGTAGTCAGGCCCCGAGGATGTAGCCATATCGGTGAACCTCGTTAACAAATCTCGGTGTCGTCCTCGTTTGGTTGTTTGGTCCTTGGATGATCGACAGTATGCCTCAAATTTATTCTAACACTTTTAAAATTCTGAACATTTATTGAAATTTCTATATATGATGAAACATTTTTAAATATGTATATTGAATCATTTTGTAATATACGCAGCATTTTTTAAATATAAACACTGGATTTTTTTGTCATAGTCTGAACAATATTTAAATGCACATTGAACACTTTTGTGATATGTGTTGAACAATTTTAAAAATACACGATGAACATTTAAGAAAATACCTTGAACATTTTCATAATATAGGGTGAACATTTCCCCACATATACTATGAACATTTTTGTATATAGACACGCAATGAACTTTGTATGATGCATGAAGAAAGAAAAAAAAAACAAAACCACACAAAAGGAGAAAAATAGAAACAAAAGTAGTAGAAAGAAACAGAAAAAAGATGAAGCAACATCGCGACCGTGGGCCGGCCCAAACTGACGCATAGGGAGCTCAAGCTTCAGCGAAGCCACGTCATTTTGATGCTCACGACCGTCGAATAGGGATTTCCCTATCCCAGTTTGATCGCGAGCGTCAAGGCACTGTAGTTCGAACAGGAGCGCCCTTGTCAGAGCATCTCCAGCCGTTGAGCCCCCAGGAGGCGTTTTTTGCGCCGGTTGCGGTTGTCCCGGCGTAATTTTTGTTTTTGGGGCGAATTTTTTTTCCAGTCATTGTGCTCCCAGCCACCAGACGGGGCGCTCTACGCCGGCCACGCGCCATCTGTGCGGTTCCTGTGCCATGTGCGGAGGAGAGAGAAAAGAGAGGAGAGAGAGGGGATGGGCGACTGATGGTGGGCCATTTGCATGCAAAGGGTAGCGCCGGCATCCCCGAGTGCCCCCCGATGGGCTGGTTTTGGCCTGGGAGCGCCGGCTCTAATTTTGCCCAAATCTGGCAAAAAGTAAGGCGCTGGGGGCGCGAGTGGGACTTTTTTCGTCCGCCGGCGCTGAAAAAGTGCTTCTAGGGACGGCCGGAGATGCTCTCAGTCTTTTTTTTTTTAGAATTCCCTGTCACTCTCTCATGGGTCTAATCCCCTCCAGGTCGCGCATTTATGGCACACGCAGCCCATGAGACTACAGATCGAGAAGCCCATCCCACCGAGAGAACCACGGCCCAGAAAACCCCGCTCCCATCTCGCCCCCGCTCTCTCTCTCTCCCCGTTCGATTCAAAACCCTCCCTCACTCTCCCGGATTCGCCTCCCCTTTGCCGTCCGTAATCATTCTCCTCCCCCCCTTTCCGCTCCCTCTGCAAATCCGCAGCAATTAGTGAGCGCGATCAATCAGTGCGCCGGCCGAGGTTTTCCCGACCGTTGCCGGCGCCGCAGGCAGGCAGAGCGCCCTCCCTCCCTCCGGTTCCTTCTCGCAGGTGCGCGTCCCGCTCCCCGCTCTCGCCCCCCCTCCTCCTCTCGCCGCCTGCTCCGTTTCTTGCCCCGGTTCGCGGCGCTGTTCCTGCCGGATTTCCGCGCTTCCCTGCTCGGAGGCTCTGAATTCTGGGCCAGGGCCGGCCAGGTTTGGTTCTTGCCTTGCTCGGTCCTGTTGTCTGCACGTAACCTGTTCGACCGATTTCCTGGCCCAACCCTCGGTAGATGCGGCGGCCGGCGAGGGCACGCCGGTTAGGTTTCTTGCAATGGACATGCGTAGTTCCTGCAACTCTGTCGCGGTTACAGATCTCTCGCAGATTGTCATCCTCCCGTGTCCGGTTCCGGACTCCCCCTCTTGATTTGTTCCTGTCCACTTCCCGAGGAAAATAAAATGATTCGGTGCAGCATCGGGCTTCTCTAGAATCTATCTGCAGATCAACTAGTGTTTTTATTTCAGCAGGTCAACTTGCTGTCTGCTTTCTTTTCACGGTTGCCTCTTTACTGAGCAAGATCCGATCCATGCAGCTGCAGGGACTCATTGCTGGGACTCGGAATTTTCAAATCGCAACGGTCCCGTTAAAACATGAGAAGATTCTTCTTCTTCGGGTCCCCCACCCCGAAAGACGGGGATGGCGACGGGACTACGCCAGGTGACGACGGCAAGAGCAAGAACAGGAGTAAGAAGGCGCTGGAGGAAGGCGAGGGTAGCTGCAACTCTAGCTCCAGGTCCCATGACCACGGCGCGAGGATGTCTAGGTCGAGAAGCCGCCGCGGAAGGCTGGGCAACGAGGATCCCGCCAATCCGAAGCAGCTCAGGAGGTGCATGTCCTTCTCATCTGCTGCCGCCAACGATGGCCTGAAGGAACGGAGCTTTAGCTTCTCCGGCAATGTCCTTGGTTCTTTCTATGACGAATCTGATGTGCCTCGACATGCCGAAGATGTCAAGTAAGTTTTTCTGATTACATAACCTTTTTTGAGGAATGTTATGAATCTGATTGCATAATACCCCCGTATATCTAGGCTGTTTTACCGTGATCAGACCAGTGGTTGTTATTGACACCCCATGGTCTTGTTGATCCATGCTAGTAAAGAGAAGAAACGGAAAATAAAAACTCAGCATATATTAGATTGTTCGTTATGTGCATCTGTCAAGTTTACTCATTTTAGCTCATGAGGTATCAGTATAAATCTCAGTTATTTATTTGGCAGAGTCCCTTCTTGCAAAATGTTCAGTTTCAGTGCACATGCAGCTTTCTTTTAGGCATCGGTCACCACTCCATTGCTTGTACTAGATATAATCTCATGCCCCCTTTTTTTCAATGGTTACTTCATTGTAAGGAGCTGTCTTGTGTTTGAGCTCCATTTTGTCGATGATAGTTCTACTGTATCAGTTGTCTGATAAAATGTTCATCCTAACTCATTATGACTATTTACTTGCAGTCACTATGCCTGGTCACCAGAAAGGCATCCAGTGTTAAGAGAATCCTCAATAAAGGTTCCAAAAGCATGTTCAGTCCTGGAAACTGATTCTCCTCGTTCAAGATGCTATTCATGCTCAACAGGGCACTCTCCTCCTACCTCTCCTGTTGCCCTACGATGCAGGTCTACGAGGCTAGGCAGTTTATTGAACAAGAATGAAGTGCTAGACCGATACATTGATGGAGAGCAGGAAGCTGCCATCCAAAATGAGAAGCTGAGGCAGAACTCTCCCACTAGATCTGTGGTTTCGAATTCAAGACGCCCGCCTCGACCCCATTATTCAATGCCATCTTTGCAAAAATCAATGAAAGAGAACGTTGAGACCTACCCAAATGTGGATGTGAAGGATGCCTATGGAAGTAAAAACCATGCAAGTGTTCTGGATGATTTTGGGAGGTTTCCACATTTAGAAGATTACAGATCAGAAAGTATTCCATCTGTTGAAGATATCTATGAGGATTTCCAAGATATGCAACCTTCAAAAGTTATTCATGATGCCCCCCAATATTTTCATGATCATGACTTGGATTTCGCCCCAGAAGGGCAAGAAACTGATGATAAGTTGCTTCAGAGGGCAAAAGAAGTTGAAGAGAGGTTTATAACTCCTTCTGGAGACAATCATCAGCTGTCCAGATATAAGCGATTAAGTTCAAATGAAATGTTCCAATTGATTCAGTGTTTGACTGAAGACAGGAAACAGCTAGCAGATGAATTGTCTTCACAGATTAAGGCACGCCTTGCAGAAAGGTTTAATGCCAAAGAGAAGTACAAACAATCAGTGAAAGAACTTGAGATCAGATCTCGAAGGCTGGAGAAGGAGAAGACTGAAGTACAGAGTACTTTGGAGAGAGAGATTGACAGAAGGTCAAATGATTGGTCAGCCAGGCTGTTGAGATTTCAATCTGAAGAAGAGAGACTGCGTGAACGGGTGAGAGAACTTGCTGAGAAAAATGTCTCGTTTCAGAGAGAACTCACTTCTCTTGAAGCATACAAAGTTGATGCATCTGAAAAGGTTGCAAGTCTGGAAATGCAAAACATAAAGCTAACTGATGAGCTTGAGACAGTAAAAAATGAGCACAACAATCTCCACAATTCTTCAATAGAATTGCATGCTCAATTTTCTAAGGCTGCAGAGGAGAAGGAACATATCAGGGGATTCTTGAAAGAAAAAGAGGGTGATAACAAGGCATTGCACCAAGTGGTTGCAAGGCTACAGACAATATGCAATGAACAAGAAAAAACAATTGCTGGCTTGAGACAGGGATTCAGTACTGAACTGGATAAGGAATCTGTTCGGTCCAGCAGTGAGAGAAAGAATAGGATGCAGATGGAACTCGTCAGATTGTCAGGAGTGGAGCAGAAGTTGAGAGGTGAAGTTCAATCTTGCCATCTTGAAGTAGAATCTCTTAGGCAAGAGAACATTGCACTCTTAAATCGTCTACAAATCACTGAAAATGGATCAAGCTTTTCCTCAATTCGTCTTGGCCGGGAGCTTCAGGCCAAAGTGGACAACTTGCAGACACAAGTCTTGTCGTTGCTTGATAAGAGTAGCCAACTTTGCACCAAAGTGTTGGACCTCGTGAAATGCAGGAGGCATGAAAGTGAACATGACAGAGATATTGATGCATTAGATTACACCCTGGAGTTCCAGAGCATCAAAGGAGGAATCGAGAATCTGAAACGAAGCTTGCGGGCAACCAGTGCTGTGCTCGCCGAAAAGCAGAATTTGAAAGGAAAATTTGGAGAGGCTGCGGTTGGTGGTAGTCCTCTGATGGAGCAGACGGATGAGGTACGAAAGCACACATCCAATGAGAACTTATTTTCATTATATGCTGCCGTGTTTCTTTCTCTGTTGGGATAAGAACCATGGATTGATTTCGAGGGTCACATGTCATTGTAATGTTTTCTCTGAGCAACTATTAAGATTGTTTTTATAAGAAAACCGCGGCTTGTGATTTTGATTTTTCATATGATATCTCTAATGAGATTAGCCAAATCAGTAGCTACTTAAACTTTTACGAAAGCTTGAAATATTATGATATCTGGTACAAAAGCACGCATTCCATGAGAACTTATTTTTCATTATGCTGCTGCGTTTCTTTCTGCGTCTGGATAAAACAAGAACCATGGATTGATTTCGAGAGTCACGTGTCTTTATAATGTTTTTGTCAAGTAACTCTTAATAAATAAGAATGTTTTTATAAGGAAACCATGACTTCAGTTTTTTATATGATATCTCCAGTGAGATGAGCCAAATCAGAAGCTGCTTAAAGTTTTATGAGAACTCAAAATGTTCCAGTATCATTGATCCAATATTCCTGTTTTTTGTTCTCAATGTAGGTTAATTTTGAATTCAAGCTGAAAGAAGAGGCTCTTCTGAATAGAGTACTGAAGGAGGCACTTTTGTCAAAGGAACTTGACATTGAACAGTTGCGGTCAGATGTGGCATCTTTGCTTCGTATCCAAGATGTCATGAGGAATGAGGTCCAGAGAGTCCAAGATGAACTATCCTGCATCACCCACAAGGCTAAGCATTTGGAGCTTCAGGTAACATCCTATACATATATTCCCTAGCAAACCAGTACTTCATTCTTTTTGGCTGGTAGAAGGTGGATTTGGAAAATATCTTATGTATTAGTGATGTATGTTGAAGACCTTGAGCATCTGCAGCCTGTATATTTTTCGTTTACACATTCTTTTGCACCTAACAGGGTTTGAAGAAAGACGAGTCCATCGACCAGATCCAGCAGGATTTCCAAGAATCCGCCAAGGAGCTAAGCGCGCTTAGAGGACAGCTGAAAATCGTGACCGACGAAAGGGACCTCTCGTGGCAAGAAGCGAAGCAGCTCCGCAAAACCACCAGCATGATGCAGAACGAGGTCGCGTCGCTAAAGAAGAGGATCGAGTCCCTCGAAGAGGACATCCTTGTCAAGGAGGGGCAGATCTCGATCCTACAGGACAACGTCTACAAGCCGCCACTCGACTTCATCTGCAGCCCCAGGACGATGAAGCAGTTCGGCATGGAGTGAAAGTTTTTGCGTGCACAGAGGAAAGTAAGCAAAGGGGTTTATTACAGCGGAGCCCTTGGGACATATATATACCTGTTTGGATGGATATAGATGGCCTGCGCGTTAGGCCGTGTTCATATGCTTTTTTTTATCACAGTATATATTTTTTTCCGAACCCGTGCGTGGTTCGAAAAAAAAAGATATTGTGATTGTTTTGCAACCGAAGTTTGCTGTGCCTTTTGTAAAGCGATGCGTACATCACAACCTGTGATGGCCTTGCCGTGCCTACTTATGTACTATGATCGATGTGGCGATGATACTGTGAATGGGTCGTCCCTTTCTTTGGTTTTCAATTTCTTCTTGTTCACTTGTCACTGTGTCCGTCTACATGGCCGGTTTTCCGGCTGAATGTTAGAGCAATGCATACATCTGTCACCGACTGTCTGAGATCTTTGATAGCCGTTCTAGTAGTTCCTACGGTTAGATGCTAATGTGTGTATCCATCATCCCTTATTCTTGGTCAATTTTTTGATTGTGCATGCACATGGACTCGGCGTGCTGTAAACTTTTCGTTTGTCACGATTTATTGCCCAGTGGAGGTTGATCTTTGTCTGATTGAAAGTTACATGCTTGGACTGCATTTACATCTTGCAATTGAGAGGCACTAGACGCAACTTGCATCTGGCATGCGTGATTGTGAGCAACTTCACTGTTGTGGATAATGCGATCTGTGTATCAATCCATCACCACAGGGAAAATATCATTAAAAAATCGAACAGATGTTTCTGCAGTTTTCAAAGGGAAAATGGTTTTGTGAACGGGTGGGGGCCTGGGCACTTGCATAGTAGGAGTACTGGTAGTTGCATTGAACCGCATGATCACGCGAGGTCTGACCAGCACGTAGAGTGTACTATCTTTTCTCTTTGGGCTTGGGCTTGGGCTGGCGTACGTCCTTGTCAATGAGAGGAGCCCGGATTGAATGCCGGCAGTCGTGTCACGCCCAAAGTCAAATCGACGCTCCCATGTCTCGGTGCCGCACGCGCGGCCTGCATATATCACGAGCCTAGCCCCCTCTCGCCATTGCCGCACGCGCAGAGCGACGAGGCGACACGTAGAGCGCGTGCGTGAACAACCAAGGAGAGCAGGAGAGCAGACGAGATCGACGAGGCCATGGCGAGCGCGTGCGCGCTGCTGATGGCAGCCGTGCTGCCGCCCGTGGCGGCGCTGCTGGTGGTGGTGGCCGGCCGGGCGGCGGCGCGCGGGGTGGGGGCGCTCGCGCGCGCGCACTACGCGTGGCCCGCGGCGGCGTCGCCGTCGTCCGTGCACGCGCGGAAGTGCGGCAGGAGGGAGGCGCCGGAGCAGCCGGACCGCGAGCTGCGCGTGTCGCGGCACCGCGGGGGCGCGGCGGTGGAGTGCGCGGTGTGCCTGAGCGGCGTGGGGGAGGGCGACGAGGTGCGGGAGCTGCGGTGCCGGCACGTGTTCCACCGCGCCTGCCTCGACCGCTGGCTCGCGACGCCGCCGGCCACGTGCCCGCTCTGCCGCTCCCGCCTGCTGGCGGCGCCTCCGCCGGGAGAGGAGGAGGAGGAGGAGGAGCTGGACCTGGACTCCGACCTGCTGCTGCTCATGGCGTACGTGCACGGCGGCGGCGGCGGCGGCAGATGGTTCTGGTCGCCGTGATCACCACCCACCCATGTTCTGCACGCTGCACGGGCTTGGGCCCGTCCATTTCTCCTTTGTTTCTCTTTCTTTTTCGGTTGTGGTTCGTGCACGGTGTACGTACGACGGAGCATGGTGGATGGTATGGAGCTTAGCTGGTTTTCTCGCGGTTTGTTAATGGCGCGCATGCGATGCATGGCGGGTTGGCGGATCGTGGCGCCTGGCGGTGGCCACGTACGTCTGCGAACGAGCACGTTGTTCCCGCTTGCCTCGACGTGTGTCCGGACGACGTGCCCGCTCGCTCACGACAGAGCTGGATCTCTCTGTCTGTCTCCTGCGCGCGCAAAAAAGGTCGCATCTCATCATCTGGGATCTGGGGCTCTATTTTCTTGTGCTGACAGCGCCGGGCTTAGAGCATCTTCAATTGGCGCCTAAAAACTGTTCCGCGCGTTAAAATTTTCTTTTTTTGGCGCCGGTCAGCTTTAACAGAAGCTGTAAAATAGTGCGCGCGTCGAAAAGTTTTTGGCACGCGCTCAAAAACGCTATCGCGCGCAGCATATTTTGAGCACCGGATTGCACGCGCTTCATAATTTGCACTGCTTGTTTTTTGGGCGCGCGTTTTTGACATCTGGTAAACCAATGTTGGTCCGGGCGCAATAAAAGTGCTACAATGACGCGCTAAAACTTTTATTGGGCGCGAAACTTTTATGCGGATGTTGGAGAGCATCTCCAATGGACGTGCGCTAGAGCGACGCGTTAAAATTTTTAT
Source organism: Elymus sibiricus (assembly GCA_039707655.1). NCBI lineage: Eukaryota > Viridiplantae > Streptophyta > Magnoliopsida > Poales > Poaceae > Elymus > Elymus sibiricus. The sequence continues at coordinate 74,826,739 of CM077665.1, forward strand.
ATAGCGTTTAAATAGTATTTTTTAGCGCACTGTAGGGCGTTTGCTTCAACAGATGCATAAAACACGACGCCTAATTCGACGGTCCCATCTGCAGCAATCCAGATTTTGCAGCGCGCGCGAGCGGACACACCAAATACGCAGCGCGCGATGTCGTTTTTCCCAGCGCGCTGAACCTTGTTTACCGCGCGCGGGATTTTAACACGGTTGATGGAGCGCTAGTTTTGGTCGCGCGTGCTATATTGATGTTTTTTTCCAGCGCGCGGCTTATCTAACGCGCCCATTGAAGATGCTCTTAACTGACTTCATCTATATCGATCACCGTACCATGGTTAGAGCATCTCCAGCCGCGGCCCCAAAGGACCCCCCAGGCCTCATTTTTATCGCCGGCGGGTGAAAAAAATTCCCAGCCGCCCTCCCAGGACGCCGATTTTCGCCGGTTGGGCCCTTTTTTTGGGCCGGCGAACCCAGGCCGAACCCAGGGCGCTGGGGCGCTTGGGGGCTCCGGCTGAAGCGAATAGCCGGGTGGGGCCGAGCTGTCGGCGACACCGGCTGCTACTTCCCGCCATTTCCCCTCCTTTTCCCTCCCTCTCCCGCCGTTTCCCCCCGCCATTCTCTCCATTCTCTCCATTTCCCTCCATCTCCCTCCGCCGCCATGCCACCGAAGAAGTACGCCGCCCCTCGCCAAGCCACCGGCCCCGTCGCCGCCAAGCCTCGCAAGGCCCGTGCGCCGATGCCAAGGCCGCCGGGATTGACAAACGCGGAGTGGAAGGCCGACGTCGATCGAAGGGAAGCGGTGACCACCGATCGCCGCAACAGACTTCTCATGAAGAAAGCCAGGGATGCGGCGGCGGCGGCGGCGGCGGAGCAGGAGGCGCCGTCCCATCGGCCGATCTTCCCGGGGCGGCAACAGGCGGGTCCGTTTCCGCAAGGCGCATGGGGCAGCCAGCAGAGCGTCGCGTCGCCGGCCAACCCCAACTTCCCGTCGCCGGCGTGGGGTGGTTAGACACCCTCGCCGGAGTACGTCGACGACGACGCCCTCGGCGGCTTCAACCCCAACATCACCTTCCCGCGCACGCCTTCCGCCTTCTCCGCCGGCCACCCCAACGCCCAGTACGGCTACACGCCATCGCTGACGTACTCCGGCTCGTCTGCGATGGCACTGCGGCGCGGCCCCCTGCCTTTCGCGCCTGGTTCGGCCCCACAGTTCGGCAACGCCGAGGCCGAGATGGAGGAGATCATCAACACCGGCTCCGCCGCGGCCGCGACGTGCCCGGGGTTTGGCACGCAAGAGGTGGAGGACATCGGCGACATGGACGACGTCGACCACGATGAGGCCGAGGAGGAGGAGGAGATGGAGGAGGAAGAGCCGGTGCCGAAACCCGAGCCGGCGAGGGGCAAAGGGAAAAAGAAGAAGTCAAGGTCTGCCAATGGGAAGCCGGCCGAGCCCCGCATCAAGTGGACAACGAAGGAGGACGTGTGCCTCGCCGAAGCGTGGAAGCAGGTCAACATGGACCCGATCACCGGCGCGAACCAGAACACCGACACGTACTGGACGAGGATCAAGGCGGCGTTCGACGAGCGCAAGTTGGTCGACCCCGAGTTCGCCGGCACACACCTGGAGCGCGGCGCCAAGGCCATGTCCAACCATTGGGCGAGCATTCAACTGGCATGCAACAAGTGGCATGGGATCCAAGAACAGGTCCACGCTCGCCCTGAGAGCGGCGCGAACATCGAACAACAGGTACGTTCGAGGAACACCCGAAATCGCCATCCTTCGCCTTGTTCGCCGACACTTGTTCTTTGCTGCAGATGGTTCGGATGTTCGACTTGTTTCGCCGGGACAGCGACACCGATTCCGACTTCAAGTTCCTCCATGTGTTCACCCAGATCGAGTCCTGCGAGAAATGGGCCGAGGTCCGGCTTACACTCGCCAACAAGGACGGCGTGTACAACCCGGACGCGCCTGTTGCTGGGGCGGCCGAAGGGCGGCCAGACGGGAACAAGAAGGCAAAGAAGGGCAGGAACGACGCGCCAGCTGCCGAACGGCTGCAGGCGTCGATCGAGCAATGCATCGCCGACGCAAAGACCCACTCTGCCCTGAGGGAGGAGAAATCGGAGGCGAGGTGGTCGGCGCTGATGACGAAGCAGGACGCCAAGCTCGACCTCCTCAGGACCAACGTCGCCACGAAGAAACACAACACCGACGTGACGTTCCTCATGGGAGGCGTCACGACGGAAATGGACCCGCAGGTCAAGGCGTGGTACTTGACGGAGCGCAACCTCATGCCACTGCCCTCCGCACCGCCCACGCCGCCGCCGAGCGCGCCTTCGTCTCCGACGGCTACGCCGACAGCTACGCCGACCTCTCCCGCCACTCCTGGAGACGACGAGGTGCTCACCGTTTGAGTTTTGTGTTCATGTCTCCCGCCTTTTTGTACGCCGGACTATTTGGCATGTTTTGATCGCCGGATGGCATGATGGACGCCGACTTGTGGCATGACCGACGCCGAACTGTGGCATGATCGCCGACTTGCGTCGTTTTTTGGGCAGCGGGAAATGAGAATTATAAATTTGCATGCACTTACTGACCGAACCTCGGGGGCGCGACTCGGAAGTTGATCCCCCAGGGCGAAAATAGCGCCGGCTTGAACGTTTTGCGGCCTCGCCAGGCGCGCTGGGGGGGTGGGGGTGGGGGCAAACGGCTGGAGATGCTCTTATGTAGATAGCAAAAGCGTGAAAATACAGGATCTATGAAGGCTTCGTCCACGGCATGGATGAAAGCCGGGGGTTGGTGGGGTATGTTGCACCGGAAGTCAAAAGCCTCCAACCAAAGGAACTACGGTTGCTGCCATGCAAGGAGCAGGAGATCCCAGGATCCTGCCATGTCGACAAGCTCGCTCGGCTCGACAGAGTGCCTGCATGCACTCTGCCCCAGCACGCCGCCGGCACAACGAGCACGCGATGCATGCGTGCTCCGGCGAAAATTCGCAGGGGCACGTATGTGTGAAAACGTCTGCAGCCGTTAATGGGCGTCGTGATCTGAAAACTTGTTTTCGATTATATTGGATGAGAAACATTGAAAACTAAGTAGTTATCATGTGAATACGACGCAATATATACTTGTACTAATATAATACTTCGTGTAGCTCTTATTATATGTCGCTTTTCCGTACGTTATGTCCATCTCTCCCCTGTGTTCTCAGCCGGTGCTTTTGCTCGTTTGGATTCTTATTCATGGTTCATGTTTACCTTTTTCTTCCTTGGTTAATACGATGCACTGTCACGATGTAATACTCTTGTCTTTGCTATCATATGCTCCATTCTTCTCAACTCTTTTCACGTTCAGGCTCAAAAAAAAAAAAACTCTTTTCACGTTCGTCCAACTATTATCTTCTTCTTTTTATGTTTGTCTCCCCTCTATGTTCTCAGCCGTTGCTTCTTCTCGGTATGTGAAAGGACGTGGATGTCGTCTAGAGAAGGGTTTGAACAAATGCGGAATAAACCCAGCGTTTGATTTGTCAAGTACAAAACCTAAAACAACTAGGCTCATCTATCTGCACCAACAACTTATGCTAAGAAATATAAACAACTAAGTAATAGCAAGATATATAACATGAAACAATATGGCCATCATAAAGTAAAGTGCATAAGTATATAATGGGCTCGGATAAGAGATAACCAAGGCACGCGAAGACGACGATGTATCCCGAAGTTCACACCCTTGCGGATACTAATCTCTGTTTGGAGCGGTGTGGAGGCACAATGCTCCCCAAAAAGCCACCAGGGCCACCGTAATCTCCCTAATGCACAATACTAATCTCGCACTACGGGGCGGTGCGGGCCGGTTCCCCTTGGGCCTGGGCGCGGTGCTCGCGCAGGGTGCCACGGCGCGGCGGCTCGCCGGCGTTGATGCCGCGCGGGGGTGCGGCGTGAGGGGCTGCGTGGATGGTGGTGCTCGCCTGCACTGTGGCGGCCGGATCTGGCCGGCGGGCGGAGCGGGCCGCGGCGGCATGGGTCGGTGGCTGCGGTGCTGGGTCCGGATGGTGGCAGCTACGGCGTGGTGGTGCTCTGCTTGTGCGGGGACGGTGGCTGCAGCTAGCGGCGGCGATGGTTCCCCTTCTGTGCTTGGTCTGCTCCTCGACCGAGACGGGTTGGGATGGGGGTGCGGGCTGGTGGCGGCGACGGCTACGCGGTGGCTGTGGTCCGGCTGGCGGCGCGGGGTGGTGGCGTGGCGGCTTCCCTCCTCCTTGGTCGGTGCCGGCGCCGTGCGGGGCTGGTGTGGCTGCGCGCACGGCAATGTCATCTTCTTCCTAGGGTTTGTGCTTGGGCGGGTCAGATCTGGGCCCGAGGCAGATCGGGGCTGGTTCCTCGGGTAGGTGAGGCTGGGCTCGGCCCGGGATGTGCCCGTGAACGGTGTCTTCGCGGGTGCGGTGGGCAGTGGTGGTGGTCCCGTCGAAGCCGCCCCGGCCTACAGATCGTCACCGATGACCACGGACTAGGCGTCGTACTAGCGCTCCAATGCCTACACGACGGTCGTCGGCAGTCTCCGAATCGTGCCCCCACGGTTCACCGGGACTAGCTGGGGATGCAGGTGTCGACGCCTCCTACTGTGGAGGTGTGGACCCAGATCTAGAAACTGATGCCGGGCTAGGAGAGGAAGAAGGCCTTCTACTCCTGCTGCTGTGGTTGGCGTGTCGTGAGGTGGTCGGGTGGCGATGTCTTGGGCACCCATATTGACCCCTATACCCACACGAATGAATATTCGAGTGAACCTCCAGTTGCCGTGTGCTATTCCTGTTGCTTCGCGATATGTTACAAACACCCGAGGTGAGATTTTCTGCATCCCCGTGGATCAAGAACTTGTCCACAATGCAAGTTACCTCGTTACCGGTTTTGTTCTCTTTTCTCGTTATCGTGTTCCGGCATCCCTGTGATCAAATCACACTGTGTCTGGCCAGACGATGATGGATACCGTAACACCGAGAGGGCCCGAGAATATCTCTCCATCGTCAGAGGAGCAAATCCCAATCTTGAGCTATCTTGTTACTTGCCATACTTTTCCGTGAACCCGTAAGCCGCCGTAATAGCCACCCAGTAACGGATGACGTTTAACAAACCCCAAAGTTCACGAAGCAAGCACGAAGGAACTCGATACTCTCATGGTCTAAGGAATTATGCAAACATTAACTATCTCTGTGTTATTAACCATTAACTAGTGACGAAAGTATTTCATAGCATAACATCAATTCGGGTCGATTCAACACCAGTGTTCTACCAACATTGCGCCCTCAAAATTGCCGGCATAGCCATGCCCATGATCAGGAAAACAGGATCATCATGCAATACTTGAGCTAGTCTTAGAGGCAAGACTAGGAATACATTTTACCGTTTATTATACCACACGTGCAAATGAGTTTCCCTCCGGGCCTCGTGGATATTGCAGACTCGAGAATCATTGCAGTTATAGCAAGGAATATAAACTTAATTAGGAACATGGGGATAAATACTAACATTCATTATTGCCTCTTGGGCATATCTCCTACAGACTCCCACTTGCACTAGAGTCAATAATCTAGTCAATGCCAATGCACTTTACACCTATGGCATACTGGTGTAAAATATGCTTCGCTTGTGGTATAGCCTGATGTCCTACGGATCTGACAACTTCAGCTCCGTGTGTAACTTTGCATATCCTCACGTTTTCACGCTTTCACAAAATTCATATTTTGTGCGGACTTGACTTTGTATATATGTGAATCACAGGTCAAACCTTGATTCCTCAGACTGAGCTATGGAGCAACTATCTGCAATAGTGTCCCATTGACCAAAGCCATCTTGGAACCATACTAAGTTCATGAATGAACTATATGATTCAACATCTTCTTTGTTGCTTTCAAAACGTCAACATACTTAGCCTTTGTTATAGAATTCGCCACAGTAACCTGTTTAGAACAATTCCAACTTACCGTGCCACCGTATTGTGTATTACACAAAACCTTAACTTAAATCGAAAATCGCATGGAGCATTGATGAAGACTGTATCGCTGTAATTACTTACAACGAGCACTTCATAATCTCTGCTTGCGAGAGACCATGTCATCAGTGCTACTTTAGTACTCAATGACATTTTTCACTGTTGTCCTATGATCAGTACTTTGATCACTTTGGTATCTATACTCGCAACAGTTTGGGAGTATCGGACATATCTATTTGTTTTACATACCATGGAATACATGATTAATCCAAACACAAGAGTGTGTGGAATCTCCATCATGTATTTTGCTCATCAGTGTTTTGGGACACCGAGTCTTACAAAACTCTTTCCATGTGACTTCGGCAAAAATCACTCCTTTGCGGTTTTAGTGCTAAATGGTTTTAGCATCTTGTCAATATGTATTTTTGCTTAGCCCCATTAGGCAAATCTATCTCCATAGATCATTATGCCTAATAGCAAGGCTATTTAGCCCAAGCACTTCATCGAAAAACTATTTTCAAATGAAGTCCTAATGCGTGTCAAGAAATTTATTTCCAATTAACAATGTGTCAAGCACACAAGGTTTTTAGAAATATTATTATGCTCCCACTTACTTTCTTGAAAACACAAGCATCTTCATTATCCATTGATGAAATCAAACTCTTTTGATCATTTCATCAAGACGAAGATTCCAACTCCATTTTGCTCTCTTCTGTCCATTGCTGGAACTCTGAAGTTTGCATACTCACTAGCATCCTTTGGATCGACAAAATACTTTGGACTGTATCACATACAAATCCTAGTTTGTATTCCCATTTCATGGAAATTCTTTCGCCATCCATTTTTCATATCTCATGATTGAAATATGTATTAATTGCTAGTTTAACCCGAACCGACTTTAAGCATCGCTACGGTGAAACAACCTCATCGTAGTCAACTCCTTGAACTTGTTATTGCAACAAGTCGAGCTTTATGGATAAAACATTTTATCCACATCAGTTTATAGTTTTATAAATATTCGTTAGACTCTAAGTCTTCTGAAAGGTGTATCAAGGTTTTAATCTTGAATCACTTATATGGAAACTATCTCGGATTGTATTGGCATTTAGCCAATTCCGGAGTCAGGGCCCATCAACGCTTCCTTGTGTATCATAGGTATACTGTTGTCTAACAACAATATCTCGTATGCGCACCTGAGAGGTTTGCACGAGTTTTTCCTACGTGGTTCAGCTGCAAGTTCGACCGAAGTCCATACATCTCATGTAGAGGCTTCCGTATCAGTCGCAGTAGGAAACTCTGGAATTACTTCCAAGGTCTATTTCCTTTCATATGATGACGAAGATACTGTTTATCTCGCCGAGTTGCACTGTTCTCCCACTTACTTTCTTGAAAGAACAGTTTTCTTCAAAAACCATACCGTTCTTTGTGGCAAAAACCTTAGCCTCGGTATAGTGGTGGGGGAATACCCAATAACTTGGGATAACCTTCAAAGTAGCACTTGTCTGATTTGGAATAGGTTTGTAACCTTTTACACAAGCCCCATATTCCAAATCTTAAGAAAAGATATAACATGGTTGGGCGTACCATACCATGGCGTCATTTCAACAGACCCGATGGAGCTCTTTTCAGTGTAAAAGCCGCAGTCTCTAAAGCATCACTTTAAAAGGGATAATGGTAAATTTATTTATGTCATCTTTGATCTTACCATGTCATGAATGGTTCGATTACATCTTCACGGACTTTCCACTTGCAGTGGTGTTCCGGGAGGTGCAAGTTATGAAACCCCTTTCACAACTCATCAGACATTCGCTAAACTTGTAACTCAAATATTCCTTTCTGCAATCGAATTGTAGAAACATAATTTTCTTGTTACAACAACTTCTACTTCATTTTTGAAAACCTTTCGAATGATTTCAAAAGATCCAGACTTACGTCTCATCAAGTAAATATCCATATATCTACTTGAGTCATTTCTGATGATAGATAAATCCACTACTAACAACATTTATCGGACTACACACATCAAATGTATGATCACCAATAAGTTTGTTGTTCGTTCCTTATGGCCTGTGAACGGTATTTTAGTCACTTCACTTTTCGGACGAAAGTTGCAAGTGTCAGATGATTTAAAATCAATCGACTTCAAAATCCATCATAATGGAATTTTCCACGCAGGTTTCTCCAATGTGACCAAATGCAGTGCCACACTTGTGTGGTATTCTTTTAGTCTTGCGACATTTAGCGTCAGTGTTATGGATGTATCATATTTCCATCAATATTCATAACATACATCCCATCTTGGATGGAAGCATGGCCCTTCATGTTATTCATAATACTGAACAACAACTGTTCTTTTATGAACAACCCTTTTGCAACAAACATTGTGCACTGGGTTAGAGTGTATCAAATTCTAAAATGAATTATGAAAGTAAACACAGAGATAATATATTAATATCATTTTTCATAACATACATCTCATTCATAATGAAAGTATGGCCCTTATGTTTATTCATAACACCGAACATTAAAAGTTCTCTTATGAACAACCTTCTTGCAAGATACCTTATGCAAAGGGCTAGAGTGTGTAAAGATCTAAAATGAATTATGAAAGAAAACACATAGGTAATACACCGATGGAAGGTATAGTAACTTTTACTATGTTCCCAGCGTGTATCAAGACCTCATTCCTGGCTAGTCTTTCAGGCCATAGTAGTTCTTGCATCGAGTCGCAACAGAATGCAATCGAGCGGGTATCTTTGTGAACAACTCACAATACCCAAAATTAGTGATTAACATGTTTAACCATAATTCCCAAGAACTATATCTTTGATCAGCCTTCTATACATCAAAAACTTGTATGACATTCATACATGAGCTGGATATTCCAGTCTTCTTTCTTTCTGCCTTTATACTTCTAACAGTTTAACTTTTAGCATTTCTCCTACTCTCAGAAGAAGCACCCAACTTAAGAGTGGCGTTTAGCCCCGGACTTCCTAGGCGTGAAAGTTTCACTAACACCCTTCGGACACTTCCTTTCTCTTTAAGTTGTTGTTTTATTCACCTTCATTTACATGACAGGCGTTCTCCTGGATCCCTCTCTTATCAGTCTAATGCATAGTAAACACCTTTACTAATAGTTTGCAAACAACTATTGCTTTGGATATTTCATATCTTTCATCCTTTGTTTGTATCTGAAAATTAATTTTCAGTTCCATGAATATCACATAACTTTCCCAAAACTTTCGAAGTTCGGGTCTCATGGAAACAAACGTATTGCACTTGACTGAAGCGGAATTCTAGCTTTTGGATCGAAGGACTAGAGTCACATGATCCATAGCTTTAGCGGGAGAATACCGAAAGCATGCGATAGGACAAAGTCCTTCTCGGCACTCTCGAGGACAATCCTCACATTACGTTATCAATCGTAAAGTTATAACCAGATAAATAACAGCTTATTCAATTTTAATAGGGAGGGTGGAAACACGAGCCATTATTCTACAACTATTATGCAAATCACACTTAGACAGTGTTTAAAATTAATTGCACTAAGAATTAAAAGAATTAATTCTAAAGGCGCTCCCACTCAAATCAATATCTCTCATAATTGATTGTGAGTGATTCAAGACCCGAGTTCTGATTGTTCGCCACGATGGTAGCATCACAGATGACGAAAATCTCAACCGGTAGGCCATCTTGCCAATCACATCTTTATGTGATTCTTGTTCATCTTTCGATGCATTGGTTCCGAGCTCAGGACTTTCCTGCCTAAACGTCAAGACAACCAAGTGATCTTGCAGTGAGGTCTGACCTCACCCGCCTTACACTTTCTAGTCGTTCGTGCCCATGGTAGCATGTGGCACCCCGAAAGGATACATGCTGTGACGGTGCTACACTTGGGAGAACACTAACTACTTGATATTTTAAGTGAGAGATCACCCTAATAAAAGCGACTACCGCGCAATCAAGAAGGGTGTATCATAAGGGATAAACATCTCAGGCAATTTATAATAGCATGATATGGTATAGCCCCTTCTGACGGAGAAGTCAAGTATTTCTTCGTCTTCGGCATTCGCATCGGTGTTCACCTTCGCGAAGATTGCCACTACCTTGTCGATGCACCAGATAATATTGCTATCTCTATAGCTAATAAAATAAGTGCATTACATAAGGTTGACACGCAGGTCATTAAAGAGCAATCATATGGCTCCAGCCATCATGCCGAATCATGACACGCAGGTCATGTTAATCAAATTACATCATATAGTCATCTCATACATAATCGAATTAATATGAGACTTGCTATACCACATCACATGCAAACCATCCTGCAAAACCAAGTTAGACGCCTCTAATCGGTTTATGCAAAATTTTATTTTACGTGGCTTCTAAGGTTTTGACTCAAACCGCAGCTACCAACGTTTATCATCAAGTATGATTTATTCAAGTCGCTAGATTAACTTTCCATGGTGTATGAAACACGAGATAATAAAATCTCGAGCCCCATACTAAACTTCGTCATACGCATGACCCCCGTGCAGATCATATCTGCATTGCCCTTTTGTCTGCGAAATTTCATCTTTGTTTTTAACTACAGTGGAATTCAATGAACTGTTAGCACTTCGTTGATCAATCAGGATCGCGGATTGCCAGAACATTGAAACTCCACCATGCTGTTATCAAGATCAGAAATATACAAATCCCAGGGAAGCAACAAGAACATCGGGTAACAGATTTCATCTGCTACCTGCACAAATAATTTTCAGTAATAGAACTCATCTACTACCTAATTATATTGTGCAACACCCATACATCTCTATGTATTCTAGATCGCAACCTGCATCTACGCATAGCACGGCTCATGATGCCACTGTCGGGGAACGCAGCAGAAAACAAAATGTTCCGACCTACGCACCAGCCCAGGACCACTATGGAGACTGCATACAAGGTTTGATCTTTTTCGTTACCGACTCGTAGCGCAGCGGAAGTAGAGTCGATGACGATCGGCGGTGCAGATCCCCGCAGCTAGGATTTACAACCTCCCAACCGCGAGGATGTATACTCTCATCTGCCCCTCGGACAGCCCTCCAGGAGGCGGTCGGACAGTCCCCGAACGGTGTCGCGGACAGCCCTTCGGGAGGACCTTCGAAACTCGGACGGTCACACAGACAGCCCTTCGGGAGGACCTTCGAAACTCGGACGGTCACACAGACCGCCCTTCGGGAGGCACTCTCGAACTAAGACCGAAACTACGATCTCTCTACAGAGTTGCACACATACGGTGTCATCTATCCGGCAGGGCTTCGCCGTCCAGAACTAGTTCCTGCCGGAACCCAGACAACCTTTCGGCTCTACGAAACTATTTCGCTGGGAGGGAGAGAGAAGCCAGACAAGTCTATGGCATGTGTATGAGAGCAAGGATTGAAGGATTGGGCAGCCCCCTCTCCTCCTTATATAGGAAAACCAAGGGGTAGGATGGGTATTCAAAATACCAAAAATACCCATGAAGGAAACACTTTCCAAGGGTAAAAGGGGGAAGCAAGTGGGCAAGTGGGGCTCCAAGGAGGAGCCCCCTTCTTGGCCGGCCACACCCCATGAGGGCCCCCCCAAGGGGGCTCTCATCCATCCATGTCACCCCAAAATATCTTGGGATAAAGCCCAAAATAATGGCTTTCCAAAAAGTAACCCAAAAAGCACTTTCACTATTCATGACGACATTTTTCAGCGTCCGTTCGAACTGAAAATATTTATATGGGCTTAGAACATTTCCAGTACCCACTAAAATAATTTTCAACACGTTCCAGAACAATTCCGGATTAGTGATTTTCATCTGCGAAAAGCATCTGAAGCGGTTCCGGCAGCTCCGGAACATTTCCGGTTTTCATCCCGGAAAATTCTAGAAAGTTTCCAGAATGATTCTGGCACCCTCCAAGAATTATCAGGCGTGTGCCGAAACCAATTTGACTTAATGGTATCCCCTGAAACAACTTTTTCAGTTTTACCGGAACTCATCCGGTGACCTCTCTCTTCAGAACTTTTCCGCTGTCTCCGAAACTTTTTCCGGAGACTTTTTCTCAGACTCCCTGTCTAGTATTCAACAGATAGATGACCCTTAAGCGTGTGACCCTATAGGTTCGGTGAAGTATAGACATGACCCGGAACCCCTTCCGATCAATGATCAACATCGGAGCCGTGGACACCCATATTGACCCCTATACCCACACGAATGAATATTCGAGTGAACCTCCAGTTGCCGTGTGCTATTCCTGTTGCTTCGCGATATGTTACAAACACCCGAGGTGGGATTTTCTGCATCCCCGTGGATCAAGAACTTGTCCACAATGCAAGTTACCTCGTTACCGGTTTTGTTCTCTTTTCTCGTTATCGTGTTCCGGCATCCCTGTGATCAAATCACACTGTGTCTGGCCAGACGATGATGGATACCGTAACACCGAGAGGGCCCGAGAATATCTCTCCATCGTCGGAGGAGCAAATCCCAATCTTGAGCTATCTTGTTACTTGCCATACTTTTCCGTGAACCCGTAAGCCACCGTAATAGCCACCCAGTAACGGATGATGTTTAACAAACCCCAAAGTTCACGAAGCAAGCACGAAGGAACTCGATACTCTCATGGTCTAAGGAATTATTCAAACATTAACTATCTCTGTGTTATTAACCATTAACTAGTGATGAAAGTATTTCATAGCATAACATCAATTCGGGTCGATTCAACACAAGTGTTCTACCAACATTGCGCCCTCAAAATTGCCGGCATAGCCATGCCCATGATCAGGAATCATGCAATACTTGAGCCAGTCTTAGAGGCAAGACTAGGAATACATTTTACCGTTTATTATACCACACGTGCAAATGAGTTTCCCTCCGGGCCTCGTGGATATTGCAGACTCGAGAATCATTGCAGTTATAGCATGGAATATAAACTTAATTAGGAACATGGGGATAAATAATAACATTTATTATTGCCTCTTGGGCATATCTCCTACATCATCACCAACCATCCTTCATCACCAATTTCATGATGCTCTCCGCCGTTCATGAGTAATCCCATCGTAGGCTTGCTGGACGGTGATGGGTTGGATGAGATTTACCATGTAATCGAGTTAGTTTTGTTAGGGTTTGATCCCTAGTATCCACTATGTTCTGAGATTGATGTTACTATGACTTTGCTATGCTTAATGCTTGTCAGTAGGGCCCGAGTGCCATGATTTCAGATCTGAACCTATTATGTTTTCATGAATATATATGTGTTCTTGATCCTATCTTGCAAGTTGTAGACACCTATTACGAGTTATGATCCGCATCCCCCAGGGTGACAATAACTGGGATTCTTTCCGGTTATTACCGTAGTTTGAGGAGTTCATGTATTCACTAAGTGCTAATGCTTTGGTCCAGTTCTCTATTAAAAGGAGGCCTTAATATCCCTTAGTTTCCATTAGGACCCTGCTGCCACGGCAGGGTAGGACAAAAGATGTCATGCAAGTTCTTTTCCATAAGCACGTATGACTATATATGGAATACATGCCTACATTATATTGATGAATTGGAGCTAGTTCTGTGTCACCCTATGTTATAACCGTTGCATAATGAATGCCATCTGACATAATTATCCATCACTGATCCGTTGCCTACGAGCTTTTCATATATTGATCTTTGCTAAAGTTACTTTTCCGTTGCCACTGTTACGATTGCTACAAAACCGCTACTGTTACTTTTGCTACCGTCACCGTTACTTCCATACTACTTTGCTACTAAATACTTTGCTGCAGATATTAAGTCTTTCAGGTGTGGTTGAATTGACAACTCAGCTGCTAATACTCGAGAATATTTTTTGGCTCCCCTTGTGTCGAATCAATAAATCTGGGTTGAATACTCTACCCTCGAAAATTGTTGCGATCCCCTATACTTGTGGGTTATCAAGACCCTTTTCTGGCGCCGTTGCCGGGGAGCATAGCTCTATTCTCTGAGTCACTTGGGATTTATATCTGTTGATCACTATGAAGAATCTGAAAGACCCAAAAACCAAGATCTATCCCTCTACTACGAGGGGAGGTAAGGAACTGCCATCTAGCTCTGCACTTGATTCACCTTCTGTTATGAGTAAATTTGCGACACCACCACCTGCTATTGATTATGATATGTCGCAAGCAATTGATGATGCCACTTCTGCTATGCATGATGCTTATGATGATACTTTGCTTGATAATACTGTGCCACTGGGTGAATTTCTTGATGAACAAATTGCTAGAGTTAATGCTGAAACTGATGATATTTCTGAAACTGAACACTATGAGACACCTGTTAGACCTAGCTCTCCTAGATATGAATTGCCTAATATACCTAAGGGTTATGTTATGGAGGGAGAGGTAGCTAGGGACTTTCTTGCTTGTAAGGATAGAGATGATCTTAAGAAATTACTATGGAAGTGGAAGGAAAAATCTTTGAATGCTTGAATGCAATATGATCCTAAGTTTGCTACTTCACCTATCTTTGTTACTGATAAGGATTATGAATTCTCTATCGATCCTGAATTAATTACTTTGGTTGAATCTGATCCTTTCCATGGTTATGAATCTGAAACTGTTGTGGCACATCTTACTAAATTGAATGATATAGCCACCCTATTTACTCATGAGGAAAAAATTCGTTATTACTATATTCTTAAGTTGTTTCCTTTCTCATTAAAGGGTGATGCTAAGATATGGTTTAATTATCTTGCTCCTGGTTGTGTGCGTAGTCCCCAGGATATGATATATTACTTCTCTGAAAATATTTTCCCGCCCATAAGAAACAAGCTGCCTTGCAGGAAATATTTAACTTTGTGCAAATTGAAAAAGAGAGTCTCCCACAAGCTTGGGGAAGGCTTCTCCAATTACTTAATGCTTTGCCTGATCATCCTCTCAACAAAAACGAAATACTTGATATCTTTTATAATGGACTAACCGATGCTTCTAGGGACCACCTAGATAGTTGTGCTGGTTGTGTTTTCAGGGAACGAACTGTTGAACAAGCTGAACTACTATTGAATAATATATTGAGCAATGATAATGATTGGACTATTCCCGAACCACCTCCAAAGCCAACTCCGAAGAAAAAAGGTATTCTATTTCTCAGTCCTGAAGATATGCAAGAGGCAAAGAAATCTATGAAAGAAAAAGGAATTAAAGTTGAAGATGTTAAGAATTTACCACCTATTGAAAAAATACATGGTCTTGATACCCCGACACAGGTAGTAGAGGTAAATTCTCTCCGTAGATTTGATGAAGGTGATATTCCTTATAATAAGTCTGCTAGCCAATGCTTGGATTAGTTTGATAACTTTATTGTTAAGCAAGAAAATTTCAATGCTTATGTTAGTAGACAATTGAGACATAATGCTTACATGCTTGATCGCTTAGGTGATTATATGAGTAGAACTATCAATGATCTTAAGATTATTAGTAAACATGCTTCCATGGTAACTACTCAAGTAGAACAAGTACTTAAGGCACAAAATGATTCGCTTAATGAGATGGATGGTAAGAACAATGATCATTCTGTTAGAGTTGTGACTAGAGGTGGTAAAATGACTCAGGAACCTTTGTATCCTGAGGGCCATCCTAAGAGAATTGAGCAGGATTCTCAGAGAATTAATACTGATGCACCTAGTCGTCCCAGTAATAAAAGGAAAAAGAATGATGATAGGACTTTGCATGCTGCTAGTGAACCTGTTATAGATACACATGAGAATCCAAATGATATTTCTATTTCTAATGCTGAAACACAACCTGGTGATGAACATGAACTGGGTGATAATATTAATGATGATGTTCATGTTGATGCTCAACCTAGCAATGATAATGATGTGGAGATTGAACCTGCTGTTGATCTTGATAACCCACAACCTAAGAATAAAAGATATGATAAAAGAGACTTTGTTGCTAGGAAGCATGGTAAAGAAAGAGAACCATGGGTTCAGAAATCCATGCCCTTTCCTCCTAAACCATCCAAGAAAAAGGATGATGAGGACTTTGAGCGTTTTGTTGAATTGCTTAGACCTGTCTTTTTGCGTATGCGCTTGACTGATATTCTGAAAATGTCTCCTTATGCTAAGTATATGAAAGATATTGTGACAAATAAAAGAATGATACCGGAAGCTGAGATTTCCACCATGCTTGCTAATTATACCTTTAAGGGTGGAATACCAAAGAAACTGGGAGATCCCGGAGTACCTACTATACCGTGCTCAATTAAAAGAAATTATGTTAAAACTGCTTTATGTGACCTTGGAGCTGGTGTTAGTGTTATGCCTTTCTCTTTGTATCGTAGACTTGATTTGAATAAGTTGACACCTACTGAAATCTCTTTGCAAATGGCTGATAAATCAACCGCTTTACCCATCGGTATTTGTGAGGATGTGCCTGTCGTAGTTGCAAATGTTACTATCCTAACAGACTTTGTTATTCTTGATATTCCCGAGGACGACAGCATGTCGATCATCCTTGGTAGACCTTTTTTGAATACTACATGGGCTGTTATTGATTGCAACAAGGGCAATGTCACTTTTCATGTTAATGGTAATGAGCATACGGTACACTTTCCGAAGAAACAACCTCAAGTTCATAGTATCAACTCCATTGGAAAAATTTCAACGATTATTATTGGAGATTTTGAATTCCCTCTCCCTACTGCCAAAAAGAAATATGATATACTTATTGTTGGGGACATGCATATCCCCGTTGAGGTAACCTAGTGTTATTCGAAAATTCTCCGGTTCCGTGTCATTCGAAAAAAGTTTGTCAATAAGACTTGATCAACCTTATTGATGGATTCTTTTTGATGAGCATGAGATGGATGAATTTAGAAAGCACAACCTTCTATACCCAACTTTTACTTTCTGTTATTTAGATTAAATAAAGCAAAAAATACTATTATACTTCTGTTTTCTGAATTATCCGTGCAATAAAAAATGACCTGAAAATAAAAGTTCTCCAAATGCCCTGAAAATGTAGTATGATTTTTTCTGGAATATTTAAGAATTTCTGGCACTGAGAACACATCAGGGGGCTGCACCAGTGGGCCACAAGCCTACAGGGTGCGCCCACCCCCCCTGGGCGCGCCCCCTGGCTTGTGGGTCCCACGTAGGCCCCCCTCACTTATTCCAGCACCCATCCACTTCGTCTTCCTCCAGAAAAAATCCCACCATTGCTCAAGCCCATGTTCTAGCTCATTTTGCTGCCATTTTCGATCTCCTTGTGCAAAGCTCCATTTGCAAAACTGTTTTGGGGGATTGTTCTTCGAGAAAGAAAGATGTTGAGGAGAACATACCAAGGTGGTTCCTCGAGCAAGAAGGCCCCAAGACTCGCGATACGTGAGACCGACTTTGAACCACCGAGGGAAGCTCAAGTGCGGCCTTGTGAATGGCCGTCGGATCAATTCATGGTTCATGCCAGTTTCAAGGAAGAATTTTATGCGTACACACGAAATGCTGGCCTTGAAGATTTCATTTCAGACCAATGCAAGCAATATTATCAACTCACTGATTCCTTCGTGCGGAGGTTTGAATTTTCATCCAGGCGTAATACGCATTCTGTTCTATTAAATCTTTATGATGAATCTTATACTATGGACCTAGAAGATTTTAACCGTGCATGCAAAATTCCACAATGGGGCAGCCATAGTGATCCTCACAAAACTGAATATAATGATTTTCTTGCTAGCATCACTGTGGGAGAAACTAGAAACATTACACGGGCTACCTTGGGGAGCATTCACTTTCCTGCTATACATTATTTTGCTCTCTTCATAGGTAGATGTATTAACGGTAAACATGATCATAGCCACCTTTGTGTACCTGATCTTAGTATTCTTAAGAGTGCGGTAATGGGTGATAGACGATATAACTTGGGGGCTATTATTGCTAGGAGGCTACATAAAAATGTAAGGAAGGAGATTTCTTTGGCGGGATTTATGCCACTCGTGTAGCTAATTATCTTGGGGTACCCATAAGGGGGAATGATATTGAGTTACCACCTGCTTTTCTTGATTATGAGGCTATGGTACGCTACCAGTTTCTTGAGAGGAACGAACAGTCCTTCCTGTACCGACTAATTTTTGATAGATAGCGTGCTGTCCATATTACCCTTCCTGCTCCTGCCTTCTTTAACTTTCAGGAAAAACGGAGACACTTTATAACCAGAGAGGAGGCAAACGAGTACGAGAGAGAGGCGGAAGCCGCTCGCCTCCGCGCTGCAGCCGTTCAGGCAGTAGCCGCCGCAGCCCAGTACAACCCCAACTATGACTTTGGATATTATTCGGGCCAGCCATGGCCTTAGACCAACTTAGGCCAAAAGCCTAAGCTTGGGGGAGTACGTATTTCTCACCAACATTACATTCATCTTCACACACTAATCTTAGTAGTCGGTGCTTATACTTTTTCATTGAATCATCCATGGTATTTTATTTCTTCTTTCCGCTTTCTTCTTGTGTGCTTAATTAACCTTGAGAAAATCCAAAAAAAAATTAGTTCTAGCTTTACCTTTTAGTTTGTTTAGTTGTAGCATTAAAAGAAAACCCAAAAAGATTTCTCGTTCTTCTTTTGTTTGTTGGGAGCTTTCCCGTGTAAATAGTTTTCCTTTCTTCTTTGGGTCGTAAGGAGAAGACCACAATGAAATGTTGAGTGGCTCTCATATGCATTATTGTTTATCTATCAGAGAGCCCATATTACCTTGCCTTCTCCTTTGAGTTATTGTTTGCAGATTCCAGCTTAGTCCCATGCACATGCACTCTTATTATTATTCACACCGTTCGGTCGTGCAAGTGAAAGGCAATAATGATGATATATGATGAAGTGATTGAGATGGAGAAAAGCTCGTATGAACTCGACCTATTTTGTTTTTGTAAATATGATTAGCTCATCGTTCTGGATTCAGCTCATTATGGATGAAACATGTTTGCAATGACAATTAGAGAATATAGTTACTCATGCCATGCTTAATTAGCTAAGAGTGTATAATGGTTTGTCTTGAGTGCCAACATGCATTTTTAAAATGGTTGTGATGTAGTATGATATGATGGTATCCTCCTCTGAATGATTCAAGTGGCTTGACTTGGCACATGTTCACGCATGTAGTTGAAACAAAATCAACATAGCCTCCACGATGTTTATATTCATGGTGATTTATATCCTACTCATGCTTGCATTCAATGTTGGTTAATCTCAATGCATGTTTATGACTGTTGTCGCTCTCTAGTTGGTCGCTTCCCAGTCTCTTGCTAGCCTTCACCTGTACTAAGCGGGAATACTGCTTGTGCATCCACTTCCATAAACCCAAGGTTGTTCCATATGAGTCCACCATATCTACCTATATGCGGTATTTACCTGCCGTTCCAAGTAAATTTGCATGTGCCAAACTCTAAACCTTCAAATAATATTCTGTTTTGTATGCCCGAATCGCTCATGTAGTGACTAGGGGCTG
This sequence comes from Elymus sibiricus, assembly GCA_039707655.1. Classification (NCBI taxonomy): domain Eukaryota; kingdom Viridiplantae; phylum Streptophyta; class Magnoliopsida; order Poales; family Poaceae; genus Elymus; species Elymus sibiricus. The sequence continues at coordinate 74,846,186 of CM077665.1, forward strand.
TCGGTATCTTCCATGCTAGGTGGGTTATTCTCATGATGAGTGTTTATTCACTTGTCATTCACGGGAAAGTGGCTGGTGATCGGGATGCTCAGTTCCATGCTCAAAAATCAAATCAAAATATAATGAAACAAAACCCCCCCAGGATTGTTGTTTGTATGGACGGTACCCGTGGATTCGGCTCGCCGTGGAGTGTGTTTGATTGGTGGAGGGGGAGTAAAAACTTTATCATTCTGTTTGGGAACCGCCTATAATGTATCTAGCATGGAAGATGGCGAGATCTCTCGGTCATTATGTTGACAATGAAAGCATACCGCTCAAAATTATTATTCATCCCTGTTTTAAAAGCTCGAGCTCTGGCACCTCTGCAAATCAATGCTTCCCTCTGCGAAGGGCCTATCTATTTTACTTTACTGTTGAGTCATCCTCCTCTTATAAAAAGCACCAGTTAGAGAGCACCACCGTCATTTGTATGCTTTGTTATTAATTGATATTAAGTATGACTATGACTGGATCTCTTTTACCATGAATTACAATTTCCAGTCAGCCCTTGTTCTTCAGAGGTGCTCTGCATTTATGTTTTGCGGTCTCAGAAAGGGCTAGTGAGATACCATTATATCATATTGTATCATGATTGTTTTGATAAAATTGTTGTCATCCGAGATTTATTATTATTGCTCGCTAGTTGATTATGCCATTGATATGAGTAAATGTGAGACCTAAATGTTATTGTATGGTTAGTCTATAATCCTTGCTGAAAACCTGAACATCAGTTAGACATATTTACAACAACAAAATCAAACAGAGTTTGTAAAAGTTTTTCTTTGTCACTTTCAGTTTGTCAACTGAATTGCTTGAGGACAAGCAATGGTTTAAGCTTGGGGGAGTTGATACGTCTCCATCGTATCTACTTTTCCAAACTCGTTTGCCCTTGTTTTGGACTCTAATTTGCATGATTTGAATGGAACTAACTCGGACTGACGCTATTTTTAGCAGAATTGCCTTGGTGCTATTTTTGTGCAAAAATAAAAGTTCTCGGATTGACCTGAAAATTTACGGAGAATATTTTTGGAATTAATAAAAAATACTGGCGAAAGAATCAACCAGGGGGGTCCACTCATTGGCCACAAGCCAGGGGGCGCCCCCCTAGGGCGCGCCCAGGTGGCTTGTGGGCCCCCTGCAACTCGTCCGACCTCAACTCCAACTCCATATAACCCTATTCGGGGAGGAAAAAATCAAGGAGAAGAGTTCATCGCGTTTCACGATACGGAGCCGCCGCCATCTCCTGTACTTCCTCGGGAGGGCAGATCTGGGGTCCGTTTTGGGCTCCGGGGAGGGGAAATCGACGCCGTCGTCATCACCAACCATCCTTCATCACCAATTTCATGATGCTCTCCGCCGTTCGTGAGTAATCCCATCGTAGGCTTGCTGGACGGTGATGGGTTGGATGAGATTTACCATGTAATCGAGTTAGTTTTGTTAGGGTTTGATCCCTAGTATCCACTATGTTCTGAGATTGATGTTGCTATGACTTTGCTATGCTTAATGCTTGTCACTAGGGCCCGAGTGCCATGATTTCAGATCTAAACCTATTATGTTTTCATGAATATATATGTGTTCTTGATCCTATCTTGCAAGTTGTAGACACCTATTACGAGTTATGATCCGCATCCCCCAGGGTGACAATAACTGGGATTCTTTCCGGTGATTACCGTAGTTTGAGGAGTTCATGTATTCACTAAGTGCTAATGCTTTGGTCCGGTTCTCTATTAAAAGGAGGCCTTAATATCCCTTAGTTTCCATTAGGACCCCGCTGCCACGGGAGGGTAGGACAAAAGATGTCATGCAAGTTCTTTTCCATAAGCACGTATGACTATATATGGAATACATGCCTACATTATATTGATGAATTGGAGCTAGTTCTGTGTCACCCTATGTTATAACCATTGCATGATGAATGTCATCTGACATAATTATCCATCACTGATCCGTTGCTTACGAGCTTTTCATATATTGATCTTTGCTAAAGTTACTTTTCCGTTACCACTGTTACGATTGCTACAAAACCGCTACTGTTACTTTTGCTACCGTCACCGTTACTTCCATACTACTTTGCTACTAAATACTTTGCTGCAGATATTAAGTCTTTCAGGTGTGATTGAATTGACAACTCAGCTGCTAATACTCGAGAATATTCTTTGGCTCCCCTTGTGTCGAATCAATAAATCTGGGTTGAATACTCTACCCTCGAAAACTGTTGCGATCCCCTATACTTGTGGGTTATCATACCCATGGTTGGCTCTCCGGCGAGCCTCATGGTGGCGGTGGTGGCTTACACTTTTGGTCGTGTGGGCGGAAAGGGGTAGTGGTTGCTGGCTCGGGCGCGTTTCATGTCATTGGCATTGGCGTTGCCCAGATCCAGATCTGGAAATTGGAGCTCGCCACACATGGCATGGCATCATCAATGGCACGGTGGAGCTGCCAAGTGAAGGCTCCGCGCTTTTGCGCCGCCGACGACAACGCCCAACGGGCGCCGCTATCTTCTTGAATACGTCCTCGTGGTTCTCTCTCCGTGCTAAGGTTCCGGGTGAAAACCCATGTCCGCTTCGGACTCGGCAACGGCGACGCTCGACGCCGTTCTCCCTCTTGAGGGCGTTGTTGTGGAGACTAGGTGTGCTAGCGCGTGGTGTGGCGTTGTACTCTGACTTCCCCATGTTCTCTTTCGGTAGTGTAGTCGCATTCCCGTTATCCCAGGATCTGTTGTGTAAGGGGCTACCTCTCCACTTTGTATCGTTCGGCTGTGTACTTTGTTTGTTGCTTTATCTATAAAGCGGGGCGCGAGCCTGTTTCGAGAATCTCCTCACATCCTCACACAATGCAAAATGTCGTGATTCCACTAAAGGACCCTTGAGGGCAGTCACCGAACCCGTACAAATGATGACCCTTGGGGGCCGTCATCAAATCCGTACAATTGGCAACCCTTGGGGGCGGTCACCGGTACCCGTACAAATTGCTCGGGGCAATCTCCGCAACTTAATTGGAGACCCTGACGCTTGCCCGGAGCTTTACACCATAATGATTTAGCTCCAAGACACCACCAATCATCTAGGGCGCCCAAGCACCCAAGAGGCATAAGATCTAGGGTGCCCAAACACCCAAGAGTAGTAATCTTCTCAACTTTTCACTTCCATGTATCACTGTGGAGAACTCAAACCGATGCAACTAATGCAATGGCAAGAACATATGAAGTGGTCAAGTCCCTCACTCTCAAATCCCACCAAAGCAACGAAAGCTATGTAGGAATATGAGAGGAAGAACAAGGAGAACACAAAGAACTCCAAGATCTAGATCCAAGGGGTTTCCCTCACATAGAGGAGAAAGTGATTGATAGAAATGTGGATCTAGATCTCCTCTCTCTTTTCCCTCAAGAACTAGCAAGAATTATTGAAGGGATTGAGAGATAGCAAGCTTCAAGAGGTCAACACTAGTGGGGGGAAACTTGCACAAAGGGATAAGAACCATTGGGGAAGAAGACCCTCTTTTATAGGAGGGGAAAATCCAACTGTTATGCTCACACGTCGTGTATAAGCGGTACTACCGCTCACGGGAGCAGTACTACCGCTTGACATGGTAAGAAGGAGAGCCAGTGGTAGTACTGCTTAAAGTGGTACTACTGTGCCTACATCCGCTCTACTACCGCTGAGACTGAACGGGGAAGCCCGAAGCACGGCCAGCGCGAAGGTGCTCACGGTAGTAGGCACGGTACTACCACACCAGGAGGCACTACCGCTTCGGTAGGAGCGGTACTACCGCTTACAACGGTGGTACCACACCACTACCGCCCTACTACCATCCATGTGAACAAGTCCGTGCGGGCCCAGCTGAAATGCCCGCGGCACTGGAAGGAAGTAGTACTGCTTGGAGCAGTACTACCGCTGCCCAGGGCGGTACTACCGCTTGGGTGCTTCAAGCAAGCCCCAAGCAAAACAGATGGATGCAAGAAGACCTAAAGTGCCATAACTTTTGCGTACGAGCTCCGAACTGAGCAAACTCAAGCTTGTTGGATAGAGGACGACAAGCACTATCCAAACAACGACAAATTGAGAATAAATTGCCAATATGATAAGGAAGATGACCTTTCCAAAATATGAAACGACAAAATCTCCAACATCGAAAACGCAACGATGATGCGAACGAAATCTATTTTCGATGAACTCGAGCTAGTCATGAAGCATAAGTTCCAAAACTCACATGGAGAAAATACAAACAATAACCAAGAAAGATGATGCCAAGGATGCAATGGTTTGAGCTCTCAGCAAACGATATGATCAAGCTACCGACTCGAGAGCCCCCCTTGATAGTATGACAATCGATCCTATAACTCGGTCTCCAAACTAACACCATGAGAGCGGTAAGATAGAAAACCTATCAAGGACAAACCTTTGCCTTGCACATAAACCACTTGAGCTAGATGATGATGATCTTGTCCTCCTCAAGATGTACCAACTTTCTTGATTGCGCTGGCTCAATGAAGACTAGTGGATTGCTCCCCATACTCCCCTATGAGTGAGCCTCTCTTCGGCACAACTTCACATGTACAGTGTCACCACAATGAACGACAAGCTTTAAGCATGTGATCTCTTCGTGATGCTCCACTTGAACTTGCACACCGCAATTTTGATGACGATCACCACTTGATCATCTTCCATGGGTCATATGAGATCTTCCTTCTTATAGCCTTGAAACCAATGAATGATCTTCAAGCAATGCCCATGGACAAACCTTAAAGTATAACTCAAAGCCACCATTAGTCAATAGGGATTGTCACCAATTACCAAAATCACACATGGGGCACCATGCTCTTTTAGTATGTTCATCTTCTTCTTCCTTGGTCGACGTGGTGAACTATTATCCTCTTCATGTTGTCGGATTGCCATGGTTCTTTGACTGCAAATTCATCAGCTCTTTATTCCATGTCCTTACTATGGTGCAACATATTATGACATCTGGCACATAATCCTCATTATATGGTTACTTGATTAGATACATATACCACTGCAATTACATTGTTCCACCTGCACTTGTTCTTCTTCCATTTGGTATTTTTCTTAGTGATAACCTATTAGATCTTACATTGTATGGAACTTGTCTTTCCTCTCTTTCCTATCGTATTCCCCTTTAGCTAAGTTTTTTGCTCCAAAACTTCCGAAAAAGAAAGAATCATGCCAAGTTTATGTCGTACAAGAAGGGCACTAGTTGTCATAACGTTATAAGATTAAGAAAATATTTTTAATAGTATTCTACCGTAAGAAATACATAGAACACGATGAGGGGAGTGTTGGCAACAATGATCGGTAAGACTAAGCGTAGATTAGATCTAGATAATCTGAGTAGGGATGAGGGGAAATGAGTTGGGAGGGAAATGTATTGTCTCTCTCGAGTAATGATAGAGAAAGGACCCAACCCCCATGAAATTCATGGGGTTTAATTAGCCCTAAGTGGTTCGTAAATCAACCGTTGCAATTCGTAAGTCTAGGATTATCAGTCTTTCTGTACCAAGTGGACTTGCCACAATAGAAGCAAATGTGTCTGTAACTCGGAGGAACGACCTCCATAATGCGGGCAGAAACAAAGGAAATTAAAAGTTTGAGTAAAAGAGAACAAAACTTATGTCAGTATCATCATCTTCCTGTTATGGTGGTTCCCAAATCCATCTGATGGTTCTTTGCATTGCAAATTTAGTGACTCTTCATTCCATATTATTATTGTGGTAGGACAGCTTATGTGATGGCTTCTTGAAACCGCAAGGATAGTTCCTATATTTCACTTATTCTTACTAGTAGCCTATTAGCTCTTGTTTTCTCAAGTTAGGTTATGGCAAACTTAAAACATAACTCGCCTTTCATTTCTTTTCTACCTTATTCAGACTTAAATTTTAAGTTCTATCATCTGAAACTTGCTGGACAGAAATAAAAGCCACGATTTTTTGTCTGAAACTTACGGTGCAACAATGTCTTGGTCAGTTACAAGGCATTTATTTCTGTGGTTCCAACTAAGCTTGCTTCGCAGATGTACGCACTTTTTTGCACCATGTCTCATCTCCTCTCCTCTCGACCACATGGTTAGGGATTTTCAAAAAAATTGTCCACTCATTTTTCTTATGCAATGCAAGTGATGTGAACACGAATATTCAATGATTTATTCACAACTTCATACTTCTAGTTTAGAACACATTCTGAACATTTATTACTATGTGAACACATTATTCCTACATTTCTGTGACATGGACATCATTGATGTCGGACAGTCAAGTATTCCTAAATTAGGAAAATTCTTTTTGTCATGTTTCAGAGACAATGTTAATTTTATAAGAATACAAAATATCAAAAATTGTGCCTACCTTTCCATTCACAACAAGATACTATATATATGATAAATACACCTTATATTTGGTTAACAAATTATCTCTTCATATTAGAATAACAGATTCTCTGTATACCACATAAATCACGTGTTCATATTATTTTTGTTTCAATAAAAGTTTATTTGATAAAATATAAATTATGCATTCCCATTTCTTTCATTTGAATAAGATATTACCTCCGCCATTTTTTTCGTATTTTTTCACAGTACATTCCTAGCTTCGTCAGAGAACCTGTCCTAAAAAATGGGTCTTTTGATAAATAAAGAAAACATTATTCAGGTCACATTGCAGACAAACCATGAATTTACATTGAAAGTTTTGGTCAACAACGAAGCAAAAGGATCTTCGTATATATGCTGACCCACAAGTATAGGGGATCAATCGTAATCCTTTCGATACGTAAGAATGTCGAACCCAACGAGGAGCAGAAGGAAATGATAAGAAGTTTTCATCAACGTATTCTCTGCAAGTGCTGTAAGTAACAATGATAGATAGTTTTGTAGCAAGATAATTCGTAACAAGTGACAAGTAACAAAAGTAGCAAGTATGCAGCAAGGTAGCCCAACCTTTTTTGTAGCAAAGGACGGGCCTAAGAGTACTCTTATATGAAGCAAAGTGCTCTCGAGGACACATGGGAATTTCTGTCTAGTCATGTTCATCATGTTGAGTTGATTCACGTTCGTTACTTTGATAATTTAAATGTGGGTGGACCGGTGCTAAGGTGTTGTTCTTACTTGAAAAAACAACCTACTTATGATTATCCCCTCTCACAAGCATCCACAACTACGAAAGAAGAATTAAGATAAATCTAACCATAGCATGAAACATATAGATCCAAATCAACCACTTATGGAATAACGCATAAACTAGAGTTTAAGCTTTTTTCACTCTCGCAACCCATAATCTACTTATTACTCCACAATGCCTCCCCTTAGGCCCAAAGTATGGTGAAGCGTCATGTAGTCGACGTTCACATGACACCACTAAAGGAAGCAACAACATACATATCATCAAAATATCAAACGAATACCAACTTCACATGATTACTTATAACAAGACTTCTCCCATGTCCTAGAGAACAGAAGTAACTACTCACAAATCATCACCATGTTCAAGATCAGAGGTGTAATGAATATGATAAAGGATTTGAACATATTATCTTCCACCAAGTAAACCAACAAGCATCAACTACACGATGTAATCGACACTACTAGTAGCCCCTAGGTACCAATCTAAGGTTTAGAGAGCAAAAGGGCCTCTACCCAGGTTTCCGCCTCGAGACGGCGGCGCTTCGTCTCGAAAGTATCCTTTTGATTTTTTTTCTAGGTCAAAACCCTTCATATAGCAGAAGAGGGGGGCTTGGGCCTGCCTGTGGGCTTCCCAAGCCATCAGGGCGCCCCTAGGGGGGGTGGCCCCGCCCTGTTGGCTTGGGAGCCACAGGTGGCCCCCCTCTGGCACTTCTTTGCTCCATTAATTCAGATTTATTCCACAAAAAATCCTCGTGAAGTTTCAGGTCATTTGGAGTCTAGAGAATTTTCAACCTTTTTCATGGTTTTCATGTCCAGAATTCCAGTTTTCGGCAATTTCCCTCTTTGTGATGCACCTTGTAAATTAAGAGAGAAAATACATTAGAATTGTATCATAAAATGGAATAATGGCCAAAACCAATATAAATATCAATAAGAAATCATGATGCAAAATGGACGTATCAATATACTAGGGACGATTGAAGAGACTTTATGACATGTTATGCGCTCCAAGTTGATAGTCAAATATTACTGGAGATAGCAGAAAATGGTGTTATCATTTATGCTACCTTACCTAACCACATCCATCCTTGGATTCATCAAAGTTAGTTTACTTTCAACTTCATGCATGTTCACATATGACTTATCAACCTACTTGTTTCACGAACTAATTATTATTTGTACTTTCAAGTACAAATAATAATTTATTTCCAAATTATTCTTTCTAATAATTTGACACATGTAGGTTATTTCCAAGTAGACCATTCTACATGTTCCTTAGTTAACAATATGCAGTTTACTAGTCATTGTAAAATACATTGGCAATAGTGATAGTGTTTAGGGGCCTCTCACCACATTGACTCCAAGCCTGGTGGGCTGGGCTGAGCCCCCTTGTCGGTTCCGTCTTAGGACACTTTGGACGACTCATGGAGTGTTATATGGAAGATTTAAGAATACTTGCCCATCAAGACAAGGACTTCAGATCCGTGGAGGACACCTCTCCAACGATGTAGCTGACTAGAACTCTTGTAATCCTAGGTCTCTGGTATCTTATATAAATAGAGGTTAGGCTAGTCGATATAACACAATCTCAACATTGCAATCTCTTGGTAGATACTTGTACTCTGTACTACACTCCAACTAAATAAACCAAGTAGGTCGTAGGGTAATATCTACTCAGATAGACCCAATCTGGGTAAAATCATGTGTCCATGTTACCATCGCTCCTAGACACCTAACTTAGGATCCCCTACTTCGAGACATGTAGGTTTAGGTTCACCCATGCAGGTCATGCTGGGTGATCGTCACAGATCGAAGGAGTCAAGATCAACGCTCAGATCGGCGCTAGCGCAATCTTTGTGTCGGGCCGGTCTTCGTCTTTGGCGTCGTCACGTTCATCGCCGACTCAACTGGCCACCTCGGCCAAGTCGAAATCTTTGCTCCATATTGAATCATCAAGTTCGGCAACCTGGAGTACGTCAAAATCAACTTAATCTCAACTAGGATCATGGAAAAATTCATCCTTGGAGCTCGGGATCTCAACATTAACATTGCTCTCGCGCGGTCGTGTAGAAAAATCTGGACGACAAAATTGCCCCTACCTTGTCAAGCATTGTTTTGCTGAATACCTCAGTGAGATAGTGAGGAATTCAGTCTACAACAGCCATGTAAAATTCCGCTATGATCCAATTGTGAATCTTTGGTAATCTCCGATATACCGAGGTGTTGTCGGATCTAGTCAGAAATCCACGTGGGTTCGGAAGAAGGAGGCCAGCGGTAAACCATGATATCATTTCAAAGATCCAACCATCCAGGTCATGCAGATTGTTGTATATGCGATTCCTCAAAATTTTGAGGTCGATCCGACGGTTTAAACTACAGGTAATCCCCGCGAGTGCTTCCATTTGCAAATCAGTTTTCTACGCGAAAACAGATCTGATCCCAAGTTAACCTTTCTTCATGGGACTATCAAACGACCTTTGATGGAGGAGATTTTTTTCTGGGGTCATATGTTGTGCTCTCAAACTCATGTTTTGACAGGAGATTGGAGTTGTTAGGTACGTGGTTTTTGAGTCCTTACACATTTCGGCCTGGTGTAACTAGTGATGGTATTGTGAGCCCCTTGGGAGCTCTTATTCCAAGTTAAAACCATGGACTAGTTGTTATAACGCTTACATAGGCCAGTCCATGAAGCCCTTGCTCGCTCAACTCGGCTCTCTGTTTCGCTCGCTCGCTTAGCATTTTATGCCCGCTCGTTCCACTTCTAGCTCATGAAAAATGGCTATCAATTTTTTTATTTGAAGAAGTTGATTTACAAAAATAAATTCATGTGTTTTATTAATCTTTGGTTTTAAAAATGTTGCGAATAAAAAACATGAATTTCAAAAAAGGTCATGGATTTAAAACATATTCATGGATTTCAAACATTTGAAAAGGTTTGTAAATTTTAAAATGTTCATTGGCTTTAAAATGTTCATGAACTTCAAAAAATATTCATGAATTTTAATAATATGAATTAATAAAGGTATTTTTTAAATGACCACGCTCTTTTTATTTAGAAAGACTATGTTCATGAATTAGCATGTGAAAAATAAACAAAAGAAAAACCAAAAACAAACATGAAAATGATAAAAGCATACCCCCCCCCCCCCCCCCCCCCGCGCCCAAAAAAGTATAAACCGCTAAAAAACACAAAAAGGAAGAAAACAAAAAACAAGGAAAAAGATAAGAAAAAACAAGGAAAAATTAAAATATTCATGAATTGGCATGTGAAAAAAGATAAGAAAAACCCAAGATTCATGTTAGCATGTGAACAAAGATAAGAAAAACAAGAAAATATAGAAATATGAAAAACAAAAGAAGACCTATTAAAGCCGTTGAAAACACACAGAAAAAGAAGTAAAACAAAAAAGAAGGCAATGCCTTCTCAGACCCGACCAACTTAGCGACACACGCCCTTACACACAGGGCCCATAGTGCCCCCATAGCCCCCGATGCACCATGACGCTCCAAATCTTGGGAGCTTAGTAACTTAACATATACTAAGCATTACAAATTTACACCAAACTGTCTTAGTTGGCCTCTCAAATGAGTAGTACCGTCGTCTTTCATGAAACTGTCTTAATTGGTCTCTCGAACATTACCATAAATAATTTTTTACCACCTCAGTCTAAACACCAAAAAAACAAGTTAGCCTACCTATTAGTGAAATGCATATCCTCCTACCATCAGGCATCAACTTCTCTTCATTCTGACTTCCGAACCGACTTCCTACCAAGCTAGTCAATTACTTTTTGTCCTCATTAATATCACACATATGACATTAATTGTCGCAAGCCTGCAAAATGTTTGTTTGACAGGAAAAATTAACAATCACACAAAGCCAAAAACGACTGGAGAAATATACATTGATGTGACTTGATTACATTGGGACCAAACTCAAGCCACGAAACATACTCTTTATTGAGCCTCATTTTTTCCTTACAGAATAAATTGCGGATAATTAGAGGTAACGAATCTGTAAGTTCTAAACTTGAATGAAATCTTAGTTGTCCTGGTGGTAAATGCCACATAAATGGTTGTGTGGGCGTGCTTCACAACATTTCTTGAATAGTTCTGATAAGCCAGAGAGGTATTACTGAATTTATCGTCTTCCTTAACATTCTTTTATTTGTTGTCTTTTTCATCTTTTGACTTGGTATCATAGATGAATACTCCCTCAAGAATTCATCAAGTTTACCTTTATATCAAACTCTTATACAAAGGTAGACTACTTACACTTACGATGCCATTTGAGATATTTTATTTTGTCATTTTACTATCTCTTTTATAAAATACATGATGTCCTTTATAAATGGCGTTTAAGCTTTTCTATCATTGAAGATTATAAGGTAAAGACTTTTGAAATTATATTAGATAAAAATCAAGATCCTGTATAAATTTCATGAAAATGCGTAATTATTATTTATCAGTATTGTATACATATAGAATTAAGATACAAGTTGGAGATTGTGTAAATCATCATGCACTTTGGAAGGGAAATACTTTAACGAATGTACCTAAAGTAATATTTATATATGCTCTGAAGCTTTTCCTCAACCATTTTTGTGCATATTGTTTAAATTTTAGTGGTGATAGTGCAAATATCTCCTCCATGTTGTTTTTAAAAATATTGCAAGTGAAGATATTTTCTCCATGTGCATATTGTAGATGACATTTGAAACTTTGTAATAGTGTTACTAAGTAAATATATTAAGAAGGTTGTCTAATATTACATTTCAAGTTGGTATGCATGGCTCATAGACTACCTTGTGAAAAACAATGGGGCAAGATATCAAAATGTTATCTGCCATGTGACCACTACATATTTTTCCACAAACTTGCCGTGTTTTATAGAACAAGATCCTAAACTTGCAATGCCACAAATTTTATTAATTTTACATGATTTAGGGAATTAAATTGTCTAATTTTCCATGTTGCTTTATTTACAAAATCCCCTAACCTTGCCTTGATTTATGAAAAATATTTTTCTTAAACTGTCATGTGACCATTATAAACATGTTTTCATAATTTGCCATGCTTTTAGAGGACAAAATCCCTGCATTTTACATGTGACCAATACAACATTTTCTCTAAATTTACCATGATTTAGGACATTATTCTTTTCTTAATTTTGCCATGTGACTGCATAAATTTTGCATGAGTTAGAGAACAAATTTTTAGTTTGCCATGAGTGTCATGATTGCGCATATAAAACAATTTTAATGAATGATGATTTTCTATCGTAATAGGTTGTAAGTGGGTCTAACCTGCATCTTGGGCCAGCTGGCCATCGCGCAAACATTCCACTGGAGCGGTCATTGAGGTCTCGATGGTTCGGTTTTTCGACGCTAACCTAAGGAACGCCAAGTTGCCCGGTGGCTTCACAAAAATGGTCAATTTTTTCCAGAAATACACGTTCACTGTGAGTACAGTCGATTTCATATGGATGGACGCGAGAAAGGAAAAGTATTAGTGGAAACGCTCACAAGAAGTGCCATAGATGGACTGTACTCAGTGGCGGTGCAACAAGCCATCCAACGGCCAAGGTGGAGAGTACAAGCATTCGTTTGCTACATGTTTCCCCTTCCGTTGTCGCAGCCAGCAATCCACTTCCCTTGCTTCTGTATCTGCAGAAAAGAATCGACAAAGATTCATACGGCTCCGACTCCTACTCAGTGGCGGCGCCAGGGGCCAATCCTATTCCGCTCGTAGGTCGCTGGTTAGCGACCTGGTGCGTACCCCCACACCCGTTCCGTTCTGATTTTGGTCTGGCCCAAACTAGCTCCACTCTAGTTACAACCTTCCCAGACTGTTTTTTCTTTTTTCTTTCTCCTTGTGTTTTTTTTCTTATTCTTCCATTTCGTTATTTCCTTTATCTTCTCCTTTTTGTTTTTCCTTTTTCTCCCTTTTCGCTTTTTCATGTTAGTCTATTCTATTTATTTTATTTTTCATTTTTATGAAATAGTGAACACTTTTCAAATTTGAGAATATTTTTTACAAATTCGTGAAAAATGTTTTAATTCACGAACATTTTTAAAATTATTGAACATATTTTGATTTCATGATTTTATGAAACTGTGTTAATTTAAAATTCCCGAACATTTTTTTTTACAAATTCGGGAATAGTTTATGAATACATGATCAAATTTTCAATTTCCAAACATTTTTTTAGAAATGTGAACATTTTTAATCAGTAAACTTTTTTGAGTTTACAAACATTTTTTGAAATTTGAGAACATTTTCGAAATTCATTAATAGTTTTTGTTCGGTGAGCATTTTTGAAATGCATGAACATTATTTCGAACCTAATGAATATTTTTTGAATCAGAAATTATTTTTTGAATAAATCATCTCTTTTCTAATTTACAATCATTTTTTTTTATTTTTGCGAACAATGTTTTAACAAGTTATTAAAAAAATTCTGCGTCGCCAATGTTTTTTTATTTTATGAACATCTTTTTGAATTGATGATCATTTTTGAACTTTCGAAATTCTTGAACAATAATTCTTTTTGAACTTTTTGTGAAAGGTAATAACGGTTTTCAAATTGATGAACATTTTCTAAATAAGCAAACATTTTTTGAATCGAGGAACTTATTTTGTAATTCACGGTCATTTTAGAATTTTTTGAAAATTTACAAAAAATATGATCATTTTTTTAATTTACGAACATTTTGGTAAAATTTACGAACATTTTTCGAATACGCGAGCAATTTTTGAAAATCACAAATATTTATTGAATCGATCAATATATTATGCTTCTGGTTTTTTTCTTCTAAATATCGTTGTTTTGAAAGTTGGAACTTTTTAAAATCGTGAAATATTAAAAAAAAGAAGTGAAAATAAAGCTTTTTGCAAAAAAAGGAAATATAAAAAGAGGGCATCCAGCCCCGCTCATGAATAAAAAGGAAATAGGAGTTCTCGCGTAAGGGGTCTTCCTTGGATATTCCATGGATTGCCAAAGATTCTAGCGCAAAGTCCAAAGCGCAAAACGAAAGAGCAGTCCACCATCCTCGCACTCACTCCCTGGGAAAGTATCAGGTGATACCAACCATCAACTGCTATCATGATACCAACTATCAAAATTTAAATTTATACATATAAAAAAAATCATGGATGTTCGCAACACATATGTCAACAACCCCTAAAAAATTAAGATCGAAATTCAACATACACAAAGAGAAACAAAAAAGGCAAATCCATCATGAATAGTGTCAAAGAAGACAAAAGGAAAAATGACACTATTCACATCTAAATTTGTCTTTTTTGTTTCTCCTTGTGTATTTTGAATTTTGATCTGAATTTTTTAGAGGCTGTCGACATATGTGTTGCAAACATTCATGCTTTTTTCAGAATTTTTTAACATGTCCAAATTTGAATTTTGAAAGTTGGTATCATGGTAGCATTTGAGGGCTGGTATCACCTGATACTTTCCCCTCACTCCCCTCCCCCAAACCTAGCCGACGCCTGACGGCGGTGACGGCCGCCACGTTGGAGCACTCATGCCTCAGCCGTCTCCCCCCCGCGACTCCACCGCTGGCCTCCCGCCTCCGTGACTTCGTCAGACGCAGTACTTGTCGGGCGTCAGTCCTTCCGGCTTTCGCCCGCTGCTCCGGTCCATTCGGCTCGCCCCTCGCCGGTTAGGCGCTACAAGCCATCCATCTAGGCATCTACAAGAGTCAGGAGACCAAGCCACCTGCCACCAAGACCAAGGTAATTCCCCTTTCTAAAATCTGAATCCTGTTCACCCCGTATTGTCATATGATCTCTACTCGCAAAGAGGGAGTACGTTGTCGTTTTGTCTCGTTAGTCTCTCCCATATCGATCGATACCATCTCACCTCGCACGCCTTCCCATTCCCACTGATTTTTTTCATCTCCACCCGTTGAACCGGTGGGCAAATAATCAGGAAAAAAACACCAGCGAAAAAACCATCGATCCCTCACATAGCACAATCGATACATATCCACTCTTTCCTTCCACATCACAACATTCCTAAGATTCATTTACTCATATCGTGGCCACAACCAATCTATTCAATTAAAGCCTTGTATGAATCATCAATCATTCCATATACAAAACCAATCATCGCCAAGGTTCGAATTAGGACTCCTGGGCTGGGCAGCGAACCCTGCTTCAGCGTGGTTCCAATGCTCGGCGAGTATCCCTGAAGATGCACACCTGAAACTGCGATGTGAGAGGGAGGCGTTGTTGTCCTTCCTGCAACTGCCACAACACAAGTCAGCACACTCACGTTCTCACCTTGGGCGACATGTTTCTATTACGCAATAGGAGAATGTAGTAAAGCTGAAGCCGGTCACCCAGATGTGTGACGCAAAAAGGCCCCTGGCTCCTCGCCGGTGTCGCAACCAATGCCGAACGGAATGGGAGAAATCGGGCACTTCTTAATTATTCCACTCGCCGCCATCCCTTATATTTCATGAAGAACATGAAGGTATTTGACTGTCCTTGATTGCATGCAGTTAAATAATAATAATAACATAGAGGTTTGTCAATGGCCAATCATCATCAAGTACTATTTAGATGAGCGTATTTGTAGCTAAAGACCACTGGAGACGCAATCTCTAAATTTATTAGACTTTATATATAGTAGACAATCTTATTAAGAAACACGATAGCGATCTATACGTATAACAATTGCACAAAAAAGTTGCATTATGTAGGCACTACCCTTACATCTTAACCAGCTCACACATGAAAACATGCTAATGTAACCATTATCTTGAGCCAAACTTGATCTAAAGCATGAAGACTCCCCCTACCCCACAAAACATAGCACCTTGGAGTGATGTGCAAAGTCAAATAAGAATAAGAATTCTCCTAAAAGGGCACACTGATATGAGCTTGAAACCAAGTTAGCCCTAAAAGGGAAAACATACCAGCTTAAAATTAAAACAGCACGAACATGCACCTGAGATGATTCAATAGAACATAGATTTTGCAATAACTTCCTATACAGAACTCTCGGTGCTAATTTATCTCTAAAAAAATCTCAGTGCTAATTTTTATATCAATGGAACATAGATTCTGCAATAACTTCCCATACAGAACTCTCGGTGCTAATGTACCTCTAAAAAATCTCAGTGCTAATTCTTGTATCAGTAAAGGTACTCACCTGAACGAACTTGACTAAGGAGCTTCACCTTTTACTGCCACTAACTCATTCCTATGAAACTGTTAGATGTACAAGATTTCACGAGAAAGACTCATAATATGTATAAGATATTTTTCTGATTGAATAATTAATTCATAGCCAACTTATGTAGGTTGTAGCTTCCTTATCTAAGAATATGGGAGAATATCATGTGCTCCCACAGACAAGGTGCTCCCATGCTCCCACTATTCATGCAATATATTTTAATATTTTAATATTTTACCCAAAAAACTTTATTCGCTCCAAGGAAGACAAATCTTGTCATATTGATCAATCTTTGTTGAACAAAATAGTACAATACCATAGAGAAGGAAAGATGTTGACCACATTGCCTAGGCCACCCTGTACAAATTAGTTGGCAACTCATTTTAGCATGGCCCAGCCCAGGAGTCCTAATTCGAACCTTGGCGATGATTGGTTTTGTATATGGAATGATTGATGATTCATACTAGGCTTTAATTGAATGGATTGGTTGTGGCCACGATATGAGTAGATGAATCTGAGGAAAGTTGTGATCTGGAAGGAAAGAGTGGATATGGATCAATTGTGCCATGTGAGGGATCAATGGTTTTTTCGTTGGTGTTTTTTTCCTGAATATTTGCCCACCGGTTCTGCGGGTGGAGATGAAAAAAATCGGTGGGAATGGAAAGGCGTGCGAGGTGAGATGGTATCGTTCGATGGGGGAGAGTCTAACGAGACGAAACGACAACGTACTCCCTCTTTAGGAGTAGAGATCATATGACAATATGGGGTGAACATGATTCAGATTTTAGAAAGGGGAATTACCTTGGTCTTGGTCGCAGGTGGCTTGGTCTCTTGACTCTTGTAGATGCCTAGATAGATGGCTTCTAGCGCCTAACCGGCGAGGGGCGAGCTGAATGGACCGGAGCAGCGGGCAAAAGCTGGAAGGACCGACGCCCGACGAGTACTGCGTCTGACAGAGTCACGGAGGCGAGAGGCCAGCGGTGGAGTCGCGGGGGGAGACGGCTGATGCATGAGGGCTCCAGCGTGGCGTCGTCGGCCGTCACCACCGTCATTTCCGTCGGCTAGGTTTGGGTGAGGGGAATAAGGGGAAAGTATCAGGTGATACCAGGGAAAGTATCAGGTGATACCAACCCTCAAATGCTACCATGATACCAACTATCAATATTTAAATTTATACATGTCAAACAATTCGAAAAAAATCATGGATGTTCGCAACACATATGTGAACAACCCCTAAAAAATTCAGATCGAAATTCAACATACACAAAGAGAAACAAAAAATACAAATCCATCATGAATAGTGTCAAAGAAGGCAAAAGAAAAAATGATACTATTCACATCTGAATTTGTCTTTTTTTTTGTTTCTCCTCGTGTTTGAATTTTGATCCGAATTTTTTAGAGGCTTCCAACATATGTGTTGCAAATATCCATGATTTTTTTTAGAATTTTTTAACATGTCCAAATTTGAATTTTGAAAGTTGGTATCATGGTAGCATTTGAGGACTGGTATCACCGGGAGAATATCATGTGCTCCCAAACACAAGGTGCTCCCATGCTCCCACTATTCATGAAATATATTTTAATATTTTGGTTTTTTACCCAAAAAGTATTTATTCGCTCCAAGGAAGATAAATCTTGTTATATTGATCAATCTTTGTTGAACAAAATAGTACAATACCGTAGAGAAGGAAAGATGTTGACCACATTGCCCATGCCACCCTGTACAAATTAGTTGGCAACTCATTTTAGCATGGCCCAAAATAAAAGAAAAAATGGAAAAATTTATCAGTACTATAAGTAGGCTAGAGAATTCAGTTCGTTGGGGCAGTAGTTGTGAAAAGCAAATGTGATTTTTCAGTGACAAAAATACAAGAAATACTACCAATGAATACATCTCTTGGAAACATCACTAATTAAACAGACTGAAGAATATAATATATAATAAGTAGCAAACGTCGACACCGGTAGTAGCAAAAACAGACATCCGTTGCAGCAAAAAGACACGTAGCCGCAAGTCTCGGTAACCAAATGAAAAATGTATGTAACAATCGACAGTTATAGCATAAATGGCATAATTGTTACAACAAAAAAAGTCATGGGAGCAAAAAAATGGTTAGTTCCAGCAAAAATCGAAAACGGTGGTAACAAATTGGCACGCTGTTTCCAGCAAAAAGAAATTCCGTGGTAGCAAACTTTTGGTTGATTCCAATAAAAGCCGAAGACTATGGTAGAAAATTTTGAACCTGGTTCCAGCAAAACAAAAAAACTCACCGGATCTTCAACACTTGTCGCCATGGTTGCACTTGTCGCCGATGGCTGGTTACAGCATCACATCCTGCTGGTTCCAACATTTGGCCTTGGTCACAGCACCGCCCTTGTCGGTTCCAGCATCACGGCTGACTGGTTCTAGCATGTGGCTATCGTGGACGCATCACCGCCCGCCATGGATCTAGAACTGTCGTCCGATGACTCCCCAGATGTAGCTCCTAGAGGAAGGATAACGACTTGGCGTGGGGGAGAAAAAAGGGGAGGAGGAGGTCGCGGCCATATCCATGGCTATCTCTCACGCGCAACAGTTGGAAGGTAGTCCTTGGTGGAGATTTTTTGTTGCTCTATGTGAGATCGAGGGAGCTCCATCCATGGCGGCAGGTAGAGGTAGCTATAAGGTAGTACGGGAAAGAGATAGAGGACGAGGACGAGGTGGTTGAAAGGGGATACGTGGTCAAGAGAGATCGGCGGTGCGTGGCCACACGCGATGAGTGTGGTCGTGAGAAGAAACACGAGCGTTCGATATGAACACATCAGACTACGCGTGCGAGACCGGCCCAAACAGGGGGGGCGGCCGTCTGTCACAAAATGTTTTTCCATTATTTTTTAGAATATGAGAGACATAGAGATGCATTTTGGCGGTTCAAAAAGAATCCACCATCAATGGTTTCGAGGCGACGTCGCGGGAAGGGGCCGAAAGTTTACATAGTTTTTTACAACATAATAATGTGCAAGCGATGATATCTCATAACAAACAAACAAAATATGTTATCGCACAAGGTATTTTTTTCAATGTTATTATCGGCCTTTCCTTTGTCATATTGTATTTTGTGTTCAACTAATTGTGCTCATTTTTGTATACCGATTGTGGCCGTGTAATATTGTCTTTATATGTGAAATTTAACATGCATTATTTTTATATAACTCCAACAAAATATTTCAAATGCCCATGACAACGCACGAGCATTCTACTAGTAGTTATTAGTGTACACATACTTGAAGAAAAGAATGATGTTTATGCCATCAGGCACCAACATACATGAAACTGATATTATGTACCTGTTAATGCTGCTCAATCAACCAGCTTAAAAACTGAAATCAGACTCTACCCTATCCTGTTTTGGTCAATCTGTCGTTTTGCAACCGACAGGTTGATTCCGGTTGTCCGGCTTGCCGTTATATTGTAAAAAAAAAGTGCCGTTTTGTAATATTTCTAAATTGTTAGAGATATTGCTACGTAACCTGTTACATAATCCTACGTAACCTTCCCTCTAAGTCTGGTTGTAATGGAGAGTATCATATACTAGTATCATGCATATGATACTAGTGTATGATACTACATCTATAATGCATAGTATCATATGATAGTTCATTTATTGCCATGCATAACACATAGTAGCACATCATTTAATATGATACGGTATCATGATATGATACTCAACCCTCTCTTCCTTCATTTAATCCTATGACATCTCATCAAAATTGCCTAGTTGACATGCATGATACTACCTGTGATACTCCCATTATGACCAGCCTAACCCCCCCCCCCCCGATTTTCAGGGGCATGGGCCCCCTTCCTCCCCTTCATCCAATTAACATTTGCAAATCAGCTGCGTCACGTAAATTGCACGTAGCTTTACGTGGAGGTAGCATTCCTCCTATCGATATATGGTCATTGAGTCATTGATGTTGCTATCTTACTGCGCATTTGTTGTCCTATTACATTGTTTTCTAATTATTTTTATTTTAACAAGAATACCCAGGACTAAATTTATGGCTCTGCCACTGTTCCTATTACGATCCGTGCCAGTCTATCTGAAAAAGTTAAAAAAAACGTCATCAAACAAAATCCAAATATGAAATTGTAAGACAACAAACTTTGTCAAATGTTTGAGTTTCTTGCAAAATTTCCGCCAAAAAACCATTTGAGGAGCTCTCACAAAAAAATCACTGCTCAAACAGTGCACAAAACTTTGAACATTGCTTTTGTCTTTTTTGGTGAGAGCTGCTCTGATGTTATTTTTGGCTGAAATTTGGCAGGAAGCTCGAACATTTGATGAAATTTGATTTCTCAAAGTTTCAGATTTTTTCGGGTTTGTTTGATCACGTTTTTTTCCAGTTTTTTCAAACTCGGGTGTAGTACACCCGAGAGTAGAAAATCCAGTCTCCGATAATTAACCTAGTACTAGATGAGTAGCATTACGATGCATAACGAATAATGATAGATTGGGCAAACGAACAGTCATGCCAGCAATGTTC
Organism: Elymus sibiricus; assembly: GCA_039707655.1. Lineage (NCBI taxonomy): Eukaryota > Viridiplantae > Streptophyta > Magnoliopsida > Poales > Poaceae > Elymus > Elymus sibiricus. The sequence continues at coordinate 74,867,082 of CM077665.1, forward strand.
GAAACGGTTAATTGTGTCTTAATATCCAACATACTCATGATCAAAATTGCAAATAACCTGTTGAGGTCATGGGGTGTTCTTGACTTCCACAGCCCCTGACAACGGTGACCATATTACCCAACATCTATTCCAAGTTCATATATAGTATCCTCTCATCAATCATCACCGATCGTAGGCAGATTGGCGCTGGGATTGATCGCAGGCTGATGCTGCTTCCAGAAGGATCCCTGCAACACCTACCCTCAGGGCCGGTTCTGAGATTTTGGGGGCCCGGGGCAAGACAAGACGAAGGGGCCCTAAAGTAACATGAATATATGCATAATTGTTTTCTATTGCAGTTACAAGCAATTACTCGGTACACTATAATTCATGTTGTCGTGTCATCTCGACTATTAAAAAATGGGATTCATAATAAAAGTTGGTTGCTCTTGTAAATCTACACTTGTGATTTTTTATTAGCTGAATTAACACTTCCTGCCACCCGCAGAAAAGAGTAACACTTCCGTGCCCAGTAAATTTTTATCGTCCTACAATCTTTCAGTGGTTGTTCTTCCTCAGTAAATAAAGCTAATTCCTCGAAATTCCTAGCAGTAGAAGTACTCTTTTTTGTTTGTGGGGAAGCAATAGAAGTACTTGTATGTGTTCTCAAAAAATGTCAATGGTTGCTTTCTGTGACTCAATCAACCCATATGTCATTGTTGAAAAAAATCACCTCATAAGCATGTTTTTTTCTTCTCATTGACAGATGGATACTTTGCAGATAAATCTTGCTAAATCAGTAGCAATATTTATAATTAGCGCACGAAACATATGATACAATAAATTAAGAACACTGTTAATTAAATAAAAAATGCTAAGAAAGTGTTGGAAATATGCCCTAGAGGCAATAATAAAAGTAGTTATTATTATATTTCCTTGTTCATGATAATCGTTTATTATCCATGCTATAATTGTATTGATTGGAAACACCGATACATGTGTGGATACATAGACAACACTGTGTCCCTAGTATGCCTCTAGTAGACTAGCTTGTTGATCAAAGATGGTCAAGGTTTCCTAGCCATAGACATGAGATGTCATTTGATAACAGGATCACATCATTGGGAGAATGATGTGATGGACAAGACCCAAACTATGAACGTAGCATATGATCGTGTCAGTTTATTGCTATTGTTTTCTGCATATCAAGTATCTGTTCCTATGACCATGAGATCATGCAACTCACTGACACCGGAGGAATACCTTGTGTGTATCAAACGTCACAACGTAACTGGGTGACTATAAAGATGCTCTACAGGTATCTCCGAAGGTGTCTGTTGAGTTGGCATGGATCGAGACTGGGTTTTGTTACTCCGTGTGACGGAGAGGTATCTCAGGGCCCACTCGGTAATACAACATCACAACAAGCCTTGCAAGCAATGTGACTAAAGTGTTAGCCACGGGATCTTGTATTACGGAATGAGTAAAGAGACTTGCCGGTAACGAGATTGAACTAGGTATGGAGATACCGACGATCGAATCTCGGGCAAGTAACATACCGAAGAAACAAAGGGAACATCATACGGGATTAATTGAATCCTTGACATAGAGGTTCAACCGATAAAGATCTGCGTAGAATATGTAGGAACCAATATGGGCATCCAGGTCCCGCTATTGGTTATTGACCGTAGAGGTGTCTCGGTCATGTCTACATAGTTCTCGAAGCCGCAGGGTCTGCACACTTAAGGTTCGGTGACGTTTCGGTATAGTTGAGTTATATATATGTTGGTGACCGAAGGTTGTTCGGAGTCCTGGATGAGATCCCGAACGTCACGAGGAGCTCTGGAATGGTCCGGAGGTAAAGATTGATATATAGGAAGGTGGTGTTTGAACTCCGGAAAAGTTTCGGGCATTTCCGACAGTGTACCGGGAGTGACGAATGGGTTCCGGGGGTCCACCAAGTGGGCCCACCACACCCCAAGTGGGTCGCATGGACCTGAGGGTGGCGCACCAGCCCCTGGTGGGCTGGGCGGTCGGCCCAAGAAGGCCTATGCGGCTGGGCTTGAGGGAAAGGAAAGTCCAAGTGGGGGAAGGGAAGGAATCCTACTAGGAGTAGGATTGGAGGTGGACTCCTCCACCTCCTCCTCCTTGCGGCCGACTCCTAGGAGGAGCCCGTGGCCGGCCAGCCCCTCCCCTCCCTCCTTTATATACTAGAGGGGAGAGAGGGTAGTAGCATAAGAAACTTTAGCCACGGTGCAGCCCTCTCTCCCCGATAGATCAAATCCTCTAGTTTTCAGCAGCGCTTAGGCGAAACCCTGCTGGAATAGCTCCACCACCACCGTCGCCGTGCCGTCGCGCTGCCGGAGAACTCATCTACCTCTCCGCTCCCTCTTGCTGGATCAAGAAGGCGGAGATCATCATCGAGCTGTAGGTGTGCTGAACGCGGAGGTGCCGTCCGTTCGGTACTAGATCGTGATTGGATTGCGGGACGCTCGGCGATTTGGATCGCGAAGACGTTCGACTACATCAACCGCGTTTCTTAACGCTTCCCGCTTAGCGATCTACAAGGGTATGTAGATCCACTCTCCCTCTCGTAGATACTCATCACCATGGATAGTTCTTGCGTGCACGTAGGAAATTTTTTGTTTTCCATGCATCGTTCCCCATCAGTGGCATCATGAGCTAGCTCTATGTGTAGATGAGATCACGAGTAGAACACAAAGGAGTTTGTGGGCGTTGATATTCGGATTGCTTCCTCCCTTGGTCTTTTCTTGTTTCGGCGGTATTGTGGGATGAAGCGGCCCGGACCAACATTACTTGTACGCTTACGAGAGACCGGTTCCATCAACTGACATGTAACTTCGTTGCATAAAGATGGCTGGCGGGTGTCTGTTTCTCCCACTTTAGTCGGATCGGATTTGACAAAGGCGGTCCTTGAGAAGGTTGAATAGCAATTTTTGTATCACCGTTGTGGTTTTTGCGTAGGTAAGAATTGTTATTGCTAGATACCCGTAACAGCCACGTAAAACTTGCAACAACAATTAGAGGACGTCTAACTTGTTTTTGCAGGGTATGTTGTGATGTGATATGGCCAATTACATGATGAGATAGATGTATGAGATGATCATGTATTGTATAGAATATCACGACTTGCATGTCGATGAGTACGGCAACCGGCAGGAGCCATAGGGTTGTCTTTAATTATTTTCGCCTTTTTGCTTTACTTTATCGCTATGAGTTAGCAATAGTCGTGGAAGCAACAGTCGGCGCGACAACCTCATGGCGACACATTGATGGAGATCAAGATGATGGAGATCATGGTGTCATGCCGGTGACGATGGAGATCATGCCGGTGCTTTAGAGATGGAGATCAAAAGCACAAGTTCATGGCCATATCATGTCACTTATGATTTGCATGTGATGTTAATCCTTTTATGCATCTTATTTTGCTTAGGACGACGGTAGCATTATAAGGTGATCCCTCACTTAAATTTCAAGATAAATTGTGTTCTCCCCGAGTGTGCATCGTTGCGAAAGTTCGTCGTTTCGAGACACCACGTGATGATCGGGTGTGATAGACTCTACGTTCGCATACAACGGGTGCAAGCCAGTGTTGCACGTGCGGAACACTCGGGTTAAACTTGACGAGCCTAGCATGTACAGACATGGCCTCGGAACACAAGAGACCGAAAGGTCGAACATGAGTCATATAGTAGATATGATCAACATGAAGATGTTCACCATTGAAACCACCTCAACTCACGTGATGATCGGACTTGAGTTGGTGGATTTGGATCATGTGACACTCGAATGACCGGAGGATGTCAATTTGAGTGGGACTTTTTAAGTAATATGATTAACTAAACTCATTATCTTGAACAATAGTCTAAGTTCTTTTTGCAAAATTTATGTTGTAGATCATGGCTCGCGCAGTAGCACCCCTGAATTTTAATGCGTTCCTAGAGAAAGCTAAGTTGAAAGATGATGGAAGTAACTTTGTGGATTATCCTTATGGCTTCCCAAAAAGGTTATGTCCTTGATGCACCGCTTGGTGATCCACCCGCTCCAGTTGAGTCTCCAGACGTTGTGAACGCCTGGCAGACTCGTTCTGATGATTACTCAATGGTTCAATGTGCAATGTTGTATGGCTTAGAACCAGGACTTCAAAGACGTTTTGAACGTCATGGAGCATATGATATGTTCCTAGAGTTGAAGTTTATCTTTCAGAAGAATGCCCGGATCGAGAGGTATGAGACCTCCGATAAGTTCTATGCCTGCAAGATGGAGGAGAACGGGTCTGTCAGTAAACACATACTCAAAATGTCTGGGTATTCCACACGTCTAGCTGAATTGGGGATGCCCCTTCCAGCAGAGGCGATCACTGACAGAGTTCTTCAATCATTGCCACCTAGCTACAAGAGCTTCGTGTTGAACTATAACATGCACGGGATGAACAAGTCAGTCGCCGAGCTGTTTGCGATGTTGAAAGTCGCTGAGTCTGAGATTCAGAAGGAGCATCAAGTGTTGATGGTCAATAAAACCACTAGTTTCAAGAAGAATGGCAAGGGTAAGAAGGGTAACTCCAAGAAGAGTGGCAAAGCAGTTGCCCCTCCCGTGAAGAAACCCAAGGCTGGACCGAAGCCAGAAACTGAGTGCTTTCATTGCAAGGGAACTAGTCACTGGAAGCGGAACTGCCCCAAGTATTTGACTGACAAGAAGGCGGCCAACAACAAACAAGGTATATATGATATACATGTTATTGATGTGTACCTTACCAACTCTCGTTGTAGTGCCTGGGTATTTGATACCGGTGCGGTTGCTCACATTTGCAACTCAAAACAGGAACTGCGGAATAGACGGAGGCTGGCAAAGGATGAAGTGACGATGCGCGTGGGAAATGGTTCCAAGGTTGATGTGATCGCCGTCGGCACGCTCGCTCTTCGATTACCATCGGGATTAGTGATGAACCTGAATAATTGTTATTTAGTGCCTGCGTTAAGCATGAACATTATATCTGGATCTTGTTTATTGCGAGACGGTTACTCATTTAAATCAGAGAATAATGGTTGTTCTATTTATATGAGTAATATCTTTTATGGTCATGCGTCCAATGTGAGGGGTTTATTCTTATTGAATCTCGATAGTGATGATACGCATGTGCATAACATTGATGCCAAAAGATGTAGAGTTGATAATGATAGTACCACTTTCTTGTGGCACTGCCGTTTAGGTCATATTGGTGTAAAACGCATGAAGAAGCTCCATGCTGATGGACTTTTGGAGTCACTTGATTTTGAATCACTTGACACATGTGAACCATGCCTCATGGGCAAGATGACTAAAACGCCGTTCTCTCGAACAATGGAACAGACAAGTGACTTGTTGGAAATCATACATACTGATGTGTGAGGTCCGATGAGCATTGAAGCGCGCTTGTAAATCTACACTTGTGATTTTTTATTAGCTGAATTAACACTTCCTGCCACCCGCAAAAAAGAGTAACACTTCCGTGCCCAGTAAATTTTTATCGTCCTACAATCTTTCAGTGGTTGTTCTTCCTCAGTAAATAAAGCTAATTCCTCGAAATTCCTAGCAGTAGAAGTACTCTTTTTTGTTTGTGGGGAAGCAATAGAAGTACTTGTATGTGTTCTAAAAAAATGTCAATGGCTGCTTTCTGTGACTCAATCAATCCATATGTCGTTGTTGAAAAAAAATCACCTCATAAGCATGTTTTTTTTTCTCATTGACAGATGGATACTTTGCAGATAAATCTTGCTAAATTAGTAGCAATATTTATAATTAGCGCACGAAACATATGATACAATAAATTAAGAACACTGTTAATTAAATAAAAAAATGCTAAGAAAGTGTTGGAAATATGCCCTAGAGGTAATAATAAAAGTAGTTATTATTATATTTCCTTGTTCATGATAATCGTTTATTATCCATGCTATAATTGTATTGATTGGAAACACCGATACATGTGTGGATACATAGACAACACTGTGTCCCTAGTATGCCTCTAGTAGACTAGCTTTTTGATCAAAGATGGTCAAGGTTTCCTAGCCATAGACATGAGATGTCATTTGATAACAGGATCACATCATTGGGAGAATGATGTGATGGACAAGACCCAAACTATGAACGTAGCATATGATCATGTCAGTTTATTGCTATTGTTTTCTGCATGTCAAGTATCTGTTCCTATGACCATGAGATCATGCAACTCACTGACACCGGAGGAATACCTTGTGTGTATCAAACGTCACAACATAACTGGGTGACTATAAAGATGCTCTACAGGTATTTCCGAAGGTGTCTGTTGAGTTGGCATGGATCGAGACTGGGTTTTGTTACTCCGTGTGACGGAGAGGTATCTCAGGGCCCACTCGGTAATACAACATCACAACAAGCCTTGCAAGCAATGTGACTAAAGTGTTAGCCACGGGATCTTGTATCACAGAACGAGTAAAGAGACTTGCCGGTAACGAGATTGAACTAGGTATGGAGATACAGACGATCGAATCTCGGGCAAGTAACATATCGAAGAAACAAGGGGAACAACATAGGGGATTAACTGAATCCTTGACATAGAGGTTCAACCGATAAAGATCTTCGTAGAATATGTAGGAACCAATATGGGCATCCAGGTCCCGCTATTGGTTATTGACCGTAGAGGTGTCTCGGTCATGTCTACATAGTTCTCGAACCCGTAGGGTCTGCACACTTAAGGTTCGGTGACGTTTCGGTATAGTTGAGTTATATATATGTTGGTGACCGAAGGTTGTTCGGAGTCCCGGATGAGATCCCGGACGTCACGAGGAGCTCCAGAATGGTCCGGAGGTAAAGATTGATATATAGGAAGGTGGTGTTTGAACTCCGGAAAAGTTTCGGGCATTTCCGGCAGTGTACCGGGAGTGACGAATGGGTTCCGGGGGTCCACCAAGTGGGCCCACCACACCCCAAGTGGGTCGCATGGACCTTAGGGTGGCGCACCAGCCCCTGGTGGACTGGGCGGCCGGCCCAAGAAGGCCTATGCGGCTGGGCTTGAGGGAAAGGAAAGTCCAAGTGGGGGAAGGGAAGGAATCCTACTAGGAGTAGGATTGGAGGTGGACTCCTCCACCTCCTCCTCCTTGCGGCCGACTCCTAGGAGGAGCCCGCGGCCGGCCAGCCCCTCCCCTCCCTCCTTTATATACTAGAGGGGAGAGAGGGCAGCAGCACAAGAAACTTTAGCCACGGTGCAGCCCTCTCTCCCCGATAGATCAAATCCTCTAGTTTTCAGCAGCGCTTAGGCGAAGCCCTGCTGGAATAGCTCCACCACCACCGTCGCCGCGCCGTCGCGCTGCCGGAGAACTCATCTACCTCTCCGCTCCCTCTTGCTGGATCAAGAAGGCGGAGATCGTCATCGAGCTGTACGTGTGTTGAACGCGAAGGTGCCGTCCGTTCGGTACTAGATCGTGATTGGATCGCGGGACGCTCGGCGATTTGAATCGTGAAGACGTTCAACTACATCAACCGTGTTTCTTAACGCTTCCCGCTTAGCGATCTACAATGGTATGTAGATCCACTCTCCCTCTCGTAGATACTCATCACCATGGATAGTTCTTGCGTGCGCGTAGGAAATTTTTTGTTTCCCATGCATCGTTCCCCAACAAAAAGGCATGGAACAAGGTACCTGGATGGCTAGAAATTTAGAACTCTGAAGCTTCAGCTCTTGTTTATGAGTCACGAACAGAAATCTGAGTTTCTCTTTTCTAATCCCAATCAATACAAGAAATTAGAGTGTGGGAAAGAGATATGCATCAGGATTAATTCCATGGAACGAACTATCTGAGAAGAGAGGGGATCTACGTTGAAGAGGAGGTTGATGGAATCTGGAAGATTGTGTTACCTTCGGCAGCTCCCTCGAGACTAGTCCGGGCCGCTCCAAGATAAACTCCTTTTTTTCTGTAAACCTTAAAAGCAGTGCTGGCTAATTCACATAAAATGGGGTAAAACATGGCTTGCAAACTCATCATGGTGTTCTACTTGCAGTAATCCTGGTAGTTTACTAGATGCATCATGGTAACTACTATACTTTTAGGCTGGTAAATGCTCCTTTTTTTCCTGTAATGCTTAAAAGTTGTGCTGGCTAATTCACATAAAACAGTAGTTTACTAGATGCAGCATGGTAACTACTATGCATTTAGGCTGGTAATTGCTCACATGTAGAGCTGACAATAATACAACATTTGTGTGCGAATTGTTTCTTACATGCACTTGGAGGTTGACGTTGGCAGAACCAAAGCTAGTCGTACGTGCATCCTCATCATGCTGGTTCTCTTGCCCACCACTCTCTTTGACATTCATGTTATCTCCGTGGATTTCTGCCATCTTACAACACCTGCTTACACATTTATAAGCACCGGTCACACAATTGCACATTAATTTTTCCATACATAAAATAGTATTATTTTCTTGTACTTTTTTTTATTTGAACTGATTTCGACATTGTTATTTTTTTGTAGGTTACAAAGTGTAGTCATTTGGCAGTGTATTCCACTTGGCAATATTAGTCACTGATGCAACTCTCTGTTCTACTCTCTGGTGGTAGCATACGTTGTTAATGTGTGGTAACCTGCACCATGTTGACATGGTAACACATTATAAATCATCTTTTTTTTCTATTCCACAGATGATAAATTTGTATGAAACAAGATGGTAGATTGTTTTTCATCCCTATACAATAGTGGAGTTGTAACCTTTTTCTATTTTTAGATACAACAAGTGTTTTGTAGAAGAATTACATGGTTTTGTGAAATAAGGTGAAAAGGAGTTGCCTTTTTCAACAGAAAATCTATATATGCCCTGATAATTCTTTTTATTGTACACATTGTTATCTCTCCCTGGTAACTCATTTGAATCTGACTGGTGTCTTATATGCACACAGTATGATAAAAACAGGGAAAATTGCCCTTTTTTCTTCCCATCATGTGTCTGTGTGTTTACTTTTTGTGGGGGGCTTGAATTTTATACTGAATTGAATTGTAGATATTGTAGGAGTGCTTAGATTTACCTTTTTCTTCTGCTTTCAAGCTGGATCCCGAACTCCTGGCAAGATATGGTGTCCCTGGTGGTAGTTTCAGGCAAGATCTCGTGATAAAGAGGAAGAGGGTGTTGATGGAGATCGTGGGGTGCTTTTTCTTGCACTGGAGGTAAGAAAGTTGGGGTAAGGGAGGTGGGGGCGCCTGAGGGGGGTTGGCCAGGGTGGGTAGCCGAATTAGTGCGGGGGAAGGAGGGTTCGATCGTTCGGATCTATACTATAGGCACGAACGTTTGGAACGTATCACATTTAAAAACAGATGAAGTACATGTTAGCCCGCGCTACTGCAAGGCAAAAACCCCACGTTACTATTGGGTTTTCCATAGTAGTGTGACGGCGCTGACGGCCGACGACACCCACGCTGGAGCCCTCAGGCCTGAGCCGTCTCCCTCCGCGGCTCCGCCTCCGTGACTCCGTCGGACGCAATACCAAATTGCTGGCAATGCACCTGCTGCTACTGGAGTACAATCTATCCGATTCCAGCACCAACTCCACAGCGGCTCTGATAGATAAATACTACAGCAGCAGTAGCAGTAGTCTTAGATCCCCCTGTAGATGTCAGACGACGAATACTCTTTTGCATCCTTGTTCGGCAAGCGCTATCACGGCGAGTCCCTGCGTCCTCCGCCGGAAAGCGGCGAAGGGGAAGCAGCGGAGGAGGACTCCTGGGACCGGCGCGAGGCCCTCGTCGACAACGACGCGTACATGATCGACCACCGCAACCACACCACTGTTAGCTAATAACCTAGCGTGACAAGTAGTTTCAGTTAGAGCTGCCGCTGCAGCTTAGCACTTTCAGTTAGCAGGTTTTTCGGTTTCAGTTAAGGTAGTGCCTGAGGACGCGGTCTGTGCGATCCCAAGGCCATAGCTCGCGGCGAGCGCGCGCCCCTGATCGTGGGATGGCACGATCCAGTAGAGGGGGTCGTCCTCGATCCGTTTTTCCCGTTCTTCAGTGAATAAAGAGAGAAGAAAACGCAGCAGTTCAGTGCGCTGCACAAAATTCAGTCTCTGTCGTCTGCCTCCTCCTCTCGCCATTGACAGAAGCTCTGAGCTTCGGTGATAACAATTGGCATCAGAGCGCCTCGTTCTCGATCTTGGGATGACGAAGAAAGATGATTCCGGCGATGGTAAGACACCGCCGACGCCGCGCGCGCAAATCACTGATGGTTCTGATCAGGGTTCGTCGGCGCGGGTGGTGCGCGACACCGGCGGCACGGCGTGGCCGATGCTGACGAGGACCAACTACACCGACTGGGCTGTCCTCATGCAGGTCATGATGGAGGGGCGGCACCTGTGGGACGCCGTGCAGACAGGCACGGCAGAGCGGAGCGACGATCGGCTCGCGCTCGAGGCGATCCTGCGCGGGGTGCCACCGGAGATGGCACCCACTCTCGCCGGCAAGGCCACGGCGAAGGAGGCGTGGGATGCTGTGAAGACGATGCGTCTCGGGGTGGCGCGCGTCCGCGAGGCGAAGCTCGCGACCATATCCAAGCAGTACAGCGACATCCGGTTCGCCGACGGCAAGACGGTGGACGACTTCGCCATGAGGATCACCAACATGGTGGCCCAGATGGCGCAGCTCGGCGAGGTCGTGCCGGAGAAGCGCGTGGTGAGGAAGTTCCTCTCCGTCGTCCCGAAAAGGTACTCTCAGATCGCTCTCTCAATAGAGACTCTGGTAGACCTTGATGCGCTCACGGTGGAGGAGCTCACCGGGCGGCTCAAGGCCGCCGAGGAGCGGTACGATCTCGAGCAAGCTGAGACGGGCATCGACCGGCTTCTCATGACGATGGACGAGTGGAACAAGTGCATGAAACGCACTGAGAACGACGGGTCCGGCGGTAGCGGATCCGGAGCTGGGCGCGGAGGCGGCCGCCGTGGTCGCGGACGCGGGCGCGGCGGTGGGTGCGGCTCAGGCAGCCGTGCAAAGCCCACTGACATTTGCCGGCACTGCAAGAAGGCCGGGCACTGGGCACGTGAGTGCCGTACTCGTCTCCGCGAGGAGGCGAATCTTGCCGAGCAGGGCGGGCACGCCACGGACGGACACGACGACGACCCAACGTTCCTGATGGCGGTGATCGCCACGGACCCGTCACAGAGCGCGGGGGAGCACGTCATGCTCAACGAGGAGCGTGCGGAGGCGAATCTGGGCGCGGAGGAGGCGCCGTGCGACGGCCGGTGGTTCTTGGACACCGGCGCGTCCAACCACATGACCGGCGATCGCGCGGCGTTCGCGGAGCTGGACGAGGGCGTCACCGGGAGCGTCAGGTTCGGAGATGGATCCAGCGTGGCCATCCACGGCCGCGGCACGATCACGTTCACCGTGCGCAGCGGAGACCACCGCGCCCTCACCGACGTCTACTTCATCCCGCGCCTGAAAACCAGCATCATCAGCCTCGGGCAGCTGGACGAGCACGACTGCACCACCAAGATCCACGGCGGCATCCTGACCCTGTACGATCGCCGCCAACACGAGCTGGCCCAGGTACGCCGGAACGGCAAACGCCTTTATGTGGTTCGTCTGGATATTTCACATCCTGTCTGCTTGGCGGCGCACGCCGGCGACGAGGCGTGGAGGTGGCACGCCAGGTTTGGCCACCAACACTTCGACGCACTCCGGCGCATGGGGCGCGTGGACATGGTGCGCGGGATGCCTCTCGTGGATCACACCGAGGAGCTGTGCGACGCATGCTTGGTAGGGAAGCAGCGGCGTGCGCCGTTCCCCTCACAGGCGCGCTATCGAGCGACGGAGCCGCTCGAACTGGTCCATGCCGACCTCTGCGGGCCGATCACTCCGTGCACTCCAGGAGGCAAGTGCTACTTCATGCTCGTGGTCGACGACCACAGTCGCTACATGTGGGCCATGATGCTGCCGGCGAAGGATGCCGCCGCGGCCAGCATCAGACAGTTCGTCGCCGCGGCAGAGGCAGAGCGGGGAGCGAAGCTGCGCACGTTCCGGACGGACCGGGGCGGCGAGTTCACCTCCACTGCACTCGGCGAGTACTTCGCGGACCAGGGCGTCCAGCGGCACCTGACGGCGCCCTACTCGCCGCAGCAGAACGGCGTCATGGAGCGGCGCAACCAGACGGTCGTTGGCATGGCCAGGAGCATGCTCAAAGCGAAGAACATGCCGAGCTGGTTCTGGGGGGAGGCCGTGGCGACTGCGGTGTTCATCCTCAACAGATCATACACCCGCAGCGTCGACGGCAAGACTCCGTACGAGGTGTGGCACGGCAAGAAGCCGGCCGTACACTACCTGCGCGTCTTCGGCTGCATCGCCTACGTCAAGAACACGCGGCCCGGGCTGAAGAAGCTCGACGACCGCAGCACGAAGATGATCTTCATCGGCTACGAGGAGGGCTCGAAGGCGTACAGAGTGTACAATCCCCTGACCAAGCATGTGTACGCATCACGCGACGTGGTGTTTGACGAAGCAGCTAGCTGGGATTGGGGCGCCGGTGGCGAGCCCACCGCCGAGCCGCTCGTCGTCCACCACGAGCTCCCTCTCGTCGCCAGAGCACATAGGGTGCCCGACACGGAAGGCGACTCGAGCGGAGAGGGCGATGATGACGTGGGAGCGTCTCCAGCCGCGCCCAAGACCGCTGCCAGGTCGCCAGTGTCACCAGCAGAGCCTCAGACTGCTGCGGCCGCAGCCACGCCGGACACACCTGGCGACAGTGCGCCCCCGGAAGGCGCTCCGGGGGGAGTGGAGTTCGTCACGCCGCCGACGATGCAGCCAGATCTCTTCGACGCCGACGATGATCCTGTCATCGGACACCGGTTTCGCCGCGTCACAGACGTCCTTCGCAGGACAAACGAGCCGGTGCAGATGGCCGAGCAGCTGCTGCTAGCTGAGGAGGAGCCACTCAGCTTCGCCGACGCCGAGCCGCACGAGTGCTGGCGACGTGCCATGCTGGATGAGCTGGCCTCGATCGAAGAGAACAACACCTGGACTCTGACCGATCTGCCGGCCGGTCACCAGGCGATCGGGCTCAAGTGGGTTTTCAAGCTGAAGAAAGACGCCGCCGGTGTGGTGGTGAAGCACAAGGCGAGGCTCGTGGCAAGGGGCTTTGTGCAGAAAGAAGGCGTGGACTACGACGACGCATTCGCGCCCGTGGCGAGACTAGACTCGGTGTGCGTCATGGTCGGCGTGGCGGCTCAGCGCGGCTGGGAGCTGCACCACCTCGACGTCAAGTCGGCTTTCCTCAACGGCGAGCTCAAGGAGGAGGTCTACGTCAAGCAACCACCCGGTTTCGCGCGGAGAGGCGAGGAGCACAAGGTGTACCGCCTCCACAAGGCGCTCTACAGGCTGCGGCAGGCACCGCGAGCTTGGAATGCCAAGCTTGATCGCACCATGCAACAGCTTGGGTTCACGAGCTGTCCGTCGGAGCACGCCATGTATACACGGGGCGAGGGGCAAGGACGCCTCCTGGTCGGTGTGTACGTCGACGATCTCGTCGTCACCGGCGGCGACGCCAAGGCCATCCTCGGGTTCAAGACAGAGATGATGGGCAGGTTTCGCATGAGTGATCTCGGCCTGCTCAGCTTCTACCTGGGCATTGAGGTGAAGCAGAAGGCCGGGGAGATCGTCCTGTCGCAAGCAGCGTACGCCGGTGAGCTCCTGGCGCGGGCGGGCATGATGGACTGCAACCCAGTGCATGTGCCCATGGAGCCACGCCTCAAGTTGAGCAAGGAGGGCCCTGAACCGCGGGTGGACGCCACTGACTACCGCAGCATCGTCAGAGGGCTTCGCTACTTCACCCACACGCGGCCGGACATCACCTACGCAGTGGGGTACGTGAGCCGTTTCATGGAGGCGCCGACCACGGCGCATCTCGCCGCCGTCAAGCATCTGTTGCGCTACATAGCAGGCACGCGCAAGCTTGGTTGCAGGTATGTCAAGGGACAGGATGGCGAGCTCGTTGGATACAGTGACTCGGACATGGCCGGGGACATAGACGATCGCAAGAGCACGTCGGGCAATCTCTTCTTCCTGGGAGGAGCCCCGATCACTTGGCAATCCCAGAAGCAGAAGATTGTGGCCTTGTCTTCGTGTGAGGCGGAGTATGTGGCTGCAACAACGACAGCATGCCAGGCGATCTGGTTGAGCAGGCTCATGAGGGACCTGCTGAAGGAGGATGCCGGCGCCACCACCATCTTCATCGACAACAAGTCCGCCATCCAGCTGTGCAAGAACCCGGTCTTCCACGATCGCAGCAAGCACATCGACGTGCGATTCCACTTCATCCGCAGGTGTGTGGAAGAAGGCAAGATCAAGGTGGAGCACATCGCCACCGGTGATCAACTCGCAGACATATTCACAAAGTCACTAGGGCGCACGCAGTTCCAGGAGCTTCGTGCACGCATTGGTATGGTCGAGGTTTAGTTTTGTGTCACGACTAGCTTAGGGGGAGATTGTTAGCTAATAACCTAGCGTGACAAGTAGTTTCAGTTAGAGCTGCCGCTGCAGCTTAGCACTTTCAGTTAGCAGGTTTTTCGGTTTCAGTTAAGGTAGTGCATGAGGACGCGGTCTGTGCGATCCCGAGGCCATAGCTCGCGGCGAGCGCGCGCCCCTGATCGTGGGATGGCACGATCCAGTAGAGGGGGTCGTCCTCGATCCGTTTTTCCCGTTCTTCAGTGAATAAAGAGAGAAGAAAACGCAGCAGTTCAGTGCGCTGCACAAAATTCAGTCTCTGTCGTCTCCCTCCTCTCGCCATTGACAGAAGCTCCGAGCTTCGGTGATAACAACCACCGCCGGCTGCGCCGTCACCAGGAGAGGAAGGCGCGGCGGCGACGGCAAGGAGGACACGATGCAGGTCACCTTCTGCCTCGCCCCGCCGCCGCGCGTCTCCTACTTCTGCATGTCCTACGGCAGCGGCGAACCCACCCGGTTCTGCTCCGAGCCCAGGATCTTCGGGACGGACGGCGACCTCGCCGTCATCGGCCTGGTCCACCACTGGAGCCAGCAGTACGCGCCGCGGTGCATCTACTTCGTCTACCGCGCCCCGTTCGTCGGCCGCGGGCTGGCGGAGCTCAGGCCGCTGCCGCACCCCCCCGGCGAGGTGTTCCCGGAGGAGCCTGCATCTGATTGCCACTTGGGCCATAACGAGGTTGGCGTCCTGTGCTACCGTTCCGGGAGGAGCGGCGGCGATGGCGAGCAGCTCCCCTTCACCAGCAGCGACGACTACGACGCCTACAAGATCGCAACGCTTTGCTGGTATGGTACTAATCAGTACGTCCTCTACACCTACGACTCCATGGCTGACGCTTGGACCCGGACGCCCGCCGCCTTTCCACGGCCGGAGGACGCGCCTAGTCCTGAGAAGCATCTCTGCAACAAGGTCGTCGTCGTAGGAGGCGCCATGGGCTGGGTCGATCTCTGGTACGGCATGATCCTCTGCGACGTGCATGTCCCTGCTCCTGCTCCGTCCGGGAAGGAGGAGGAGGAGCCCCCCGGCCCGAGGCCGCTCCGGTACGTACCGCTGCCGGAGCCAATGCAGCCGGACAACGACCTCCCTCTCTACGGCATGTCTTACGGGTCGTCCTTCTTCCGGGACATCGCTGTCGTCAATGGCCGGATCAAGTTCGTGGACCTGCAGCTCCATGCCAGCCCGGGCTCGCGCACCCCGAATGGTTGGACGGCCGTCACGTGGAGCATGGCGCCTGGTGATTCGGGTTTCACCAAGGACGGAGAGCTGAATTCCCGTGATATGGTCGTGAATCCCGTGGAGCCGTCCCTGTTTGTTGCTCACCCCACGCTCAGCTCCTGTGATGACGATCTTCTCTTCCTGATGACCAAGACCAGCCTGGATGACAGTGCGTCGCAGGTGATCGCTGTTGACATGAAGGAGAAGACGGTGGAGCGAGCCGCAAAATACACCACACAACGAGACGCCAGCATGGCCTTCGCGTACACGCGCTCCACCATCTCTAACTTTCTCGCTCGAGGTATGCTATGATTCTTATCAGAGAGTTGCAGGGATCCTTTCGGCAGAAGCAGCCTGCGATCAATCCCAGCGCGAATCTGCCTACGATGGGTGATGAATGATGAAGGGGATACTATATATGGACTTGGAATAAATGTTGGGCAATATGGTCACCGTTGTCAGGGGCTGTGGAAGGCAAGAAATTATATCACCCCATGACCTCAGCAGGTTATTTTCAATTCTGTTCATGAGTACGTTCTATATTAAGATTTAAGACACAAATAACGGTTTCGCACTTTGCTGGGATGAGTGTACGTTTGCCCAATCTCTCATTGTTCGTTCTGCATCGTAATGCTATTCATCTGGCCATTACTCCTGGGCTGTCTGGGTCTCTGGGAGGACGGACACCATATGAACTGCACATTGCCGGTATTCAGAGCTTGTTGATCGCTCCGTTCGCGCTCCGGCCCTTGTGATCGGGCTCGTAAAATCCCATCGCTAGGGGTGCTTGAATCGCTCCAGGCCCGTCAGGCTGTTACCAAAATTGAGTGGTCGGATTCCGCAGTGCAAATATGCTGAACCCTTGTATGCGGAAACTTATTGACAAATTAAGTGTTAACAAAACCTCTATCAACCCTAGCTTTTTTACATTCGAAGATGGCGCTCGCTGCTTCGGCTGTGGGTACGTTCGGTTACTGACTTTATTTTGTAATTAGTACTACCTCTGTTAAGTAATATAAGACGTTTTAGATTACTAAAGTAGTGATCTAAAACGTCTTATATTACTTTACGGAGGGAGTACTACGTACGCAGTGGGTGGAGTTTTTTTTTTCTTTGAGAAACAGTGGTGGAGCCTAGTCGTCTCCAGCCCTGGAACGACCGAACGACACACAAACTCTATTGCAAGGAAAAAGGCTTGGGCCACGATCGTCTGCCAGCCCGCCCGCGTTCGAGCCTCGGCTTTGGCGCGCGGCGCTCACGTACTTTCTCCTATAAATAAAAGCGAACGAGGGTTAGCCCTTGGGTTGGTCTCATTTAAAAAAAAACAATAAAATTGTTCGTATTGGTAGATGGATGATGCTCTGAGAACTGAAAAATTGGGAGTAAAAATGGAGAGAAGA
This sequence comes from Elymus sibiricus, assembly GCA_039707655.1. Taxonomy (NCBI): domain Eukaryota; kingdom Viridiplantae; phylum Streptophyta; class Magnoliopsida; order Poales; family Poaceae; genus Elymus; species Elymus sibiricus. The sequence goes on from CM077665.1 coordinate 74,884,187, forward strand.
AGTGTTTACCAAAGGCTTTCCTTGCTTACAACCGCGAGAGCAAAACTCATCTGTCTGCTCACGAAGCTCGATGAGCAAGAAGCACACTTCAAACTGTAGGACAGATCAACTGAACGTACGGTGTCATGTACCATCAAGTAACATTTTCCTAATTGTTTATACGCGTTTAATATTTTCCAAATAGACGATTAACATTTTTGAAAATTTATTTTTTATGTCTATCTTTTTCATAAAAAAATTCCATTTTTGTATACATCAGTAACATTTTTATACATGTTTATTATTTTACAAATATATGGTTAGTATTTTTGAATTTTTTTTATGTCTACCTTTTCCATACATATTGTAGATTCTTTTGTGATTTGTATACAACAAGAAATTTTTTAATATACATACTTAACTCTTTTTTTAATATGTGGCTAACATTTTTCTCATATATATGTTAATATCTACACTTTTTATACACAATGGACATTTTTTTTGTATTCTGACAGGAACATTTTTTATACACATTTAATATTTGTTAAATAGATGATCAATATTTTTCATACACATCGTATTTATTTTGTGTATATTTTTGTATAAATAGAAAATAGTTTTTCTGTACACATTTCACATTTTTCAGATGCTTGGTTAACATTTTTCAAATACTTAATTAACATTTTTAAATTGCATGATCAACTTTTTTCCTTATACATTGCATATATATTGAATATATTAATTGTATACATGATAAACATTTTTTCTATACCCATTTAACATTTTTCCGATGCTTGATTACCATTTTTCATATACTGAATTAAAAAAATTAAATGCATGATCAACTTTTTTATACACATTGTATATTTTTATACATTACTTGTATATGTAAGAACCATTGTTATACACATTTAAATTTTTTTCAAATGGTTGATTAACATTTTTCAGATATTTTATGCAAAATTGTTTTTGAATTATCTATATTTTGGATATTTGGAGGTATAAACTAAACTAAAAAAGTAAAGCAAAAAATGAAAATACAAACGTAAAAAACAAAAGAAAGAAACGAGGTTGTGGCCTCTGACCTCCCGCGCTCCTGGACTAGCCCAGTCAGGTGAGACATTGGCGCGCCCAAGTTTTTGTCCAAGCAGTTGAAAATCTGACACGGTGGACTGCTACTCCAGCCCTCCTCAGTCGCGCTGCTGCTGTGTGGCGTGTGAACCAACCCAATAGGCTTTGGCGGCCCAAAGAACGTAGCACCACGGCTCACTGGTGGATCCAGGAATTGAACTTACCCGGGGCAAAACAATGAAGGCCTAATTTTTTTAATGTACGAATGCAAGTCCGCTCAACCAAAACTCATACAATTCTAATGTGAAACTATGCATTAAAAAAATAACAAAGTAATGGTTCAAAATGGTGCCCTTGCAAACTACATCTTTTCATTTGCGCGAGCTCGATGTGGTACCGCTCCTGCAACCCACCCTGTCTACGACATGCATTGCACTGGGCACAACTTCTCGTTCTACCGTTAGCCACGTGTCTGGCGTCCGATGACGCGGAGCTCTGTGTCCGAGAGACGGCGGCAACATGAGTGGACGTAGGCGACGACTACGTTAGGACTACTTGAAACCTGATCGAGTGGTTGTGGCCACTTTCCACTTCAGTCGCACCCCGACGGCGGTGCGGTCGTCTGGCACCCCAACGGCGGGGCGGCGACACATCTTCTTGCGGCATCGGGCTTCGAGTTGGAGGTAAACGACGACATGCATCACGACCCGTCCGTTGTTATGGAGCGGCATGCCCGTCGTGCAATGCAGAGGCGGAGTCGCACGCAACCGTGGAGCCGCAATGGGTGACTGACACCCCCTGGCACCGCATCCGCAGGGTGGCGGAGTCGATATCCAACCACGAGGCCGGCCTGTCTACGTCTTCACGTCGACCGACGATGTCCAGGCCACGGGCTCCAATGAGGAAGAGTAGGGCATGAGAGACGGTCGATGGTGCTTCGTGTCTCGTGTGGGACAGTTCATATCCCATGTCCTACTCTTCCTTGTCGACGACCGGATATTCACGTCATGGGTTTCACGGTTACATGGGCATGAAAGGGAACAACCAAGGACAGACGCCGGTGAAGATTTGACGTTGCATGCAATTGTATGGATTTGAGAATTTTCTAATAAGGTCTCCAGTTGTGAAAGTGAACATTTGAGGAATGACCGGTTAGCCAGGACGCGGGTGGATTTATTAAGTTCGGTTGTAGATACTTTTACGAGGAAATAGCTTGCCATCCATCTCACGTGGAGGAGAGATACGCTATCTAATTTAGGCTGCAACTGGGCCACTTAAGTAATAGCCCATGTTCAAAGAGAATTGTTTCATGTTCGTTCCTTATCTCAGGTTCCTCTCTTTCAAAAGGAATCGCTACTGCCTACTGAAATGGATAAATCAAGTGAGCCGGATAAATTAGCAGGTATTTGAGACGTATATTGCAGCTTACCCGGGGCGGCCGCCCATACCTGCCCCTACGGTGGCGCCGCCCCTGCCACGGCTACTAGGCGCTGAACTTCATCTGAACTGCCAAGGGGTGGTGAATGACATCAACCAGGGGAAGGGATGTCCTCATGCAGCCATTGTGCATGAAGTAATAGAACATAAAGCTAGTCTTCAATTTTGTAGTTTTGTTCATGGGCGTCGAAACTTCAACTCGGGGCAGGTAATCGCGCCAAATTTGCTTGTATTGTAGACATGTTTGATCGGGCGACCCTTGTGACCCAGTTCTTGTTCCTATGAACATTATTACAAATCAATAAAGGACCTAACTACGCAGCGGCGCCGCATATTTGCGTTACCGTGCGGCGGCCGCTGGACCGTCGATTAGCGCAATATAAAGTTGGTGATCTGCAGATCCGTTGGCCAGCTGGGCCCGATGCACTCATGCGGGAGCCTAAACCTAAAAAAAAGCACACGTCACATGCATTCATGCATGCGGTCTGAAAAACGATAAAAGCACCAGTGTGGCAGTCTATAGCAGTATGTAGATTCCAGAATAAAAAATTACGAGAACCAGCTCGCACCTATCTATTCCCATATTAGGAGCAAGTCCTGTACTAGTGTGTACTCCTACTTGGCACTGGCAGTCTAAAATAGGCTGTCATACACGGACGCAGCTGTCCTGATCACGAGCTCATGTGAGCTCGTTTGAACAGTAAAATCGAAAAAAATAATAAAACATTTCAAAAAAATCTGAATTTTTTTTGTGAGGAACATTGATGTTTTTCCCACATGCTTGCAAAATTTCATCACTAGATGACATTCGTGGAAAATGTGGCAAACAAAACAAAAACGATGTTCCAAAAAGTCTGTTTTTTGTAGCTTTTTGGAGCATCGATTTTGTTTTTTTTGTTGCATTTTCCACGAAAGTCGTATGGTGATGAAAATTTGCACGCATGTGGGAAAAACATCAATGTTTCTCACAAAAAAAATTCAGATTTTTTTGAAATGTTTTACTATTTTTTTCGATTTTACTGTTCAAACGAGCTCGCATGAACTCGTGATCAGAAGAGCACTTTCGGTCAGACACATGTGATGCACTGGTGCTTACATACAACCATCGAATAGTACTTGGTTGCAACTTGCCAGATTCAAAAAAATACTTGTTAGATTACAACGTACTTGCTTATCAAATTGAAGTTCTTTGTTGCACTCTTAGTTGCAAATTTTAAATATGTTTAGTTGTCATATTAAAATCACTTGGTTGTCACAATTAAAAATGTTTAGTTGCCAAAAATACAAATACTTACTTGTCTAATTTAAAAAGCTTAGTTGCCGGATTTTAAGACATGTTTGCCAAAATTACAATTAGTTAGTTGTAAGGGTTAAACATGTTTAGTTGCCAAAATTAAGGTACTTAATTGTCTATTTTTCAAAAGCTTTGTTGCATACTAGGTTGCCAGATTTTAAACATGCTTAGTTGCCATATTAAAATCACTTGGGTGTCACAATTACACATGTTTAGTTGCCAAAATTACAAACACTTGCTTTTCTAATTTAAAAAGGTTAGTTGCCACATTTTAAGACATGTTTGCCAAAATTACAATTAATTACTAGGTGTGAGGATTAAACATGTTTAGTTGCCAAAATTACAGGTACTTAGTTGTCTATTTTAGAAAAGCTTTGTTGCATGCTTGGTTGCCAGATTTTAGAACATATTTAGTTGTCATATTGCAATTACTGTCTTGTAAGGATTAAACATGTTTAGTTGCCAAAAATACAGGTGCTTAGTTGTCTATTGTAGATTGGATTTTTATTTAGTCAACATTATATTTATAGATGTATACAATAACATGTACATGTGGAAGGAAAAAAGCACGGCAGCGAGGGTAACTTCGGTGCAAAACACGCTCACTGTAGTGTATTGTTCGGTTATTGAAGTAATATCTGCTAGTCTACTGTAGCGAACAGGGGCTTATCCTTGTAGCGAATAGTTAAATAGTGTGACTGTGTACTGCGGCGTGCTATAACGAGCCAGTAGCCGCCGCACGGGAGCGCGGCCGTGCGTCGTGTGCAGTATAGATTTTCCCATCAATAAAATCGGCGAGATTTCTGAGAAAAAAAAGAATCTGAAAAAAAAAAACAGGCGCTGGACTTTGCCTTAAAAAAAGAGAAAAACAGGCGCTAAGATTCATCTGATAAAAAAAAAGAATCACCTAAAAAAAAGGTGCTGAGCTCGAAGGAAAGATTCTGCCGGAGCTCCACGCCATAATAAACTAGCGGCGCCGTACGGACCCGGTACAGCAGCACATCGGAGGGTTTACTTGCAGACAATCAGTCGTCGGGTTTATCAATTGCCACCGGCGTACTTCCGTGATTTGCCAATTAATCTTAAGTGGAGCAGCACACAAATTTAGTACTGGTAGCACCAACGGTGGTGGCGAGCGAGACAGTGAAAGCTGTGAGCAGGCGGGCGCCCAGTCAGTCACCAAAAGGATCCATGATGAGATCAAGGATCGGGCTGGGCGCCGATGCCATGGCTCCCACCCCGCTCTGCTTCCGGCGTCCACAAGGCTAGTCCGCGGCATGGTGGCGTTAACCTAATCCGGAGCTCCTTCGATCTTACTGCTACGCAGACGCCTCGCCGTTTCGAAAATACTTGTCGGAGAAATGGATATGTATCTGAACAATTTTAATGATGCAGGCAGGTGCATGCGGTGATTAGATCTAAGCCGGCCTCGGAGGGTGGTCTGGCCATCATTTGAGCGGGGGTGCAGGAGCAGGACGACTCGTACTCCGTTCGGAGACTGACTGACTGACTGAGAGAGGGAGCGGATAAAGAACTCCCACCAACGCAGTACGTACGTACCAACCGCGTGCGCATGGAATCCAGGGACCCGCCACGCCATTGCCATCCATGATCCATCGCCTCAGCCCCACCACACCACACCACCCCAGGTAGGCCGGAGAAAAGTCTCCCTGGATCCTGGCGCACCCGAGATTCAGCTCGATTGCCTTGCCCGCTAAACAAAACGAGAGATTCAGCTCAGATCTCAAGCCCGAAGCAGCTCGCCTGATCTGAATGAATCTCCAAAGCATGCAAGCCCAGTCAAACGGATTATCAGGGTAGTAGAAGTTACTCACACTCACAGTTCATTCAGGTCCACTGATCTGATCTGATCCTCCAAAAGTCAATGTGTATCTAAGTGTAGTACAAATCTATACGGACCGAATTCAGTTACCAGAACTAGCAACACCGCCCACTTGCTCTTGCCACTTGCTAGCAAGAATAGCAGCAGCAGAGGATTCAAAACGGGTACAAGCATCGGAACTTGAGCCCTTCACTTGGCCTATCACTCTCCATATATAATACTATGATAGTACTTCTACCACTAGCAAAGCTCGTCAACTAATTAACTAGTAAGCAGGCACCATCGACGAAATCCCTCGTAGGTTTTGCCCTTTTGGGAACGGGAGGCAGCCAGCCACGCAAAGGCAGAAGAAATTCTGAAAACGGCAGCAAAAAAGAAAGGTGCTCGGAATATATAAAGGGGGGCGGCAGTAGTGGTACTCCGTGCCATCATAAAAGAAGCTGGAAATGTGGTGGTAGCAGGGTGCTGGTAGGCCACAGCCGGTCCATTTGGAAAGGAATTCCGCCGTCCCATCACCCTTGCATGTCAAGTTCCCATTGGCCGGAGCCGTATCTGTCAGACCCCACCACCCCTCTCTCTCTCTGCCGAATTTCTTTATCTTCTTTGGTGTATTCTTTCCATGCAAAGATGAGTGAGAAATGCTCCAAGGACAGTGGACACATGCAGCAAAGCCCAGCACTGTACCATCTATGGGCTGCAGCCGCATGTACATGTCCATCCGTTTGTGGTCTACACAGACTGCATATTATTTTCAGGTCTCTGGAAAAATTGATGGGGGAAGAAAGAAGGCAAGCTTTGTTCTCTCATCATGCCATCACATGACCACGGTGCTTCTCACTCCATGCCATTAGCTTGCAGGATTAGTAGTTGCTAAACAAGGTTACTACTCGTACTCCTACCTAGGTTGATGCACAACTCAGCCACTCTCAAAAAAGACACTGGCTGGCAGACCACCTGCACAGTTTACAGCTGCCCTCCCTCCATGCTTTTTATGCAAGTGAGTATTAAGAAATGTGCAAGCAACGGCAAGAACTGGAAAGGAAGGAAGGAGCCATGCTAATGGCCGCCTCTACTGTATTTTTTAGGGCTAAGCGGATCTGGGTGTCCCCCTGAATCCCCGATGCCATGGAGCTCCCCAAAAGGGAAAGATGCCATCAACGGGCCACGTGGCACCCATAATCCCGCATCCGGGCGTTCTTTAGGCCTCTTTCAATGCAAAGGTGTATAGATGATGTGATAAGTGCATTAAATAACTTAGCAACTCAACTCCCCAATGCATAATGCATACTCCCTTCGTCCGGTGAAAAGTGTACATATAGAAATTTTAGGACGAATTATGGAGTGAAGTAAAAAATGCATTGCAAAGGTGCAAGGCATCATCTCTCTCCTCTTTCATTACCCAACCCCCAATAAGCTAAGTGCATGTAGAAATTAAGAAGACCATGGGTAGAATGTTATTGGTCTTGATTACCGTGTGATGAGAGAGAAGCATTTTTTTTCTACTTTAAAGTGCATTGGGAAGATAGAAGTACACTTTTTTGTGGACAAATTTGAAAGCCAAACGTACACTTTTCAACGGATGGAGGGAGTATGTGCTTAACTTGATGTTGCTAAGCTCATTTTATTTAATGGTTTAGCACCTAAACTCTTTCATGCATTGGTCACTTTCTTTCATTTTAGTGGTTTGACTATGTTCACGTGCTTGGCATTGATTCTTACTCGGGTCATTAAAGTGCTCTTTCTCCTTCTTAATTGCCATGTCATGTCATTTTTTCGTTTATGTGGCATGCTTACCACATGTCCACTATGAAGCACTGGGAAGGGCCTTAGGGCGTCTCCAACACTGACCAAAATGGTCTGCAAACGTTCAGACCGAGTGGTCCAAATGCATTTTACGATCCAACACGGTATCCCATCGGTCCGTGGACTGGTCCATATGACCATCTCAATTTCCGCAAACCGGAGGCAAAGCAAGGGTTCTTTGCGGGCGTCCGAACGGCTGCATGTACGCGTCGGACATTCAGATGCACCGAAAAATCTCTTCCGTACCCACACCCTCTCCACGATTGCCGCGCATTCATTCCGATCCAAAGCTCCAGCGCCACATTCATGTCAGCCTAGAGCGGACCTGACCTCTCACTGCAGTTGAAGCGGTCCTTCGGCCAAGAGCGCCGCTTCCCGGCCTCCACGCATGTTCAGTGACGGGTGATTTGACTAGATGGGACAGAACGCCTATCTATCGCATTCAAACCGTCTACCCGCCTGTCTACCTGCCGACATTAAACAGACGTGGCGGCGAAGATTTAGACTAGGTTTGGGTCCGGATGATTTTGATTAATGAAATATGTTAAAAGTACAATGACGTTTAAGTGAAACCATTCGGTTTGCATAAAGTTTGTCCGGTTACTCGTACTCCCTCCGTTTTTATTTGCTCTGCATATTAGAGTTGACCGAAGTCAAACATTCGTAAAATTTGACCAAATTTTTAGAAAAATATATAAATAGTTACCAAAACAAATCTATATGTTGTGAAAGTACATTAAATAAAGATTCTAATGGTATTGATTTTTATTGTATATTTTAATAGTTTTGTCCATAAACTTGGTCAAAAGTATATAAAGCTTGACTTTGAGTAAACCTAATACGCGGAGTAAATGAAAACGGAGGGAGTATTTTCTTTAAAATGTAAGCGGAAGGGTTATATGATGGGCTCCTGTATCACTCTTCACGGGCAAATATACTGGGGGTTCTCATTGGAAATATACTTGGGGGTTCTCGTTGGGTTCTCATTGGAGGTGCAGATCTGGTTTGCACGCTGGTGAAGGCTGCCAAGTGGCGAGCTCCAAGCAACGGCCCAGCTCGGTCGCCGCAGCAAAAATAAAGAAACAGGAAACACTGCAGCACGCAGCAGGTGAGCAGATAAAAAGCAGAACCGCCAGCCAATGCGTTGCCCGGTCAACAGGTTTTCTCACTGCCCTCCTCTGCCGCCGCTGCCGCAGCCCCGTTTTTACCGCGTCACCGCGCCGTAAAAAATCAAAATCTCGTCAGCAGTGTGCCGCGGCAGGCGGTGAAATCAAAATCTGACGCGAGGGCGGGGCGGAGGCTGACTGACCGGCCGCTGCTGCGACGCTGCACGCATGCATGCACGGCGATGGTCAGGTCAATAATACTACTAGGAGTGGGCGGCTCTCCTCTCCCCTGCCTCTCCTCTGAGCAAGGAGAGCAAGGAACAGGAGATCGTACCAGGTACCGCCGCGGCGCCAATTATCGGCGCGGCATGCATTTCGCCGAATGCCTGCTGCGTCTGCATGGGGTGGGGTGGGGGGGGGGGGGGGGGGGGGCATTTGCCGCCTGCTGCGCACCTCGGAGCGGCCGAGGGCGGTAGAGTACTAGTAGGAAGCCTAAGCAACAGGAGTTGGCCAATTATCACCGCCTTAATCCACCGAAACGCGTGGATAGGCCACGGGGCGGGTTTGGCCAGGACTAAAACCCTAGCCGCCGCCGCCAAAGGAGCCGACCATCCGGCGCCGTTTTCCGGCGGCTCTCCTCCGCCGGCGACCTCTTGGTCGTCGGTCGAGGGGGGGTCGCCGGATCCCGTGCGTGCGGATCCTTTTTGCTTTAGGTTTAGACCCTAGTAGCTTAGATTTTTTGATCGTTTGACGTCTTGGCTTCGGCGGCGGCGACGGCAATGCTGAATAAAGAAGCTCCGGATTCTTCACCGACGAGGCGATTGTCTCTATTGTCGGTGATGGATTTGGGAACCAGTCTGTTCAAGCGAGGATATCGTGGCGGCGACGGCATCCTTGTGGTGGACTTGTGTCCTCGGGCTCCGCCGTTGCGACGGCGTCTGCTCCAACGTCGGCGCGGAGCTTGGGAGGTAGTCCAGGAGCGGATGCAGATCATGGTCTGCATCGACGACATCTGGAAGACAAAACATGTGCTGGGTTCGTGGTTGATGGATGGCAGGTATGGTTTCCTCCTTCAACGTCTTAGTCGTGGTGGGATGTCAGATCTGGAGTTCGATGGCGTGTCCGGGGTGTTGCCCCTGTCTGATTCGTTCAACGACAATGGCTTTATCTTTGGTGAGCCACCTTGGAGGTCCGCGAAGCTGCATATCAGCGATGGAGCCGCTTCAAGCTCGGGTGAGGAGTTGATCCGTCATTATTTTCTTTGGTGGCTGTTGTGGTGGTGCCGGAGACAGGTGACGGACGTTGGTGTCAAGCTCAGCGATGTTTTGCTATCTTTTCAGTTTTGTCATGTCGGTTTTTACGTGACTTGTAATTTGATCTTTATGATATAAATGAGACACGTATTACCATGCAAAAAAAATATCACCGCCTTTTTTCCATGCTTGGTTTTGATCTCCTCGCTTGGTTTTCTTTATTTAATGGATGGATGGTTCTCATCTCCTCCTCACTGTTGAACTCTTGCTTGCTTGCACAAGACAAGAGCGTGTTTTCTTTTTGCGGACATGGGAGGAGAACGCTCCTCGCACCGGCACTCCATTCTAGGATCCACGTGTGCTCCCTCCATTTCACGATGTATTGCGTCCATGTTTATCGAGATATAAGTTTGACCATACATTTAACCAACGAGATCAATTACGACGGAAACAAAAGTTATACCAGTGAATTTATATCGAAATACGAATTCAGTGGTATAATTTTTGTTTCCGCCGCAGTCGGTCTCGTTGGTTAAATGTATGGTCAAACTTAGATCTCGGGAAGCGCGGACGCACTACATTATGAAACGGAGGGAGTACTATTACTACACAGATGAACCTGTTTCTTTATGGATTGTCTTGCAAATTACGTTGCCGAATTACAATGTGCTACCTCCGATCCAAATTAATTGACACAGTTCGTAGTCAATATTTTTATAAATTTTGACACAGTTCGTAGTCAATATTTTTATAAATTTTGACAGACAATTTATCAACATGTACAATATCAATCAATATCATTAGATTCATTAGAAAAACATTCTTATATTTGGTGGATGTGATATTATCCGAACTCTCATCCGCGCAAACACGTTTCCGATACTCTCAAAGTGTTCTATCAGGGCATCTCCAGTGTTTGGAGGCAGCATTGCCTCTAACGCGGGCCCACATGCTTGCCTCTAAACTTGGCTGAAAAACGCGCAGTGTATAACGTTTGCTGCAGCCTCTAGTGTGTACCCCACCACAGTATAAAATATATCTTCCTCTCTCAACCAGATCAGTGTGCGAACCTCAACCACCAGGATGACATGTAGGGCCAGAAAATTTATTTAATCAAAGAAAACGCTTGGAGGCGGCCTCTTAGCATGGAGGCGACTCCAACGATTTTAAGCTTAGAGGCTTCGCATGCAGTGTATGGCGTCGGCTTCTAAAGCTTAGAGGCAGCCAATAGAGACAGCAAAACAGCACATTGTGGATGCTCTCATTCACTACGCTATTTTCATCCAACACCCTAGACTGTGGTACCACAGACAAGCGCCAATTATCGGGCACAACACTTTGCCGAATGGACCGAACTAGGGAGATGATTCTTTCTCTCTCTTGTGCTCAACAGAATCCGCCGTACACGAGTTCACCAACTATCATCTTTCCACGAATGGTTTTGAACTCGTGAAATCGCTTGTTTTTTTTAATAGATGATTTGATCTTCTCACTGTTGAACTTGCTCGCAAGATCGGTTTTTCTTTCTATACACGGGAGGAGAGATCCACACTCTCCACACTACCATTAGGAACACTGTGACATGTAGGTTTGAAGAATCTTTCCAAAAGAGTGGCGCCATGTCTTGCCGACAAAACCTCTGGTCACATTACCACTCAACCTTGACAACCTTTTGAGTAATATACCGATGTGAGGACCCTATCTTCCGGTAATTGTTGAAAAAAAAGTACTTAGCTGCATTGCAAGATCAAATTTTTCCTTTCTTTTAGACATATGGGATGGGAGGAGGATACTCTTCGAGACGCCTCCGCATCGGACGGTGAACACATGTAGCTACAAAACAACCTAATTTTTAGTGTAAGTTGAAAAAAACTAGACTAGTACTCCCTCTGTACTTAAATATCAATCAATATACTTCCTCTGTACTTAAATATCAATCAATATACTTCCTCTGTACTTAAATATTTCTAGTTGAAAAAAACTAGACTAGTACTCCCTCTGTTCATCAATATAAGTCTCTAAAACGTCTTATATTTATGAACAGAGGTATTACTTTTTTTTTTATTAAATCTGTGACAATTAATATGAATTGAAGAAAGTATCTGATCTGCCTACCTGCATGAAGGGCCAAAAATATTGGAGACCAGACATTTTTTGTTTCTCTCTTTGGATTGTTGATGATAAAAACAACGGCATCGACCCAAGCTGAAAGCCCCAAAAAACTCCTTTTGTTATTTAATGAGCTTCCACACCCTCTGGTGTGGCCCAGCCGGCACTCTTATTATTACTACCCTACTTCATCATTAGTGTCACTCTCTCACTCACTGCTCCACGGGCACTGTTCAACTCGGCCAAAAATAAAATGCAGCTAGCTAGCACCGTAAAGGCATCGTCGTCTCCTCTTTCACCACCAGCTCCCCTCCTCCGCCCCCCTTTTAGCACCTCCTTCTCCCCCGCACGGCCGGCCGGAGCCCCTCTTGCGGCAATCCTAAATTAATCCTCTCGTCTGCCTCGCCGGATTCTGATCTGGTCCCGAGCCAGGTAAAACGGCCGAGAGCTGCACCATTTTCTTTCCTCCTTTCTTCCTTCGTCTCCCTGTTGGTTGGTTGCTTGGCATGCTTGGGATTTCTTTCTTTCTTTCCATTGACTGGCCGGCGGTTGCTGTTCTTTCCGTTTGTAATGGCGTGGGGTTTCCCTGTTTGACCTGTGCTGGCCGCAGCTGATCGCGACACGTGAGGTGAGGGGGTGGCCGTCGGAGGTGGGCGCGTGGATGGGAGTTCAGACAATGTCGTCCCTCGGCGGCGGCGGCGGCGGCGGCGGGGGCGGCGGGGGAGGGCCCCTGTCGCGGCAGGCATCGGTCTATGGCCTCACGCTCAACGAGGTGGAGAGCCACCTGGGCGAGCCGCTGCGGAGCATGAACCTGGAGGACCTCCTGCGCACGGTGCTCCCCGCGGCCGCCGCCGACGCGGAGCCGCACGGCGCCGGGACGGGCAGGAAGACGGTGGACGAGGTGTGGCGCGACATCGAGAGCGCCGGCCGCGGCCGCCAGCCGACGGTGGGCGAGATGACGCTCGAGGACTTCCTCTCGCGCGCCGGCGTGCCCGTCGCCGGCACCGGCGGGGGCTGCGCAGCCGGCGCGCATTGGCTGCAACAGTACCACCCGCCGCAGCAGTACGTGACCCGCCCCCTGCCGCGGCCCCTCGGCGTGGGCGCCGGCCCCGTGCTGGACGCCGTGTACCACGGCGGCGGCGGGTTCCTTTCGCAGGTCGGCGGGCGGAAGCGCGGCGCCGCGGTCGTGGGTGGGGACGGCGTCGTGGAGAAGACGGTGGAGCGGCGGCAGAAGCGGATGATCAAGAACCGCGAGTCGGCGGCGAGGTCCCGGGCCAGGAAGCAGGTGCGGTCTCTCGGTCTCCCGGTCACCTTCTCCAGTAGGCGATTTCGCACCCTAAAAATCGCCTCTTTTTGACGGATTCGCCACGCCTATGGTGCCGCAGGCCTACACGAACGAGCTGGAGAACAAGATCTTGCGGCTGGAGGAGGAGATCGAGCATCTTAAGGAGCTCAAGGTAAGAAAAAATCATCAAATTATTTACTGGTAGTACATCTCTGCTGGTTAATTCACTTGTCCCTTGGACTCGATAAGCAAAGCAGACAAGCAGTAGGCGAGTCCTGTGCCGCCAGTCAAAGCCCAATCAAGACGAGAATGTACTGTGCTGGCCATAATAGATGGCGACTAGTTCCAAACTTTCTATGCTGTTTCGAACTATGGTGTGATCTTTCTGTGCTACTTCCATACATGCTCCTACTTCTTTTGTGTGAATCTTATAGTAGTAACTTTGCATCTCTAGCTAGTCCGTTCTGTTATTTATGTGCACTTACAGGACAGCAATGGCTACTGATTAGTGTAAACTGGAAGGCTAAACCTCTTAATCTAAGCCTCCTAAATTTAATACTAGGATATGCTGTCTCCATTCCCAGATTAAATTCTTGCTTACTTGTTGGTTGGCATTATATTTGCCTAAGATGACAGATTTCTGTCAAGAATCACCAACCCGTTGGCATGTCGCAGGGCACCACAAACAGACTCTGAACACTGATGATCAGGTCTCTTCATCAGAGCTAAAGTTTCCTTTTCGTTTCATGGCTGTGTTTGGTGTTGCAGAAGCTGGAGCCGGTGATGCAGTTCCTGCCGCAGCAGGAGGCGGGGGAGAGGCAGCAGCATCTCCGGCGACATGCGGTGCTCTACATGCCCCAGCCGGAGGCGGAGCCGAAGCAGCACCAGCACCAGCTCCGGCGGATCAACTCGGCCTCCTTCTGATCGATCGGTAGACGGCGAGAGAGAGAGACACACCCGCACCACCGCCTTGTTCATAGTACGCGCCTAGTAGTAGCCAAGACTGTACTGTAGTAGGGCGTTAGGAATCTGTACCTGGGATGAAACGCTGAGCGAGAAGAACATCAGCTAATCTAAACCGACTCTTTTATATATATGTGCAGTCTATCTCTTTGCGTTGCACGTTCTTTCTGGTGGGTGCTGTTGCAGCACAAGTTCCTGATCATGGAAATTCTTAACATTTTCTTTGCGTCTGCATTGATGCACATTGCACACAGCCATTTTATTAAAGGTGAAACAAGTCCAAGTTATCGAGTACCAAAAGAGATAAAATAAAGGGAAATTCTTTACTGCCTCTCATAAGCCTGGGTAACCTAATTAGCATGAACATTGCACACTGAAAATGTCAACACTTCACGAAAGAGAACTTTGAGCAACTTATGAACTGATAATCTCAGAGAAAAGACACTTTTTTTAGCAAAGAAGGGTCGCCCCCTTCCGATTTCCATTACTAGAAACCAATTAAGTACAAACTACCACTAAATATTTACAGCAACTACCTGAAGCGAACTAGAAACGATAAGCAAAGTATCATCTGACCAAAATCAGCTTCTCTCAAATGCCCCCAGCTTCAAACTGACGCAACAGATGAAGAAGGGGAGGAGAGCAGGTCTGCAGCAGCAACGGCCAACAAAGTATTTAAGCATAAGAACTTTAGACTACCAGCAACATAAAGACAGAAGATAAGCTAGGGTTCCCAAAAGATCCTAACGCAGACTAAAATGCACACATCTTGCTAAATCTTTTAAATGGCTATGTTTGCGTGTTGGTTGGATCGAGTATAATATGTCTAGTGAAAATAAATCTGGTCACTATTAATGTGCATATCCTGCTAAATATGCATGCATGTTATTTCCTTCTCCTTTTTGGCACGCTGGTTGGATCCATATTCAATGTGCATAATTTTTATAAATAACTTTCAGCATATTGTGTCATTAAATTTAGATAAAAGTGTGTGATTAATCTCATACGTGAAAGTTATGTAATAAATAGATGAGATTGAGATTTTTTTTTTTTTGAGCGGTAGATGAGATTGAGATGGCTTACATATTACAACATGGCAACCTTTGCGGCCCAATTAAATTTGTGGCATTGGTAGACTAGCACAAGCCACTGTGTATTCCAATTACCATATGGGTATTTGGTTTTGGTTGTGTGCATCCAATTTATGCCATGGCAATTTTATTATTATCCCCTGATTTTTTTAATGACAACTTGTTTGAATAATAGTCATAGTATACCATGCAATTTTAAACACATTTTTGCCATGGAAACCAAAAATTTGTTGACATGACAATTTCAAATGATTTTTGCCTTGCAAGCTTTAAGATGTATTGCCCTGATTTTTAAAGTTAACTTGTTCTGACACTTTTTGCAAGCATTTTGATATTAACAACCTGGGCACCCCCAGGGGATATGTTAGCCAGGTATTCACGTCCATTTGCCATGTTTTTTGAAATTCACATAGGTTTGCCATGTTTTTCTTAAAAATATGGCAACATTATTTTATTTACAGATGCAAATCCCAGCTTTAAGGCTTGGTAATGCTCAAGCTAAGCCTGTTTTTGACCCATCTTTACATGGCATGATCGTTAGCGTGGGTGGTTTAGCGAGAGGTTCGATTTGGAGGGCCACTTACGAGGGAACGACAACTAGATACGGTGACCCTTTTTATTGCGATTATTATATCGGGCTTGCTAAAACTCAGTCGACTGATATTTAACAAAGTCTCAGTCGACTTTGTAACATTTTATCCCATCTTTTGCAACATTTCTTCATGCCGGTTGCAACATCCATCTTGCTGGTTGTAGCACGTCGTCCCTCATCGATTGTAGCACGTCATCTTACCGGTTGCAACATTTTCCTTTAATGGTTGCAGTATTTTAGTCAGAACGGTTATAGCATATGTTGTCATTGCTTGCAGTACTGTTGCAACATTTTTTATTGCCGTTTGCAGCATTCAGCCATGCCGCTTGCAGCACCACAACTACGCTGACGTCACTCGACTGAGACTTCGCTAAGTCTCATCCGACTGAGTTCTAGACAAACTCTTATTATATTGAGACCATGATGATTTCGGGGAGCGTCTAGATCACTCTAATTGCAAGACTACACTACTCTCTCCTCAAGCGCCTCTCGAAATGGGCCAGCCCAACACTCGCTTGCTAGCGGTTATGAAGATGCTTCCCCTTTATCTCCTTTTTATTTTTTTTAACTTTTTTGTATATTCAAAAACTTTAAATATGGTTTTCAAAAATTTATTTACTTAAAATTTGAAGTTTATCATGTATTTTTAATATTCATTTATTGTAAAAACCTGCTCTTTCATTCTAACAAATGCTCATGTCACTGAAAAAAGAATTCATTGCATTAAAAATGTTTACACATTTAAAAAAAATATGCGTATCATTTATTTATTTTTGACAAGTTTTGGAAATATATTCATGATACTTTGTTTAAAAATGTTAATGAAAATGTAAAACATTGTTTGCGTAATTAGAAAAAACGTTCACATAATTTTACAAATCGTGATATTTTAGAAAAAATCACACGTTTAAAATATGTTTTGTGACATGTTAAAAGAAATTCATAAAATGTAAAAAGATCTTAGGGAAAATTTTAAAAAATGTTTATACCATATATAAGTGCCTCTGCCATTTATATAAGTATTCATACACCCTTAAAGATTGTTCGCAAGTTTACAAAAGAATGTTCTTGAATAATTTGGAAAATGTTTAACTTGTGTCTAAACATGTTCACCGTGTATTAAAAAATGTTCAATGTGCATTTTACAAATGTTCAACATGTATTTCGGATAAAGGTTCATAGTGTATTTAAGAAATGTTTAACATGTATTTGGGAACTGTTCAAGCTGCATATGAAAAATGTTGAATATGTATTTGAAAATTATAGCATGTATTTGAACTTTTGAAAAAAATAAAACTGTAAAATAAAAAATAGATATGCAAAACACAAACAAAAATAAAAAGGAAAATATCATTCGGAAACTTCTGAAAACTGCCTGCAAACAAAAATAAAAATAAAAAGAAGCTTTTCAAAAACAAAACGGTGCAACAAGCTTATGAAAATCACATGAACACACAATATTTTGTCCGCCCTCTAGCGGGAGGGCGAGAGGCGACCGCGGAGGGCGAGAAGGCATGGTCGGAAAGCGACGAGAGGGAGGACGAGATGGAAGACCAGTGCCGGCGGAAGGCCGGAGGCAAAGCTGTCGCGGCGGGGAGGTAGGCAAGAAGGCGGATACACTTCGGGAGCGCGTTGCCAGTGTCTATCCACAGTAAGGAGCAGAGGTAGGAGCAGCGTGGCCACCATACGTTGCTGGCCCAGATGATTTGTTTTAAGTGCAGTCGTTAGCTCTTAATCACCATACGAGCCAGGCTATCAAACATCGGGTAGAAATTGATTTCCGGTGACAAGACCCCTCGTACAGGCAACCAAACAACACGCAAACGTCGTTTTTTACCCTGGCTCGTTTTCTTCCTCTCAGCCTGGCTCCGCGAACCCAAGCAACCAAACACGTCATGTGTTTCTTTTAGGTTCCATTGCTTCACACCTCTGCAGCAAGTAGCCCAATGGAAGTTGAGGTAAAGGAGGGCATATTCCCTTGTTTGTACATATGTTTTCACTATGAAATATATAATCTTATTATCTGGTTGTTCCTTGTAGTTTTCACGTACAAAGACACGAGCGTGGACATGTGTTGTTGTCAGGGCATCAAACTGATGATCACAAAGAGACGGAATGGGAAACGACCCTGTAGTGGGGTTCTTGCTCCAGCACTGAAGGTCTGAAACAGCCATCACATACATAAGAAAGGCAGACAGCCTCCTTAGAGAGATGAAGATTAGAGTAGATTAATAGAAGCTCCTCAGAGAGATGAATATTAGAAGGGAGTAGTGAGATATATACGTATTCGTCTATGACCGTTGAAATAGGATTGCTGTGTGAAACGGAAAGATGAATGTACTGATCAAAGAAAATTTCAAACGGTTGACCTTACACGATGAATTTGTCAAAATTCATCAAAAATACTTCAAACCTAAATATGAAATTGAACATTTACAGTTAATGATACCAGGAACCAATCATCTAAATGAAACGGCAACGTTGATGTGCATCTTTTTCGTAACAACTTATCTTTGACTAATAGAAACATGGTTATGTAAATTAGAAGAGACTAATGAACGAGATTAGAGGTGAAGAAGAAGCAGATCTATCGTCTATGATTTGTGAAACAGAAAGCATATAAGCTACTCGTCTATGATTTGTGAAACAGAAAACATATAAGCTCTCGTCAAAAGAAATTTCAAACAGTTGACCGCATAGCACGAATTTGAACACGAAATTCAACATGTGCAGTGAATGAAACTAGGATCCGAACGTCTGAATGAAATCAGAACATCGAGATGCATCTTTTTCATGTACAACTTATCTTGAACCAAAGCACGATTTTTTTTTTCCAACCGGGCTCACACCCCTTTCCATTAATCACTTAACGGAAACTAGTAGACTGCCCGTGTGTTGCTACGGGATTTTTAAAATTTATAGTGGTTGCATGTCAAATTTTACATGGATAGAAAAACAGAGAAAATAATAATTGTAATCCACTTCACTTGCAATATATTTTGATAAAAAAAATCCCACCCTCTACATAGAGAGACTTATTATATCTGATGCACAAAATAAAGGTGGTACAAAAACATTGAACTCCTTATTGCGTGTTGCACTACAAATGATAATAACACTTAATTAATTTTTTATTTATGCTATCGATTGTCTCACAAAATTATGTGCATTGCTAATATCCATTAATTAAAGCACATGAAGGATTTTTTCCCTTTAAACAAATGTTCCAAGATGTTACAATGAGAAACTTGATTGCAATATGCCATTGTCTAGCAAACTATTACGTACTATGAAATTAGGCACTTGAAACCATACAATTTACCATCTAGGAACTACTGCAGCAAAACACATCAACATGCCCTCCTCATGGTATCCTCTACCGCCTCAATTGACTTCTCTAATCTCCAGGTGTTACAGCATGTCCCAAAAAGAAACAAACATGAGGTACTGCGACTTGCCAGGAACATAACCTATCTACAAACAGAACTCTTACTATTAGTTCATAGTTCACAGCTGGAAGAAAGTATATTAAAGGAATAGTTCAATCACAGATAACCTAGAAGCTTATAAAATTTAAAGAAAAATCTTAACCTTTAGAGAGCTAAGACAACTTCCCTAACTTCAATCTGTCTCGTTTACTCCACTGCTCTAGTGCGAAGAAACAAATTGTACTACTATGTACAATAACGAACAGACCCCCCGCAAAAAAAGGATCGCCGCCGTGTCGCTTCATCACGGGCGACTCGGGCGGTGATGAAGCCTTGCCCTCCGGCGGCTCCTCCTCTCCCCATTCTCCTCCTCGTCGCCTCCGGGGGTGTCGCCGGCTTGCTGTGCACCCACCAGTGAAGGGGGCGGCAAGGTCTTCGGCTGATCCCATGCCTCGGGTGAGGGCCTGGATCTAAGGCAGCGGCTTCCATTGGTGAGGACGGCATCCGTTCGTCGACGGTGGGCGCTCGTCAGCACGGTAGGCCGGACTTCCTTGGCTGCTTGGGCAGCAGGGTACCGGTGGACGGCGTTTCTGGCGTGAGGTGGTTCCCCGTGCCCCTCTTGTTAGATCTGAGGCGGACCAACCTAGCACACGGCTCTCCCAGCGGGCGGTCCAGGTCTCCGGCGTCCGTGCTTAGAAGTGTTGGAGGCGGGCTTGATGGGTGCCGGGGCCGGAGCTTGTCCGGGGGAAATCTCTAGCCCACGGCGGTGGCCACGTAGTTGATGGCGCTCCGGCGTCATTCCCCACTTTGATGGCGACGGCGAGGTCAACTCCACCCCAAGGTTCAAAATATCGGATATCGGGTTCATATCGGTTTGGCTTCGACATATCGGATGTCAGATATCGGGTAATATATCGGACGATATGTACATATATCGAAGGAAACATATCCGGATTTTTTTCATTATTCTTACTCAAAACATGTGCTTTTAGTTAACCAAAAAGTATGATGTCAATGCTTTAGCATAATTTTTTTAGATTGGTCCATAGAAAGATCATCTAAATAATTGTATCATGGAAATGACATACTCATATAAACCATGGAATAAAATACTACTGTAAGGCATCTATGCAAGGATTGCTTAGAAACTTGATCACTGTATCATGAAAATGACATTGCAAGGCCTGACCTTTCCTTTGTACACATTTCCTTCCTTTGACTGAAACAGAGCACTTGCAATTCCTACCGGCGACCGATGTCCTCATCCGCAAGCTCACTTTCTTTCCGTTTACTCACTTCATATTCTATCCCCAGATCAAATCAACAACTAAGCTGATTAGCCATCCAACCATCTCTATGTTTGCAGTTTGCATTGAACACTTGAAAGGGAAAATTAGAGGCCACTCACAGCATCACGCATGAGGTACTAACAGCGAGGTCGATGAGTAGCAAGAGCGCACCAGACACAGCGCCCCAGCCCCTCCTCAACGGCACCGCAGAGCGCAGAGATTGAGCCGCTACCGCACAGGGAGAGCCAGAGTCGCCGGTCAAGGAGATAATACGGTCACACTTCATCCTCTATTAATGCAAAATAATGCAGAATACTGCTGTCCATGCAGAATACTGATCCATTCCTATTTCTCTCCTTATTTCTAACAACAATGCATAATACTACATGAGTAAGTAGTTGATGACACATTGACACTGACCTTGAGACGCCCGGGTGTGCGCAGCCACCGTCCATGGTTGGCTGGTCGCTGCTGATGTCGCCTCAGTAGGACCGCTCATGGGGGGGAGCGAGGTGTGGAGAGGGGCCTGGTCGAGATGGATGCCCTGATAGTGATGAAGATACTCCCAATCATGATCAGAAGCTAACAAAAAGGATTTTGTCTCTAATTATACCATGAGAAAAGTGCATAAAATCTGACAATCAAGAAAAAACAGAAGATTATCAACCAAAAATACATTTACAAAACTCACATATATTTAATTCAGTGTTGAAGAAGTTCTTCTATTTCTTTTTTTGTTGGGGTGGGGGGGGTGGGTGGGTGGGGGGGGGGGGGTAAATATAGAGAAGCATGCAGCTAATGGCTGGACTTTTCAAGGAAAATGTTGGATAAAAGCCTTGAATTTATTATATACGTCTTCATTTAATAATCACTTTGTTATAAAAAATAATAGATTGAACTTGGGATTTCCAAACATTTTGGCGTCAAATGTATATTTACTCACTTAACATTGAACTATAGAAATATTGGGTGTAGGACACACTGTGCTCAGACATGTAAATATGAGAATTTTGTCATGCATCATTCATACGAAGCTCATTTGTTCTTCTTCTTTACCTGTATTAGAATTTCTGAATTTAATGATGTTGTCAGTTCTCATCAATCAGTTGTTCCATGCATGTACACATATTTATCAAGCAGCACCAGAGCCATTGTGTACAAAAACTAATTAAGTAGAACAATACACCACCCGAAAGTACATGATGCCCTCTTCATTACCTTTGTTGCCTGCTTGACTGCATACTGAAACATGGGGCCAAAGAGTACCTCTAATCGTGGCAGTCCTTGTCAGTTATCGTTCTACAACCGATAGAAATATTGTTTGCTGACGACAATCTCACCAGCCTAACCTGAAGAGTTTTATTAAAACTTAGCTAGATTGCTTTCCCAAAATAGTAGTATTTTATATGAAGAGAATCATATAGGATCCACACTTACAAAGATTGTAGTAAACAGAGGCATAAATATGAGTACTGTCAGTGGAAGTCATATTCAGTACTTCGGTGGAGGATTTGGCCACATGTCTAATTTAGTTACACAGACACCTATTTGCAGTGCCTTGATGATGGGAACATCACTACGATCACCGATTAGCTGATTGCCAGTAAATATGAGTATTGTCCGGTGTAATGAAATAGTGGGACAATGGTGCATTCATGTCATGGTGGACCTGGGAACATGAGATTTACACCAAAGTTCAGAATGAAGCTTGTACCAGCAGATAGTTGACAGGAAACTAAATAAACAATTAGAGAAAATAACGGCCAACAGAACATTAAACATAAAGTTACCTATCATGTTTCGTACAAATTCAGTTATTGAGGATAATGTCTGCAAATTCTATTTAGAGGACCTTGACCTCAGAATCATATGTTTCTTCCAGTTATGGAGAAGAAAGACATGTACTACAAAAATCATTTATGGAGCTACATACTTACTATATGCCAAGACCAGAAGATCTACACTTACTATATCAGGCTCTTCATTGTCATCTCGTCCATGATTATCTGAACAACCGAGCTTCAGAAGCTCATAAGTATCCCTAGATCGCTCAACCCAGGGAAAATTCAATAGTTAATTGCATTATGGTTTCAGATACAACAGAAATATACGTAATATGCACCGTTATGTTGTACATAAATGAACTATTACATATGTTTGCATTATAAGATGATGGCATTCTTCGTCCCAAATAATTCCCTTCGCTTTGATAGTTGCCATCTCTAACCATGCTTCTATGCATTTTCGATCACCATCTGTAGAAAACAAACTCATGGATATCAGATTTGTTGCCACCACAATGTACTTCCTGCAATTACATGGTAAGGGCAGGTACTGTTTAGTACAGATCGTGGCATAAGTTGGTTGCTCACTGTAAAGCAAACAACAATTTCATGTCAGAAATAATAAGGGCAGGTACTGTTTAGTACAGATCGTGCCCATTCAGACTTCTAATCCTATCAGTGACTATAGACAAAGATTAGATACGAGGTAAAATGTAATGTAACTGATTTGGTTTACTGTTTGAGAAAGAGAGTGTGATAAGGATCGTACAAATCCAACACAAAACGAAACTCAACTGCGAAACATTGAGTATATGTAGTGTAGCAAAAGAGGGCTCAGTTTTGTCTTTCATCTCCAAACCCAATACTCACATCTCTTGCTACATAATCTACCCATCACAGTGTAAGAGAACTGCCGTGGTTATCACTCATCAGAACGACCGTGGACAGATAATCCAACATTGGCGATAAATTGAACAGGCTGCAAGAGAGGTAAGGGTGGACTGTAAGGGCAACCCGAACATGGTCACCGATTCTGGGTCTATTTAACACCCATATGGCATGACTATCTTGATCATCATCATCACCCTCATATTTTCTGAAAAAGAGGTTGCCTCTGCACCCAAAGCAACATGACCATACCCATTACATGCATCCTCACATGGAGCGATCAGGCTTAGAAGTTTCTCATGCTTGGCATCAGCCGACCAAACCCACTCAGACCACGCATCAGACAACACCATAGGGTTCTAGCCCAAGCCACAACCGAATCCAAGGCAATAGAACGACGGTGGCTGGCAGTGTTGTAGCGGTGTGAAACTGACGCGGCGGCCATCAGGACGATGGGTCGGCAATCCGGCAACGAGATCGACTGATTCGATCAGTTTAGGATTTACTGGTGTGAAATACTCGGGCACTCACACTGAGAGATGGGGATAGTACCAAATTTGAGGCAACATGCCAAGCTGGGCGTGTCCGTTTTGACCCCTCATATTTTCTTCAAAACAACCACGCGTACATCTAATTTAGCTCCCTGCTTTTGGGGCATTTCCACAAACACCTTGTGTGCGATCCGCCGGAGCAGGGCGGTTAGCAACTTGTCGTGGCTGGACCATGGGCGCGAGCAGCAACGACGGTTGTGCGGCGAGCTTTGACGGCGGGGGCTCCGAATAGCACGCAGAGCAGCGGCAGTTGTGCGTGCACGCATGCAGCAGCCAAGCATGTGTGCTAGCACCTAGCTAGCCTGCACACACTGACGCGGCTGGGCACGCAGCTTAGGCGGCCGGCGCGCAACACCAGCTCTCGGCCAGCGACAGCTAGCAGCTAGCTAGCCGACGCGCAACGCCTGCTCGCGGTTCGCGGCCAGCGGCAGCTAGCAGCTAGCTCGCCGGCGCGCAGCTTCGGCGGCCTGCGGTCAGCGGCAGCTAGCTAGCACGCGGCTGCGGCGGCCCCGCACACCTCGCAGGCGGCTGTGACGGCATGCACACACAACGGCTATGACGCGTGCAAGTTTCGGTGCAGCGCGCACATCAGTCATGCCGGAGCAGCACTGTCGTGGCACGGCAGGTGCGGCGAGCACGGCAAGAGCGCGGTGCTCTTGTTGGCCACACACGAGCAGGCCGGTGCAGCGCGACCAACCGCCGCATCCGCCCATGCCGGACCCAGCCGCCTCATCCGCCGGGTGCGCGCGAGCTCCTGGGCAACGCGCACATAGCAACCATGCCGGAGCAGCACGCGCGGGGCGTGGCCAGAGCACGTTGCTCTCGTCGGCCACACGCGAGCAGGCCCACAGTACGGCCAGCAGCCGCCTCCACCCATGCCGGACCCAGCCACGTCCTTCGTCCATGCCGGACCTAGCCGCCTCCTCCGCCCATGCTAGCGCCGTCGTGAGGCATCGCCTCCTCCACCGAAGCGAGCGACAGAGAGACGAGAGAGGAAGAAGGACCAACTCACTGCAAGTGGGGCCATGTGGACATGCAGTGGGCTGCCTGGGCATGACCGGACTCCCTCATATTGCCCCCATATTTGAGACGGGTCTCAGGGCGTGCCGGTCAGTCCGGACGTTTAGGGATGAAATGAGAGGTCTGGTTGGATCATTGTTTTTTGACCGGACACTGACCGGACGGGCGTTTCAGACATATAGGGAGAAAGTAGGGGGTCCGGCTGTAGATGTTCTAATTGATGTTTTTCTTTTATCGATTATATGGAAAGTATCTCTTCGATATGTTGGAATTGTAGGATAGCTTATCACATATGTCATGTGGTATATGGAGCAATAGATGCTATTTGGAGGAAGGAGGAGGGGCCTTATGTTGGAATTGTAGGATAGCTTATCACATATGTCATGTGGTATATGGATCAATAGATGCTATTTGGAGGAAGGAGGAGGGGCCTTCGATCGGGGGGAGGGAGGGGGTACGAAGCGACGAGACGACGTACCAACTGCTTCATTAGGAATAGAGATACATCCATCGAGTTTGTGTTCCAGGTTCACCAAGAACCATCAACCCTGTCTAGAATGAAACTAAAAACAAGATTTTAACTAAGAGACTAAGAGGGGAAGAGCGAGTTGATGCATCGACAGGAAACCCGCTGCAAATGTTTCTAAAACGAAACATCCACCGCGGGGCGAAAACCTGCCGACACAAACCATCACGCAGAAAAGCGACTACACTACCAGGAGATCACCAAAGCACGATTATGTTGAAGAGAAGATACAAAGTGAAGAAAATTACAGCCACCTACCGCCGGAGCCACAAGGTCCGCACGAGAGCTTGGCTCCGGCCCCGACTCACCGAAAACAGTCCATTCGGAGGAGCAGCTGGTGCACCGCCGCTCGTCGGAGGAAGGCTCCTCGCCGGGAGACAAGTAGCCCAGCCGCTCGGAGATCGGGGGTGTACCTCACCGGCCACCGCGAGTCGCGGCGTGGGTCATACGAGACCGTCACCCCATCCCCTCGAACACATGTACAGCTTGTGCCCAAGCCACCACCGTCGGTGTGGCGTATCCTCCTCTCAGCGCCGCTCGCGCTCTGCTGTGGCGCTGCCATCGCCCGCCTTCTCTGCCCCAGTGTCCTTTTTAGCCCCCTCTGCCATCTCGGCGCCGCTGTCCCTGCACTCTCCGAGTTCGGCACCCACCGTGCCCGCCGTGTCCCCACCGACGACGACCGTGCGGCCGTCGGCGCCCTGCCGCAGCTGCTGCTCGGCGTGGGCGCCGTCGTCGCCACGGCGCTCGCCCACGCGGAGCACGCGCGCGCGCTCGGTGCAGGAGTGCGTGATCTCCCGCGCGGCCTCCCTCGCGTCCTCCACCGCGCGGGCCACCTGCTCGCCGCCACCCAGCTCGTGCTGCTTGTCCTCCGACCTCGACGACATGGCTAGGCCGAGCATATCCCGTGTCGGTGTCCTCGGGAGCAGGGCAGTTTATGCAGACCGGCACGGGAGATGGCAGATGGACACGTCGGGTTTCGCAGAGAGACACGTAGGGAACTTTCATGGAGTCGCAGGACACGTATACGCTTTTCTCGGCTCTACTTAGACAGCGCAGCCCATCACATTAGCTTGTACATTAGCTCTCACATGGAGCACGAAGAATGCTCAAGGTACACTAGCTCTCACATCAACTCACATGTCATATCAATCAAATACTCGCA
Source organism: Elymus sibiricus (assembly GCA_039707655.1). Taxonomy (NCBI): domain Eukaryota; kingdom Viridiplantae; phylum Streptophyta; class Magnoliopsida; order Poales; family Poaceae; genus Elymus; species Elymus sibiricus. The sequence continues at coordinate 74,910,661 of CM077665.1, forward strand.
CATTTCGTTTCTTGAGCAATTAGATGGAGCTATATATGCGCCAAAGCGAAATTTTAGAGTTTTAGTTGCAGATAGCCCGTTACAGGATGTTCTTGGTAATTTCAGAGTATCTGCGCTCAAGGCTGTTCTCTACTTCTATCGACCTCAAAAATAAATAAATACTCCAGATGTTCTGGGTATGAATGTTGTGGCCTTCATTTGCGCACTCCAGATGTTTTTGTCGGGCCAAAAGATCTACCTATGATGGTCAAGATGACACACGTACACAAATCAATACTCCCTCCGTTTCTTTTTAGTCTGCATATAAGGTTTGGTCAAAGTCAAGCTTTGTAAAGTTTGACTAACTCTATATTAAAAAATATCAACATTCACAATATGAAATCAATATTATCAGATGCATCATGAAATGTATTTTCATATTATATAGTTTTAGTATAGTAGATGTTCATATTTTTTGATACAAATTTAGTCAAACTTTGTGTTGTTTGACTTTGACCAAATCTTATACGCGAAGTAAAAAGAAACGGAGGGAGTATTGGACACACACCCGAAGTTCAAGCAGCGGAATCCATGAGTTCCTCTCCGGGCTCAACTTAGCCACTCTGCACTAAACAGAAAACTGAGAGTTCCAGCTGCACAAGATTGCCCGAGAATAGACAGAATCGCGTCTCCACTTAACCTGTGTAGTATTAGTACTACTCTGTTTCTTATCTGACAAAAAAAAGTTACAGGGATGAAAAGAACTTTTTTTTTTTGAAAGCGGGATGAAAAGAACTACAGAGTGTTGGAAGTTTCCATCTGTCTCTGTTTTTGAGTTCTAAACAAGATGTTCAGTGGAGTTTCAGAGACAGATGTGGCGGCATGAAGTAGCAGCACGCAGAATATACGAAAGCCTACAGAAAGTATTATCAATCACTGATCTCTGGTTCGGATCGCATAACTTGAAATCTTGCACCCGTGAGTCATAACGAGACCTTAGAAGTTGTTGTACCATCATTACCGGTTATTTATTTATTTATATGTTGACGCAACAGTAATAATACCGAAAAGGAAGTGAACATGGACAAAGAAAAGCATCCACCCATGTCACGACACGGACATCGTTCATGGTGACGTATCACCGGCATGCGAGCGCGGTGGCTCAATTGTTTTACTTACAAACAAGGTTAAAATTTGCTGTCAACATCCTAAAACTTTTGTTTTCCGTACAAACAAGGTCAACATTTTGACAAGTCGGAAAAAATTTAGCTAGAAATTTTGGCAGGGTAGCCAGAGATGGGAGGATTAACAACTTGTGAGGCCGGAGCAACCTCTAGCCCCCCAGGATGTGGGTGTTGTTAACATGTTGCCATCTTCTGAGTCTGCGGCTTGCGATGAAGGCGTTGCATAGCCTAACTCGTCTGTGTCGATGGTGATCTTTTGGACGGGCGATGGGCACCGGCGGTCAGAGGTGGTTGTCTGACGTGTGACGTCGCCATGTATGTGCCTTATATGATGTTGAAAGGGCCCTGCCCAGAGTTCATGCTTGGCGGCCAAGCAGCGAGGATGTTGAGGCCCGGTGCCAGTATGTCCGGCTTAGGATGCGGGGGCAAGTGAGCTTGGACCCGCGAAGAGAACCAGGCCACGACGGGGGCTGAGCGGACGCCAAACTATGTGCTGTTGTACGCAAGAGACGCCACGGAGCTGCTCTCCATCAACGCGGTGTAAGCTAGGAGGGCATCACCGTTGGCCGCAGTCACCTGTACAACTCTAGAGTTGTAATCCTCAACAATGGTGTTGTAACTGCAAAGTCGGTTATTGAACAACACAATGCCTACCGCGCCAGCGTCCATTATGTTGCCGATTTTGGATTGTTGAGCCTTCAACATTCTATCCTCGCAAACCGGGATCTTACCAGCGATGCTACTATCACCCTCGTAATTGCAGTACTGCTGTTCCTCGGAGTAGAGGAGAGGGTGCAACTTTGAGCTTGTACTCGCTTTCTGGGTAAGTGCTTTCCCATGGATGCTCTTGCCGTTGGCGAGATGAATGCTGATGCCGAAGCCTCGGCCCATGGAGCCTGCGGCGACCGTGAGCAACCACGACGCTTCGTTGGTGATCTTGCCTTGAATAGGACCATCGTTGCCGGCGGCGCATACCACGAGGATGCCCTTGGCGACGACCGCCAATAGAGATGGGGTCCGGATCGAAGCTGACACTGGTGGTTCCACCAAGTGAGAGCACGTCCACCCCATCCTTGATAGCCTCTTCGAGGCCGGCCAGTATGGCCGACTGCTTGAAGCCACGATCGGTGCATACCTTGTACATGGCGATGTGAGCTCCCGGAGCAATTCCGGTCGCGGTGCCCATGCCCACGCCATGGTATGACGCACCGGTTACGAAGTTCCTGACGGCTGTGAATGAGGTGCGCATTCCATGGCCCTCTTTTCTTCACCAGAGTCATCACCCGCAATGAGTGACTTGGCACCGAAGAGCTTAGTGTTGCACCGGGCCGCATCACACCATCCCTTCCACCTTGCTAGGGGTGACGGAATTCCATGGTCACTGAAGGAAGGGTGCGTTGCATAGACGCCACTGTTGAGACTTCAACTACAGATTGTGCGTGCTCGACATAACTGAGTCTATATTTCACTCTCTTTTTCTTGCGAAAGAGTCAATATTTTTTTGTTTGCATTGTTCCTTGTTCGATAAAAGGTTACAAGAATTGAACAACTCCAGAAATGTCACAAGTTTCTGCAGTCAGTAAAATTTACATCAAATAAACATACTGAGACAACACAAATCTTGTTCCATTACGACTGTTTTATCTGACAAAAACATCCACCAGTCTCAGGGCATGGACACCGTTCATGGTAATGGAGCGGGGGGAGGACCTCCTGCTCTGCAGATGGCGACAATTGAACTGCGCACAACATGCTTCTTTGACACCCAGCCGAGGCTTCCCTCCACAAAGATTTCTGATCACCCACGCCTTGGCAGTTCACTGACACCCTGAACGTCTTCTTTTCTCCAGCCTTGGCGAGGCGGACCAGCGGCGGGGTCAACGGGAGGCAGGGAACCCTAATCGTCTGTACAAAAGAGGCGCTTAAGATTGTCCTCTCTGCTAATGCCCATGTGGGAGGCCAGATATGTGCATGCTGATATGCAATGATCTGGCCTGGAACGATAAGGAAATATCGATGCACTGAGATCGCTTTTCTATCTCCGGCTATCCTGCGCGAATCATATATCACGATATATGGAAGACTCGAATTAAACCTGATATAGATCAGTGCCCGTGATATATAAAGTATACGTATCATGTCACAAATGTCAATATAGTAGTAGTGATAGAAATGAGATCAGGTGAGGTCGAACTGATCACCAAATTTGAACCGCTATTTTCTGCGTCTGTTCTTGATGTGACAGTGCTAAAGATTTAATCTGTTTTACTAGTGATCGAGTGGTATTTATTTGGCCTATTAGAGTATTAGTTTTAAAGTGGTTGGATGTTAATTTCTACTACTTGCTGTCTTCTTAACGCCAAATATTTTGTGCAGTCTTGTTGTGTGTGGTTCAGCAATGTAAAGGTGTCATCTACGTTGAAGTCCCTTTAGTTAATCCTCAACCATCATAATGAAGGAACACAATCTGTTTAAGTTTTTGGGATTGAAACTAGTTAATGTGAAATCTTTAAGATTCAATCAGCTCCTCTTTCTTTGATGAGTGGTATACAACTACTTTGCAGGGCTTGTCTTGAACTCTATTTGTGATGTGACAAGCCACTTGAGATAATTTTGCCACATTAGCCCATCTCCCTCGCTGTCAAAATGTTTGGGCTGAAGCACAAGTTCAGAAAATCAGTAGAAAGTTGATTTTAATCAAAGCTGAAAGTCGGAAAGGTGTCAAATCGGAAGTTTTTTATTCAGTTTCAAAATTCAAGAGCCCACAGGGTGATGGTTGTGTCTCAGTCCCCCTTCACATCACTTTTTCCTGAACATTACAAGGAGCTCTGCATTCAAGAGGAAGTTGAGAGTTTAACTAAAGATTGCCCGTGCTCTGACACACACAACCGAGTCTATATTTCACTTGTTTGTACTGTTCCTTATCCGACAAAAGGTTATAAGGATTAAACAACAACAGAATGTCACAAGTTTCTGGAGTTCTTAGTAAAACCTTTATTAGAAAAACAAACTGAGACGACACAATCACACAAATCTTATTCCATTGACACTGTTTTATCTGACACACACACACACACAAAACTAAGCATGAAATCTCAGGGCATGGACATCGTTCATGGTGATGGAGCGGGAGCAGGACCTCTTACTCCGCGGATGGCGACAATGGGACTGCGCACAACATGCTTCTTCGACACCCAGCTCAAGCTTCCCTCCACAAAGATTTCTGATGCACCCACGCCTTGGCAGATCACTGTCACGTTGAACGCCTTCTTTTCTCCAACCTTGGAGAACACCAGTGTCTCTGGGGAGACACGCACTGTCATAGAGCTTGGCGAGTCTACCTTGACGGCGTACGTAGAATCTGCCGGCCCGACGTTCGTCACCGTCCGAACCACGGTGAATGGCGTTGACGTTAGCGACACGGTTAAAGTAGGGTAGTTGAGCTCAACGTCCTTGACCTTGGGCAGCTTCGCGCAGGTCAAGCTCGAGTTGTGTACGATGGTCACCAAGCCTTTCTCACCGAAGAGCCAGCAGATGTAGCCTGCATAGTCAGTCATGCCGAGGTCGTACACCAGACCAGGGTCGGCGGCTCTTGCTGGGTTCACATGGCCGGCGCCTCTATCGTAGGCACTGGCTTTACCATGCCTCTCGTTCAAGATCGAGCCGCCGATGTTGTTGACGGCGTCCGACGTTGTCAAGATGGCCGACTTGATGGCTGCCGGTGACCAGTCGGGATGCAAGCTTTTGATGAGCGCCGCCACGCCGCTGACATGTGGCGTCGCCATGGACGTACCCGATATGATTTTGAAAGAAGGCCCTGGCCACGCCGCAAGGATGTTGAGCCCGGGCGCAAGAATGTCTGGCTTGAGCACGCCGAGAGCGACATAGCTTGGACCCCTGGAAGAGAATGACGCCACGACCGGGCTCGGACCAACACCCAACATTGTGTTGTTGTATGTGAAAGTGGCCACGGCGTCATTCGCTGCTGACTTCGCGTAAGCTGCAATGGTGATGCCGTCGGCAGAGGTCACCTGCACCACTCTCGCCTTGTAGTCCTGAAGAGCAATGGTGTAGCCGGCGGCTTCGTTATTGAAAAGCACCACGCCAGCCGCACCGGCAGCCATTAGCCTTCTGATGTTGGAATACTGAGTCGCTGGTGTCGTGGCCTGGCAAACAATTACTTTCCCAGCAACGGAACCGTGATCCTCATTCTGGCAGAAACGATATTCCTCGGAGTAGAGGAGAGGGTACGGCTTTAAGGTTGGCTTTGTCACCTGGGTAAGTGCTTCCCCGTCGATGCGCTTGCCATTGCCGAGATGCACGCCGGCGTCGAACCTCCGGTCCACCGAGCCGGCGGCGACCGTGAGCAACCATGGGGCATCGTTTGTGATCGATCGTGGGGTGGGACCTCTGTTGCCAGCCGCACACACCACAACGATGCCCTTGGATATTGCGCTGAACGCACCGATGGCAATGGGGTCATTTTTGAAGCTGACACTGGTGATGCTACTGAGAGATATCGAGAGCACGTCCACCCCATCCTTGATGGCCGCGTCCATGCCGGCCAGTACGATGGATTCTTTGCAGCCCCTATTGGTGCACACCTTGTACATGGCGATGTGGGCACCTGGAGCAATTCCAGAAGCAGTGCCCATGCCCACGCCATGGTCCGACGCACCGGTGACGAAGTTTCCGGCTGCAGTGGACGACGTGTGTGTTCCGTGCCCGTCGAAATCGTACGAATCGTCATCTCCAACAAGTGATTTGGCACCGATGAGCTTGTTGTTGCACCTGACCGCCTTGCACGAGCCCTTCCACTTTGTCGGGGGTGGTGGGACACCATGATCATTAAATGAAGGGTGTGCTGCATAGATCCCGGTGTCAAGCAGCCCGACAATCACTCCCTTCCCGTAGCCTGCATCGCTCCAAAACCCTGTGCCATTCCTCAGCCCGAGGAACTCCGGTGTGTGCGTGCTCATGAGGTGCAGCGTCCGGTCAGGGAACGCGCGCACGAACCCGGGCTTCTTGGCGACCGCATCGAGCTCAGCCTCTGTGAGTTTCGCCGTGAAGCCACTGAACACCTCGGTGTAGGAGTGGAGGAGACGTGGCTCCCCAGATTCGCCGATGTGTGAGCTCGGCAAGAAAGTTTCGTACCACCGACGATGCCCCTCTTCGTCGGCACCCGAGGGAGGTGGCTCAACGAGCACAATGTAAGTGCGGTAATCAGATGTTTGTGTAGCACTCTGATGTACGTTTGCAGCAGATGGACTAACATAGCACAGTGAAGGTGTAGGCGAGGAGGAGCTTTTCATTTCTCGCCCCCGTCGCTCTCGCGGGCGGCGGCTGGGCGAACCCTAGTCCGGCCGCCCCTCTCCTCTCCCTCCCCTCCTCCTCCCTCGCCGTCGCCGGAGGGCGCCGCCGGGCGAAGCCCGCGCAACATCGGCGGCGACGAGGCCCTTTCTCCTCCCTATTTCGGTTGCCGCAGTGCGGGATGCGACGCCATGGCGGGGGGCCGCGCTGGCGTGGGGCGCGGCGGCGGCGAGGCGTGCGGCCTGGCCATGGCTCGGGCAGGCGCTGGGCTGCAGCGGCTACGTGGTGGTCGGCAGCGGCTCGAGAGGGGCTGGTGCGGCGCCGTCGGGCGAGATCCCACCCGGATCTGGCCTGGGGGTGCGGGCGCGAGGGGCGGTGCATCCTCGGCGGGCTGGCGCGCGGCCGGCTTGGTGGCGCCGCGGTGGCGTCTGCGGCCGGCAGGCGGCGTACAGGGCGCGGATCCGGGGCTGCTCGGCCCGGATCTGGCGCGTGGTGGGGCGCGGGAGGCTGGCGCGGCTCCTTGTCCATTCTGCTGGCGTCGCGGTGGCGTCCGCAGTCGGCTGGCGGCTGCTCGGCCGGATCTGGAGCGTGGTGGGCGCGGGAGAGCAGATCTGGGCCCCGGCGTCCAGATCTGGAGGTGGCTGCGATGAGCGTCGGGTGCGTGGGGCTGGCGGTTGCCGGGCGGGTGGCTGCGGTGGTGGTTCGGCCGGGTGGGTGGTTGGAGGTGCAGCGTCGGGTGAAAACCTTGCTGCCAGTCATGGGCCGGGGCAGACGATGCCGACGCCTGCGGGCGCCGCTTCCTCCTTGAAGGCATCGTTGAGGCGTTCTGCTCTCTCCACCACTCGAGGAAGCTCTGGGGGGGAAAACCCTTGATTCCTTTGGGATCGGACGATGATGGCGATTGCATCGCTCCTGTTGGGGCATCGTTTCAGGAGTTTCATTTCGGCCGGAGGGTCCAGTGATAGGCGGTAGTGGTCATTGTCGCTGCTTGGCCGACGATATTATGTTTTGGCTTCGACTATGGAGGTTCGGTTGATGTGCTCATCTGAAGCCGGGTTAGCAAGTTCGATCCTCCTCGGATCACCTTGTTCCCATGCGACACCCCTCCCTCTCTTTGAGGGATGTTGTCGGGTGGCAACCAGACGGCCAATGCTAAAGGCTCCGCCTTGCTTGGTTAGATGAAGATGGATACTGAAGACCTACTCCGCTTGTTTGAGCCAGCATGATCTCTGAAGCTGAGTCAGTGTGGTTGTGTTGTTATGTGTGTGTGTTGTTGTTGTGGCTATTTCATCTTCTTCTCAGAGAAGTTGAATTAGTTTGTGTGCTCACCTTGAGCTTTGTAACACTTCTTCTTCATCGAATGAAATGCAACGCTGATTGCCACTAGTAGAAAAAGGGCCTTTAGTCCCGGTTCCAGAGGGCCTTTAGTCCCGGTTCTGGAACCGGGACTAAAGGGTCGGGACTAAAGCCCCAAACCTTTAGTCCCGGTTCGCTTACGAACCGGGACCAAAGGGGCTCCACGTGGCCGCTGCGGGAAGCCCAGGCAGGAGGACCTTTAGTCCCGGTTGGTAACACCAACCGGGACCAAAAGGCATCCACGTGGCCGTTGCGGGGAGCCCAGGCAGGAGAACCTTTAGTCCCGGTTGGTCACACCAACCGGGACCAAAGGTCATCCACGCATGAGCATCTGGCAGCAGCTGGGGTTTTTTTTTTGAAGGGGGGGGGTTTGGGGGGTTTTGGAGGGTTAATTTAGGGGTTTCATATTGTGTTAGCTAGCTAATAGGGAGAAGTGTCCTCTCTTTCTCCGTGCTCGGTCGACGGTAGCTACTATACATATAGAGATAACTCGATGCTAGCTAATAAGAAAAATGAAGGAAACCATTAATTACACAAGATCGTCATGCTGAACATATATAGAGAGAAGTGACATCTCTTTCTCCGTGCTTGGTCGAACAACAAGTTTTCGTATATCTATCCGACGGTACTACATATATACAATATAACATCTTTTACAATCCCTAACATCATCTACCTAAGATCCAATCACAAATCCGCATGGTATTCCCCGTCTTTAGGTATGACGTGGTCAAGAAAGAATCCCGCCAATTCCTCTTGAATTGCTCGTATGCGATCATGTGGTAGGAGTTCATCCCGCATCTGCCAGATCTAATTTAAAGAAGGGGGTCAATACATGCATATATATGAATAAAACTCAACACAATTGATGGTAATATATAAAATAAAATTGTGAATATTATTTACGTACTTCAAATTGTTTGTCAGAGAAGCCCCGCTCAGAGGTCGAGTGGCGAATGAACTCGCATACGTAGTATGCACATAAAACAGTCCCTTCTTTCTGGTATAAGCACTTTACGAGAATAGAGTTCAATCAAACTGATAAGCAAGCATGGTAATGATATATTGATGAAAATTTGAATCAATTAGAGATGCGCGGAACTAGCTAGTACTACTTACTTTGGGGTGCGTAAATCGCAACTCTTTGTTTAGACCGGGAACCTTTCGGGTGAACTTCTTCCAAACCCTGCCAGGCAAAGAAAATGATTACTTGATATCAGGAAATTAACGAAAGTTGCATGCCGATATGGTCCCGGTATTGACTGAACTTACTTCTTGAGCATTGCAGTCATGTCCGCATAATTCTCGGGATCTTTACGTCTCGAGTCTAAGACAGTTACTAATGCCCCGTCAAGCTTAATGGATAACAGAATAAAGTGGAAACTGCGCACGCATATATAACTCATCAATTACATTACTTAACCTCGAGTAAGCGAAACTGAGTATACAGAGAAGACAGCAATACTCACTTGAAGTTGTAAGGAAAGAGTATTTCCCTTTTGTTTTGATGTATAAGGAACGACTGTAGCAAGTTCTCCTCGGTCTCTTTGATTGAGTTTTGTACCGTCCATTCATTTACGGTATCTGGGCTAATGAACCCAACGTCGAAGATTCCTACTTTTTTGCATTCGAAGATCTTCTGTAACCGCCTGCGTCGGGAAACCCAAACTTCCACGGAACGGAGCCTGGTGTGCCTCGTGTTCGTCCAGGGTGCTCAGCATTCCCTAGGGCCTCAGTCAGCTCGTCCTTCTCTCTGTCGGGAATGAACGTCCCTTCCTGCGCTGCGGTGATATACTTCTGAAGCTTCGTGACGGGTATTGCAAGTTGCTCGTCCGTCCAACGGCACTTCCCTGTTTCAGGGTCCAAAGTTCCCCCAACCCCGAAGAACCAAGTCCTTGAACGGTCTGGCCAGTTCAATGTCTCTGGTTCGACCCCTTTAGCAATCAGGTCATTCTCAGCTTTGTCCCACAATGGCCAGGCTTTGAGGTAGCCACCTGACCCCGTGTGATGGTGATACTGCTTCTTTGCAGCGTTGTTCTTGTTTGTCTCTGACATTTTCTTACTCTTGTCTGATGTCTTGTAGGCCACAAATGCGGGCCAGTGATCTCTTATCTTCTCAAATCGGCCGATGAATTCTGGAGTCTCACCTTTGTCGACAAACTTTGATTTCAACTCCTTCTTCCACCTCCTGAATAGATCTGCCATCTTCTTAAGAGCACACGCCTTGACCAGTGGCTCTATAACGGGCTTATTCGGATCCTCCTCTGGCGGTAGGGTGAAATTTGCCTTCAGCAAGGTCCAAAGATCATCTTTCTGTCTATCGGTGACATAATCACCTTCAGGGGCGTCGTCCTTAGGCTTATTCCATTGCTTGATGCTGATCGGGATGTTGTCCCTAACAATAGCTCCGCACTGAGCAGAAAATGCGTCCTTGGTCCGCTTGGGTTCAATCGGTAGGCCATCGTCCGCGAGTGCTGTGATCGTGAACCTTTCATCCTTGCGCAACCTCTTCTTCGGGCCTCATCTCGTTACCGAAGTTTGGCTCGATCCGGAGGGCTATAAAAGAAGAAAGAAGAGTTAATATATGTACATACCAAAACAATTAATGCATCAATTAGCTAGTCAGCACCTCCGGAGCCATCATGATCATGTCACCGGAGCCATCATGATTATGTCCTTCCTCCTCCATTGTTCCATCGGTGTCGTTGAGAAACGACAAGACAGCATCACCTCCGGCGAGGATTATCTCCCCCAACAACTGTTCTTGTTCCAAGTCTCTTTGATCCATAGTTTCTGCAAATATAGAAGAATATATATATAGATGAGATCAGAAAAAAATTGGATCAACTTGTGCACATCCATAATGGGGGTATTCTTGATAAATCTATGTTACCGGAGTTATCTATGTTACCGGAGGGGGTAGACGACAACGACGCTCACCCCTCATGTCATGTCCGACGTCCCTCCTCATGTCGAAGTTATCGGGGAGGGGGTAGACGACAACGACGCTCACCCCACATGTCCGACGTCCCCCCTCATGTCGAAGTTATCGGGGAGGGGGTACAGGTGGCCTCGAGAGTTGGTCGGGCGAGCGGACCGGGAGTAAGTAACTTTTAACTCATTTTAACTCATTTTGAATATATGAACATTTTAACTTTTACGGGTAGGGGCGGGAGGGGGTTGATCGACGTCTCCCCCCCTCATGTCGAAGTTACCGGAGTTTTCTATATGAACAAAAAAAATCCACATGACATGTCCGACGAGCGGACCGCCTCTCTCTCATGCATGTCCGACGTCCCCCCTCATGACAAAAACTTTCTATAAAAAAAGCATACATCTATGAACAAAAAAAATTCTATGAACAAAAATAAAATTGTATCAATGCATATATAAAAACTTTCTATGGATCATCATTGCTCATATATCAATGCATATATAAAAACTTTCTATGGATCATCATTGCTCATATATAAAAACTTTCTATAAACAAAAAAAAACATACATCTATGAACAAAAAAAAATCTATGAACAAAAATAAAATTGTATCAATGCATATATAAAAACTTTCTATGGATCATCCATCCATACATACATACTGCATATACATACATACATACAACATCCATACATACATACATACATACATACTGCATATACATACAAAAAAAAAGGCAGATCCGGCCGGGGCGGCGGTGGCGGCGGCGGCGCGGCAAGCAGAGCAGGGGCACGACGCGGCAAGCAGAGCAGTGGTGGCGGCGCGGGGGAAGGGGGGGGGGCTCACTGGGGGCGGCGTCGTGGCAGGGGCAGGGGGGCACGGCGGGCGGCGTCGGGGCAGCAGGGGCGCGGGAAGCGGCGCCGGCGTCGGGGCAGAGGGCGTCGAAGGCGTCGGGGCAGCGGGGGCTCGGCGGCGATGGCGACGAGGATCAGCCTGACGACGTCGACGGGGCAGAGGGCGGCGAGGGCGTCGACGGCGAGCTCGGGCAGCCTGGCGGCGTCGATGTGCTCGGCGTCGTCGGGGGAAACTGGCAAATTTTCCCAACTCCCCGCTTATATAGGGAGACCTTTGGTCCCGGTTGGTTCCACCAACCGGGACCAATGCCCACCTTTAGTCCCGGTTGGTGCCACCAACCGGGACCAAAGGTCTCTGAAAGATCGTGGATGTCGCCTAGAGGGGGGGTGAATAAATGCGGAACAAATGCGGAATAAAACTAGCGTTTAATTTGTCAAGCACAAAACCTAAATCGACTAGGCTCACCTATGTGCACCAACAACTTATGCTAAGCAAGATAAACAACTAAGTGATAGCAAGATATATAACTAGAAACAATATGACTATCACAAAGTAAAGTGCATAAGTAAAGGGCTCGGGTAAGAGATAACCGAGGCACGCGGAGACGACGATGTATCCCGAAGTTCACACCCTTGCGGATGCTAATCTCCGTTTGGAGCGGTGTGGAGGCACAATGCTCCCCAAGAAGCCACTAGGGCCACCGTAATCTCCTCACGCCCTCGCACAATGCAAGGTGCCGTGATTCCACTAAGGGATCCTTGAGGGCGGTCACCGAACCCGTACAAATGGCAACCCTTGAGGGCGGTCACCGAACCCGTACACTTTGGCAACCCTTGGGGGCGGTCACCGGTACCCGTCAAATTGCTCGGGGCGATCTCCACAACCTAATTGGAGACCCCGACGCTTGCCCGGAGCTTTACACCACAATGATTGAGCTCCGAGGCACCACCAAGCCGTCTAGGGCGCCAAGGCACCCAAGAGGAACAAGCTCTAGGGTGCTCAAACACCCAAGAGTAATAAGCTTCTCAACTACTAACTTCCACGTATCACCGTGGAGAACTCAAACCGATGCAACTAATGCAATGGCAAGAACACACGAAGTGCTCAAGTCCCTCTCTCTCAAATCCCACCAAAGCAACAAAAGCTATGGAGGAAAGTGAGAGGAAGAACAAGGAGAACACCAAGAACTCCAAGATCTAGATCCAAGGGGTTCCCCTCACTTAGAGGAGAAAGTGATAGGTGGAAATGTGGATCTAGATCTCCTCTCTCTTTTCCCTCAAGAAGGAGCAAGAATCATTGGAGGGATTGAGAGATAGGCAAGCTCAAGAAGGTCAACAATGGGGGGAGAAATGAGCTCAAAGGATAAGATAACCGTTGGGGAAGAAGACCCCTTTTATAGGGCCACCCCAAATCCAACCGTTACCCGTGCTGGATGCGTACAAGCGGTACTACCGCTCTTGCGAGCGGTACTACCGCTTAAGCGGTAGTAATTCAAAAACAGCAGGCGAGAACACGGGACTGGAGCGGTAGTGCCGCACCAAGCGGTACTACCGCTCAACTTAAGCGGTACTACCGCTTAAAGATTTCGCAGGACAGAGGAAACAGAGGTAGTAGGGTAGTACTGGGACGGCAGTACCGCAACAAGCGGTACTACCGCCCTACTACCGCTTAGGGAAAATGGGCAACAGAATCGAGCACAGAAGAAACCACACAAGCGGTAGTAGCAGCGGTAGTGGAGGGCGGAAGTACCGCACAAAGCGGTACTACCGCCCAGCAGAGCGGTACTACCGCCCTGAGCGGTACTACCGCACTACTACCGTTTAACAGAAAACGATACCAGAAGAAAAACCCCAAGCGGTACTCGCTGCGGTAGACCACAGCGGTACTACCGCATAAGCGGTACTACCGTGGTACCGAGCGGTACTACCGCTTGGGAGCTGAAAACTGGATGCAGATAAAACCAGAACTGCCATAACTTCTACATATGAGCTCCGAACTGAGCAAACTCAAGCTTGTTGGATAGAAGACAATGAGTACTATCCAAACAGCGACTGGTTATAATAAGAAGTGGCAGGGGAGAAATGCCTAAGATATAGAGAAGAGAAACCTCTATGAATGAAGAACCGGCATAAACTCCAACATCGAAAACATCATAGAAGATGCATATGTGAACTCCGTTTTCGATGAACTCGAGCTTGTCATGAAGATGACCAAAAGCTCAAAGACTCACAAAGAGAAACACCAAACACGAACCAAGAAAGATGATGCAAGGATGCAAAGGTTTGAGCTCTCGATGAATGATACGATAAAGCTACTCACTTGAGAGCCCCCCCTTGATAGTACGGCTATCGATCCTACAACCCGGTCTCCCAACTACCACTACGAGACCGGTAAAATAGAAAACCTATCAAGGGCAAACCTTTGCCTTGCGCATAGTCCACTTGAGCTAGATGATGACGATCTTGACCTCCTCAAGTTGGACCACCTTTCTTGATTGCGTCGGCTCGATGAAGACTAGTAGATTGCTCCCCCATACTCCACTATGGGTGAGCCACTCTTCGGCACATCTTCACAAGTCCATTGTCACCACAATGGACGGCAAGCTTCAAGCATGTGATCTCTTCGTGATGCTCCACTTGAACTTGCACACCGCAATCTTGATGACGATCACCACTTGATGTCATACTCCATGGGTTGAATGAGATCTTCCTCTTGACGCAAGCCCATGGAAACATACCTAACCCCACATAGAACTCTCGCATAGAACATGGGTTAGTACACAAAGCGTAATGGACAATGCTTACCATACCGTGAGATCACTTGATCCCACTCGGTACATCTTCTACGCTTTGTGTGTTGATCAATCTTGAATCACTCTTCATATTTAGTCTTGATCAACCTTGAATCTTTCCAACTCTCTTCATTAGGATGATGTCTTGAAGGTAAACATGAATGTTCACACAATCTTCTTCTTCAAGACATGCTTGCAATAGGCTCAACACTCACATGACCAATCTTTGGATAAATCCTTGAATAGTACCTTGGTCAACACATATTCTTCTTCTAATAACCTTGAAACCAACAAATGGTCTTCAAGCAATGCCTATGGACAAACCCTTCAAATATAACTCAAGGCAACCATTAGTCCATAGAGATTGTCATCAATTACCAAAACCAAACATGGGGGCAGCACATGTTCTTTCATTCTCTTTTACCTTTGGTCCCGGTTGGTGGCACCAACCGGGACTAAAGGGTGGCATTGGTCCCGGTTGGTGCCACCAACCGGGACCAAAGGTGGGCATTGGTCCCGGTTGGTGCCACCAACCGGGACTAAAGGGTGGTGCTGCCCGGGGCCAAAAGTTTAGTCCCACCTCGCTAGCTGAGAGGGCTCGAGAGTGGTTTATAAGCGCTGCTGCGCCAACCCTCTCGAGCTCCTCTCAACTGCAGGCTTACGGGCTTAATCGCGCACACCTCTGCTTGTGGACCTTCTGGGCCTTCTGCGGGCCTAAATCCTGGCCCAACTAGATGGTTGGGTTTCTACTCGTATTCAGGCCGTGGTGGCCCACTAGGCGGCATTTTTTTAAATTTTTTTCTACTTTTTTTGTTTTCTTTTTTGCTTTATTTATTTTCTTTTGTTTCTACTTACAGTTTTTCAGTGATTCTTTTTGCTTTTAGGTCACAAAAATTATAAACTTTCTATTAGTGCCATTAGTTTCCAAATTTGAATAGTTTAAATTTGAATTCTTTTAAATTGGTGTGAATCACTAGTTTGTGAATAACCTTACTATAAAAATAGATTTTTGAGTGATTCTTTTTCCTGCTATTTAATATTACTGTGTTTTATCATTATATTCAATTTGGTAATTTTTAGGTAATTTTAAATGTCTGTTTTAACCAAAAACAGATTTTGTTATTTTAGTTGATTCCTTTTGCTATTAGAGTTTTATAAAAGCTTTTTAGTTGATTCTTTTTGCTATTGAAGAATATTATAGTTTTATTTTAGTTGATCATAACAGAATTTTTTAATTAATTATTTTTAGTTCATTATTTTTGCTATTAGAGTTTCATAAAGGTTTTCTAGTTCATTCTTTTTGCTATTAGTTCATTCTTTGAGCTAAATGACCCTGAAATTGAAAAGCACTTCAAATGAACTCTGAAAATGTTGAAAGTTGGCATGGTATCATCATTACACCCACATAGCATGTGCTAAAAAGTTGAGAGGGTTACGGCAAAAACTGGATGCACTTCGTGTACAAAACGGACAATCTCTTTCGAAGTATCAGGGTTTCGGACGAAAACTCATCTGTTACAAAAGGCATTTAATTTCTTCACATGTAACTGCAATGATATAGTTGTGGAGAGAAAGTCTTCACTTTTTCTTCGCTTGTGTCCTTTGCTTATTGCGCCGTAACCATGGATAATCTTCATCGTTTAACAGGGTGCTTGGGTCAGCCTTGACTTTGAAGGGAGGAATTTCATGAAACTTTTCATAATCTTCAGACATGTCTGTCTTGCCCTCCAATCTCACGATGTCTCTTTTTCCTGAAAGAACTATGTGGCGCTTTGGCTCATCGTATGATGTATTCGCTTCCTTATCTTTTCTTTTTCTCGGTTTGGTAGACATGTCCTTCACATAGAAAACCTGCGCCACATCATTGGCTAGGACAAATGGTTCGTCTGTGTACCCAAGATTGTTGAGATCCACTGTTGTCATTCCGTACTGTGGGTCTACCTGTACCCCGCCTCCTGACAGATTGACCCATTTGCACTGAAACAAAGGGACCTTGAAATCATGTCCATAGTCAAGTTCCCATATGTCCACTATGTAACCATAATATGTGTCCTTTCCCCTCTTGGTTGCTGCATCAAAGCGGACACCGCTGTTTTGGTTGGTGCTCTTTTGATCTTGGGCGATCGTCTAAAATGTATTCCCATTTATCTCGTACCCTTTGTAAGTCAATACAGTCGAAGATGGTCCCCTGGCCAACGAGTACAGCTCATCAGAAACAGTGTTGTCACCCATGAGACGTGTTTGCAACCAACTGCCGAAAGTCCTGATGTGTTCATATGTAATCCAGTCGTCACACTGCTCCGGGTGTTTGGAGCGCAGAATATTCTTGTGTTCATCGACATACGGGGTCACCAAGGTAGAATTCTGTAGAACTGTGTAGTGTGCTTGAGACCAAGAATGCCCGTCCCTACATATTATTGAGTCCGCTCCTAGCGTGCCTTTTCCAGTCAGTCTCCCCTCATACCGCGATTGAGGGAGACCAATCTTCTTAAGGTCAGGAATGAAGTCAACACAAAACCCAATGACATCCTCTGTTTGATGGCCCATGGAGATGCTTGCTTCTGGCCTAGCGCGGTTACGAACATATTTCTTTAAGACTCCCATGAACCTCTCAAAGAGAAACATATTGTGTAGAAATACAGGGCCCAGAACGACAATCTCGTCGACTAGATGAACTAGGACGTGCGTCATGATATTGAAGAAAGATGGTGGGAACACCAGCTCGAAACTAACAAGACATTGCACCAAATCACTCCTTAACCTTGACAGGATTTCTGGATCGATCACCTTCTGAGAGATTGCATTGAGGAATGCACATAGCTTCACAATGGCTAATCGAACGTTTTCCGGTAGAAGCCCCCTCAATGCAACCGGAAGCAGTTGCGTCATAATCACGTGGCAGTCATGAGACTTTAGGTTCTGGAACTTTTTCTCTGCCATATTTATTATTCCCTTTATATTCGACGAGAAGCCAGACGGGACCTTCATACTGAGCAGGCATTCAAAGAAGATTTCCTTCTCTTCTTTGCTAAGAGCGTAGCTGGCAGGACCTTCATACTGCTTTGGATGCATGCCGTCTTTTTCATGCACACGTTGCTGTTCCTCCCGTGCCTCCGGTGTATCTTTTGTCTTCCCATACACTCCCAAGAAGCCTAGCAGGTTCACGCAAAGATTCTTCGTCACGTGCATCACGTCGATTGCAGAGCGGACCTCTAGGTCTTTCCAATAGGGTAGGTCCCAAAATATAGATTTCTTCTTCCACATGGGTGCGCGTCCCGCATCGTCAGTCGGAACAGATAGTCCGCCAGGACCCTTTCCAAAGATTACTTGTAAATCATTGACCATATCAAGTATGTGATCACCAGTACGGAGGGCGGGCTTCTTCCGGTGATCTGCCTCACCTTTGAAATGCTTTCCTTTCTTTCGACATTGATGGTTGGTCGGAAGAAATCGACGATGCCCCAGGTACACATTCTTCCTGCATTTGTCCAAATATATACTGTCGGTGTCATCTAAACAGTGTGTGCATGCGTGGTATCCCTTGTTTGTCTGTCCTGAAAGGTTACTGAGAGCAGGCCAATCGTTGATGGTTACAAACAGCAACGCATGTAGGTCAAATTCCTCCTGTTTGTGCTCATCCCACACACGTACACCTTCTCCATTCCACAGCTGTAAAAGTTCTTCAACTAATGGCCTTAGGTACACATCAATGTCATTGCCGGGTTGCTTAGGGCCTTGGATGAGCACTGGCATCATAATGAACTTCCGCTTCATGCACAACCAAGGAGGAAGGTTATAGATACATAGAGTCACGGGCCAGGTGCTATGATTGCTGCTCTGCTCCCCAAAAGGATTAATGCCATCTGCACTTAAACCAAACCATACGTTCCTTGCGTCACCTGCAAAGTCCCCCCACCTTCTCTCGATTTTTCTCCACTGCGACCCGTCAGCGGGTGCTCTCAACTTCCCGTCTTTCTTACGGTCTTCTTTGTGCCATCGCATCAACTTGGCATGCTCTTTGTTTCTGAACAGACGTTTCAGCCGTGGTATTATAGGAGCATACCACATCACCTTGGCAGGAACCCTCTTCCTGGGGCGCTCGCCCTCAACATCACCAGGGTCATCTCGTCTGATCTTATACCGCAATGCACCGCATACCGGGCATGCGTTCAAATCCTCGTACTCACCGCGGTAGAGGATGCAGTCATTAGGGCATGCATGTATCTTCTGCACCTCCAATCCTAGAGGGCATAGAACCTTCTTTGCTTCGTACATACTGCCGGGCAATTCGTTATCCTTTGGAAGCTTCTTCTTCATTATTTTCAGCAGCGAACTAAATCCCTTGTCAGATACACCATTGTCTGCCTTCCATTGCAGCAATTCCAGTGTGGTACCGAGCTTTCTGTTGTCATCTTCGCAATTTGGGTACAACCTTTTTTTTTATCCTCTAACATGCGATCGAACTTCAACTTCTCCCTTTCACTTTCGCATTCTCTCTGTGCATCAACAATGACCCGGCGAAGATCATCATCGGGCACATCGTCTGGTTTCTCTTGATCTTCAGCTTCCCCCATTGCAGCATCACCGTATTCAGGGGGCGGGTAGTTGTCATCATCCTCTTCTTCTTCGTTGTCTTCCATCATAACCCCTCTTTCTCCGTGCTTGGTCCAAACATTATAGTGTGGCATAAAACCCTTCTCAAGCAGGTGGAAGTGAAGGGTTTTAGAGTTGGAGAAAGCCTTCGTATTCTCACAGACAGTACATGGACAATGCATAAAACCATTCTGCTTGTTTGCCTCAGCCGCTTCGAGAAAATTATGCAGGCCCTTAATATACTCGGAGGTGCGTCGGTCACCGTACATCCATTGCCGGTTCATCTGCGTGTGTTATATAGTTCTTATTATTGAACAACATATAACTCTCTAGAGCATCTAATTAAAACACACAAGTAAGAACTTTTTTCTTTTAGAAAGAAGATAAGAAGAAGAGGCTAACCACGGTGTTGCCGGCGCCGAGATGGGCGCGGGCGATCGACGGCGGTGAGGACGGGGACGGGACAGGACGGACCGCCAAACCTAGACAAATCTTGAGGAAAATGGAGCTTGGACAAGGAGCTTCGAGAGGAGAAAGCTTAAGTGTGGCTCGGGCATTTCATCGAACACCTCATGTGCATAGGAGGTGAGCTAGAGCACCACAAAAGCTCTCCCACGGCCGGGCAAAAAAACAGAGCAATGCATTGCTCTGCTCGCGGGCGGGGGCTATATATAGGCCAACCATTGGTCCCGGTTCCAGCCACAAACCGGGACCAATGGTTGTGGGCCAGGAGCGAGGCGCATTGGTCCCGGTTCGTGGCTAGAACCGGGACAAAAGGGGTCACCTTTTGTCCCGGTTCCAGTCACGAACCGGGACCAATGGTTGTGGGCCAGGAGCGAGGCGCATTGGTCCCGGTTCGTGTCTAGAACCGGGACAAAAGGGGTCAGACGAACCGGGACCAATGGCCCACGAGGCCCGGCCGGCGCCCTGGCCTCACGAACCGGGATCGATGCCCCCATGGGTCCCGGTTCGTGAGTGAACCGGGACTAATGGGCTTCTCAGGGGTGGACCGATGCCCTGTT
Organism: Elymus sibiricus; assembly: GCA_039707655.1. Lineage (NCBI taxonomy): Eukaryota > Viridiplantae > Streptophyta > Magnoliopsida > Poales > Poaceae > Elymus > Elymus sibiricus. Next base: position 74,930,686 of record CM077665.1, read on the forward strand.
TTCTACTAGTGCATGCTTTTCGTCAAAAAAAAAAGGTGTAGGCGAGAAGGTGGCGAGCAAGAGAAGTGGTAGTACTAGTAGTATGAGATTTGTCAAGAACGCCATTGCTGAAGCTAGGCACACCACGACCGAGGAAGATGATGGTGATGGAGTGTTTGTCCGGCCAACACCCCGTGTTCTTCATTTATACAGCACGAATGATCGATGTGATGCAACTTTAATGCTGCAGAGTTAATCCCATGGATATCTAGCGCATGCAAGAGTATACAACAGCTTTAATTTGTGTCAGATAAATGCGCAGTATTAAAGCATACAACATCTGATAATTTGTGTATCAGCAGTTCAGCACACACGTACTCCCTCCGTTCCTAAATATAAGTCTTTTTAATACAGAGTATACGGAGGGAGTAGTATTAAAGATGTTGTATGCTTTAATACTACGTGTGTGCTGAACTGCTGATACACAATAACACAAATATACGATTTGGAACAATGAGGAAAAAACAATATGTGGGGGAAATATATTACAATATGTGCATGAATCATATATTACAATATGTGCGGAAATGAAAGGAAATAAATGACTCAAATTTAATACAGATTACCCACGTTTATCATCAGTACTATAGTGTATCTCCAGAGTTATGATGTGGGATATGTGGGGGAAATACACAATCTTTTTCGATTTTCTGCATGATCTTAAGAATTAATTCGCGTGTACACCAGTGCACTATTGGTTTAGATTGGAAGATAATGAAGGATTCAAAATGACATATGTCTCGTATATTGTCTCATAAATGACAATATCGAAGTGATGAGATGAGGTGATATGTTATATATCATCTCATAAATGACAATATCACCAAAGATTTATTCTGCTTAACTAGTATGATCAAGTGATATTGTACTGAATTTACAATAATCTGTTTATGTTTTCGGCTGTTTACCCTCAATAGACTGTTTTACTACTGTGAATCCTTTGAGATTCAATCAGCTCCTCTTATTTGACGCATTGTAAACTACTCCTATGCATGGCCATAGCTGTCCCTGAACTCTTTATTCATGTCGAAAAAGCAAGAGCAGAAACCCAGCCAATGGCCTTAGCCATGACGCTAGGAAGATGAACTTACCATAACGTGGTTCCTGACAATCCAGTGAACAATCACTACCAGACAATCACCATCTCTGTCTGATCCAAGTAAGATACTCATGCAGATTCAGAGTACACATTCGGAGTTGGGCGCCAAAATCTGGATGGGGTTAGTTCACTTGACAGTAGCAAAAGTTATGTCTCAATTAGTTGCTCAACAGTAAATCTGGATACAAGATGGGTATGCTCCACAATAACATCAGCCGGTTTCTCTACCACGAGATTATTCAAAGTTAGATTTCTACTGCAAAAACAAGATAGGAGTACAAAAGAGCAGCATTAATACATAGCAAATTAAGTCCCAATATACATACGTCATTTACAATGGATATATGGATAAAGAGAGAAAACAAGGATAAAGCATCTAGACTTGGCCTGAGAGCAGACTGTTAGACCATCTCTAGCCCTTTCCCTAAAATTTGACTCCTCAAACGACCCATCAAAACATAACTCCTCAAGTTTGATGTGTGCACAACAACTTCTGGCCAGTAGATGGCATGCAAAAGTAATTTGATAAAGACTCATCAAGCGTGAAGAGTGCACATGAAAGAAAGGAGTCAAGGAAGTCAGCAAAATTCTTCCTCCACTGGCCACTGTTTGGATCGAACTACCTCGCCAACAGGAAGCTGAAGTTGCTCAATGAGTAGTAGCTGGTCGACTGCAACCAAAAGGTATCCATCTGCCCCAGGCTCATGGAACTGCTCTCTTTAGGGCCGCGAGGGGCTACATAGGGTTGTGGTGGATGGCAGAGAGGGTATGGCGCCAGTGGCGTGGAGATGGGCGGTGACGGACGACGTTGTTGGGTGACTGCCAAAGGAAAAATAGTGTTGGGAAGGAAAAAGAACTTAGGAGAATAGCTCATTTCCCCCACAAATCTGAGCATGGAGAGGCAAATTTGAGGGAAGGGCCGGAAGGGGTTTAACTCCTGAAATTTAGGGAGTTCAAAGAAATTGGACGGGAGAGCTAGAGATGCTCTTATGCCTCGGAATATATGAATCAGAGCACCGACACGATTTTGGTGCTGCCGTGACTCCTACAGAATCTAGATTTATGCTTAATCATACGGATACCAGGTGACACGTTGCCGTTCCCATTGGCGTTGCCTTTGCAATCGCCCTTGTCATTGTCGTTCCCATTGTCATTGCCTTTGAAACCGCCCTCGTCGTTGTCATTCCCATCGCCATCGCTGGGTAACACTACCTCCATACCAGTGAACACAGCAAATATATCGTCAACCAACAGGTGGCCGCAGCGGCAATCGTAGTCCTTAGTTTCGAAGAAGTTGGTGACGCAAAATCTGCCCGAACCGAGGCTGACGACTTTGGCAGGGCCGAAGTGCGGGTACCATCCCTCTGGCACGTCAGTGTCCGCCCAGATTCGTGTGTGCTCCGGCAGTGGCTCCTCCCCTCTGACGACGCCGGAGATGTCGGCGGCGCAGGGGAGGTGGAAGTTGCTGTCATAAGAGACGCCAAACCAAAGGCCGAGCTCTGGGACGTGCTCCGCCCTGCCGTAGAACGGCATGAGCCAGTCGCCAGCCTTGCTCCACTCCCGAGTCACCGTGTCGAAGCAATAGGTGCCGACTCCCCTGACGGAGATGCAGATGGTGTGACCGCCAACCAAGGCGTAGGACCATACGTAGGCCGGTTTGTTACCAACCAGGTCATGGACGAAAGGCGGCGGCGGGAGGGCGTCGCAGTGCCACGCCTTGCTGGAGTTGGGGTGGAACATGTCGTAGCGCCTGCGGTACATGATGGCCTCGAACTGGACCTGACCCTCGCTGTAGGGCCTGAGGATGCTATTCATGATGTAGAGGGCTCCACCTTCTCCTTCCTTCGAGATGGCCGGATTCGGAGGGACGGAGAGGGCAAAGGGGGAGCACTTGGGCGTGTGAAGGCTGGGCATGGTGTCGACACAATGGGTCTCAGCGTCGAAGCGGAAGATGCGCGGGGAGCCGTCGCCGAAGAAGAGCTCGGTTTCGGTGAGAGGGAAGCAGTACATCCTGTCCCATTCCTCGTATGGGGTCATTGCGCATATCGATGGTTTCATGGTGAGCGTGGCTGCCGGCGGCCGAATGTAAACCGGCTTCTTCATCTTCTCCTTCTTCTTTCCCTCCGCCCCCGCCCCCGGGCCGGCCATCGCCGAGGAGTTGGTTGTTAGGGCTGACATGTTGTTGGGCGTGCCCGTCAATGGAGGCACCACCTTAGCATGCTCCGCTGCTTCTTCTGGTGTTGGGTAGAAGAGCTGGTTGCGGGACAGGTCGAAGCGCTTCAGCATGTACGTCAATTTCCGGCGATCCGACACCAGCAGGTTCACAAACCGCCGGGCGCTCATCTCCGATCAAAGATCCAACACCTCAAATTAAGATCCTCCTTCCTTCCATACTTCCTGTAGTAGTGGTAGTAGATTCAAAAGAAATGAGAACAAACATTACTGTAGATCATACCGGCCCAAGGAGAATAATTAAGAAGCAGACGGCGGCGGACCTGGTGCAGAACGGCGGCGCCGCCAGGGGAGGGGAGGGGAGGGGAGATTGGATTTGGGTGGGGATGCCGATGGGGTCTACAGGGCACACCGTTTTTTTTCTTCTTTTAGTTTTTTCTTCTTTTAGTGATGACCGGTGGTGCTGTTGGGTTGGACCATGCATGGCCTTCCTTCCTTCGTGCAAAGCAGCTGGGGCCTGGTAAAACAAACCTTTTTTTCTTCTTCTCTTTTTGATTCAGAATTTCAGAGAAACAAAAAATCAGATACAAGTCATCGCCGGCCACCCTACCTCTTCGGCAAACCTCCTAAACTGAATTCTTGCCCAGTTATTGGTTGCCGCTGCTGGCTGTTGCCTCAGATGACAGTTTTCTGCCGACAAACCAACAACCTGTTCGACATCGCAAATACGATATCGGCGGAACAACACAACAGACTCTGGGTGCTGATGATGTTGCAGAAAATGGAGCCGGTGACGCGGATCAACAGCGAGAGACACACCCGCACCGCCATGTTCATAGGGCGTCAGGAACCTCTGTACTTGGGAGGAAGAAGATCAGCTAATGAAGCCAACTCTTATATGTATGTGCGCAGTCAGTGTATTTGGGTTGCAGGCTCCTTTCTGGGCGGGCGTTGTTGCTGCAGCAGAGCATCTCTTTCGGTTGCAAGTTCGTTTCTCCACTCTTAACATAGAGCTTAGAGTCATCCTTTTGGACAAGAAATGAGAGACCAAGCCATTGGAATCTATTGAAATTTAAAACATGGGAATATGGAATCCAAGTTATTTGGCTGCATCATAGGAGAAATACGTGAATTTTCTTTGGGGACCTCTTCAATTTGGAGGATTCTCAAAATGCCCAAATAGAAAAAGGGTGTGTCTAGGGCACTGTGCCCTAGTTATTGACACTGGCGGAGCCACGGCAAGGCCGGATGGGTCGTTGCCCGCCCAGGATTGAAGAAAAAAACTATTTTATATGAAGCCCAGCCCACAACGCTACACTGAATTTCAGTTTGATGGGAGTGTTTCTACTCTCTGCCCCGCCCAGATTTTTTTAGGAAGCTCCGCCACTGGTTATTGACACAGGATGATGCCATGACATGCCATTTTCTACAGAAATGGAGACAGCATGAATAGGCAATACAAATAGTTTGTTGTGGCATAGAAAAAACACACGACTTTTGAAGGATTAGGTGCATATGCCATAATTGACATTAAAACAAAGGAAAACTTCCCAAGTACAAATCAAAGCATCATAGAAAAATAATTCTGAAGATTCTACTCCCATAATATTTCTGTGAAATTACTTCGAATCAAAGATCAAGAATTAGGTGTGTTCCATAGTAGCCAAAGAAAACATTTCCATGAGACAAGAGCCAATGGAAGCTCGGTAATAGAATGTGGTGCATGAAATTTTTCTATGTGAAACAATCCTGCAGTTAAAAAATTAAAACAGTGTTCAAGATCTCAAACTAAGGGAGAGCTTGAGCGTCTCAGGGAAAACAGTTTTGATATGAGATTCAGTTAGTCCTTTCGTTGTAAAACTAACCAAAAAGAATGTCATTTTCTAGTGAATGACCATACAAAAATGCATTGTACTACTACAACCTGGATGTTGGTGCTAAATGGAAAGTGGCAACAACAATGTTTGATAGCACTAGCATTAATTAACACCAGGGGTTGTGCATTCTAACTTTTTTTAGCATATCAAGTGATCAGCATTTTGTGTCTAGCATATATGCGCTCATATCGAAGTATTCATGTGTGAAGGCAAACACAACGACCTTGAGTAGCACAGCTTTCTAAAAATAGACTTAAACTGGCGCATGTCTCCAGGAAACCCACAAGCTTGCACATCCATACAACCGTACTGACAAGATTAACCTTCACATTTCTTTTGTTGAGCATTTAGAGTGAGATCTGCACTAATGCGAAAATAATTTCAATTGCAGCTTGCCTGTGATGGACACAACCGTATCACCTATTTACTCTGTTTCCTATATCCGACAGAAGTTTACAGGGACGAATACAACTCCAGAGTTTTAGAAGTTTCCATCGACCTCTGTTTGTTGCTCTGAACAAAAAGGTCAGTGGAGTTTCAGACAGGCAGAGATGTCGCGGCATTAAGCAGCAGGACGAAGAATCAAGCGCTGATCTCTGGTTCGAATCGCATAACTTAAAATTTTGAACCAGTAAATCATAATGCAAGTGTTTGTTCCATTTTTAATGTTTATTATGTTGACGCAAAAGAAATACTGAAAATGACTTAAATAGGAAGAAATAAAACATCTAGTGGTCTCACGGCACGTACATCAATCATGGTGATGGGGCCAGAAGAGCGACGATGGGGCTCCGCACAACATGCCTCTCCGATACCCAACTCAAGCTTCCCTCCACGTACAGTTCTTCTTTGCCCAAGTCACCGCTCACAGACACGCTGAAGGTCTTCTTCTCTCCGGTTTTGGAGAATGACAGCGTCTCCGGGGCGACATGGACCGTCAGAGACCTCGGCACATCCACCTTGGCCTTGAATGTCGAATCTGCTGGCCCAACATTTGTCACAGTTCGATTCACTGTGAACGGCGTCGATGTCACTAACACGGTTATCGTCGGGTAGTTAAGCTGTGCGTGGTGGACCTTGGGCAGCTTCCCGCAGGCCAAGCTCGAGTTGCGCACGATGGTTGCTAGTCCGCTATCACTGAGGAACCAGCAGATGTAGCCGGCATAGTCAGTGACGCCGAGGTCGTACACCAAGCCAGGGTCTGCGGCTCTCTCCGGGTTCACATGGCCGGCACCTATGTCGAACACCCCGGCCTTTCGATGCTGCTCATCGAAGATTGAGCCGCATGGTATTTTTCGATTTTCTGGATGATCTTTAATACATATATTAAATATCTGTAAAATTGGAAGATAATTAATTTTCCAAAATTAACAGCTTCTGGTTCTGTATCCCCACCTATGATGTGTTGTCATCTCATAAATGAGTACTATCAACAGATTCCTGAAGAACAAATATTGGAGTAAATAACAATAGTGAAGTCATGAAATTAGGTGAGGTTGAATGGGCCATTTTCTTTTGCGCTCAAAACCTGAGTTCTATCAAAAAACTTTTTGAACGAATATTAGTAGGAGCTGCATGAAGAAATGGGTGCATGGAAGGAACGTCTGGACTTGGCGTTCCAGTGGACCAATCTGCTGGTTAGCGAATCAGATTTCTCTAAACCAGGCAGAAACACTGAAACACTGAATACCTACTACCACCCAGCGAATGAACCCAACGGCAACATATAACAAAACTAAAAAGAGGGAAACGAACCGACCACAGCTAGCTAACAGCCACTGACCCGCATCGGCCTTGATCTGATCAATCACGTGCTGGATTTATCAACTGGTTAAACACATTGTGAAAAATTCTACCGTTTCTTCCTCTCCAAATCCAAATGCTCTACAAGTCCAAAATGAGCAGAGAGTTCAGCCTGAGTTGGATCTCTCCTGTTGGGACTGAGTTGGATGTCAGATAATACTTCCCACAGCCCAAGGATTTGCATGATAAGATAACCCTGATATTAATTTGTTTCCTAATATCTTTGACCCAACTGTTATTAACCAGAGCATCAGCAACTGTTCTCTTTTGCTTGGTTAATGGGACAGACAGAGAGGAAAGCGTCAGCAGCGATTTCGTCAACCGAGGTCCTGTTGATCCATCTGTCGGTCCAAAAGAAGGTTTGTCAGCATCGAGGATATGTCGTCCTCGACCATCAAGAGGAGTTGCAAGTAAGTTGCAGGCTCGATCTTCAGACGTACGCAACCTCCAAGCCCATCTAATTTCCAGCGCTGAGTTCATGATTTCCAGATCGAGTATGCCGAGCCCACCAAGGATCTTCGAACGACAAACGTGTTTCCAACCGAGTTCCGTCCCTTTCTAGATGAAAGCAGACAATGTCCTCCTGAATACTTGATCTGAGAGGACAGACTTGGCAATTTGGAATGTGAAATCTTCTAACAAGGTACTATATCAATAACTGGGCTCTTCTCTTCCTTACCCATGCTCCTTCCTGTAAATTCCTAATCTGCAATGAAAAGGCAGAGCACCTGTTGTTCCGAGTCAAAAATAAAATAAAATATAACTGGGCTCTGGTTTTATTTTCTTGTCACAACAACTCCTTTATTTTTCAAGCAAGCATTCTCCTTAGAGACGATACATTTAAAATGATTAAACAGGGACAGATGAAAATGTCCATTAATCTAACAACACGAACATTATTCATGGTGATGGCAGGGGAGTAGGACCCCCGACTCGAAGGGCGACAACGATCGGGCTCCTCACCACATGTTTCTCGGACACCCAGCTTAGGCTTCCGGATTCCATGCCGTGGCTGCTCACCGACACGCTAAATGTCTTCTTCTCTCGGGCTTTGGAGAACACCAGCGTCTCCGGAGAAACACGCACCGTCATCGACTTGGGTGTGTCCAGCTTCACCCTGTATGTCGATGTCGCTGGCCCAACATTCGTCACTGTTCGGTTCACGATGAATGGCGTTGATGTGAGTGGCACAATTATTGTTGGATAGTTGAGCTGGACGTCCTTGACCTTGGGCAGCTTCTCGCAGGTCAAGCTCGAGTTGTGCACGATCGTCACCAAGCCTTTGTTGCCAAGGAGACAGCAGATGTAGCCCGCGTAATCAGTTACACCGAAATCGTACACCAGACCAGGATCTGCGGCTCTCGCCGGGTTCACATGTCCGGCGCCTCTATCGTACGCACCAGTTTTACCATGCCTTTCATTCAAGATCGGGCCGCCGATGTTGTTGAAGGTGTCTGACGTTGTCAGGATGGCCGACTTGATGGCAGCTGGTGACCAGTCCGGATGCAAGCTTTTGATGAGCGCCGCAACACCGCTGACATGTGGCGTTGTCATGGATGTACCTGATACGATATTGAAAGGCCTCGATGCAGATTGTTTTTCTGGCAGCCATGCAGCGAGGATGTTGAGCCCGGGAGCCAGAATATCCGGCTTGAGCACGCCCGGGGAGATAGGGCTTGGACCCCGTGAAGAGAACGACGCCACGATTGGGTTTGGACGAACACCAAGCATTGTGTTGTTGTATGTGAAAGTGGCCACGGCATTTCTCGCCGCCGACTTCACATAACCTGTGATAGCAATGCCGTTAGATGTGGCCACCTGCACCACTCTTGAGTTGTAATCCTGAAGAACAATGGAGTAGCCATCGGCTTCATCATTGAACAGTACCACGCCAGCCGCTCCAGCATCCATTATGCTACGAATGGTTGAATACTGAGGCATCGGCGTCATGGCCTGGCAAACCACGATTTTCCCGGTGATGGAACTGTGATCCTCATTCTCGCAAAAACGATTTTCCTCGGAGTAGAGGAGAGGATACGACTTTGAGGTTGGCATTTTTACCTGGGTAAGCGCTTCTCCATCTAAGCGCAACCCATTGCCGAGATGAACACCAGCGTCGAATCTCCGGTCCACCGAGCCAGCAGCGACCGTGAGCAACCACGGTGCATTGTTGATGACCGACCGTGGAGTGGGACCATGGTTGCCAGCCGCGCACACCACAATGATGCCCTTGGATATCGCGCTGAACCCGCCGATGGCGATGGGATCCCTGTCAAAGCTCACACTAGCGGGACCACCGAGGGACAGCGAGAGCACGTCCACCCCATCCATGATGGCCGCGTCCAGGCCGGCCACTACGGCAGATTCTTCACAGCCAATCCCAGTGCACACTTTGTACATGGCGATGTGGGCACCTGGAGCAATTCCGGAAGCAGTGCCCATGCCTACGCCATGGTATGACGCATTGGTAACAAAGTTCCCAGCGGCAGTGGATGAGGTGTGTGTTCCGTGCCCCGCAAAATCATACGGGCGGTCATCACCGATAATAAATGATTTGGCACCGATGAGCTTGTTGTTGCACCTGACCTCCTTGCATGAGCCCTTCCACTTTGTCGGGGGTGGTGGGATGCCATGATCGTTGAACGAAGGGTGTGCTGCGTAGATTCCAGAGTCGAGCAGCCCGACGATCACTCCCTTTCCGTAGCGTGTGTCGCTCCAAAACCCGGTGCCACTCCTCAGCCCGAGGAATTCCGGTGTGTGCGTGGTCATGAGCTGCAGCATCCGGTCTGGGAACGCACGCACAAACCCTGGCTTCTTGGCCACTGCGTCAAGCTCAGCGTCCGTGAGCCTCGCCGCGAAGCCGCTGAACACCTTGATGTAGGAGTGGAGGAGACGTGGCTCCCCAGATTCGCCGATGTGAGAGCTCGGCAAGAAAGTCTCATACCATCGACGATGCCCGACTTCGCCGACACTTGAGGGAGGTGGATCGACGAGCACGATGTAAGTGCGGTAAGCAGAGGTTCCTGTAGAACCCTGTTGTACCCTTGCGGCAGCTGGGCTGATATAGCAAACTGAGGGTGTAGGCGAGAGGGCGGCGAGGAAGAGAAGTGGTAGTAGTATGATGAGATTGGTCAAGGATGCCATTGCTGAAGCTAGGCAAACCTACACAGCTGAGGAAGACGATGGCGATGGAGTGTCTGTCCGGCCATCACCCTGTGTTCTTCATTTATACAGCAAGAGTGATCAATGTGCTGCAACCTTTATGGTGCAGAAGTTAATCACCTGGAGATCTAGCGCATGCAGCAGCATACAATACAAGAGCTTTATTTTGCACCAAATAAATCTAATACGATCGTGGGAGGCCAGATATGTGCTTGCTGATACGCAATGATCAATGCACTGTGATTGTTTTTCTATATCATGTATGAACCATATCTCGCAATGAGGGAAATGAATGACTCAAAGTTAACATTATATAGATAGTATTGATATTGTGATATCGTGTCATAAATGTAGTGATAGAAATGAGATAAGGTGAGGTCGAACAGATCACCAATTGAAATTGCTATTCTCAGCGCCTTTTCTTGGTGTGACAGTGCTAAACATTTGACCTGTTTCATTAACCTGTGATTGAGTGGCATTGTACTCTCACGTTTACTGTGCTATTAGTGGCAAAGTGGTTTGGATGTGCAGTTTCTACTACTTGCTATCTTAACAGAAAATATTTGTGCAGTCCGGCTGTGTGTGGCTTGGCAAATGTAGTAGTGCCATCATATAAAGGAACACACTCTGTTTATGTTTTGGGACTCAAACTGATTACCTTCTAATAGACTATGTTACTGTGAATTATTTAAGATTCAATCAGCTCCACTTTTTTTTGAGTAGTGGTACCTAACTACTATGTAGGACCATATATAGCTGGTCCTGAACTATTTATTCATGTCGAAAATGCAAGAACAGAAACTTGTCATGGCCAATGGCCTCAGGCATGACTCCAGGAAGATGAACTTACCATAACGTGGTTCCTGACAATCCAGTGAACAGCTACTACCAGACATTCACCATCTCCGTCTGATCGAAGTAGCACCCGGTCGGCCCGTCCTGAGGGAGCAGGGCCAGCATGACTGGCCCCCTCGCGCCCTGCTCCGGCGTCAGGGTCCCCAGGTTCCAGTTGATGTCGGTCCTGACGAAACCGGGGCGCACGCAGTTGACGCGCATCTCCGGGTGCCGCCTCGCCAGGATCCTCGTGTAGAGGTTGATCACCATCTTCGAAACGCTGTAAGCCGGCAGCATCGCCGGCCACCCTGCCTCTTCAAGCCTTCCCTTCTTCAGGTCATCCATGAAGGTGTTCAGCAGCGCCTCGATCCGCGCCTCGTCCCAGATGTCGATGTTGCCCAGGTCGTTCCGTAGCTTCTCGTTCGGCATTCTCTGCAAGGCACCAAAGTTGTGCACATCAGATTAGCTGGCTAGGGATCGGTTAGAAAGAAGTTCAACTGATGGCGCACCTTCAGCTCTGAAGCAAGGGAGGAGGCGTTAACGATCCTTGCTCCGGACGTGGATAGTTTCAGTAGAGGAAGGAGGGCTTCCGTTACCCGTTTGCATCCATAGTAATTGGTGTCGAGACAGTCCCGTGTCACCTCATACGTATTCTTGAACACGTCTTTGAGCAGAATGGCTGCTCTGCCAGATGTCTGAATCACAAACAAACTTTAAAAAAATTGAACACTGAACATTGGTGTACCAAGTATGCTTGTTATAGATGAAATTGTAGTTCTACAGACGACATGAAAATATGCTAAGTTGCAAAAGGTTCAGATCAAAAGAAAATTATCATGTGGCAAGCATGATCAGCTATTTAAAAAAAAAGATACAGAGAAAATCAGTACCCATGTCTCTGCATCAAGGTTCAGAGCTTTGAGGCCTTCCTCGTCTGCCGCAACTCCCACAACAGCTGCATTGTTAACCTGTATGCATCACCCAACTCATCCTCATCCACATAATATGTTCCCAGAAAAAGATGCATAAGTGACGATCTAACAAAAACGACTTCATTTTACCAAGATGTCAAGCTCTCCATATCTGCTCTCGATGTGTCGCGCTAGAGCGGCGACGCTGCTGTCATCCCGGACGTCGAGCTGGTGGAAGACCACGTTGGAGAGGTTGGATTCACAGCGAATGGACTCGATGGCATCCTTCCCTCGCTTCTCGTCCCTCGCAGTGAGAATGACTGTCACACCTTGCGCAGCAAGCTGCCGGCACACCTCCAGGCCGACCCCCTTGTTGCCACCAGTGACCACTGCAAGCCTGATGAAAAGCAGGCAAGATATCATATCAGCATCCCTGTTCATTTTTACTTTTATTTTGGGATTGGATGGTCCGGCAAACACGAGTAGAAACTGATTTATGAACAACAAAAATATATTGTACCTATTTTTTTTGAGTGAAATATACATTGATGATCATTTCAGGCTTTTCCGGGCTTTCAGGCCGGGCCTCGGGTGGAAAAGTTGAGCCCGAGCTTGGCCCAGATGCCGGGGTTTCGGGCCGGGCTGCCCACAAACACAGGTCTAGCACTAAGCATACTAGAAGAACGAGCAACCTAGAGGGCAGAAGAGTGCCACCTAATCTGAGAAGATGCGAGCTATATATTCTAAGTACCAGTATACAAAGGTCAACTCATGATGCAATCAGAAATTAGCAAGATTCACCAGCGGTGGTACCTGCGCGATGGCTGCTTCCCGTCGGCGGCGGCTACGTGCGACGGCTCCTCCATGGCTTGCGGAGTTGCAGTGGACGGCTGGGTGGGGGTCGGAGATGGCGAGGCGAGAGGACGCTGGGGGGAGACGGGGAGTGGGGGTTGGTGGCCCGGTGAGTAAGCTCCAGATTAACCCTAGACCGGCGGTTGCTGGTTAGTAGTAAAAGACCATGGAGTATTTTATGAGTTGCCTCGGAGGGCTCGTCCCGCCGGCGCCACTCCAGCGCAGCGCCGACGATATGTGGCTGCGTGGCGGGGCCCACGGCGCGGGACAGGGGAGGGCGGGGAGACTGTTTTGATTGGACATTTTTAGCGGGAAGAGGGTGAGTGGTCATCAAGAGGCGTTGACTCGTTCTTGCGATGATAATGCAAACTGACTGAGGTGGTTTTAAGAAACCAATTTCATTTCTGGAGTACTCCCTCCGTAAAAAAAAATATAAGAGCGTTTAAATCATTGCTTTCTTTACAGAGGAAGTATGTATGTATATGTGCTAGCTCCTCATGATCATGGTCACATAGTAGCAGTAGTAATAATATAGCTTGATCATGTTCATCTTGTTCTGCTCTGCTGACCAAATGCCCCCCCCCCCCCCCCCCCCCCTCTCTCTCTTTTCTTCTTCTTTGTCTGCCTAAATCCCAGACTGCATCATTTCTTTACATAATATGGAAACGAAATTGAACTTGTTGCTCCAGTGCTTGACTAATTTGGAGACGATCAGTTTTCTTATAGTCGGCTCTGTACAATCTCATGCCTGTTAACACCTTGCCTATTGTGCCGAAAAGTCTGCCCAGCGATGCTTTTTTTGCTAACTTACATGAGTCAATTGTCAGATGCTACTATACGTGACCTTGATGACGCATAATATTGTTGACTTGACATGTGAGACTGATATGCATGTGTTGATGTGAGTTGAATATTTTGTAGTTTTTTCAATTATTTCTGTATTCTGATTTTCCTGAATTTTCCTTCAAATTACTATACTATTAATTTCTAATAAAAACGACCCATTTCTGGAAAATATGGGGTTACTTGTGGTCAGTTTTGATTATAATGACCTATTTTCAAATATGCAAGATCCCTACCTTACCCCTTGGTGCCCAAACAGGAACGCGGTGTTTTCCATATGTAACCAAATGAGCCTCGGGGTCTACTACCCAGCAGTGGCGGACCCAGATATCGAGGTTTGCCGGGGCGACGGATGACAATGGAGCTTTATTGCACTGCGTCGATGGTTGCTAGGCACGGAAAATACCCTGCTCCGTCGCCGGAGAGCCAGGGCGGCCGCCCCAGCTCGCCCCAATGGTGGAACCGCCACTGCTACCCAGGGTTTACCATCCCCAACAACCAAATGAGCCCTAACGTAAGCAAATTCACAATCAAAACACATAAAAATTCAACAGACTGGTAGTAAGAAATCGAGTGATAAATAACTGACTGCATTACCAAATCCTGACCCGAAAAACAAATATAAACTAAGACCTCTTATTATTGCATCCGCCTCCACAATGCGGCGAATGATAAATTCATAATCATGCTGGACCAGCTTATAGCTAAGAAACATCTAAACTGAAGACCTGAAGCGTGGAAAAAAGCAAACCTAAACAAAGTGGCACCGGCCGTGCAACCTTCGATCACCAGGCCTCCCCAATCTTCGTCTGATCGAAGTAGCAGCCGCTGGGCCCGTCGGCGGGCGCCAGCGCCAGCATCACGGCGCCCCTCGCGCCTTCCTCTGGCGGGAGGACCCCCGTGTTCCAGTTGATCTCCGTCTTGACGAACCCGGGGTGCACGCAGTTGACGCGCATCTCTGGGTGCCGCCTCGCCAGGATACGGGTGTAGAGGTTCACCACCATCTTGGACATGCTGTACGCCGGCAGCAGCATCGGCCACCCGGCAGCCTCCAGCCGCTCATTCTTCATGTCCTCCAGGAACTCGCTCAGCATTGCCTCGATCCGTGCCTCGTCCCAGCTATCGGCATCGCGCAGGGACTCCCGCAGCTTCTCGTTCGGCATTCTCTGGTGAACACAGTATGGGTGTGGTTAGCCAGGTAACTAAAGTAGCCATTTTCATTTTCAGTTACTATTGTTGTTGCGGCAATGAAACCTGCAGCTCTGAACGAAGGGAGGTGGTGTTGATGATCCTTGCTACTGATGTGGATTTCTTCAGCAGAGGAAGGAGAGCTTCTGTTGCCCATCTCAGTCCATAGTAGTTCGTGTTGAGACATTTTACTGCCTCATCGTATGTTTGTACAATCACCGATTCAATCAGATGGGCTGCTTTGCCCGATAGCTGAACCAGAAAGTCATATCAGAAATAATATTGTAATTAAACACATAATTCAAAATCTCACATGAGCACATTGTACCAAAATCAGGTTGACTATAGTTGCAGGAGGCATACAGGTGCAAATGCGTACTTTTGTGTAAAATTTGCAAGTTCCATCCGAAGCAAATCTACAAGTTACAAAAAATCATGAAAAGCTATACTACTGAGTAGGTAAGGATGTTATTTTGTATAATTTGAACTAAAACTACGACAAGTATTTTGGAATGGAGGGAGTATCAATGCAGAAATTTCACCTAAAATTCAATGTGCTTTCTGAGATAACAGACAGATCAGCTTTCTAACAGTGTCAAACTGTCAAATGCTTAGTCAGTTAGTATTTACTAACTACACTTGTATTGTCTGCCCAACATTTGTGGAACCCTCATATGTCACTAACGAGCTGGGTCCAGGCCCATATGTCCATGAGACAGTGAGTAGCATACGGGGGAGGAATAGGTCCATCTAGTCGCTCGAACATTCAAGCAGTTCGAAGGCTGATTTTGCTGGCATGGATCCAAAACAGCATTTCAATTTCCCACGTCAGAAGCCACATCAATAGATTTTGCCACATTAGCCCATCTGTATCCCTCCGATGTTTGGATTGAAGCACAAGCTCAGAAAATCAGTTGAAAGTTGATTTAAATCAAAGTTGAAAGTCAGAAAGGTGTCAAATAGAAAGTTGTTAGTTCACTTTGGAAATTCAAGAGCCTACAGGGTGATGATTATGCCCGAGTCCCCTTTCTCATGGACAGTATGGAAGTCATTCTCAAGTCTACACACCCACTTTTTATTTTATTTTGAGAAATACATACCCACATCTTAGGATCTATGTTGAGAGCTCTCAAGCCTTCCTGGTCTACTGCCACCCCTCCAATACCTGCATTGTCCATCCTATCTTCATTACAGGGTCTCATAGAAGTACAGAACGGTAATGCATTCACTACAGAAGAAACAGATGATTTTACCAAAATGTCAAGCTTCCCATATCTGGTCTCGATATGTCGTACCAATGAGGCACGGCTACCAGCATCCAGTATATCGAGCTGATGGAAGATTATGTTGGAGAGGTTAGATTCACGGCAAAGGGACTCAACCGCGGCTTTTCCTCTTTCCTCATCCCTCGCTGTGAGAATGACTGTCACACCCTGGAGAGCAAGCTGGCGGCACACCTCTATGCCAATCCCTCTGTTTCCACCAGTGACCACGGCGAGCCTGAATTACAGAGCGAAAAGTTTAGCATCGTTGCCCGTCATCAAGAGGAAAACATCGCGAGTGTTGGGAGAAGACACAGATCACCTTTCGGGGATTGCCTCATGGTCACTCATTTCCTCAGGCCTATGGAACAATCAAAGCAAGTTTTGTTTTGTCAGTTAGTTCAGAGAGTGGACGCAACTAGTAATTCAGTTGTGCTGGTGCTGGTGTTGGTGGGTCTTTGGCTCTTTGCTGTGAAAAGATGCAAAACGTGTGTTCAACTAGTAATTCAGTTTTCTCCAATGATTGAACTAGCACTTGAAATGACCGAATCCTCTGAATGCTAATCTAACAAAAAGGATTTTTTTTTCCACATTCAGTATAACTTTGCTGCGCCTGATCTGCTGCTACACGACTACATTCCGACGAAGATGTGCAGTGCAGGTAAAAATCACAAGAAGGCACACAAAGAGAGGAAGAGGGGGAGGGGAGGCAACCTGTCCGGAGGTGATGCCGGCGACGCCGCTGCGGCGGCGGCCACTGAAGCTACGGGCTTCTTGCCTGTGCGAGTGGCAACGAGGTCAGTCCGCTGGGTCAGCGCTCGTGGTCGTTGGAGCGGCAACGGGAGTGGAGTTAAGCTCGGCCGGACGCTGGGAGACGAGCTAGCGGCGGCGGTGGTGGCGGCGAGGTGATGGTGGCTCATCTGGATGGGTCAACGTGCTGAAGCGAGTGGGGAAAGTGAAGGCGCCTACATATTGTAGAAAAAAAAACGAAGGGGCCGAGAGGAGAGAGCGAGAAAGGCCTTTAGGCCCACCCGAGGGTGTAGTCATTTTGGTGCAGAAACGGCCCATTGGCGACCCATCGTAACTCTCCTTTTTTTTCTGCGGGGGATTTCCCTCACAAGCCTGAACTTTCAGAGGTTGTCTTCGTTTCAGGGCAATGCCCAGAAGTCATCTGAACGTTGTTTTCCCAAAGCAAAAAAAGAAGAAGTCATCTGAACTTGGACAGATGGCTCAGTGCCACCCCCGTGCAGTGAACTGAATCGGACGGGGACAACCGATCTACCTAAGATTCGACGAAATCCGGAGAGATGCTGCGGTGCTGCCTGATCAGAAGGGGGCAGGCACGCCATTCGTTGCTGGCGATTGTAGCTTTGCTCGCTGCAGTCTGGAAGATATCGCATTATCCTATGCTGCCAGTTCGTTATTCAGAGAACATGTGCACTCTGAAGAAGAAGATGGCACGTGCCCGGCACTCGGCAGACTGGCTGGACGCGCTCTTCGAGCGTCAAGCACTCGTGATCTACTCCAAGATCATCTTGGTTACGGCAATCGCGTGCGATCGCCTCGTGAGCTCGTGCATGCATGACCTTGGCAGAAACTGAAGGAAAGGTAGCCTATGTCAACACAAATTATGCATTGATTGACAGGAACTGAAGCGCAGCTATCGTAAGATTACTTTGGCTTAATTATCCATTGCTGTTGCTGCCGGAGACATGGGCGACAGGCACACAATGGTATGATACGCACCCCTGACCTGCAAGTTGCTGGTGCTAGTTGACTTGCCCTTGTTCTTAATCCAACCATCAACGTCTCGGCCATAAAATATAGCCGCACACTTGTGCAGAGTCCTTTTCTCCCCTCCGAAGCCTGATCCTGTGGATCATTTATTCATTTACTTGATTATTCCAGCTATGCCAAAGTCTGAGCAGATGTGGTTGAGAGTTGAGATTTGAAGAGGCAGATCGTCCTTGTTAATTTTTGTTGGTTTTGCCAGTGTGCGTCTGTGGAGGCGGCTGACCTGGACGACCTGCCGACACCTAAAGAAAGATATCCACGCGGCGGAATGGCACTACGTGTCTTGATCAAAACCAGCCTGGTCATGGCAGCGAGGTCCATCTGGATAAGTGAATGTATGGTGGCCTGCCTGCCTGAAGACTGGCCTTTCACACAATTGATGCAGGCCACTTGGGACGGCAACATGTGGGTAGGACCGGCCGATGGTCATCTTGGTTTGGAAATTAACGTGTGAAAAAGCAAAGGACTGCATGTACGTACGGCAATCGCTCTAATTTCTTGTGCTGGCCCCGGTTCGTTCCTGTTTCCCCCTCAACCCTAGTTCTTCTTTCTTCCTAAACCAACATCAAATCGAAACACTGTGTCGCCAGCATATTTGTGGCAACAGTTGCAAGATACTTGTAGACATGTCTGAGTTAAATGAGGAGAGGGACGGTTGTGTGTGGACGCTTGCTTCTTCTGGCCGGTTTTTTAGTCAAGTCCATGTGTCTGATGCTGAAAGCCTTACAAGTGAAATGTCCTTCTAGAAAACTTTACTTCCTGAAAAACCCCTTTAAAGAAAAAGAAGACGGAGCCAGGGCCGAGCCCCCCCCCCCCCCCCCCCCCCCCCTTTCTTGGATCTTGGTTCCGTCTCTGCTTACAAGTGAAATGTTGTTAGGACCGAGAGTATATCGACGAGGGGGGGGGGGGGGGGGGGGTGAATAGGAGATTCAAAATTTCTTTCGAAACTTCGAGTCAAAACCAATCACAGCAGCGGAATAAAATAGGTAGACAGAGCACCGAAGAGAATCAGATAGAAGCACCACCGAAACGTAATACGGCGGGAGAGACTAAGCAAATCTATCTAAAAAGATACAATGATCTTCCTAGTATAGTAGCAGGAGACCTTCGCATGGATGACCAAACAACAACAAGAGGGCATGCAATAAGACGCAAACAACGAGAGGAAATACGAGTGGATGACCAACACACAGTGAAGAAAATAACTAGAGACTAAAACATACACTCTACATATACATATATAAAGATCAGGGAAATCAACCTTTACACAGAGCACAGAGAGTAAACTACCGAAAGTATTATAGTAGAGTAGAATGAACCACTGGTGCTCGATGGCGGCAGGTGATTTGGTAGACTAGTTCACTCTTCTGCAAAAGAGCTACGTCTGGTTGGAGGGACTTGTGATTGAACACAAGAGTAAACCTCTCTTCGTCCTATTCTCCTTCAACCGGAAGCTAATCAGACTTCGGTTGAATTCACTCGGGGTAGATACTTGTCGGCGATCTCCAAACCTTCAAGAGACTTCTTCGCGAACCACAATTACTCTTGGTTGCTGAAGACTTTGCTTGGTGAAGGCAATTACTCTTCGACACTCAAGCCGACACATATCCATCTAAAGAGTGTGCAACTCTCAAGAGTGATAGGTATAAGAACTCTAACTCAGATCTACTGTGATGTTCAACCACTGCCTAAGTTATGGTTCTTGATTTTCTCTCAATTGGATCTTAAACTCAAATCTCTCGAGAGGGGTGCTAAATCAATATTCTCATAATCTCAAGCAGAGCAGTCAATGATCAACGTTGGAGTGGGTTGGCTATTTATAGCCGCTGCCTCCCAGCATAGAAATTATCATTTAGGACATGCAGTCCAGCTAATGGTCAACCGACACGTTTCCAACAGTCAGATTTTTTAGCACAACAATAACATTACTTGTGGATAAAGTAATGCTAAATCCTTGGTCCGAAGGATATCTCTTGCAGCCCAGAAGAACAACGTCTCTGGCTGGCAAGTAATCATTCGGGGCACAAAGAGATTTCTCTCAGACTCTCAGAGGTTTTGGACTTTTGGTTAAGCATCACAACAGACTTAAGCTTCGAGAACCCATACTCATCTTAATAGTAAGGAGGTCCTATGACTCAAATAAGAGAGAAAGGAACAACGGAACGACTGATGCGTCTTTGCTTTGCCTTCAATCTTCTCGACTGCAGTCATTCTTCTTCGAACATACCGAATAAAAATTGCTTCGCGTCAGCAATATTTTTAAGAGGTCAATTCTTTCATACAATCCTCTTGGTATTATTTCTTCTCAAAATGTATCTCTTACTTTTATGAACGCAAAATATATTCGGTGAAATTCTTCGAACTTCAAGACCGAATATGGCATTCTTCCCGGAACTCGATGGACTATTTCTCTCTGTGTGCACTAGCAAACAAATCAGTTCATGACTATTTCTGGCAACAATCTCCAAAACACAAGAGGGCAAGATATTGCACCAGTGGCCCCTTCTCACCAAGATGTCTGTGCCGCTCCACCTACCGCATTCGTCGCCACTCACCCCCCCCTCGCTGTCGGTGTCAAAACCGACAGACCTCGGGTAGGGGGGCCGAGCTGTGTGATCGGATCAATGGTAACAGGAGACAAGGAACATGAGGTTTTTTACCCAGGTTCATGCCCTCTCTATGGAGGTAAAACCCTACGTCCTGCTCTTGTTATATTATTGGCATAGCAAATACAGAGTTGATCTACCTCGAGCTCGTATGTTTGTGGACTAAACCCTAGGGGTGATGATGATGTGTATGGATATCCCCTACGGGCTAAAACCCTTCGGTTTATGTAGGCACCGGGGGTATCTAGGGTCACATGAATGTCGGTTACCATGTATGGATTACATGCCGAACGAATCATCCCTTTCCTGGAGTATACGTCATGTCTTCGGTAGAATCCGATGTGCTCACGCCCCATCCTAAGTCCTCCGAAGTCCTTCCTCCTGGATGGGCCTCCAGCCGGCCCATGGGCTAGACCAACTCGGCTTGGACCCCCTAGTCCAGGACTCCCTTAGTAGCCCCGAACTTGTTTTCAAAGCTAGAGATGACAGCCGACTTCGGATAAATGTTCTCGGATCGATAGTCTTCGGCTTGGCAGACAAGTTCAACGGCCCAGCCCCGAGCAATCCTGCAACATCTTCCCTTGTCCGAAGTGTATGTTTAAGTCCCGAGGACTAGAAGCATAGGTGTGTCCAACAGTAAGGTACTGACAAATTTTTTCGAATCGTCATACTTATGACATCATGCATATCGGTCCAAATTAACTCGAACCGCGGTTCGAGGCAACCCTTGACATGCGTATCAAAACAGAGATTGTGCCCCATGTTTTAGGGGATATCCTCAATCGATTGATTTACCCCATGTGTCCACAATGGCTCGATCCAGCCGAAACACGGCGATTTTCTCGGCGCAGTTAAGGGGGGCTCTTCACCTTTTGCCAGCCTATAAAGGTCTGGGATCGGTTAATCCTTTTTCCCCATGATCTTGTCCTGCTCCAGCACTGAAACCTCCTTTGCTTCCAGCGCCCTCAAACCCTTCCACCAAGCTCAAAGCTTCTCCACCGCAATGGCTGACGCAGATATGAAAGGGCAGTGGGTCCCTTCGAAGGTCGATGACGCCACCATCAACAAGCTCCAAACGGCGGGGTACATCCCCAAGGAGTGGCCTGCAGAGCTACAGAGGCCAACCAGCGCATCCCCACCCCCCAAGCTAGGGAGCGGGTCATCTTCATCTCCCACCTCGTCAGAGGTTTGGGCTTCCCCCTGCAATATCCCTTTGTGCGGGCTTCCCCCTGCATCCCTGAGTGGGGTGACCCAGAGGAGGTCACCATCCTTTAGAAGAAGATTCGCACCCTAAGGGACAACGTCAAGCTGGTGGATGTGATCGACGTGATGCTACATCGCGGCATCCTGCCACTCCAGCTTCGGGCTAGCCCGATGTGGCTTTACAAGCCGGAGCACCCCCGGAGGATCCGTCGCTTCTTCCGCATGGACATGGACAGCATGTGGACATCTCTCTTTAAGCCGAAGAAGAACGAGTTCCCCGTGAACGGGTCAGATAGCGGCTATTCGGAGGTGCACAGTCCGAAGGAGGTAAACATCCACACCACAAACCCTTTTAATTCGGAGTCGTGTTTTATAGATGAAACATTTTCCTTTATATGCAGAAATCGTTTGCTCGGGCAGCAAGCATAAGCTGCCCCGCGCCCTTGCCCAAAGGCGTCATCTCCCCCGAGCTCCACACGCTTCTAGCCGTGGCAATCCCAAAGGGCCCAACCAAGGCTAAAAGAGAGCTGGGGAGGAAATGGAAGAAGACGGGAAGTCTTCGAATCGAGAATCCCTCGGATTCCAAGTCCGAGGACCTCAAGACCGTCTCTTTGGAAGGAGGAGACGAAGAGGAGGAGGAGAGTGAGGACAAATCCTCCTCTCCGAGGAAGAGGGCGACGTCCGAGGATGTCATGGGGGTGGAGACCCGTAGTGGTCGAAAGCGCCTTATGAAGGCATTCGACGCCGCTGATACGTCTCCAATGTATCTATAATTTTTGCTTGTTCCATGCTGTTATATTATCATTATTGGATGTTTTACAATCATTTTATTATAACTTTATATCATTTTTGGGACTAACCTATTGACATAGTGCCAAAGTGCCAGTTGCTGTTTTTGCTTGTTTTTTACTTCGTAGAAAATCAGTACCAAACGGAGATAAAACGCTGCGGGGATTTTTGTGGATTTTTTACGGACCAGAAGAAAGAAGATGAGCCAAAGAACACCAGAAGAGGGGGCCCAGGGTGGCCATCACCCACCAGGGCGCGCCAGAGGCCCCGTGGCGCGGCCTGGTGGGTACTGGGCGCCTCGGGCACCCCCTCCACCACCTCCGATGCCTATAAATTCCCAAATATTCGTGTCCCTCATGCGTTTGATCTCCCTATCTCAACTCCTTAATTCCATGTGCAATGTCTTTACTTTCTGCTGCCATACTTGTTGACATGCATGTGTAGGGTGTGCTAGACTTGCCATAATTGCTAAAATTTGCCAACCAATTAACTTGGGAAAAGGTTAGGTTTTAATTCTTGCAAGTAGTCTATTCACCCCCCCTCTAGACACACACTTCTAGTGATCCCTCAATTGGTATCAGAGCATTGGTCTCCATTGCATCGGTTTCATCACCGTGGAGGAAGATGGACGTGTCTAGTATAGGAAGTTTGAGTTGTAGAGTGCCTATTCTTGATGGGGAGTACTACAGTCAATGAAAATATAAGATGCTTGAGCTATTAAATGAATTTCATTTAAGCAAGTATGTTAAGATCCCCTATGTACCTCCCATTGATCCTTTACATCCCACACACGAAGAGGAAATTGATATGCTATGCAATCTTAGAACTGTTAATCTTATCGTTAGAGGACTACCTAGAATTGTGCTCAATCAAATGAAGAATTTTGAATGTGCTTACACTTTGTGGAATGACTTGGAGAAACGATATCCGAGTTATTCATTGAGTAATCTTGATGAAATTCTTCATAAAACTATTGTCTTTCACAAAATGATGCCTAGTGATCCTAAGTTTGATGACTATCTATTTGAGCTTAGATACCTCATGCGTGCTAAAGGAGATGTCATAACTATCAACAACATCATTGTAGAAGCCATTCGAATTCATAAACTTGAACATTGTCATGATCACAACCCTAACGAATCTCTTGTTCCTTGTGACGAGGATTTCCCACTTGATGATGACAATGTGGAACATGGCTACTATGATGAAGATGAGTTGTTCGACATCGAGCATGAGAAGATCATGAAGAACTTAAGTCTCATGGCAAACTTCAAGGATTACATGTCTGGAGGAAAAGAGTGGATTCTCGATAGTGGATGCACCGATCATATGACCGGAGATAGAGAGATGTTTGAAGAGATCGCACCAAACCATGGACCGCGAAGGTATGTAACTTTTGGAGACAACTCCAAGGGTAAGGTACTTGGTCTTGGTAAGGTGGCCATATCCCATGATAGCTCTATTCAAAACGTCATGCTTGTTGAATCCCTTGGCTACAATCTTCTTTCCGTATCTTGACTTGCCGACTTTGGTTTTAATGTGCTATTCACGAAAGTAGATTGCCAAGTGTTTCGTCAAGATAATCATAACATGGTATTTACCGGTTTCCATAGAGGTGATCTATACATTGTCGATTTCACTAAGAGATCCAAACCTCATACTTGTCTCATTGCAAAATCTTCTAAAGGTTGGCTTTGGCATAGAAGACTAGGACATGTTGGCATGCGTAATCTAGACAAGCTTATCAAAGGTGATCATATACTTGGTATTAAAGATGTTATCTTTGACAAAGATAGACTTTGTAGTGCTTGTCAAGCTGGAAAGCAAGTACGTGGAAGTCATCCCGTAAAAAATATCATGACTACTAGGAGACCACTCGAGTTACTTCACATGGATCTTTTTGGTCCCAATGCTTACAAGAGCCTCGGTGGAAATTCCTATGGTCTAGTTATAGTTGATGATTTTTCTAGATTTACGTGGGTATTCTTTCTTGATGATAAGTCGCAGGTACGAAAGATCTTCAAGAACTTCGTTCGCAAAGCACAAAATCAGTTTGAAGTGAAGATCAAGAAGGTTTGGAGCGACAACGGATCGGAGTTCAAGAACACCCATGTAGATACCTTTCTTGACGAAGAAGGTGTTTCACATGAGTTCTCGGCTACGTACACGCCTTAACAAAATGGAGTTGTTGAAAGGAAGAACCGGACTCTTATTGAGATGGCAAGAATGATGCTTGACGAATACAAGACGCCAAGACACTTTTGGGCAGATGCCGTGGAAACAGCATGTCATGCCACAAACCGACTCTACTTGCACAAGCTTCTCGGTAAAACGGCATACGAGCTACTCACCGGTAACAAACCCCAAGTTGGATACTTTCGGGTATTCGGCTCAAAGTGCTACATTCTTGATAAGCATCGTCGTACTAAATTTGCTCCTAAATCTCATGAAGGTTTCCTACTCGGTTACGGATCGAACTCTCACACTTACCGTGTCTACAACAACTTCACTCGAAAAGTTGAAGAGACGGTAGATGTGAAGTTTGATGAATCTAATGGTTCGCAAGTCGAACAATTGCCAAATGATGTAGGAGATAAGGATCCTTCGGAAGCTATCCAAGACTTGTCCATCGGCAAGATTCGTCCCATGGAGGTGAAGGAAAGTACTTTGTCAACTCAAGTGGAAGCCCCTACTTCACGTCAAGATGAACCTCAACACGACATGGAGGCATCCACAAGCGGTACACGACAAGATGATGAAGAGGAGGAAGTACATCATGAAGATCCACCACAACCTCCTTCACCACCACCTCAAGGAAACGACATCTTCAACAACAACGAAGATGAAGATGATGATGATGAAGAAGCTCCACCATCCAATAAGCCGAAGCTACCCCGAGTTCGAGCAAGAGTGACCAAGAACCATCCTCTAAACCAAATCTTTGGTGACATACAAACCGGGAGAATCACTCGCTCTAAAACTCGCTTAGCTAATTTCTGGGAGCATTATTCTTTCATCTCTAGCATTGAACCCTTGAAGGTAGAACAAGCTCTTGAAGACCCGGATTGGGTGAACGCCATGCATGAAGAGCTTCACAACTTCGAGAGGAACGAAGTGTGGACACTCGTGGAGAAGCCCAAGGACGAGCACAACATCATCGGAACCAAATGGGTGTTTCAGAACAAGCAAGATGAAGACGGTCAAGTCATACGCAACAAGGCGCGTCTCGTAGCCCAAGGATATACACAAGTTGAAGGTATGGACTACGGTGAGACCTATGCCCCCGTCGCTAGACTCGAAGCTATTCGTATTCTTCTTGCTTATGCTAATCACCATGATATCACGCTTTATCAAATGGACATTAAAAATGCATTTTTAAACGGTGAGATTGAAGAAGAGGTTTATGTCAAACAACCCCCTGGTTTTGTGAATCATAAGAAACCTAATCATGTTTACAAGCTTCGTAAAGCTCTTTATGGTCTTAAGCAAGCCCCACGTGCTTGGTATAAATGCTTAACAAAGTTTCTCATTGAAAAGGGTTTTGAAATTGGTAAAATTGACGCAACCTTATTCACTAAGAGAGTTAATGGTGAATTATTTGTGTGCCAAATCTATGTGGATGATATTATCTTTGGATCTACTAACCCACAATTTAGTGAAAGATTTGGAAGGTTGATGTCCGAGAAGTATGAGATGTCCATGATGTGTGAGCTGAGATTCTTTCTTGGTTTGCAAATCAAGCAAACGAGAGAAGGAACTTTCATCTCTCAAACCAAGTATATCAAGGACTTGATCAAGAAGTTCAACATGCAAGAGTGCAATGGTATGAAAACTCCTATGCCTACTAGTGTACATGTTGATCTTACCAAGGAGGACGAACCGGTAGATCAAAAAGTTTATCAATCTATGATTGGTTCATTGCTATATCAATGTGACTCCCGTCCCGATATTATGCTTAGTGTTTGCATGTGTGCTACATATCAAGCAGCACCTAAAGAGTGTCATCTTTTGGCCGTGAAACGTATTGTGAGATATTTGATACAAACACCAAACTTTGGCATTTGGTATCCCAAGGGATCTTCCTTTAACCTTGTTGGCTACTCCGATTCGGACTATGCTGGTGACAAGGTTGATAGAAAATCCACCTCGGGTACATGTCAATTTCTTGGTAGATCTCTTGTGTCTTGGTCCTCCAAGAAACAAAACTCGGTATCTCTATCTACCGCCGAAGCTGAGTACATTGCCGCCGGATCGTGTTGCGCACAATTGCTATGGATGACACAAACGCTTAAGGATTATGGAATCCATATGAAAACTGTTCCATTACTTTGTGACAATGAAAGTGCTATTAAGATTGGTCATAATCCTGTGCAACATTCTCAAACTAAGCATATTCAAGTTCGACATCATTTCATTCGTGATCATGTAGCCAAAGGAGATATTAATCTCAAGCATGTTCGTACCAACAAGCAATTGGCCGATATCTTTACTAAGCCACTTGATGAGAAAGTGTTTTGTCACTTGAGGAGTGAGTTGAACATCCTTGATGCTTCAAATTTTAGCTAGACTCACTCGGTTGCATGCAAGGGCATGAGCTTACATGATACTTCCATGATACACTTGACATGTTATCTTATACCATGGAATTCTATGCTCCCTTGTATTGCATCTAACCTTTTGTAGGTACTTGGAAGAACTTCATTCCACAAGATTGCCAACAACTCCAATCATAAGCAATCTTGTCTCAGCCAAGTATCCACAACCCCTCTTGATGATAGAAGGAAGAAGACAACTCAACCATATCCTTGACATATATTTGATGTGATCATATTTGCTAATTCTCAATTGATATCATGTCAAATGGATACATATTGTTCTTCCTTGCATGACTAACCTATGTAGGTGATAAGTGTACTAAAACAAGAAGGATTGCTCCCAACTCAAGATGGTCTTCATCAACATCGAGCATCCTCAACAAGTTCACCTACAAGCCACGTCATCAACATCACTCAAAGGTATGTACTCATATCCTTGAAAAATCTTTACTCCGAGTCATGAGATAAAGCAACTCAAGTGATATGAAAACATTAAAATGCTTAATCAAAAAATGGAAACCCCATTTTGAGCTTAACGATGAGTATGACCTATGATCAAGTATTCTTGCTTGGCTCCTAAGTGAATATACTCTAATATAGGTGACCTAGTCACCGCCCATCATCTAGATTAAGTATCTTGTTTGGTTCATTCTCTATTTGCAAGATCTCTTGGAACCACTCAAATCTTCTCTAGTTGATATCTCTTTGTAAAGTCTTTTGCATTTCCTTTGAAGATTCTTTTGACACTTTGTTACAAGTTTTCCAAATTCATTTGCAAGTCTCTAAAACATTGCCAAGTTTCTGTTTACTCCTCGGAGCCTCCGATTCAAATGACTCGGTTCTACCGATTATGCATATAGGCTGTAAATACACATCTCGGTTCCACCGACCCGTTTGACTCGGAGCCACCGATTGGATTTCTTCTCCGATTTGAGTTCATATTAGCACATCTTTGTTTCTTTAGTGATCCTACAAGTGATGTCTTTGTTTCTTCAATGATCCCTTATTTAAAAAAAGGGGGGGCGACTCTATTCTAGGATCCCTAACTCAAAGGAGGAGAAGTCTTACAAGTTCTCAGATCAGTCAAAAAGGGAGAAATTATTTTCATTCTTTTCTATGAACCCTACATTCTATGACCCTTGTTCTCAAGGATCCCTTCTTACTCCATGATCCCTGTGTCTAACCCTGTGTATGGACCTTTTTGGAAATTAATGCCAAAGGGGGAGAAATACCAAAGCTTCAAAAGCTAAAGGGGGAGATACATGCTTCAATGCAAAGGGGGAGAAATAATCAAGGGGGGGAATATAAAAGCGTATGCTTACATAGACAAGGGGAGAATAACAAAGTAGGGGGAGAAAAATATGTTTGGAGAAAATATGTTTATTTCATTTGACTACTCATGTTAGACTTTTCTCACCCTATCCAATCCCAATATCTACATGCTAAGATTCAGAGGGAGAGGATAACCTACTATTTCATATTCAGGGGAGAAAGTTTCTAAATGATCTTGGAGACATATCAATCTTAAGGAATACTATCTTCTATATGCTCTCCACATCTTGGTACTATTGAGCTCTATTGCTTTTTGATTGGTAGAATACTCTTGTGTTTCCTAACATTGTTTTCTCAAGTGTATTTCTACTACAAGAATGCTCAAGAACTCAAGGTAAGTATATGATCATATCCTTGATCAAGATGATCTCTTGCTTCTTGCACATATTGTTTGCAAGAGTGACGTCTTGAACAAGGATACACCTCACTCATATATATTTGATGCATATAGCCAAGATACACATGACTCATTATATCCCTTCCACTATATGTGTGTCCATGCATTCCAAAGCAACTATCCTTTAAAGGGATTGCACAAATTTAGGGGGAGAAAATCTAAGTCATGTGTCTCTCAAAGTCTTCATTATATATCCATGCATATCTTTATTTGAAGCTTTGATTGTATGTTGTCATCAATTACCAAAAGGGGGGAGATTGAAAGCACAACATGCTCCCTTGGTGGTTTTGATAATTCATGACAACATACATTGTCTCTTGGACTAATATTTCTACCTAGTGTATTTCAGGTGAAAGTCCATAGAGAGATGGGTTGGCAAAAGGATTGTGGAGAAACCCCAAGATGCAAGGAAATGGATTGGCAAAGCTTCAAGCAAGAGGACCCTACATTTTACTTTGTGAGAAATCACTTTGAGTCCATAGGAAAGCCAATACTATTAAAAGGGGGTAAGGTACTGTTGGTGAACAAGATGCTCCACGTGCACAAGTGATAGTCACCAAAAACACCCACAAACTCTTCCACAAAAGTCTGTCCAAGCCATTCATGAAAATCGGTGCAACCAACAATTCCCACTCGGTGCCACCGATTCCCAAACTCAGACAGACCCATGCCAAACCCTAGCCATTCGGTGCAACCGATTCTGCATCGGTGTCACCGAGTTCAGTTGCCAACTTTCTGTTACCTCGTTTCATAAAATCGGTCTTACCGAGTTTTTTGGATCGGCGTCACCGAGTTGTGCAATCTGACCGTTGGTCACCTAATTGGTACTACCGAGAGTTATGTATCGGTCTCACCGAGATTCAAAAGTTACTGCCTTTTGGTCACTTCGGTACCATCGAGTTTTATACTTCGGTGTCACCGAGTTGGTCACTTTAGGTATAACGGTTGGATTTTTGGGGATGCCTATATATACCCCTTCACCACCACCCACTCGAAAGAGAAGCACTCAGAACTATTCCATACTTGCCCCATCCTATTTTCTGAGAGAGAGCCACCTACTCATGTGTTGAGATCAAGCCATTCCACTATATCCATATGAATCTTGATCTCTAGCCTCCCCAAGTTGCTTTCCACCAAATCAATCTCTTCCACCATAGCCAAATCTGTGAGAGAGTGATTGTGTGTTGAGGAGTCTATCATCTTGAAGCACAAGAGCAAGGAGTTCATCGACATTTCTGAGCCTATTACCTTTTGGAGGGTGGTGCCTCCTAGATTGGTTAGGTGTCGCTTGGGAGCCTCCTACTTCGTGTTGTTGAGTTGAACCAAGAAGTTTGTACGGGCAAGGAGATCGCCTACTTCGTGAAGATCGACCCATAATGAGGCTAGTCCTTCGTGGACGGAAGCCGTTATGGAATAGTCAAGGTTGCTACTTCGTGGACCCTTATGGGTGGAGCCCTCCGTGGACTCTCGCGACCGTTACCCTCCGTGGGTTGAAGACTCCATAAACGTGGACGTACGATAGCACCACCTATCGGAACCACGGGAAATATCTTCGTGTCCCTCATGCATTTGATCTCCCTATCTCAACTCCTTAATTCCATGTGCAATGTCTTTACTTTCCGCTGCCATACTTGTTGACATGCATGTGTAGGGTGTGCTAGACTTGCCATAATTGCTAAAATCTGCCAACCAATTAACTTGGGAAAAGGTTAGTTTTTAATTCTTGCAAGTAGTCTATTCACCCCCCCCCCCCTCTAGACACACACTTCTAGTGATCCCTCAGAGGTCCCTAGTGATGGGGAGTCGAGCGGGCTCCCTCAGGGCAGTTCGTCTGATGGGCATCGCCCCTCCCCTCCTGCCCTCGAGGTGTCGGGGGAGGCAACCTCGCCGGCCCCACCCGTGCTAACCACGGGGAAAAGCGCCAGCGCACCCATGGCCGAGGAGGAGTCCTCGGCCGCCGAGAACCCGATGGTGAAGGTTCCTTCTTCTACAGAAGGAACAAGCTGGGTAGGCCAGCATCTTCGGCGCCCAAGGACACTATGGCGCCTCGGCCGCCTAGCCCAGTGCCACCCTCTCCGCTAAGGGAGGGAGCCGAGGTGATCCGTTCACCCCCGCCTGTCAGAGGGCAGGCGTCCAAGGGGTGGATAGAGGAGGTGGAAGTAGCCATGGAGGGCTCTTCCATCTGCGTCGAGCACCACACACTAATGGGTGCGATGCTACAAAGGTACCGGTCCGTAGAGGTTAGTATGAGGGAGGTCTTTAGAGGCCTCTTTCAAGGCTTTGAGGTAAGCCTTGTTCCCATTTTTCCTTGTTAATACAATAAATGCATAGAACCGTTAGGAGCTAGAGTGTGTTTAAGAGTTCCTAGTAGGAGAAAGAATAATTGGTCCAAGGACTGTAAGTGCCTTGGGGAATGGTGCAGCAAGCCCATGTGGGTTGTAGCCCCACCCCTCGGTCCATGTGGGACCTTCCCGGGTCGTTGGGCCCCACGGTGGAACCCCCGAAACCTTCTAGAACCTTCCCGGTACAATACCGGCAAAACCCGAAACTTTTCCGGTAGCCAAAATATGACTTCCCATATATAAATCTTTACCTCCGGACTGGGCGCGCCAGCCCTGCCAGGCGCGCCCTGGTGGGTTGTGCCCACCTCGGACACCTTCCCAACTCCGTTTTCCTTCCATATGCTTGCTTCCCAAGAATAAAAATTCTCTATATATACCCCTGACTGTTTTGACAACCGCATCGCAAAAAAATCCTCTGTTCTTGTTTCGTGTTGTTTCCTTGGCAGATCTGAAAATATGTCGTCTCAAGATTCAGAGGGGGAGAGCTATGTTGCTGACTATATTGCAAACCCCAAGATCTATGGAGAAGTGGAGCATTATGCATGGACCTCAGACAAGGAGGAAGACGCTGCCATGAAGGAAACAAAGGATGATAGCTCTGAGGAAGAGGATGACCCACTACCTCAGCGTGGAGACATGCATGTGGAATTCAAGAAGTCAAGCCTCCCTAGAGGATACAAACCTGAGGTTCAATTTATTCCATCTCATTTTCTGCAAGAGAGCAAGGCGGCATCATGCAAAAAGATATTAAAGCTCAAGTTGGAGAATGATGATCTAAGGGAGGAAAATTTTATGCTCAAATATAAGTTGAAGAAGAAGGCTACTTCATCACCACCACCTACTTCGTCACCACCACCAAAGGAGACTTGAGCACACGGGTATGGGCACTCCCCTTGGCTTGAGCCAAGCTTGGGGGAGGTGCCCCGGTATCGTATCACCATCACTTTTATTCGCCTTTACCTATTTTAGTTCGATCTTTAGCTTTTTCTTGATTTGGTGAATAAAAGTTTAGTATGATCTATTTTTGAGTGTTAGTTTCATGATCTATCTATCTATGTAATCGAGTGAGAGTTATATAATAAAGTTTAGTTTGAGTTTTTGCTTCTTTATTTTCTTGTGGCAATCAAAAAAAAGGGAAAGAAAAATAAATGAAAAGAATCATATGCTAATCTTATGGTAAGTAATGACATCACATAAGGAAAAGTATAAGTGGTAAAATTTATTGGAGATTGACAAACATAGCATTGGTCAATGATGCAATTCATGAAAGAATTAATAAGGGAAGAGAAGATTCACATGCAAATACACTATCTTGGACATCTTTTATGATTGTGAGCCCCCATTAAATATTATATGCCAAAATTGTTGACGTTGGACAAGGAAGACAACATAATGATTTATGTTTATTCATATTCACATAGAAGTTATATTGTCATAGATCCTTCAACATGTGGTGCTTGCTCAATATCTTTGCTAGCCAAAAATTTCGCACTAAGTAGAGATACTACTTGTGCATCCAAAAACCCAAAACCCAAATTCATGTTTTGAGAGACCACCATACCTACCTACGGATTGAGTAAGATCCTTCAAGTAAGTTGTCATATGTGCAATAAGGCAATAAAAATTGCTTCTAAACCACCTTTCCCTGTTAGGATAAAGGAACATGCTAAGGTATCAACTGTGGTTCGCAAGAGTAATATTAGAGCACCTAAGCCCTCTGAGCAAATTAAAGTAGAACCTAGTTTTGCTAAAGTTAAAGATCTCTTGGTAGAAAATATTGATGGGCATGTTATTTACTTCTGTGATGAAGCTGTTAGAATTGCCAAACCTGATGAAAAAGATAAACATAGACCCGTAGTGGGCATGCATGTTGTCTCAGTCAAAATAGGAGATCATTGCTATCATGGTTTATGTGACTTGGGTGCTAGTGTTAGTGCTATTCCTTTTACCTTATACCAAGAAATTATGAATGACATAGCACCCGCTGAAATAGAAGACATTGATGTTACTATTAAACTTGGGATTGTTAGAGATGTTGAAGTCTTGTGTGGGAAAGTAAAATATCCTACTGATTTTCTAGTTCTTGGTTCCCCACAAGATGACTTTCGTCCCATTATCTTTGGTAGACCTTTCTTGAGCACCGTCAATGCTAAGATAGATTGTGAAAAACAAACTGTCGGTGTTAGTTTCGGTGATGTGTCTCACGAATTTAATTTCTCCAAGTTTAGTAGACGACCTCGTGATAGACAAATATATAGTATGGATGAAATAATTGGTCTTGCTTCTATTGCCATGCCTCCTACTGATCCACTAGAACAATATTTTCTTGACCATTAAAATGATATGCACTTGTGTGAAAGAAATGAAATAGATAAAATTTTCTTTGAACAACAACCTCTCCTAAAACACAATTTGCCTATTGAAACTCTTGGAGGTCCTCCTCCACCTAAAGGTGATCCTGTGTTTGAATTAAAGCAATTGCCTGATACTTTGAAGTATGCTTATCTTGATGAGAAAAATATATATCCTGTTATTATTAGTGCTAACCTTTTAGAACACAAAGAACAAACATTATTAAAACTTCTATGGAAGCACCGGGCTGCTATTGGATATACTCTTGATGATCTTAAGGGCATTAGTCCCACTCTATGTCAGCATAAGATCAATATGGAACCTGATGCTAAACCCGTTGTTGATCATCAACATCGATTGAATCCTAAGATGAAAGAAGTGGTAAGAACTGAAATATTAAAGCTTCTGGAAGCATGTATAATCTATCCCATAGCTGATAGTACATGGGTAAGTCCCGTTCATTATGTCCCTAAGAAAGGAGGTATTACCGTTGTTCCTAATGATAAAAATGAACTCATTCCGCAAAGAATTGTCACTGGCTATAGAATGGTAATTGATTTTAGAAAATTAAACAAAGCTACTAGAAAAGATCATTACCCTCTGCCTTTCATTGATCAAATGCTAGAAATATTATCTAAGCACACACACTTTTGTTTTCTGGACGGATATTCTGGCTTCTCTCAAATACATGTATCACAATCCGATCAAGAGAAAACCACCTTTACTTGTCCTTTTGGAACCTATGCTTATAGACGTATGCCTTTTGGTTTATGCAATGCACCTGCTACCTTTCAAAGATGTATGACTACTATATTCTCTGACTTTTGTGAAAAGATTGTGGAGGTTTTCATGGATGATTTTTCCGTTTACGGAACTTCTTTTGATGATTGCTTAAGCAACCTTGATCGAGTTTTGCAGAGATGTGAACAAACTAATCTTGTCTTGAATTGGGAGAAGTGCCACTTTATGGTTAATGAAGGTATTGTCTTGGGGCATAAAATATGTGAACGAGGTATTGAGGTGGATAAGGCTAAAGTTGATGCAATTGAGAAAATGCCATGTCCTAAAGATATTGAAGGTATTCGAAGTTTCCTAGGTCATGCTGGTTTCTATAGGAGGTTTATTAAAGACTTCTCTAAAATTTCTAGGTCTCTTACTAATATTTTCCAAAAGGATATTCCATTTGTTTTTGATGATGATTGTGTAGAAGCCTTTGAAACACTCAAGAAAGCCTTAACTTCTGCACCTATCATCCAACCACCTGATTGGAACTTGCCTTTTGAAATTATGTGTGATGCTAGTGATTATGATGTTGGTAATGTTCTAGGACAAAGAGTCGATAAGAAATTAAATGGTATCCATTATGCTAGCAAAACGCTAGACAGTGCCCAACGAAATTATGCTACTACTGAAAAAGAATTTTTAGCAGTTGTGTTTGCTTGTGATAAATTTAGATCCTACATTGTTGATTCCAAAGTTATTGTTCACACCGATCATGCTGCTATAAAATATCTTATGGAAAAGAAAGATGCTAAACTAGACTCATTAGGTGGGTTCTCTTGCTTCAAGAATTTGACTTACATACCGTTGATAGGAAGGGAGCTGAGAACCCCGTAGCTGATAACTTGTCTAGGTTGGAAAATGTTCTTGATGACCCACTACATATTGATGATAGTTTCCCTGATGAACAGTTAGCTGCAATAAATGTTTCTCAAAACACTCCTTGGTATGCTGATTATGCTAACTACATTGTTGCTAAATATATACCACCTAGCTTCACATACCAACAAAAGAAAAAATTCTTCTATGATTTAAGACATTACTTTTGGGATGACCCACATCTTTATAAAGGAGTAGATGGTATTATTAGATATTGTGTACCTGAGCATGAACAGGAACAAATCCTACGGAAATGTCATTCCGAAGCTTATGGAGGACATCATGCGGGAGACAGGACTGCTCACAAGGTATTGCAATCTGGTTTTTATTGGCCTACTCTCTTCAAGGATGCCCGTAAGTTTGTCTTGTCTTGTGATGAATGTCAAAGAATTGGTAATATCGGTAAGCGTCAGGAAATGCCTATGAATTATTCACTTGTTGTTGAACCATTTGATGTTTAGGGTTTTGATTATATGGGACCTTTTCCTTCCTCTAACGGGTACACTCATATTTTGGTTGCTGCTGATTATGTCACTAAGTGGGTAGAAGCGATCCCAACTAGTAGTGCTGATCACAACACCTCCATTAAAATGCTTAAAGAAGTTATCTTCCCGAGGTTTGGAATCCCTAGATATTTAATGACTGATGGTGGTTCACACTTTATCCATGGTGCTTTCCGTAAGATGCTTGCTAAATATGATGTTAACCATAGAATTGCATCACCCTATCATCCTCAATCTAGTGGTCAAGTTGAACTTAGCAATAGATAAATAAAATTGATATTACAAAAAACTGTCAATAGGTCTCGAAAGAATTGGTCTAAGAAACTAGATGATGCACTTTGGGCCTACAGAACAGCTTATAAAAATCCTATGGGTATGTCTCCATACAAAATGGTATATGGAAAAGCTTGTCATTTGCCTCTAGAATTAGAACATAAAGCATTTTGGGCAATTAAAGAACTCAACTATGATTTCAAACTTGCCGGTGAGAAGAGGCTATTTGATATTAGCTCACTAGATGAATGGAGAACCCAAGCTTATGAAAATGCCAAACTATTCAAAGAAAAAGTAAAAAGATGGCATGACAAAAGAATCCAAAAGCAGGAATTCAAAATAGGAGACTATGTTCTTTTGTACAACTCTCGTTTAAGATTTTTTGCAGGTAAACTTCTCTCCAAATGGGAAGGACCATATATTATCGAAGAGATTTATCATTCTGGAGCTATCAAGATTAATAATGCCGAAGATACTAACCCGAAGGTGGTCAATGGACAAAGAATTAAACACTATATCTCAGGTACGCCTATTAATGTTGAAAGCAATGTTATCCAAACCATGACACCGGAGGAACACATAAAAGAAACCTTCCGGAACACTCTAGAATTCTGAAAAATAGGAGGTTCGTGATACGGTAAGTAAACGGACTCCGAAAAATCTGCAAAAATATTTTCTGTTAGTTTTGGAATATTACAAAAATTAGGAAAATAAGAAATAAAAAGGAAAGCAACCGAGGTGAGCTCGATACACCAGGGCGCGCGAGCCCTGCCAGGCTCGCCCTGGTGGGTTGTGCCCACCTCGGACACCTTCCCGACTCCGTTTTCCTTCCATATGCTTGCTTCCCAAGAATAAAAATTCTCTATATATACCCCCGACTGTTTTGACCAGTGCATCGCAGACAAATCCTCTATTCTTGTTTCGTGATGTTTCCCTGGCAGATCTGAAAATATGTTATCTCAAGATTCAGAGGGGGAGACCTATGTTGCTGACTATATTGCAAACCCCAAGATCCATGGAGAAGTGGAGCATTATGGATGGACCTCAGATGAGGAGGAAGACACTGCCATGAAGGAAACAAAGGGTGATAGCTCTGAGGAAGAGGATGACCCACTACCTCAGCCCGGAGACATGCATGTGGAATTCAAGAAGTCAAGCCTCCCTAGAGGATACAAACCCGAGGTTCAATTTATTCCATCTCGTTTTCTGTAGGAGAGCAAGGCGGCATTATGCAAAAAGATATTAAAGCTCAAGTTGGAGAATGATGATCTAAGGGAGGAAAATTTTATGCTCAAATATAAGTTGAAGAAGAAGGCTACTTCATCACCACCACCAAAGGATACTTGAGCACACGGGTATGGGCACTCCCCTTGGCTTGAGCCAAGCTTGGGGGAGGTGCCCCGGTATCGTATCACCATCTCTTTTATTCGCCTTTACCTATTTTAGTTCGATCTTTAGATTTTTCTTGATTTAGTGAATAAAGGTTTAGTATGATCTATTTTTGAGTGTTAGTTTCGTGATATATCTATCTATGTAATCGAGTGAGAGTTATATAATAAATTTTAGTTTGAGCTTTTGCTTCTTTATTTTCTTGTGGCAATCAAAAAAAGGGAAAGAGAAATAAATGAAAAGAATCATATGCTAATCTTATGGTAAGTAATGACATCACATAAGGAAAAGTATAAGTGGTAAAATTTATTGGAGATTGACAAACATAGCATTGGTCAATGATGCAATTCATGAAAGAATTAATAAGGGAAGAGAAGATTTACATGCAAATACACTATCTTGGTCATCTTTTATGATTGTGAGCCCCCATTAAATATTATATGCCAAAATTGTTGACATTGGACAAGGAAGACAACGTAATGATTTATGTTTATTCATATTCACATAGAAGTTATATTGTCATAGATCCTTCAACATGTGGTGCTTGCTTAATGTCTTTGCTAGCCAAAAATTTCGCACTAAGTAGAGATACTACTGGTGCATCCAAAAATCCAAAACCCAAATTCATGTTTTGAGAGTCCACCATACCTACCTACGGATCGAGTAAGATCCTTCAAGTAAGTTGTCATTGGTGCAATAAGGCAATAAAAATTGCTTCTAAATGTATTTTGATCAATTAGTGTAAGAGAAAATTGAGCGCTATACGAACTTATGATGGCAAAGTAATAAAAGTGACGGACTGCATAATAAAGGTTGCTATCATAGGGGGCAATATAGCGTGACGTTCTTTTACATTAAGGGATTGAGCATACAAACCGAAAAGCGCATGACAACCTCTCCTTCCCTCTGTGAAGGGCCTATCCTTTACTTTTATGTATTTACTTTTATGCAAAAGTCAAAGTATTCTCCCCTATTCCTTTTTACTTTTCTCTTTTTGCAAGTATCATGTGGTGAGGAAAGATCTTGGCACATATATCCAGTTGGATGTGAGTGAGCATGAGTTATTATTGTTGACATCACCCTAGAGGTGAATACGTTGGGAGGCGAAACTATAAGCCCCAATCTTTCTATGTGTCTGGTTGAAACTTTTTGCTCATGGGTATGCTGTGAGTGTTAGCAATCATAGAAGAGTAAATGATGGTCGAGTATGTGGACTTGCCAAAAGGCTCCAGCACGAGACCCTTCCTGAAAATATGATGAATTGTAGTTGCAAAGTTGACTGAGAACATAGTTTGTTGGTTTTCAATAAGGTTTATGCTTTATACTTCTATGTTGTGATGAATTGTTACTTGTTCATGAGAAGTTATATGAATAAGTTTATGATAAAGTTTGTGATGGGTTCGATCTTGCGGTGTTCTTTCCCAGTAACAGAAGGGGCAGCAAGACACACATGTATCGTTGCTATTAAGGATAACAAGATGGGGTCTATTCCTACATGAATAGATCTTGTCTACATAATGTCATCGTTCTTATTGCATTACTTTGTTTTTCCATGAACTTAATACACTAGATGCATGCTGGATAGCGGTCGATGTGTGGAGTAATAGTGGTAGATGCAGGCAGGAGTCTGTCTACTTATCTTGGACGTGATGCCTATATAATGACCATCGCCTTGGATATCGTCATGATTATTTGATCTTCTATCAATTGCCCAACAGTAATTTGTTCACCCACCATGTGCTATACTCATGAGAGAAGCCACTAGTGAAACCTACGGCCCCCGGGTCTATTTTTCCAACATACTGCTTTCCGATCTATCTTTTTGCCGCTTTTGTTTTCAGATCTACTATTTCAAAAACCCAAAAATACCTTGCTGCACTTTTTATTTGCCTCTTTTATTTTGTGTTCTTGCGAGATTTATTTATCTAATCTACAATCTAATCTATGTTTTTATCGTGGAGAGATTGACAACCTCTCTTTCGCGTCGGGTTGCAAGTATTTGTTCTTTGTGTGCAGGTAC
The DNA here is from genome assembly GCA_039707655.1 of Elymus sibiricus. Classification (NCBI taxonomy): domain Eukaryota; kingdom Viridiplantae; phylum Streptophyta; class Magnoliopsida; order Poales; family Poaceae; genus Elymus; species Elymus sibiricus. The sequence goes on from CM077665.1 coordinate 74,969,982, forward strand.
TATTTACATAGTGTTGCGTGATCCTCCTACTGGTTCGATACCTTGGTTTCATAACTGAGGTAAATACTTACCGTCGTTGTGCTGCATCATCCCTTCCTCATTGGGGAAACACCGACGCAGTCTCAAGCCACGTCACCTGCTGGAGGGGGGATCGATCATGGAGGGCCTCTACATCAACCTTGCTGCTCCCTGATGACCCACAAGTATAGGGGATCAATCGTAGTCCTTTCGATAAGTAAGAGTATCGAACCCAACGAGGAGCAGAAGGAAATGACAAGCGGTTTTCAGCAAGGTAGTCTCTGCAAGCACCGAAATTGCAGGTAACAAGTAGTTTGATAGCAAGATAATTCATAACGAGCAAGTAAAGATAACGGTAAATAAAGTGCAGCAAGGTAGCCCAATCCTTTTGTGGCAAAGGACAGGCCAAAACGGTCTCTTATAATAAGCAAAGCGTTCTTGAGGGCACACGGGAATTTCATCTAGTCACTTTCATCATGTTGGTTTGATTTGCATTCGCTACTTTGATAATTTGATATGTGGGTGGACCGGTGCTTGGGTGCTGTTCTTACTTGAACAAACCTCCCACTTATGATTAACCCCCTCGCAACCATCCGCAACTACAAGAAAAGTATTAAGATAAAATCTAACCATAGCATTAAACATTTGGATCCAAATCAGCCCCTTACGAAATAGCGTATAAACTAGGCTTTAAGCTTCTGTCACTCTTGCAACCCATCATCTAATAACTACTCCACAATGCATTCCCTTAGGCCCAAAGATGGTGAAGTGTCATGTAGTCGATGTTCACATGACACCACTAAGGGAATCACAACATATATATCATCAAAATATCGAACACATATCAAATTCACATGATTACTTGCAACATGACTTCTCCCGTGACCTCAAGAACAAAGGTAACTACTCACAAATAATATTCATGCTCAAGATCAGAGGGGTATTAAATAGTATAATGGATCTAAACATATAATCTCCCACCAAATAAACCATATAGTAATCAACTACAAGATGTAATCAACACTACTAGTCACCCATAGGTACCAATCTGAGGTTCCGGTACAAAGATTGAACACAAGAGATGAACTAGGGTTTGGGAGGAGATGGTGCTATTGAAGATGTTGATGAAGATTGGCCTCCCAAAGATGAGAGGTTTGTTGGTGATGGCGATGGCTTTGATTTCCCCCTCCGGGAGGGAAGTTCCCCCGACGGAATCGCTCCGCCGGAGGGCAAAAGTACTCCTGCCCAAGTTCCACCTCGAGACGGCGGCGTTCCATCCCAAAAGTCCTCTCCTTATTTTTTCTAGGTCAAAAGACCTTATGTACCAGAAGATGGGCACCGGGGGTGGGCTGGGGTGACCACAACCAACCAGGGCGCGCCTGGGGGGCCTGGCGCGCCCTGGTGTCTTGTGGTCACCAGGTGGTCCCCCTCCAGTAGTTATTTGCTCCAGTATTTTTTATTTATACCAAGATAATTCTCCGTGAAGTTTCAGCTTATTTAGAGATGTGCAGAATAGGTGTCTCTGATATGCTTTTTCAGGTCCATAATTCCAGCTGCCGACATTCTCCCTCTTTGTGTAAACCTTGCATATTATGAGAGAAAAGGCATTAGAATTACTCCATAAAGCATTATTATGCATAAAACATTATAAATAACAGTAGGAAATCATGATGCAAATTGGACGTATCACTCACATGGTGATGTGTGAGTAGTTCACCATAGACCTACGAGTCCATAGCTAGTACCTAGATGGCTTTCTCTCTCTATGATCTTCAATACAAAGTTCACAGCGATTCCCATGGTCTATTCGATGTAATCTTCTTTGTGGTGTGTTTGTTGGGATCCGATGAATTGTGGGTTTATGATCAGATTATTCATGAATAATATTTGAGTCTTCTATGAATTCTTATATGCATGATTGTTATAGCTTCGTATTTCTCTCTGATCTATCGGTTTGGTTTGGCCAACTAGATTGATTTATCTTCAGTGGGAGTGGTGCGTTGTGATGGGTTCAATCTTCCGGTGCTCAATCCCGGTGACAGTAGGGGACATGACACGTATTGTATTGCGGCCATTAAGGGTAAAACGGTGGGGTTTATTCATATTGATTGGATTTACTTTGTCTACATCATGTCATCTTGCTCCAAGCATTACTCTGTTTTTACTTAATACTCTAGATGCATGCTGGATAGCGGTCGATGGGTGGAGTAATAGTAGTAGATGCAGGCGGGAGTCGGTCTACTTGCTTATGGACGTGATGCCTATATACATGATCATTGTCGTGAATAAATATTTCATAACTATGCGCTTTTCTATCAATTGCCCAACAGTAATTTGTCTACCCACCATATGCTTTCTTCGAGAGAGAAGCCTCTAGCGAAAACTATGGCCCCCGGGTCTTCACAAATATTATTACTAAAACTCCAAAAATATTGCTGCCATTATTTACTGTTATTTTATTTTCTATTTATATTTATCCAACTATCAGTATTTGATCCTTGCAAGTAATGAGTTCAAGGGGCGTGACAACCCTCTTGCCCGTGTTGGGTGCAAGTTTTTGATTCTCTGTGTCTAGGTGCTGACGACGGGAGTTTGCATGATTCTCCTATTGGTTCAATAACCTTGGTTCTCACTGAGGGAAATACTTATCTCTACTGTGATGCATCTCCTCTCCTCTGTGGAGAAAATTCCAATGCAGTTTACAAGTAGCATCCGCATATATCAGGTTCAGACTACTTCCGCCATCCATAAGACGTGATACGTCTCCAACGTATCTATAATTTTTGATTGTTCCATGCTATAATATTATCATTCTAGGATGATTTTTGGGTGATTATTTACCAATTCATATTATTTTTGAGCACTAACCTATTAACCCAGTGCCCAGTGCCAGTTGTTGTTTTCTGCATGTTTTTGACTTTTCAGGTTTACAGTACCAAACGAAGTCCAATTGCCCCAAAACATTTTTATGATTTTTCTGGACCAAAAGAAGACCTAGAAGCTTCAGGAGGAGACCGTAGGCCGCACGAGGGAGCGAGCACGCAACAGGGCGCGCCCAGGGGGGTGGCTGCGCCCTGATGTGTGCTGGCTCCCCCTGGCGTCCCCCGACGCCCCTCTCTGACCTATAAATTCTAATAAATCCCGAAAACCCTAGAGAGCCTCCGAAACACTTTTTCCGCCGCCGCAAGTCTCAGTTCCGCCGTGTGCCCATCTGGAGCCCCATTGCGGTGCCCTGTCGGAGGGGTAATCGATCACTGAGGGCCTCTACATCAACCTTGCTGCTCCCATGGTGATGTGTGAGTAGTTCCCTACACACCTGCGGGTCCATAGTTAGTACCTAAATGGCTATCTCTCTCTCTTGATCTTCAATACAAAGTTCACCGCATCTTCGTGGTGATCTATTCGATGTAATCACTTTGTTCGGTGCATTTGTTGGGATCCGATGAATTGTGGGTTTATGTTCAGATTATTCATGAAAAAGATTTGATTCTTATCCAAATTCTATTATGATTCTTATTTGCATGATTATTATAGCTTAGTAAATCTCTCCGATCTATTGAAATAGTTTGGCCAACTAGATTGATATTTCTTCAGTGAGAGGGGTGTGTTGTAGTGGGTTCAATCTGGCGGTGCTCTATATCCCAGTGATAGAAAGGGACAAGACACGTCTTTGTATTGTTTCCACTAAGGATAAAACGATGGGGTTAATTCATATTGATTGAGTTTTCTTTGTCTACATCATGCCATCGTTCTCCAAGCATTACTCTATTTGTCACGAACTTAATACTCAGAGAGGCAAGCATAGAAGCGCTCTCAACATGGAGTAATAGTAATAGGTGTAGGCAGGAGTCGGCCTATTTGCTTATGGATGTGATGCCTATATACACATGATCATTGTCGTGAATAGATTTTGCATAACGATGTGCTTTTCTATCAATTGCCCAACAGTAATTTGTTTACCCATGGTATACCTACTACATTGGAGATGCCACTAGAGAACACTACGGCGCCCGGGTCTATTAACTTATATATTTACAAAAGCTTTCATTACCTTGCTGCCATTTATTATATTTTATTGTATTTTGCAATTTACATTATTCAACTATCATCTACACACTTAATTTGCTTGCAAATAACGAGTCCAAGGGGATTGACAACCTTCTTGCCCGCGTTAGGCGCAAGTGTTTGCTTCTTTGTGTGCAGTCACTGAAGACGGGGGTTGCGTGCTACTCCTATTGGTTCGATAATCTTGGTTCTCACCGAGGGAAATATTTATCTATATTGTGTTGCATCACCCGGTCCTCTTCGCGAAAAACCCAACGCTGATCACAAGTATCAGTACTCAAAGCATATTTTTAGAACAAACAACATTCATCGAGCACAAAGAAAGATAGGGGTTTAATGTTTCGCATCCCAACACACTTATCATAAAGATAATTGTCAACAATAATAACTCATGATCAAACATATTTGACTGGATATATGTATTTGGATCTTTCCCCACCACATGATGCTTGCCAACTAGAGATTGAGGTTGAAATAAGAAGTTGTCTCAACATGAAAAGTAAATAACATGAAGGTAAATAGCATAAAAGTAAATAGAATGTCCCTTCGCAGAGATAAGCAGGGATTTAAAGAGGTGCCAGAGCTCATTGCTTAAAACAAAGATGAATATATTTTGGGTGATGTGCCTTTCCTGTCAACGTCACGACAAAGGATTTCAATATCTTCCATGCTAAACACATTAATGGTAGTTCCCGAATGAAATTGAAATTTTACTCCCCCTCCACCATTCAAACACATTCCATGGCTGACTGAATCCATGGGTGCCCTCCAAACAATCAACTTTCTAGGGGGGAGTTTTTGTTTATTTTTTTTTGTATTATGTAGGACTGGGCATCCTTTTTACCAGCCTCTCTTGTGCAATGACAAGTGAATAAACACTCATCGTGAGTTAACACATTTAGCATGGAAGATACTGACCACCCCGTCGATCCATGAGCTGTACGAGCACACAAAATAGAAATTTATTTGAAGGATTTAGAGGTGGCACATGCAAATTTACTTGGAATGGCAGTGAAATACCATATATAGGTAGGTATGGTGGACACTCATGGAAGAAACTTGACTCAAGGATTTGGGGTGCACGAGTAGTATCTCTACTTAGTACGGACGTTTGGCTAGCAAAATGTTGTAAACAGGCACCACATGTTGGAGGATATATAACAATATAACTTCCATGCAAATATACCCAACATAACTCATTACGTTGTCTTCCTAAGTCCAACTTCAACTAATTTGATCAAGATTGAAAATAATTAATGGGTATTCACAATCATAAAAGATGTCCAAGATAATATATTTGTATGTGAAAGTTCTCTTCCTTATACTAATCATTCATGAATTGCTTGTATGACCAATACTATGATTGTCAAACTTCCATTGATTTTACTTTCTAAACCAAATGTGAAACTACTAATAAGCATAAAGCACATGGATAATTTCAGATTTATGATATTCAATTCATTCACAATTTACTCTTAGGATATAAGTGAAGCACAAGAGTAAACATCAAACTACTCTCAAAAGATATAAATGAAGATCAATGCATAGTCAAACAATCAAGTAGCTATGTGAGGACTCTCTCTCAATAAAGATTTCAAGATCTAAGTATTTTATTCAAACAGCAAACAAAATAAAAATACACTCCAAGAATAGCATATATCATGTGAACGAATAAAAACTTAGGTTCAACATAGGCTAACTGGTATTTGTTGTCGAAGAGAGGTGGGATGTGTAGCATCCCCAGGCTTAGATGCTTGAGACTTCTTGTAATATTGATTGGGGGAGTGATACATCTTCGTCGTATCTATAATTGTTGATTGCTTCATGCCAATATTCTACAACTTTCATATACTTTTGGCAACATTTTATATTATTTTTGGCACTAACTTACTTATCCAGTGCCCAGTGTCAGTTCCTGTTTTTTGTTTCGCAGAAATTCCATATCAAACGAAGTCCAAACGCGGTAAAAATTTACGGATATTTTTTTCGGAATGTATGTGAATTTTTGGAGTCAGAATCAATGCAAGACGGTGCCCGAGGGAGGTACAAGCCAACAGGGCGCGGCCCAGGGGGCCGCACCCTGATGGCTTGTACCTCCCCCTTAAGTCGGTTGGGGCTCTCCTTCCGCCGGAAGAAAGATATTTTTGCGATAAAAATCCCCTCAAAATTTCAGCCCGATCGGAGTTATGGATCTCTGGATATTTAAGAAACGGTGAAGGGGTCAGAAACCAGTCGCGAAAACAGAAGAGAAACAGAGAGAGAGAGATCCAATCTCGGAGGGGCTCCTGCCCTCCGGGAGCCATGGCGGCCATGGACCAGTGGGGAACTCTCCTCCCATCTAGGGAGGAGGCCAAGGAAGAAGAAGAAGGATGGGGCTCTATCCCTCTCTCCCGGTGGCGCCGGAGCGACGCCGGGGCATCCATCGTGACAGTGATCTACACCAACAACTTCGCCGCCGTCACCATCAACTCTCTCCCCCTCTATGCAGCAGTGTAAAACCTCTCTTCCCCGCTGTAATATCTACTTAAACATGGTGCTTAATGTTATATATTATTATCCAATGATGTGTGGCTATCCTATGATGTTTGAGTAGATTTCTTTTGTCCTATGGGTTGATTGATGATCGTGATTGGTTTGAGATGTATGTTCTATTTTGGTGCTGTCCTATGGTGTCCGCCGTGTCGCCCAAGCGTGTGGGATCCCCGCTGTAGGGTGTTGCAATATGTTTATGATTCGCTTATAGTGGGTGGCTAGAGTGACAGAAGCTTACACCCGAGTAAGGGGATTGTTTACGTATGGGATAAATGGGACTTGGTGTTTAATGCTATGGTTGGGTTTACCTTAATGATTTCTAGTAGTTGCGGATGCTTGCTAGAGGTCCAATCATAAGTGCACATGATCCAAGTACGGAAAGTATGTTAGCGTATGCCTCTCCCTCATATAAAACTGCAACAATGATACTGGCCTAGTTATCGATTTCCTAGGGACAAATCTTTCTCTTGTGCTACAGAAAGCTTTCTACTAAACAACTAACTAAATTAATATTTATCTAAACAGCCCCTAACTTTTATTTACTTGTTCTTTATTACCTTGCAAAACTATCTTTACACATACTAAGTACTTCTAGTTTCTTTCCCGCAAAGTAGTTTCATACTTGTTCTAGTTAAAGTAAGCGTTAGCATGCGTAGAGTTGTATCGGTGGACGATAGAACTAGAGAGAATATTAATTCTACCTTTAGCTCCACATTGGGTTGGACACTCTTACTTATCGAAAAAGGCAACAAACGACCCCCTACACTTGTGGGTTATCAGGGAGCCTTGAGCATCCCCAAGCTTGAGCTTTTGTGTCTCGTTAATTCCTCTCATATCACGGTTTCCTAAATCTTAAAAGCTTCATCCCATAAAACTTGACAAGAACTCGTGAGATAGGTTAGTGCACATAAGAATAAATCAACACTTTATGTACTGCCAAGACAAGTTGCACAATAATTTTTAAACATTATCTATTGTTTACTATCATTTCCACAATTTATATCTACCAATATAAGCTATGAAAACTATAGGATGAGTAGATAACAAAACTATGACAACAATCTGTCTAAAAAGGACAGTCTGTAGTATTAATTCAAAAAGTGTACCTCTGTAACTCATAAAATTCTGAAATTTTAGAACATAATAAATAATTTGTATTACAATACTGTTAAAAAATTCATAAACTTTCCACGTTCCAGTAAAATATCAAAATTCAAACACTACAACAAAATTTTATGTATTTATACATCACACATCAAACATGCAATTGAGGCATCTTAAGGCAATTCTTGGAACCTTTGATTGAAAAGCATGATTATAATCACATCTAACAGAGAACAACAAAATATGATGATGCTCCAAGCAAAAAACATATTATGTGACGAATAAAAATATAGCTCCAAGTAAGATATACCGATAGTGTGGAAGACGTAAGAGGGGATGCCTTCCAGGGCATCCCCAAGCTTAGACGCTTGAGTCTTCCTTGAATATTACTTTGGGGGTGCCTTGGGCATCCCCAAACTTAGGGTCTTGTCACTCCTTATTCTCCTCATATCGGTATCTCACCCAAAACTTGAAAACTTCAATCACACAAAACTTAACGGTACTTCGTGAGATGGGTTAGTGTAATAAAAATAGATCATTCACTTAGGTACTATCAAGACAAGATTCATAATTGTTCTCACATAATGACTGATGTATTCTATCATTCCCATAATTTATATCACTAAATATAAGCTAACACTAAAACAAGCAAACTATGCATGCAAAACATAATCTATTAGAAACGGAACAGTCTATAAAGATCGGGACTAAAACCATATTTCCCTATATCTGAAAATTCTGAAAAAGTAGGTCAGCAATACTGTCTAAAAATTTCAGAAATTTTGATGCTCCAGTAAAATCAGAGAAATTCTGTACTTAAGGCCAAAGTTCTATTTTTGCACAGAATCAAATCAACAAGTATCCACACTATCCCAAAGGCTTTACTTGACACATTATTGAAATAAAAGACACAAAAAATGATTACTATAGTATCTTAATCATGTGAACACACAAAAACAATCAGGGTAAATGTTGGGTTGTCTCCCAACAAGCGCTTTTCTTTAAAGCCTTTTAGCTAGGCATGATGATTTCAATGATGCTCACATAGGAATAGTAAATGAAACATGCAAAAGAGCATCATGAATCACATGAAAATCACATTTAAGTATAACCCACTTCCTATGCATAGGGATTTTGTGAGCAAACAATTTATGGGAGCAAGAATCAACTAGCATGGGAAGGCAAAACAAGCATAACTTCAAAATTGTCGACATATAGAGAGGAAACTTGATATTGTTGAAATATATATAAGCATATCTTCCCCTCTCATAATAATTTTCAGTAGCATCATGAATAAATTCAAAAATATAACTATCACATAAAGCATTCTTTTCATGATCCACAAGCATAGAATTTATGTTACTCTCCACATAAGCAATTTTGTTCTCATTCATTCATAGTAGTGGGAGCAAACTCAACAAAATAACTATCATGAGATACTTGATTGACATAATCAAATTGGAATCATGATGACAAGTTTCAGAGTTATCATTATTCTTTATAGCATACATGTCATCACCATAATCATCATAAATAGGAGGCATGCTATCACCATAATAATTTTGATCATCAAAACTTGGGGAACTAAACATATCATCTTCATCAAACATAGCATCCCTAAGCTTATGGCTTTGCATATTATTAGCATCATGGATATTCAGAGAATTCATACTAGCAACATTGCAATCATGCTCATCATTCAAGGAACTCACATTAAACATTTTGTCAAATTCTTCCTATAGCAATTGAGCACAATTTTCTGATGCATCATTTTCACGGAAGACATTATAAAGACGAAGCAAATGAGACAACCTAAATTCCATTTTTTGTAATTTTCTTTTATAAACCAAACTAGTGAAAAAACAAGAAACTAAAGATTCAATTGCAAGATCTAAAGATATACCTTCAAGCACACACCGCCCCGACAACTGCTCCTGAAAAGAGCTTGATGCCTACTACACAACTTTATTCTTGTAGACTCGTGTTGGGCCTCCAGGCGCAGAGTTTTGTAGGACAGTAGCAATTTTCCCTCAAGTGGATGACCTAAGGTTTATCAATCCGTGGAAGATGTAGGATGAAGATGGTCTCTCTCAAACAACCCTGCAATCAAATACAAGAAATCTCTTGTGTCCCCAACACACCCAATTGATACGTCTCCAATGTATCTATAATTTTTGCTTGTTCCATGCTGTTATATTATCATTCTTGGATGTTTTACAATCATTTTATTACAACTTTATATCATTTTTTGGGGACTAACCTATTGACATAGTGCCAAAGTGCCAGTTGCTGTTTTTGCTTGTTTTTTACTTCGCAGAAAATCAGTACCAAACGGAGACAAAACGCTGCGGGGATTTTTGTGGATTTTTTACGGACCAGAAGAAAGAAGATGGGACAAAGAACACCAGAAGAGGGGGCCCAGGCTGGCTAGCACCCACCAGGGCACGCTAGAGGCCCCCTGGCGTGGCCTGGTGGGTGCTAGGCACCTCGGGCACCCCCCTCCACCGCCTCCGATGCCTATAAATTCCCAAATATTCGGAAACCCCCAAAAATAACCCTAGACTCTCCGCTCCGCCGCCGCAACTCTCTGTATCGACGAAAAACCAATCTGGAGACGTTCCAGTACCCTGTCGGAGAGGGGAATCCATCTCCGGTGGCCATCTTCATCATCCCGGCGAAGGCCATGATGAGGAGGGAGTAGTCCACCCTCGGGGCTGAGGGTATGTACCAGTAGCTATGTGTTCAATCTCTCTCTCTCATGTTCTTGAGATGTCACGATCTTGATGTATCACGGGCTTTGTTAATATAGTCGGATCACATGATGTTTCCCTCTCTATCTAGTTGTGATGAATTGAGTTTTCCCTTTGAGATTTCGTTACCGGATTGAATACTTTTATGGATTTGAGAACACTTGATATATGTCTTGCATGCGGATACCCGTGGTGACAATGGGGTGTTCTATTGATTCACTTGATATATGTTTTGGTACTCAACTTGCGGATTCCCGCGGTGACATTGGGGTAATCTATGCATAGGGGTTGATACACGTTCTTGTCCTACTTTCTCCGATAGAAATCTTGGGGCACTCTTTGAGGTTCTTTGTGTGGATTGAGTATTATGAATCTGAAATTGTTTGATGCGTATCGTATAATTAACTCATGGATACTTGTGGTGACATTGGAGTATCTAGGTGACATTAGAGTTGGTTGATGCGTATCGTATGGTGTTATTCTAGTACGAACTCTTACATAGATCGAACGGAAAGGATAACTTGATGTTATCTTTGTACGAACTCTTGAATAGATCGATCGGAAAGGATAACTTGATGTTATCTTAGTACGAACTCTTGAATAGATCGATCGGAAAGGATAACTTTAAGGTGGTTTCGTACCCTACAAACAATTTCTTCTTATGTTCTCCGCTAGATAAGAACTTTGGAGTGATTCTTCGTTGCATGTTGAGGGATGGTTATGTGATCCAATTATATTAGCATTGGTGAGAGATTGCACTAGCGAAAGTACGGACCCTAGGCCTTGTTTTCAAGCATTGCAATACCGTTTGTGCTCACTTTTTTTTACTTGCTACCTTGCTGTTTTTATATTTTCAGATTATAAAAACCTATATCTACCATCCATATTGCACTGGTATCACAATCTCTTCGCCGAACTAGTGCACCTATACAATTTGCCATTGTATTGGGTGTGTTGGGGACACAAGAGATTTCTTGTATTTGATTGCCGGATTGTTTGAGAGAGACCATCTTCATCCTACACCTCCCACGGATTGATAAACCTTAGGTCATCCACTTGAGGGAAAATTGCTACTGTCCTACAAAACTCTGCGCTTGGAGGCCCAACAAAGTCTACAAGAATAAAGTTGCGTAGTAGACATCAAGCTCTTTTCTGGCGCCGTTGCCGGGGAGGTGAGTGCTTGAAGGTATATCTTTAGATCTTCCAATTAAATCTTTTAGTTTCTTGTTTTATCACTAGTTCGGTTTTATAAAAGAAAACTACAAAAAATGGAGTTTAGGTTGCATCATTTGTTTCGTCTTTATAATGTCTTTCGTGAAAATAAGTATTTAGAAAATTGTGCTCAATTGGTAGAGGAAGAAACTATGAAAATACTTAATGAGAATTCCTTGAATGATGAGCACGGTTGCAATGTTGTTAGTATGAATTATATGAATATCCAAAATACTAATGATGATTGCACTAGTCATGATAAAAATGTTTCTTATAAGCATGTCAATTTTTATGGAGTGCATAAAGTTTGTGAAGACGTGCCTTATAGGGGTGATAGATTTTGTAAGAAGCATAAACATGATAGAACCAATCTTTTGCTCAAAGTGATAGATGAATTTGCTACAAAATTATGTTCTCTTTGTCCTATTACTTGTGAAGTTTGCAATAAAGATGGTCATCCTAATTTCCAATGCAAACTTTTTCATGATCAAATCATGGCCAAATATTGTAATGACTTGATCACCCTTGAACTTTATGATGAGCTTTATCTATTTTTGGGGAGTGAAGAATTGACACATAAAAATAGTTGGTTTGAAGTATTCATTCTCACGGACGACATTGAAACTAATCTAAAAAATATCTATATGTTTTGCATGGTAAATTGCAATGAGAATGCTTATATTGCCGACTATAGAAAGATGGGAAAACCAATAGAATATAAAAGTAATACTAATGAAAGGGTAAAGAATTCCACTTTGACTCCTATTGTCTCTCATGATGTAATAGGTGATGAGGAGGAGCTCCCTATTCAACCAATCTCATCAATAAGAAGCTCGAAGAAATTAATTAAACCCACACATGATGTGGTGAAGAAGAAGAAAAGAAGAAGGAGTAGAGGTAAAAAGGTATCTCTCCCGAATGATGTTGCTCCTATTACTGTTGTGCCTCACGAGGATGAATCAAAAATAATTGTGGAAGATGATACACTTGATGATGATTTTGTTATGCCTATTGCTTCTTGTGATGACTATGATTGGGAAGATAATGATACTTCTTATAATCTGGAAAATCTTTTTGGCACCAACTTGGTAAATTATGATGATAATAATTGTTATGCTATTGGTGCTATTCATATTATTAATGATGAGAGTGATTATGCTTATGATATGCCAAGCCACAAGCTTGGGGATGTTATGCTTAATGAAGATGATCTTTTTAGTTCCCCTACTTTGAATGATCAAATTTGTTATGATGATTGCATGCCTCATATTTATGATGATTGTGATATTTATGAAAGTGGGTTTGGAAGAGTGTCCACTTTAGATAATTATTATCCCACTATTTTGGAGGGTGTTGAATTTTATTATAATGATAAATGTGGATTTTGAGAGGTCATGACTTTATTTAGTAATGATTCCACTATTTCGGAAGAGGTTTCACTTGACTATGATGAGAACAAAGTTGCTACTTATGATGATTATTGTGATGATACTTATGTTATAAAAAGTAGTGATAATTATTGTCATGATTTTGGATATCCTTTTACTGAACATTACTCTTTTAATGTGGAAACAATTTATAGTATTCGAGTTTCATTTGATGCTCCCACTATTATGAATGAGAATAAAATTGCTTATGTGGAGAGTAATGAAAATTTTATGCTTGTAGATCATAAAAAGAATTATTTATGTGATAGTTATATTTTTGAATTCCTTCATGATGCTACTGAAAATTATTATGAGGGAGGAACATATGCTTGTAGGTATTGCAATAATATCAAGTTTCCTCTCTATGTGTTGAAAGATACAGAGTTATGCTTGTTTTGCCTTCCTATGCTAGTTGATTCTTGTTCCCATAAATTGTTTGCTCACAAAATCCCTATGCATAGGAAGTGGGTTAGACTTAAATGTGCTTGTCATGAGATTCATGATGCTCTCTTACATGTTTCAAATACTATTCCTATGTGAGCATCATTGAAATCATCATGCCTAACTAAAAAGGCATTAAAGAAAAGCGCTTGTTGGGAGACAACCCAACACTTTTCCTTTTTGTTTTTGTGTGTTCACATGATTAAGCTACTGTAGTAATCATGTTTTGTGTCTTTCATTTCAATAAAGTGCCAAGTAAATCCTTTGGGATGACTCACAAGATGAGTAGAATTGATGCTGAACCAAAGCAGAAACTTTTGACTCCAGCACAGGAATTTTCACTTTTTACTGGAGTGTGATAATGATCTGAATTTTTACATAGTCTTCATATACAAATTCTTCAGGTTTTCCTAATTTTTCAGAATTTTTATAGAGAGGGAAGTATGGCTACACTACAGATCTTCACAAACTGTTCTATTTCTGACAGATTCTGTTTTGCATGCATAGTTTGCTTGTTTTAGTGTTTCCATAGCTTATATTTAGTGGTATAAATTATGGGAATGGTAGAATACAGTAGGTATCATGTGGGAACAATTATGAATCCTGTCTTGACAGTACCTAAGTGAATGATCTATCTTTATTACTCTAACCCATCTCACGAAGTTCCGTTAAGTTTTGTGTGATTGAAGTTTTCAAGTTTTTGGTGAGACACCGATATGAAGAGGATAAGGAGTGACAAGAACCTAAGCTTGGGGATGCCCAAGGCACCCCCAAGATAATATTCAATGAAGACTCAAGCGCCTAAGCTTGGGGATGCCCCGGAAGGCATCCCCTCTTTCGTCTTCAACACTATCGGTATATCTTACTTGGAGCTATATTTTTATTCGTCACATAATATGAGTTCTGCTTGGTGAGGGAGTCCGGGATTAAGGGGTCCTCGGACTGCCGACCTATTTCTCATAGGTCGGGCTAATGGGCCGCTCGCTGAGGATGAGATTGATCGAAGGCCTCGTCACTATGGAGAAGACCTCAGGAACCGTGACGTGTCACTCAAGTTGAAGATGGTAGATTAGGCATGTTTTTTTCCCTTCGGTGGGCAACCGACCATATGTAACCCTAACGACCCCTGGTGTCTATATAAGCTAGAGGATTTTAGATCATATGACACAGAAACTCGTTTAGGGTTTTAGCTAGTCAATCTCGAGGTAGATCAACTCTGTAACCTTCATACCATCAATATAATCAAGCAGGACGTAGGGTTTTACCTCCATAGGAGGGCCCGAACCTGGGTAAACATCGTCTCCTTCGTCCCCTTGTTACCATTGATCCTAGACTCATAGCTCGGGACCCCCTACCCGAGATCCGCCGGTTTTGACACCGACATTGGTGCTTTCATTGAGAGTTCCGCTGTCATCACCAAAGGATTCAATGGCTCACCCCTTCGTAAGCAATGAGATCTGTAGCCCGGATGTTCCCATCTCTGGTCAAATCCTCGCTGGCGGCGACACCTTGTCGCACGCCGACCCGACTGCCCATCTTGGCCAGATCGGAAGTTTCCTCCCCGATCGAGAAATCAGATTTGGGAACCTAGAGTTCGCTGCTGATTCACGAGGAAGACTTGTTTGGATGAGGCCCTCAGCTCCCATGAAGGAGCCCGCAGAGCTCGATGCCTCAGCGCCGGAAGCCTCGGGCATCGCCTTTGAGGTGCCTCCTACCTTCGGGCCGTCTAGAACGCCCAGCCCAGTCGTCATGCCCGGACGTAATCGGCCTTCGCCGTCAAACGGCTCCGGATCCGCGACGCTGCAGATCAACCCCAAGCGCTTCGGCAACACGTGCTCCATCGACGTCTCGCCCTTGAATGAGCTACTGGATCGGATCCAAGCCATGGGCGTGACCGGCGACCAGACCCCGATCTATGATCGGATCGGGCTTAAACCCGATGACAGGGAGATTTGCACTCCCTCGGTCACTCACTTAGTCGCCACCGTCGAGTGCCCGGCCGGAGGCTCGTCCCCTCAACAGCCGAAACTAAAAACGGTTTATATCCCGGTCTCCGATCATCAAGATCTCTCGGATAACCCAGACTCGTGAGTTCCCTCCGAAAATAGTTCGGGATCGATTCCTGATCTTGCGCGCAGCACGAACCCTACGCCGAACCCCGTTGTTCCTGACTCACATCACTGCGCGGAGCCGAAATTTTTCCCACCCGCCACCCAAGTCGAGCACTCGCGCATTGCAAGAGAGTCCAAGTCTTCGGACTTACGGAACGTCAAACAATTACCAGGAGAGTCGGTTCACCACTTTTGGGCCAGACTCCTCCTCGTCAGAGACAAGGTACCAGGCTATAGTGACCAGGAGATAATGGCAACTTTCAGTCGCAATTGTCATGATGAAGGAATCCTCAATGCCCTATCCCGGCGGCATGTTCGCAGCTTCACCGAGTTATCGGACCTGGTACAAATATACTGTGCCATGGAGAGCACCTGGCAAGCCGAACGGCTACTCGCGGAACTAGACTTTACCGAACACTCTTTAGGAGATCGGAAAAAGAGGATACCCCCGAAGCGCGAACGCGAACCCGCCGAAAAGAGAAATAAACCCCCTACAGGGGCCAAAACCGTCCTTGATGGACTGCTGGACAAACCATGCCCTATACATTTCGTCTTGCTGAACACAAACCCGACTCACAACCTTAGAGCTTGCTGGGTCGTCAGGCAGGTCACAAAAAGTGGAGAAGCCATTCTCCAGGACCAACCGCCGAACAGGTGCCGCATAATGCCACGAGAATACAATGCGGAAGTCCTAACGATCTACGAAATGTTCCCCTCTAGGAACAGGAGAAAAAGAGCTCTTAAAGAACTCGAACAGGTCTACCATGTGGCGGCATCAAGTCCATGGGCAGACACACCGATCACCTTCGGAGACACTGACCAACCAACCATCCGTCCCGGTCGAACACCGGCCGCGCTAGTCCTAAACCCCATCGTCGACGGTTTTAGGCTGCAGAAGGTGCTAATGGATGGTGGCAGTGGTTTGAACCTCATCTACGAAGACACCCTGGAAAAAATGCAGTTCGACCGATCTCGCATCGAGCATAGCAACACAACCTTCTGGGGGATCATCCCTGGAAAAGAGGCGCGTTGCTCAGGGCGTGTCACCCAGGACGTAGTGTTCGGCACGCCCGACAACTATCGATCCGAAGAACTTCTCTTCCATATCGTGCCCTTCCTCAGTGGCTACCACGCTCTGTCGGGGCGCGAAGCCTTCACAAAATTCCATGCTATACCCCATTACGGGTATATGAAGCTCAAGATGCCAGACCCAAATGGGGTAATCACAATTGCCAGTGATCCGAGTACAGCCCTTCAAGCCGAAAACAAAACAGCAGCGCTCGCCCTTGAGGCATTAGCCGAGACCTTTGTTGCAGAGGAATTGACCGCACTCCGGTCAACAGTGGATAAGGACGATGTAATCCTTAGTAAAAGGCCCAAACCCACGTCCTTTAAACCTACAAAAGAAATTGTTAAATTTCAGGTACACCCAACGGACCCTAGTAAAACAGCGTCCATCGGAGCTCAGCTGGACCCCACGGTGGATGAAGCGCTGCGAGCATTCTTACAAGAAAATTGGGACATCTTCGCCTGGCATCCTTCCGATATGCCAGGTATCCCACGGCGGCTGGCAGAACATAGTCTGAATATAATCCCAGGCTTTAAGCCCGTCAAACAGACTCTGCGCCGCTTCTCCGAACCCAAACGGCAAGCTATGGGTGAAGAACTAGCCAAACTGCTAGAGGCCGGATTCATACGGGAGATCAAACACCCCGAATGGTTGGCAAATCTGGTGATGGTACCAAAGAAAGATAAATCCTGGCGGCTGTGCGTCGACTTCAAAGACCTTAACAAGGCCTGCCCTAAGGACCCTTTCCCCCTACCATGGATAGACCAGATCATTGACGCCACAGCCGGACATGATTCACTGTGTTTCCTCGACGCTTACTCCGGATACCATCAGATCAAAATGAAGGAATCCGACCAAGCTGCAACCGCATTCATAACCCCATACGGGCCATTCTGCTTCAACACAATGCCTTTCGGGCTTAAAAACGCTGGGGCTACATACCAGCGCATGATCCAGACCTGTCTCGAAAAATAGGTTGGCAAAACAGTCGAGGCATACGTGGACAATGTGGTCATTAAAACCAAACACGTCAGCCAGTTGATTGACGACCTAAGGCAAACCTTTGCCAGCTTACGCGAGTACGATATACGACTCAATCCGGAGAAATGTGTCTTCGGAGTCCCTGCTGGTAAACTTCTTGGATTCATTGTTTCCCATAGAGGAATAGAAGCGAATCCGGCTAAGATTCGCGCCCTATCGGAACTTGCAATTCCCACAGAACTCAAGCACGTCCAAAAATTGGCGGGTTGCGTGGCGGCATTAAGCCGCTTCATCTCCCGTCTCGGCGAAAAGGCCTTACCGCTCTACAGACTGCTGAAACGGACCAACAACTTCGTATGGACCGATGAAGCAGCCGCAGCGTTAGAGGAAATTAAAACACTGCTGGCAAGCAACCCCATACTCATAGGACCAGGCGCCAGTGAACCAATGTTATTATACATATCGGCCACCAACCAAGTGGTTAGCGCAGTGCTCGTCGTCGAACGAGAAGAGGAGGGTCACAGATTCCGGATACAGAAGCCGGTCTACTATGTGTCAGAAGTACTAACGCAATGCAAGTCCAGATACCCGCATTACCAGAAGATAGCCTATACAGTATTTATGGCATCGCAAAAATTAAGACACTACTTTCAAGAGTGTTCGGTCACGGTGGCCTCCGAAGTACCCCTGAATGATATAATCAATAACAGGGACGCCACCGTCCGCATAGCCAAATGGGAATTGAACTCCTTCCTTTCGAAATCACCTACAAGCCACGACGAGCAATTAAATCTCAGGTCCTGGCAGATTTCCTCGCTGAATGGATGGAGGCCGAGCTCCCCAGGGAATATAGCACATACTCCCATTGGACGATGTACTTTGACGGATCCAAAACACTGGCCGGACTGGGGACTGGAGTTATTCTCACATCCCCCACAGGCGACAACGTCTGATATGTGTTACAAATCATGTATGCCGATTCCAACAACGCGGCCGAGTACGAAGCACTCTTGCATGGTCTTCGGATGGCAGCTTCAATGGGTATACAACAACTGGAGGTGCGGGGAGACTCCAACTTGGCCATCTCACAAATCAACGGCGAATTCGAAACGCCGTCCTTAAAATATCCGCACGGTTCGATGGGATGGAATTCCATCATGTCGCTAGAGACAACAACCAGGCCGCTGATATATTGGCCCGTATGGGGGCCAAGCGCGACCACGTCCCAAAAAACACCTTCCTTGAACGGCTCTTCAAACCATCGGTGGTTTGGCAGGACGACGATAAGGGCGCCGGACCGATCAGCGCGGAAGAGGTTGTTCACCCTATAAACGAACCAGACGATCAAATCATCGGCGGCTCCGTAATGGACGAAACGCCTTCGGCTCATGAGGTCATGGCAGTGATTGCACCATGGACCGAGCCCTTCCTCGCTTACCTTTTTCGCCAAGAGCTCCCCAACGACCAGACAGAGGCAAGACGCATAGTTCGGCGATCCAAATCCTATAAAGTCCACAAGGGTGAGTTATACAAGAAAAGCACCACCAGAGTACTCCAGCGGTGCATATCGGAGGAAGAAGGAAAACAGCTTCTGGCCGAAATCCACGCAGGAATGGGCGGCCACCACGCTGCGGCAAGGGCCCTAGTAAGCAAAGCCTTTCGGGCCGGTTTCTTCTGGCCCACCGCTCGAGCGGACACCCAGTCTCTTGTCCAATATTGCGTGGGATGCCAACTTTTTGCAAATCAAAGTCACATGCCCCCAACGGCTCTTCGGACTATTCTGATTACCTGGCCTTTTGCAGTCTGGGGACTGGACATGGTCGAACCACTTAAAGGGGGGTCCAAGAAGAATAAATATCTACTGGTCATGGTGGACAAGTTCACCAAATGGATCGAAGAAAAACCTGTTAAGTCAGCCAAGTCCGGACCAGTAATCGACTTTATATCTGGCGTGGTACACCGTTACGGCGTCCCACACAGTATAATAACGGACAATGGATCCAACTTCACCGCCCAGGAAGTAAAGAACTGGTGCGCAAAAATGGGCATTAAGCTCGATTATGCATCGGTGTATCACCCACAGACCAATGGACAGGTCGAACGGGCCAACGGCCTCATTATGAGTGGTATTAAGCCACGTTTGGTCCGGTCTCTTCATGAGTCCGACTGTCATTGGGTGGAGAAGCTTGATTCCGTTCTGTGGGGCCTGCGCACCACCCCGAAACGATCAACGGGATACACACCGTTCTTCATGGTCTATGGGGCAGAAGCAGTCCTTCCTTGTGATATGATTCACGATGCACCTAGGGTGCGCATGTACGAAGAAAAGGAGGCCGAGCTAGATCGGCAGGACAACTTGGACGCCCTAGAAGGAGAGCGCGACATAGCTCAGGCTCGCTCTACTTGTTATCAACAGCAGGCCCGGCGTTACTAGAGCAGGGAGGTCAGGGCAAAAGCATATAATGTGGGGGAACTCGTCTTACGGCTCCCCGAGAAGCAGAAGCATAAGCTCAATCCCAAATGGGAGGGCCCCTTCATAATCAACGAAGTACTCGTAGGAGGGACTTATCGTCTTCGAAGCCCGGCAGATAACCGCCTCGAACCAAACCCATGGAACGCAGCTCGTCTTTGGCATTTTTACGGCTAGACCGGTGTCGTCATTCTTTTTACTCTCCTTTTTATTTTTTCTCTTTTTCTTTTCATTTTCCTTCCCTTCCACCTTGATTTTTGGCAGGTTCGGACCTTTTTCTCTCCCCAAGTCAATGTTTGGCTAAACCGAGTTAGTGTTTCATATTCGGCATACATCGTCAAATGTTAAATCCGAATAAAACACCTGGGGGCTTCTTCCCGAAGCCGATGAGTTTACCTTTTAAGCATCTATTGAAATTTATTATGCATCCATGTTTCCTTCATCGATTGTAAAGCCATTATATGCATCAATTCGAACTAAGATTTTTGCCAAGCTGGGTTGCCTCGCTCCTGTGTTTACCCTCTACGTTCCCGATTGTTTGGCTAGAGAGTAAAGGGAGCACCTCTGCGATTGCTACGGCCGGGTCATCCGGATACGTACCTCAGGCGGGTGAAGCCAAATGCTAGCTATCTTTAGCAGAAAATTGGTCGGCTATGACGGAAGCAGCAAATAAAATTATGATTATTACTACCATTGCGCGGTTTTCTCAAACATGCCATTAGTCACACACTAGCAGTATGCGGCCTTATTATCTACGATTTACGTAGCAACCTAAAGGAAGGCACCGATAGAGGTACTATTTTCTATGGAAGATGTTTCTTACGCTAAGCAGTAATATAACATGTCTCCCTGTGTACCTTCTGTCTGTTCGTACCAAATGGCCGGATTGCCTGGTTCCTCGAAAGAATTCCCTCTTATCAAGGGATATTTTATACGGAACACTCCCAAGCTCTCAGCGAGAGGGATCGAAGCCGATGGCCGGTTAAGACAAAGTTTGCAACACAGATGGAGCAATTTTTTGATTTAAGGTACATAGATACATAGAATCACACATCTGGCTGCTGGTCAAGATTGTCTATCAAAGCATCCAGGGCGCAATCTTCCTGCGAGAGATGAGCAGCAGGCATCACTTGGTCGTACACCAAGTGAAGCGGCACTTCTTGCCCATCAGGTCCTACTGGCCCAACCTGAGCCATATGCTCGGGGTTAAGACCGGTATAACGGGTCTTGATCATTGCCCACGCTTCTCGTGCTCCCTCCCGGCAAGCCGATGTCTTCCATAGCTCGAACCGACTCCGGGCTTCTTTGAACCGATCTGTTAATTCGGTCATCCTTTCCGGAGGCTTCTCGGCAGGCCATAGCGCTTTTATCATGCCCCTCATAGCCTTCCGAGCTCGCTCATGCACGGCGGATAGTTTCTTCATGAGGCTCCCCCGGAAGGAGCCGATCTCTTCTTCAGGCCGCCCGGTTAGGAGACCTATACATGAGACAAGGCATGTCCATTACACCTTATGAAGCGGAGATACCTCTCTACATTATAATCACACTTACCGAACATGCCCCTCTGTAGTTTCTGGTTTTCTTCTTGGGCATGGGCCAATTGAGTCTTTAAACTCTCAATATCTTCGGCCTGCTGTTTGTTTTCCGCCTGGAGGCGTTTCTTCTCCTCCAGGTTCCGCTGCAACGAAAGGCAGCCGGCCTCATACTGGGATTCGGCGTACCTCTGAGATTCTCGGGCTACATCTAAATCCTTTTGCAATTGCCCTATTGATTCAGCTACTAAAAAGTACCATCGCGTCAGCATGGGATTATACGCTAAGATCAGCAGAATAGATATACTCACCATGCGCCTCCCGGGTAAACTTCTTCACTTGTTCAAGCTCGGCCTTCATGGTTTCCACCTGTGTTCGGCTCGCTTCCAATTCATTGGCCAATTGCTCGTTCTGCTGCCTTAAGGCCTGCATCATCAACGAAATCAATTTGCGGATCCTTAATTCAGTCGTCCCGACCAATTCAAGGCTCGAGGGCTACTGGGTTTACGTTTATGTCCGGATTTTTAATCTCTCACCTTCAGGCTGGACGATATCAGTTTCACAGCTTCCCCAAGCCCATCTCGGGCATGTCCAAGGTATGCGTCCGCCGAGCATAGAGTGTTGAACTCTTGTTCGGAAAACGCCGGGTCGCGCAGAATTTGTCGACGCCGCCGGTGTTTCGTCGCGCTCTCTGCTTCGGATTTAGTGACTGATACCTCGTCCCCGGAGTCTTCAGGGGCCGGATTGACCACAGGGGCCTCCGCGGAGGGTTCGCCGTGAGCAGAAGATCTTGGTTCATGCGTGTTGCCGGGCGTCCCGGCAATGTCTTCGGCAGAAGATGGTTGTACTTTCTTCCTAAGTATTCCGACATAAGATCTTCTGTAAGACCCTGCCGATCATAACAACAATGGATTAAGCGACCAAACAAAGTACCTTTTGGTTGGACAAGTGTTCGGCGCCGTCTCCACGACCGGCTCGCATAAAGGACTCCTGTTGGTGCCCGGCCCGGGCATTGCTGATGTGGCCGACGTTCGTCGCGAGGACCGATGACGCTTGGGAGTGGGAGCCGGCATATTTGGGTCGACGGAGGACGTCTGCCTTTTACAGGAAGAATTTTTCTTCTTGCCCACGGTGGAGGAGGGGAGTGATCCGGGGTGATCAGCTATGATAGCAACCTTGGATCGATCAAAGCTCTCCTGGTAAAAGACCCCGTCTTCATACTCCAATGACAGCTCCGGATCATCATGAAATCCCTGATCATCATCACGGGAGTAGTTCTCTGGTTGGGGGGCCGGACAGTTGATTGTCTCGGCAAAGCTCCGCCATTCCTGTTTGCGCAGATTAAAAGCGTTAGTCAAAAAGGGCGAATAAACACCCGAACTCAGGTCGCAGAGTCGAAGGGCTTACCCATTCGATGGGGTTGTAACTCGAGTAGCCCTCCTTGATCGGCAACCGAACATAATCTTCTTTTTCTCCTTTGTATAGGTCGGCAAGTGCGGCTGCCAATGCCGCCTGGTTGGCCAGGCCCAGCCGTCGGGAGCGAGTGGTGTCACTCGTGCCGTTGTAACGCCACAAAGGATGTATCCTTTGTTGAAGAGGTTGAACACAGCGGGTGATGGCGGCGGCCATCATGTCAATCATGGTCAGCTTGTGATGAGCCAGTACCCTTACGTGGGCGGCCAAGCGTTGAACTTCAGCGCTGTCCTCTTGGGATGAACTCTTTGGTCGCCAATTATACCTTTTCTTCGGAAGGGCGTCGGAGTATTCGGGCAAGCCCCTCCGAGCTGGGTCGAATAGGGGAACGTCCTCGATGTAGAACCATTCCGAAGACCATTCTTCGGATTCCTTCTTCGGTGTCCCCGCCAGGTTTCCTGTTCCCGCTATGCGGCATACTTCAGCTCCTCCGACTTCCCGAATTATCTCACCCCAAGTTCGGGGGACGAGGCAGAAGTACTTCCTCCATAATTCGAAGTGCGCCTCGTAGCCCAAGAACATTTCGCAAAGAGCGACAAAACCCGAAATATGCAGAATGGATCTGGGAGTAAGATGATGGAGCTGGATCCCATAGAACTCTAGTAACCCCCTCAGGAAAGGATGAATGGGGAACCCAAGGCCTCGTAAGAGGAAAAGCACGAGGCATACCCGCTCACCCTCGTTGGGATTGGGGAAGTTCTCCGCGAAGGCTTCGGCGTCAAAGGAAGTCAAGCTGGCACGGGTAGCCGCCAGATCTGAGGAAGGAAGATACCCTTGGGTCTCGAGGTCACGCAGCCGAAGGAGGGATACGAAGCAACTTGTCCAATCCCCGGGACGGGAGCCGTAAGGGCGCGAGGAAGAGCTGGGGGCGCTCGCCATGTTTTTGCGGTGATCTCTCGCTTGAAGTTTTTTCTAACGGGGAAGACGAGGAAGATGTGACCCAGACCGCGATTTAAATTGTTTCAATAAGTAGTGCCTCCCTTGCAGGAGGGGCGGTCTTGTAAAAAGCTATCGGGCCGCTCGTCTCCCCTCGGCGCACAAGGATCGAGAAGCGCCGAAGGTTACTGCACTGGGTCCCGCAAGTTCTCAGCAATTGAGGATTCTCCGATGACGGGATGGTTGCCGAGTAAGAAGAGGTAGAGGGACTCGCCTCGCAAGCCGAAGACTTCGACACACAAGATTGTCCGGATACATTCCAGCGTTGGAGGCTAGTCCGGGGGCTACTGAGGGAGTCCGGGATTAAGGGGTCCTCGGACTGCCGACCTATTTCTCATAGGTCGGGCTAATGGGCCGCTCGCTGAGGATGAGATTGATCGAAGGCCTCATCGCTATGGAGAAGACCTCAGGAGCCGTGACGTGTCGCTCAAGTTGAAGATGGTAGATTAGGCATGTTTTTTCCCTCCGGTGGGCAACCGACCATATGTAACCCTAACGACCCCTGGTGTCTATATAAGCCAGAGGGTTTTAGATCATACGACACAGAAACTCGTTTAGGGTTTTAGCTAGTCAATCTCGAGGTAGATCAACTCTGTAACCTTCATACCATCAATATAATCAAGCAGGACGTAGGGTTTTACCTCCATAGGAGGGCCCGAACCTGGGTAAACATCGTCTCCTTCGTCCCCTTGTTACCATTGATCCTAGACTCACAGCTCGGGACCCCCTACCCGAGATCCGCCGGTTTTGACACCGACACTTGGAGCGTCATTTTATTTTGTTGTTCTCTGTTAGGTGTTATTTATAATCTTTTTTTTCAATAAAAAGTTCCATGAATTGCCTTAGGATGCTTGCATTGCATGTTTGATGTGTGCTGTGTAAAAACAGAAACTTTTGCTGTAGTGTTTGAATTTTAATATTTTACTGGAACACGGAAAGTTTCTGAAATTTTTACACAGTGTTGTCATATAAATTACTTAGCATGTACTAAATTTTCATAATTTTTTGAGTTACATAAGTACACTAGTTCTGTTTGGACAGATTGCTGTCATAGTTTCGTTATCTACTTATCCTATAGTTTCCATAGCCTATATTGGTAGATATAAATTGTGGAAACGATAGTAAACAGTAGATGATGTTTGAAAATTATTGTGCAACTTTTCTTGGCAGTACATGAAGTGTCGATTTGTTCTTATGTGTACTAACCTATCTCACGAGTTCTTTTCGAGTTTTGTGTGGATGAAGTTTTTGAGAATAGGTGAAACCGGGATATGAGAGGATTGAACGAGAAACAAAAGTTCAAGCTTGGGGATGCCCAAGGCACCCCAAGTAAATATTTCAAGAAGTCTCAAGCATCTAAGCTTGGGGATGCTACGCATCCCACCTCTCTTCGTCAACTATCGGTTAGCCTATGTTGAGCCTAAATTTTTATTCGTTCACATGATGCATGCTATTCTTGGAGTGCTATTTTTCTTTTGCTTGCTGTTTGAATAAAATACTCAGATCTGAAAATCTTTATTGAGAGAGAAAGTCCTCACATAGCTACTTAATTGTTTGACTACTCATTGATCTTCACTTATATCTTTTGAGAGTAGCCGTTCATTTGCTCATGTGCTTCACTTAAATTTGTTTGAGCTTGCCAAAAAGCAATGGCAATATATGAAACTAGTCCCAAAGTGATAGATATCCAAGGAGGATATAATAAAAACTTTCACGAAGATCATTGGACAAATTAAACTTGATTCTGTGTAATAGTTTTGAAACATGATGATAGTAATATGTGAGTCATGTTAGTGAGTAATTATGCTTAGTAGGAATATTGGTGTTAAGGTTTGTGATTCCCTATGCATGCACAAAAGTCAATAGTTATGCAATGAAGTTACATCCTACTTGTGGTGCATGATTCGGTGTTAGTTATGTTCAAAGCTCACTTATGTGATTTTCGTTTCTTGATTTGGTTGCTTCCCAATCTATTTGCTAGCCTTCATTTGTACTAAGTAGAAATACTACTTGTGCATCCAAAATCCTTAAACCAAGTTTTGCCTTATGAGTCCACCATACCTACCTATATGCGGTATTTCCATGCCGTTGCAAGCAAATTTGTATGTGCCATCTCTAAATTTTCAAAATAAATTTTCTCTTTTGTGTGCCCGTACCGCTCATGAAATGGTGGGGAGTGTCCAATATTTTTTCATGCTAGATGTGTTATTCTCAAGATGAGTGTTTATTCACTTGTCATTGCACGAGAGTGCGGCAGTAATAGGGATGCCCATTCCCGAAATGAAAAAGAAAAAAAAATTACTTTATGTTGTCAAATAATAAATTCCTTGGAAAGTGTTGGTATGGAAGGCAACCGTGGATACGGCCCGCCATGGAAAGTGAAAGTTTGGTGGAAAAAGGAATAAACTTTATTTTCTGTTTGGGAACCGCCTATGATATATCTAGCATGGAAAGTATTGTGAGCTACTTTGTCGTTTTCGTTGACAGGAAAAGCATGCCACCCAAAATATTTTTTCTCTCTTAATTTAAAACTTTGAGCTCTGGCACCTCTACAAATCCCTACTTCCCTCTGCGAAGGGCCTATCTATTTACTTTATGCAATTTTTATTTTTGCTTTGAGTCTCTATCTTCTCTTATAAGCACCAACTAGGGGGCACTATGATCGTACTTGAGCATTGGGCATAGCTAATATTTGAGTGCGTTTCATGAATGGATCAATGATTGAGCATGATGGGCTAGGGATAACTTTCTTTAGTGTTGATATTTTGAAAGACATGGTTCCTTGTTGACATGCTTGAGTATTGAAGTCATTATGTTAAAACTAGACTATTGCTTTGAATCATTACAAGTCCAAATGTCCATGCTATACAAAAGAAAAGAATATGATGAACATGTTAGGCAGCATTCCACATCAAAAATTCTGTTTTTATCATTTACCTACTCGAGGACGAGTAGGAATTAAGCTTGGCGATGCTGATACGTCTCCAACGTATCTATAATTTTTGCTTGTTCCATGCTGTTATATTATCATTCTTGGATGTTTTACAATCATTTTATTACAACTTTATATCATTTTTTGGGACTAACCTATTGACATAGTGCCAAAGTGCCAGTTGCTGTTTTTGCTTGTTTTTTACTTCGCAGAAAATCAGTACCAAACGGAGACAAAACGCTGCGGGGATTTTTGTGGATTTTTTACGAACCAGAAGAAAGAAGATGGGCCAAAGAACACCAAAAGAGGGGGCCCAGGCTGGCTAGCACCCACCAGGGTGCGCCAGAGGCCCCGTGGCGCGGCCTGGTGGGTGCTAGGCACCTCGGGCACCCCCTCCACCGCCTCCGATGCCTATAAATTCCCAAATATTCGGAAACCCCCAAAAATAACCCTAGACTCTCCGCTCCGCCGTCGTAACTCTCTGTATCGACGAAAAACCAATCCGGAGACGTTCTAGTACCCTGCCGGAGAGGGGAATCCATCTCCGGTGGCCATCTTCATCATCCCGGCGGAGGCCATGATGAGGAGGGAGTAGTCCACCCTCGGGGCTGAGGGTATGTACCAGTAGCTATGTGTTCAATCTCTCTCTCTCGTGTTCTTGAGATGTCACGATCTTGATGTATCACGGGCTTTGTTAATATAGTCGGATCACATGATGTTTCCCTCTCTATCTAGTTGTGATGAATTGAGTTTTCCCTTTGAGATTTCGTTACCGGATTGAATACTTTTATGGATTTGAGAACACTTGATATATGTCTTGCATGCAGATACCCGTGGTGACAATGGGGTGTTCTATTGATTCACTTGATATATGTTTTGGTACTCAACTTGCGGATTCCCGCGGTGACATTGGGGTAATCTATGCATAGGGTTGATACACGTTCTTGTCCTTCTTTCTCCGATAGAAATCTTGGGGCACTCTTTGAGGTTCTTTGTGTGGATTGAGTATTATGAATCTGAAATTGTTTGATGCGTATCGTATAATTAACTCATGGATACTTGTGGTGACATTGGAGTATCTAGGTGACATTAGAGTTGGTTGATGTGTATCATATGGTGTTATTCTAGTATGAACTCTTAGATAGATCGAACGGAAAGGATAACTTGATGTTATCTTAATACGAACTCTTGAATAGATCGATCGGAAAGGATAACTTTAAGGTGGTTTCGTACCCTACAAACAATTTCTTCTTATCTTCTCCGCTAGATAAGAACTTTGGAGTGATTCTTCATTGCACGTTGAGGGATGGTTATGTGATCCAATTATATTAGCATTGGTGAGAGATTGCACTAGCGAAAGTACGGACCCTAGGCCTTGTTTTCAAGCATTGCAATAACGTTTGTGCTCACTTTTTTTTACTTGCTACCTTGCTATTTTTATATTTTCAGATTATAAAAACCTATATCTACCATCCATATTGCACTTGTATCACCATCTCTTCGCTGAACTAGTGCACCTATAAAATTTGCCATTGTATTGGGTGTGTTGGGGACACAAGAGATTTCTTGTATTTGATTGCAGGATTGTTTGAGAGAGACCATCTTCATCCTACACCTCCCACGGATTGATAAACCTTAGGTCATCCACTTGAGGGAAAATTGCTATTGTCCTACAAAACTCTGCGCTTGGAGGCCCAACAACGTCTACAAGAATAAAGTTGCGTAGTAGATGAGGGACTCCCGGACTAGGGGGTCCTCGGGCCGCCGGCCCATCTCTTAATAGGCCGGTTCGAGGGGCCATTTTCTGGCTATCACAGGAAGGGCCGAATATATCGAAGATTCCATGTTCCAGAAGGAAGCCCCGAAGGCGCATCGTGCACGCCAAGTCAAGATGAGGAGATCGATATTTCCATCCTCGGTAGGAGACCCTTCATGTGTAAACCCTAGGTACCCCCCGGTGTCTATATAAGCCGGGAGGGTTTTAGAATGTAGGGCACGGAAACTCAAGGTAGATCAACTCTGTAACCTTCATACCATCAATATAATCAAGCAGGACGTAGGGTTTTACCTCCATAGGAGGGCCCGAACCTGGGTAAACACCGTCTCCTTCGCCCCCTTGTTACCATCGATCCTAGTCTCACAGCTCGGGACCCCCTACCCGAGATCCACCGGTTTTGACACCGACATTGGTGCTTTCATTGAGAGTTCCGCTGTGATCCCCAAAGGAATCGATGGCTCGTGTTGTCATCAATGAAGAGGACCCTAGCATGGACTCCTTCGTCCCTGGACAGATCTTCGCTTTCGGCAGCATCGTGCTGCACGCTGACTCGATTGGCCGCCTTAGCCGGGTCGGGAGTTTCGCCCCTGATCAAGAAGTCAGATTCGGGAACTTAGAGTTCTCCGTAGACCCTCGGGGCGATCTCTTGCTCACCGGGCTCGTAGTCTCATCTGGCGCGCCCGAGGACTCCGGGGCCTTAACCTTGCATGTCGTCTTCAATCCCGCTCACGGGGCCAATCCCGATGATGATCTGGACTTTAATCCGGATCCGGCTATAGCGCCAGATGGCCGGGCATCAACTCCTGTCGAATACACTTCTCGTGCGGACGCGTCGGAAGTTAACCCCAAACGCGCCGGGCAGATTGACCCGATCGAGCTCTCGACACTCGACGAAGCTCTAGATCGGATCTCATGAATGAAAATTACTGATGACCCAGCCCCGATCCACACTCAGATCACTCTTGAGGCGGGTCAAGAAGGATTTTTCGTCCCACCCACCACCCACTTAGTAGCCACTGTCGAAGACTTAACCGATATGTTGGACTACGCCTCCTAGGAGGCAGAAGACATGGAGGAAGAGGATCGCGCTCCCACCCCCGTCAACACCGGGCGATGGACTGCCACCTCCACCTACGACGTCTACATGGTGGATACCCCAGCCAGCAACGGCGAACGCACACCCGCAAATAATGGTGATGAATCGGGTGAAGCACCATCAAGGCGCCGGAAACCACGCAAACGATCAAAGACCAAAAAGGGAAGGGAAGCCATTGCTGGCACCGGGGAAAACGGTACCCCGGAAGACCTCGGCGATCCCGATATCCCCGAGCAGCCGCTAGAGGACCAGGAAAGGCCGGAGGACCAGCGCGACCCCGAGGATCCAAACGATTCCGAGGATGATAACTACCTCCCCCCTGTAGAGGAGGAGGATAGTCCGGAAGCCGAGGACTTTTTCGTCCCCGAAGACCCTGAGGATCAGGAACGGTTTAGGCAACAGCTCATAGCTACTACCCGAAGCCTAAAAGCAAAAGAATGGCAGCTTAAGGCCGAACAAGACACCCTCAACGATAGGTGGACGAGGGTCCTGTCAGCCGAGGAAGGGTACGGCACCGGTCTATCGGACCAGCCCAAGAGTTACCCCCGCCGGCGGTTGCTACCACAATTCGACGACGAGCTCCCAAATACGCCGTCCCCCAAGCACACTCCATACGACCAGCCGGACCGCCCTCCCCGAGGACGAGATAGGACGGCTGGCGAGGCCGGTTATAGGCCGGCGATACCCCGCAGAAGGGGAAAAGAGCCAATGGAGCCTAAGGACAGGTATGACCTGCGACGCGACCTGGACGATAGAACAGGCCGCACGGGATCCATCTACGGATCTAGAGGGTACTCCCCTGTTAGAAGGGACGAGTACCGGCCCTGGCTCGACCGAACCATCAGAGTTCGGGACCAAAACCGGGCCAGAACAAACGCCGACTACCGGCGCGATATAGCCCGGGTCAGAGGCGCTGCCCACCCACTCTGCTTCACTGACGAGGTGATGCAGCATTAGTTCCCGGAAGGGTTTAAACCCGTGAACATCGAGCAATACGACGGAACAACTGACCCAGCAGTGTGGATCGAGGATTTCCTCCTCCACATTCACATGGCACGAGGAGACGACCTCCACGCCATCAAATACCTACCCCTTAAACTTAAGGGGCCAGCTCAGCACTGGTTAAACAGTCTCCCCGAAAACTCTATCGGGAGCTGGGAGGACCTCGAGGATGCATTCCGATCTAACTTCCAGGGCACCTATGTACGGCCCCCGGACTCCTCCGACCTAAGCAATGTCGTGCAAAAGGCAGGAGAGTCCGCTCGACAATTCTGGAATCGGTTCTTGACCAAGAAAAACCAGATCGTCAATTGCCCGGATGCATAATATTCAGTTCTCCGACCTAAGCTATAGCCTCTTTCAGGCATAATATTCGGGACGAGTGGCTGGCTCGCCAGCTCGGTCAGGATAAACCTAGGACCATGTCCGCCCTTACGTCACTCATGACCCGCTTTTGCACGGGCGAGGATAACTGGCTAGCAAGGCGAAGCCACAACCCCGAAGACCCCGGCACTTCCGAAGTCCGGGATGGAAACGGGAAACCACGACGCAACAAAAACAAATGCCGGCACGGCACTAGCGACACCGATGACACGGCCGTTAACGCCGGTTTTCACAACCCAAGATCCGGGCAGCGGAAGAAGCCTCCTAAAGGCAACCGCGACGGACCCACCCCGCTGGACAAGATCATGGAGAGGCCTTGCCAGATCCATGGCACGCCGGACAAGCCCGCCAACCACACCAACCGCAACTGTTGGGTGTTCAAACAGGCCGGCAAACTCGCTGCCGAGGAGCAGGGCAAAGGCCCACGCAGCGAGGACGACGAGGAGCCCCGCGGTCCGAGCAATGGAGGTCAGAAGCAATTCCCTCCAGAAGTAAAAACTATGAACATGATATATGCCACTCATATACCTAAAAAGGAGAGGAAGCGCGCCCTTCGAGAGGTCTACGCCGTAGAGCCTGTAGCCCCATAGTTTAACCCATGGTCGGCCTACCCGATCACTTTTGATCGACGAGATCACCCGAGCAGTATCCGTCACGGAGGTTCACCTCACTAAAGTCCTAATGGACGAAGGAAGTAGCCTCAATCTGATCTACTCAGACACGGTGAAAAAGATGGGCATAGATCCGTCAAGGATAAAGCCTAGCAACACTACCTTTAAAGGAGTGATCCCAGGTGTCGAAGCCCGGTGCACAGGCTCTGTTAGCCTGGAAGTAGTGTTCGGTTCGCCCGACAACTTCCGCAGCGAGGAATTGATCTTCGACATCGTCCCCTTCCGCAGCGGTTATCACGCCCTGCTGGGCCGAACAGCATTCGCTCGCTTCAACGCCGTCCCACACTACTCATACCTCAAGCTCAAGATGCCCGGGCCCAAGGGGTCATCACTGTCAACGGCAACACAGAGCATTCCCTCTGAACTGAGGAACATGCGTTGGCCCTGGCGGCCGAATTCCACTACGAGGACGGTCGGCAAACACCTAAATCTGCCATAAAGGCTCGTAAGGTCGACAAACGAGTTCGGTTTCAATCTGGACTCCGAGATTCCTCTTCTCCCCAGAAATAGGGACACGCCCCCCATTGCACAGCCCTAACACCCGTCAAATACGTGCCAAGAAGGCACAACTTCGCACTCAAGATTCCATGGGTAGCAGTGGGGAACGATCATCAAAGGGTAAGTGTTCGGCTGGACCGAACCATTACCAGTACACGTCCTCGGACAAAACGCAGGCACCATCAAGAACCTGCTAAAGCGTAAAGCTCATCCACACTTTGGCGACTTCTCAAGACCTTCTTCCCAAGGTTCGCTCGGCGAAAGCATCACCGTTAAAGGGATGCAACCCCGCACAGAGGAATATGAATGGACAGGCGACAGGGCACATTGAGGACGTCATGCCACCAATCGAAGACCCCGGGTACAATCTTCCCTCTGTAAATTTTATATTTCACCCTCAAATACCTGTAAACTGTTGCTTCGGCAATCCAAGTTATAAGAATTATTGAGCAAGTACAAGACCATCATATATGGCCACTTCGGTGTCTTTTATACATCCTCTGTTCTTCCCTTGGTAACGCTTCATGCGAAAACTGTCCGGTATATAGTATGATGCAACCGGCTAATAGACCGAGGGCTTGAATTTAAAAAAAATTGCCTTGAACATCACCACATCACAACTGGTCGCGTGTTCGGCGTCTTGGATTTTGCTTTATATGCATCGGATCCGAACTATGTCTTGGGTCAATAGTTGGGTTGCCCGGCTCCTGTGATTGCCCCCTTACATTCCGCTCGTTCGGCTAAAGGGGCAAAGGGAGAACCACTGCGATTGTGTTTCCAGTTCACCTGGTCAAGCACCTCAGGGGAGAAAACCGAAAACTGACTGTCATAGTAAGCGAGAACTGGTCTGCAAATCCGAGCATAAATGTCATACTAAAAGATCGATAGAGGTTATTCCGTGTTATACGATGGGTTTCGTTCTTGTACAAACCATGTGATGCCGGCTTCGGCCCCAAACATCACACTGGGGGCTGGTTATCAGCCCCCCGCATTTTTTCTACGCTCCTACGGCTAAGTGAAAGTGATAAAGCATCATAGTCCGATTGCCTTGTCCTCCCCGCACTACCGCCTTCGGGCACCGATACCTCGGCTAAGGGTCACAGTGCGGATACAGCGACACCCCGTGTAGTATCTACGTGGAGGCGGAAGCCGACGACTCACAACTTTCAGATAAACCGGCCACACAGGAGTCAAAATAAAAATAAAATACTTATAAGACATGATAAACCATGCATCACTAGTTATAAAGTGTTAAAAGTCTTCGGACATATTACAATGCGCTCATTCATACAAAACGTCCTTGGAGCATTGAGCCTCTATTGCCGGAGCACCCTCCATCACTGCTGGGAAGTATCGCTCGGGGCGCCTATACTCCTTTCCAGGAGGCGGAGGTGTGGTAGCCATCTCGGTTGGCTTGAGCTTTGGCCAATTCACCATGATCTTCGCCAAGGCCATCCGCGCATCCTCGATGCACGTAGAATGCTTCAGCACATCGACCCGGGGCGCAGCTTCGCATAGCTTCTGCACTAAGCCGAAGTAGCTGCTCGGCAACGGCTCATCGGGCCATAGACGGATGCAGAGGTCCTTCATGGCCGGCTCCGCCACTCTTTGCATCTCCATCAGTTGCTTCATTTGCTCGACGAGGAGAGGAGAGTGCTCGGGGGACTCAAACTGTGCCCAGAATAGCCGGGCCTCATCATCCTCTGCCCACGAAGCATAAAACTTGTTCGCGTCCGTTGCACTCTTCTGGAGGTCCGCACAGATGTCTAAGGAACGCCACACCTGGGTGAGCAAAGTAAACTTGCTAACACCAAAGGTGCATTGCAGTGAATACGGCTTACCATCGATGACAGCCTTGACTTGGCGAACCTCCTCTTGTATAGACCGCCTCTCCACCCGCTCCTTTTGGAGCTCGGATTTTAGCGCGGTTAGCTCGGTGGCTTGATCTTTGCCCTTCTGCTCAAGGGCCTCGCACTTTGTGCCGGCATCCTTGAGCTCTTGCTGCACCTTCTCCACCCGGGCCTCATGCTTGACACTCGCAGCCTTCAAAGTGGAAAGCGTGGCCGCTGCTTGTTCGGCGGCCGCCTTCTCCTCCGTGGCCTTTTGCTTCATGTCCTGGAGCTCGGCCTTGAGTTTTTCAACCTCCGCAGCTGAAGCTGTAGAAGCAATAGCTAACTAATTACACTGGGTTACCAGTGCGGATCATTACCAAAATATAGCCCGGATATTAGAATTCGGCTTACCTTGTGCCTCGTCGAACCTCTTGTTCAGGCTATCAAGCTCCTCTTCGGAGATCTTGAGCTTCCGATTTAGCTCGGTCAGCTCAGCGGCATTAATGCCCGCCGCCGATGACGAGTCCTACAAAGAACAAAAAATATGTATCCAGTTATGTACATTCCAACCTCCGAACTATCAAGGATATGACTCTCTGCTTGGTCCTCTTAAAGGGCTCTTAGAACATGGCAAGACTACATGGTGCCTTGTGCATCATTGTTCATTCCTTATTGTTTGACCCCCGGATGCGCTTTTGCAAACCCATCCGGGGCTCGGGGGCTACTACATATATAAAGATAGCACAAACTTAAAATTAAAGTTGTTCAGGAAAAAGGTATTACATGACTCACCTTGAAGCCCGCAAAGAGATCATTGAAGGCCTCTTTCAGTCCGCTATCAACAGACTGAATTCCTTGTAAAACCGCACCCATAAGAGTGCGGTGATCCTCGGAGATGGGAGCGCTTGTTAGCGCCTCCTCCATAACCGGCCACCTAGCCGTCGGTGGCATCGGTGGCGACCGGACAGTCCGATCTCTGACCGGGGACTGAACTGGTAGCTCCGGAGCACGCTGTGCCTCCGGAGACGTCCTCGGAGGGGACTGGGCATCTCTTCGCCCTTCCCCTTCGGCGGCCAGGGGAGTATTCTCCCCCTGGTCCTCAGCAGCCTGGGGAATTTCTTCTCCCTGGCCTTCGGCGGCCGCGGCGTTAGCCTCGGCCATGGTGTGGTCGACCCCGCCGCCCGTGTTCAGCTCCAACGGAGCCTGGCTGGATGACACCTCCGCGGCATCCTTCGCGACCCTTGGAGGTGTGGAGTGCGACGCAGTCCCACTCTCCGCCAGCTCGGCGGGTGGGGACTCCCCGTCCGATATTTGGTCGGTGGGGAGAACGTGCGGTGGGCTGCAAATCAAAAGATGCGCTTGTGTTTAAAGCATTGAAAAACCCTGCATAAATAACCCGGGAGTCTTCGGATTCATAACTTTGAGCGGGGAGCTTGACCCTTAAGCTCCTTTGGGAAACCCTCTCAAATTCCTCGGATTCTGCGTCAGAATCCGAGCTGTCATCAGGCAAGATCAACCTCGCCCGGTGCGCCCTCTTCAGGGCAGGAGGAGCTGCGTCCTCCGCGGCGTCCGATGACGCCGCCCTCTTCCTTGGGAGGGGGGAAACACCTTCCCCTCCATCTTCACACTCCTTCTCGTGACTCGAGGGGGCATGGGTTTCCTCGGACGCGGCGTCCGTCTGGTCCTTGATGCGGAGACCCTCTCTGGCCTTCTTCTTCTTCTCTTTCTTCTCGGGCGCCGAGTACGGCGCCACAACAAGCATCGCCGCCAACAGCTCCGACCTGGGGTCTTCGGGTTGTGGAGCCGGGCAGTTAACCTTCGCGGCTTTGCTCAGCCACTTCTGCGAAAGTAAGGGAGAGGGCGTTCAGTCTTTTTGCCGAAGAAACGGATTCAGCGGATTAAAATTATGCCATACCTTGGTGAGGGGGGGTTATCGGTGCTTAGTCCCGAATCCTCCTTCGTGGCTGGCCAGCTTTTCTGAGGCTTGAACAAAGCCTTCCACAGCTTCTCGGGGGTGGTGCAGAAGAATTGGCGCACGATAGGCTCGTCATCAGGCCGGTAAGCCCACATGGGGGATGCCCGGCGCTGGTAGGGAAGAACACTGCGGTGGAGCATAACCTGGACTACGTTAACCAGCTCCACCTTGGCTTCGATCACCGATGTGATGCGCTTCTGGAGCAGCTTAACCTTAGCATCCGACCGCCAGTCGAGGCCCTTCCTGAGCCACGAGGTCAATCTCGTGGGGGGGGGGGGCGGATCTGAATTCGGCGGGTGCCGCCCAGCTCTCGTCCCTTGGCTCGGTGATGTAGAACCACTCCTTCTGCCAGATTTTGATCGTGTCGATGAAGGTGCCGGATGGCCACTCGACACGGGGGAGCTTGCTGATTACCGCCCCTCCGCAGTCCGCGTGCTCGCTTGCCACGGTCTTCGGCTTGACGTTGAAGACCTTGAGCCACAGGCCGAAGTGCGGTTCGACCCGCAGAAAGGCTTCGCAGACGATGATGAATGCCGATATGTGCATGAAAGAGTTCGGCGGAAGGTCGTGGAAGTCCAGCCCATAGAAAAACATGAGACCCCTGACAAAGGGGTGGAGCGGAAAGCTCAGTCCCCGGATGAAGTGGGGGACGAACACCACCCTCTCGCCTGCCTTGGGGGTGGGAATCACCTGGTTCTTCTCCGGGGGGCAGTGGAAGACGTTGGCGGGGAGGTAGCCGGCCTGCTTTAGGTCCCGGATATCCTGGTCAGTGACCGTGGAGGCCTCCCACTTGCCATTGGAGCCCGAACCCGCCATGGCTAAGCTCGGAGGAGAGGGCGAGGAAGAACTGGATCTGGGCTCTCGAAGCTTGGGGAGATGGAGGAGGCGCAGGATGCGAATGGGAAGCGTGAATAGGCCTTGGGGTTTTTTTCCCTTTTTATGAGACGTGCCGCCGATTAGCCTCCCTTATCGCGCCGCAAATCCCTCCGCTTCCCAAGACATGCGTGCCGTTATGAGCACATGAAGATTAATCATATCCCGTGTAAAATGGAGCACGATCTGTGCATTGATAAGTTGTGTCGCTGTAAAAATGGCCTCGAACCACGAATCGAGTTCTCATAACTGGTTCAGCGGTCGTGGTAGGCCACGACCCTTCGTCAGATGGGGGTGTCAGAAAACACTGTTTACACTTTGACGAGTGGCCTTCGGAGCTAAGCAATTTATGGTATTCGGTCAATTATATGATAGGATGAAGTACGTGTCATCGGAAGCCGAACTAGTCTCAGCCGATCATTCAAAGGGAAGAAGAACTCACCCCGCAAGCCGAAGACTCTGATCATATGAAGCAGCTGGAGCTGAGACTCTTGGCGTTGAGGGCTAGTTCGGGGGCTACTGAGGGAGTCCCGGACTAGGGGGTCCTCGGGCCGCCGACCCATCTCTTAATAGGCCGGTTCGAGGGGCCATTCTGTGGCTATCACAGGAAGGGACGAATATATCGAAGACCCCATGTTCCAGAAGGAAGCCCCGAAGGCGCGTCGTGCACGCCAAGTCAAGATGAGGAGATCCACATTTCCATCCTCGGCAGGAGACCCTTCATGTGTAAACCCTAGGTACCCCTCGGTGTTTATATAAGCCGGGAGGGTTTTAGAATGTAGGGCATGGAAACTCATCTAGGGTTTTAGCTAGTCGATCTCGAGGTAGATCAACTCTGTAACCTTCATACCATCAATATAATCAAGCAGGACGTAGGGTTTTACCTCCATAGGAGGGCCCGAACCTGGGTAAACACCGTCTCCTTCGTCCCCTTGTTACCATCGATCCTAGTCTCACAGCTCGGGACCCCCTACCCGAGATCCGCCGGTTTTGACACCGACAGTAGACATCACCAATACAATGGCAAATTGTATAGGTGCACTAGTTCGGCGAAGAGATGGTGATACAAGTATAGTATGGATAGTAGAAATAGGTTTTTATAACCTGAATAAATAAAAATAGCAAGGTAGCAAGTAGTAAACAACGAGGAAAATGGTACATAAATGATTGGAAATAAGGCCTATAGTTCATACTTTCACTAGTGCAATCTCTCAACAGTGCTAACATAATTGAATCATATGACCATTCCTCAACGTGCGACAAAGAATCACTCCAAAGTTCCTATCCAGCGGAGAACATAAGATGAAATTGCTGTAGGTAGCAAAACCACCTCAAAGTTATCCTTTCCGATCAATCTATTGAGCCATCTCTATATAAGTGTCACAAATAGCCCTAGAGTTCGTACTAGAATAACACCTATGATACGCATCAATCAACCCTAATGTCACCTAGATACTCCATGTCACCTCAAGTATCCGTGGGCTAATTATTCGACATGCATCAAACAATTTCAGATTCATCATAGTTTCCTTAACTCTTTGCGCAGTTTCATAATGTTCGTTGCCAACGATCTGAGGTTGTAACATAGTTGAGGTTGAATGTAAAGGATCTAGTGCTAGATAAATACCCTTGGAAGCTAATCCTGTGGAAAGTATGGTAGTAGGTGTTGATCCTTTTGTTCTGGGGGGAATAGCTTCTCATCATATTGCTGCGGGTACATTGGGTATATTAGCGGGCTTATTCCATCTTAGTGTTCGTCCGCCTCAACGTCTATATAAAGGATTACGTATGGGCAATATTGAAACTATTATTTCGAGTAGTATCGCTGCTGTTTTTTTTTTTGCAGCTTTCGTAGTTGCTGGAACTTCATATTCAATCCAAAACAAAAGAACTTCAAAGAGTACCCAAGATTTCTATCGGAGAAAGTAGGACAAGAACGTGTATCAACCCATATGCATAGATTACCCCAATGTCACCGCAGGAATCCATAAGTTGATTACCAAAACATATATCAAGTGAATCAATAGAACACCCCATTGTCACGACGAGTATCCACATGCAAGACATATATCAAGTGTTCTCAAATCCAAAGTATTCAATCCAACATAACAAGATCTCAAAGGGAAAGACTCAATTCATCACATCAAGATAGCAGGGGAAGAACACCATATGATCCAACTATATTAACAAAGCCCGTGATACATCAAGATCGTGCCATCTCAAGAACACGAGAGAGAGAGAGAGAGAGAGAGAGAGAGAGAGAGAGATTGAACACATAGCTACTGGTACATACCCTCAGCACCGAGGGTGAACTACTCCCTCCTTGTCATGGAGACCGCCGGGATGATGAAGATGGCCTCTGGTGATGATTTCCCCCTCTGGCAGGGTACCAGAAAGGGCTCTAGATGAGATTTCTTCGATATAGAGAGTTGCGGTGGCGGAGCGGAAGTTCTAGGTTAACTTTCGGGGGTTTCTGAATATGTAGGAATTTTTGGCGTTGGAATCACGTGAAGAGGAGCCACAGGGGGGGCACAAGGCAGGTCGGCGCGGCCACGCCCTGGGCGCACCCATGTTCCTTGCGGGCCCCCTGTGCGTCTTCTAGTACTCCCTCAAAGCTTCCCAGGTCCCTTTTCTTCCAAAAAAAATTGTGAAAAAGTTTCGTTCAATTCCGAGAACTTTCATTTTCTGTACAAAAACAACACCACGGTAATCTACTGAAAACAACGCCAGTCCGGGTTAGTTCCAATTAAATCATATAAAGTGCATCAAAACCATATAAATTTTTTGTAAACATGGGTAAATATGGCATGAATACTTCATAAATTATCATTACATTGGAAACATATCAGGTACCTATAGGGGTCAGTACAGTCATTGGAGCTACCATAAAATGTAGAACTAAGGATTATTCCATTTATCCATATGATCCGATTAGTCTAGTCATTCGTATAACTGCTCACCTGATATATTTTTTCATGTGTCTAGAAGCGAGGATTGGGCATGCTACAAGGCAAAGGAGCAGAGTTGCTTCGGGAGATGGCATTAGAAATCTTTAGCATGGAGCATAGTGGGCTACCGATGGTGTTGCGAATCACGGGTGATGTTCCTAGAAAGCTTCTGTGGGCGCTGAAAGGATAACTAATGCCTTGTGTAACTAGTCATGTATTTTGTTTTCGACTGAGATGTTTTGTTTTGTTTTGTTTCTTACAAGTGACGTAGGTGAGATGTACTGTTTTGGGTGTTGGGTCATTGGTTTATTATTTGTTTCCCACCTTGAGGGATCAAGAATGTGGATAGTATTGCGGGTGTTTTAAAAGGTTTTTCTTATTAGGGATTTGGACCCCCAGATAGACACAATTTCGTGATAAATGAAATTAAGAGCCCTCCTCAATTCAAAAAAACTAGTTCTTTTCAAGGCCTCCAAACTTAATTCATCTAATGCGGGCACAATTTAAATACACATACCACGAAACTAATGTAAACGAAATAGTAATGAGTTCCACAAAAATTCTATGCAGTGATAAGGTTTAGAAATTTTCAACTATAAAACCCAAATTACAAAAAAGAACAAATTGTGCAACTACATGCTTCAAAATATACGAACAACACCATTGCATATTTATGAACTAAGGAATGCAATAAAAGCAATTTTAGGTTTTAAAATGCACAAATACAGACTTACACACTGAAACTTGTAAAATTTTAGCCTTTTCGGTTGGGATGTTTTGTTTTGTTTCGTTTCTTACTAGTGACGTAAGTGAGATGTTCTGGTTTGGGCATTGGGTCACCAGTTTATTTATCTGTTGCCGACACCCAGGGTTCAAGGTGTGTGGTGAGTATTGGTGTTTAAAAAACCCTTTTATTATAAGGGTTTTGGAACCCTAGAGAGTGACTATTTCATGATAAATGAAAATCAGGAGCTCCGCTCCTCAATTAAAAAAATGAGTTCTTTATAAGGCCTCCAAACTTAATTTATCTAATGCGGATACATACCATGAAACTAATGGAGACTAAATAGGAATGAGTTGCACGTAATTTCCATGCACTAGCAAGGTTTAGTAATTTGAATCTATAAACCAATTGGAAAAAAAGTAAGAGAAATTATGCAACTACATACTTCAAAATATACAAGCAACCCAATTGCATATTTGTAAAATCAAACCTTCATTGAAATGTGCAAAATAATTTTCACCTCTAATATTTTGTTTTGTTTCTTATTTGTGTTGTAGGTGAGATACTTTTGTTTTGGGTGTTCGGTCACCATTTTATTTATCTGTTGCCCACCCTGAGTGGTCAAGAGCGTGATGAGTATTGTGGGTGTTATAAAAGCTTTCGTTATGGATCATTTGGAGCCCGAGAGAGTAACTACTTAATGACAAACAAAATTAGGAGGTCCGCTCCCTAATTAAACAAACTAGTTCTTTCCAAGGCCTCCAAACTTAATCTATCTAATGCGAAGAAGTTTAAATATGCATACCGAACTAGTCGAGACTAAATAGGTCTGAGTTGCACAAAAATTTGTCTAGTAGCAAGGTCTAGAAATTTGCAACTATAAACAACAAATTATAAAAAAGAAGTAAAATAATGTGCAACTACATACTTCAAAATATACAAACATCCCAATTGCATTTTTTTGAACTCAATATTGCATCAAAAATTATATACAATTTTAGGTTTTAAAATGCACAAATACAAAATTGCACACCAAAACTTGTATAGCTTCATCATTTTCGGCTGAGATTTTTTTGTTTCTGACCAGTGACGTAGGTGACATGTTCTGTATTTGGCATTGGGTCACCAGATTATTTATCTGTTGCCCACCCTAAGGGGTCAAGATTGCGGTGTCTAATTTGGGTGTTTTAAAAGATTTTTTATGGAGGATTTGAACCCCAAGAGACTGACAATTTCATAATAGATTAAATTAGGAGCTTTGCTCCTCAATTAAAAAAGCTAGTTCTTTTGAAGGCCTCCAAACTTGATTTATCTAATGTAGACAAAATTTAAATACACAGACCATGGAACTAATGGAGACTATCTGCTGCCTACCCTGAGGGGTCAAGAGTGTGACGAGTATTTTGGGTGTTTCAAAAGCTTTTTTATGGGTCATTTGGACCCCAAGAGAGAGACTACTTCATGATAAATGAAATTAGGTTTTCTACTCCTCAATTTGAAAAGAACTAGTTCTTTCCAAGGCCTCCAAACTTAATCTATCTAATGTGGAGAAATTTAAATACACATACCATGAAACTCATCGAGACTAAATAGGTATGAGTTGCACAAAATTTCTTTGCAGTAGTAAGTTCTAGAAATTTGCAATTACAAACCACAAATTACAAAAAAGAAGTAAAAAAGTGCAATTACATGCTTCAAAATATACAAAGAACCCAATTGTATTTTCTAAACTCAATATTACATCAAAAATATTCAATTTTAGGTTTTAAAGTGTACAAATACAAAATTACACACCAAAATGTGTATAGTTTTATCCTTTCCGATCGATATGTTTTGTTTGTTTCTTACAAGTGACATAGGTGACATGTTCTGTATTGGCCATTGGGTCACTATGTTATTTATCTGCCCACCCTAAGGGTTCAAAAGCATTGTGTCTATTGTGGGTGTTTTAAAAAGCTTTTGTTATGGGGGATTTGGACCCCAACAGACTAACAATTTAATGATAAATGAAACTAGGAGCTTTGCTCCTCAATTTGAAAAAATTAATTCTTTTGAAGGCCTCCAAACTTAATTCATCTATTGCAGACAAAATTTAAATACACATACCAAGGACCTAATGAAGACTAAATAGGAATGAGTTACACAAAATATTGGTGTTGTAGTAAGGTTTATAAATTTCCAACTATAAAGCCCAAATTGCAAAAAAAAGTAAAATGTGCAACTACATTCTTCCAAATATGCACGCAAATAAATTACCTATTTTCTAAACTCAAAATTACATCCAAAAATATAAAATTTT
The DNA here is from genome assembly GCA_039707655.1 of Elymus sibiricus. Classification (NCBI taxonomy): domain Eukaryota; kingdom Viridiplantae; phylum Streptophyta; class Magnoliopsida; order Poales; family Poaceae; genus Elymus; species Elymus sibiricus. The sequence continues at coordinate 75,013,111 of CM077665.1, forward strand.
AGGTTTTAAAATGCACAAATACAAAACCACACACCAAAACTTGTATAATTTTAGCCTTTTCAAATGAGATGTTTCATTTTTTATTATTAGTAACGTAGGTGAGTTGTTGTTTTTTGGCGTTGGGTCACCAGCTTATTTATCAGTTCCCACCCTAAGGGGTAAGAGCATCGTGAGTATTATGTGTGTTTAAAAATATTTGGTTATGGGGATTTGAACCCCGAGACAATGACAATTTCATGATAAATGAAATTAGGACCTCTGCTCCTCAATTTGAAAGAAAAACTAGTTCTTTTAAAAGGCTCCAAATTTAATTTATCTAATGCGGATAAAATTTAAATACACATACCGCAAAGCTAATGGAGACTAAATAGGAATGAAGTTGCAAAACAAATTGTGCGGTAGCAAGGTTTAGGAAGTTATAACTATAAACCCAAAATTGCAAAAAAAGTAAAAAAAGAGTGCAACTACATGCTTCAAGATATGCAAACAACCCAACTACATATTTGTGAACCCAAGTTTGCATAAAAAAGTTACAATTTTAGGTTTTAAAATTCATAAATACAAAACTACACCACGCAAAAACTTGTATAATTTTAGCCGATTAGACTGGAATGTTTTATTTTGTTTTCTTACTAGTGATGTTGGTGAGATGTTCTGTTTTGGGTGTCAGGTCACCAATTTATTTATCTGCCACCCACCCTGAGGGGTCAAGAGCATGGGGAGTATTGTGGGTGTTTAAAGCTTTTTTATGGGTCATTTGGACCCCCAAAGTGTTATTATTTCATGATAAATGTAATTAGGGGCCCTGCCCCTCATTTAAAAAAATAATAGTTCTTTTCAAGACCTCCAAACTTATTTTATCTAACGCGGACAAAATTTAAACACACATACCACGAAACTAATGGAGACTAAATTGGTAAGAGTAGCACAAAATGCATGTGCAGTAGCAAGGTTTAGGAATTTGCAACTATAAACCCCAAACTGCAAGGAAGAAGTAAAAAAAAGTGCAACTACATGCTTCAAAAATATACAAACATCCCATTTGCATATTTAAGAACTCAATATTGCATTAAAAACAATGTTAGATTTTACAATGCACACATACAAAATTAGACACCAACACTTGTGTAATTTTTGCCTTTTCACTAATATGTTTTATTTTGTTTCTTACTTGTGACATAGGTGAGATATTTTGTTTTAGGTGTTGGGTCACCAATTTATTTACCTGTTGCCCACCCTAAGGGGTCATGAGTGTGGTGAGTATTGTTGATGTTTTAAAAGCTTTTTGCTATGGGTCATTTGGACCACCTGAGAGTGACTATTTCATGATAAATGAAATCCGGAGCTTTGCTTCTCAATTTGAAAAAAAAACTAGTTGTTTTCAAGGCTTCCAAACTTAATTTATCTAATGCAGACAAAACCTAAATACACATACCACGAAACTAATGGAGACTAAATAGGTATGAGTTGCACAAAATTTATGTGCAGTACCAAGATAAAATTGCAACTATAGAACCCAAATTGCAAGAAAGAAGTAAAAAAAACTCAACTACATGCTTCAAAATATATAAACAAACCAATTGCATATTTTCGAAATCAAATTGCATTGAAAATATAATTTTAGGTTTTAAAATGCACAGATACAAAATTACATCATGTTTGCTCTCCCGTAGAACTCGCTGGATAACCTTCAACTATAAGGGGTGATGTAACCTAGCAATAAGTATTTTCTTAATTGAGAATCGAAATACAACCTATAGAGACGGTCTCAAGGCTTCGACAAGCATAGGATCCTCATGCATAAAAACATCGACGTCCCCCCTCCCCCCCCCAACCCCCCACACCAAGAAGATCAGCTCGACACAAACGCGAGTTGGGACACGTTGGTCATGCGAGCCAAGTGGCCACCTACGGACGGCATCAAGAGAGCCTTGGCATAAGGCCGCAATATCGAGGTGTAGTGTGACGCCTCGGTCAGACCCATCAATTCCTGGTTGTTGCGCCTGAGCGCGCTCTAGGATCTAGACTGCCTATAGACTAACACTAGTTTTTTTCACGCACTTAACTCTGAGGTTTCTTTCAGACATGTTTCTAAAAAATGAAGTACCTTATTGATATGAATAATCTATATATCATTTATATTAAGCCGGGATGTCACATGTGACCACTTAGCACGCCATGGTTAATCTCAGCACCAATCTGCAGGCTGGTGATAGTGGCCGGCAAGAAGGGCATTTGTTATTTGTTTGTATTTTGTATACTTCATCATTTTTAAATCGTCTTTTTTTGACAAAATTTTCAGTTGTAAAAAGCTTATTGAAGCCCCGCGAAAAAGAAAAGCTTATTAAAACGTTCGAAAATTTCCGTCGATGGTACACGCCGTTTAGAGCACCACGAACTGCACAGAACCCACACACTCACGCATACCGACCTGCCAATTCCGAGATTAGCTGTTCTCAATGACCGGTGGATGCCTTTTTTCTACTCCTTATTAAAATCGTCTTTTTTATGCACCTTCTCCCTCCCTACCCCTTTTTTCCGCCACCACTAAGGCACGGACCATCCACCACGTGTGCAACACCCACCGTGGGGAGACCTCAATGGCTGGACCGATCATCGATGCAACTTGCAGGTCATCACCAAAATCGTTGGTCAAAAAGATCCAGGATGCCGGCCATTATATAATGGCCATCTCACTCGCTGCTCTTTCCCCATCTCCATCTCCTGTTTCCGCCCCCAACAAAACGTGTTTCTCCTCGCCTCCTCCGCACCCTCATCCGCCCGCGAAGCCAAAGGAGACCAGAGAAACCACAGATGCGGCGATAGATGCTGTGAAGAGGTACGACCGATTTTACATCCAACCAAGATCCCGTTTGTTTTACTTTTCGGCCGATCGATTGTAGTCACGAGGCCTCTCGATCCATCAGTTTGGCCATTTGTGGCTCGCAAACTCTGATCCGTGTCCTCATCTGCTCCATTCCTTAGCTGCTCCGCTGCTCCATGGGCGCATGTTCTTCCCACTCGAGCCCATGCTCACTTTTGTTCCTTCGTCGTGTTGCTTGCGCGCAGGTGGCTATATAGACTTCGCTACCGCGAGCCTTGCTGAGGAGTGAGGGGTTGCTTGATTGCTTCGGGGTCGGCGTGCCGTGTGTGGTCTGTGGTGGAGATGATGGGAGGAGGGGTGGCGATGATGGATCGGCGCATGGCGTTCCCCGCCGACGGCGAGAAGGGCTTCGGGTTCTTTGGAGCCGGCTGCTTCGTGGGGGCGGGCGACCTCGTGGACCCCGTGCCGGCGCCGGCGCCGGAGCAGCGGGCGAGGGACAGGTTCCCAGACGAGGAGGAGAGCGAGGAGGAGGAGGACGACGACGACGTGGACGGCATCGAGGAGCTGGAGCGCCGCATGTGGCGCGACCGCATGAGGCTCAAGCGCCTCAAGGAGCTGCAGCAGCGCCAGAGCCAGAGGCCCGACGGCGGCGCGGCGAGCAAGGGGCGGCTACGGCGGCCTGCGTCGCAGCAGGACCAGCAGGCGCGGCGCAAGAAGATGTCGCGCGCGCAGGACGGGATCCTAAAGTACATGCTCAAGATGATGGAGGCGTGCAGCGCGCAGGGCTTCGTCTACGGCATCGTCCCCGAGAACGGCAAGCCGGTGGGCGGCGCCTCCGATAACCTCCGCGCCTGGTGGAAGGAGAAGGTCCGCTTCGACCGCAACGCCCCCGCGTCCATCGCCAAGCACCAGTCCGACAACGCCGCGCCGCTCTGTGGCGGGGACGACGGGGCCGCGGCGGCCGGGCCGCGCTCCCTGCACGAGCTGCAGGACACCACGCTCGGCTCCCTGCTCTCGTCGCTCATGCAGCACTGCGACCCGCCGCAGCGCCGGTTCCCGCTCGAGAAGGGCGTGCCACCGCCGTGGTGGCCGAAGGGGGCGTCCGAGGCGTGGTGGCCCGAGGCCGGCGTGCCCGACGACCTTGGCCCGCCGCCGTACAAGAAGCCCCACGACCTCAAGAAGGCTTGGAAGGTCGCCGTGCTCACCGCCGTCATCAAGCACATGTCGCCCGACGTCGACAAGGTCCGCCGCCTCGTGCGGCAGTCCAAGTGCCTGCAGGACAAGATGACCGCCAGGGAGATCGTGACATGGCTCGCCGTCCTCAAGACGGAGGAGGAGCTCAGCCACAAGCTGCATCCCGGCGCCTGCCTTCCTCCGCGGCCCTCCGCCGTGTCGTTCGACGCCAGCTCCGGCGAGTATGACGTCGACTTCTTCGGCGAGGAGGCCGCGAACAAGATCAAGGCGCGCTCCGAGGCGGGCGCGTTCGTCGACCTTACCATGGATGCTTCCACGAGCAACGAGTTCATGATCATGCCGGGGTCGCTGATGAAGGAAGAAACCACCGACGCCGGCTTCACCCACGCCCAGAAGCGGAGCGCGCCGCCTGCGGCCCCCGACGCCGAGCCGGAGCTGATGCTGAACGGAAACGCCCGCGTCTACACCTGCGACAACATGCAGTGCCCGCACGCCGGCCACGCGCTCGGCTTCCTCGACCGCAACGCGCGCAACGCCCACCAGTACACCTGCAGGTACAACAACCCCGCCGCCGCAGCGCAGAGCAAGCCGCCGTCGGCCTTCTTCCCGGGGGCGCCCTACAGCCCGCAGAGCCAGGCGCTCGGCGGGTTCGACTTCGGCCTGCCCGTGGCCGACCAGAGATGCCTCACCGGGCTGATGAGCATGTACGAGACCGGCGTGGCCGCATACAGGGGCGCAACCAGCGACGCCACCGCTCCCAGCATGCAGATCGGCGGCGGCCACCTTCTGGCGCCACGCTTGCTTGCTGGCTCGAATAACCATATGCAGCAGCAGCAGCAGCAGCAGAGTGCAGCGTTCTTCATCGGCGACGACGGGCCGTTCGGCATGGCGGCGCCGGAGCTGGGCAGGTTCGGCCCAGGGTTCGACCTGTCAGCGCCGGACTACGCCGGCGCCATGCAGCAGCAGCAGCCGCAGAAGCACGTTGGACCCAACTGGTTCTACTGAACAACCAAGGAACCACCATGATTAGCTTGTAGCTCTAGGCCATTAGAATTCATAAGGCTTCCATTCTCGATCAGTCCATGGCGTCTTGCAACTTGTAAGCATCGGTTAAATCCAGGCCATGTTCAGAACACTGGATTTTTCTCGCAAATCAAACTGAAATCGATCTTATTTCAACTATTTGGATCCCTAAATTCATCGACTAGTTTAGCAGCTGGTCGATCGAAGTTCCAAACCAAAACATCGACGAGCTTTTCTTTTCTGCTCCTCGCTCGTGAAAGGCGCCTTTTGCTGACCTAGAAGAGCAAAGCGTGCCCTTTCATGGCCGCCATGGGGTAGCTTTACATGTCCTCTCCCCCTCCGCGCCACTGTTCATGGATGGTGCGTGCGTTGCGTTGGTGTCGATCCATCCGTCGTCTCCCCTCACATGCTCGCCAGGGACGCCATGACAACGACTGCTTACCTGATGCAGAGGCCAGCAAGAACCGGGCGACACGCAGTTGAAGACGTCGCTGACTTTGACGGGCTCAACTCAACTCAACACAGCAAAGGATGGCTTCCGTGCAACTCTCGGGGATCTCAGCTGAATCCGGTGGAGATTTTTGCAGAAATCTGAGGGTTTTACCGGGATCCAATTAGAGTGTTGGATCTGACTTCGTACAGACTGTTGAAAGGGAGAGAGGGAATTTGGTGGAATAGTTGTTGTATTGCTTGAGCCTCATGGGCATATATATAGAAATACAATGACTAACTTGGAGTACAAGACAAGGTAGGACAATCTTAATCTATCTCATGTTTCCTAATAATTAATCAATATACTCAACATCCCCCCGCAGTCCCGACGGTAGCGACGCAGACGGTGAGACTGGAGAAGAATCCGAAGGTAAGCCGACGGACATCCCCCCACAGTCGTAACGGTCGATGCATCGCGGAAGTTGTGGCTGGAGTGGAAACCGACGAGGTTGCTCAAGCAAGGCGGTAGCCCTTTGTGCCGTTTGTCGAAGTAGCCGAGAGCGTAGGGTGGTGTAGCCGTGGTCGAGGTAGTCGTGCGAAGAACGCCGTGGTCGATGTCGAGTCGGGGTAGCCGGTGTTGAGGAAGTCGCCGTGGAGCCGCGGGCGCAAGAGGCGCCGAGTTAGTCATGGGCGCAGTGATGTCGAAGTAATGGTGCGCCGGGAAGAAGACGAAGTTGAGACGCGTCGTGCCGGGATTGCCAGGTCCGGGGACACGTCGTAGACGAAGGCACGCATCGGTGTTGCCAGCACCGGGCATGCGTAGATGGACGAAGTCGATGTTGACGATGCGTCGCTCCAGGCTTGCCAGACCTGGGAACACATCGGGGACGAAGGCACGCCTCGGTGTTGCCAGCACAGGGCATGCGTAGACGGGGACCCGCACACAACTTGTACGCCATGTCGAGGAGGCTAGCAAAGAAGGACTCGACGACAGTTGCGGCGCCAATCGGCGGGGGGCCAATGTCGCCCGCGGTGGTCGGAGTAGATGAAGTGGTCGGGGTAGACGACGGCGACGCTGGCGATGAACTGGTGCTGGACGAAGACGAAGGGGTTGGACGGGCGTGTGACGCCCTGATTTTGTGCTACAGTGATGTATGTAATTAAGCTACAGTAATCCCGCACTAATTTTGCCACGTCACCGCGCTTACTGTTGCTAAACTCGCGTTGGTTCGGACCCCGTTCAATTTCGTTGCAAATTTAAATTTGTTTGAAAGGTGGTTCTAAAAGTTGTGCAAAACTAGAATTAAAAATGTTGGATGGGTTGCAAATAATGCCCTGGTAATTATAAAATTAAAACCGGAATTTTTCGAAGTATTTTAGAGCCCCTAAATATTTAAAACAGAAGCTGTTTAATTAAAAAAAAGAAAAAAACAAGAAAAACCCTACTGGGCCAAAATCGGGCCGGCCCATTTTAGCACTATAAGGGGGCCAGGGGCGAACCCTAGCGCCCCCAGCGCCCCACCCCGTCCCGATCCCCCCCCCCCGCCGCCAGCGCCCCTGCCGCCCGATCCCCCCCCCCCCCCCCCCCGCCGACGGGCTAGCCGCCAGCCCCGTCCGCAACTGCCCCCCCCCCCGACGCCGCGCGGGCCGCTCGCCCGCCCCGCCGCCCCCGCGCGCCCCGCCGGCCCCGTCGCCGGCCGGCCTCGTCTGCGCCGTCCCCCGGCGGCTGCCCCGCCGCCTCGCGCCGCGCCGCCGCCCGCCTCGTCCGCCCCGTCGCCGCACCGCCCTCCTCCCGCCGACCGCCGCTGCCGCCTCTACTCGGCCTCCTCGGTGAGCCGCGCCGGCTCCCCTTCCGCCCCCCCCCCCCCGCCCCGCCCCCTGACCGCGCCCGCCGGCGGCCGCCGCACCGGCCGGTGCGCCTGCGCGTGTGTGCGTGCGGGCAGGTGTGTGTGTGTGTGCGTGTGCGCCCGTGCGCGTGTGTGCTGTGTGTGCGTATGCGGATGCATACGCATACGCATACGTATTGTGCAAAAATAAATAAATAAATAAATAAAATAAAAATAAATAAATAGATAAATAAATATATTTAATAATATTAATAATTAGTTAATTAAATTAATTAAATAATTAGTTTAATTAATTAATTAGGTAATTAAATAATTAATTAGATGATTAAGATTAAATACATTAATTAATTAAACAATTAATTAATTTAAATAAACAGTATTTTACTGTTTTGGATAATTCGAATTTAATAAATATATTAATTTCAGAATATTATTAAATCTTTAGAAATTAATATAAAATAAACCGTAGCCCGGATTAAAAAGTTTTGAACATGAAAGTTGCTCAGAATAATTCTACGGTTCCGATTACGCAGCCCGTTAGTCTGTCACATGCCTCTAGCATAGCAAACATGGAACTTTTCCATCGATTTCGCCTGTCCGGTGGTAGCCCGAGACCCGAAAAATATCGTGAGATATTCTTCCGATCCATCTGCGACGTGTAATACTGCGTTATTGCATGCCTAGCCCTGCATATTGCCATGTCATGCATCGTGATGCATTTGTCTGCTTTATATTTATTGTTTCTTCCCCCCCCCCCCTTCTCTCCGGTAGACCCCGAGACTGACGCTGCTGCCGGGTACGACTACGCGACTGACGATCAGCCTTTTGCCGCAGAGCAGCAAGGCAAGCAAACCCCCCTTGAGCATTCCGATATCGCCTATTCCTTTCCCTCTTATTCTTGCATTAGATTTTTGCTACTGTATTAGTTAGCTCCTATTCTGATGCATAGCCTATTTTGATAAACTGATACTATACCTGCAATCATATCAACTGCTTAGTATAGGTTGATCAATGAATCCCTAGTGACCCCTTAGTCCCAGTTGCCCCTGCTTCTTTATCGACGACTCGAAGACCCGAAGACTCGGTCAACCGACCGACGAGCCAGGCCCCTCACATCACCGCACACCCCTTAAGTATGGCACTGCAGAGCTACTATCGAGTGCCGAGGGTGATACCTCACTTAGCACTTTCGATGTTAATTCTGTAGCGTAGCTAATCGGTCGTGGGTATCGAGGGTGATTCCTCCTTCCCACTTATCGATAGCGACTCTTGTCATACACATACCTCGAGTGGGATCCATTGAGGGTGATTCCTCGGAATTCCACTTGGTGTATAAACACACAGTTACGTTAACTTGACACTGTTTACATGTGGAAGACGGGACTGGAGGGACAGGCGGTACCACCCTGGTTGAGGTGGACCTGAGTTCCCGACAGTCTTGAGACGGGTCGGCCCCAAGGGTACCCGTGTGTGAGGTGTGGTGGGATGCGCCGGTAAGGCATCCGGGTTATGTTAAGGCGTGGACGGGCAGGAGAGGCCCTTGCCACACATCCTCGAGTCGGGGTGACGGGACCACACTTTATGGGTCGCGCTTGCCCCGCATTAATAAAATGCTAATGGGTTGGGTACTTGATCTGAGTTAGGTCGTTGGCCTTAATACGCACTAACCTTCACGTGGGAGAAGTTATGGGTACTCAACGTCGTTGTATCAGCCGAAGCTCTTCAGACGTCAGCAATGGAGCGGCGCGCGACCGATTGGACTGGACGGTGCAGCTCTTGGACTGGAGTGTACTAGGTCTGTTTCCGGCCACGTACGCATCGTGCAGGAGTGCAAGGGCAAGTGGGCCCACGAACCTGCGCGCTTAGGATTTAGACCAGCGGGCTGGCCTCTTCGTTGAGCCTAGGTGGGGCGACGACGTGCTGATATCCCGAGGCCGGGCATGACCCAGGAAAGTGTGTCCGGACGGAGGTGACTCAGGCGTGTTGGGGAATATGTGGTGCACCCCTGCAGGGATGAATAATCTATTCGAATAGCCGTGTCCACGGTAACAGGACGACTTGGATTTGTGCCTTGACCTTATACAACTATAATTGTGATTTAAATTTGAAATGAATTGTGGCTCCGAGATTGCTTCCTCGCAGGGAGTCGAGGAAGAATCTCTGGGCGTGGTTACTTAATAAAATTGCTACAATAATATGACTATATATGAGATACAGGTCTACTCTCTTCTAATGCTGCAAGATGCTGAAGATGCTAGTCTTCGATAGGACTAGGCCTTCCCCCTATTCTTGCTTTCTGCAGTCAGCCCAGATATAACCCCTTCATTGATACTGATGCATACTTAGCATAGTTCTGATGTCAGTCTTGCGAGTACTTTGGATGAGTACTCACCGCTGCTTTGCTTTCTCTTTCCACCTCGATACGATACTGCGTTCAGACGACGGAGCCCAGGAGATGGAGTACGCCGGAGACGACTACTACACCCCCACTGGAGCCTACTACTACGTGGAGAACGCCGACGCTTAGGAGTAGTTAGGAGGTTCCCAGGCAGGAGGCCTCGCCTCTTTCGATCCGCTGCTTATGTTTGTGCTAGCCTTCTTAAGGCAAAACTTGTTTAACTTATGTCTGTACTCAGATATTATTTTTGCTTCCGCTGACCCCTGGCTTGTAATATGAAGCTGTATGACTTTAATTTGTGTCTAGTGTTATGTTGTGATATCAATCAGTGAGTCCCTAATCTTGGTCGTACGCATTGCGTGTATGATTAGCGTACGGTCGAGATCAGGGGCGTCACAGGGCGGCGCGGCTCGGGTGGGTGAGCGACAGCGCCGCCGAAGAGGCGCGGCGTGGCTCGGGTGAACGAGCCGCAACGACGCCGAAGAGTAGCGGCGGCGGCGGCCTGATGGCGGCGGCGGCGGCTGGTTAGGAACGCGGCGGCGATGCTCGAAGGAGGCGTGGAAGAACCCGACAGCATGACGAAGACCGGCGCGGACGATGGCGTCCCCGCGCCGAGGAAGGCGGCGCGGCGCATACCAGAGGAAGTCGACGCGCGGGGACGGCCGAGTGGACCGCGCGCCGCGGCGCTACGCCCCGATGGGGCGATGAAGCGGCAGCGCGCGGGTCGGGGCGACGGCGGGAAGACCTCGGGGCGGCGGCGTGGACCGCGTGCCGCTGCGCGATGGCCCGAAGGGGCGACACAGTGGCGACGCGCAAGTCGGTGCAGCCGCGGAGACGGCCTCGGGCGGCGGCGGAGACCGCGTGCCACGCTCGCTACGGCCCGATGGGCGATGCAGCGGCAGCGCGAGGGTCGGTGCGGCCACGGGGACGACCTGGAGCGGACGGCCTCGGGGTGGTAGTAGACCGCGGGCTGCGACACTACGGCCCGAAGGGGCGACGCAGCGGTAGCGCGCGGGTTGGTGCAGCCGCGGGGAGAGCCACGGGGCGGCGGCGCTGCGGCCCGACGGGGCGACGCAGCGGCAGTCCGGTGCTCGATCGGTGGAGGGGCGCTCTATACTTGAGACAGTCTTCACGGGACCTACGGAGGCGCGCGCAACCGACGGGCCAGGTCGGTCGCTCGGCGTAGATGAGGCGGATCGCGGCAGCGAGCGGGTGATCAATCCTATCGCGTGCGATGTCGTGGATGTCGCTCGGTGGAGGCGGGGTGGCGGCCGGAGCCGGCAGCCGGCCCGACGCAGCTGGCCCGAAGCAGCCGGCGCGACACAGGCGGCCCGATAGCCGGCCCGAAGCGGCCGGCGTGAGGTAGCCGACAAGGCCGACACGAGGCAGTCGGCGAGGCCGACATAGCCGGCGCGAGGCAGCCGGCGAGGACGGAGCCGGGAGCCGGCCCGACGCAGCCGGTGCGCGACCGGACGAGGTGACGGTGAAGATTGACGGGCAGGCCGGCGCGCGAACGACGGCTATGATGGGCCGCCGCATTGCGCAAGGCCGTCGGGTCAGGGCCGGTGTAGGAGTCCCAATCGGAGCAGGGCGATGACGGCCGGCGTAGATCGACGGGCGAGCCGGCGCGCGAACGGCGGCGTTGAGGGGCCGTCGGGTTGCGCGAGGCCGCCGGGTCGAGTGTAGAGGCCGGGTCGCGCCGATGTCGAAGTAGAGGCGCGGTGGTCGACGGCGGCGGCGGGCGACGCAAACCGATCTTAGATCGGAAAACCAAAAAGAAAACACCGATCAAGGTGACCGGCGGAAGAGAGAAAACCCCGGATCAAGAGATCGGGGAAAAGACTCTCTAGGGTAGCCGGTCAACACGACCGGAGGACGAACCCTAGGTACGGGCGGCGCGGCCCCCGGCGGCGGTCATGTAGACCGACCGCCCCGGGGGCGGCGCGCGGTGCGGAAGCGGTGTGCGGCGGCTAGGTCTAGGAACTTGCGGCAGATACCATGTTGAAAGGGAGAGAGGGATTTGGTGGAATAGTTGTTGTATTGCTTGAGCCTCATGGGCATATATATAGGAGTACAATGACCAACTTGGAGTACAAGACAAGATAGGACAATCCTAATCTATCTCATGTTTTCTAATTAATCAATATACTCAACACAGACAAACATAAACGAACAGTGTCAGATTCATTCAGGGACCATCATGTAACCGGAGATGCCACCGTAGACATTGGAGTCGTCTCTAAGCTAGTGGCTAAGCGCAGTTATCAGGCCACCAAATCTGGGCCCTGTCGGCTCCAAATCATTCTCGAGATCTACCTAATCCGCCCCTTAATAAAATAAAGCACCCTTGATTAGCACTCCTGTGCATCCGGACAGTTGGTTTCTGATGAAACACATGCCATCAGTTGTTTAATTGGTACTAGTAGACTATATAAATCAGTAGACACGCCTGTTTCTGTTTGAAGATTCCCGCGACGTGCAAAAGGGAGGAGCTATCCAACTAATAACTGGCAGCGTTGAACTTCTCTGAAGAACAATTCAATTGGTCAAGATATTCTGCTTCTGCTCGTCCACGGTCCTCTCGATCCTGTTGGTCCTTGTTAATCGGCTAGTGGGAGGAGGGGGAACTTAATTAGGTGGGATTGCCACTCTTTTGACAGTCACAAAGCGAAAAATGTTGCTTGAAACATAGGGGCATATGCTGCTACTTTGGTTGCCTGTCTGAAACCTTTGACTGTGAAATGCAGAATTCAGGCCCTCGGATCCCCTAGCCCTGCTTGCCATGACCCCGTCTCCTCCCAGGTCGCCCCCGCGCGGCGACCGTGGGGGGAAACCCTAGCCGCCGCCGCCAGGCCCCCCACCTCGCCTCCCCTCCCTCGCCGGCGCCACCGGGCTCGGCCGGGCAAAGCCCGACCGGAGGTGGCGCTGACGGGGATTTCTTTGTTCCCCCGCGGGCTGAGGGCCGGCGCGGCGTCGCCTTCTCTGGCGTGGGCGCGGCGCGGACGCCGGGCGTCGCGGTGCGGCGGCGAGCTGGTGCTGACGGGCGCCGGCGTGCTGGCCGGGCTTCGGGCGGCGGGCTGGATGGAGGTGCGTGCGGGGGTGCCGATGGTGGCGGGGGGCCTCGGCCAGATCTGTCCCGCGGGCGCCCCTAGCGGCGAGGGCCGTGGCCGGCGTGGGTTGGCTGTCTCTGCTCCGTTCCGGCGTGGTGGAGGCTCCGACGTGGTGGCTTGATCCGGCATGTACGGGTGGCTGCGGGTGGGCAGGGGCCGGTGCGGGTCTGCTGTGCTATGGCGGTGTGGCTGCGGTGGTGCTGCAGGCGGCGCGGGGCGGTGGTGGCGGCCCCCTTCTCCTAGATGTGCGCCGGCGATGGCTCAGATCTAGGGTTCGCGCCCAGGCGGGCCTGGTCGGGGCCCGGGGCGGATCGGAGCAGGTGCTTCGGGTAGGCGAGGTCGGGCTTGGCCCGGGATGTGCTCGTGGGTCTACCCGCGGGTATGGTGTTCGACGGGGGTGGTCATGGTAGTGTTGCGTCGTGCGCGGATCGGTGTTTGTGACCATGGACTTGGCGTCGTGTGAGCTCGCTTGGCCAAGGGCTTGGAGCGGGCTCATCGGCGGCCGTCGGCAGTCGTGGAGTCGTGTCCCTCCCAGTCCACCGGGATTGGTTAGGGACGCAGGTGTGGGTGCCTCCTACGGTGGACGCGCCTACCCAGACTCAGGGACTGATGTCGGGCTATGAGTAGATGTACTGTCGTCGCTCGTCCTGCTGTGGTTGCGCACGCCGGGATGTGAGCGGCATACACTATCTAGCGACAGGGACGCCGGGGCGGCGGCCCCGAATGGTGGTTCGCATGGTTGCTCTCCGGCGGGCATCATGACGATGGTGATGGCTCTCCTCCTGGCTTGTGTGGGCAACGGGAGAGGTTGCGGTGGGTAGCTCGGATGTGCCCTCTTTCGAAGGGGTGGCGTCCTGATCCGGATTGGGGATCTAGCACTACTGCGTTCCTCCTGGTGACCTCGTGGTGACACGGGTGAGTTGCCGAGCGAAAGCTCAGCGCCTTCGCGCTGACGACGGCGACGCCCGTGGGTGCCGCGTTCTTCTTGAAGACGTCGTCGTGGTTCTTCTCTCCGTGTCAAGGCTCCGGGTGAAGACCTTTGTCCGGTGTGGACTCGGCAACGGCGACGCGCTGCGCCGTTTTCCCTCTTGAGGGCGTTGCCGTGGAGCTTAGGTTTGCTAGGTCGTAGCGTGGAGTGTGTCTAGATCCCTCGGTGCCCTATGTTGGTTGTTGTCGCGTGCGTTTTACGTGTGTTGATTATCTTAGAATCGACTGTGTAAGAGGGCTACCTCATCACCTTGTATCGTTCGGCCGTGTACTTGTTTGGTTGTTGATTTATATATAAAGCGGGGCGAAAGCCTGTTTCGAGAATTCAGGCCCTCCAAGTGAATCTACAGCGACTGTGAGACTCGTCTATTCATCAGCGAGTGTGAGATCTTCTATAGATATATGTACCGACCGTAGAGATTGTTTGCCAAATTTGTGCTTCTTCCCTGGATACGGTGCGGATCTACAGAGCTTTTATGGGCCGGAGTCTGTAGTACGTGGAGAGAAACGGTGTATGAGCACTGAGAGCCCCGGCTGGACCCCGACAGACAGGCTGAATAAATACGCCGCAGCGTGGGCGAGGACGATGGCGCGTCAGTCAGAGACCTGCGGCGGGCTGCCGGCCGGATGAAACTTGATAGCAACGGCGCCCGATCGACGCGGCGGGCGTGGAGGCCGCCGCGGTGGTCCATCGATCGGCTCCGCTGAACCTGTGAAACACACGTCGCCTGCCTGCGACTGGCGATTGGCTGATGATCGTCGACCCCATCGGCGTCGCTTCACAGCGCACTTATCGCCTGCCTGACCGACTGGCCGATTGATTCTTGTGCTGCTCCTATCTCTATCGCGAACATGCCATGGCACTGTCGAAGCGGCGGCCCGTGATGGGATCATGAGACGCGTCTACACAAATGGAGAGACAGGCTACACGACGTCTCGGTGGGGTGAGGGTTCTGTTTCTCTTCTGTTCTGCGTGGTAAGATGAGAATGAAAACTGCAGTGACTGACAATAATCGGTGCCAACTTGAAAGGATACGCTCGCCAGCCAGACAAACAAACCATGGAACCCACCACCATGCGCGATCTCTCGCTGCGAGTGTCATCTGGTGGTTACAACTGAGCGACCGCACAGCTGCTTGAACATTTCCAGGACACGGGAAAAAAGATTCATCGAACCATACGAGCGAAATTTAAGAACTGGCAATACATATTCTGCAGTTTGTTATACGATAGTGAGACTTGAGTTCTCGAATCTGATTCACATGCTTCATGGCACCTTTGTATCTTGCCGTTTTGTTGTTGTTGTTGTTGTTGTTGTTGTTGTTGTTGTTGTTGTTGTTGTTGTTGTGTGGTGTGGTGTGCCGTGGTGTTGTACTATTAGTCGTGATCTTGTAAGTTTGTCTGGTTGACGACTCTGTTAATTGAAAATTGGACGGGAGATCAAGCGTCGCACATAAGCGCGGTCGCATTATCGCAGGGTGAATCCAGCAGTCTTATGAAAAACAAGAGTCAAGATTTGATTGTCTAGCCGATCATGAATTTAAGATCTGTGTAGTAAGTGTAATTCATAGTTCTGTACCATGAAAAAGGATCAAACGACCTCTCACACTTTCAACGGAACCACGCAACAACATGGCTAACATGAGTCGGGCAAATGTCCGCCCATCACTCCCTCTCGTGATCCTTTTTTTTTCCCGGGGTAAGTCTGGATTTTATTCCTCGGCCGAGCAATTTTAACACGGTCCCTCCAATACAACTTCTTCTCTTGTGTGAAACGCAAAAAGGTAAGAATTAATCAGATCATAATTTAATGTAATCAACAATTCACCTCTCATGTGAAAAAGAGAAGGTAAGAGAGACCATGTTAAAAAACCTCTCCACGGTAATAGAATTACATTATGCTAATACAACTTCAACTACACTCTCTCGCACACGGCGCAACCAACAAGTGGTGTTACCATCAGACCACTATGAGCAACTCTATTTTGATGACGCTCGATTTTTTGTGGAATAGCCCACACAACTCTAGAAGTTTCTCGATCTCCAACATAAGATGTCCATAGGCGGAGTGGTCCAGTGAATCATCTGACAAAGCCGCAACAACACATGAGCTGTCAGACTGAATCACAATTGGAAGATCTGATTGTTGCATGCTCATAGATAGTACTTCTAGCACCGCACCTCAATGAAACTCAAAACAAAGATTTTGTAGTCGCGATCTTTATTCAGCGTGAATTCTACAAACAAGCAGTTTCCGTCATGTGCAATCCCCGAGCTGCTCAAACCTAATTTCCATCGATATTCACGGTTCACAGCATCTTTTCCAAAGTCTACTTCAAACCCAAACACACACTTATAATTAACATGTCTACGAGTCATGACAGGGAAAAGATGTCAAGATTTCCCACCTTCATCACATAGCGAGTTTGGATACATGAACAAAGATACGACACATTCGACCGAGATTTACGTCGGACGAGTCATGGAAATTTGAGAGAATCAAGAAGGAAAGATGGAGTCAAGGAGTATAGAATCCCGGGGTCGGCATGGAAGAGCTACATGAACCCGCCGGCAAACTTGTCATGCCACCGCGGGGGCGCTGGCTGGATGGTAGGGCTTCGACGTTGTGTGGGGCCGTCTTGTAGGATCTGAGCCTGTCATTTGAATATGGGCTTAGGGTTGATTATTGTGTTCGTATTTTTATCTTAGGGACGTGTATTGTGTTTGCTAGAACCAATGAAATCACTAAATAAGAGCTATCCCTTACAAATGTCATTCACAACTTCTCTGGCAGTGATAATTAACGCATTGCATGTGGGCCATTTGTTGCATCCTAAGAGTTTTGGTGAGATTTCTTCTGATGGGAGAGATGGATGCATTTGTTTGTGCTTTTTTAGATCCATTTTTTCAAAATGATTTATCTCTTGGACCATGCATTTAAACCATGAAGCATTTTCATCGTTGCTTTTCTCACATCGAGATTTTTGTAAAATTAGATTACATGTTAATAGGTTTAGTGAAATTTGTGCTTTTAAATTGAAATAACATGTGTTTCCAAATCATACTAACTCGTGCTTCCGCAGGATGAAGCGCAATTGTGCTCCTACAAAAAAGCACACTGTGCTCCAGAAGGGAGCACAACTGTACTTCCTAGGTAAACTAGCTTGTGCTTCCCGCAGGGTGAAACATATATGTACTCCACACGCGAGCACAACACACACACGCTTCCGCATGAAGCACATATGTGCTTCACACGAAAGCACGCATGTGCTCCTGCGTAAAGCACATCCGTGCTCACTCCTAAGTCCTAACATACGAGATCGTAAAAACCAAGAAAACATGAAAAAAAACTTGAAACTGATTTTCTTTTTGAAAACCAAATAAAGCTCAGATGAAGACGGATTCAAAGTGCAACACGTGACGACATTGGGGCATAACCCCGTAATGCCCTAAATTTATTTTGAGGAAACATGGTCGTTTTATTGCTCAATAATAAGGGGGTATAATTACAAGATCCAAAGGCTGGAGTAGCCAAATGTAGTGACCATGATCGAGGGATAACACACTCTATACAAAATTATGTGCCTCGTGATTTGATGTCCTTCCCTCATGTATGAATCTAACTGAAGCAGAAGCTCGCACACGCTCTTGTCCAATAAAACTGAGCTATACACGCACTTACTTCCTTCATTAATATTCTCGACCACCATAGCAGCATCATATGCAATCATAAGCTTATGTATGTTATGATCCTCTGCTAGAACCTAGCCTCGCAGCACGCTAAAGCTTCTAGCGTTGCGGGTCCATGCAATTATCGAGCACTCGTGCTGAAGACACTAGGTACATGTCAATACCATCGCGGCAAATAACAACAATAGCTCCCTTGGACCTTCTTTTGTTATTTCCACCATCAACATACAGCTTGACCCAACCCTTCAGTGGAGGCATCGATCTCAGAACATGAATCGGCGTTGGCGTGGTACACCGAGGAGAATTCTTGTTGGCAATTTTCAGATCCGTAATTTTTTTGGACAATAGTATGACTTTATTCATCAAAGGATCGACACATCATTTACAATCATAGATGAGATGAAGATCTAGTAGTAAAGGCAAACTTAGCTAAACAATTTCTGTAAAACAATGTGTGGGGTATTCAGTGTGTGCCGCTCAGCGGTTTGTGATGGTTTTCGTCCGGTTTTCCACTAATTAACTGGACAACTCTCTTCTGCTTATTTAATGGATGAGGCAAATCTTTTGCCTCCGTTTCGAAAAAAAAAAAGCCGCTAGCAAGTTGCTTGCTGCTAGTTTTTCTTTTTCTTTTTTGAGGGTAGCGTGCGCTGCTAGCCTGCTACGAACTCGTGGATGGGCCCTTTTTTTTAAAAAAAAAGAGCCCGCTCGGATGGGCTAGTCCGGGATTCCCTTTGTTTCGGGGGCCCGGGATGACCGGCCCTCCTGCCATTCAGGGCCGGCCCTGGCTGCCGCTGACGACCCCTATCCCGTCCTCACTCGAGCACACTCTGCCGCCGCCGACGCCGACGCCGAGGTTCCTCGGGCTGGACGCCGCCCCTCCTCCTCTCTCGACAGCCCCACCTCGTCTTCCCCAGCTCCGGATTCCGTCCCGTTGCCGCGCTGTTGCCGAGCGTATTCGACCCGAGCTCGAGCTCAGTGCAGCTCCAACCCCAGCCTAGGCCTGCTGGATTTCGCGCCCGCCGCGGGCTCTCGCTGATGACCACCGCGCCGTCCGTCCCCCCCTCCCTCTCCCGACTACACTCCGAGCGGGCCTCTCCGTTCCCCAGATCCTCGGTGAAGACCGGAGCCGGGGTCGCCTTCTCGGCTCGGCCCTTTTCCCGTAAAGGACTCCCTCTCCAACAAGTCCCCCTTTTCCCGTAAAAGAATCTGGTTTAGGGGGAGTTGGGCCAAAAAAAGGGATCCAACAGCCCCATAAACTAGGGCTGAAACCAGAGCGAATATGGCCGAAGAGTAGTGAGACCATGGTCGCGGCCATATTTTTCTTGGATTCGAAGATGGAGCAGATAGTGCTCAGATACGAATACGGAATCGGATCCTACCGGTTACGAATACCGGGCGAATGTGCTTTAGTCACGGACATTCTGTGGGATGTATAGAGAGAGAGACTACGCCCGGTTTAAACGGGATTGACTTGCTGCACGGTAGAGAGAGAGAGATGAGAGAGAGTAGTTGTAGTTACATGTTAACAAATCTTCATCCAATAACCTTTCTTCGCCATCAAGATATGTAAGTGCATGGGAAGGAAAGTTATAACTAAGAGTACAGAAAGAGAGACGAGTATTGTAGATATAGTGTCCGTGATTTTCTCTTAGGAGGACTGAGCGTTTAACCGTCGATCGGCCAGGCAGAGGCAGCCCCACATCGATCGTCTCCACCACGTTGGATGTCACTTTAACATGAAATCTGCAGTGGCGAACCAACATGTGGTTGGATGGTTAGAGGGACAGTGGTATTATCAGCCTACCAACATATGTAACATATCTTTAGTAATTCATAATTTCATCCATTGCCAGTGAAGCGGCTAAAAAATCAAATTATTCATGATTTCATACATGCCTTAACTATCATTTGTTAAAATATATTTTTTACTAACGATTTCTAAATAAATTATATGTTATTAAATTAATTTTGTCCGTGAACAACATCTGGGTGCCTATGACGGATGTGATTCACAAACAGCTAGTGTGCCTATGAGGATCAACTCAAGTTGCATTAGTCGATCTTCTTTCAAATATTTCTACAACTCATATTTCTCAATATCTTGTTTTCCTTATGTATCATACAATTTTTTTGGATGTCCTCATCCATGCCATAAAAAAATATCATCAACTTCCTTAGTGCCCACACTTGTGGTTGGGGTACTCATCGTTTCAGCCTCTTTTGCACTGGACATGTAGACTTGGAGTAACTTATTTACCAAAACCATAAAATCATTAATATGCCATCATAATCGCCAACAGGGCATTCAGTGCCATCTTCATTTCCTTACTTGCTTCGAGGAGCAGATCGAATAGTCAAAGAAGGGGATGGCTAATTCCAGGAATAGAGTAGCATTCTCAAGCACTACCCTCTGTTTTTTTTTCAGTTCATATAAAACAGTCAATCTACCAGCAGCAGAGGCTGCAGATACATGTCCACCACCTGTGTATATCTTGGACATAAAAAAACTCTATGGCAAATTCAATGCAAAAAAGTATAACAAGTATGGGGCAACTCCAACATGGCTCTGACAATATGATGCTTTGTTGATCCAAGGTATAATAAAAGTCTTGTAGAGTTTTTATGTCCAAGGTATATATATTGGCGATAATGATAAGATATTAACGATTCGATGGGTGTGGTAAACAAGTTATTTCAAGTCTACATGTCTAGTGCAAAAGAGGCCGAAATGGCTAGTGCTCCAATAACTAGTGTGTGCACAAAATGTGTTAATGATATTTTCTTGATGGCTGGGTGAGGACATCCAATTTTTAATGATGTGTAAGGACAACAAGATAGTGAGAAATCTGAGTTGGAGAAATATTTGAAAGAAGATCGAGTAAGGTGTAGCTCGAGCTTATGTGCATGTGCAGCTCGAGCTGATCCTCATAGGGGCACTAGTCAGTTTGTGAATCGCATCCGTCATAGGCACCAAGATGTTGTTCACGGACAAAATCAATTTAGTAGCAGCTTCTGAATAAGTTATTTTGCAGTCATTGAAAATAATAATAATAATTAATAACCGCTACATGAGGCTTGTATGAAATCATGAATAATTTATTTTTGTAGCCGCTTCGCTGGCAAAGAATGAAATTATGAATCAGTAAAGATATGTTAAGTATGTAACATATTATTATGAAGTTATCCTACCCCCTATTTCAACGCGACATACATCCTACAAAATGTCCTTGACCGAACCGTATTCGTCTGGTATTTACTCCGTACTCATACCCGTAGGCTCGGGTTCTGTATTCGTATCAGGGCACTATCCGCTCCATCTCCAAATCAGAGAAAAATATGGTCGCAGGCATGGTTTCACTACCCTCTGACTGTATTCTCTCCGTTTTTAGCCCTACACATTCCATTTCCATTTGTATATCAGTTTATATTGAAATAGGAAAAAACTGGTTTTAGGGGAAGATGTTAACCGGACCTGCTAAAGCACCTCACATGTGAACCTGCCCTAAATTATACGGACACCCCGTAAAACCACTTTTTGGGGGAGTTTTTTATGGGACTTGTTGGATATGCGCCAGGACACTGTTGGTACAACCCTGTTGTTTTTGGGAGAAATTGATGCATACACAACTAAGCCTGAAGTATGCTGCCTTTTGAGTTGCACATGTTTCGGGTGATATTTGACAATCAGGATGGGAGATGCTATTTAATTTTACTTTCACTAGTGTGATGTGTTCCATGGAAATGTTGTTACTCCACAACAGTATTGGTAATGTATGGCTTTGGTTATTCCACAACAGTGCAAAATTGACAACAATGGCCGCTATGTATGACAAGCCATTACATGTCAAATCAATATATGAAAAGAAGCTAAAATCAAGTGCCAATGCAAGCATTTTTTTTTTAGAAGTACCTCTTCTGCACAGGTTGCTGTATGCTGAATGGTCCAGTATTATGTTCTATGTATATCTTGTGCTTGACAGTAAAAATTTCTTCTAAGTCGTGCTGAGTCAGTGGGCTTTTTTTCTGGTCGAAGTTAGGCATTAACTTCAGTTTACAACTTACAGCAACTGGCTTCTCATGGACTGTTTGACGTATATGTCAGGGCGTCGGGTGACACTCACATTGATGATCATCACTCGAATGAAGATATTGCTTTAGCAATTGGAACGGTGATTGCTGCTTTCCTATCCTATTATTAATATTTAACTTGGCATTTGTACTTCTGCCGTAGTTATATGAATTGTTGCTTACCAGAAGTTAGGATGTCCATTTTGACCTCATTAGTAATTTGCACCCTATGTTTACCTCACAATGAACTGTCCTGAATTTACTATTCTGCAACCTGTATGTAAGAAAGTTTGCCGGGATGACTGTTTTTTATTGTACTTTCAGGCGTTACTTCAAGCACTTGGAGATCGAAAAGGAATTAACAGATTTGGGCATTTTACAGCACCACTTGATGAGGCAGCAGTTGAGGTTATACTGGTATGCATAACCATCTTGTTTTTACATACTATGAATGTATAGTTCTCTGCAACCCTCATCGGCTGCTTGTCTTTGTTGGCATTTATGATCTCATCAGTCTTAACACATGACTGACTTACAACTTGCACTTGCCTGGTTCTGCACTTAGGCAATTACCAATCATGTTTTTTTTCTCCTCTCTTCTGTTTTCGTGAAGCATCTGCTGTTATGATAGGTTGGTCCATATGCAGCCGTTGGCTTCTGAGGACTAGTATTGAGAATGAGAGTCCTTTTTTTTTCTGCTATAGTTTTTTCGAACTCATCTATATCACACAAAATGAAGACTTGAGTGATAGTGCAAGAGTTTGCAATTATTTTACCTTGTATGTTGGCTTACCTATTTTTTTGTTCCATAATGGTGATGTTGTCACTTGTCAATTGTCGTCGCAGTGAATATGTAAATTCTACTAATCAATTGGGTTCTGCCTTGTTGAGCATATATGCTTGTTGGTCATTCCTTTTCCGCTTGTATCCAGGATCTGTCGGGTCGGCCTCATTTGAGCTGCGGCTTAAGTATTCCTACTGCACGGATTGGCACATATGATACGCAGGTAATTTGTGAAAGTTCGCAGCTGTTTTCTGTTTTCTGCAACGTTGATTCCAAAAGCATTTGATGTTCTGTTTCTGTATGTGTCGGACTTAAGAAAGAATGAATTTCATTGTCACATCTGACATATTCAGTTCAAGTTTATCCCTCCGATTTTGTTACATTCAACTCTTCCTCTCTCCAGTGAATAATTATTGACAAATCTTAACAAGACATTTTTGTCGTTTTTTAGCTAGTGTGATGAGATCATGGTACCTGTACATCCTGGTACCAACTTAGGCGAATAATAATTTATTTGTTCTTGTGACAGCTCGTTGAGCACTTCTTCCAGTCTCTTGTGAATACATCTGGGATGACACTTCACATCCGTCAGGTATATATTGCTTCCGTTTCAAGCGAAATCCTCTCCCATAGCAGGGTCAATAATGTGATGGCTTTCCTCTAGGATGCCCTCACCCACTCCCCAAGATGACGTGAGCTAAATTGGCCTAACCCTGGGCTCTATTTTTTTTCCTTCCAAAAAAGCTTGCGGGGAACAACTCGCACCACATTATCGAGGCATGTTTCAAAGCATTTGCCAGGGCCCTTCGACAAGCAACAGAATACGACTTACGCCGACGTGGCACTGTGCCCAGGTTTGTCCTCAGTCACTGCAAATATTGTTTGTTCAGGAAACTTTGTACAGTGCATATGGTCATAGATGTGTTAGAAACTATCTCGTGGATCTTTCAGAAACTATTTCCTGCCGCAGAATTCTTTAAAAAATAGAAACACTTAGCTGTTGGATAATTGCTGGTGACAAGGACCTTAATAAGCGGATGATTGCTGGTGACAAGGACCTTAATAAGCATACATGCGGTTAATCTCTAGTGATTTATCATACATTGGCTGTCATTGCTGAGTGTATCTTGCTCGACGTACCCAATCGCAGCTCCAAAGGTGTTCTGTCAAGGTCGTAGTGTTGTTGCAAGATCAAAAACTGGATGCCCGCCCGCCTGGTGCTGCGATAGGAGGAAACAGATGGATGGTGTCCTTCTACATCTCTGTTGCTACTTGCGCTTGGAGTGCGAAATGGCTTGCCATCCTGTTGTTCTCAGGGTTTATTTATGTTGCTACCACAGGCATAATGTATGTACACTCGCTACTACTACTCCCTCCGTTCCATAATATAGTGCGTCCTCGGTTTCCGAGCTTGAACTTTGACCATGAATTTAACCATCCAGACCGATTGCGGCGGGGGTAAAAATTATACCACTGAATTCGTATCGAAAATACGAATTCAGTGGTATAGTTTTTGTCCCCGCCGCAATCGGTCTCGTTGGTCAAATTTATGGTCAAACTTATATTTGGGAAAGCGTGGACGCACTACATTGTGGAACGGAGGGAGTACTCAGTTCCAAAATAAGTGTCGTGGGTTTAGTTCAATTTTGGCTGTTCACAGGATGGACTGTACGTCTGATGATGAAGAAGTGCAAAGGGCTTGCCATTCTGAAAAGAGATTACCTCTACAGATACAGATTCAGGATTGGTGCGCGTGTTGTCGTGTCTGTAATAATGAGCTGACCATTCACTCAAGAGAATGAAATGATGGAATGGAAAATAATCCCCTGTTGCACTCCGATCATCATCCGGTGATAATGACTGCCTAGTACCGTGTAAACTCGATCGTCTCGTGTGCCGTCCAGGTGATAATCCCCTGTTCAGTCTGAGATCCATCTTTGAGCTCAGAGATCTGCAGCGACCGGTCCCTCGCTCCGATGACAGTACGGATGGCTGAAGTAATGAAGCTAATTTGGTGTTGAAAATATCGGTGTATTTTTTACATAAACTTGGTCAAACTTAGAAAACTTTTACTACCCAGAATTTCAAAGTATTTTGGGACAGAGGGAGTAGCTCTATGCCATTAGAACACATAAGGTTTTCATCCTTGATCAGTCCATGGCGTCTTGTAACCGGTAAGGATCGGTCAAATTTACGCCATGTTCACAACACTGGAATTTTCACAAATCACAAAATGCAAGTGTTCTTGAAAATTTATTGTGAGCCAGCTCAACATTTTCGGCAAGCATATACCAAAGTAAAGCATTGATGGACTTTTTCTCTTCCTCCGATCTCCCTCCCTCCCTCGTGAAAGGTGCCTTCTTCTAATCTAGAAGAGCAAAGCTTGCCCTTTGATGGCCACCATGGGCTCCTCTCCCTTTCTGCTCCACTGTTCATTGATGGTGTATGTAGGCACTGACTTTGTACAGACAAACATAAACGAACAGTGTCAGATCAGGGACCATCATGTAGTCGGCGATGCCTCCATGACATTTGTGTCGTCTCTAAGCTAATGGCTAAGCAGACCTGTCGGCTCCAAATCCTTGTCGAGATCTACCTAATCCGCCTCTTAAAATAAATGCTTATGCTTATTTGAAGATTTCAGTGACGTGCAGAAAGGAGGGAGGGCCAACAGGCAGCGTTTAAATTCTGTGAAGAACAATTCAACTGGTCAAGATATTCTGTTTCCGCGCATCCACGGTATTGTTCATCCGCAGAATTTTCAGGTCATATCTACAGCAAACTGTTCGTCAGCAAATGTTCATGATGATAATATGCAAAGCTCCAGGCGTTTATGAGATGTTGCAAGTAAGTATGTTGTTGCCGTAGAGATTGTTTGTGCGCTTCTTTCTGGGTACGGTGCCGGTCTCGAAAGCGATACTGCATCACACGTACGTTACCTGCCTGCGACCTCGAAAACGATTTTCGGTATTCACAGGTCGCCGCGCTACTGCAGTGCGGTGGTCCATCGGCTCCACTGAACCATACTTCACACTGTTCTGGGACCGGCCGACTGACCGACCGATTGATTCTTGTGCTGTTCCTATCTCGAACATGCCATGGCACTGTCGAAGCGGCTGCGTGCCGAGGCTGTGGCGTGTGAATACTGAACTAGTAAGCGTGCACGTGCAACACACGTATGATGTGAAACATAATCAGATATATGATAGATTTCCTAAAAAAAATGAAATTTCACAGAGTACACAACTAATTCATGAATCATACAAATACTTCATAATATCATTCTTCATGAAACAAATATCGCACACCTTTCAATCAGTTATATAATCTTTTTCTCAATGCACAATTTCTCAACACATGGTGCCCAAACGTTTACAATCTCCTATAAATGAATTACAGTATGTGAACAACATGTCCAGGAAGGCCTAGGCCCATCATAGTATGTGTCAAATATACAACCATTTGAAATTTGCAAATGGTATTGTTGCAGTATAATCCAGTGAGAAATTAGAATCCTCTTGTTGGACAATGGACCATTTTAAAGGTTCATCACCATCGTACATACACACATACAAGTATTGTTCAGTAAAGAACCATTAATTTATGTATCAACTAAATTCAGTAATGAGAAAATCAAGTGTTGTTCAGAAAAGAGAGAAGTGCCCATTATCACTTTAGCCATAACTGTTACTGCTATCTGCTCTTGCTTCCCTTCACATTGTAAGGATGTACTCCCTCTGTTTCTAAATATAAGACCTTTTAGAGATTTTAATACGGACTACATACATATGTATATAGACATATTTTAGAGTGTCCATTCACTCATTTTGCTCCGTATGTAGTCTATATTGGAATCTCTAAAAGGTATTATATTTAGGAATTGAGGGAGTATGTTGTCTATGTTGTCTCAACATAGCCGGTCCCAAGCCCGGGTAAAGGAGGAGGGTTGTGATAGGCTTGGTGAGCCAACGTCAAAACTCAGCCACTCTTATGGAGATGAAACCCAAAAGATTTTAATGGGTTTCACCTCTAGCCTACCCCCAACTTGTTTGGGACTAAAGGCTTTGTTGTGGTTGTTATTGTTGTTGAGGGGGTAGTAGTTAGCATCTAAAAGTGTCTTATATCAAATTATATGGTGAACATATGCTGCAACCAGCAATGAACCATTGGCTGATCTAAAAACCAACATTGGCATCCAAACTGGGCCAGCTCTCCATCTAAAACCAAACTTACAAACTAAGAATTGTTTTTGCAACATCAAGTGAATTTGCCTTTGGTTGACCAATATTTTTCATCTCTTTGTTCCAATATTCTTCGTGTTTGGACACGCAAGGGAGGAGTCAGCGACTTGGCGACGGTGGTTGTTCTCTGCACATACCTTGCTGCAGTGTTCCTCCTCCACTGCAGCGTCCCGCATGTCCCGTCCTTGCCTCCCCGCGCCTTTCACACGACATATCTTCAACCTCATAGCCATCTTCGATGCAATGACGCTGAGTTAAGAAATTTGCCAGGAATGACATTGAAAATTAATAGTGAAGCACAACCCTTGAGATAACATGGATATCATAAAAGTACTAATATCTATCAGGAGACCAAACCTACTAATTTGAACCATGCTTCAAATCTTGTGCAACTTCTCCTATATAGAAGCATGGTTTCTTCTAAAGTAGACGTGGGAAATCTGGCATGGATGCAAATATGCAACAAAAAAATCTCTAGTGTCATACGCAAAATATTTTGGAAGTCATGTAATATGGAAAACCATCACTTGAAATCTAGATACCAATATTCAAAAGTAAGCAAGTATTAACTGAATCCCAGAATATAAGACACTTTATTACTACCTACAGATATGATGCAAGGCAATATTATATAAATAATTTTAAGTGTGTTATCTAATAACTTCAAAGTAAAAGACAACTTGAAGAATCTTTGATCCAAAGTTGTAGCTTCAGACCATAAACTACAAATCTAAAAAAAATAAAAATTCTATGGGATCAATATTCTTATTTCCAAAGAATTTAACTTCTGACATGTAGTGTATCGAGATTATTCTCAAATTCAAAATCCGTATATGTTATTATCACATCGGTGATCCATCTATGTGCGGATCTTTCTCTCTACGCTATTTTCTCTTTACGGAGATCTTGGATAATCCTTTAGTCCTAGTACAAATTGCCTAGGATATCAGATATACTAAACAATAGGCTGCTCCCCTAAAAGAAACTGAAAAATAAAAAATAGGTTACCAAATACAGTCAGGTTTGTCAAAGAAATATGCGAAATCAAATCACACACTTGCGAATTGTATGCTCATGCTATATATTATTCAATCAAATACAACAGGCAAGTTTTGAAAATTGTAAATTATGTATCAGGAAAATGTTTAAATCTGCAGAGGGGTCCAAACTGTGTACTCCCATACACCCCTTGTTGGCTTGTTGAAAGACCGTCTGTTGTTCTAAGGGCCAGTTCTTTTGGTAGCTTTTTTGGGCTTCTAGAATAAGCTGCCCCCTACCCAGCTTATTCTAGAAGCTCAATTAAAAATATTTTTTTAGAAGCCTACTAGTAAAGTCTTAATTAGTAGGCTTGTAAATAAATAAATTTGGTTGGGCTTCTAGAATAAGCTGGGTAGGGGGCAGCTTATTTCAGCTTATTCTAAAAGCTAGCAAAAGAACTGGCCCTAAGACCTGGATAACAAGAAACAAAACTAATTGAAGATGATTGAGCTGATCTCATACCTGAAGAGCGAATGCCAACTACCATGGCATCGTTTCGATCCTAATGTATGCAGTGCACAGGGATTTGATACACCATAACGTATGAAAGCAAACACGATTGTCCTATTCATAAATTTTCATGAATGCAGGACGGATAAAATTCAGTCTGCAGGAATCATTTCAAAGTGCAGTTTTTAATGTTCCAAATTATTTTCCAAAGATTGAATCACCTGAGATGAACAACAAACCGGATCAAAAACTGCGTGTTGCCGCCTTGCCGGCAAGCTCCTGTGACTTGCTAGATCCAAATCGGCAGCTTAAACGTGCTAATGCACATGGAGCTTATGTACAAAGCTTGGGTGCATAGGAGGACGACCATGGTGGCCGATGTGGGAGGATGGGGCGGATCTTGGATGGATCCGATGACCTGGGGAGGAGGACCACAGGCTCGGCGGTGCCGTACAGATCAAGGGCGTGCACGGTGAGAGGGCGCCGTCTCAGCTCATCGTCGGTGTAGGTGAAGGATGGAGACGTCAGCTCCATCTCCTCTGGTCGTCTGTGTAGGAGATATGCCCAAGAGGCAATAATAAATGTTATTATTTATCCCCATGTTCCTAATTAAGTTTATATTCCATGCTATAACTGCAATGATTCTCGAGTCTGCAATATCCACGAGGCCCGGAGGGAAACTCATTTGCACGTGTGGTATAATAAACGGTAAAATGTATTCCTAGTCTTGCCTCTAAGACTGGCTCAAGTATTGCATGATGATCCTGTTTTCCTGATCATGGGCATGGCTGTGCCGGCAATTTTGAGGGCGCAATGTTGGTAGAACACTTGTGTTGAATCGACCCGAATTGATGTTATGCTATGAAATACTTTCGTCACTAGTTAATGGTTAATAACACAGAGATAGTTAATGTTTGCATAATTCCTTAGACCATGAGAGTATCGAGTTCCTTCGTGCTTGCTTCGTGAACTTTGGGGTTTGTTAAACGTCATCCGTTACTGGGTGGCTATTACGGCGGCTTACGGGTTCACGGAAAAGTATGGCAAGTAACAAGATAGCTCAAGATTGGGATTTGCTCCTCCGACGATGGAGAGATATTCTCGGGCCCTCTCGGTGTTACGGTATCCATCATCGTCTGGCCAGACACAGTGTGATTTGATCACAGGGATGCCGGAACACGATAACGAGAAAAGAGAACAAAACCGGTAACGAGGTAACTTGCATTGTGGACAAGTTGTTGATCCACGGGGATGCAGGAAATCTCACCTCGGGTGTTTGTAATATATCGCGAAGCAACAGGAATAGCACACGGCAACTAGAGGTTCACTCGAATATTCATTCGTGTGGGTATAGGGGTCAATATGGGTGTCCACGGCTCCGATGTTGATCATTGATCGGAAGGGGTTCCGGGTCATGTCTATACTTCACCGAACCTATAGGGTCACACGCTTAAGGGTCATCTATCTGCTGAATACTAGACAGGGATTCTGAGAGAAAGTCTCCGGAAAAAGTTTCGGAGACAGCGGAAAAGTTCCGAAGAGAGAGGTTACCGGATGAGTTCCGGTAAAACTGAAAAATTTGTTTCAGGGGATACCATTAAGTCAAATTGGTTTCATCACACGCCTGATAATTCTTGGAGGGTGCCAGAATCATTCTGGAAACTTTCTGGAATTTTCCGGGATGAAAACCGGAAATGTTCCGAAGCTGCCGGAACCGCTTCAGATGCTTTTCGCAGATGAAAATCACTAATCCAGAATTGTTCTGGAACGCGTTGAAAATTATTTTAGTGGGTACTGGAAATGTTCTAAGCCCACATAAATATTTTCAGTTCGAACGGACCCTGAAAATTGTCGTCGTGAATAGTGAAAGTGCTTTTTGGCTTACTTTTTGGAAAGCCATTATTTTAGGCTTTATCCCAAGATATTTTGGGGTGACATGGATGGATGAGAGCCCCCTTGGGGGGGGGGCCTCATGGGGTGTGGCCGGCCAAGAAGGGGGCTCCTCCTTGGAGCCCCACTTGCCCACTTGCTTCCCCCTTTTACCCTTGGAAAGTGTTTCCTTCATGGGTATTTTTGGTATTTTGAATACCCATCCTACCCCTTGGTTTTCCTATATAAGGAGGAGAGGGGGCTGCCCAATCCTTCAATCCTTGCTCTCATAAACATGCCATAGACTTGTCTGGCTTCTCTCTCCCTCCCAGCGAAATAGTTTCGTAGAGCCGAAAGGCTGTCTGGGTTCCGGCAGGAACTAGTTCTGGACGGCGAAGCCCAGCCGGATAGATGACACCGTATGTGTGCAACTCTGTAGAGAGATCGTAGTTTCGGTCTTAGTTTGAGAGTGCCTCCCGAAGGGCTGTCCGTATGACCGTCCGAGTTTCGAAGGTCCTCCCAAAGGGCTATCCGCGACACCGTCCGGGGGACTGTCCGACCGCCTCCCGGAGGGCTGTCTGAGGGGCAGATGAGGGTATACATCCTCGCGGTTGGGAGGTTGTAAATCCTAGCTGCGGGGATCTGCACCGCCAATCGTCATCGACTCTACTTCCGCTGCGCTACGAGTCGGTAACGAAAAAGGTCAAACCATGTATGCAGTCTCCATAGTGGTCCTGGGCTGGTGCGTAGGTCGGAAATTTTTGTTTTCTGCTGCGTTCCCCAACAGTGGCATCATGAGCCGTGCTAAGCGTAGATGCAGGTTGCGATCTGGAATACATAGAGATGTATGGTTGTTGCACAATATAATTAGGTAGTAAATGAGTTCTATTACTGAAAATTATTTGTGCGGGTAGCAGATGAAATCTGTTACCCGATGCTCTTGTTGCTTCCCTGGGATTTGCATATTTCTGATCTTGATAATAGCATGGTGGAGTTTCAATGTTCGGGCAATCCGCGATCCTGATTGATCAACGAAGTGCTAACAGTTCATTGAATTCCACTGTAGTTAAAATGAAAGATGAAATTTCGCAGACGAAAGGGCAATGCAGATATGATCTGCACGGGGGTCATGCGTATGACGAAGTTCAGTATGGGGCTCGAGATTTTATTATCTCGTGTTTCATACACCCCGCAAAGTTAATCTAGCAACTTGAATTATCATACTTGATGATAAACGTTGGTAGCTGCGGTTTGAGTCAAAACCTTAGAAGCCACGTAAAATAAAATTTTGCATAAACCGATTAGAAGCATCTAACTTGGTTTTGCAGGATGGTTTGCATGTGATGTGGTATAGCAAGTCTCATATTAATTCGATTATGTATGAGATGACTATATGATGTAATTTGATTAACATGACTGCGTGTCATGATTCGGCATGATGGCTGGAGCCATATGATTGCACTTTAATAACCTGCGTGTCAACCTTATGTAATGCACTTATTTTATTAGCTATAGAGATAGCAATATTATCTGGTGCATCGACAAGGTAGTGGCAATCTTCGCGAAGGTGAACACCGATGCGAATGCCGAAGACGAAGAAATACTTGACTTCTCCGTCAGAAGGGGCTATACCATATCATGCTATTATAAATTGCCTGAGATGTTTATCCCTTATGATGCACCCTTCTTGATTGCGCGGTTGTCGCTTTTATTAGGGTGATCTCTCACTTAAAATATCAAGTAGTTAGTGTTCTCCCAAGTGTAGCACCGTCACAGCATGTATCCTTTCGGGGTGCCACATGCTACCATGGGCATGAACGACTGGAAAGTGTAAGGCGGGTGAGGTCAGACCTCACTGCAAGATCACTTGATTGTCTTGACGTTCAGGCAGGAAAGTCCTGAGCTCGGAACACATGCATCGAAAGATGAACAAGAATCACATAAAGATGTGATTGGCAAGATGGCCTACCGGTTGAGATTTTCGTCATCTGTGATGCTACCATCGTGGCGAACAATCAGAACTCGGGTCTTGAATCACTCACAATCAATTATGAGAGATATTGATTTGAGTGGGAGCGCCTTTAGAATTAATTCTTTTAATTCTTAGTGCAATTAATTTTGAACATTGTCTAAGTGTGATTTGCATAATAGTTGTAGAATAATGGCTCGCGTTTCCACCTTCCCTATTAAAATTGAATAAGTTGTTATTTATCTGGTTATAACTTTACGATTGATAACGTAATGTGAGGATTGTCCTCAAGAGTGCCGAGAAGGACTTTGTCCTATCGCATGCTTTCGGTATTCTCCCGCTAAAGCTATGGATCATGTGACTCTCGTCCTTCGATCCAAAAGCTAGAATTCCGTTTCAGTCAAGTGCAATACGTTTGTTTCCATGAGACCCGAACTTCGAAAGTTTTGGGATAGTTATATGATATTCATGGAACTGAAAATTAATTTTCAGATACAAACAAAGGCTGAAAGATATGAAATATCCAAAGCAATAGTTGTTTGCAAACTATTAGTATAGGTGTTTACTATGTATTAGACTGATAAGAGAGGGATCCAGGAGAACGCCTGTCATGTAAATGAAGGTGAATAAAACAACAACTTAAAGAGAAAGGAAGTGTCCGAAGGGTGTTAGTGAAACTTTCACGCCTAGGAAGTCCGGGGCTAAACGCCACTCTTAAGTTGGGTGCTTCTTCTGAGAGTAGGAGAAATACTAAAAGTTAAACTGTTAGAAGTATAAAGGCAGAAAGAAAGAAGACTGGAATATCCAGCTCGTGTATGAATGTCATACAAGTTTTTGATGTATAGAAGGCTGGTCAAAGATATAGTTCTTGGGAATTATGGTTAAACATGTTAATCACTAATTTTTAGGTATTGTGAGTTGATCACAAAGATACCCGCTCGATTGCATTCTGTTGCGACTCGATGCAAGAACTACTATGGCCTGAAAGACTAGCCAGGAATGAGGTCTTGATACACGCTGGGAACATAGTAAAAGTTACTATACCTTCCATCGGTGTATTACCTATGTATTTTCTTTCATAATTCATTTTAGAGCTTTACACACTCTAGCCCTTTGCATAAGGTATCTTGCAAGAAGGTTGTTCATAAGAGAACTTTTGATGTTCGGTGTTATGAATAAACATAAGGGCCATACTTTCATTATGAATGAGATGTATGTTATGAATAATGATATTAATGTATTACCTCTGTGTTTACTTTCATAATTCATTTTAGAGTTTCATATACTCTAACCCAGTGCACAATGTTTGTTGCAAAACGGTTGTTCATAAAAGAACAATTGTTGTTCAGTATTATGAATAACATGAAGGGCCATGCTTCCATCCAAGATGGGATGTATGTTATGAATATTGATGGAAATATGATACATCCATAACACTGACGCTAAATGTCGCAAGACTAAAAGAATACCACACAAGTGTGGCACTGCATTTGGTCACATTGGAGAAACCCGCATGGAAAATTCCATTATGATGGATTTTGAAGTCGATTGATTTTAAATCATCTCAAACTTGCAACTTTCGTCCGAAAAGTGAAGTGACTGAAATACCATTCACAGGCCATAAGGAACGAATAGCAAACTTATTGGTGATCATACATTTGATGTGTGTAGTCCGATAAATATTGTTAGTAGTGGATTTATCTATCATCAGAAATGACTCAAGTAGATATATGGATATTTACTTGATGAGACGTAAGTCTGGATCTTTTGAAATCATTCGAAAGGTTTTCATAAATGAAGTAGAAGTTGTTGTAACAAGAAAATTATGTTTCTACAATTCGATTGCAGAAAGGAATATTTGAGTTACAAGTTTAGCGAATGTCTGATGAGTTGTGAAAGGGGTTTCATAAGTTGCACCTCCCGGAACACCACTGCAAGTGGAAAGTCCGTGAAGATGTAATCGGACCATTCATGACATGGTAAGATCAAAGATGACATAAATACATTTTCCATTATCCCTTTTAAAGTGATGCTTTAGAGACTGCGGCTTTTACACTGAAAAGAGCTCCATCGGGTCTGTTGAAATGACGCCATGGTATGGTACGCCCAACCATGTTATATCTTTTCTTAACATTTGGAATATGGTGCTTGTGTAAAAGGTTACAAACCTATTCCAAATCAGACAAGTGCTACTTTGAAGGTTATCCCAAGTTATTAGGTATTCCCCCACCACTATACCGAGGCTAAGGTTTTTGCCACAAAGAACGGTATGGTTTTTGAAGAAAACTGTTCTTTCAAGAAAGTGAGTGGGAGAACAGTGCAACTCGACGAGATAAACAGTATCTTCGTCATCAGATCAAAGGAAAGAGACCTTGGAAGTAATTCCAAAGTTTCCTACTGCGACTGATACGGAAGCCTCTACATGAGATGTATGGACTTCGGTTGAACTTGCAGCTGAACCACGTAGGAAAAACTCGTGCAAACCTCTCAGGTGCGCATACGAGATATTGTTGTTAGACAACAGTATACCTACGATACACAAGGAAGCGTTGATGGGCCCTGACTCCAGAATTGGCTAAATGCCAATACAATCCGAGATAGTTTCCATATAAGTGATTCAAGATTAAAACATTGATACACCTTTCGGAAGACTTAGAGTCTAACGAATATTTA
Organism: Elymus sibiricus; assembly: GCA_039707655.1. Lineage (NCBI taxonomy): Eukaryota > Viridiplantae > Streptophyta > Magnoliopsida > Poales > Poaceae > Elymus > Elymus sibiricus. The sequence goes on from CM077665.1 coordinate 75,047,708, forward strand.
TGAAACTATAAACTGATGTGGATAAAATGTTTTATCCATAAATCTCGACTTGTTGCAATAATAAGTTCAAGGAGTTGACTACGATGAGGTTGTTTCACCGTAGCGATGCTTAAAGTCGGTTCGGGTTAAACTAGCAATTAATACATATTTCAATCATGAGATATGAAAAATGGATGGCAAAAGAATTTCCATGAAATGGGAATACAAACTAGGATTTGTATGTGATACAGTCCAAAGTATTTTGTCGATCCAAAGGATGCTAGTGAGTATGCAAACTTCAGAGTTCCAGTAATGGACAGAAGAGAGCAAAATGGAGTTGGAATCTTTGTCTTGATGAAATGATCAAAAGAGTTTGATTTTATCAATGGATAATGAAGATGCTTGTGTTTTCAAGAAAGTAAGTGGGAGCATAATAATATTTCTAAAAACCTTGTGTGCTTGACACATTGTTAATTGGAAATAAATTTCTTGACACGCATTAGGACTTCATTTGAAAATAGTTTTTCGATATAGTGCTTGGGCTAAATAGCCTTGCTATTAGGCATAATGATCTATGGAGATAGATTTGCCTAATGGGGCTAAGCAAAAAAATACATATTGACAAGATGCTAAAACCATTTAGCACTAAAACCGCCAAGGAGTGATTCTTGCCGAAGTCACATGGAAAGAGTTTTGTAAGACTCGGTGTCCCAAAACACTGATGAGCAAAATACATGATGGAGATTCCACACACTCTTGTGTTTGGATTAATCATGTATTCCATGGTATGTAAAACAACCAGATATGTCCGATACTCCCAAACTGTTGCGAGTATAGATACCAAAGTGATCAAAGTACTGATCATAGGACACCAGTGAAAAATGTCATTGAGTACTAAAGTAGCACTGATGACATGGTCTCTCGCAAGCAGAGATTATGAAGTGCTCGTTGTAAGTAATTACATCGATACAGTCTTCATCAATGCTCCATGCGATTTTCGATTTAAGTTAAGGTTTTGTGTAATACACAATACGGTGGCACGGTAAGTTGGAATTGTTCTAAACAGGTTACTGTGGCGAATTCTATAACAAAGGCTAAATATGTTGACGTTTTGGAAGCAACAAAGAAGATGTTGAATCATATAGTTCATTCATGAACTTAGTATGGTTCCAAGATGGCTTTGGTCAATGGGACACTATTGCAGATAGTTGCTCCATAGCTCAGTCTGAAGAATCAAGGTTTGACTTGTGATTCACATATTTACAAAGCCAAGTCCACACAAAATATGAATTTTGTGAAAGCGTGAAAACGTGAGGATATGCAAAGTTACACACGGAGCTGAAGTTGTCAGATCCGTAGGACATCAGGCTATACCACAAGTGAAGCATATTTTACATCAGTATGCCATAGGTGTAAAGTGCATTGGCATTGACTGGATTATTGACTCTAGTGCAAGTGGGAGTCTGTAGGAGATATGCCCAAGAGGCAATAATAAATGTTATTATTTATCCCCATGTTCCTAATTAAGTTTATATTTCATGCTATAACTGCAATGATTCTCGAGTCTGCAATATCCACGAGGCCCGGAGGGAAACTCATTTGCACGTGTGGTATAATAAACGGTAAAATGTATTCCTAGTCTTGCCTCTAAGACTGGCTCAAGTATTGCATGATGATCCTGTTTTCCTGATCATGGGCATGGCTGTGCCGGCAATTTTGAGGGCGCAATGTTGGTAGAACACTTGTGTTGAATCGACCCGAATTGATGTTATGCTATGAAATACTTTCGTCACTAGTTAATGGTTAATAACACAGAGATAGTTAATGTTTGCATAATTCCTTAGACCATGAGAGTATCGAGTTCCTTCGTGCTTACTTCGTGAACTTTGGAGTTTGTTAAACGTCATCCGTTACTGGGTGGCTATTACGGCGGCTTACGGGTTCACGGAAAAGTATGGCAAGTAACAAGATAGCTCAAGATTGGGATTTGCTCCTCCGACGATGGAGAGATATTCTCGGGCCCTCTCGGTGTTACGGTATCCATCATCGTCTGGCCAGACATAGTGTGATTTGATCACAGGGATGCCGGAACACGATAACGAGAAAAGAGAACAAAACCGGTAACGAGGTAACTTGCATTGTGGACAAGTTGTTGATCCACGGGGATGCAGAAAATCTCACCTCGGGTGTTTGTAACATATCGCGAAGCAACAGGAATAGCACACGGCAACTAGAGGTTCACTTGAATATTCATTCGTGTGGGTATAGGGGTCAATATGGGTGTCCACGGCTCCGATGTTGATCATTGATCGGAAGGGGTTCCGGGTCATGTCTATACTTCACCGAACCTATAGGGTCACACGCTTAAGGGTCATCTATCTGCTGAATACTAGACAGGGAGTCTGAGAGAAAGTCTCCGGAAAAAGTTTCGGAGACAGCGGAAAAGTTCCGAAGAGAGAGGTCACCGGATGAGTTCCGGTAAAACTGAAAAAGTTGTTTCAGGGGATACCATTAAGTCAAATTGGTTTCAGCACACGCCTGATAATTCTTGGAGGGTGCCAGAATCATTCTGGAAACTTTCTGGAATTTTCCGGGATGAAAACCGGAAATGTTCCGGAGCTGCCGGAACCGCTTCAGATGCTTTTCGCAGATGAAAATCACTAATCCAGAATTGTTCTGGAACGCGTTGAAAATTATTTTAGTGGGTACTGGAAATGTTCTAAGCCCACATAAATATTTTCAGTTCGAACGGACGTTGAAAAATGTCATCGTGAATAGTGAAAGTGCTTTTTGGGTTACTTTTTGAAAAGCCATTATTTTAGGCTTTATCCCAAGATATTTTGGGGTGACATGGATGGATGAGAGCCCCCTTGGGGGGGCCCTCATGGGGTGTGGCCGGCCAAGAAGGGGGCTCCTCCTTGGAGCCCCACTTGCCCGCTTGCTTCCCCCTTTTACCCTTGGAAAGTGTTTCCTTCATGGGTATTTTTGGTATTTTGAATACCCATCCTACCCCTTGGTTTTCCTATATAAGGAGGAGAGGGGGCTGCCCAATCCTTCAATCCTTGCTCTCATACACATGCCATAGACTTGTCAGGCTTCTCTCTCCCTCTCAGCGAAATAGTTTCGTAGAGCCGAAAGGCTGTCTGGGTTCCGGCAGGAACTAGTTCTGGACGGCGAAGCCTTGCCGGATAGATGACACCGTATGTGTGCAACTCTGTAGAGAGATCGTAGTTTCGGTGTTAGTTTGAGAGTGCCTCCCGAAGGGCTGTCCGTGTGACCGTCCGAGTTTCGAAGGTCCTCCCAAAGGGCTGTCCGCGACACCGTCCGGGGGACTGTCCGACCGCCTCCCGGAGGGCTGTCCGAGGGGCAGATGAGGGTATACATCCTCGCGGTTGGGAGGTTGTAAATCCTAGCTGCGGGGATCTGCACCGCCGATCGTCATCGATTCTACTTCCGCTGCGCTACGAGTCGGTAACGAAAAAGATCAAACCATGTATGCAGTCTCCATAGTGGTCTTGGGCTGGTGCGTAGGTCGGAATTTTTTGTTTTTTGCTGCGTTCCCCAACAGTCTGCTGGGTAGGGATAGGAAAGATGATAGGAGGGGATTGGAGGTGCTGCCGGCGTCATGGATCACGGTGGGAGAGGCGCAGCGCATTGGTCGGTTCTACGGTGGCAGAGGAGGGTCAGGCGGCGGCGCATGTGGCGTGGATGTTCGACCCTCGTCTGGTGGCAAGAGGCAGGCGGCGTGGGTCGAGGCCTCGGGAGGGAGTTAGCGAGCGAGGGGATCCGATTGGGATCGCTTCCCTTTTTTTCTTTTCTGCCCTTGCGCGATCGTAGGGATTGCCTAGGTGTGGGACGGAGCTTCGAATATTCCTCTGCGGTGAAGCAGGTTCAGTCAACGTAAATTACTAAGTGCACATCAGAAAACAGATTAAGTTAAGGCTAGCGGTTAGATCAAATTTAGTGGGCCTAATCGTGCGGTGCTAATCAAATTGTGTACATATGTGCGTGTGGCTTTAAAAAAGAATTAGTTTGCTTGTTTAATAGTAATATAGATGCCACGGGACGCGTCAGCCCACACGTCATCTTGGGAGGAGGCTTTTGACTGACAGGATGAGAGCCAGCTGAGCCTCGCGCACGCGAGCACATGAGCATCCGTGGAACGATGGTTGCAGCTTGGTAAAATGAACACAATTGACCTATGGACGTAATTAATTCACACAACTAATTCGCAAAATGAACTGTGCAAGAAAGAAATTCACACGCCTAACCCTTTTGTGGGGTGTCCGATAGCAAGGCATCACGCTATATTGTATAGGGCGTGACATACGGACGCTACACCTCTGACCAGCGTGACATCTGGGGCCACATTCCTGACTGTGTGACGCCTAAGTGAAAGGAGCCACACTACATTGTGTGGCGCCTAGGTGAAATGAGTCATACTACCTTATATTAAAATCGTTGTAACTTTTAATCCGTGCATCCGATAAAAATGTGTCTTATATGAATGTTGTGTATTTTTTTGTGTTCTACATAATGGTAGCATTTTTATCTATGTTAGGATCAATTTTATTGATGAAAACTCTGTTACAAAAATGCATCGTAATATAACTGACCGAATTTGTTAAGACTTACAAACTTGGCATGATGATAGCCATTGACCTATAGCTCTTATGCATTTGCATCCTACATGCGGTTTGCACTACATAATGTGTACGTTTACGCCATGCCTACATAAATTTACTGTCTTAGACCCTTTTCCTTAACTTAAGCAAGATTTGACAGTATGTGTAAATGTTTTTCGGATCTGTCCTTTTTTCTACCGTTATTGTCTTTGGCGGTAGGGTAGCACATCCTACCGTCAAGGTATTTGGCAATAGGACTTACTTACATCGTCACGTCCGTTCGTTGCGAAAAAAACCCTACCGCCATAGTCTATGTCGCTAGGGTCTTTTTCGCATGGAACAGATGTGACGAAGTAGGTAAGTCTTATCGTCAAAGGCCTTGGTGATAAGATGTGTTATCCTACCGCCAAAGATAATAACGATAGAAAAATGATTAAATCCGAAACAATTTTGCATGTAGGTCAAATCGTGGTAAACTAATGAAAAAAGTTCAAAACAGTGAATTTGGCCACCGGAGGCGCCTTCACTTTCCGCACTCGCTTCCGCGCGTTGACCCAACCAGATGAGCCATCAACTCGCCGCCGCCACCGCCGCCGCTTGCTCGTCTCCGACCGTCCGGCCGAGCTTAACCCCACTCCAGTCGCCGCTCCACCGACCACGCGCGCCACCCGCACAGAGAAGAAGCCCGCACCTTCAGTGGCTGCCGCAGCGGCGTTTGTGTGCGTTCTTGTCACTTACTAGCAGGCAGAGGCGCGGCGACACGCCGCGCCCGTCGTGAAGCCCGTGTGTGTGGCTATGTTGGTTTTTTTTTTACAGAAGAAAAGAAGGCAATGGGTAAGTGAGCTGGCAGTTAATAATGTGCAAGCCAATTTAACTTAGATAAATACCGAAAATTAGAAAAATCAGTTCATCCATGATTACAAACACTTAGTTATATATCTTAAATGTTTCAGCCAAAACTGTTTCCACCAAGAGAAACATAATTAGAAAATTATCTGTGCAACTAAAAGTTTTACAAAATGAAGATCCTTCGAACCAAAGGAAAATTCCTCCAGTATATATTTTAAAGATCACATTTTACAGGTAATAACCCATCCTACAACAGATAGAAATTTGTATAGCGAACGAAGCAAGATACAGAAGAAGAAAGAACAACATAAAAAGTGAATTGGAAAATAGAAAGGATTAACCTTTACAAAAGTCCATTCTTTTAGGCTTGGTGTTGGCAACCCAGTGAAAAAAAAATCAACAATGTCGTTTTTCTCTAACATATACAAATTTTAGTTCACAAAACAGCAAAATTAAATGAAAATACCCTAGTAAAAAGTTAGAATATTTGCCATTATAGTGCATTGACGACTTTTTTATACACGATATTTTCAGTAATATATGTTGCATCCCATAACCCTTAGCCGTGAGATATAGCAAGCATGAGCAACAAAATTAGAGATGAATTGTCAATCAAAATCAAGCCTAATTCTCACAGTCTCAATGATACTAACCTAGATACACTAAGGCACATATTTTTCTGTGATTTGCTTATCCTATGGTGTTATGTAGAAAAGAGTTGCTAGGTATCGCATCATAAATAATTTAACTTTATATAGAAGGTAGAATAAGCAGAAATGATACACTTTGTACTACTAACATCATTATAGGTGTAGGGTGGACGCATCTTCTTTGACGTAACTGCACCTGCCTTTGGGTGTATGACATGTGTGCATCCACCTATTGGGCCCACCTGTCATACATCCAAAGGCAGGTGCAGTAAGTCACTGCGTGTAGGGTGTGTGTGCATGCGTTCATATGTGTGAATGTATGCCCCGTATATGTGAGCATCTGTGTTGTATTATGTTGTCCATGGTGCTCGCCTTTTCCTGGATTTATTTCAGGCTCCCTGGCGATGTTCGTTTCGTGATTTAGTGGGAGGACACGTTCCCTGTCGACTACGTTGGCGCCTACGTTGACTTTGTCAGTCTCAAGACAACAGAAAAAGTGATTTGGAAAATAGAAAGGGTTAACCTTTATACAAAGGTCCATTCTTTTAGGCTCGGTGTTGGCAACCCAGTGAAAAACAATCAACAATGTCGTTTTCCTCTAATGCATACAAATTTTAGTTCACAAAACAGCAAAAATTAATGAAAATACTCTAGTAAAAGTTAGAATATTTGCTATTATAGCGCATTGACGACTTCTTTATACACGATATTTTGAGTAATATATGTTGCATCCCATAACCCTTAGTCATGAAATATAGCACGCATGAGCAACATAATTAGAGATGGACTATCAATCAAAATCAAGTCTAATTCTTATAGTCTAAGTGATACTAACTTAGATACACTAAGGCACATAATTTTGTGTGATTTTCTTATCCTATGGTGTTCTGCGGAAAAGAGTTGCTAAGTATCGCATCATAACAGAAGGTAGAATGAGCAAAAATGCTACACTTTATAATACTAACATCGTTTTAGGTGTAGGGTGTGTGCGTGCGTTCATATGGTCTGAGTGTATGTCCCGTATATGTGAGCATCTGTGTTGTACTATGTTGGCCCTGGTGATCGCCTGTTCCTGGATTTATTTCAGGCTCTCCGACGGTATTCGTTTAGTGATTTAGTGGGAGGAGACGTTCCCTGTCGACTACGATGGCGCCTACGATAACTTTGTCAATCTCAAGATGTTGTGCCGACTTAGTATCTCGAAAATTATCATAAGGATAGTGTGTGTGCGTGAGTTCATAGGGATGTGTGTATATGCATATATGTGAGCATCTGCTATGTTGTATGTGGTGTGCTGTGTTAAAATAAATAACAAATAAAAAAACCAACTAACATCGTTTTAGGTGTAGGGTGTGTGCGTGCGTTCATATGGTCTGAGTGTATGTCCCGTATATGTGAGCATCTGTGTTGTACTATGTTGGCCCTGGTGCTCGCCTGTTCCTGGATTTATTTCAGGCTCTCCGGCGGTATTCGTTTAGTGATTTAGTGGGAGGAGACGTCCCTGTCGACTACGATAGCGCCTATGATAACTTTGTCAATCTCAAGATGTTGTGCCGACTTAGTATCTCGAAAATTATCATAAGGATAGAGTGTGTATGTGTGCGTTCATAGGGATGTGTGTATATGCATATATGTGAGCATCTGCTATATTGTATATGTTGTGCTGTGTTAAAATAAATAACAACTAAAAAAAACCAGTAGTAAATCAAGAAGCAAACACGTGTCAGCCAAAAGAGCACTCACCTCATAGTACCTCAAACGCTTGATAGGAGGGCTAGCTTAGTAGCTTTAATTCTTTAGTATATACCTGCAGCACGGGCGGGTAGCAAACTCTATATGTTTGTCAGGATATAGTCGTGTACCAGCAAGTCAGGCGCAGCAAGTTATACTGAATGTAACAAAAATCCTTTTTGATGGATTAGCGTTCAGATGATTCGATTGTTAGATGATGTATATACGTAGCTTCTGTGTATACTCTGTACTCATGTATTTGTACATGTTGTGTACCCTTATATATATATATATGAGATAGCCACATCCTATTGGGTGTCGAGCAGTTTCCCACAAATCTTTTGTCTAACATGGTATCAGATTAGGGTTTCGATAGTTCGCTTCCGCACCTCTGTTCGGCCGTCGCGATGGCTTCGGTGCCAGCCGCCGCCGCCCCGATCTCCACTGCTTCGGCCGCCGTCCCCGCAGCCGGCTCGACCGCGTCTGCCTTGGCCGCCACGGCCTCTCCGTTTTTGGCCTCTCGGCCGCTTGTCTCCCTGGCCGGCGCTCCCATGGCCTCGGCCGCCTCTGTCTTCGGTGATTCCGCCGCCCAGCCGTCGGTCTTCAACGACCCTGCCGCCCCTCCGACGGCGGGCTGCTACGACGCCGCCGCTGCTCCCTACGGCGCCGCCGCTGCTCCCTACGGCGCCACCCCCGCCTCTGGCTCACCCGCGAGTGCTCCCTGGTGGGGGTCTCAGCCGCCCTATGGCGCGCCCTGCGGCGGCACCCCGCACCTGCAACCGAGTGGCGCCCCGCCACCGGCCCACGGTGGTGTCCCGCATCCGCAACAGCCGCCGGTGGCTGGCTCCTATGGCGCCGCCCCCGCCGGTCCGTGGCCAGCTTCGCTTATGTTGGCGCCGCCCTACGTCCCCGCTGCCCCGTTGGCCTACGCCTACCCGTCGGCATCGGTGACCGCGTCTCCTTATGGCGCGCCTGCCCCGTACGGCGCGCCCCATGGCGGACCTTCGACGGAGCTGGTGGCTTCGTCCGCGGTACCAGGTGGTGCTTCACCCATGGGCTTTTATGCGCAGCCGCCGTTCTCGGATCATGGTGCCTCTCAGGCGCCGTTCTACTTTGCGCATCTCATCCCAGTGAAGCTCACGACGGATAACTACCTGTCGTGGCGTGCCCAAGTCCTGCCGCTGCTTCGTAGTCGCTACTTGGAGGGCTATGTTGATGGCACTCTACCGTGCCCTCCGCCGCATCATCCGGCCTATCGTGCTTGGGTGGCGCAGGATCAAGCCATCCTCTCTGCTATACAGCCCTCTCTCACGGAGGGCGTCTCGTCGCTGGTCATCTTTGCCGCTACGTCTCGGGACGCGTGGACGGCCCTTCATACCAGCTTTGCTTCGCAGTCTCAGGCGCGTGCTCATGCTATCCGCACCGCGCTAGGAGAGGTGAAGCTTAATGCCCTCACCGTCACTGACTACTTCAACAAGGTGACGGGTATGGCAGACACACTTGCCTCCATTGGCAAGGCTCTTGGGCCCGAGGAGTTCACCTCCTACGTGCTCAATGGGCTTGGCGATGACTATGATAATTTGGTGGAGAATATCAATGGTCGTGACACTCCCATCCAACCGCGTGAGCTATATGCGCGTCTCCTTGCCACGGAACAGCGCATCCAGGCTCGCCGCTCTGCGCCGGGTTTCCCTTCCGCCAACGCTGCCACGCGTGGCAAGGGCAAGCCCTACACGCCACCGCCTGGTGGCAAGCCGCCGGCTGCACCCAACCCGCGAAACACCACTACCACCGTGGGTGGTCGCGTCCGTGGCTGCTGCGCTTCGTGTGGCTCTCAGGTTCCCTGTCAGCTTTGTGGACTTGATGGTCACCTGGCCTCCCGTTGCCACCGCCGCTTCAAGAAGGAGTTCTTGTGCGTTGGGAACAATGGCAAAGGGAATGAGAACCAGGCTGCCCTGGCGAGTCATGAGCCGGGACATACTCCCTCCTTTCCAGTTGATGCATCTTGGTACATGGATACGGGAGCTACCAACCACCTGACGAGTGAGATGGGCAAGCTTTCTACTCATGAGCCGTACCGTGGGCATGATCAGGTTCACACTGCAAATGGGGAAGGTATGCACATCTCACATATTGGTCAGGCATCTCTTCTTACACGTCGATCTACACGGCTACGTCTTCTTAATGTCATTCGTGTTCCCTCTGTTTCACGTAGTTTACCTTCCGTTCCTAAACTTACTCGTGATAATAATGTTCTTGCTGAATTTCATCCTTTCCAATTTTTTGTTAAGGATCGGGACACGAGGGACGTACTTCTTAGAGGTCGACTGCGCAACAACGATCTCTATGCACTTGATGTGCCACCAGCTCCTAGTGCCTTCAGCGGCGTTCGTGTGTCTCCCTCACATTGGCATGCGCGCCTTGGTCATCCTGCCACTCCTGTCGTTCGTCATGTACTTCATCGTCATGAGCTTCCAGTCGTGTCCAATAAATATGTTGATGCAGTGTGTGATGCCTGTCAGCAAGGCAAGAGTCATCAGCTTCCTTTTTCTGAGTTGAGTCGTGTAGTCAATAAACCGCTTGAACTTGTTTTTTCGGATGTATGGGGCCATGCCCAAACCTTTGTTAGTGGTCATAATTACTATGTTAGTTTCATTAATGCTTACAGTCGGTTCACTTGGCTTTATCTTCTTAAACGCAAGTCTGATGTGTTTAATGTTTTCTTGCAATTCCAAGCACATGTTGAGCGTCTGCTCGATCACAAAATCATTCATGTGCAGTCTGATTGGGGGGGGGGGGGGTGTGAGTATCACAACCTTAATGCATTCTTTAATAAGCTTGGAATTACACATCGTGTGTCTTGTCCACATGCACATTAGCAAAACGGTGTAGCTGAGCGTAAGCATCACCACATAGTTGAGACTGGTCTTGCTTTGCTTGCCCATGCCTCCGTTCCGTTCAGGTTCTGGAGTGATGCGTTTTCCACCGCATGCTTTCTCATTAACAGAATCCCTACACAACTCCGTCAGATGAAAACACCACTTGAGCTCTTGCTGCATGAAGTTCCTGATTATACATTTCTCAAAGTCTTTGGGTGTGCGTGTTGGCCACATCTTCATCCATATAATCATCACAAATTGGAGTTTCGGTCTAAACAGTGTGTGTTTCTTGGTTACAGTTCTCTTCATAAAGGGTACAAGTGTCTTCATGATCCCTCTAACCGCGTCTACATCTCTCGTGATGTGGTGTTTGATGAGAATGTTTTTCCTTTTTCCGCACCTCCGGTCACCTCCACCACTCCCATTGCACCCGAGAAATCTGTTGTACCTGTGCCTGGTCAATTTGTTGATGCTGCATATACTCCCATGTTGCTACCTAATCATGGTGCAGGTACTGGACGAGGCGCACACCTCGAGCTTCTGGATGAGCAGCCGGCCGTGTCCGCTCGCGAAGCCTCGCCGTCTCCTGGCTCGCCGACGGGGCTGGCCGCACCACCCGTGCTGGCTGAGCCAGGCTCACCCGTGGCGGCCTCGCCCGCGTTGGCTGAGCCAGCCTCGCCCGACTCGCCCGCGCTGGCTACGCGTGCTTCCCCCGAGCCAGCTCCTGTTGCGGGGGATGTGCCCGTGCTGGATACACCGGTGTCCACGGCTACCTCTCCATACCGGACTTCTGTGTCTGGGGAGTACTCTGCTTCATCCCCAACGGCTTCACCGACTCCGTCACCGCCGCCACCTTCGCCGCCGGCCGCTCCTCTGCGTCCTCGTACACGTAGTCAAAGTGGTATTGTTCGGCCAAAGGAGCATACTGACGGCACCGTTGCGTGGATTGCGGCGTGTATGGCACAGACAGATGCTGATCCCACTGCTGAGCCTCGCCACTTTCAGGCAGCTCTTCGGGTTCCTCATTGGCGCAGTGCCATGGAACAGGAGTTTCAGGCACTACTAAAGAACGATACTTGGCGCTTGGTTTCTCCTGTGTCTGGTGTCAACATCATTGACTCCAAATGGGTGTTTAAGGTAAAAAAAAGCAAGCTGATGGTTCTATTGAGCGATACAAGGCACGGTTGGTGGCAAAAGGTTTTAAACAACGATATGGTCTTGATTATGAGGATACCTTCAGTCCGGTTGTCAAACCTACCACCATTCGTCTGCTTCTGTCCTTGGCTGTCACCAGAGGATGGTTCCTTCGTCAGCTTGATGTTCAGAATGCTTTTCTTCATGGAGTCTTGGAGGAGGAAGTGTACATGCGGCAACCTCCAGGTTTTGTTGATCCTGCTCGTCCACATCACTTGTGTCGTGTTGTTAAGGCGCTTTATGGACTCAAGCAGGCTCCTCGTGCATGGCATGCCAGACTTGGCTCGGTTCTTCGACGTCTTGGATTTTCTCCGTCCGTGGCTGACACCTCTCTATTCCTATTTCATCGCCCTGAAGTGACTATGTATCTGCTGGTTTATGTTGATGACATTATTCTTATCAACTCCTCAGAGGCTGCTGCTGATCGTCTGCTGTCTGCTCTGGGTGGTCATTTTGCTGTCAAGGATCTGGGTGCTCTTCATTACTTTCTTGGTCTGGAGGTTACATGGTCTTCTGCTGGCCTGACTCTCACCCAGCATCGGTATTCTTTGGACTTGCTTCGCCGTGCTGGTATGATGCAATGCAAGCATGCTACCACCCCCATGTCGGTGACTGATAGATTATCGGCTTTGGATGATGCCTTGCTTCCTTCAGATGATGCTACAGAGTACCGCAGTGTTGTTGGTGGCTTGAAGTACTTGACGATCACACAGCCAGACATCTCCTTTGCGGTGAACCGTGTGTGCCAGTATCTTCATGCTCCTCGGACTTCGCACTGGTCAGTTGTGAAGCGTATACTGCGTTATGTCTCTCATATTGTCTCCTATGGCTTGCATCTTCGGTCTACCTCCTCGACTGCTCTTTCGGCGTTTTCTGATGCGGATTGGGCTGGAAGCCTGGATGACCGGCGATCCACGGGGGGCTATGCTGTCTTCTTTGGTCACAGCTTGATCGCCTGGAGTGCGCGCAAGCAGGCCACAGTATCTCGGAGTAGCACCGAAGCAGAGTACAAGGCAGTTGCCAATGCCATCGCTGAGCTCATTTGGGTACTGTCTCTTTTGAGAGAGTTGGGAGTCTCTCAGGAGCAGCCGCCGGTTCTTTGGTGTGATAACATTGGTGCGACATATCTTTCATCTAATCCAGTTTTTCATGCTCGTACCAAGCACATCGAAGTTGACTATCATTTTGTGAGGGAACATGTTGCACAGAAGCTTCTTCATATCAAGTTTATCTCCTTCAAAGATCAACTTGCTGACATCTTCACGAAGCCTCTTCCACAACCTCAGTTTGAAGGATGTAGGTGCAATCTTAACTTGCTTTGTATTTCAGGTCACAGTTAAGATTGAGGGAGGGTGTTAGATGATGTATATACGTATCTTCTGTGTATACCCTGTACTCATGTATTTGTACACGTTGTGTACCCCTTTATATATATGAGATAGCCACACCCTATTGGGTGTCGAGCAGTTTCCCACAAATCTTTTGTCTAACATCGATCGTTCCGAGTAACTCAATCATTGGAGAAAGCGCGCACACATGTTTGCACTTTTCCAGCACAACTGAACTACTGTCCACTCTCTGAGCTAACTGACGAAACAAAACTTGCTTATCATTCCATAGGCTCAAGGACATGAGTGAATCCCTGAAAGGTGATCGTCTTCTCCCAACACTTGTGTTGGTTTCCTCTTGACGACCAGCAACGATGCTAAACTTGAATCTGACCTGTCCAACATAGTCTTCCATCAGCTTGATATGCTGGATGCTGGTAGCCGTGCCTCATTAGCGCAACATATCGAGACCAAGTGTTGGAACTTGGAAGCTCGACATTTTGGTAAAATTTGTTTCTTCTTTAGTGAATGTCTTGCCGGGTCATCCACTCCTAAAATAAAATAAAAATGGACGCGGATGCTTATATATTGCCTGATTTTTCATCAGGCTTGCAGTTGCAGTGGTCACTGGTGGGAACAAAGGAGCTGGCTTGGAGGTGTGCCGGCAGCCTGCCGCCGAAAGCGTAGCGGTCATTCTCAAGGCCAGGGACGAGAAGAGAGGGAAGGACGCGGTCGAGTCCATTCACCTTGAATCTGATCTGTCCAATCTCTTCCACCAGCTCGATGTCCGGGATGACAGCAGCGTCGCAGCGTTAGCGCGACATATTGAAGTCGTCTTTCTTAGATCATCACTTATGCATCTTTTCTGGGAACATGTTATGTAAATGAGGATGGGTTGGGTAACACATACAGGTTAACAATGCAGCAGTTGTGGGAGTTGCAGAAGACGAGGAAGGCCTCAAAGCTCTGAACCTTGACGCAGATGCATGCGTACTAATTTTCTTTTACTCTTTTTGTGGAAATAGCTGATCACACTTGCCTTGCGATAATTTTCTTTTAATCTGAACCTTTTGCAACTTAGCATATTTCTATGTCATCTGTAGAACTACAATTTCATCTGCAACATGCATACTTAGTACCACCAATGTTCAGTGTTCAGTTTTAAATTTGTTTGTGATTCAGACATCTGGCAGAGCAGCCATTCTGCTCAAAGACGTGTTCAAGAATACCTATGAGGTGACACAGGACTGTCTCGACACCAATTACTATGGATGCAAACGGGTAACAGAAGCCCTCCTTCCTGTACGGAAATATCCACGTCGGGAGCGTTGAGTATCGTGATTGTTTAGGAAACCTAGATAGACTAGTATTTGTTCCTGCCTTGACTTGTACTCCAAGATGATCATGTATTCCTATATATATGCTCACGAGGCTCAAGCAATACAACAACTATTCCACCAATCCTTCTCCCCCTTTCAACATGGTATCTGCCGCAAGTTCCTAGACCTAGCCGCCGCCCACCGCTTCCGCACCGCGCGCTGCCCCCGGGGCGGTCGGTCTCCATGACCGCCGCCGGGGGGCCGCGCCGCCCGTACCTAGGGTTCGTCCGCCGGTCGTGTTGACCGGCTGCCCTAGAGAGTCTTTTTCCCGATCTCTTGATCCGGGGTTTTCTCTCTTCCGCCGGTCGCATTGATTGGCGTTTTCTTTTTGGTTTTCCGATCTAAGATCGGTTTGCGTCGCCCGCCGCCGCCGTCGACCCCGCGCCTCTACTCCGACATCGGCGTCACCCGGCCTCTACACCGACCCGGCGGCCTCGCGCGACGCGGCGGCCCATCACGTCCGTCGCCCGCGCATTTGCTCGCCCGTCGCCCTACGCCGGCCGTCACCGCTCTGCTCCGATCGGGACTCCTGCATCACCCCAACCCGGCGGCCTCGCGCCATGCGGCGGCCCATCACAGCCGCCGTTCGCGCGCCGGACCGCCCGTCGATCTACGCCGCGCCTGTACGGCCGCCCTGCCGACCGTCGTCGCCGGCTTCATCTCGGACTCCGCCGCCATCCCACCTCCACCGAGCAGCGTCCCCAACCTCGCGCGTGATCGGATTGATCACCCGCCCGCCGTCGCGATCCACCTCATCTACGCCGTGCGACCGACCTGGCCCGTTGGTTGCGTGCGCCTCCGCAGGTCCCGTGAAGACTGCCCCGAGTACAGTGCGCCCCTCCACCGATCGAGCACCGGGCTGTAGCTGCATCGCCCCTTCGGGCCGCAGCGCCGCCGCCCCGTGGTTCTCCCTGCGGCCGCATCGACCCGCGTGCTGCCGCTGCGTCGCCCCTTCGGGCCGTAGTGTAACGGCCCGCGGTCCACCGCCGCTCCGAGGCCGTCCCTGTGGCTGCACCGACCCTCGCGCTGCCGCTGCGTCGCCCCCATCGGGCCGTAGCGAGCGTGGCACGCGGTCTCCGCCGCCGCCCGAGGCCGTCCCCGCGGTCGCACCGACCCGCGCTTCGCCGCCGTGCCGCCCCTTCGGGCCATAGCGCCGCGGCCCGCGGTCACCGCCGCCGCCCGAGGTCTTCCCGATGTCGCCCCGACCCGCCTGCTGCCGCTGCTTCGCCCCTTCGGGCCGTAGCGCCGCGGCCCGCGGTCCACTCCGCCGTCCCCGCGCGTCGACTTCCCGTGGTATGCGCCGCGTCGTCTCCCTCGACGCAGGAACGCCACCGTCCGCGCCGGTCTTCGTCACGTTGTCGGGTTCCTCGCCTACTTCGAGCCTCGCCGCCGCGCTCCTAACCAGCCGCGGCCGCCGCTCATCCTCGGCGTCGCTGCAGCTTGCTCACCCGAGCCGTGCCGCCCGTCCACTCCCTTCTTCTCCGTCCAGCACCAGCTCATCGCCAGCGTCGCCGTCGTCTACCCAGACCACTTCATCTACTCCGACCACCGCGGGCGACATCGCCCCCCCCCCCCGCCGATTTGCACCGCAACTGTCGTCGAGTCCTTCTCTGGTAGCCTCCTCGACATGGCTTACCAGTTTGTGCAGGTCCCCGTCTACGCATGCCCGGTGCTGGCAATACCGACGCGTGCCTTCGTCCCCGATGTGTTCCCAGGCCTGGCAAGCCTGGAGCGGCGCATCGTCAACATCGACTTCGTCCGTCTACGCATGCCCAGTGCTGGCAACACCGATGCGTGCCTTCGTCCACGATGTGTCCCCGGGCTTGGCAACCCGGCGCGGCGCGTCGCCAACTACATCTTCTTCTCGGGGCACCACTGCGCCCATGTTAACTCGGCGCCTCCTTGCGCCCGCGGCTCCACGGCGACTTCCTCGACACCGGCTACCCCGACTCGACATCGACCACGGCATTCATCGCACGGCTACCTCGACCACGGCTACACCACCCTACGCTCTCGGCTACCTCGACAAACGGCACAAAGGGCTATCGCCTTGCTTGAGCAACCTCGCCGGTTTCTACTCCAGCCACGACTTCCGCGATGCATTGACCGTTACGACTGTGGGGGGGATGACCGTTGGCTTACCTTCGGATTCTTCTCCAGTCTCACCGTCTGCGTCGCTACCGTTGTGACTGCGGGGGGATGTTGAGTATCGTGATTGTTTAGGAAACATAGATAGACTAGGATTTGTTCCTGCCTTGACTTGTACTCCAAGATGATCATGTACTCCTATATATATGCCCACGAGGCTCAAGCAATACAACAACTATTCCACCAATCCTTCTCCCCCTTTCAACAGGGAGCAAGGATCGTTAACGCCTCCTCCCTTGCTTCAGAGCTGAAGGTATGCTATCAGTTGAAATTCTTTCTAACCGATCCCTAGCCAGTTAATCTGATGTGCTCAACTTTGGTGCCTGGCAGAGAATGCCGAACGAGAAGCTACGGAAGGACCTGAGCAACATCGACATCTGGGACGAGGCGTGGATCGAGGCGGTGCTGAACACCTTCATGGATGACCTGAAGAATGGACGGCTCGAAGAGGCAGGGTGGCCAGCGATGCTGCCGGCTTATAGCGTGTCGAAGATGGTGATCAACATCTACATGAGGATCCTGGCGAGGCGGCACCCTGAGATGCGCGTCAGCTGCGTGCGCCATGGCTTCGTCAGGACCGACATCAACTGGAACCTGGGGACCCTGACGCTGGAGCAGGGCACGAGGGGGGCGGTCATGCTGGCCCTGCTCTCTCAGGATGGGCCGACCGGGTGCTACTTCGATCAGACGGAGATGGTGAATGTCTGGTAGTATCCGTTCACTGGTTTGTCAGGAACTACGCAATGGTGACTTGGTAAGTTCATCTTCCATTTGCCAGGACAAGTTTCTGTTCTTGCATTTTAGACATGAATAAAGAGTTCAGGACCAGGACCAGCAGTACGTACTGCATAATAGTAGCTAGGTACCACTATTCAGAAAAAGAGGAGCTGATTGAATCCCAAAACATAAACATAGTGTGTTCCTTTAGTATGATGGCAGTGGTACGTTACTGAGCCGCACACAGCAGGACTGCACAAATATTTGTATTAAGATAGCAAATAGTAGAAACTGCACATCCAAACCAAATAGAAAAAAAAAACAATAAAAAAATCTGAAACTTTGCAACATCAAAGATGATCAAACTTTCTAGGTGCTTGCAAGTTTTCATGCCAAAAAAACATTCGAGGAGCTCTACACAGGAATACTATTTCAGTGCTTTAAGTTTTGAGCATTTTTAGCACTGAAATCTGAAACTTGTATGTTCACCTTTCTCTACATGATATTTTGGCATGAAAACTTGCAAGCATCTATGTTGCAAAGTTTCAGATTATTTTGTTTTTTCTTTCCTATTTTTTTTGATTTTACTGTTACACCTTTCTCTAATCTGATTCTTTGAGCACCAGAAGATTGGTCCACTGGAACGTCAAGGCCAGACGTTCCATACACCCATTCTGTCAGTGTCATTTTCTCCCATTTCTTAATGCAGCTCCTGCTAATTTTTGTCTACAAATCTGTTGATAGAACTCGTTTAGAGTGCAAAAGAAAATGACCCGTTCAAGTGACCTCACCTGATTTCATGACTTAGATATTGTCATTTACTACGATATTTTTGTTCAAGAATCTGTTGATAGTACTCATTTATGAGATGATAACAGATCATACTAGGCGAGGATACAGAACCAGCAGCTATTAATTTTGAAAAATTAATTGTCCTCCAATTTTGCAGATACTTTCAGTAAATTTATTCAAGATCATCAAGAGAATGGAAAAATATCTCTTCCCCATATCCCCTATCCCGCACCATAAAACCGGATATGAAAGGCCAGACGTTCCATACACCCAAGTCACTCGTTGAGGGTGGTGACTTTGGCGACGAAGAGGGCCACGGCACGCACACCTCGTCCACGGCCGCCGGGAACTTCGTCACCGGCGCATCATACCATGGTGTGGGCATGGGCATGGGCACCGCGGCCGGAATTGCTCCTGGTGCTCACATCGCCATGTACAAGGTATGCACCATTAGAGGCTGCCAGGAATCTACCGTACTGGCAGGCCTAGAACAGGCCATCAAGGATGGTGTGGACGTGCTCTCGCTCTCCCTTGGCGGTGACACGAGTGCTAGCTTCGATCAGGACCCCATTGCTATCGGCGCATTCAGTGCTGTGTCCAAGGGCATCCTCGTGGTGTGCGCCGCCGGCAATAATGGTCCGAACATGGGCTCGATCACCAACGACACTACCAGAATCGGGGCCGACGCCGACGGCTTAATCTACGCCGACGGTGGCCGTCGGCGTATATAACCCTACGCCGACCACCGGCGTCTAGCCGTCGGCGTACGAAACACCGTCGGCGTAGACAAACCTATGCCGACGGCCACCGTCGGCGTACAAACACCGTCGGCGTAAGAGAACCTATGCCGACGGCCACCGTCGGCGTACAAACACCGTCGGCATATATGTGGGACCGGCCACTCGACGGGTGACGTCCGTTTGACGCCGTCAAAGCTACGCCGACGGTCCTGACGGACACCGTCGGCATAGGCTCACTTGCCACGTCATCGATCCGCGACGGTGCCGCGTCATCGATCCGAGGGAGCTGCCGACCGGGTCCATATCTATGCCGACGGTGTAACCGTCGGCGTAGATCCATTCTGACTACGCCGACGGTTACACCGTCGGCGTAGATATTTTTTTTATTTGATGTTTCAAATTGCTTATATCTTTTAGGATATTTGATGTTTTTGAGTGATTCTTTTTGCATTAGATTCAAAATTTTGTCTAGTTTCTGTTTGTGCTATTATTTTTCAAATTTGAATGGTTTAAATATGAATTATTTTCAAATTTGCTTCAAACCCTAGATTGTGAATAACTTGAGTTTAAAAATAGCTTTTAATTTAATTCTTTTTGCTCCTAGTCACATGTTAGATTATTGTCACAATAAGATTTATTTGGTTATTTTTAGAATAATTTAAATTAGGATTTTAATTAAAACAGTACTGTTTTGCTTATATAGTGAGTAAATGCATGAAAAATAGCAAATGAAGTCAGAAAGGGTTGAAATGTGATGACGTTGCTTCGAATGGTGCATACTGAACACACAAAAAGTCTGGAGTTTGAAATAAGTTTAAAAAAATTGAAATGCCTTTGTAATAGACGAGTTTTCGTCTGAAACCCTGATACTTCGAAAGAGATTGTCCATTTTGTACATGAAGTGCATCCAGTTTTTGCCGTAACCATCTCAACTTTTTAGCACATGCTATGTGGGTGAAATGATGAAACCATGCTAACTTTCAACATTTTTAGAGTTCATTTGTAGTGTTTTTCAACTTGAGGGGGGAATCGTGCCCGTCGGGTAGAACCGGAGGGAATCTAGTGGTTGGTTGGGTCCAGACCGTGTTCGGGGTTGTCTTCCTATGGGCTGACCTATCGCAACCAGGTGGAAGAGTCAACTGGTCAAAACCCGTCCGGCGAAAGTCAAAGGGCTAGATCTCGTGTTCAACGGGGCTAGGGTTAGTCCGGTCGGTGGGGGTTCCGGGGGTAGCAATGCCACAGAAACACCGCACTGGGCCCTCTTGCATGTGTGAAAGCGACGTGGCATGCGTAGACGCCCGTCTTGGGGCCCCGGGGTGTGCCCCCCTCCACGGACGGAAGTGCCTCCAAAACTGTGAGTGTTGAGGACCGACACGTAAACGCAACCCGGTGTTCTTCAATCGTGGAAATTGCTCCGGGACCCCAAAATGGTGAGTAATAGTCCACGAAACGGGCCAGAATCGGCCAAAACTGTGAGTGTTGAGGACCGACACGTAAACGCAACCCGGTGTTCTTCAATCGTGGAAATTGCTCCGGGACCCCAAAATGGTGAGTAATAGTCCACGAAACGGGCCAGAATCGGCCAAAACTACGAGTGTTGAGGACCTACACGTAAACACACCCCGGGGATCGTCAATCGTGGAAATCGCTCCGGGACCTCAAAACGGTGAGTAATAGTCCACGAAACGGGCCAGAATCGGCCAAAACTACGAGTGTTGAGGACCTACACGTAAACACACCCCGGGGATAGTCAATCGTGGAAATCGCTCCGGGACCTCAAAACTGCGAGTGTTGAGGACCGACACGTAAACGCAACCCGGTGTTCTTCAATCGTGGAAATTGCTCCGGGACCCCAAAATGGTGAGTAATAGTCCACGAAACGGGCCAGAATCGGCCAAAACTGTGAGTGTTGAGGACCGACACGTAAACGCACCCCGGTGTTCTTCAATCGTGGAAATTGCTCCGGGACCCCAAAATGGTGAGTAATAGTCCACGAAACGGGCCAGAATCGGCATAGAGGACGACCAGGAGTAATTTGAAAAAAAAAATTGAAAAAAAATTGAAATTTTTTTTTTGAAAAAAATTTAATTAATTAAATTGAGGTATCCCGTCCGGTGAAGTTTTCTCAGATTCTCAAAATTCCAAAAGTAAAAAAAATTATTTCAAATCAAAAAATAATAATTTTATTAATTTTAAAAATTAATTTTATTTAAAAATAAATAAATGATGTCATATTTGGATTCCTCACATTTTTGAAAAATTTTGAAAAAAAAAATTGGAATTTTTTTTTTGGAAAAAATTTAATTAATTAAATTGAGGTATCCCGACGGCAACACCGTCGGCATAGAGGACGACCAGGAGCAATTTGAAAAAAAAAATTGAAATTTTTTTTTTTGAAAAAATTTTAATTAATTAAATTGAGGTATCCCGTCCGGTGAAGTTTTCTCAGATTCTCAAAATTCCAAAAGTAAAAAAAGTTATTTCAAATAAAAAAAAATAATTTTAAAATCTTTATTTTTATTTAAAAATAAATAAATGATGTCATATTTGGATTCCTCACATTTTTCTGATAATAATGGATATATTATTTGTCGAATTTTGATTTACAGATTTAAAGATATTAATTATGTCATATTAAATGAATAAATGGCAAAAAAAATTAATAAAATAATATTATTACTTATTTTATTTTCATTGAAATTCAATATTATTAGTACTTATTTTGTTTATTTAAATAATTGTTTAGAATTCAAAAAATTAAATCATGTGACATCAAGACCTAAGGGTTAACAGGATTGATAGCTTAAGATTGTCAGGAAAACAACAAGTGCAGACTTGGAAACTAGGGCCGATAGAACCTGAAAGTTAAGCGTGCTGGGGCTGGAGTAGTGAGAGGATGGGTGACCGGTCGGGAAGTTAGACGATTTGGAATGAGTGCTGATTAGAGAATAGAGATTAAATTCTAAAGCAGTGAGGAGAGGTGATTAGAGATTAAATTGTCAAATAATTCAAAATTGTGAAAATCAGAAAAAAAAAATCAAAAAAATTGAAAAAAAAATTTGAAATTTTTTTTTGAAAAAAATTTAATTAATTAAATTGAGCTATGCCGACGGTTATGCCGTCGGGATAGGTTTCTCTGTATGCCGACGGCCTAGCCGTCGGCGTAGTGGGCCACGTGGCCGCTGTGCGCAGCTCCTGGTGACCTTCTACGCCGACGGTTAGGCCGTCGGGATACAGAGAAACCTATTCCGACGGCATAACCGTCGGCGTAGAAGCTGCGTGGAGCGGCCACGTGGCGACGTCTGAATGGACGGCTTCGCCGTCAACGGCCATCAGTCCCAATTCGTTGCCGAGGGGGTATCTACGCCGACGGCTACACGGAAGCCGTCGGGGTACATGCCTATGCCGACGGTTTTTGTATGCCGACGGCCGCCCGGGGGTACGCCGACGTTCGAGTTGCCGACGGAGGTACGCCGACGGCCACTGTCGGCGTAGCCGTATGCTGACGGCTTTTGGGCCTATGCCGACGGCCTTAGGCCGTCGGGATAGGTGGTTATTCTGGTAGTGCGAGGCGCCGTGGTTGCTCACGGTCGCCGCCGGCTCCGTGGACCGGAGCTTCGGCGCCGGCGTGCATCTCGGCAATGGCAAGAGCATCGACGGAGAAGCGCTTACCCAGAAAGCGAGTCCAAGCTCCAAGCCGCACCCTCTCCTCTACTCCGAGACACATCGGTACTGCAATTACAAGAGTGACAGTGGCATCATCACCGGTAAGATCTTGGTCTGCGAGGGCACTAGGTCGAAGACTCAACAGTCCAACATCCGCAGAATAGTGGGTGCCGGTGCGGCTGGTGTGGTGCTGTTCAACGACGGAATCAGCGGCTACACCACCATGGTTCGGGATTACAACTCCAGTGTTGTACAGGTGACCGCGGCCGACGGCGGCGTCCTCATAACTTATGCCGCGTCGTCGGAGAGCAGCCCCGTGGCCTCTCTCACGTACAAGAACACACTGTTTGGTGTCCGTCCGGCCCCCGTCGTGCCCTTCTTCTCTTCCCGGGGTCCAAGCACCATCGCCCCCGGCATCTTGAAGCCGGACATATTGGCACCGGGCCTCAACATCCTCGCCGCGTGGCCGCCAAGCACGGACTCTGGACGGGGCCCGTTCAACATCATATCTGGAACATCCATGGTGACGCCACACGTCAGTGGTGTCGCGGCGCTTATCAAAAGCATCCATCCAGACTGGTCGCCGGCCGCCATCAAGTCTGCCATCCTGACGACGTCGGACATCGTTAATAGCACCGGTGGCGCAATCTTGGACGAGCAACATAGGAAGGCCGGCGTGTACGGCACAGGCGCCGGCCATGTGAACCCGACCAGAGCCGCCGACCCTGGCTTGGTGTACGACCTTGGTGTCACCGACTACGCCGGCTACATCTGCTGGCTCCTCGGTGACAACGGCCTTGCAACCATCGTGCGTAACTCAAGCTTGACCTGCGCGAAGCTGCCCAAGGTTCACGAGGTGCAGCTTAACTACCCGACGATAACCGTGTCAGCGACATCGACGCAGTTCACGGTGAACCGGACTGTGACGAACGTTGGGCCAGCAAACTCGACATTCACGGCGAAGGTGGACGCGCCAAGATCACTGAGAGTGCGTGTCTCCCCGGAGACGCTGGCATTCTCCAAAACCGGAGAGAAGAAGACCTTCAGCGTGTCCGTAAGCGGCCACGGCCTGGGCGAGGAGCTGCACGTGGAGGGAAGCTTGAGCTGGGTATCGGAGAAGCATGTCGTGCGGAGCCCCATCGTTGCTGTCGTCCCAAGTGGCGGCGATGCTGATGCGGCCCCATCACCATGAGTGATGTGCGTGCCGTGAAATCAGTAGATGTTTTCTTTGTCCCTGTTTAAGTCATTTTCAGTAATATAATAAATAAACAGTACTAATGGAAATGTGCATTATGATTTACTGGTGCAAAATTTTAGTTTATGCCATTCAAACTAGAGGGAAAAAAATTCCGTGGAGACCTGCTGCAAATCCCATCCTGTGCATACCCTCTGTCAGATGCCGCCACGTGTCCCACCAAACCATCGCACGTCCCCCTCTCATCCGCTCCTGTGCATGACTTTCGTCGGCTCGATCTCGCTTCTCGGCTCCAGGAAACGTCGCTCGGCTCGGCTGGACTGGAGTAGCATACGATCCGAGTGCGAATTTGTGGTGACCGAGCACCTCGGTGCACGGCATCTGGGCCGTCCAACCATGCCTTGGATGGCAACTTGTCAGGTTTCTGTCCCCCGGTCTCTCCTCGTAGGCATAGCAGATAGGAAGGGTAGACGTACTCGGCTCGCACATCTGTTTCGCTTTTGATTAAGGTAGAAAATGCAGTCCGTGAGGATGGTCTGTGAATAACCTATGAATAAATTAAGAAACTATTCCAGTTGCAAAAAAATTAAGAAACTATTCCTGACTAGACCTGACCATGCCCCTAGGTCCACAGACTGTTCCCACGACGGGCACTGTTCGGACCTGCTCAATAGCCATGCATGTGGTGATAAAGCATACTGATGCAATTAGGGTTAATGTAAGCTGACTTTGGGTATTAAAATTCAATTAGCATCTATCGCCTAGCCCAAAAAATGTCAAGATATTTTTTTAGGAAAAAATGTCAAGATATTTTTCTGGTAGTACTAGAATATTAATAATGTGCATGCCTATATTAGTGGCACAGCACAAAAAATCTGCTGGTAAAAAGTTTCTGGTTTGACGCAGATTAGTGTAAGAGAAATTTTAACATAGCCTCAAACTATTTTAGCCGTCTATATTATTTGATCCAACGGCTATTTGATCTCTTACTTTTTAAGAGGTAAGATTATTTAATAGGCAACCATTCTTTTTTTGCTTTTGGAAAGGCACCAGTTTATAACATAAAAAATATATTCTAAGAACTCTTACCATCCTGAAAATAAATGAATGTGTTCACGAAACAGTATGTGCTCTCATTTGCACGCACTTCAACATGTTTACAAAAATTGATAAAGCACCAATGTGACATGTGAAAGGAATTGCTACATACAATTTTGTTCTTCAAAATGAATTTGAGAATCAATTGCCACCAGCTCGTTTCATATACAAATTTGGGCATTAAGGTCCAATAAGCATCTGCCGGCTAGCGGAAAAAAATGACAGGATATAGGATATTAGAAATGTGTGTGCCTATTGTAGTGGCAAACAAAAAGTATCCTGGTTTGACCCAGATTAGTGTAAATGTATGCTAACTTTGCATTCTAAGACACACAAAAAAAGACGTACCATGCTGGGCAAACTGCTCATGCCTAAAAAGTTTAAGCATTAATTAAATTGATTTGCAATGCCCGTAATATTTACGTTCACTGATTCAGTATGCTGCCAGACAAAACATGTTGTGTTCTGAATACAGGGACAACACGGATCCATAGTGATGCTGAACGGCCCAGATGCCATGCACCGAGGTGCTCGGTCACAACAACGAATTTTCGACGATCCCATCCAATCTAGACTTGAGTCAGGTCATCCGGTACAAGCCAGCGCATCCCACATGTGCCGCCGCCGCCGCAGTCGCCTCCGTCGTCCGCTGCTGGCCCTCTCGTCCGGCATGGGATAAATCGAGCGCGGCCGCCGGCCACATGACATAGGTGCGGGCCGAATTCCTTCTCTGTTCCGCTTGCGGCGGGCCCCTCATCCCCCATTCATCGTTTCATTCCGATGAAAGTTGTGACGCCTTCTGTTTCAGCGTTGTTCAGTACTCCCTCCGTTTCTTTTTAGTCTGCATATAAGATTTGATCAAAGTCAAGCGATGCAAAGTTTGACCAAATATATATCAACAACTACAATACTAAACCTATATGCTATGAAAATTAATATCATGATGCATCTAGTAATATTGATTTCATATTATGAATGTTGATATTTTGTTGGCTTTTACTTGTGTTACCTATTAATCTTCCTTTTCTTTCCCATGAAGAAAATCATCAGTGAGATGACAAAGATGAAGAATGGGAGCAATAGGATTAAGATCATCACGAGGCAGTACGTGGGTGAGGACCTGAATACTCTGACTCTGCGAGATGTGAGCAATCTTGAGTAGCAGATTGAGTTCTCTCTGTACAAGGTTCGCCTAAGAAAGGTAACAACCCAATAATTACTACTCTCTCCGTTCCTAAATATAAGTCTTTGTAGAGATTCCAATAAGGAACTACATACGGAGCAAAATGAGTGAATCTACACTCTAAAATATGTCCATATACATCCGTATGTAGTTTGTATTGAAATCTCTAAAAAGACTTATATTTAGGAACGGAGGGAGTAGATGCGATAGTTTCGTGCGCACATTGTAATACCACCCGAAACTGTTATATTTTTTTGGAGCAGAATGTGGACCTTATTAATTATTAATTAAGACCTATATATCAAAGATTCAGCAGTTGGAAGCTGAACTAACACGGCAGAAATTCTCCGCTGCTTGCGGAAATTGTTTGCATGATAAACTTGCACTGGATAAGGGCATGCTTATAGACGATCTAGGTTCAGGTTGTGAAGTTCATGATACTTTCTCTAATAATAACCCTTCTTTTTCAGGTGAAGTTGATGAAGAAGAAAAGGAAAGACAACACTAAAACTGGATATGGAGCTGCAAGATCAAAAAAAGGACTTCAAAAGGAGGTACAGTACTATTTTTCTTTCCTTATGATTATAATTGTTCATATACAAATTTACAACTTGTCTGGCTCAACTTCGACTCTTTGTTCACATGTACTGAATAATCTTCATTCCACCATCCATTGTAAACTCATTTTCAAATATAACCACATTTAACCTACGATTCTAATTAACAGTTAAAACTGTGCTCTGGTAATGTGTTCTTTGTTCCAAATGGAAGTGTAATTCTACCTTTTTTTAATCTAAATTTCTGAAGGTGGAGATGAAACAATTTACGAAGAGTGACATCTTTGTTCTGAAGTAACATTATGTGACGAAGTTACATGAGATGGAATAAGAAAGGAAGGCTCTTCAGGTTTTATGTTTACAGAAAGAAATCGAGGATCTCGATCATGCATCATCGAATATACCTTCCTCAACAGACGAGGGCACACACAAAATGAAAGATAACTATCTTCAGAAGCTGAACATGATTGAATCTCAGGTTTTAAAATTCTCTATTTCCCGTTAGGTTTCTGTTTTTTTTTGGAGTTCTATTAGTCTTAAACTGGTTAATGAGTGCATGACACTATGGTTTCTGTTTTCTGGTTTTTTGGAGTTTTTATAGCTTTAAACTGGTTAATGAGTGCATGACACGTGTATTAGTTGGGGACCTTTTTACCAACTTTTACCTATGGATTAATTAAGTAAATTCTTCGCATCCTTTCTGTAACTTCGGTTAATTTCTAAGCTCATATTTATATAGTCCATGTATAAGATCAACAGGTCCTTATTTGATTCACTATTTCAACAAATGGAACTTTGTTCATGTTAGAAGGAAGACATCAACTCATCTGAAACTTGATGCAGAGCATGAATGTTGTTGATAGTGTCAGATTAACCATCAGTTCGAGGTCTTCTAGACAGACAGGACTACTTCTTTTGGGGAGACATCATTATAAATAAATCTGATAAACATGGTATACATCTGAATGGATCCTACATACAGAGAACAAAATCATGTCATTCTGTAACCTTTCAACACTTTCTCTAAACCGGTTGGAAGAATTTCAAGGGTAACTTATGACTGAAACATGGTGTTATTTTGATGGCATATGTACAAAATGAAACCTGAAACACAGTGATGTTGTTGCTTGGGTAGTTCTACAAGGAACCGCATGAAGGTAGTTATGATGAATCACACCACGACGCAAATACATTATAGGGCGCGGGCTCGGCAGGGATAATCGACGTCCAAACCAAGCCAAGTTTCCAAATTCCATGATAACTCGACCACTCAAACTATTTTGCTTTCCTCCTTAATTTTACTTCTGATTTATTTATATTTATTTGGATTCAGGGAATTGGGAGTTCTGAATTGTCGAAAATTGGTTCTCCATAGGTCTTTGTGAATCAATTTATGTTTCTGCATTGCCAGTTGTTGTTGTTTAATGATTTGAGTTAAAGCTAAGATTGAGAGGGGGTGAGAGGAAATAAATTGTGTCCGCATATTTTGCCAAAAAGAAAAGATTGTCATTGCGCATTGCATTTCATTAGATAGTATAACTCGATGTTCTGTTTTACATCGCTTGGTGCTCATATTGATCACAGTGTGAACGTTGCTGGTGCGCCTTATGTGTTCAAAATGAATGGTGCACCTTATCAGGTCTTCTTGGATGTCCACTATTGTTGCAGCTCTGGTCATATGAGAGATTCCCTATTGGTCGACCCTATGTCAGCGTTGAAAAATCTTTTGGTAATGAGGACATGGCTGGGACTTACGTGCCTTCTATCGGCGACTTGCCTACTATGGGATCTGTTTGGACACGGAGAGAGGTATTTTCATAATTTGTAACAATATGAATTACTAATGTTTATTTCTCGCTATTCAATAGTATTACTAATGTTTGTTGTCAAATACAGAGACAGTTTGCGCATAGCCAGGTGAGGGGCTGCTACCCCTCCTTCACGGCGCAGTTTGACAGTTTGCACGAGGATCAAGTTATCTGGGAGCCATACTCCGATCGTGCTATTTCCTCCAGATGTGCAGATGGGATTTCTGGAATGTGCACTAGAGATCGGCATTATTGGATGACCAAGGTCAGGTTGGTGTTCGACGTGACGGTTGAGGAGATGGCTATTCATAGGGTGATGAGACAGTTCGGTCGATGCCAAGAGCCTGACATTCCTGTTATTCCACACTTACCAGATCACGTGCACAAGTAAGTAATACTACTTTAGTTGTCATGTCTGCATTCAGAATATAACTAATCATGTAACGTGCATTTCAATCTCAGGTACACTCGCTCAGGAGGAAACAAGTCCCAGGATTCTTGGCTTCGTGACATTAGCCCTTACGTGGACTAATGGACTACTGCACCGACAAATATCTGGGATGAAGTTCGGCCCTTTGACTGGGACAAGTTCGGGTTGTATCTGCAACGTTACCGGCATAGCACGAGGATCTACTTGGTTCCATCATCAGCTCCTGATCAGATCGAAGCCCCTCTCACCAGCGATCTGTTCCCAACTGCCTCTGTTGTCGGAAGCAGACACCACGCGGTACGTGCTATGTTTCTCACATGTTAAGTTTTTTCTTAACCTGAACATATACAATTGGTTAACTATTCGTGTTGTCTGCCATACAACGATGATCTAATTGGTTAACTCTCCGTGCACAGGGTGACTTGGCATGCGAGGTGCTAGATGAGGTTTCCTCTTTAATGCAACGCTTTGAGAGAGGAGATAATATCCCACCGCGAGAGCACGTCTCATGGTTGAGGGGTCTTCATGAGAAGGTACGCGGGATTTACGCAGCTGTTACATGTAGACGATCTTCGGATGTTGCTATTCCTCGTCCAGCACATCGTCCGACACGCCCCTCTCTGCAGCGTTCAGAACCTCGAACCTCTGTGCACCGTTCGGAACCACGACCTTCACAACCAGGGAGCTCTTCCTGGCAGCAGACACGTCCTTCACAACCAGGGAGCTCTTCCTGGCAGCAGATACCTCCTTCACAACCAGGGAGCTCTTCCTGGCAACAGACACCTCCTTCACAACCAATGAGCTCTTCATGGCAGCAGATACCTCCTTCACAACCAGGGAGCTATTTCTGGCATAATCAGATGGACCTAGGTAACACTACTTTGTACATTCTTTTAAACATTCTAGGTTCGCAAACCAATTTTACATGTTTTACTTTACCGCAGTCGGCAGCCAGTCGCAACCGTTCATGCAGTCTAATGTCCAGTCACCGATGTTTACTGGTGCTGGTTAGTTCTTTGCCGGCGACGGCGACGACGATGACCGAGCTGCAAACACCTATGATTTCTCGGAGACAGTTCTTGCCACTCCACCACCACCACACACGCAGGAGACACAGACACAGACAGACGAGGCGGCCTATGGCCATGGTCATCGTGAGACTCGTCCACCGCGTGAGCGCTTATCGCCTTCCGGTCCTCGTCCGAGGAAGCCGAAGATTCGTCGCCGTCCGCAGCAGTGATATGGTTATCTATGTATGAGACATGACTATCTAATTATGTATGAGACGTATGTCTATTTTATGTATGCGACAAATTACTATCTACTTATGTATGAGACGTATTCATGTTTTATTTCAGTGGTCAATTGGTCTAGAGAGATAACACTTGTACTGCGAACTAAATGCATCCAACGCCGCGCTTTACATAAAACATAATGCCCACAAAACAAGACAATACACAACGATAATATATTGTACTAGAGAGATAACACTTGTACTGCGAACTAAACGGTACGAGATACATTTCCAACCAGACTACAACAGATAATTAAGATGCATCGAAAATAACATGCATAAAATAAGATACATAAAAATTAAGATACAACTTGCTGCAAATTTTAAGATACGACTTGCTGCAATGCGAACGTTACGATACAATAACATAAATCTACTGAGTCCAACGGGGATATTTTCCTTTTCCATCACCAGTTTCTTCTGCTGCCTTGGCTGCACGAGCCCTTTCTTTCTTCATCTGCCTCTCAGCCTCACGGGCCTCCTGTCGCTGTCGTTGAACCTCCGCCAGTCGAACTCTTGGCCTTCGACGATGCGGTAGTCTTGACCTTGGTGCTCGGCATGAAGACGTCCTCTTCGTCCTCCGTCGATGCAGATCTCTTGCCCTTCGTCGATGTAGAGCTCTTGCCCTTCGACGATGCGGTAGTCTTGACCTTGGTGCTCGGCATGAAGAGGTCGTCTTCGTCCTCACTGTCTGCTGACCATAAATCTGAATTATTCCTCGCAAGCCTGATGTAAGATTCACTCTTATGCAGTTTGACCTTCTGCCATCTGCCATGCAACCTGAGAAGTTCTTTCCGTATCTCCTCAAATGTCCTGGGAGGCCACCCACTCCTAGCTAATGAGTGAGCCAACTCATTCATTATGGTGTCACTACTGATGAGTTCCTCCCATGGAACTACTCTATCATCCATCTTGAAATTGGCGGCTAGTTTGAGAAGACGATCGGACATACCAGAGTGAAAACTACGATCAAAAGGATAATGAGGATGAGACATCTCCACGAA